>OZ014523.1:304306088-305643088 GCA_963966055.1 Lathyrus aphaca | reverse complement strand
ATAGGTGCCTTCTGTGATGCCTGGCAACTCTGATGGGGAAGTCATGAGAGGCGACTCAACTGGGGAGAGAATACTTCGGGTGCTAAAATTGAGTGTTGATTTGCCAGCTTGCTGGGATGAGGTTTCATGCCCCAAGTTGCACTCTGGATACCTGCATTCCTGCAAAGATAGGGAAACGCACAAGATAATCCCGAGGTATCCCTTACTGGGTTCCATCATAGGAGTTTGAATACCTCTGAGAGTAAACATATTTCCTGCAAGCACGTTTTTATTTGGAGGTAAACATCTGTATTCTTATGCAATCAATGTTTCTTTAAGATATCAGACATTTTTGCAAATAAAAATGTACAAGACAAGACATGACTGAAAATCTGATTTTATTAATTTGTGTGCCCTGAATTGGCGAGATACAGTCAAAGAAACAAATCCCCTGAAATGAGGAGATTGTTACAAATTGAGAAACAAAATGCCGGCAATGTTGATGATGCTTTGAGGAGCTTCCTCTTTACTATGACTCGTATGAATTTTGACGTTCTTCTCACCTTGCTTTCTGAAGAATGTTGATTCTGATTGAAGCTTGATCCTTTCGAAGCTTGCCAAGTTGTGAACGATACAGACGAATTCAGAATGCAGTTGTTCGCTTATTCCCTTATTTTGCATGGATCGCCCTTTCGGGTTTTCAGTCCATCGGGATACCCATTTTTGCCTGAGCTGTCCAATGCGGCTTTTCAACTCAGCGGGTGTACGTTTTTTTTATTTTCCCTCATTTTGCCCGAGTCTTTTATTCTGTTTTTGACTCGCCGGGATGCCCTATTTTTTCCTGGACTTACATTCTGTTTTTATGTCCAGCGGGTCATTTTTATGCGAAGTATTTTTTAACTACATCCGAATTCACAGGGGATGGGAAATCTTCACCATCCATGGTGCTGAGCATCAGTGCTCCACCAGAGAAAACTTTCTTCACTACAAATGGTCCTTCATAGTTCGGAGTCCATTTGCCCCTGTGGTCTGTATGAGGAGGGAGGATTCTTTTCAGCACAAGATCTCCCACTTGGTACTCTCGGTGCCTGACTTTCTGATCGAAGGCTTTCTTCATTCTCTTCTGATACAACTGCCCATGACAGATTGCAGCCAATCTCTTCTCTTCGATCAGACTCAGTTGTTCGTATCGGGACCTAACCCACTCTGCTTCGTTCAGCTTAACATCCATCAGTACTCGTAGAGAGGGTAATTCAACCTCGACAGGTAGGACTGCCTCCATACCATAGACAAGTTGATACGGTGTTGCCCCAGTGGATGTTCTGATCGACGTGCGGTACCCATGCAAGGCAAACGGTAGCATCTCATGCAGGTCTTTGTAAGTGACCACCATCTTCTGCACAATCTTCTTGATATTCTTATTTGCTGCCTCAACAGCGCCATTCATCTTTGGCCTGTAAGGAGAAGAATTGTGGTGTTGGATTTTGAAGTCCCGGCACAGCTCTGCCATCATTTTGTTGTTTAGATTGGAACCATTATCAGTAATGATTCGCTCGGGCACCCCATACCGACAGATGATATCTTTCTTTAAAAATCTGGCTACCACTTGTCTTGTAACATTCGCATATGAGGCTGCTTCAACCCATTTGGTGAAATAATCAATGGCGACCAGGATGAATCTGTGGCCATTAGAAGCAGTTGGCTCAATCTTGCCAATCATATCAATGCCCAACATGGCAAAGGGACATGGTGAAGACATGATGTTCAAGGGATTGGGAGGCACATGCACCTTATCTGCATAAATCTGGCATTTATGGCATTTTCTGGCGTAGGCACAACAGTCAGCATCCATTGTGATCCAGTAATAACCTGATCTTAGCAATTTCTTAGCCATGGCATGCCCTCCCGCATGGGTACCAAAGGATCCTTCGTGCACTTCATGCATCAACAAGTCTGCTTCTGTCCTATCAACACATCTGAGGAGTACCATATCGAAGTTCCTTTTGTATAAAGACCCATCAGTGTTCAGGAAGAAACTACCAGCAAGCCTTCTTAATGTCTTCTTATCATTGGATGATGCCCCAGGTGGGTATGTTTGATCCTCCAAGAAGCATTTAATGTCATGAAACCAAGGCTTATCATCTTTAACAACATCTGCTGTAAATACATATGCTGGTTTATCAAGCCTGGACACTGAGATCTGAGGTACAAAGTTGGCAGCTTGAACTTTGATCATGGACGAAATGGTAGCTAGAGCATCTGCAAACTGATTCTCGTCCCGAGGGATATACTCAAGCTTGACAGTTGTGAAGAAAGTCAGTAACCTCCTTGTATAATCCCTGTAAGGTATCAGATGATCCTGGTGGGTGTACCATTTTCCGTTGGTCTGATTGATTACCAGAGCTGAATCTCCGAACACGGTCAATGTCTTGATCCTGAGGTCAATGGCTTCCTCAAGACCCATAATGCAAGCTTCGTATTCAGCTTCGTTGTTAGTGCAGTTGAAAGTGAGTTTTGCCGAGAAAGGCATGTGAACTCCTTTAAGTGTAATGAGTACTGCACCAACACCACGCCCATTCATGTTAACAGCCCCATCAAACATCGTAGTCCATTCTTCTTCCTGGTCAGGCCCTTCAGTGTGAATAGGCTCTTCATGATCTTTTGCTTTTATGAACATGATGTCTTCATCAGGGAAGTCAAATCTCATAGGCTGGTAATCATCAATGGGTTGCTCAGCAAGATATTCAGACAATACACTGCCCTTGATGGCTTTCTGAGAAGTGTACTGGATGTCATACTCTGTAAGAATCATTTGCCATCTTGCAACCCGTCCGGTAAGCGCTGGCTTCTCAAATATGTACTTGACTGGGTCCATTTTTGAGATCAGTAAGGTAGTGTGGGTCAACATATACTGCCTTAGTCGGCGAGCAGCCCACGCTAAAGCACAGCAAGTTTTCTCGAGCAGTGAATAACGTTGTTCACAGTCGGTAAACTTTTTGCTTAGGTAGTATATTGCATACTCTTTTCGACCAGACTCGTCATGCTGGCCCAACACACACCCCATTGACTCTTCTAATACTGTCAAGTACATGATTAGAGGTCTTCCTTCAACTGGAGGCATAAGGATTGGAGGCTCTTGTAAGTACTCCTTGATCTTGTCAAAAGCCCTTTGGCAGTCTTCATTCCACCTGACCGTCTGTTCTTTTCTTAACAGCTTGAACAAGGGTTCACAGGTGGCTGTAAGGTGAGATATGAACCTCGAGATGTAGTTCAATCGACCTAAGAAACCTCGAACTTCTTTCTCTGTCTTTGGTGCAGGCATCTCTTGAATGGCTTTGACTTTATCAGGGTCAACTTCAATCCTTTTCTCGCTTACAATAAAGCCCAGCAGCTTACCAGATCTCACCCCGAATGTGCATTTGTTGGGGTTCAACTTCAGTTGATACTTTCTCAGACGCTTGAACAACTTGAGCAGATTCACCAGATGGTCTTCTTCAGTAAGGGACTTGGCAATCATATCATCCACATAACACTCGATTTCCTTATGGATCATATCGTGGAATAATGTTACCATAGCCCGTTGATATGTCGCACCGGCATTTTTGAGCCCAAATGGCATTACCTTGTAGCAGAACGTGCCCCAGGGTGTGATGAATGTTGTCTTCTCCATGTCTTCAGGTGACATTTTGATCTGGTTGTATCCTGAAAATCCATCCATGAAGGAGAATACCAAGAACTGAGCTGTATTATCCACCAATACATCAATGTGAGGTAGAGGGAAATCATCTTTCGGGCTAGCTCTGTTCAGATCCCGGTAGTCAACACACATCCTTACTTTACCGTCTTTCTTAGGCACAGGTACTATGTTAGCAACCCACGGTGGATAGCTAGTTACAGCAAGGAACCTGGCGTCCCATTGCTTTTGTACCTCTTCCTTGATTTTCATGGCCATGTCTGGGCGAGTACGGCGCAGTTTCTGTTTAACCGGCGGGCATTCTTCTCTCAAAGGCAGCTTGTGCACAACAATATCGGTGTCCAACCCTGGCATATCTTGATAAGACCAAGCGAACACGTCCACATACTCTCGAAGCAGGTCAACCAGTTGTTTCTTCACTGAGTCTTGCAGGCAGGCCCCGATTTTAACTTCTTTCACGTCTTCATCTGTACCAAGATTGATCACTTCAACCTCCTCCTGGTGAGGAGTAATAACCTTTTCCTCTTGTCTTAACAACCTGGCTAGCTCTTCAGGAAGCTCATACTCTTCTTCAACCCCTTCATCAGCTTGATTGATCGGATTGTCAAAGTCATACAAAGTCATAGCCGTGTTGTTGTCGGTGCTGTCTGGAAGGCACTCTCTGCAAGGGTTCAGTTTGTTCATTTTAGTGATTTGATTTTAATCTTGTTTAGAAAAGTGAAACAAAGTTGTCATTTTGAAAACATCGCCATTTATTTTTTGTACAAAAAGAAAAATAGAAAAACAGTGAACGAAAAGAAAAAGGACTCGTTTGCAAAAAGATGTCTGATATTTCATTAATTGATCTTGTTTGCACAAAAAGTACAGATGGCCCGATTACAAAATGAGTCTTGTCATCTTGGGCAAGATGCAAGACTTTGATGCATGCTATAAAAATACAGGAAATAATAATTACTCTGCATGAGTAACTCTTATAATTTCCTGGGAAGACCAGTTCGAGACACTGCTCCCCGGGATCTTTGGACGAATCCAGCTTTCCAGGTTGCGTTCTTCTTCCAGCTCGTCTTCCAGACAGTTGATAGCATCAGGGGTAAGCATCCCCCCACTCACAAAGTTGGGCTCTTTCGCAGCCGCTGCTTGATCTTGTTGAGTTGGTTTGTAACCCAACCCAAATTTGTCTTCTTTCTTCTCCACCGATAGCAGTTTGCCCCAGCCTTGGGCGTTTCCTCCCTCAACAACCTTTCGGGCTTGTTGGTATGATGATATTGAAGTACCAGGCACAGCAGATGTTTCATTCACATTCAAGGCTTCGAACCCCTGGCTCATTGTTTCATGGATCTCCCCATCCATCTCAATGTACTTATAAGTAGCCAGGTGGCTGACAAAGATGTCTTCCTCTCCATAGATTGTAACGATTTGACCTTCCCACTCATATTTTAACTTCTGGTGAAGGGTAGAGGTCACGGCGCCAGCAGCGTGAATCCATGGCCTACCCAATAAAAAGCTGTAGGCGGGCTGTATATCCATCACGTAGAAGGTCGTTTTGAAAGTCTGTGGGCCAATCGTTATGGGCAACTCAATCTCTCCCAGAACCGATCTCTTTGAACCATCAAAGGCTCTTACCACCAGGTTGCTGGGTCTCAACGCCAATCTGTCATATTCTAGCTTCACCAGGGCCTTTTTAGGTAAGACATTGAGGGATGACCCCGTGTCTACCATCACATGGGAAAGGACAGCACTTTTACATTCCATGGTTATGTGTAAGGCTTTGTTATGGTTGCGGCCTTCCGTTGTCAAATCAGTATTGGTGAATCCTAGTCCGTGACTAGCGTTAACATTTCCAACTACAGCTTCCAGCTGATTGACAGTGATCTCATCAGGCACGTAAGCTGCGTGCAAGACTTTGAGTAGTGCATTCCGGTGAGCTTCGGAGCACATAAGCAATGATAGGATTGAGATCTTGGAAGGCGTCTGATGAAGCTGATCCACTATTTTATAATCACTCTTCTTGATGATTCGCATGAACTCATCAACCTCTTGATCGAACGGCGTCTTCAAAGCTTCTTTAACAGCTGGATCTTCCTGCACAGGGCTCTTCCCTTTTGCCTTGGCAGCAGCTTCTGCTTCGGCAGTGGGTCTCGGAATTTGTGGAGCGAAAAGACGTCCGCTTCGAGTGAAGCCTCCGCCTCCGCCCACATTGTCTACTTGTGGTGCAGGGGTTGATGATTCAAAAGTGATCTTTTGTCCTTCACAGTACAGGTCAGAGCCGTAATGCCAAGGGATGGCATTGCTGCTTTCATAGGGTACTGGTCCAGGCACCGTGATAGTGACTGGACTGACTGCAGCTGTTGAAGGAACTGTGATAGTCTGCGGATCATAATAAATTGTAACTGGTGCTCTAATGGGAGCAGCACCTTCTGAATTGTAGGCAGAGTTGCTTTCAGGATCATAGAATATGGTGACAGTTGAGACATCTTCATGATTTGTTGCTGGTGTTGTAGGAGATATTGTCGGAAGAAAGGATGTTGTTGTTGTAGGAGTTTCAAAATGGAGTGAAGCTGAAGTTGTAGAAGAAAAATTTGCTGATAACTGATCAGTTGAGATGATAGATGGAGTACTTGTTGATGAAACCGAAGAATTGTCAGGAACAATGGTTGCTGCAGTTGTAGGAGGTTCTGAAACCGTTGCTGATGAGATTGCTGGATTCGTTGGAAATGATGTGGTGATCTGGAGCTGGCCACTCTGAATAAGACCATCTATGCCATCCCTTAAATTATCGCACCCATTTACTGAGATGTTGCAGTAAGCACAGCCTAACTCACACCCCGGGAACATTTGACATTCCAAGAGCTGAGCTTTGATTTCCACCAACGGTGTCCTGATCTGTCCCACACTGATTATTAAATAAGACGGCTTGTCTTCTTCAATAGCGTTAATTCTGGGACCACCGTGGTTTGGCATTAGGTTCTTATTGACATTGGGTGGTGGTGCGAAATTCAAAGCCTTTGAGTCTACCAGGTCTTGTACCTTCATGTGCAGGGCTCTGCACTTTTCTGTACTGTGGCCAGGTGCGTTTGAATAAAAAGCACACCTAGCATTGGAGTCATAGTTCCTGGGTAAACTGTTGGGATCTGGAGGTGCCAACGTCCTTAGCTCAACCAGGTTGAGTTTCAGGAGTTGTGGCAGCAATGTAGCATACGGCATAGGGATTGGATCGATCACCCTATTAGCTTGAGATGGCCTCTGCTGAAATGGCCTTTGTTGACTGTTGTTGTTGGTGTTGCTGTTGTTGTAATTCCTTGGAGGATACTGAGATTGCTGGTGGTACTGGGGTTGTTGCTGGTAGTTTTGCTGCGGAGGTTGATAAACCGGCTGAGGATGAGCTGGAGCGGGGATGGTGACTGCTGCTATTGACCTGTGGACATATTGGGGCCTGCCCCTGTTAGTGTGGATGGCATTGGTCTCGCCAGTTCTTCTTGGGCCTGCAAAAGGCTTTCTTGCATTACTGGACGAGCTGGCACCATTGTCAGAAATCTTGCCCATTTTTAACAGACTCTCAATCCTCTCTCCAGCTATGACAACATCTGCAAAGCTAGTGGAAGAGAAAGCAGCCAGCCTGTCAATATAGGTTCCCTGAAGGGTGTTCATGAACATATCTGCCATTTCCCTTTCAGACATAGGTGGCTGAACAGCAGCAGCCAATTGCCTCCATCTCTGGGCATATTCTCGGAAACTTTCCCTCGACGACTGTGACATTCCCATTAGGAGAGTCCTGTTGGGCGCCATATCTAAGTTGTACTGATACTGTCTGATAAAGGCTTCTGCCAAATCCTTCCAGCACCTGATAGTTGCCCTTGTCAGGTGAGAGTACCATTCTCTTGAGGCTCCCGTCAAACTATCCTCGAAATAGAACATCCAGAGCTTCTCGTCCATAGTATAGGCCTTCAGCCTTCCCAGAAATGATTGTAAATGAGTCCGGGGGCATGAAGTCCCGTTGTATTTTTCAAAGCAAGGAGGCTTGAACTTATGGGGGATCCTGACCCCGTCTACCAAACCCATGTCCATGACATCGAAGCCCAAAGAGTTTTGAGATTCTAAGGACCTCAATTTCTCAGCTATCTCATCCAACCTTCTATCATAAGCTTCCTCCCCAGCACCCATTACTGTGAATTGGTCCTCCTGAGGATCTTCTTGTAGTACCCTGGCTGCAGTGGCAGTCCCTTGAACATTTGCAGGAATGTTGATCTCAGGATGCAGATGTGGTCCAAATACAGGGGGGTTAACATGAGGTTGTACCCTTTCATTGTTGCTGGTGCCGGCAGTCCCTATATGTGGATCCTCTTGATTTTGCCTTTCCACCATGGCCCTTAATCTTTCCTGGCTCTGAGCCATGTTGTTCATCACTTCCATAAACTGAGTCATCTGCGTTCTCATTTCCAATCTTTCGTTTGTCATTTGATTTCTAACCTCTGCAAGGTCCTGCTGTACCTGATCCATTTGAATTCCCGGAAGGTTGTTACGGGTTGGATAACGGTGCGGACGGTTGAGGGGAAATACCCGGCGCCTAGCAATAGTTCCTGAGCATCGCAACAGAGTTAGTAGCAATAAAACAAAAACCTACAAAACAAACAAAAGGGTTAGCATGCAATGCAGTATGCTTATTTGTTTTCAAGGTATCCGGTTTGGCATTCAGTTTTGACCCTTCCAGACCCTTGAAGATGCTGTTGATGTTGCTTTCGGAGTAAACCCGGATGGAACAAACTAATACATATATTACAAAAGCAAAATGGTACATAGTTCGTTTACAAATACAAGCCCACTGAGGGGTCAAAATACATCACAAGAAAGGAAAATAAAAGTACATGGAATGAAAGCAACAACAAACAAATGGTCAAACACCAAGACCAAACTCATCCTCACGAACTTCCTTGAGAAGTGCTTCGGTCACAGGATCAGCTGGACGCTCCGTGAGATTCCTAATAAGGAGATTCCAGGTTGTAACAGCTGTAGTGAGCTTCTTGTGCTGAGCTTGGTCCTTTGACCTCTTCACTCCAGCTTTGATCTTCAGCTCCGATATCTCCCTCTGGGCTGCTGCCAGGGCTTCTTGCTGTTCTTTAGCACTAGCTTCCAGTTGCTCTATCTTGTCTTGAACTCTCTTGTCCTCCAGAGTACGGGCCTCGGTGATCCTGACCCACCGGGCTTGACTCTCCTTCAGATACAAGTCCGTCCTTGCTCTCTGGAACTGGGCTTCTTTGCAAGCATTCTTCAGAATTTGTTCTCCAGCCTTAGACTTTTTGATATAATCCCCAGACTTCTCAATCTTAGTCAGATGCTCTACTCTCAACTTCTCCAACCTCTCAATCTCCCTCATACCCTCACTCCTCTCCCGGAGGGTCCTCTGCAAAGCCTGGGTTAACTTCTCATTTCTTTCCTTCAAGCCCTCAAACTCCTCCAAACTGATAGTGGCAGGGGGTGGTGCTGAAGATGACTCAGGCATGTCTTCTATGGTAAAGGGCATTCCAGAGAATTGGGCCCTGGCACGGGACCACTCATAATATTGTGCCGATGCCACATTGTTGCACTTCCCTAGGATGGTCACTCCCTTGATTTGAACATTATCCCAGGCCCAGGCAGCCTGCCTAACAACAGCCAGATTAGTCTTGTTCTCACAATAAAGAGTTTCAACCAGGTCCTGTGCCTTAGGAGTATGGACTAGTGCATAGCCCAGTTGCCTTCTGAACAGCAGAGGATTGTAATTAATGCTACCCTTAACTCCTATTAGGGGCACATTGGGAAAATGCCCACAGCTGGTGATGATATCCCTGCCCTTGGTGCTTTGAGTACACCATCTGATATCTGCTGAAGTTAGAGCAGTGAGTCTCTTAGCCCAGTTGCTCTGCTGATGAGGGTTCAGAAATGCATCTGTCCTGGGTAAATGCCTGAGAAGCCAAGTGTGGAACAATGGAGCACAACACCTCACTAATCTTCCCCTCTGCTTTTCATTCCTCTGATGCACTGAATAGTAAAGATCCCCCAATAAAGTTGGCACTGGGTTCTTCAAGATGAAAAGATGGATTGCATTCTTGCTAATGAATCGAGGCTCATCAGCAAACAATACAATTCCATATATACTCAAGGCCAGTAATGCACAAACAGCTTTCCACTCCCCTAAAGAAGCTTTCAGGGTAGCTTGAGAGATCAAGAAATCCAGATGGAAACCAGGGATTCCAGCTTTAGAGGTCATGTGCTGCTCAATCAGGACAGGTTCCAAATGCAAAGCCTTTGCTACTTCTCCATTACCAGGAAAGACCATCTCAGGGTTGAAAGGAATTCCACCCCTGATAGGCATACCAACCAATGATGAGTATTCTTCTAATAGAGGGCCCAACTGAAAGTCTTGGAAAGTGAAACACCTCAGTGGGGGATCATAAAATTGAATGCAGGTGTGGATCAGGCTTCTCTGTGATGGGTCCAGATCCATAACCATATCAAGTATATCTCCATAATGTTCCCTGAACAATGGTATGTGATCTGGAGTGATCAGGGTTTGAATTCTCCTGATGTCTGATAACTCTGGCTGGAAGAAGTGATAGGTGATGTTGCTCTTTTTAGGAGCCATGATGCTGAGACTGAGTAGAGACAAGTGTTGATGATAGTACTGAAGAAATGGGCCACTGACTGGCTGGTGCAGGTGGTAGCTGAAGCAGATAGCTGATGGAGATAAGTCAATACTAAAGATGGGGTCAAAACCAAAACCAAATGAATATGGATACCCTGAAACACAAATAAGCAAATGTCAATATGATGCAATGATTATGTATGCAAATGATATGCAAGGATTTGTGACTGAGCTGGATCTGATCAAATGCCCTGATATAGGTCCAAGTATGTTCAAGAATTCCAGATGGAGGTCTATAAATCCAGTAACCAAGGTGGGGGGCTCAAATAAAGAGCCACATGTCCAGGGTTTAAGAATCACAAGAACTATCCCAAAATGAAGTACTCTTAAACAAACAAAGTAACAGGGTATTCTGAGGTCAAGGTACCTGCAAACCTGTAAACAGCCCAACCCCCTCACAGGTAGTGTTCTAAAACAAGGATCCTCAGACTTGGATCAGTTATGAGAAGTGTAAACACTTCTAACCCGGAGGTACAGTGTTTACAATAACCATAAAAGTTCCTCCTCTAATTCACATCAGTTTCTGAAGGTCGATACTAAAGGTCATCCAGACTTAGCAGGCTTCCCAGATAGCCCTAGCATTGCAGGAAATCTGCAACACAGAGTTCTCAAGAAGAAACCCATATCTGAACCGTGTTTCATATTCCCGCACCAGACCGAGATGGAATGGGAAAGAATATGATTCACTCTAGCCTAGGTGTCACTCAGGTCCCAGGTATAGGGCCTTAACTCTCAATGAATCACCCACCCACCAAGGCAAACAACAGATCCAGCCAGCAGCATGACAGTATGATAATATGATATAATGCAAAAGCAATAAAGAAAGCAGTAAAGCAACTGTACATAAAATAAAACATATACAAACACTAATAAACACAAAACACCCCAGTAAACACAAATCAATCAAGCGCTAGGAGGAACCCACAAAAAGAACCAGAAGCCCTGGTTGCAATAAAACTTTCCCCAGCAGAGTCGCCAAGCTGTCGCTCCCAAAAGATGAGACTGGCTCAAATAAGGTACAGACGCGAACGGTCGGCGAAGGGAACAGTGAGAACACACAACCGTGAACTCACTGGAGAATGAATAGAGTCGCCAGCTAGGCATTTTTATCCCGGAGGAAAGGCAATGCTGCATAGACCTAGAAAGAAATGGATGAGACGGTCGCGAACCAGAGAGACTGGGAAAGGGGGTTGGTTACAACCTGGGAAGGTATTAGCACCCAGATTGTCCGTCGTACTCGACGGGATCCACGCTTAAAGATTTGTGTTTTAAAGGGGTAGTGTCAGTGCAATCTGTGTATAAAGCTGGAAAAGAATGTACAGGTGTCAGTGTATAAGTGATGTGAAGTATGAAAGTGTCAGTGTAAGAAAGGAGTGAAATGCTCATGATAATGAGGCTCAAAGAATAATGCTGGAAGGAGGGGGAATATACAGAGACTTTTGTTCGATAACTGTTAAGCTATGCCTACGTATCCTCTCGTGCAATGAGGAAGTCAGAACACCGTAGTTCGACCCAAAGAGACTGAAAGATGAATTGACTTGTGAACTGCTTACTTGCCTATGCTCAAGTGTATGACCTGTCTGGCTCAGGTGCAAACTGTCTTGCATTAGACGGAAGAAGCGAGTTCTCGTTTGTGAGTGAATGAGATGAGGAAAGAATCCCGAAGGAGACGATTATTGTTTGTTTTTGAGTTTTCAGTCTTTTATTGCTTTTTGAAGTTTGTCATAAGAAAATGAGCTTAAGCCTAGACCAGTGGACTTAGTAAACTCATCACATCTTCCCTCTGATTAGGGGTAATGAGAATACCTTAAGTGTGAAGTCAGCTTCTCACACTTAATCACCATGATGTAGGATTAAGATCATTAACCTACTTGTGATTAATTAGATGTTTTTGTTGTTTTTATTTAGTGTTGAGTAATGAGATTAGGCCATAATCAGGGATTAAGCAGACTCATTACACCATCCTAATAGAAGGATAATAGATGAGAATGTTTAAGCTGAGGAAAACTCCTCAACTTGATCCATGATTAGGGATTAAAATCATGACAAAACAAAGCCTTTATTGAGTGGATTTTAGTTAATGATATGATGATGAAGTGAGTTTTAGGGTTTATAAGATAACTTGAGGGGGACTTGTCCATTAACACTAGGGTTAGTCCTTCTTAACCAGTTAAGGAAGAATTAGAACCCTAATGCAAGGCCCAAGTTACAAGTGAAGTCTTGATGATTATTATGTGAATTAATTAGAGGATTTAAACACATTAAGGGTTTAACACTTAGGATTGAAGTTATACACTCCATCCTAATAGAAGGATGCAGGCATAAACTTAATCACAAAGCCTTAAAGCCTTTAGGGTTTAGTCCCTGATTATGAGATGGGAAGAGAAGACTCAAAGAGACACAAAGGTAAAACTAAGTGGGGAGACTAATCCAAACCCTAATCATTGTCATGCTTGGTTGTTCCTAAGGTTTGTGAGGTTTACAAGAAGAAGTCTTCAATGGAACCACCAGGAAGCAGATGAAAGGATCAGGAGAAGCAAAGTAACTTGCTTCATTTAAGAAGTCAAGTCACTTGAAGAAAGAAAGTAAGAAGAAGAAAAATGAGCAAGCACAAACTCAAACACAAACAAAAATGCAGCAATGGATGCAAGAGGGATGAAAAGAAAAGTTATGAGAAGTGAAGGCAAATTCACTTCTCATCATCACTTACCACCTGAAAGATTAGAAAAGAAATGCGATGCAATGCAAAATGGGATGAGATGACATGATGAGAAACAAAACCAGAAGCATGTACATGATGCTAATGATGCAATGAGATGCTACAAACATGAGGCAGCACATGGAAATGATCATACAAGTTCATGAATGCAAGAGAAGCAACTTAGGAACCATGAACATACATGAAAAGTTATGAAGTGCACATGACATACAACATGGCAAATACATGATGCAATGATCAAACATGCTTTCAATATGTCTTATGATGTCAAATGAATCAAATGGATGCTTGAAACGTCATGGCAAGTCATGTTATGCAAGAGAATGCAAGATGGATGCACATGGAAACCCAAATTAGGGTTTATGAATCATTCATCAATCAAAAACCAAAAACAGAAGCAAACCCTAAGATAAAAAATGGAAAATTCCACACAAAGGACCCCTAACCCTATACTAACCCAATGCCCAAAGGAGAGGTCTCAACTCCTAACCTAACCCAAGATATGAATTTTACAAGTTATTAGGGTTTTTAGGGTTCCTAAACAAGAAAATTATCAAACAAATTGAAAATGAGGAATCAAATCATGGCCATTTTATCTCAAAAACTACATGCTAAACACAATGCAATGCAAGAAGAATCAATGTCCAACTCTTCATGGATAGGCAGAAATGATTTTTTGAACTTTGGATCAAATTAATGCATAAAAATGATTTTTATTCAATGAGAAATTCTTAAAATGCATCAAGATCAAAAAATAAATTTGGTTTGAAGGTTGGACAATGTTTCTAAATGTCTTAGAACATTTCATGAATTTTTTGGTGATTTTTAAATACCTAAAAGTATTTTTAATAAATTAATTTCCATTAATCAATTAAAAATAATCTTTTAAATATTTAAAAATACTTTTGTAATGATAAAAATAAAAATGAAAATATTTTTGTGTCATAAAAATTATTAAAACTTTTGAGAAAAAGTTTCATAATTTTTAGACAAATTTTACTATTTTTAATAAATTATGCAAGTTAAATGAAAAGAAATGAATTAAAAATTAAAATAAAAGAAAGTAATCAGAAGGAGAGGCTGGGATTCACTCTAAGTTTGAAAGGGTTGACTAGCGCGCATCTGGACGGCTGGGATTGCATCTGATTATATTAATTTAATTATGAATTAATTAATCTAAACAAGTGGATTAGGGCAAAGCAAGAGGATCTGGGCCCTTCATGCGCGCGGGAAGTCCACTAAGTCAACCAATCTAACGCTCCACATTCAAACGCCCTTAATGACCTGAGTTTAGGGCTAATCACATTCAGGTGACCGGAGAGAAGCTCCGGTCATCTTCTCCGGCACCTCAAAAACCCTAAAACATGATTCAGGCACCTATTCCACAAATTAAGCACACCCAAGTGATCCTCTAACATCCTAGGACACGAATCTATGCTCAAACATCATTTAAACACCATGAATCACACGAATCGAAAGAAACAAAATCCACGGGCAAAATTTCAGAAGGATCATACAAACTCATTTCTCACTTATTTTTGATTCTGAAAGCATCCCCATGACCAGCAAAGCATAAGCAATCATATTATAACTTAAAATGCAAGCTTTGGGAGAAAGTGTTCATGTTCATACCTGAGCTGGAAGCTTCAATTTCTGGGCTTTCTGGACTGCTTCTTGGTGCCAACTTACTCCATTGATCCTCCTGATGCTAATGGCAGGCTTGGAATAAACTTAAGCAGGCTATTTTGAGAGGTTCCAATCTGATATAGCAGAGAATGAGCTCTGTGTATAGGCAGCTTCAGGTCAATGTGAAGGGTGGCTTTGACTCCTTGTGATGTGCTTGACTTGTTGGGGAAGAAAAATGGTGTGTTTGATGGCTGGATAAAGGGATTCGAAGAGTTCTGGTTTTAGGGATGAGAAATGGTGCAGCTCAGTTCAGGCTGGTTTCAGGCTTGAATCTTGTTGGTTTCTACTCAATGAAACATGGTGAAAAGGTTGATGAAACTTGTTGGAATGTTTGTGAAGTGTGGAAACAGATTCGAAGAGTTTTGCAAAATGAGGTGTGTTTGTGTATGGTGTGCTAGGGCTTGCTTTAGGCTGGCCTCTTCTTATGTTTTGCTTGCCAAAGGATAAAATAATCAATTCCAAGTGGCCATAGGATGTGACATGGCCTATGGTGATTGGGATGTTTGCTTTTGCCAAAAGTCAACTTTTTGTGTAAGGAAAGCATGGCTTGGTTCTAGGCTAGTACAAAGCATGGGGCTGCGCAGCAAGGGTGAGGTGAGAGGCTAGCATGGTTCAGCATCCAATGTTGCAAGTGGTAGGAAGAGTGATCATGAGTTTTGCAAGTTGGTCATCTTTGGAAACTTCATGAAAATGCCTTGTTACACAAACCATGAACATGTGATTTTTGGTCCAATTCTGATTTTTTATGTCACCTAGAATGTTTGTGTAATGGTTTGATGCCAACTAGAAGTTACAACTTGCCTTGAAACATGATTTTGCAAATTTTCCATTTAGTGCACATCTTGAAAATCAATGATTTTTGCCAACTTTGTCACACCATAACTTTTGATTCAAGAAGAATTAGATCATGTTCTTGTACTTTTTGAAAAGGGAAAAATGTATTCTACAACTTTCATGACCAAAGTTTTTCCATTTGAAACATTTTTGGATCAAAAATCAAGGCTTGAAAAATGACCTAAAATGACATATTCTTGAAAAGTCAACCATGCCCTAAAAAGTCAACTTTGCAAAAACTTCAAATTCTTGATTTTTATGAACTTCAACCTTCTTCCATGATCAAATAAAGATCATATACACTCAAAATGATGAATATCACCCATTGGTTGGGTGATTGGGGGCCTCAGATGCCCTGATTTTGCACTGACTTGTCCAGAAAGTCAACCCTTGATCAGATGACTTCCCCATGGAATTTCTTCATGAAAATTGATATTCATACTCCCTATACCATATAGAGACCAATGGAAACAAGAATGACCAAAAAATTTGGAGTTATGGCCTCTGAAACCAAAACCCTAATTTTAGGTCAACTGTGCAGTCTAGCCTGGCTCTGCATCCACACCAATCCCAGTTCTTGTGATTCTTTGGAATTATTGACTTTGAGAGGATGTAATATGATACTTGAACACACATGGATCCCTTTGAAATGATTGATGGCCTCTGGAGTGGCTCAAGAAGCTCTTGGATTGCTCAAATCACAAACCCTAGGTGCAGATGACTTAGAAACAATGCAGTGAACAAAAAATGTGATATGAGATGCTATGATTGAGTTTGTGCATATGAAATGATCACAAGCCATGTTGTGAATGGGTGAGGGCAAATTTGGGGTGTTTACAGAACTGAACTACTTTAAAACCCTAATTCTCTTTTATATGGTGTCATGAATTAGTGCTGAAGGAATGAGGAAGTTTGCACGTGGGAATGAAAAGTTTTTGTGATTTTGCAATTTTGGCCAATTTGTTGTGATCTCATGTAATCCTCATGCATTCCCTTGCCTTCATCCCATGTGCACTCTAAATCTGACCCTTAATCATAATCCAAACAAATCTTGGCCCTTAGATGAGAGAGTCACACTTTTCTCATGAATATGCAAAAATTGCACTTATGGAATAACATTCTCACTTGGCACGAATTTGGTGCATTTCCTTGAGCAAAGTAAGCCAAATTCATTGTGTTTTAACATTGTGAACTTATTTGATATGTACCAATACACAAAAATGAGATTCAAGACTTTTGGCTTTGGTGCATGCATGAAAATTCAACTTTTGCCCTAATTTGGATGAAATTTTCGAGGGTCATACATCTTCAACCATGAAGGCTATGAAAAAGTACTTGTACTTTTTGAAAATGGGAGGTCTTAATCTCCAACTTTCATGTTTGACTTTGGTCCTTTTGAAGAATTTTTCATTAAGTTATGCTCACTTGAATTTTAGGGCAAAACTTGCCAAAAATGGCATTTTCTCAAAACCAACTTTGCACCAATTTTGAAAAACACCTCAAAACCCCATGATTCTTGATCTTTAAACTTTCCATCCCTCTTCTAACATTGTAAGAACATCCCTTGGCTAAAAAAATGGATTGGACCCCTTGAAATCACACAGTTGACTTTTTTAAGGCACAGTTGACCAGTTTCTTCATCTGCAAGCAACTGAGGAAATGCTTGACTTCCACAAGGAATTTTTTCACCAAATTTGGTACCTAGGATCCTCTTGACATGTAAGAGACTTTTCCCAAATGAAATGGCCAAAGTATTGAGGTTTTCCTGCTTGAATCTCAAACCCTAGTTTAGGACCAATGTGTAGGAGCTTTGCCCTAGCCTGGATTCCCTGATGATCTTCCAACCTTCTGAGCTTTTGTAAATGCAATGTAGACCCTTCATAGGACTTGTACAAAACAATTGGGCCCCTTGTCATGGCTTGTGATGCTTCAAGAACCTCCACAGATGGTCATATGCCTAATGCTAGGTCATGAGAAATGTTATGCCTCATCTTTCCATGCTAGGATGCTAAGAATATGATATGTTCATGATGAATATGATGTGACATGATGCTTAAAATGAAGAGGGAAATTTTGGGGTGTTATAGTGTGCCCATGTGGTGTTTGAGCGATGGGTGATTTATTCACATTGATCGTGTACCCATGTGGGGTGTGAGCGATCGGATTGTGTGCCCATGTGGGGTGTGAGCAATCCAGAAACATCGTGTGCCCGTGTGGGGTGTGAGAGATGGGTGATTTATTCACATTGATTATGTGCCTGTGTGGGTTGTGAGCAATCGGATTGTGTGCCCGTGTGGGGTGTGAGCAATCCATAAACATTGTGTGCCCATGTGGGGTGTGAGCAATGGGGAACATCGTATGCCCGACGGGGAGTTACTTTAGGTAATAAGCGATGATTCCATTTGGTTCCTGAGAGAACCTACTGAAATGTTGAGTCGGTACCGCATTGCATCTGCCTAGAGTCGTGTGTCGGTCTCTATGAGTTTCATTTTATCATTTTAATTATGATATGCAGAAATAAACATGAATGTGCATATGTTTATTTGGAGTATTATGGAGATGATAGTATGTGTGATGAAACATACTTGTTTGTATATATGCATGTTTGATATATGTGTATGTATGTGATTTATACATTTGTAATGTATATGTGTGATTAAACATAGCTAGTCGTATGTTTATGCGGAATGAATAGAATTGAGGAATAGACATAAATGATGTAAGTTTATGTGAATTGGTGCATGATGAACATGCTTGATTTGTGTATGTACACGTTGCGATGTGTATAGGTGATGAGGAATGAAATGTGTGGTGAGAATATGTTTTACGTGCATTTTTATATGTTAAGATATATAATTATATGCAATATTATTATGATAATGTTTCTCACCCTTCTGCTATTTTATGATGCTCTATGAGGCATTGCAGAGTAGGTTGCTGGATGATATTTTTGTGAAGTTCGTCTTCATCTTTTGGTCGGTCGGCTCTGATATGTAGCACCGGGTAGCTAGGGTTGGCTTGATGCCTTTTGTGGATACATTTGTATATGTATTTTAATGTGATATGTTTTATGTAAACATGGAATATTTTGGTGATTCAAACTTGCAGATATATTTATGATAAGTATATAAGTTTCAAATTGTGATGTTTTGTTTCCGTTGTTTAATGAACTGATGAATACGGGTGTAAGGATGAAAGCCTTGTGTATGTAAGTTACCCCGTTTGTTGCATATCTTTATTGAGCAGGTGTTGTATGTTTCAATTTCAAGTATAATGTGGCATTACTCTTTTATACCGTTTTTCAATTATACTCTGATGAAATTTTAATATGTGCCTAAGTGATTTAATTGCTTATTTGGGGTATAGAAAGGGAGTGTTACACCTCCAATGAAGATGGAGTCTCTTGGCTGATAAGACTCGCTAATGAACAATTTTGAAAAGAGATTCTCTTGGGTACTACAGGATTAGGGAAATAAACCATACTTTATCACATTGATGCCTTGAAACTTCGAGAATTAATAAGATCACAGTTCATATTGAATCTCAGTTATAACTTCTATAAAACCCTAGCCCTTGAGACATGCACTAATGAGGCGAGCAGTCTAAGACGTTGAAGGGAAACGACCTTTGCACAAAAGCCCTCTCAGTTGAAATCCATGTCATTTGATTCCTTTGAGAAATCTTTTTTTGAAGAAAATAAACCTGATGCTTTGATGGGAAAATATTCATGATGTTGGAAGCTCAACAGTTTCCCTAATATCACGTGTAATAGCAAGATAAATCCCATTTGAAAAAAAAATCCAAATCACCAGGAAATGCTTCGATCCCATGCCTTAGAAGCCAATGAAATGCATGATCATGAATGCGAACTTCTGACCTAGTGAGAAATGCAGATGAATATGAAGCGCAATCCAGTTAGTGGTAATAAATATAAGGGCAAATTTTGGGGTGTTACAATGTCCTCCTACATGAGTACCAAAAGATCCCTCGTGGACTTCTTGCACTAACAAGTCTGCTTCGTGTCTATCCACGCATCTGAGCAGGACCATGTCAAAGTTTCTCTTATACAAAACACCATCAGTGTTTAAGAAGAAACTAGCAGCTAGTCATCTTAGGGTTTTCTTCTCATTGGAAGAACCCCTAGCTGGATACTCTTTACTTTCCAGAAAGTGCTTAATGTCATAATACCAAGGCTTTTCGTCAGACACTGCGTCAACGGAGAACACATAAGCAGGTATATCAAGCCTGGAAATGTCAATTATGGGGACATAATTCCAACACAACACTTTGATAGACAAAGAGAGCGTAGCCAATGCATTGGCAAACTGATTTTCATCACGTGGTATATACTGAAGTTTTACTATTGTGAAGAACGTCAACAATCTTCTGGCATAATCCTTATAAGGAATTAAATGATCTTGGTGTGTATACCACTTGCCGGTAATTTGGTTAATCACGAGAGTTGAGTGTAAACACCCCAAATTTTCCCTCACTCCTTATCACACCATGGCTTGTGATCTTTCATTTTTTGTTTTGACATAAGCATTACATCTCATATTGCATTTTTGTTTCACTGCATAGTTCAAGTTCATCTGCATCTAGGGTTTGTGATCTGAGCAATCCAAGAATCCATCTGACCCATCCCAAAGGTCTCAAAGATTTCCAAGAGGGTCCATATGTGTTCTATCATCATATTATTCTCCTCAAAGGTCATGGAAGTCAAGAGATCATAAGAACTGGCAAAGGCATGGAAGCAGAGCTAGGGTTTTCACTACACAGATGACCAAAATTAGGGTTTTGGTTTCAGAGGCCTTAACTCCAAATTTTTGGGTCATTCTTGTTTCTAATGTTCTTAATATGTTATAAGGATCATGTGTACCAAGTTTTATGAAGAAATTCATTGTGGAAGTCATTTGTTCACTGGGTAACTTCCTGAGCAAGTTAAGTCAAAATCAGGGCATCTGAGGCCCCCAACAATGGAACCAAGGGGGAATTTTCATCAAATTGAAGTTCAATGATCTTTATTTGATCTTAGAAGTGGTTGGAAGTTCACAAGATTGAAGAATTTTGAGCCAATTGCAAACTTGCCATTTTTGGAAATAACTTGAAATGCAAACTTTCCATTTTGGGAAAGATTTTCAACCTCCTCTTTCATGACCAAAAATGCTTCAAATGAAAAATTCTTGGGCATGAAAGTTGTATATTAGGTCTTTCCCTTTTCAAAAAGTACAAGAACATGTCTTGATTCATCCTAAAACTCAAGATATGGCCTTTCAAAGTTGGCAAAATTCACATAATTTTCAAGTTTATGCCAAAGAGGGAATTTTGCAATTTCACTTGCCAAGCATTCTAATGACCTCTAACGTGCACAAACATTTCACAACATGTCAAAACAACTTCAAGAGATCAGAATTTGCCTTTGAATTTAGGGTTTTCATGGCTTGTGATCCAAGAAATACCAAAGAGGGAAAGTTGCAAAATCCATGTCATCTCATGATCCAAGCCTTTCAGCATATCAAATTCAATCCCATGGTCCTCCATGAACCAAGCTGAGGCCAGACACCCCTCCAAACAACCTCTGACCCGTGCCCATACCTCATAGTACACAATCTTGACTTTTTCCAAAACCTCCCATACCAATCAGCCTGTGCCACAACAACTCTCTGGCCAATCAACATTGTTTATGTGGACATTAAGCAACTCATTTCATACAACACACAAGGATGAAACCTCTCATACACTCATAATCACAAAAACCTCAAGAAACCTTCATCTCTTCGAAATTCATCACACAAGCTTAAAAACTGAAATCTTTTTTCACCAATCATCTCCACATAACCTAAGGATCACAAAGCACCCATCACCATAGCCTGAAACACTCTCAAACATAAACACGATTTCTCACTCCTCAGAACTGAAACTCACAAAAGAGGCCATTTAAACTCCATTCAAGCTTTCCAGAAGCATCAGAGGGATCATTGGAGGCATTTTGCACAAAGGAAGAGGTCAGAAAGCTCCAATTGCAAAGCTTCAACTCAGGTAGCCATGATGAACTTTTTTTCCAAAACTCCTTTTTTAAGTTTCTAAATGATTCTGTATGCTTCACTGATCATTGTGATATGATTATTTTTGAAAATGGTTGAGAGATGAGTATGTATGCTTGTTCTGAAACTTTTTCCGTTTTGATGTTCTTGTTTGAATCTTGTTAATGATGCATGATAAATGATTTTTGGGGCTGGATTAATGTTTAGGGTGGTTAGTGGAATGATTCTGGAGGTTTTGGGGGCTTGGGGTGGCGTTATGAGCAAGCTCAGGTGAGAGGTTGGCCGGAGAAGATGACCGGAGCTTAGCTCCGGTCACCTGAATGTAATTAGGGCTTAATTAGGGTTTAGTTGCCAGACGCGTTTTAGGCCCTTGGATCTTGTTTTGATTAGGAACGAATGGTCAGAATTAATTCACTTAAGATTAATTCTGATTATTTAATTAATTAATGAAAATTAACCCAGTTTGAATGTGAGCCATTGAGATGCGTGCGTGGTCAATTCCCACCCTTTTATTTCAAATCTCAGCCATTGGATGCGCTGACTTATCATTTTCATTCATTTATTTTCATTTTATTCTCATTTCTTTTGCATAATTATTTTAAAATATCAAAAATCATCACAAAAATATGAAACTTTGCATTCTGACTTTAAATATTTTTCTTAATCTAAAAACAATTTTTATTTTATTTTTTGCATTTAAAAAGTATTTTTAAAATATTTAAATGTTATTTTTAATTAATTAATGTATTTTAATTAATTAAAAATACATTTAGGTTTCTAAAAATCACCAAAAAAATCATGAACCATTCCAATGCATTTAGAAACATTTTCAAACTCTTCAAACAAATTTCCTTTTAGGTTTGATCATATTTTGCCAATTTTCTTTGAATTAAGGGTCATTAAAATCACATTTTTGAACCCTAACTTTAGAAAAATCATTTCTGCCTAACCAAGAAGAGTTTGAACTTGATTCTTTTTGCATTATGTTACATATTGCATGTAGTTTATAGGTCATTTTTGTCATGAATTTATCTTGCATTTTCAAATTGATTTGCAATTTTCCTTTTGAACCACCCAAAAACCCTAGAAAAATTAGGAAAATCATAACTTTTGATAGGTTAGGCTTCTGACCTTCTCCTTTGGGGTGTGACCTAATATGGGATTAAGGTTCGTTTGAGCTTGATTTCAAATTTTTATCATGTCATATGCTTCTGTTTTATCCATTTGCATCTCACATGTTCATAAAACCCTAATTTCTCATGTTCATTGGCATTCTCCTTGCATATTCATCATCACATGAACTTGCCATGACATTTCAAGCATTCATATGTCATATTACACATCTTAAGACATGTTATAACATTGCTTGATCATTTCTTCATTCATTTGCCATGTCTAGCATCCATTTCATTTCATAAACTTTCATGTGTTTTCAAACTTCAAAGCATGCTTCCATAACATCTCATCTTTGTATGATCACACATATGCATATTGTATGACTTTGCATCATCTTACATGACATTTACCTAGCATAAGCACTTCTTAATTTTATCATTGCATCTCATTTCACTTCATTTCTTTATGCTTCATACTTTATGCATTCATACTAACACTTTCAGGTTTGGTAAGTTATTTTGGGACATGGATTTGCCTTCACCTCTCACTTCTTCTTATCTCATTCATATGCATTTTAACTTGTCTTTGAAGTGAATTTGATTCACTTATGTTCCATCTCTCTCACTTTCTTCCTTTAAGTTACTTATCTTCTTAGGAAGTAAGTAACTTATTCTTCTGCTTCCTCCTCCTTTCATCTGCTTCTTCCATTGGTGGCTTCCTTGAAGATCTTTCTTAAGCCTCACAAACCATAGTATATCCAAGCATGATAATTATTATAGTTGTAATTAGTCCCCTTAGCTTTTTTACCTTTGAGTCTCCTTGAGTCTCTCTTCTCATCTCAATAATCAGAGACTAAACTCTTAAAGTTTTAGGACTTTGGAATTAGGGTTATGCCTGTATCCTTCTCTTAGGATGGAGTGTATAACTTTAATCCTAAGTCTTAAACCTTTAATTTGTTTAAACCTCTTAATCAAAACACATTAATAATCACCAAGACTTTATCTTGTAACTTGGGCCTTACATTAGGGTTCTAACTCTTCCTTATGGTTAAGAGGGACTAACCCTAGTGTTTAATGGACAAGTCCCCCTCAAGTTGTCTTACAAACTTAAAACACATTTCTTAATCTCATCCCTTAATTAAAATCCATTTGATAAAGGCTTGTTATATAATGAATTTAATCCCTAACCATGAATTAAGTTGAGGTATCTTCCTCAGCTTAAGTGTTATCATCTATTATCCTTCTATTAGGATGGTGTAATGAGTTCACTAATCTGTGATTAGAGATTAAATTCATTACTTAACACTAAACAAAAACTCAAAAACATCTAACTAATCACAAGTAGGTTAATGATCTTAATCCTACATCATCATGGTAATTAAGTTGAGATGCTTATCTCATACTTAAGTAGGCTCATTATCCCTAATCAGGGAGGATATAATGAGTTTACAAGCCCTTGATTTAGGCTTAAGCTCATTAACTTATGCAAAACACCAAAAACAATAACAAAACTGAAAACACATAAACAAACAATAATCGTCTCCTTCGGGATTCTTTTTTCATCACACTCATTCACAAATGAGAACTTGCTTTTTCTGTCTAATGCAAGATAGTTAGCACTCGAGCCAGACGAGTCATACACTTGAGCATAGGCAAGTAAGCAGTTCACAGTCAATTTATTTTCAGTCTCTTTGAGTCGAACTACGGTGTTCTGACTTCCTCATTGCACGAGAGGATACGTAGGCATAACTTAACTGTTATCGAACAAAAGTCTATGTGTCTTCCCCCTCTTCCAGCATTCTTTCTAAAGCCTCAGTTCTGAGCATTCACCCTTTTTTCATTGACACTTGTACATTCATTCTCAGCTTTTGCACACAGATAGCACATACACTACAACTTTAAACACAATATTGTAAGCGTGGATCCCGTCGAGTACGACGGACAATCTGGGTGCTAATACCTTCCCAGGTTGTAACCAACCCCCTTTCTCAGTTTCTCTGGTTCGCAACCGTCTTATCCATCTCTTTCTAGGTTTATGCAGCATTACCTTTCCTTCGGGATAAAAATGCCTAGCTGGTGACTCTATTCACTTCACCTTCATTTTCTTTCTTCTTCGACCGTTCGCGTCTGCACCCTAGGACCCGGTGTCTTTTCGGGGGAGCGACACTGAGTCTCTGAATATATCGAGGGTCTTAATTCTAAGATTAATAGCCTCCTCTATTCCCATAATACACACCTTGTATTCCGCTTCATTGTTGGTGCAGCCAAAAGTAATTTTGGCAGCGAATGTAAATGAACACATTCAGGAGTAATTAGAACAGCAGCAACTCCACGTCCATTGATATTGACTTCCCCATCAAACATCAACCTCCACTTGGATTCAGGGTCTGGCCCCTCCTCCGGGAGTGGTTCCTCGCAGTCTTTTGCTTTGAGTTACTTGATGTCCTCATCAGGGAAGTCAAACTTCATTGGTTGATAATCATCTTCAAGGGGTTGTTGTGCAAGATAGTCTAAGAGCACACTTCCTTTGATGGCTTTCTGTGAAGTGTATTGAATGGCGTACTCTGTCAGCACTGCCTGCCATCGTGCAACCCTTCCAACTAACGTTGGTTTCTCAAAAATGTATTTGACAGGATCCATCTTTGAAATTAATAGGGTTGAGTGGGTCAACATGTATTGTCTCAGTCGGCGAGTAGCCCATGCCAAAGCGCAGCAAGTTTTCTCGAGTAGCGAATAATGGGATTCACAATCGGTAAACGTTTTGCTAAGGTAGTATATTGCATTCTCTTTTCGACCATACTCGTCATGTTGGCCTAGAACACACCCCATTGATCCTTCTAGCACAGTCAAGTACATGATGAGTGGCCTCCATGGAACCGGAGGCATCAGGATTGGAGGTTCCTGCAAGTATTCTTTAATCTTCTCAAAAGCACTTTGACAATCTTCGTTCCACCTGACCGGATGCTCTTTTCTTAGTAGCTTAAATATTGGTGTCGCTCCCACCAAATGACACCTCAGGTCAGAAGGGGTACAGACGCGAACAGTCGGTGAAAGAGAGAGGAAAATGAATAGAGTCACCAGCTGTAACACGGTGGGAGAACTGACTTTAGTTATGTTGCGGATAGCAAGAGTCGCCACCGACTTTTATTTTATCCAAAGGAAAGGCATAAAAGAACAGGAAAGACCTTTTAAAAGATTTTTGGGTCCGGGGGGTAGGTTATGTAAAGGGAAGGTGTTAGCACCCTTTACATCCATGGTTATCCATGGGCTCTTAGTTACTTAGCTCACTTTAAAATGTTTTTGAAAATGTGAAGTGTGTGAATAAAAATTTTCTTAAGAGTTTATAATGACCCATGTATGGATGCGTATAAACCTTTGTTTTGAAAATTGTTTGAAGTATGAAGTGTTTGAAATTGTTTTGAAGAGTGAGCAAGTATCTAAGAGGAACCTACCCTAAGTTTAAGTCTTTTCTGTTCTTGAATCCTTTAAATGGTAAGACTATCCCTATTATTAAGGAATAGGTAGTCATTACCTTGGATGTGAGGGACAAGTGAAGGGTCGTCTTTTATTTAGGCAACTGTGGGGTGTATAAGCAATTTTGAAGGGACTATCATCTTTATTCGAAAGGGACAAGATCATTACGAAGGCAACATTCGAAAGGGACTTGATCTTTTATCTGTTAAGGGACTAAATGATGTGAATTTGAGGGACTTTTGCTTTTATACACCCTACTTGACCTTTTGATTAGGCAACATGAGAGGTATCCCTAAGGAAGTGAGATGGCGATCAAAGATCGACTTACGTGTGTGAGTGTACAATTTTAAATATTTTATCTTTTAAATTAGTGAGCTAAATTAATTTTAAATAAACATACATATTACACTCCCTATTTTACTAACCATAGCATAAAATAAATATTAAAACATTATTACTAAATATTACATCCAAGAAGCAATTACATAATAATAATAATAGCAAATTAAATAATCAAAATAATAATAATAATTGGGTTAGTGAAATAATAATAATAAATCACAATGGGGTTAGTAATAAATAAATAAGAAAATAAACATAATAGATAATATAAACAAAAATATTAAAATAATTAAAAGATCAAATTTTTATATAAACAATGATTTAAGATTAATTAAGAAAATATGAACAGTTATATTAATTATTATAAAATTTTAAATTATATGTAACTTATAAAAGCTAAATTAATTATAAAAATATTATGAAAATTATAATTACAAAATTAAATTAGCATAGATTTAATTATCTCTAAACATATATTAAAAATTATTTATATACAAGATTAAAAATATGAACAACTTAAAGAATATTTACATATTATGAAAATAGGATTAATTATAATTATATTTACAAAATTTTAATTATATTAAACAATATTTAAATTACCAACTATAAAATATGTACATGATTAAATAAAATATGATCATACTATTATATTTACAAAATTAAGAATTATAATAAAATTACATTTTTAATAGAAGCAAATTAGGGTTTGATTTAAAAATATTAAGATTTATTTATTAATTAAAATATAAGCAAGATTTAAATAAATAATATTCACAATTAAGGTTTTAGAAAAATAGTTTTAGGGTTAATATTGGTTTATGAAAATATATTAGGATTAATTGAATTATGATTATAGTTTAATTAAATTAATAATAATAATAATGAAATAATCAAAAGAAATAATAGAGAAAAAGAGGAAAAAGGACTTACCTGGGCTGGGAATTGAACCCAGCCCCTTTTGCTTTCATGAACTCCAAGCCAGCAACATCAACCACTGGGCCAGCGCGCGCAGGTGCTAAGAGCAAGGATTCAATTGGTTTTGTTGTGTATCCTGAAAAAAATCATGAAAAATAAACAAAACAAAAGGCCTGGGGGGGATCGAACCCAGGACCTTCACATTGCACACAAACACACTTACCATTCCAGCCGGGAGGGCGCTTCTGTTAATATAATAGCTTTAATTCATTATATATTAAACCTAATAGTTAAACTGAAAAATAAGAAAAAATTGTGGAAGCCAGGATTCGATCCCTGGACATAGGCATCACACACGCGTCCTTTGGCCAACTGAGCTACCACTACAACTGTAACACAAAACCATAAACAATTCTAAAAATAATATGGATAATTTTTGAATTCTGAAATACGCGCGCAGGCTTCTTCTTCTTCCTTGGTTCCTACAAAATTTCCTACGAAATTATCCATAAACTTTCCTGCGAAATTTCAAATACAGAAACCCTACGAATTTGAAACATCATCAAAACTGTACAATTTCTTAAAATTAATTGATGTTTCTGGATCCCCAGAGTTCACTTGATTATTCTATGTTCTTGGAATTTGTTTATATTAGGTCTAAAGCAAAGCCCTAAGTTCATGGCCGAAACCCTAGCCATGGTGATTCTTTGATCCTGCATCAAAAATCGAATTGAATTGCCCAGAAACAATGTATGGAACACAACAAACATCATACAATCAACAAAATCCAATGAAAGGTCAGAAATCTATGAGTTCGAAAAAAATCAAAAACACACAACAAACATGATTCGATTCATGTATATGGGTCTGTTTCTGATGGTGATAATGATTGGGATGCATTCAGTGATGATCAAGGAAACGATTGAAGCACTTATTTCACCTGAAAAGTCACAAAATATCAAAATCCGAATTTGAAAAATATTGATGAATTTGAAAATTTGAGAGTTGTCTTTGAGGCAGAAAAATCGTGTCAATGCATTAGGTTTGTGTTGTGTACATATAGTGGAATGGATTTAGGTCAGAAAAGTGGATCATTGTGTGAAAGATTTGATTAAAAAAGATTGAAAAAGATTAAGCTTTAAAATTCAAATATTCTTGCATAAACCCTTTCTATTTTAAGCCAATCACCATTATTTTTGTATCAATTTGATCCAAGTTGCATTCATGACTTTCTAGAAGCTCAATCTCTTTTAAATATTTGATTTTTCTATTTTATTTTAATTTAAAATGATTTTAAATGAATAAAATCAAAATAAATAAAATAAAATGATGAAAAATCTGAATTTTAGAGACTTGGGTCATGCATGAAGTATTGGTATGGATTGGATCATCATATGGCAAGCCCAATTAGAAAAAATTGGTTTTAAACCTCCATTTTCTTCATAAACCAACCAAAAATTTCCCAACTTTGCAAGGGCAAAAATCCTTCAATTTTAATGCTATGAGGGTGTTCTTGGACATTTTGGAAAGCTTGATGAGTCCTCTAACCAACCCCACTGGTTTCATGTCCATATCATTTACCATTCTCAAGTTATGCCCTTTTGAAGTTGTTGACTTTTTGTTGACTTTCAAAAGGACCTATAATGTCTTAGCTCATACCTTTCAAATGAAGCATTTTTGGGCTTGGCTTGTGAGACACAAAGTTGTAGAGAATTCAATTTCCTTCAAAATGAGCTTTGGATGGAAAATTGGTGATGAAGCATGTGAAAGTTATGGCTGGTCAAAGTTCAGTTGACTTTTCTTGAGGAAACCCTAATTTAGAAACCTCTGATTCTTGATAATCTGAAATTTCCTTGATGAATCATGATAAAGCCTTGATCAAATGATGAATTATACTTCATATACTTGATGTTGGCAAAAAAATCATGAAGTTTGACTTTGGTTTGACCACAATTGACCTCAGTTTGACTTTTTAACTGCTTTAACTGATTTTGACTTATTTGATCATCTGACTGAGCAAACCTTTGAGAAAAGTCTTGAAACTTGTCATGGGGATTCTTAAACACATATAAGATGTTATGAAGCTTACTTGAAGTCTTGGAAATTCATTTAGCCTGATTAAAGTCAAAACCCTAATTTTGGATGCACTGCTTAGAAGGATGCATTGTCTGAGGGGATTGTCAAACTTTCTGACTAATTGTGAACCTTGTGAACCTTGTAAGATGTCTTGTGAACCTTGTGAACCTCATGAAAAGTCTTGTGAACCTCATAAGATGTCTTGTGAACCTCATGAAGAGTCTTGTAAACTTCATGAACCTCATAAGATGTCTTGTGAACCTTGTGAACCTCATGAAGGGTCTTGTAAACTTCATGAACCTCATGAAAGGTCTTATGAACCTTGTGAACCTTGTGAACCTTCTTATCACACAAAGTCTTGTATTGTGAGGGCAAATTTTGGGGTGCAACATCTGCCCCTGTTCAATTTTCTGAAACCTGAGGGGTTAGATTGGTATATGTGTCAGTCGTAACTTGGAAGGTTGAAGGGGATTGAACACAAAAGCCCAAAAATTTGCACTCGCCGGTGCGTAGAGTGATACTGATGACTAGTTGAATATGCTTGAGTGGGCTTAAAGATGCCACTTCGAGAAAAATTCTTCAGGTACCTTTCTTGGAGGATAAAGCAGTCCAAAATATGAAGGTATAATGATAGCTTTCAGGAAGATAAACAACGTCCCGAGGTAGTGGTGATAGCTTTCAGGAAGATAAACAACGTCCTGAGGTAATGGTAATAGCTTTCAGGAAGATAAACAACGTCCCGAGGTAGTGGTAATAGCTTTCAGGAAGATAAACAACGTCCTGAGGAAATGATATGCTTTCAGGAGGATAAACAACGTCCTGAGGTAGTGATATGCTTTCAGAAGGATAAACAATATTCTGAGGTATAAGTATAACTTTTGGGAGGATAAACAACGGCCCAATAGTCATGATATGCTTTCAGGAGGATAAACAACGTCCTGAGAAAATGGTAACCTTTGGGAAGATAAACACCGACCCAAGGTCATGGTATGCTTTCAGGAGGATAAACAACGTCCTGAGGAAATGAAGTAACCTTTGGGAAGATAAACGACGGCCCAAGGCAATAATATGCTTTCAGGAGGATAAACAACGTCCTGAGGAAATGATATGCTTTTGGGAAGATAAACAACGGCCCAAGGTGATGATATGCTTTCAGAAGGATAAACAACGTTCTGAGGTAATGATATGCTTTCAGGAGGATAAACAATGTCCTGAGGAAATGGTGTAACCTTTGGGAAGATAAACAACGGCCCAAGGTAATGATATGCTTTCAGAAGGATAAACAATGTTCTGAGGGAATGATAGCTTTCAGGAGGATAAACAACGTCCTGAGGTAATGGTGATAGCTTTCAGGAAGATAAACAACGTCCCGAGGAGATGATATGCTTTCAGAAGGATAAACAACGTCCCGAGGTAGTGGTGATAGCTTTCAGGAAGATAAACAACGTCCTGAGGTAATGGTAATAGCTTTCAGGAAGATAAACAACGTCCCGAGGTAGTGGTAATAGCTTTCAGGAAGATAAACAACGTCCTGAGGAAATGATATGCTTTCAGGAGGATAAACAACGTCTTGAGGTAGTGATATGCTTTCAGAAGTATAAACAACATTTTGAGGTATAAGTATAAATTTTGGGAGGATAAACAACGGCCCAATAGTCATGATATGCTTTCAGGAGGATAAACAACGTCCTGAGGAAATGGTAACCTTTGGGAAGATAAACAACGGCCCAAGGTCATGGTATGCTTTCAGGAGGATAAACAACGTCCTGAGGAAATGAAGTAACCTTTGGGAAGATAAACGACGGCCCAAGGCAATAATATGCTTTCAGGAGGATAAACAACGTCCTGAGGAAATGATATTCTTTTGGGAAGATAAACAACGGCCCAAGGTGATGATATGCTTTCAGAAGGATAAACAACGTTCTGAGGTAATGATATGCTTTCAGGAGGATAAACAACGTCCTGAGGAAATGGTGTAACCTTTGGGAAGATAAACAACGGCCCAAGGTAATGATATGCTTTCAGAAGGATAAACAACGTTCTGAGGGAATGATAGCTTTCAGGAGGATAAACAACGTCCTGAGGTATTGGTGATAGCTTTCAGGAAGATAAACAACGTCCCGAGGAGATGATATGCTTTCAGAAGGATAAACAACGTTCTGAGGAAATAATGTAACCTTTGGGAAGATAAACAAAGGCCCAAGGCAGTAATATGCTTTCAGGAGGGTAAACAACGTCCTGAGGTAATGATAGCTTTCAGGAGGATAAAAAACGTCCTGAGGAAATGGTGTAACCTTTGGGAAGATAAACAACGACCCAAAGTCTTGATATTCTTTCAGGAAGATAAACAACGTCCCGAGGAAGTGATGATAGCTTTCAGGAAGATAAACAACGTCCCGAGGAGATAATATGCTTTCAGGAGGATAAACAACGTCCTGAGGTAGTGGTATGCTTTCAGGAAGATAAACAACGTCCTGAGGAGATAATAACTTTTGGGAAGATAAACAACGGCCCAATAGTCACAAGTTGTTAATGAAGTCTGTCTGCTGGAGAATTAATCTGAAAAACAAGATTATAACATTCTGTATGATAATATTAGCTTATGCATTATGTATGCATGTATAATATGATGCACTTAAGTAATGTATTATGTATCTATGTATATGATGTAAATGATGTATGTATGTATCATGTAGCTTGAAGCGCCTTGGATATCTTCGTATAACAACTGCTGGCCAGGGAAAATAAGTCCTGATTTGTTGCTGAAGGATATGAGGAACTTGTTCCCGTCTTGATAATAATATAGTATATATAACCTCCCGTCTTCGTTCGATAGTAAGGTATACATAACTTCCCGTCTTCGTTCGTCGCATTCCTATTGGAAAAATAAATTCCCGACTATCCGTATGAGGATAAAAGAGATGGATATAAATTCCAGGGGAGATATGACTTGAAGTATTTATGAAGATGGATTTGCCCTACTGGGGGACTTGTAGCTGTCTTGTGGGAATGAATCGGCGAGGCTTCGTTGAATTCTTTCCCTCGTTCGTCCTTAGTAAATACTATTACTGCATTTTCATGCATTTCTGGTAAACATCAATCATATTCAAAAGCATACATACATTCAAACACAACCAATGGACGTTTCGCTTATGTAAATAGGGTAAAAGTAAATCTGGATTCAGAGGGAAAAGTAAAGCTGAATTTGAAAACAGAATCGTTTCAACTTCGAGAGTGTATAACCAATTGGATTTAGAGCTCCTGAGATTCTTAACTTTCCTGAATACCTTCCCAGAAATCCTCATAGCTGGATCTGAAGACATAATACTGACAACATCTAATACTACTGGCGTAGACAATTAATTTCCATCATGGTTTCAGCTGAGAATCCAATATCAAGGTAATACAATGAGAGGAATGTGTCTTCAAATTGTGATGGACCATATACGCTCCGGGTATTAGATTTGAAGAGAAAGCATTGCCCCTTGGTTGAGGATGAATTATACCATAATGGAAGTATCTGAATGTAGTTACCTCAAGAGAAATAAACAGAGTGCTTCACAATAATATGCCCCTGACATCATGAAATTCACATATATGAGGAGAGCTGCCTCTGGCTATTAAGCATTGTTGAATTTGGACCTGATTGCCCCAAATGAATTGAACAGTAAGTTGGTATGCCCCTTGACTAGGAGACAGTGACTATGCCCCTAGCATTATGAACTTTGTAATGTTACCCTCAGTAATTTAGACAGATGTGGAGATCTGCCCCTAGATACTTAAACATAACTGAATCCTGTCCTGATTGCCCCACATGAGTTAGGCAGTATCATGGCCTGCCCCCTTGATTGGGAGATAATGACTATGCCCCTTTGTATACATGGACTTTGATCCAGGAAGCAACTTTGTTCATCAGAAGGACTTTGGTTCATTGAACATTCATCCTGTAAGTTTCTCTATTTGTCAAACACTCAGGTATATGCAAACAAATATATTCAAAAATGCAATGCTTATGTCTGTCTTGAAGTTTTGAAAAAAGTTATTTTAGAAAAACAGTTTTTTTTTTGTGAAAATTGTGATATTAACTCAAGTTTTTATAATAAGCCCTAAAGGAGTCAGGATACCTTTTTGTAGCAGTACGCTTTCGAACTAACCATGCTTCAGTTAGGACTTTTAAAGGGTTGTAATGTGGCCTGGTTCACGGTTTAAGAAACAAAGGATAAAGGCTCAAATTTTATTTGTACCCAACCCAATCTCCATGATGTTCTTCAGTCCTATGCTCAGTTAACTTATGCATTGAGGCTCAAAGGAGTTTGGAATTGTAATACTGACATTTGTGATGGTTCAGAAACCAAAAATTTATTTGAACATTCAGTCATCTTTCTTTGTTGAGGATTCATAGTGACCTTTTTTTTTTTGACTTTATTATCCCTTCTTTTTTCCTGAACTGCTTATTTCAAGGTTACAGTCAGAGGGATGTCTTAATGTTTTACTAAGTCTCCTTCATAGGTTTTGACTTAGTGGGTTTTTCTTTTGCTAGATATTGACTGTCAGGTTTAATGATTACAGAGAACCATCATTAGTTGTGTACAACACAGATAATTGGCATATTTGAGTTAACTGAGTAACTACCCTGCCCCAGGTTATGAATAAGGGTTTTAATTTGTGCGAGAATAAAAACTCCTACTTCATAGGCTCAAAAGGGTTGACTAGGGATTAACTTCCTTATATCTCCACTGTTTAGGAATTGAAACAATGCCTGTACATCGTCAGCATAGTCTGTTCAAAAGCATACTGCCTAATATTATGGTATTGTTTTCGTCATCCTCCCTCTACAGGCTTATAGCTTTATCAGGAGTTAAATATCACAAGATAGAAATAAGAAGCATAATTCAAAATATAGTGGAACGAATGGATTAATTCAAGACAAACATATGCAATGCATTAATGAAAACAAAAGTTTAACATAATAGTAAGTGTTCAAACAAATAAAAGAAATTACAAATGAAAATTCAAATGTTGTCCCATCCAGTTGGCTGAATGTCCTCAATTGCAATCTGTGAACTTTGAGGAGCAGTATACTTCACTACGAAATCAAATTTACCACTTGGATGTCCCAAGGTGCCCCATATCTCAACAGGAATAGGTAGGCTTCCTTTCTTGCTACACTGGGCAACTTGTCTTGCAGCTTCGGTGTTTGATGGGTGATAGTAGAATTCAACTTGACCTCCTGGAGTAACCTCTAGGATTCCTTCGTCAATCAGGTCTTGGATCTTTTTCTTCAATGTCCAACAACTATTAGTATCATGTCCAGGACAGTTGGAGTGATACCCACACCTTGCCTTGGGATTATAGCGAGGAGAGGAAGTTTTAGGATTTTGAGGAGAATTTTTCAAGGAAATTAGTTTCATCTCCAACAAGCATTGTAGAACTTGTGACATTGGAGTGCTGAATTTGATAAACTGTCTTCTACGTCCCTTGTGTTGAGGTGGATTAACCTTATCAGGTCTTTTTTCTTCAACTGAAGAACAATCAGTGGTAACCAGTTTCTTACCTTCTTTTATCCTCATCTTCCTTTCAACCAAATCAGCTTGTTTTAACGGAGGTTGATTGACAATTAGATTCCTGACTCCATTACTTTGAAGTTTTTGGACAAAGGTTCTCAGCTCTTCTTGCCCCTGAGCTAAACTTTGGATAAGAGCCACCTGGCCATTCATCTGGATCCTCATTTCTGTTATCTCAGCTTGCAATTGTTCCAACTGACCATCCTGGTTGTCCTCAGGACTCTCCTTCTTAGCCAGCAGTGTCTTCAACTCATCTTGTCCCTTGGACAAGTTCAGAATCAACTCTTGGAATCGGGCATTCTGAGCCTGGAGATCTTTAACTGTTTGTTCAAGAGCCATTGCTAAAATAAACAGCGAGAAGATAAGAACCTGTGCACAATAAGCCTGTGATGCAATGACATGATATGTGAATGCGTATGCAATGTTTTCAAGGACCGCAAGATTTAAATTTGCTTAAACAAACAAAAAGGTAAACTTTTATTAGTAATAAATTTGTTTTGCCCCTTGGGCTTACAAAAATGAAAATAAATACAAGAGATGGGGTTTTAAGTCTCCCATGGACGCTTCCTCTTTGTGTTGAGGTATGAATTGAGATTCCGTTCCTCATGAAGTTGCTTTGTTAGTTCCAGGATTCTTTCTTGGCTTGCTTTGTAATGAGCCTCGAAAGTATCCCTTTGCTCCTTCAGTTGGATCCAAGATCTCTGTAAGTCTTCCATGTCAGTAGGCATGTCTGGGTGAAGGAGGGTATAAGCAGTGTCTCCTTCAGCAACAGGTTCCATGGTAACTGGCAGGATAACAGGATATGGCATCATGAGAGTCTGAGCACGAGATCGCACCCATCTGAGATAAGCTTCCATAGGAATAGTGTACTTAGGCTCCAGAGTCTTGCTGTCAACCTTGTTCACTTTTCCCCGTGCTCGTATGAACCTCTGACGGTAACCTTGAAGATCGTTGTCGTAGTCGAACACAATGCCCTGAATCAACATGTCATGTGGGCCATCACTCCGAGCGTAACCAAACTGTCGTAAAGCTAGAGAGGGGTTGTAGGTGATGCCTCCTCTTATGCCTAGAAGTGGCACATTAGGAAACTCCCCACAACGGTCAATGATAGTAACATTCTCCATAGATCTGGAGCACCAATGAATATCTGAATGCGAGAGTGACATGATCCTTTTGGACCACCTGAACCCTTGCTCATTCTTCATTACTGAACGGGGAAGGTGAGAAATAAACTACCTAGAAAGCAAAGGTATGCAGCACATCAAAGTTCCTCTTGCCCTTGTAGTACGAGTATGAAGAGAATGCAGGATATCTCCAAGTAAAGTAGGCACTGGATTGTGACTCAGGAATATATTGATGGCATGAACGTCTATGAACTGATCAGGATTGGGGAACAACACTAAGCCATATATCAACAAGGCTAAGATCTCCTCAAAAGCATCATAGCTCATAGCTTTCAAGAACACTTGAGCTTTATCCATTAATACCTTAGCAAGAATACCCTTAACTCCGCTTCTCGTTTCTAAAACAATGTCAGACTTCTTCAGATGTAGAGCTGCAGCAATAACCTCTGGTTTAAGCTCCTTATCCAAGCCTGTGAAGGGTCTTTGATCAAGAACAGGTATACCCAGAAGTTTAGAGAACTCTTCCATTGTAGGAACCAACTGATAGTCAGGGAATGTGAAGCAATGGTGCTTAGGATCAAAGAACTGAAACAGGACACTCATCATGTCTTCATTGAACCCTGAGGTGACTAGATCCAATAAGTTACCATGTCTCTTGATAAACTGGGAATGATCAGACACTTGAGAAACCAACTCTTTAAGCTTAGCAGGTATGCCTACAAAGCTGATCCTGATAGTGTTTCTACGAGCAGAAGCCATGACCTGCAACAAAGAACAAAGATAAATCCTTTGGTCCTTGAAATGGTTAGTGAAAATGTTATGCTTATGATGCATGATGATTTCATGATGTTATGTTCAATCACAAACATGTGGCACACACAAACAAGTCACACAATAGCCCTAGGTTTGAAGGCCTGCATGAGGTTTAAGGTAAGTACCCTCCCCTGAAGTTAGTTGGTTCATCCTGTCCTACAAAAGTAACCAGGTTCTAAGGGGTCTCAATATCATTGATCCTTCACAAGGGTGGTTGTTCAGTAGGCAACTTACTTGCCAACCAAAACCCTCCAAGTTTAGGATCTCAATGAGTGTAGTATCGAGTATCAACCAACTTTAGTCTTCACCAAAGTCGGCTATCTCACTACTTTCTAAAGGCCAAGATGAGATAACTAGGGTTCTAAAAGTCAGTTAGTGTATTGACAACATATGGCAGCCTCATATTATCCTCAACGTGACTTAAGGAACATAAGCACCAACCAAGAAGTCACACTAACTATGGCCACCAGATCAACCATATCGGTATACGCCGTACAGTTTCCTTGGTCTATTGCCATTTACCTAAGGTACACTAGATCCGGGTTAGGATCTTTCACACATAAGAGCCCAACAAGTAAGTATAAAGCAAACAAGGAAAACAATTTTAAAGTGATCTAATTCCTAAGGGTACCCCTCTTTAATATTAAATCCCCAGCAGAGTCGCCAGTTCTGTAACACGGTGGGAGAACTGACTTTAGTTATGTTGCGGATAGCAAGAGTCGCCACCGACTTTTATTTTATCCAAAGGAAAGGCATAAAAGAACAGGAAAGACCTTTTAAAAGATTTTTGGGTCCGGGGGGTAGGTTATGTAAAGGGAAGGTGTTAGCACCCTTTACATCCATGGTTATCCACGGGCTCTTAGTTACTTAGCTCACTTTAAAATGTTTTTGAAAATGTGAAGTGTGTGAATAAAAATTTTCTTAAGAGTTTATAATGACCCATGTATGGATGCGTATAAACCTTTGTTTTGAAAATTGTTTGAAGTATGAAGTGTTTGAAATTGTTTTGAAGAGTGAGCAAGTATCTAAGAGGAACCTACCCTAAGTTTAAGTCTTTTCTGTTCTTGAATCCTTTAAATGGTAAGACTATCCCTATTATTAAGGAATAGGTAGTCATTACCTTGGATGTGAGGGACAAGTGAAGGGTCGTCTTTTATTTAGGCAACTGTGGGGTGTATAAGCAATTTTGAAGGGACTATCATCTTTATTCGAAAGGGACAAGATCATTACGAAGGCAACATTCGAAAGGGACTTGATCTTTTATCTGTTAAGGGACTAGATGATGTGAATTTGAGGGACTTTTGCTTTTATACACCCTACTTGACCTTTTGATTAGGCAACATGAGAGGTATCCCTAAGGAAGTGAGATGGCGATCAAAGATCGACTTACGTGTGTGAGTGTACAATTTTAAATATTTTATCTTTTAAATTAGTGAGCTAAATTAATTTTAAATAAACATACATATTACACTCCCTATTTTACTAACCATAGCATAAAATAAATATTAAAACATTATTACTAAATATTACATCCAAGAAGCAATTACATAATAATAATAATAGCAAATTAAATAATCAAAATAATAATAATAATTGGGTTAGTGAAATAATAATAATAAATCACAATGGGGTTAGTAATAAATAAATAAGAAAATAAACATAATAGATAATATAAACAAAAATATTAAAATAATTAAAAGATCAAATTTTTATATAAACAATGATTTAAGATTAATTAAGAAAATATGAACAGTTATATTAATTATTATAAAATTTTAAATTATATGTAACTTATAAAAGCTAAATTAATTATAAACATATTATGAAAATTATAATTACAAAATTAAATTAGCATAGATTTAATTATCTCTAAACATATATTAAAAATTATTTATATACAAGATTAAAAATATGAACAACTTAAAGAATATTTACATATTATGAAAATAGGATTAATTATAATTATATTTACAAAATTTTAATTATATTAAACAATATTTAAATTACCAACTATAAAATATGTACATGATTAAATAAAATATGATCATACTATTATATTTACAAAATTAAGAATTATAATAAAATTACATTTTTAATAGAATCAAATTAGGGTTTGATTTAAAAATATTAAGATTTATTTATTAATTAAAATATAAGCAAGATTTAAATAAATAATATTCACAATTAAGGTTTTAGAAAAATAGTTTTAGGGTTAATATTGGTTTATGAAAATATATTAGGATTAATTGAATTATGATTATAGTTTAATTAAATTATTAATAATAATAATGAAATAATCAAAAGAAATAATAGAGAAAAAGAGGAAAAAGGACTTACCTGGGCTGGGAATTGAACCCAGCCCCTTTTGCTTTCATGAACTCCAAGCCAGCAACATCAACCACTGGGCCAGCGCGCGCAGGTGCTAAGAGCAAGGATTCAATTGGTTTTGTTGTGTATCCTGAAAAAAATCATGAAAAATAAACAAAACAAAAGGCCTGGGGGGGATCGAACCCAGGACCTTCACATTGCACACAAACACACTTACCATTCCAGCCGGGAGGGCGCTTCTGTTAATATAATAGCTTTAATTCATTATATATTAAACCTAATAGTTAAACTGAAAAATAAGAAAAAATTGTGGAAGCCAGGATTCGATCCCTAGACATAGGCATCACACGCGCGTCCTTTGGCCAACTGAGCTACCACTACAACTGTAACACAAAACCATAAACAATTCTAAAAATAATATGGATAATTTTTTAATTCTGAAATACGCGCGCAGGCTTCTTCTTCTTCCTTGGTTCCTACAAAATTTCCTGCGAAATTATCCATAAACTTTCCTGCAAAATTTCAAATACAGAAACCATACGAATTTGAAACATCATTAAAACTGTACAATTTCTTAAAATTAATTGATGTTTCTGGATCCCCGGAGTTCACTTGATTATTCTATGTTCTTGGAATTTGTTTATATTAGGTCTAAAGCAAAGCCCTAAGTTCATGGCCGAAACCCTAGCCATGGTGATTCTTTGATCCTGCATCAAAAATCGAATTGAATTGCCCAAAAACAATGTATGGAACACAACAAACATCATACAATCAACAAAATCCAATGAAAGGTCAGAAATCTATGAGTTCGAAAAAAATCAAAAACACACAACAAACATGATTCGATTCATGTATATGGGCCTGTTTCTGATGGTGATAATGATTGGGATGCATTCAGTGATGATCAAGGAAACGATTGAAGCACTTATTTCACCTGAAAAGTCACAAAATATCAAAATCTGAATTTGAAAAATATTGATGAATTTGAAAATTTGAGAGTTGTCTTTGAGGCAGAAAAATCGTGTCAATGCATTAGGTTTGTGTTGTGTACTTATAGTGGAATGGATTTAGGTCAGAAAAGTGGATCATTGTGTGAAAGATATGATTAAAAAAGATTGAAAAAGATTAAGCTTTAAAATTCAAATATTCTTGCATAAACCCTTTCTATTTCAAGCCAATCACCATTATTTTTGTATCAATTTGATCCAAGTTGCATTCATGACTTTCTAGAAGCTCAATCTCTTTTAAATATTTGATTTTTCTATTTTATTTTAATTTAAAATGATTTTAAATGAATAAAATCAAAATAAATAAAATAAAATGATGAAAAATCTGAATTTTAGAGACTTGGGTCGTGCATGAAGTATTGGTATGGATTGGATCATCATATGGCAAGCCCATTTAGAAAAAATTGGTTTTAAACCTCCATTTTCTTCATAAACCAACCAAAAATTTCCCAACTTTGCAAGGGCACAAATCCTTCAATTTTAATGCTATGAGGGTGTTCTTGGACATTTTGGAAAGATTGAAGAGTCCTCTAACCAACCCCACTGGTTTCATGTCCATATCATTTACCATTCTCAAGTTATGCCCTTTTGAAGTTGTTGACTTTTTGTTGACTTTAAAAGGACCTATAATGTCTTAGTTCATACCTTTCAAATGAAGCATTTTTGGGCTTGGCTTGTGATACAAAAAGTTGTAGAGAATTCAATTTCCTTCAAAATGAGCTTTGGATGGAAAATTGGTGATGAAGCATGTGAAAGTTATGGCTGGTCAAAGTTCAGTTGACTTTTCCTGAGGAAACCCTAATTTAGAAACCTCTGATTCTTGATAATCTGAAATTTCCTTGATGAATCATGATCAACCCTTGATCAAATGATGAATTTTACTTCATATACTTGATGTTGTCAAAAAATCATGAAGTTTGACTTTGGTTTGACCACAATTGACCTCAGTTTGACTTTTTAACTACTTTGACTGATTTTGACTTATTTGATCATCTGACTGAGCAAACCTTTGAGAAAAGTCTTGAAACTTGTCATGGGGATTCTTAAACACATATAAGATGTTATGAAGCTTACTTGAAGTCTTGGAAATTCATTTAGCCTGATTAAAGTCAAAACCCTAATTTTGGATGCACTGCTTAGAAGGATGCATTGTCTGAGGGGATTGTCAAACTTTCTGACTAATTGTGAACCTTGTGAACCTTGTAAGATGTCTTGTGAACCTTGTGAACCTCATGAAAAGTCTTGTGAACCTCATAATATGTCTTGTGAACCTTGTGAACCTCATGAAGAGTCTTGTAAACTTCATGAATCTCATAAGATGTCTTGTGAACCTTGTGAACCTCATGAAGGGTCTTGTAAACTTCATGAACCTCATGAAAGGTCTTATGAACCTTGTGAACCTTCTTAGCACACAAAGTCTTGTATTGTGAGGGCAAATTTTGGGGTGCAACACCAGCTAGGCATTTTTATCCCGAAGGAAAGGTAATGCTGCATAAACCTAAGAAAAGATATGGATACAACGGTTGCGAACCAGAGAGACTGAGAAAGGGGGTTGGTTACAACCTGGGAAGGTATTAGCATCTAGATTGTCCGCTGTACTCGACGGGATCCACGCTTGAAAGATTTGTGTTTAAAGGGGTAGTGTTAGTGCAATCTGTGTATCAAAGCTGGAAAGAATACAAGTGTCAGTGTAAAAGAAATGTGAGATGTATAAGTGACGTGTCAGTGTAAGAACAAGGATGAAATTCTCAAGACCATGAGGCTTAAAGGATAAGGCTGAAAGAGGGGGAATATACAGAGACTTTTGTTCGATAACTGTTAAGTTATGCCTACGTATCCTCTCGTGCAATGAGGAAGTCAGAACACCGTAGTTCGACCCAAAGAGACTGAAAGGTAAATTAACTGATGAACTGCTTGCTTGTCTATGCTCAAGTGTATGACCTGTCTGGCTCAGGTGTAAACTGTCTTGCATTAGACGGGAGAAGCAAGTTCTCGTTTGTGAGTGAATGAGGTGAGAAAAGAATCCCGGAGGAGACGATTATTGTTTGTTTTTGATATTTTCAGTCTTTTACTGCTTTTGAAAGTTTGTCATAAGTTAATGAGCTTAAGCCTGAACCAATGGGTTAGTAAACTCATCACATCCTCCCTCTGATTAGGGGTAATGAGAATACCTTAAGTGTGAAGTCAGCATCTCACACTTAATCACCCTGGTGTAGGATTAAGATCATTAACCTACTTGTGATCAATTATATGTTTTTGTTGTTTTTGTTTAGTGTTGAGTAATGAGTTTAAGCCATAATCAAGGATTTAATGGACTCATTACACCATCCTAATAGAAGGATAATAGATGAGAGCATTTAAGCTGAGGAAGACTCCTCAACTTAATCCATGATCAGGGATTAACCTCATGACAAAAAAAAGCCTTTATTAAAGTGGATTTTAGTTAATGGTAGGATGAAGAAGTTATTTTTATGGTTTGTAAGACAACTTGAGGGGGACTTGTCCATTAACACTAGGGTTAGTCCTTCTTAACCAATTAAGGAAGAATTAGAACCCTAATGCAATGCCCAAGTTACAAGCTTGATGTCTTGATGATTACTAAGTGAATTGATTAAAGGATTTAAACACATTAAGGGTTTAACACTTAGGATTAAAGTTATACACTCCATCCTAATAGAAGGATGCAGGCATAAGCTTAAACACAAAGCCTTAAAACCTTTAGGGTTTAGTCCTTGATTATGAGATGAGAAGAGAAGACTCAAAGATGACACAAAGGTAAAAGCTAAATGGGGGACTAATTAAACCCTAATTATTATCATGCTTGGTTATTCCTAGGGTTAATGAGGTTTGCAAGAAGATCTTTAGGAGAGAAACCACCAGGAAAGAAGCAGATGAAAGGAGCAAGAAGCAAAGAGAAGCAAAACAACTTGCTTCACTTAAGAAGACAAGTTGCTTGAAGAAAGAAGGTAAGAGATGAACATGAATGAGCAAGCTCACTCTAAAGAAAATTTAAAATGCAGCAATGATGCAAGAGAGATGAGAAGGGATTGTGAGAAGTGAAGGCAAATTCACTTCTCAAAACAACTTACCACCTGAAAAGTTAGCAAAAGGAAAGCAATGCTATGCAAATGAGATGAAATTTCATGATGCAAACAAAAGTCAGAAGCATTTACATGATGTTAATGATGCTAAGAGATGATACAAACATGAGGCAAGACATGAGAATAATCATACAAGGCAGTGGATGCAGATGAAGCATGCTTGAACCATGAATGCACATGAAAAGTTTATGAAATGTAATGGACATATAACATGGCAAATGAAAGATGCAATGGTCAAACATGATTCTAATGTGTCCTAAGATGTATTATGGATCATGTGGATGCACAAAATGTCATGGCAAGTCATTAGATGCAAGCAAATGAGAAATGGATGCAAAGGAAGGCACAAATTAGGGTTATATGCATCATGCAAGGAAAAAATCCAAAACCCAGCAGCAAATGACATGATAAAAATTTGAAAATGCAATCAAAGATACCCTAAACCTATACAAGCTCACTGCCCAAAGGAGAGGATCCAACTCTTATCCTAGTGAAAGTTATGAATTTCCTAAGATTACTAGGGTTTTAAGGTACCTCATCAAGAAAAATCCTAAACAAATTGAAAATGCAAGATCAAATCAAACCAATTTTATCCTATAAACTACATGCTATGCAAGATGCAACGCCAAAAGAATCATCATCCAACTCTCAATGGTTAGGCAGAAAGAAATTTTTGAAGTTTGACATAAAATATTGCCTTGAAATGAAATTAAATCCAATGAAAATGATCAAAAGGCATCAAGAACAAAATAGAAATTTGTTTTGAGAGTTGGACAATGCTTCTAAATGTTTCTAAGTGCTATGTGAATTTTTTTGTGATTTTTAAATACCTAAATGTATTTTTAATTAATTAATTTTCATTAACTAATTAAAAATTTTCATTTAAATGATTTAAAAATAATTTTCAGTGCAAAAAATAAAAATAAAAATATTTTTGGATTTTAAAAATTAGTGAAATCTTTGACAAAAAATTTCATAATTTTTAAATGATTTTTGCTATTTTAAATAAAATATGAAAGATAAGACAATTTAAATGAAATAAAAAATAAAAGAAAAGAAAGTATGCAAAAGGGATGGCCAGGATTTGATCTGGGCTTGGACTGGTTGACTGCGCGCCAGATCCAAGGGCCCAGATTCAAATCTGGCTAATTTGTTTTATGAATTAATTAAACAGGATTTGAATTAATTAAACAAGGATTAGGGTTTTAATGACACATCCTGGCCACACGTTCACGCGGGAGTCAACAAAAGTCCACAGAATCTAAGGTCCACATTCAAAGTTCATTAATGACACGATTAGGGTTAATGAGTTTCAGGTGACCGGAACAGTGGTTCCGGTCATCTTCTCCGGCGAGCATAAACCCTAGATTTTGCTACAGGTTACCAATCATGAAATTTCTTCCACCAAAATGATCCTCTCCTCAATCTAAACCTAACCCCTCACCCAAAATTCATTTATTTTCACTCACAAGCCTGAATCGAAGCAAAGTATGAAACACGGGCAAATATTCAGAGGTACCATACATGCTGGTTTCTTCACCATTTTAAAAACTAAACACATATTCATGATCAGAGGAAGACATAGCATCATAAAAGAACTTAAAAATCAGTTTCTGGGAAAAAAGTTCTTCATGTTACCTGAGATGAAGCTTCTCTGATTTTGAGCTTTCTGGCCTCAAACTTTGCGCAATCCTTCTCCCTTGATCCTCCTGATGATGGAATGGAGCTTAGAATGCTTTGAGAGTGGCTGGTTGTGACTGTTTGGTTCTGGTGTAGCAGGAAATGAAGTTCTTGTGTGTTGTGTTTCAGATCATTGTGAGGGGTGGGATCTGTTCTATGGATGATTTGTGGTTGATTGGTGAAGGAATTATTGAAGTTTGATGGCTGTGTTGTGTGTCTCGAAGAGGGAAAGGTTTTGACAGTTTTTTGTGTATGCTGGATTGTGTGTGTTCTGAGCCTCTCCTTCTTGTGTTTTATGATCCTTAGGTGATCCATAAGTTATCCCAACAAATCTGGAGAGCAGGTGTGCACTGTGGGATTGGTATGGGATGATTGGCCAAAAAGTCAAAAATGGTGTACTTGCAGCATGGGCTGTGGCAGAGATGGTTTCTTGGCCTATACTGCATCAGCTTGAGTCAAGGATGGCCCTTGGATGATTCATGAAGGACTGCAGCATTTGGATCATAAGTTGGAAGTGTTTTTGCAACTTGACAACTTGTCACATTTCATGGTTTTTGGCTATGCATATGTGAGAAATCTTGCTGAATTTTTGGTATGGCATGCTTCATTAGGTCATGGCAAAGTTTTGAAACCAGCTAGAGGTCAAACAAACCCTTTGAGAATCAATTTGCAAGAAATCCCTCTTTGCACTTTCATAAAGAATGGCTTATGGTTACTTGAAAAACAAAGCATAAAAATGGGAAATTCTTTGGGCCAAACTGATTTTTAGATCATGCATTGCATTGGTATCATAATTAGAGGTCACATTGAAGTCACATAAAGGCTTGTCATGAGAAATTGCAAGTTTTCCATTTTGTGCAAAAGTGAAATTTCAATGATTTTATCCAACTTTGCAAAGCCATAACTTTTGATCCAAAATGAATTAGAATGAGTTCTTGTACTTTTTGAAAAGGGAAAGATCCATTCTACAACTTTCATGACCAAAGTTTTCTCATTTGAAGCATTTTTGAATCAAAAAGAAAGGGTTGAAAAAGTTTCCCAAAATGGCAAGTTTCCATTACAAGTCATTTCCCCAAAATGGCAACTTTGCCAATGGCTTGAAATTCTTCAATTTTGTGAACTCCTAACCTCTTCTATGATCAAATAAAGATCATACACATTCAAAATGATGAAGAACACCCTTTGGTTGGGTCATTGGGGGCCTCAGTTGCCCTGATTTTACACTGACTTGCTCAAGAAGTCAACTCTTGGTTAGATGCCTTCTCCATGGAATTTCTTCATGAAAAATTATATGCATGATCCCTATGACATATAGAGACCAATAGAAACAAGAATGACCAAAAAATTTGGAGTTATGGCCTTTGAAACCAAAACCCTAATTCTAGGTCATCTGTGCAGTTAAACCTGGCCCTGCTTCCATGCCATTCTCAGTTCTTGTGATTCTTTGGTTTCTTTGATCTTGAGAGGATATAATATGATGCTTGAACACACATGGACCCTTTTGAAGTGATTGATGACCTTTGGAGTGGCTCAAATAGCTCTTGGATAGCTCAGATCACAAACCCTAGATGCAGATGACTTGGGAACAATGTAGTGAATCAAAAATGCAATATGAGATGCTATGATTGAACTTATGAATATGAAGAGATCACAAGCCATGGTGTGAATGGGTGAGGGCAAATTTGGGGTGTTTACAGCTGCCCCTATTCAAATATAAGTTAGCTGTGCAGGATGTAAGCAACGGCTTAACAGGCAAACAAGATAACTTGTGGTTGAATACCAAAGACAGTCCAAAATTTGCACTCATAGAATGAAGAAGAAAAGGGATATAGATTGTAAAGGAAAATAAAGTATAATTATAAAGCGCGGGCGTCGGAGGACGGCCATCGAGCAGAGGACGACTGCTGGGGATGAAGCAATGACGGGGACGGCCGCCATGCTGGGGATATAAGAGATTATGATGGGGACGGCCATCGAGTAAAGCTATAAGACTCTCTGGGGATTATAAGTAAACGAAATAAAGTGATGAGGTACGGTCATCAAAGGTGAAGGACGATCACCTAGCAGGGGACGGCTGCTCTGTTGGGGGATAAGATGAGGGACGGTCATCTAAGGTGAAGGACGATCACCGGGCAATGTACGGTTGCCGAAAGCATCACGACATAGGACGAATGTCGGGTAAAAAGGTCGACGATGGGGACGGCCATCGGATAATCATGATGAAGGACGATCATCAAGAGGTGAAGGACGATCACCTAGCAGGGGACGGCTGCTCTCAGGGTTTATCATGACATAGGACGAATGTCAGATAACAAAATCAACGATGGGGACGACCATCGGATAAAGTGATGAAGGACGATCATCAGGAGGTGAAGGACGATCACCTAGCAGGGGACGGCTGCTAAAAAGATCACGACATAGGACGAATGTCGGATAGGAAGGTGTTCTAAAGAAATAGAGACTCCACTGGGGGGGTTGATGAAGGACGGTCATCAAAAAGGTGAAGGACGATCACCTGGCAGGGTACGGCTGCCAAACGGGTATCATGACATAGGACGAATGCCAGATAGAAAAATAGTTCAACAAGCTTTGTTGGGGACTTCGCTGGGGAAAAGTAAACACGGACGAGTGTCTATAAGTGTCTGGGTACTGTGTATAGACTAAAGATGCGGACGAGCATCCTTAAGACTCTGATACGGACGGGTATCAGGTAGAAACAAACGCCTGACACATGCTCTGAGATGATGATACGGACGAGTACCAACTGGTTAACAAAGAACACGGACGGGTGTCGGATCTGAGGGGACTCTTCTGGGGAATAATAGACTCAGACGAGTGCCTAAATTCAAGAAGACATAAGTGTTTGAAATGTGTATGGATTAAAGATGCGAATGAGCATCCTTAAGACTATGATACAGACGAGTATCAGGTAGAAACAAACGCCTGACGCATGTTCTGAGATGATGATACGGACGAGTACCAACTGGTTAACAAAGAACACGGACGAGTGTCGAATCTGAGGGGATTTGAGTGATATATACAAGATACGGACGAGTATCTGTATGAGTGAAACAGGAGTAATAAGTATGAGTGGTGTACAGATGAGTGTTTAACTTGCTGGGGAGAGTGACACGGACGAGTGTCAGAAAGTGTAATATAAACAAGTGTATGTTTTTTAGGTAGCTATATTGGGGGAGGTGACACGGACGGGTGTCAGGGAATTTGTATAGATATACATCTGTGAGTGCAAAGGGGACGCTTTGGCTATCTACTAGGGATATGACATGGACGGGTGTAAAGAAGTATCTGTATCTTTAGGGAAAGTGCTTTGGCTCTCTGCCGGGGAATCTGGGGGGTTTTCTGTACATCGTTGACGGATCGCTAGTATTCACAAGTGTTTGATTCAGAACATGGCTTATGATTATGCAATATGTTTGATTTTTGCCGTAATGCTCCGTATTAGATGGAATGCTACGCTCTGCGGGGGGAATATGATGCGAATGCTATGATTATGCAAAGATACCGATCCGGGGTTTGGATCCCGTTGTTGTGGAGATCTCCGGCTGATCTGCTTGAAGTGGACGTCCTAGCTGGGGATGAGATCATTGATGGATCTGACATATATGACTCCGTTTGGGGAAAATAGGTCACTGATAGACCTATCTTTGGTAATGAGGGACCCAGCTGGGGGTTTGCAGAAGCTTCCTTCACCCTGTTGTGAGATCTCCAGGCGTTGCTCTTCTGGATAGAGGCTGAAACTCTATGGGGAGATGGTTCCCTGGCTTTTGTACTTGGCTGGGGAGGAAATGACAAATGGCAACTCAGCTGGGGAGAAAGCACCTCCGGTGCCAAGACTGGGTAGATAATGATTTGCCAGCTTGCTGGGATGAAACTTTCATGCCCCATGTTGTGCTTTGAATACCTGCAATCCTGAAAAGCCAGAGAAACGCACAAGTAATCCCGAGGTATCCTTTACCAGATTCCATCATAAGAGTTTAGACATTCCTGGGAGCAAGTATATTTCCTGAAAGCACGTATTTTTTAGAAGAGAAACATCTATATTCGTACAATCGGTAATCTAAAGACATCGGACATTTTTTGCAAATGAAGATAAAATGTACGAAACGAAACATGACTGAAAATCTGATTTTATTAATTCGTGTGCCCTGGATTGGCAAGATACAGTCAAAGAAACAAATCCCCTAAAATGAGGAGATTGTTACAAATTGAGAAATAAAAGGTATTGGCAATGTTGATGACACTTCAAGGAGCTTCCCTATGACTCGTATGACATTTGATGTTCTTCTCGTCTTGCTTTCTGAAAAAGGCTGATTCCGACTGACGCTTGGATCTTTCGAAGCTTGCCATGTTGTAAGTGGTACAGGTGAATTCAGAATGCAGTTGTTCGCTTATTCCCTTATTTTGCGTGGATCGCCCTTTCGGGTTTTCAATCCACCGGGATACCCATTTTTGCCTGAGTTGTCCAATGCGGCTTTTCAACTCAGCGGGTGTACAGTTTTTGTTTATTTTCCCTTATTTTTGCCCGAGTCTTTTATTCTGTTTTTTGACTCGCCGGGATGCCCTATTTTTGCCTGGACTTACATTCTGTTTTTATGTCCAGCGGGTCATTTTATGCGAAGTATTTTTTAACTGCATCTGAATTCACAGGGGACGGGAAGTCTTCACCATCCATAGTACTGAGCATGAGTGCTCCGCCAGAGAAAACTTTCTTTACTACGAATGGCCCTTCATAGTTCGGAGTCCATTTGCCCCTGTGGTCTGTATGAGGAGGGAGGAGTCTTTTCAGCACAAGATCTCCTACTTGGTACTCTCGGAGCCTGACTTTCTGGTCGAAAGCTTTCTTCATTCTTTTCTGATACAGCTGCCCATGACAGATTGCAGCTAATCTCTTTTCTTCAATCAGACTCAGTTGCTCGCATCGGGATCGGACCCATTCTGCTTCGTTCAGCTTGACATCCATCAGTACCCGCAGAGAGGGTAATTCAACTTCAACAGGTAGGACTGCTTCCATACCATAAACAAGCTGATACGGTGTTGCCCCAGTGGATGTCCTGATTGACATTCGATACCCATGCAAGGCAAACGGTAGCATTTCATGCCAATCTTTATAGGTAACCACCATCTTCTGTACAATCTTCTTGATATTCTTATTAGCCGCCTCAACAGCGCCATTCATCTTTGGCCTGTAAGGAGAAGAATTATGGTGTTGGATCTTGAAGTCCCGGCACAGTTCTGCCATCATTTTGTTGTTTAAATTGGAACCATTATCAGTAATGATTCGCTCGGGCACTCCATACCGACAGATGATGTCTCTCTTCAGAAATCGGGCTACCACTTGCCTCGTAACATTTTCATAGGAAGCTGCTTCGACCCACTTGGTGAAATAGTCAATGGCAACCAGGATGAATCTGTGGCCATTTGAAGCAGTTGGTTCAATATTGCCAATCATATCAATGCCCCACATGGAAAAGGGCCAGGGTGAAGACATCACATTCAGAGGATTGGGAGGCACATGCACCTTATCCGCATAAATCTGGCATTTATGGCACTTCCTGGCATTAGCACAACAGTCAGCATCCATTGTGATCTAGTAATAGCCTGATCTTAGAAACTTTTTAGCCATGGCATGCCCTCCTGCATGGGTACCAAAGGATCCTTCGTGCACCTCGTGCATCAACAAGCCCGTTTCTGTTTTATCAACGCATCTGAGAAGTACCATATCAAAGTTTCTCTTGTACAGGGAACCGTCAGTATTCAGGAAGAAACTACCAGCAAGCCTTCTTAATGTCTTCTTATCATTGGAAGATGCCCCAGGTGGGTATGTCTGATCCTCCAAGAAGCACTTAATGTCATGGAACCAAGGCTTATCATCTTTAACGACATCTGTCGAGAATACGTATGCTGGTTTGTCAAGTCTGGATACTGAAATCTGAGGCACAAAGTTGGCAGCTTGAACTTTGATCATGGATGAAATGGTAGCCAGAGCATCCGCAAACTGATTCTCGTCTCGTGGGATATACTCAAGCTTGACCGTTGTGAAGAAAGTCAATAACCTCCTTGTATAATCTCGATAAGGTATTAGATGGTCTTGGTGGGTGTACCATTTGCCGTTGGTCTGATTAATTACCAGAGCTGAATCTCCGAACACAGTCAAAGTCTTGATCCTGAGGTCAATAGCTTCCTCAAGACCCATAATACAAGCTTCGTATTCAGCTTCGTTGTTAGTGCAGTTGAAGGTGAGTTTTGCCGAGAAAGGCATGTGGACTCCCTTAGGTGTAATGAGTACTGCACCAACACCACGACCATTCATATTAACAGCCCCATCAAACATCATAGTCCATTCTTCTTTCGGGTCAGGCCCTTCAGTGTGAACAGGCTCTTCGTGATCTTTTGCTTTAATGAACATGATGTCTTCATCAGGGAAGTCAAATCTCATAGGCTGGTAATCGTCAATGGGTTGCTCAGCGAGATAATCAGACAATACACTGCCCTTAATGGCCTTTTGAGATGTGTACTGAATGTCATATTCTGTGAGGATCATTTGCCATCTTGCAACCCGTCCGGTAAGTGCTGGCTTCTCAAAAATGTACTTGAGTGGATCCATCTTTGAGATCAACAAGGTAATGTGGGTCAACATATACTGCCTTAGTCGGCGAGCATCCCACGCTAAAGCACAGCAAGTTTTCTCGAGCAGTGAATAACGTTGTTCACAGTCGGTAAACTTTTTGCTTAGGTAGTATATTGCATACTCTTTTCGACCAGACTTGTCATGCTGGCCCAGCACACACCCCATTGACTCTTCTAATACTGTCAAGTACATTATTAGAGGTCTTACTTCAACTGGAGGCATAAGGATGGAGGATCTTGCAAGTATTCCTTGATTTTGTCAAAAGCCCTCTGGCAGTCTTCGTTCCACCTGACCGTTTGTTCTTTTCTTAATAGCTTGAACAAAGGCTCACATGTTGCTGTAAGGTGAGATATGAACCATGAAATGTAGTTCAATCTACCCAAGAACCCCCGAACTTCTTTCTCAGTCTTCGGTGCAGGCATTTCTTGAATGGCTTTAACTTTGTCAGGGTCAACTTCAATCCCTTTCTCACTTACAATAAATCCCAGCAACTTACCGGATCGCACCCCGAATGTGCACTTGTTGGGGTTTAACTTCAGTTGGTATTTCCTCAGACGCTTGAATAACTTCAACAGATTCACCAGGTGATCTTCTTCTGTGAGGGACTTGGCAATCATGTCATCCACATAACATTCAATTTCTTTATGGATCATGTCGTGGAATAATGTTACCATAGCCCGTTGATAAGTTGCACCAGCATTCTTCAGTCCAAATGGCATCACCTTATAACAAAACGTGCCCCAGGGTGTGATGAAAGTTGTCTTCTCCATGTCTTCAGGCGACATCTTGATCTGATTGTATCCTGAAAATCCGTCCATGTGGGAGAACACTGAGAACTGAGCCATATTATCAACCAATACGTCAATGTGAGGTAAAGGGAAGTCATCTTTCGGGCTGGCTCTGTTCAGATCCCGGTAGTCCACACACATCCTCACCTTGCCATCTTTCTTAGGCACAGGTACAATATTAGCAACCCACGGTGGGTAACTGGTTACAGCAAGGAAACCGGTGTCCCACTGTTTTTGTACCTCTTCTTTAATCTTCATTGCCATATCTGGGCGATACGGCGCAATTTCTGTTTAACCGGTGGGCAATCTTCTTTTAAAGGCAGCTTGTGCATGACAATATCGGTGTCCAACCCCGGCATATCCTGATAAGACCAAGCAAAGACATCTACATACTCCCGAAGCATGTCAATCAGCTGTTCCTTTACTGAATCTTGTAAGCAGGCCCCGATCTTAACCTCTTTCACGTCTTCTTCCATTCCAAGATTAACCGTTTCGACCTCCTCCTGATGGGGAGTGATAACCTTCTCCTCTTTCCTTAACAACCTGGCTAGCTCTTTTGGCAGCTCATAATCTTCTTCAACCCCTTCATCAGCTTGATTGATTGGATTGTCAAAGTCATACGAAGTCATAGTTGTGTTGTTGTCGGTGCAGTCTGAAAGGCACTTTCTGCAAGGATTTAGATTGTTCATTTTAGTGATCGATTTTAATCCTTGTTTAGAAAAAGTGAAATAAAGTTATCATTTTGGAAAACATTGCCATTTTATTTTTGTACAAAAAGAAAAATGGAAAACAGTGAGCGGGAAAGGAAAAGACTCATTTGCAAAAGATGTCCGATATTCATTGATTGATCTGTTTGCACAAAATTACAAGATGGCCCGATTACAAAATGAGTCTTGACATCTTGGGCAAGATGCAAGACTTGATGCATGCTTAAAAATACAGGAAATAATAATTACTCTGCAGGAGTAACCCTTATAATTTCCTGGGAAGACCAGTTTGAGATATGGCTCCCCGGGGTCCTCGGACGTATCCAGCTCTCCAGGTTGCGCTCATCTTCCGACTCATCTTCCAAGTTGTTCACTGCATCCGGGGTGAGCATTCTCCCGCTGACAAAATTGGGCTTCTTAGCGGCCTCTGATTGACCTTGTTGAGTTGGTTTGTAACCCAACCCAAATCTGTCCTCCTTCTTCTCCACGGGCAGCAGCTTGCCCCAGCCTTGGGCAGTACCCTCTTCAACAACCTTCCTGGCTTGCTGATAAGACGTCATGGAGGTTCCCAGTACAGCAGATGCTTCATTAATGTTCAGGGCCTCAAACCCCTGGCTCATGGTTTCATGGATTTCTCCATCCATCTCAATGTACTTGTACGTAGCCAGATGGTTAACAAAGATGTCCTCTTCCCCACAGATGGTGATGATCTGGCCCTCCCACTCGAATTTCAACTTCTGGTGAAGGGTAGACGTAACAGCGCCAGCGGCATGGATCCAGGGTCTACCCAACAAACAGCTGTAGGCCGGCTGAATGTCCATCACATAGAAGGTAATTTTAAAAGTCTGCGGGCCAATCATCACAGGCAGATCAATCTCTCCAAGCACTGATCTCTTAGAGCCATCAAATGCTCTCACCACTAAATTACTTGGACGCAGTGCCAAGCCATCATACTCCAGCTTCACCAAGGCTTTCTTTGGTAGAACATTGAGTGAAGACCCAGTGTCCACCAGTACATGGGATAGAACAACACCCTTACATTCTAGAGTGATGTGTAAAGCCTTGTTGTGGTTATGTCCCTCAGTTGTTAAGTCAGCATTGGTAAAGCCCAGTCCATGATTGGTGTTAACATTTGCCACCGCAGTCTCTAGCTGATTAACAGTGATCTCCTCTAGCACGTATGCTGCGTGCAAGACTTTCAATAATGCATTCCTGTGAGCTTCAGAACACATCAACAGGGATAATATGGAGATCTTTGAGGGAGTTTGGTGAAGCTGATCCACCACCTTGTAATCACTTCTCTTTATAATTCTCATGAACTCATCTACATCTTGCTCAAAAGATGTCTTCTGAGTTTCTTTGATAATTGGTTCTTCAGGTACCACACTCTTCCCCTTTGCTTTTTCAGCAGCTTCTGCTTCGGCATTAGGTCTTTGCAATTGTGAGGCAAAGAGGCGTCTGCTTCTGGTGAAGCCTCCGCCTCCCCCAACATTATCAATCTGTGGAGAAGAAGTTGAAGAGTCCAAGGTGATTTTCTCCCCGTTGCAGTAGAGGTCAGAGCCATAATGCCAAGGTATGGCATTACTGCTTTCATATGGAACTGGTCCAGGCACCGTGATGGTAACTGGACTGACTGCTGCAGAGGAAGGTGTAAACACCCCAAATTTTCCCTCACCCATCCACACCATGGCTTGTGATCTCTTCATATGCATAAGTTCAATCATAGCATCTCATACCACTTTTTGATTCACTGCATTGGTTCAAAGTCATCTGCATCTAGGGTTTGTGATCTGAGCAATCCAAGAGCCATCTGAGCCACTCCAAAGGTCATCAATCACTTCAAAGGGGTCCATGTATGTTCAAGCATCATATTATATCCTCTCAAAGACAAATAAGTCAAAGAATCACAAGAACTAAGAAGGGCATGGAGGTAGAGCCAGGTTTAACTGCACAGATGACCTAGAATTAGGGTTTTGGTTTCAGAGGCCATAACTCCAATTTTTTTGGTCATTATTGTTTCTATTGGTCTCTATATGGTATAGGGATCATGCATATCAATTTTCATGAAGAAATTCCATGGGGAAGGCATCTGATCAAGAGTTGACTTCTTGAGCAAGTCAGGGCAAAATCAGGGCATCTGAGGCCTCCAATGACCCAACCAAAGGGTGTTCTTCATCATTTTGATTGTGTATGATCTTTATTTGATCATAGAAGATGTTGGAAGTTCACAAAATTGAAGCATTTCAAGCCATTTGCAAAGTTGACTTTTTGGGAAAATGACTTGTAATGGAAACTTGCCATTTTGGGAAACTTTTTCAACCCTTGCTTTTTGATTCAAAAATGCTTCAAATGAGAAAACTTTGGTCATGAAAGTTGTAGAATGGATCTTTCCCTTTTCAAAAAGTACAAGAACTCATTCTAATTCATTTTGTATCAAAAGTTATGGCTTGTCAAAGTTGGGAAAAATCACATAATTTCAAGTTTTCTACCAAAGAGGCAAAGTTGCAAAATCACTTGCCAAGACAAATTGTGCCATCAAAGTGACTTCTAGCCTTTGTACAAACATGAACCAATGTCAAAAAGTCAGATTGCATCAAAGGATTGGCCATTTTCATGACTTATGGATCAAGAAACTTCAAAAGGGCAAAAGTGGGACAAAGTTGCAAAACCTATGATAAACCCTAATCCATTTGCTGGCTGGCTTCAAAACTGATCCTATGGCCCTCCTCATTCCTTGCTGCGCAGGACACCCCTCTTGTCCTTGGCTAACTATTGGCCCATACCTCTCTTACACAAAGCTTGAATTTTTTGCAAAAGACCCAAACCAATCACAATAGGGCACAACCACTCTTCTGACCTACCCAAGATTGATAAGTGGACCAAATGCATCATAACACACCACACACTCAGGCCTGAAACTCTCTCCAAGCCATAGTTCCAAGTTTATGCCTCATATGCATATTCATTCGAAATACACTCCACAAGCATCAAACACAAAAACAAACTTCACAGAACATCTCAGCATGTCTCACTGATCATCCCTGACCCTTCACTTTGCCCTCAAACTCCCTGAAATCAAAACACGATTTCCTCCCCCCTCTAAACAGAACCCCATCAATCTCTCAAACTAGCCCAAATAAACTCTAAACAAGCCTTGCAAACATCTGAGGGAAGTCATTAGAGTTGATTGGAAGCAAGGAAACAGGCTGAAAGCTCCAAACTGAAAGCTTCACTTCAGGTAGTTTCAAAAATTATTTTTTCCAGAAACCTTGTTTTAAGTTACTAAAATCATCTACATGTTCCCCTGATTGTTTTGCACTTTGTACTTATGAAAATGATTGAGTATTGAGCATGTATTGCATCTCTGAAAGTTTGACCATTTTTATGTTTTTGATTCGAATCATGGGATTGAGTGAAAAGAAATGAGTTTTGAGGGTGGATTCAGGTTCAGGGAGATGAGGAGAGTTGATCTGGAGCTTTAGAGCTCCAGAAATAACCTAGAAGTGAGGTTTTGGTTTTGCTCAGGGGAGGTGTGGCCGGAGAAGACGACCGAAGGTCTTTTCCGGCCACCTGAAAATCATTAGAGCCTTAAATGCGTTTAGGGTTCAGTTTGAATATGGACCATAGTTTAGGTTGACTTTGTTTGACTCCCGCGCGTTTGAAGGGTCCAGATCCATTCACTTAAGCCCTAATCCACGTCATTAATCTAATTAATTGAGTTTTATTTTAATCTGGCCAGTTTGAATGAGAGCCGTAGGATAGCGCGCCAGTCTTTCCCTCCATTCCCAGTTTGAATGACAGCCTCAGGATGCGCTGACTTTCTCTTTATTTGTATTTTTATTTCATTTTATTTCATTTGTTTTGCACATTTATTTTAAAATAGCTAAAATCATTTAAAAAATTATGAAAATTTGTGTCAAAGGTTTCATGAATTTTCAGAACACAAAAATATTTTTATTTTTATTTTTTGCATTAAAAATTATTTTTAAATCATTTAAAAGTTTATTTTTAATTAGTTAATGAAAATTAATTAATTAAAAATACTTTTAGGTATTTAAAATTCACAAAAAAATTCACATAGTATTTAGAAACATTTATGAACATTTTCCAACTCTCAAACCAAATTTATTTTTTGATCTTGATGCCTTTTGATAATTTTCTTTGGATTTAATTTCATTTCAAGGCAATATTTTATTTCAAATTTCAAAAATTCATTTCTGTCTAACCTTTGAGAGTTGGATCATGATTCTTTTTGCATTGCATCTTGTAGGGCATGTAGTTTATAGGATAAACTTGTCTTAAATTGATCTTGCATTTTCAATTTGTTTTGCATTTTTCTTGACAAGGTACCTCACAAACCCTAGCAATCTTAGGAAATTCATAGCTCTCACTAGGTTAGGAGTTAGAACCCCTCCTTTGGGCAGTGAGCTTGTATAGGTTTAGGGTTCCTTTGATTGCATTTTCAAATTTTTATCATGTCATTTGCTTCTGATTTTGAATTTTTTCTTTGTGTGTTGCATATAACCCTAATTTATGCCTTCCTTTGCATCCATCTTCCATTTGCTTGCCTACCATGACTTGCCATGACATTTTGTGCATCCATTTGATTCATGATACATCTTAAGACATATTAGAGTCATGTTTGATCATTTCATCTTTCATTTGCCATGATTATATGTCCATTGCATTTCATAACTTTTCATGTGTGTTCATGGTTCAATGCATGTCTCATTTGCATTCTTATGCTTGTATGATCATTCCTTTGCCTTGCCTTATGTTTGCATCATCTCTTAGCATCATTATCATCATGTATTTGCTTCTGATTTTGGTTTGCATCATCACATTCCATCTCATTTGCATTGCATTTCATTTCTTTCACTAACTTTTCAGGTGGTAAGTTGTTTGAGAAGTGAATTTGCCTTCAATTCTCACATTCTCCTTTCATCTCTTTCATACTTCCTTTATTGCATTTTTGTATGTGTATTGGATTGAGCTTGCTCATTCTTGTTCATCTTACTTTCTTTCTTCAAACAACTTGTCTCCTTGAGTGGAGCAAGTTGTTTCATTTTTCTCAGCTTCTTGTTCCTTTCATCTTGCTCCTCCTTGGTGGCCTTTGAAGATTCTTCCTCTCTTAAGGCTCATAAACCCTAGGGATAACCAAGCATGATAATAATTAGGGTTTTGATTTAGTCCCCCATTTAGATTTTACCTTTGTGTCATCTTTGAGTCTTCTCCCCTCACCTCATAATCAGGGACTAAACCCTAAAGGCTTTAAGGCTTTGTGATTAAGCTTATGCCTGCATCCTTCTATTAGGATGGAGTGTATAACTTTAATCCTAAGTGTTAAACCCTTAATGTGTTTAAATCCTTTAGTTAATCCATTTAATAATCATCAAGACATCAAGCTTGTAACTTGAGCCTTGCATTAGGGTTCTAATTCTTCCTTAATTGGTTAAGAAGGACTAACCCTAGTGTTAATGGACAAGTCCCCCTCAAGCTGTCTTACAAACCATAAAAAATCACTTTTTCATCTTACCATTAACTAAAATCCACTTAATAAAGGCTTTATTTTGTCATGAGGTTAATCCCTAATCATGGATTAAGTTGAGGAGTCTTCCTCAGCTTAAATATTCTCATCTATTATCCTTCTATTAGGATGGTGTAATGAGTCTGTTTAATCCCTGATTATGGCTTAAACTCATTACTCAACACTAAACAAAAACAACAAAAACATCTAAATAATCACAAGTAGGTTAATGATCTTAAATCCTACATCAGAGGTGATTAAGTGTGAGATGTTGACTCCACACTTAAGGTATTCTCATTACCCCTAATCAGAGGGAGGATGTGATGAGTTTACTAACCCATTAGTTTAGGCTTAAGCTCATTAACTTATGACAAACTTTCAAAAGCAATAAAAGATTGAAAACTCAAAAACAAACAATAATCGGCTCCTTCGGGATTCTTTTCTCATCATCTTCACTCATAAACGAGAACTTGCTTCTTCCGTCTAATGCAAGACAGTTTGCACCTGAGCCAGACGGGTCATACACTTGAGCATAGACAAGTAAGCAGTTCACAAGTCAATTTATGTTTCAGTCTCTTTGGGTCGAACTACGGTGTTCTGACTTCCTCATTGCACGAGAGGATACATAGGCATAACTTAACAGTTATCGAACAAAATTCTCTGTATATCCCCCTTCCTTCCAATATTATCCTTTAAGCCTCATAGTCTTGAGCTTTATTCTTTTCTTACACTGACACTTCTCTAATACACTTCACATTTCTTTTACACTGACACTTGCATTCTTTTCAGCTTTGATACACAGATTGCACAGACACTACCCCTTTTAAACACAAATCTTTTAAGCGTGGATCCCGTCAAGTACGGCGGACAATCTGGGTGCTAATACCTTCCCAGGTTGAACCAACCCCCTTTCTCAGTCTCTCTGGTTCGCAACCGTCTTATCCATATCTTTTCCTAGGTCTATGCAGCATTACCTTTCCTTCGGGATAAAAATGCCTAGCTGGCGACTATATTCATCCCTTCTCTCTCGCCGACCGTTCGCGTCTGTACCCATTCTGACTTGAGGTGTCATTTGGTGGGAGCGACAGCTTGGCGACTCTGCTGGGGACCCTTATACTGTAACCAGGGCTTCTGGTTCTTTTTTGTGGGTTCCTCCTAGCGCTTGTTTGATTTGTGTTTACTGGGGTGTTATGTGCTAATTGTGTTTATATATTTGCTTTATTTACTGCTTTATGTACAGTTATTTATTGCTTTCTTTACATTTTTATACATCATACTGTCATACTGTTATCTGGCTGGATCTGGTTTTTTGCCTTGGTGGGTGGGGTTTTGCTGAGAGTTTAAGGTCCTATACCTGGGACCTGAGTGACACTTAGGCTAGAGTGGTTCATGTTCTTTCCCATTCCATTTCGGTCTGGTGCGGGAATATGAAACACGGTTCAGATGTGGGTTTCTTCTTGAGAACTCTGTGCTACAGATTTCCTGTAGTGCTAGGGCTATCTGGGAAGCCTGCTAAGTCTGGATGACCTTTACTATGACCTTCAGAAACTGAGGTGAATTAGAGGAGGATCTTTTATAGTTATTGTAGACATTGTACCTCCGGGTTAGAAGTGTTTACACTTCTCATAACTGATCCAAGTCTGAGGATCCTTGTTTTAGAACACCACCTGTGAGGGGATTGGGTTGTTTACAGGTTTGCAGGTACCCTTGGCCACATCATACCCTGTTACTTTTTGTGTTTAAGAATGCTTCACTTTGGACAGTTCTTGTGATTTAACCCTGGACATGTGACTCTTTATTTGAGTCCCCCACCTTGGTTACTGGACTTCTGAACCTCTATCTGGACTTCTTGAACATACATGGACTTATATCAAGGCAGTAATCAGATCCAGCTTGATCACAAACCCTTGCATATCATTTGCATACATCATCATTACATCATTTAACATTTGTTTATTTGTTTTTCAGGGTATCTATATTACATCTGGCTTGGTTTTGACCCCTTCATCTGCATAGACCTTTATCTGCTTCAGCTATCTTCATCAGCTATCTGCTTCAGTTATCTTCATCAGTTGCCTGCTTCAGCTGCTTTTATCACCAGTCTCAGACTATCAGTGGCTCATCACCAGTATCAGGCTTCATCATCAGCAGTTGTCAACAGTCATGGCACCCAAGAAGAGCAACATTTCATACCATTTCTTTGAGCCTGTGCTGACTGGCATCAGGCAGGTCCAGGCACTTATCACTCTAGACCACATCCCATTATTCAGAGAGCATTATGGAGGCATCCTTGATATGGTTATGGACTTAGACCCATCTCAGAGGAGTTTGATCCACACTTGCCTACAGTTTTATGACCCTCCTTTGAGATGCTTCACTTTCCAGAACTTTCAGTTAGGACCTCTGTTGGAGGAGTTTTCATCACTGATTGGAGTGCCTGTTAAGGGTGGGATTCCCTTCAACCCTGAGATGACTTCTCCCAGCAATGGAGAAGTGGCAAAGGCACTATACGTGGAGCCTACTTTGATTGAGCAGAACATGACCACAAAGGATGGAATCCCTGGATTGCACTTAGATTTTCTGACTTCTCAGGCTATCCTGAAGGCCTCCTTGGGAGAATGGAGGGCAGTTTGTGCATTGTTAGCCCTCAGTATATATGGGGTTATACTATTTGCAGATGAGCCCAAGTTTATCAGCAAGAATGCCATTCATCTCTTCCTTCTGAGGAACCCAGTGCCCACATTGCTGGGGGATTTCTATTATTCTGTTCATCAGAGGAATGAGAAGCAGAGAGGGAGATTGGTGAGATGCTGTGCTCCTCTATTTCACACTTGGCTGCTTAAACACTTACCCAAAACTGATGCCTTCCTGAACCCTCACCAACAGAAGAATTGGGCCAGGAGGCTTATTGCTTTGACCTCAGATGACATCAGATGGTGCACCCAGAGCACCAAAGGCAGGGACATAATTACAAGTTGTGGGCAGTACCCCAATGTACCTCTAGTGGGAGTGAAGGGTTGCATCAACTACAATCCTTTGCTGTTTAAGAGACAATTGGGCTATGCTTTGGTTCACCCTCCTAGAGTGCAGGACTTGGCTGAAACCTTGTATTGTGAGATAAAGCCTAATCTAGCTGTTGTCAGACAAGCGTCTTGGGCTTGGGACAACATCCAGACCAAAGGGATGGCCATTCTTGGGAGATGCAATAATGTGGCTTCAGCTCAGTATTATGAATGGTCACATGCTAGGGCTCAGATTTCTGGGATGCCCTTCACCATTGAGGATGCACCTGGACCATCCACAGTACCACCTCCAGCCACTGTCAGCCTGGAAGAATTTGAGAAGCTGAAGGAAAGGAATGAGAATCTGTCTCAAGCTCTGAAGAAGACCCTCTGGGAGAGGAGTGATGGTCGTCTAGACATTGAGAGGTTGGAGAAGCTTAAGGTGGAGCATCTGGCTAAGATTGAGAAAGCAGAGTACTACATCAAGAAATCAAGAGCTGGAGAGCAAATATTGAAGAATGCCTGTAAAGAGGCCCAGTTTCAGAAGGCTAGGACTGATCTCTATCTAGAGGAAAGTCAAGCTAGGTGGGTCAGGATCATTGAAGCTCGCACTCAAGAAGATAAGAAAACTCAAGCCAGGGTTGAGCAGTTGGAGGCTAATGAAAAGAAGCAACAGGAGGCTTTGCTGGCAGCCCAGAAGGAAATCTCAGAATTGAAGCTTAAGGCTGGTGTGAAGAGGTCAAAGGACCAAGACAGACACAAGAAGATGACCACTGCTATTGCCACCAGAAACCTTCTTATCAGGAACATCACAGAGCATCTGGCTGGTCCTGTAACTGAAGCACTTTTGAAGGAGGTTAAGGAGGATGAGTTTGGCTTAGATGTTTGACTTCTTTGCTTGTTGTTATTTCCATTTCATGTACTTTTCTTATGTTGTATTTTGGCCCTTCGGGGGCTTATGTTGTGAAAACAAACTATGTATGATCCACTATTTGTAATATATTTGTCAGTTTGTTTCACTAAGTTTTCTTTCTCCCAAGCAACATCAAAGCATCTTCCTCAGGGTCTGGAAAGGTCAAAACCAAGAGCCAAGCCGGATACCTTGGAAAATAAATAAGCATACTGCATTGCATACTGACTGTTGTTTTGTTTTGTAGGTTTGTCTTTACATTATTTTGTTTCTAACTCTGTTGTGATTCAGGAACTATTGCTTGCCGCCGGGTGTTCCCTCTCAACCGTCCGCACAGATATCCTACTCGCAACAACCTTCCTGGTATCCAAATGGACCAAGTACAGCAAGATCTAACAGAGGTCAGGACTCAGATGGCTAATGAAAGGCTGGAGATGAGAAACCAAATGACCCAATTCATGGAAGTAATGAATGGTTTGGCTCAAAGTCAAGAAAGGTTGAGGGCATTGGTAGAAAGACAAACCCCGGAAGAACCTCCCCTGGGAACTGGAGGAACAAGTAACAATGAAAGGGGACAGCCTCATGTTAACCCACCAGTATATGGGCCTCATCTACATCTGGAAGTCAACATCCCGGGTAATGTGCAAGGAAATACCACTGGAGGAAGGATCTTACAAGAAGACCCCCAGGAGGAGCAGTTTACTGTAATGGGAGCTGGGGATGAAGTCTATGATAGGAGGTTTGATGAAATTGCTGAGAAGTTGAGATCTCTGGAGTCTCAAAATTCCCTAGGTTTTAATGTCATGGATATGGGTTTAGTGGACGGGGTAAGAATTCCCCACAAGTTTAAACCCCCGTGCTTCGAGAAGTACAATGGAACTTCCTGTCCACGAACTCACTTGCAGTCCTTTCTGGGAAGACTTAAAGCGTATACCATGGATGAAAAACTGTGGATGTTTTACTTTGAAGACAGTTTGACTGGGGCTTCATGGGAGTGGTACTCTCACTTGACCAGAGCTACTATCAGGTGCTGGAAGGACCTAGCTGAAGCTTTCATCATACAGTACCAATACAATCTGGACATGGCTCCTAACAGAACCCTTCTGATGGGAATGTCTCAATCCTCCAGAGAAAGCTTCAGGGAATATGCCCAGAGGTGGAGACAGCTTGCTGCTGCTGTCCAGCCACCCATGTCGGAAAGAGAAATGGCCGACATGTTTATGAATACCCTGCAAGGGACATATATTGATAGGCTAGATGCCTTTTCTTCCACTAGCTTCGCTAACGTAGTCATAGCTGGGGAAAGAATTGAGAGCCTTTTGAAGATGGGCAAGATTTCTGATAATGGTGCAAGTTCGTCAAGTAATCCCAGGAAGCCTTTTGTGGGACCTAGAAGAATCGGTGAGACAAATGCCATTCATGCCGGCAGGAGCAGACCTCAGTATGTCCACAGATCAGTAGCGGCTGTCACTATTCCAGCTCCGATTCCTCAGCAACCAGCATATAAACAACCACAACAACCACATTATCAACAACAAGTTCAGTATCCGCCACAGAGAGCCTACAACAACATCAACAGCAATCAACGGCAAAGACCTTTTCAGCAAAGACCATCACAGGCAAATAGGGTGATTGACCCTATCCCTATGCCTTATGCCGCCTTATTGCCACAACTCCTGAAACTCAACTTGGTTGAGTTAAGGACATTGGCACCTCCAAATCCTTCCAATCTGCCAAGAAACTATGATGTCAACGCCAGATGTACTTTCCACTCCAATGCACCTGGCCACAACACTGAAAAATGCAGGGCTTTACAAATGAAGGTACAAGATCTGGTAGATTCTAAAGCCCTCAACTTTGCACCCCCGCCAAATGTCAACAAGAATCCCATGCCCAATCATGGAGGGCCAAGAATTAATGCCATTGAGGAAGACAAGCCATCTTTCTTGATAACCAGTGTTGGCCAGATTCGGACGCCTCTGGTCGAAATTAAAGCTCAGCTTCTAGAATTCCAGATGTTCCCCGGGTGTGAGCTCGGTTGTGGTTATTGTAACATTTCGGTCAACGGGTGTGATAATTTGAAAAGCGGCATAGATAGTCTTATCAAAAGTGGTATACTCCAGATCACGACATCAGCGCCTACAAATCCAGCAATCCCTTTGACAACAATTCCTGACTCTTCTACAACTGCAACAACCATCATTCCAACCAATTCATCAATATCATCAACAATGGCTCCGTCCATCACTTCAGCAAACCAAATGTCAACAACCATTTCTTCTACAACATCAGCACCCATTTATTCAGCAGGATCGTCTACAACGCCAACAGAAATTAATGAAGATATTTCAGCAATCACCATCTACTATGATCCGTCATTTGTTCCTCCAAACAACAACTTTCAACAACAAGCAGTGGCACCTCCTGCCAGATCACCGGTCACCATTTACTACGATCTGCACACCATTTCAGTACCTTCCTCTGCTGCAGTCAGTCCAGTTACCATCACGGTGCCTGGACCCGTTCCATATGAAAGCAGTAATGCCATACCTTGGCATTATGGCTCTGACCTCTACTGCAACGGGGAGAAAATCACCTTGGACTCTTCAACTTCCTCTCCATAGATTGATAATGTTGGGGGAAGCGGAGGCTTCACCAGAAGCGGACGCCTTTTTGCCTCACAATTACAAAGACCTAACGCCGAAGCAGAAGCTGCTGCAAAGGCAAAGGGGAAAAGTGTGGTACCTGAAGAACCAATTACCAAAGAAACTCAGAAGACATCTTTTGAGCAAGATGTAGATGAGTTCATGAGGATTATAAAAAGAAGTGATTACAAGGTGGTGGATCAGCTTCACCAAACTCCCTCAAAGATCTCCATATTATCCTTGCTAATGTGTTCTGAAGCTCACAGGAATGCATTATTGAAAGTCTTGCACGCAGCATACGTGCCGGAGGAGATCACTGTTAATCAACTAGAAACTGTGGTGGCGAATGTCAACACTAGTCATGGACTGGGATTTACCAATGATGACTTAACAACTGAGGGACGTAACCACAACAAGGCTTTACACATCACTCTAGAATGCAAGGGTGCTGTTCTATCTCATGTACTGGTGGACACTGGGTCTTCACTCAATGTTCTACCAAAGAAAGCCTTAGTGAAGTTGGAGTATGATGGCTTGGCGTTGCGTCCGAGTAATTTAGTGGTAAGAGCATTTGATGGCTCTAAAAGATCAGTGCTAGGGGAGATTGATCTTCCTGTGATGATTGGCCCGCAGACCTTCAAAATTACCTTCTATGTGATGGACATTCAGCCGGCCTACAGCTGTTTGTTGGGTAGACCTTGGATCCATGCCGCTGGCGCAGTTACGTCTACCCTTCACCAGAAGCTGAAATTCGAGTGGGAAGGCCAGATCATCACCATCTGTGGTGAAGAGGACATCTTTGTTAGCCATCTGGCTACGTATAAGTACATTGAAATGGATGGAGAAATCCATGAAACCATGAGCCAGCGATTTGAGGCCCTGAACATTAATGAAGCATCTGATGTACTGGGAACCTCCATGACGTCTTATCAGCAAGCCAGGAAGGTTGTTGAAGAGGGTACTGCCCAAGGCTGGGGTAAGCTGCTACCTGTGGAGAAGAAGGAGGACAGATTTGGGTTGGGTTACAAACCAACTCAACAAGATCAATCAGAGGCTGCTAAGAAGCCCAATTTTGTCAGCGGGGGGATGCTCACCCCAGATGCAGTGAACAACTTGGAAGATGAGTCGGAAGATGAGCGCAACCTGGAGAGCTGGATACGTCCAAGGACCCCGGGGAGCCATATCTCAAACTGGTCTTCCCAGGAAATTATAAGGGTTACTCCTGCAGAGTAATTATTATTTCCTGTATTTTTTAGCATGCATCAAGTCTTGTATCTTGCCCAAGATGACAATACTCATTTTGTAATCGGGCCATCTTGTAATTTTGTGCAAACAGATCAATCAGTGAATATCGGACATCTTTTGCAAATGAGTCTTTTTCTTTTCCGCTCACTGTTTTTCATTTTTCTTTTTGTACAAAAATAAAATGGCAATGTTTTCCAAAATGATAACTTTACTTCACTTTTTTCTAAACAAAAATTAAAATCGATCACTAAAATGAACAATCTAAACCCTTGCAGAGAGTGCCTTTCAGACTGCACCGACAACAACACAGCTATGACTTCGTATGACTTTGACAATCCGATAAATCAAGCTGATGAAGGGGTTGAAGAAGATTATGAGCTACCTGAAGAGCTAGCCAGGTTGTTAAGGCAAGAGGAGAAGGTTATCACTCCTCACCAGGAGGAGGTCGAAACGGTTAATCTTGGTACAGAAGAAGATGTGAAAGAAGTCAAGATCGGGGCCTGCCTACAAGATTCAGTAAAGGGACAATTGATTGACTTGCTTCATGAATATGTGGATGTCTTTGCTTGGTCTTATCAGGATATGCTAGGGTTGGACACCGATATTGTCATGCACAAGCTACCTTTAAGAGAAGACTGCCCACCAGTAAAACAGAAACTGCGTCGTACTCGCCCAGATATGGCAATGAAGATTAAAGAAGAGGTGCAAAAGCAGTGGGACGCCGGTTTCCTTGCTGTGACTAGCTATCCGCCGTGGGTTGCTAATATTGTACATGTGCCTAAGAAAGACGGTAAGGTGAGGATATGTGTGGACTACCAGGATCTGAACAGAGCCAGCCCGAAAGATGATTTCCCCTTACCTCACATTGATGTATTGGTGGATAATACGGCTCAGTTCTCGGTATTCTCCTTCATGGATGGATTCTCAGGATACAATCAGATCAAGATGTCACCTGAAGACATGGAGAAGACCACTTTCATCACACCCTGGGGCACGTTCTGTTACAAAGTGATGCCATTCGGACTAAAGAATGCTGGTGCGACTTATCAACGGGCTATGGTAACATTATTCCATGACATGATCCACAAAGAAATTGAATGTTATGTGGATGACATGATTGCCAAGTCCCTCACAGAAGAAGACCACCTGGTAAATCTGTTGAAGTTATTCAAGCGTCTGAGGAAGTACCAACTGAAGCTGAACCCCAACAAGTGTACATTCGGGGTACGGTCTGGTAAGCTGCTGGGATTTATTGTAAGTGAAAAAGGAATTGAAGTTGACCCTGATAAAGTTAAAGCCATTCAAGAAATGCCTGCACCTAAGACTGAAAAGGAAGTTCGAGGTTTCTTAGGTAGATTGAACTACATTTCACGGTTCATATCTCACCTTACAGCAACCTGTGAACCATTGTTCAAGCTGTTAAGAAAAGAACAAACGGTCAGGTGGAACGAAGACTGCCAGAGGGCTTTTGACAAAATCAAGGAATACATACAGGAGCCTCCAATCCTTATGCCTCCAGTGGAAGGAAGACCTCTAATAATGTACTTGACAGTATTAGAAGAGTCGATGGGGTGTGAAATTCTGGTATGACAGACTCAGATGTCTAATATGATGTTGAGACATCTTATCTGTTACTTATAAACATGGTAAGGTATACATATCAGTACTTAAATAATTCTGTTATATCAGAGTCAAACATGCTTCAGGATGTTGGGACATCTGATAGGACATTCAGTTCAGGTACTGCATAAAACATAAAAGATAAAAAGAACACAGCAGAAGTTTGTTAACCCAGTTCAGTGTATAACCACACTTACATCTGGAGGCTACCAAGCCAGGAGGAAATCCACTATAAGTAATATTAATTCTAGACTTAAACCACCCTGTTTAATCTATCACTTAATAACTACCCAATGCAATTTCTACCTAAGACACAACTTAGATATGAGTACCCTACTCACTCCCCCTCAATCACACAGTGATCTTTTACAATGATTAATAAAATTGAAGTCACACTTCAAACACAACAGCTTGATCTTACTTAGAAGTTTCAATCAAGACACAATACTTCTCTTGCTTACAAGCTTCGAGAATCACAAGTGAAACAGCCACAATAGTGTTACTTGTTATGCACGGCTGACACAAGGACACAACCCTAATAATGTTTACATTTTCGGTTCATTGGGTTCATTCTAAACTAGGTTACAAGGTTTCTTTTATAACCTATTCCCAACTGGATTTGGGCCTAAACAATCACAACAATATCTGCTACAAATATGCAGAAATATCTGCTACAAATATTCCAAAAGATCTTCAACTTCTAAAATATCTCTAAATATAGAAACCTATATTTTTCAATATTTGTCTTCAATTTAAATTGAGTCTTTAAGATCTTCTAGATCAGCACCACATATGATTGCATAATATCTCTAGAATATTCTGCATAATTCAGATCTGATAAATCCAATGTCATCACCTTGAATTAGGGTTTGTTACTTCCTAGATTCTAGGTGATTTTGTTCTTCTGATTAATCTGAATCTTCATAACAAAACTCCCTACAGATGCGCCTTGTTCTGTTTTTATCCATCCATAATTAATTCCAGATAACTCTCCTTAAATATCTCAGATCAGTTAGTTATTAATTAATTCTGGTAACAGGTCTGAGATGTCTCAACATCTGTTGGGACATCCTGAAAAACTGAACTTACTTCATTTACTGATACAATGTCACAACATCTGATGGGACATCCTGTAAACTGAACTTATTCCATCAACTGATACAATGTCCTAACATCTGGTGTGACATCCTGATATCTTGACTTAAGTTCATTAACTGTTACTCTGTTTGACAGTGTCACAACATTTGGTGTGACATCCTGAACTAAGTTCAACACTTCTTGTTTGATATCTATATGTAACATATGACAGTAATGTTGTCATGACAGTTGCAGATGTTTCAACATTCTCTTTGACATCTGTCATGACATTTGCAGATGTTTCAACATTCTCTTTGACATCTGTCATGACATTTGCAGATGTTTCAGCATCTTCTTTGACATCTGTCTGTAGCATATGACAGTAATTCTGTCATGACATTTGCAGATGTTTCAACATCTTCTTTGACATCTGACTATGACATATGACAACATCTGTTGGGACATCCTAAATTAAGTTCTTATACTCTGTTTGATAATGTCCCAACATCTGATAGGACATTCTGAACTGAATTCAACATCTTCTTTGACAACTTCCACATTTATCTGTGCCACCATGTCAGGACATCATGTTTGACATATTCTTCCAGAATCTATACCATGTTAATATGGAACTTCTTATTCAACATTTTCCAGCCATATTAGTTTTACCAAACATAATGCCAATCATAGAATAATAGCATTAACAATCTCCCCCTTTGGCTTATTTTGGCTAAAACTAATTTACATACAGGTGTAGTAGTACCTTATGTAGAAGTTCCTTAACATCACATCTTCATATCAGACCTCACACTATTACTTCTCCCCCTTTTTAGCCATAAAAAGACAAAGGTACCATAATAAAAATAGAGGTATATAATCTCCATAAGCTTGAAACACACACAAGCTTCACAATTCCTCAAGAATCGAACATAAACTGCAAAGAGCAGCTTTATATAATATAGCCTTCTAGACTCTTAGGATTCTCCTTATCTGGTTAAGGTAGTACTCCCCCTTAACACCACAAAATCAAGTGCACATACTTGTAACACACTCCCCCTATCTAGGATACTCCATGCTTCTCTGTACATTGATGAAAGGAAAACATAAGACGCATCTTCATGTCTTCAAGAGCTCACCCTCTGTTCAATTCCCAATTGAACACATTCACTTCTTGTACCAAAGCATACCTGATTCCTTTCTGGGTTTGTAGTTACCACATACTACACAAGATGAACATCTTCTAGCACACAGGTTCTTGACACTAAGCCTTTACACACCAAAGGCCATACAATCCAGATAAAACACATCCAAACTAATTATGAAATTAGAATGAATGTCCACAAACAAACTTCCAAGCAATCAATACCTGATATACTTCTGGTGGATCAACAGAGATGTGCTCTTCAGTTGAGGCCTTGTGCTGGTCCTCAGATGTTTCAACATCTATTGGGACATCCTGTTGAGCAGGAGTGTCCTTTGCAGCCTGAGTTTGTTGATCTTCTTGTGGGGCTGGCATAGTGTTCAGAGAGATAGATATGCCACTTACCACTCTTTGCTCAGATAGGATCTTGGTTACCAACTCCTTTATGGAATCATCCACATATTCAGAAGCTTTTGGAGTGTTGTACAATGGTGAAGGTATGCCTTTGGTCTTGCTAAAAACTTGATCTTTTTGGAGTTCTTGGCTTTTTAGCACGAGGAACACTTCCAGTCTCTTCTACATGTTTCTTCCAATATAGATCATCTACTTCATCATTCTCCCCTATGATTAGGTAGTCCAATAATAGAAACCATGTAGATAAACACCCCAGATAATGTACTAACACTTAGTTAGAACATTTTTTTTTCATACACCAAGACCTTATCACCATGATCCTAGATGTGCTCCACCAACTGGACTTACTATAGTATAGTAATCCAAGAACTGAAAATCTTCAACTACACTGTGCCACCAGTTAGAATTAGAAATCCAGAAAGAGTGATAAACTCTCATCCACCTTCAAGAAGAATAAATCCTCTTGAGTCCTCAACTCATCACTCCTCTGCCCAAGAGCAATTTGTTCCAAGACAATCCTCAAGAACAACCAGCTGCCACACTCTGATTATCTTGATTCTTCGAATCCACTTTAAAGATCAACCAATTACCACATTTTGATAACCTCTTTTATGAATCCTCATATGAAAAAGCCAATTGCCACTTTTGTCTTCTTCACGTTTATAATAAAGCTTCCAAAGATATCCTGATTAAAAAAAATTGATCTTCACCAATTTGACTCTGATGTTGAACTAGATGTTTAAACATTATTAGCCCACATCCATCTGTTAAATTCAGTTCCTTCTTCTGCCACTTGAAAGAACCTCCTTCCTTTATAGTACAAGAGTTACATGCTCTCATAGACTTGATTTATCCATCAAGTTTGAGTAGACAACCTCCATTCTATTGGTTTTGCAGAAGTTCTTACCAATAACACATATTGATGAGAAACTTCCAATGTTTCTCCAAAGTCTTCAAACCTGCCACTGTCTGATTATTCAGAAGGAATAGTTAAGAACTACACCTCAAAACTATACCAAGGATGCCACCTTTCCTTGAGTAAAGCAGTCTAAACAAATTTATGATATCTCCACCTATCTTAACTCCATGATGAGCATTCTGGACTACACCTAGATCAGAAATAAACCAATCCAAGTAGTCACCAAGATTATGATATGTTCATGGTCTTTCATCTCCATCTTCAGAATCAACAATATCCAGACAAGTTCTTCCCAAGAAACTTTCCAGAAATACATAACTCTTGTCACACAAGACTGAAGCCAATGCTACAGCTTATGCAATACCTCTCCCATGATTCTGCACAAACTCTGATGATAAGATGTTCCAACATCTTTTTGAACATCACCAATCTTGAATCACAAGGATAATCAATCAAATATTTGTGAATTCCACAAACAACAATTGATCTTAAATCCTTGTATAATACCTTATCAGATAGTTCTACACAATCTGATCTTTTACTTTTGAAGGATTTTAAGGTTAGCTCCAGATAAGATTAGCAAGATCTCCTCATGTCATGGATAAACAATACTCCAGCTGAGCATGTACTCCACTAATTCTCAATTTCACACCCCTGATGAACATACAAAGAGCACAACTGATAAATATCCACACTTGATTTTATATTCCAAAACATATGCTCTTAGTTTGCTTGCTACAAAGGGTTTATACTGCCACTATCCATGACTAGTAGTGGAAGAGACTACCAGTTCAACAACCATTCTGATCAGACTTCCCAATCTGACATTCTTCCCTTGCTTCTAGCAATTGTTGGTCACATTGATAGCTTTAATCATGACCAAAGTCATGCATTTTTCACCCACATTTGTAAATACATTTAGAAGCTTCTTCATCTTCAGATTCATCATTAGATTCATCAGTATTCTGAGTAACCTCTTCCAGCTCCAGCCTTTGAAATACTTCCTCAAGCTTTTTCTTCCTAGCATCCAGATTTTTGCAAGGTTCTTCAGATCTGCAATCAAGGCAGCTTTGGATATGGGAGTCTTTGCTTTTGAAGGTCCAGTAGATGTCCTAGTGGAAGCTTCAACATCAGCAGCATGATGGCTCAAGAAAAGTTTGTAATGGAAGGCCAAAGGACTTTTTCTTTTGCATACTGAATCCTTCTCAGTGAGGATACCTGGATACTGGCTTAGTATGATTCCACATAGCAGAGAGGAAAAAGCAATGGGAAGCTTTGTTGCAGATGTTCCAACATGCTTCAATGTCTGATAAAAAATATAAGCCCCAAAGTACAGCTTTTCTTGGGTGCCCACAGCATATATGAACCTGCTCAATTCAGTTGCTATTGAGGAGGTATGGTTGGTAGGGACCCAATTTGAAGTGCCAATCCTATGCAGCATTGCATACTTCCTTGTCAGCAAGCTAACAGAAAATTTCCCTTTGACTGGCCAAGCTTTGAATTGATTAGCAGTGATGACCTTGCACACATGGTTATTTATCTTTCCCAGCTCATTAGGTCCATCAGATTCTCTTCCTAGATAGTGGTTGATAACCCTAGAAGAGAATTCCACACATTTCCCTCTTACATACACCTTTCTGAAGTCATCTGATTTACCATCATCACAGTCCTCTTGAAGGTTGACAAAGAATTCCTTGACTAGCAGCTCAGAGCAAGGTGAAAAGTTTGATACTGTCTTGAATAAACTAGCAGAAGAAATTAGGTCAATTACCTCAGTGCACTCAAGTGCATTTCTGCCCAGCTCTCTTTCAAGTGCTACCCTTCTTTGGTATACAAATTTCCATCTGCTCACACTTGACACATGATGGAATGAAACATTGTCCAGAGGAGCTTCTGGAACAGCAGAGGTGGACCTTGAGGGTGCTGGTTTCTTCTTTGGTTGGGATGTTGGGACATCCTCTTCAACATCTGAATCTGGTGGAGTTACAGCTTTCCTCTTTTGGGTATTCACCTTGCTCCATTGTTTAGTAGGACCAAGTATCACTTTGACCTTGTCTTTCTTTGGAGTAGGCTGCTTCTTTTCAGGAGATGAATGTCCTGTAGTCTTCTTTTCCTTTCTAGCCCTAAGCCTTTTGGCTATGCTAGGGTCCACAGAAGCAATGATCATTATCTAAATCTTCAACATGTAGCATAGATGCCTCCTCTTCCAGGTTAGGAGTAGGTTCCAAACATATGTGATCATCACACATTTGTCTAGCACCCAAAGCATCCATCATCACACCAGTTTCCTTCTTCTGGAACACAAAACTAAGCTTGGTTCATAAACTGTTGATGTGTAGTGTGGTGTTAAGCCATTAGGATTGACATATCAATTCAGCTTCTTTCTTGATGAAACTTCCTTCAGTTCATGATTTAGACAATCATAAACATGTATCTTCACAGGAGAGATTTTCTCCAGCTATACCTAAACAACATAGGACACCATAACCAAGAAGGATATCCTCATTAGGTCACCATAAATAAGCTTAAGAGATAACTTATCAAGATTTTCACTCCCGCATGAAAGATTTGATAATTATACTCTTTTGTTTTGGCTCCAACCTCTTCTTTCATCAAGAACCACAACATTCTGAACTAAGTGTTCTCCAATTCTCACAGAAAACAAAATACAAGCCTCCTTCAAATATAGAATTCTCAGAACCAAGATGTCAGGACATTCTGTTTGACATCATAGCTACACAACAATTCACCAGCAAATTTCCAGCCCTGATAACACCAGACTGGTCCAATATACACCATATGATGAATAGTCCATCCTCCACTTCTAGGGACCATTCAAACACCAATATGAACCTCTCAAGTTCAAACAGCTTTTCATTATATCCTCCTTCTTCCTTTACCATGAACCAGAAAGTATCCCCCTTAGATCTCATCCAGAAACAGATCAGGATGCCTGCTCTGATACCAATTGAAATTCTGGTATGACAGACTCAGATGTCTAATATGATGTTGAGACATCTTATCTGTTACTTATAAACATGGTAAGGTATACATATCAGTACTTAAATAATTCTGTTATATCAGAGTCAAACATGCTTCAGGATGTTGGGACATCTGATAGGACATTCAGTTCAGGTACTGCATAAAACATAAAAGATAAAAAGAACACAGCAGAAGTTTGTTAACCCAGTTCAGTGTATAACCACACTTACATCTGGAGGCTACCAAGCCAGGAGGAAATCCACTATAAGTAATATTAATTCTAGACTTAAACCACCCTGTTTAATCTATCACTTAATAACTACCCAATGCAATTTCTACCTAAGACACAACTTAGATATGAGTACCCTACTCACTCCCCCTCAATCACACAGTGATCTTTTACAATGATTAATAAAATTGAAGTCACACTTCAAACACAACAGCTTGATCTTACTTAGAAGTTTCAATCAAGACACAATACTTCTCTTGCTTACAAGCTTCGAGAATCACAAGTGAAACAGCCACAATAGTGTTACTTGTTATGCACGGCTGACACAAGGACACAACCCTAATAATGTTTACATTTTCGGTTCATTGGGTTCATTCTAAACTAGGTTACAAGGTTTCTTTTATAACCTATTCCCAACTGGATTTGGGCCTAAACAATCACAACAATATCTGCTACAAATATGCAGAAATATCTGCTACAAATATTCCAAAAGATCTTCAACTTCTAAAATATCTCTAAATATAGAAACCTATATTTTTCAATATTTGTCTTCAATTTAAATTGAGTCTTTAAGATCTTCTAGATCAGCACCACATATGATTGCATAATATCTCTAGAATATTCTGCATAATTCAGATCTGATAAATCCAATGTCATCACCTTGAATTAGGGTTTGTTACTTCCTAGATTCTAGGTGATTTTGTTCTTCTGATTAATCTGAATCTTCATAACAAAACTCCCTACAGATGCGCCTTGTTCTGTTTTTATCCATCCATAATTAATTCCAGATAACTCTCCTTAAATATCTCAGATCAGTTAGTTATTAATTAATTCTGGTAACAGGTCTGAGATGTCTCAACATCTGTTGGGACATCCTGAAAAACTGAACTTACTTCATTTACTGATACAATGTCACAACATCTGATGGGACATCCTGTAAACTGAACTTATTCCATCAACTGATACAATGTCCTAACATCTGGTGTGACATCCTGATATCTTGACTTAAGTTCATTAACTGTTACTCTGTTTGACAGTGTCACAACATTTGGTGTGACATCCTGAACTAAGTTCAACACTTCTTGTTTGATATCTATATGTAACATATGACAGTAATGTTGTCATGACAGTTGCAGATGTTTCAACATTCTCTTTGACATCTGTCATGACATTTGCAGATGTTTCAACATTCTCTTTGACATCTGTCATGACATTTGCAGATGTTTCAGCATCTTCTTTGACATCTGTCTGTAGCATATGACAGTAATTCTGTCATGACATTTGCAGATGTTTCAACATCTTCTTTGACATCTGACTATGACATATGACAACATCTGTTGGGACATCCTGAATTAAGTTCTTATACTCTGTTTGATAATGTCCCAACATCTGATAGGACATTCTGAACTGAATTCAACATCTTCTTTGACAACTTCCACATTTATCTGTGCCACCATGTCAGGACATCATGTTTGACATATTCTTCCAGAATCTATACCATGTTAATATGGAACTTCTTATTCAACATTTTCCAGCCATATTAGTTTTACCAAACATAATGCCAATCATAGAATAATAGCATTAACAGGGTGTGTGCTGGGCCAGCATGACGAGTCTGGTCGAAAAGAGTATGCAATATACTACCTAAGCAAAAAGTTTACCGACTGTGAACAACGTTATTCACTGCTCGAGAAAACTTGTTGTGCTTTAGCGTGGGCTGCTCGCCGACTAAGGCAATATATGTTGACCCACACCACTTTATTGATTTCAAAGATGGACCCAGTTAAGTACATATTTGAGAAGCCAGCACTTACCGGACGGGTTGCAAGATGGCAAATGATCCTCACAGAATATGACATTCAGTACACATCTCAAAAGGCCATCAAAGGCAGTGTATTGTCTGATTATCTTGCTGAGCAACCCATTGATGATTACCAGCCAATGAGATTTGACTTCCCTGATGAAGACATCATGTTCATTAAAGCAAAAGATCATGAAGAGCCTGTTCACACGTAAGGGCCTGACCCAGAAGAAGAATGGACTATGATGTTTGACGGGGCTGTTAATATGAATGGTCGTGGTGTTGGTGCAGTACTTATCACACCTAAAGCAGTTCACATGACTTTCTCGGCAAAGCTCACCTTTAACTGCACTAACAACGAAGCTGAATACGAAGCTTGTATTATGGGTCTTGAGGAAGCCATTGACCTCAGGATCAAGACTTTGACTGTGTTTGGAGATTCAACTTTGGTAATCAATCAAACCAACGGCAAATGGTACACACACCAAGATCATCTGATACCTTATCGGGACTATACAAGAAGGTTGCTGACGTTCTTCACAACAGTCAAGCTTGAGTATATCCCTCGGGACGAGAATCAATTTGCAGATGCTCTTGCCACCATTTCATCCATGATCAAAGTTCAAGCTGCCAAGTTTGTACCTCGGATTTCAGTGTCCAGACTTGACAGACCAGCATATGTGTTCTCAGCAGAAGTTGTTAAAGATGATAAGCCTTGGTTCCATGATATCAAATGCTTCTTGGAAGATCAGACATACCCACCTGGGGCGTCTTCCAATGATAAGAAGACTTTAAGAAGGCTAGATGGTAGTTTCTTCCTGAATACTGATGGTTCCCTTTACAAGAGAAACTTTGATATGGTACTTCTCAGATGCGTTGATAGAGCAGAAGCAGATTTGTTAATGCACGAGGTGCATGTAGGATCCTTTGGTACCCATGCAGGAGGGCACGCTATGGCTAAAAAGTTGCTAAGATCAGGCTATTACTGGATCACAATGGACGCAGATTGTTGTGCTTATGCCAGAAAATGTCATAAATGCCAGATTTATGCGGATAAGGTGCATGTGCCTCCAAATCCTTTGAATGTGATGTCTTCACCCTGGCCCTTTGCCATGTGGGGCATTGATATGATTGGCAAGATCGAACTGACTGCTTCAAACGGCCACAGATTCATCCTGGTTGCTATTGACTATTTCACCAAGTGGGTTGAAGCGGTTTCTTATGCAAATGTTACAAGGCAAGTGGTAGCCTGATTTCTGAAGAGAGATATCATCTGTCGGTATGGAGTGCCCGAGCGAATCATTATTGATAATGGTTCCAACTTGAACAACAAAATGATGGCAGAGCTGTGCCGGGACTTCAAGATGCAACATCACAATTCTTCACCTTACAGGCCAAAGATGAATGGCGTTGTTGAGGCAGCTAACAAGAATATCAAGAAGATTGTGCAGAAAATGGTAGTCACCTATAAAGACTGGCATGAGATGCTACCATTTGCCTTGCATGGGTACCGTACGTCAATCAGAACATCCACTGGGGCAACACCGTATCAGCTTGTTTACGGCATGGAGGCAGTCTTACCTGTTGAAGTTGAATTACCCTCCTTACGGGTGTTAATGGATGTTAACCTGAATGAAGCAGAATGGGTCCGATCCCGATACGAACAACTGAGTCTGATTGAAGAGAAGAGATTGGCTGCAATTTGTCATGGGCAGCTATATCAGAAAAGAATGAAGAAGGCCTTCGATCAGAAAGTCAGGCTCCGAGAGTACCAAGTGGGAGATCTTGTGCTGAAAAGACTCCTCCCTCCTCATACAGACCACAGGGGCAAGTGGACTCCGAACTATGAAGGACCATTCGTAGTAAAGAAAGTTTTCTCTGAGGGAGCACTGATGCTCAGTACTATGGATGGTGAAGACTTCCCGTCCCCTGTAAATTCAGATGCAGTTAAAAAATACTTCGCATAAAAACGACCCGCTGGACATAAAAAACAGAATGTAAGTCCAGGCAAAAATAGGGCATCCCGGCGAGTCAAAAACAGAATAAAAGACTCGGGCAAAAATAAGGGAAATAAATAAAAAATGTACACCCGCTGAGTTGAAAAGCCGCATTGGACAACTCAGGCAAAAATGGGTATCCCGGTGGATTGAAAACCTGAAAGGGCGATCCACGCAAAATAAGGGAAAAAGCGAACAACTGTACTCTGAATTCATCTGTATCACTTACAACTTGGTAAGCTCCAAAAGGATCAAGCGCCGGTCAGAATCAGTCTTCTTCAGAAAGCAAGACGAGAAGAATGTCAAATGTCATACGAGTCATAGCAAAAGGGAAGCTCCCTGAAGCGTCATCAACATTGCCAAAATACCTTTTATTTCTCAATTTGTAACAATCTCCTCATTTTAGGGGATTTGTTTCTTTGACTGTATCTTGCCGATTCAGGGCACACGAATTAATAAGAACATATTTTCAGTCATGTTTCGTCTCGTACATTTTATTTTCATTTTGCAAGAATGTCCGATATCCTTAAGATACTGATTGCATAAATACAGATGCTTCTCTTCTAAAAATGCGTGCTTACAGGAAATATACTTACCTCCGGGAGTGTCTAAACTCCTATGATGGAATCCGGTAAGGGATACCTCGGGATTACTTGTGCATTTCTCTGTCTTTTCAGGATTACAGGTGTTCAAAGCGCAGCATGGGGCATGAAAACTTCATCCCAGCAAGCTGGCAAATCATTATCTACTCAATCTTAGCACCAGAAGTGCTTTCTCTCCAGCTGAGTTGCCATTTGTTATTTCCTCCTCAGCCAAGTACAAAAGCCAGGGGACCATCTCCCCACGGAGTCTCAGCCTCTATCCAGAGAGGCAATGCCCGAAGATCTCACAACAGAGTGACGAAAGCTTCTACAAACCCCAGCTGGGTCCCTCATTACCAAAATAGGTCTATCAGTGACCTATATCCCCAAGCAGAGTCGTATATGTCAGATCTACCAATGATCTCATCCCCAGCTGGGATGTCTACTTCAAGTGGATCAGCCAGAGATCCTTGCAGCAATAGGATCCGAGTCCCGGATTGGTATCTTTGCATAATCATGGCATTCGCATCATATTCTCCCCACAGAGCGTAGCATTCCGTTTAACACGGAGCATTACGGCAAAAATCAAACATATTGCATAATCATAAGCCATGTTCTGAATCAAATACTTAAAAATACTGGCAATTCACCAAACATATACAGAAAATTCCCCAAATTCCCCGGCAGAGAACCAGAGCATGTGCCTTGCACTCACAAGTACAAATACACACTCCTTTTGGCACCCGTCCGTGTCATGATTCCCCAGTAAAGTCGCCCGAGAAGTCTTTACAAACAGACACTTATATATTGCAGATACTTCTTGACACTCGTCCGAGTCATATCCCCAGCAGAAAGCCAAAGCGTCCTCTTTGCACTCACAGATACATATATCTATACAAATTCCCTGACACCCGTCCGTGCCACCTTCCCCAACATAGATACCTAAACACTTCGTAAATCATACAATTGTTAATATACCTTCTTCCGACACTCGTCCGTATCATACTCTCCCCCAGCAAGTTAAACATTCATCTGTACACCACTCATACTTATTACTCCTGTTTCACTCGTACAGATACTCGTCCGTATCTTGTATATATCACTCAAATCCCTTCAGATTCGACACTCGTCCGTGTTCTTTGTTAACCAGTTGATACTCGTCCGTATCATCATCTCAGAACATGCGTCAAGCGTTTGTTTCTACCTGATACTCATCCGTATCATAGTCTTAAGGATGCTCGTCCGCATCTTTAATCCATACACGTGTCAAAAACTCATGTCTTCTTGAATTTAGACACTCGTCTGTGTCTACTATTCTCCAGAAGAGTCCCCTCAGAATCAATACTCGTTCGTGTTCTTTGTTAACCAGTTGGTACTCGTCTGTATCATCATCTCTGAACATGTGTCAGCAATTGTTTCTACCTGATACTCGTCCGTATCATAGTCTTAGGGATGCTCGTCCGCATCTTTAACCTATACACCGTGCCCAAACACTGATACCTCTCATTTCTTGGGTGTAGACATTCGTCTGTGTTTACGTGTCCCAGCAAATTCCAGTAAACTATTTCCTTTCTATCTGGCATTCGTCCTATGTCATGATACCCGTTTGAAAGCCGTACCTTGCCAGGTGATCGTCCTCCACCTTTGGATGACCGTCCCTCATCCTTTTCCCCAGCGGAGTCTGCATTATTGGAACCCTTTTCTATCCGGCATTCGTCCTATGTCGTGATATTTAGCAGTCGTCCCCTGCTAGGTGATCGTCCTTCACCTCCTGATGATCGTCCTTCATCACTTTATCCGATAGCCGTCCCCATCATTGATCTTGTTATCTGACATTCGTCCTTTGTCATGATAAACCCTGAGAGCAGCCGTCCCCTGCTAGGTGATCGTCCTTCACCTCCTGATGATCTTCCTTCATCATGCTTATCCGATGGCCGTACCCGTCGTCGACCTTCTTAATCTGGCATTCGTCCTATGTCGCGGTACTTTTGGCAACCGTACCTTGCCAGGAGATCGTCCTTCACCTTAGATGACCGTCCCTCATCTTATCCCCAACAGAGCAGCCGTCCCCTGCTAGGTGATCGTCCTTCACCTTTGATGACCGTACCTCATCATTTGTATTTACCTATAATCCCCAGAGAGTCTTATAGCTTTACTTGATGGCCGTCCCCATCATAATCTTTTATATCCCCAGCGTGTCGGTCGTCCCTGTCATTGCCCCTTCCCCAGCAGTCGTCCTCTGCTCGACGGTCGTCCTCCGTCGCCCGCACTTTATAAATACACTTTGTTTTCTTTTACAATCTATATCCCTTTTCTTCTTCATTCTGTGAGTGCAAATTTTGGACTGTCTTTGGTATTCAACCACGAGTTATCCTGTTCGCCTGTTAAGCCGTTGCTTACATTCTGCACAGCTAACTCATGCTTGAAAAGGGGCAGCTGTAAACACCCCAAATTTGCCCTCACCCATCCACACCATGGCTTGTGATCTCTTCATATGCATAAGTTCAATCATAGCATCTCATACCACTTTTTGATTCACTGCATTGGTTCAAAGTCATCTGCATCTAGGGTTTGTGATCTGAGCAATCCAAGAGCCATCTGAGCCACTCCAAAGGTCATCAATCACTTCAAAGGGTTCCATGTATGTTCAAGCATCATATTATATCCTCTCAAACACAAAGAAGTCAAAGAATCACAAGAACTGAGAAGGGCATGGAGGCAGAGCCAGGTTTAACTGCACAGATGACCTAGAATTAGGGTTTTGGTTTCAGAGGCCATAACTCCAATTTTTTTTGGTCATTCTTGTTTCTATTGGTCTCTATATGGTATAGGGATCATGCATATCAATTTTCATGAAGAAATTCCATGGGGAAGGCATCTGATCAAGAGTTGACTTCTTGAGCAAGTCAGGGCAAAATCAGGGCATCTGAGGCCTCCAATGACCCAACCAAAGGGTGTTCTTCATCATTTTGATTGTGTATGATCTTTATTTGATCATAGAAGATGTTGGAAGTTCACAAAATTGAAGCATTTCAAGCCATTTGCAAAGTTGACTTTTTGGGAAAATGACTTGTAATGGAAACTTGCCATTTTGGGAAACTTTTTCAACCCTTGCTTTTTGATTCAAAAATGCTTCAAATGAGAAAACTTTGGTCATGAAAGTTGTAGAATGGATCTTTCCATTTTCAAAAATTACAAGAACTCATTCTAATTCATTTTGGATCAAAAGTTATGGCTTGTTAAAGTTGGGGAAAATCACATAATTTCAAGTTTTCTACCAAAGAGGCAAAGTTGCAAAATCACTTGCCAAGACAAATTGTGCCATCAAAGTGACTTCTAGCCTTTGTACAAACATGAACCAATGTCAAAAAGTCAGATTGCATCAAAGGCTTGGCCATTTTCATGACTTATGGATCAAGAAACTTCAAAAGGGCAAAAGTGGGACAAAGTTGCAAAACCTATGATCAACCCTAATCCATTTGCTGGTTGGCTTCAAAACTGATCCTATGGCCCTCTTCATTCCTTGCTGCGCAGGACACCCCTCTTGTCCTTGGCTAACTATTGGCCCATACCTCTCTTACACAAAGCTTGAATTTTTTGCAAAAGACCCAAACCAATCACAATAGGGCACAACCACTCTTCTGACCTACCCAAGATTGATAAGTGGACCAAATGCATCATAACACACCACACACTCAGGCCTGAAACTCTCTCCAAGCCATAGTTCCAAGTTTATGCCTCATATGCATATTCATTCGAAATACACTCCACAAGCATCAAACACAAAAACAAACTTCACAGAACATCTCAGCATGTCTCACTGATCATCCCTGACCCTTCACTTTGCCCTCAAACTCCCTGAAATCAAAACACGATTTCCTCCCCCCTCTGAACAGAACCCCATCAATCTCTCAAACTAGCCCAAATAAACTCCAAACAAGCCTTTCAAACATCTGAGGGAAGTCATTAGAGTTGATTGGAAGCAAGGAAACAGGCTGAAAGCTCTAAACTGAAAGCTTCACTTCAGGTAGTTTCAAAAATTATTTTTTCCAGAAACCTTGTTTTAAGATACTAAAATGATCTACATGTTCCCCTGATTGTTTTGCACTTTGTACTTTTGAAAATGATTGATTATTGAGCATGTATTGCATCTCTGAAAGTTTGGCCATTTTTATGTTTTTGATTCGAATCATGGGATTGAGTGAAAAGAAATGAGTTTTGAGGGTGGATTCAGGTTCAGGGAGATGAGGAGAGTTGATCTGGAGCTTTAGAGCTCCAGAAATAACCTAGAAGTGAGGTTTTGGTTTTGCTCAGGGGAGGTGTGGCCGGAGAAGACGACCGGAGGTCTTTTCCGGCCACCTGAAAATCATTAGAGCCTTAAATGCGTTTAGGGTTCAGTTTGAATATGGACCATAGATTAGGCTGACATTGTTTGACTCCCGCGCGTTTGGAGGGTCCAGATCCATTCACTTAAGCCCTAATCCACGTCATTAATCTAATTAATTGAGTTTTATTTTAATCTGGCCAGTTTGAATGAGAGCCGTAGGATAGCGCGCCAGTCTTTCCCTCCATTCCCAGTTTGAATGACAGCCTCAGGATGCGCTGACTTTCTCTTTATTTGTATTTTTATTTCATTTGTTTTGCACATTTATTTTAAAATAGCTAAAATCATTTAAAAATTATGAAAAATTTTGTCAAAGGTTTCATGAATTTTCAGAACACAAAAATATTTTTATTTTTATTTTTTGCATTAAAAATTATTTTTAAATCATTTAAAAGTTTATTTTTAATTATTTAATGAAAATTAATTAATTAAAAATACTTTTAGGTATTTAAAAATCACAAAAAAATTCACATAGTATTTAGAAACATTTAGGAACATTGTCCAACTCTCAAACCAAATTTCTTTTTTGATCTTGATGCCTTTTGATAATTTTCTTTGGATTTAATTTCATTTCAAGGCAATATTTTATTTCAAACTTCAAAAATTCATTTCTGTCTAACCTTTGAGAGTTGGATCATGATTCTTTTTGCATTGCATCTTGTAGGGAATGTAGTTTATAGGATAAAATTGGCTTGAATTGATCTTGCATTTTCAACTTGTTTTGCATTTTTCTTGACAAGGTACCTCACAAACCCTAGCAATCTTAGGAAATTCATAGCTCTCACTAGGTTAGGAGTTAGAACCCCTCCTTTGGGCAGTGAGCTTGTATAGGTTTAGGGTTCCTTTGATTGCATTTTCAAATTTTTATCATGTCATTTGCTTCTGATTTTGAATTTTTGCTTTGTGTGTTGCATATAACCCTAATTTATGCCTTCCTTTGCATCCATCTTCCATTTGCTTGCCTACCATGACTTGCCATGACATTTTGTGCATCCATTTGATTCATGATACATCTTAAGACATATTAGAGTCATGTTTGATCATTGCATCTTTCATTTGCCATGATTATATGTCCATTGCATTTCATAACTTTTCATGTGTGTTCATGGTTCAATGCATGTCTCATTTGCATTCTTATGCTTGTATGATCATTCCCTTGCCTTGCCTCATGTTTGCATCATCTCTTAGCATCATTATCATCATGTATTTGCTTCTGATTTTGGTTTGCATCATCACATTCCATCTCATTTGCATTGCATCTCATTTCATTCACTAACTTTTCAGGTGGTAAGTTGTTTGAGAAGTGAATTTGCCTTCACTTCTCACACTCTCCTTTCATCTCTTTCATACTTCCTTTATTGCATTTTTGTATGTGTATTGGATTGAGCTTGCTCATTCTTGTTCATCTTACTTTCTTTCTTCAAGCAACTTGTCTCCTTGAGTGGAGCAAGTTGTTTCATTTTTCTCAGCTTCTTGTTCCTTTCATCTTGCTCCTCCTTGGTGGCCTTTGAAGATTCTTCCTCTCTTAAGCCTCATAAACCCTAGGGATAACCAAGCATGATAATAATTAGGGTTTTGATTTAGTCCCCCATTTAGATTTTACCTTTGTGTCATCTTTGAGTCTTCTCCCCTCACCTCATAATCAGGGACTAAACCCTAAAGGCTTTAAGGCTTTGTGATTAAGCTTATGCCTGCATCCTTCTATTAGGATGGAGTGTATAACTTTAATCCTAAGTGTTAAACCCTTAATGTGTTTAAATCCTTTAGTTAATCCATTTAATAATCATCAAGACATCAAGCTTGTAACTTGGGCCTTGCATTAGGGTTCTAATTCTTCCTTAATTGGTTAAGAAGGACTAACCCTAGTGTTAATGGACAAGTCCCCCTCAAGCTGTCTTACAAACCATAAAAAATCACTTCTTCATCTTACCATTAACTAAAATCCACTTAATAAAGGCTTTGTTTTGTCATGAGGTTAATCCCTAATCATGGATTAAGTTGAGGAGTCTTCCTCAGCTTAAATATTCTCATCTATTATCCTTCTATTAGGATGGTGTAATGAGTCTGTTTAATCCCTGATTATGGCTTAAACTCATTACTCAACACTAAACAAAAACAACAAAAACATCTAAATAATCACAAGTAGGTTAATGATCTTAAATCCTACATCAGAGGTGATTAAGTGTGAGATGTTGACTCCACACTTAAGGTATTCTCATTACCCCTAATCAGAGGGAGGATGTGATGAGTTTACTAACCCACTGGTTTAGGCTTAATCTCATTAACTTATGACAAACTTTCAAAAGCAATAAAATATTGAAAACTCAAAAACAAACAATAATCGACTCCTTCGGGATTCTTTTCTCATCATCTTCACTCATAAACGAGAACTTGCTTCTTCCGTCTAATGCAAGACAGTTTGCACCTGAGCCAGACGGGTCATACACTTGAGCATAGACAAGTAAGCAGTTCACAAGTCAATTTATCTTTCAGTCTCTTTGGGTCGAACTACGGTGTTCTGACTTCCTCATTGCACGAGAGGATACATAGGCATAACTTAACAGTTATCGAACAAAAGTCTCTGTATATCCCCCTTCCTTCCAGCATTATCCTTTAAGCCTCATAGTCTTGAGCTTTATTCTTTTCTTACACTGACACTTCTCTAATACACTTCACATTTCTTTTACACTGACACTTGCATTCTTTTCAGCTTTGATACACAGATTGCACAGACACTACCCCTTTAAACACAAATCTTTTAAGCGTGGATCCCGTCGAGTACGGCGGACAATCTGGGTGCTAATACCTTCCCAGGTTGTAACCAACCCCCTTTCTCAGTCTCTCTGGTTCGCAACCGTCTTATCCATATCTTTTCCTAGGTCTATGCAGCATTACCTTTCCTTCAGGATAAAAATGCCTAGTTGGCGAATCTATTCATCCCTTCTCTCTCGCCGACCGTTCGCGTCTGTACCCCTTCTGACCTGAGGTGTCATTTGGTGGGAGCGACAGAAGGTACTGAAATGGTGTGCGGATCGTAGTAAATGGTGACTGGTGATCTGGCAGGAGGTGCCACTGCTTGTTGTTGAAAGTTGTTGTTTGGAGGAACATCTGATGGATCATAGTAAATGGTGACTGCTGAGATATCTTCATCAATTTCTGTTGGCGTTGTAGAAGATTCTGCTGAATAAATGGGTGCTGATGTTGTAGAAGAAATGGTTGTTGACATTTGGTTTGCTGAAGTGATGGACGGAGCCATTGTTGATGATATTGATGAATTGGTCGGAATGATTGTTGTTGCAGTTGTAGAAGAGTCAGGAACTGTTGTCAAAGGGATTGCTGGATTTGTAGGCGCCGTTGTTGTGATCTGAAGTATACCACTTTTGATAAGACCATCTATGCCGCTTCTCAAGTTATCACACTCGTTGACTGAAATGTTGCAATAACCACAACCGAGCTCACACCCAGGGAACATTCGGCACTCTAGGAGCTGAGATTTAATCTCGACCAGAGGGGTTCGAATTTGTCCAACACTGGTGATTAAGAAAGATGGCTTGTCTTCCTCAATGGCATTAATTCTTGGCCCTCCATGATTGGGCATGGGATTCTTGGTGACACTTGGAGGGGGTGCAAAATTGAGGGCTTTAGAATCCACCAGATCTTGCACCTTCATTTGTAAAGCCCTACATTTCTCAGTATTGTGGCCAGGTGCATTGGAGTGGAAAGCACATCTGGCGTTGACATCGTAATTCCTTGGGAGATTAGAGGGATCTGGTGGTGCCAATGTCCTTAATTCAACCAAGTTGAGTTTCAGGAGTTGTGGCAATAAGGCAGCATAAGGCATAGGGATAGGGTTAATCACCCTATTTGCCTGTGATGGTCTTTGCTGAAAGGGTCTTTGCTGTTGATTGTTGTTGTAGGTCCTCTGCGGCGGATACTGAACTTGCTGTTGATAATGTGGTTGTTGTTATGGTTGATATGCTGGTTGCTGAGGAATCGGAGCTGGAATAGTGACAGCTGCTACTGATCTGTGGACATACTGAGGTCTGCCCCTGTTGGCATGAATGGCATTTGTCTCACCAGTTCTTCGAGGTCCCACAAAAGGCTTCCTGGGATTACTTGACGTACTTGCACCATTATCAGAAATCTTACCCATCTTTAAAAGGCTTTCAATTCTTTCCCCGGCTATAACTACGTTTGCGAAGCTGGTGGAAGAGAATGCAGCTAGCTTATCAATATATGTTCCTTGCAGGGTATTCATGAACATGTCGGCCATTTCTCTTTCCGACATAGGAGGCTGGACAGCAGCAGCAAGCTGTCTCCACCTCTGGGCATATTCCCTGAAGCTTTCTCTGGAGGACTGAGATATTCCCATCAAGAGGGTCCTATTAGGAGTCATGTCCAGATTGTATTGGTACTGCCTGATGAAGGCTTCAGCTAAGTCCTTCCAGCACCTGATAGTAGCTCTGGTCATGTGAGAGTACCATTCCCTTGAAGCCCCAGTCAAACTGTCTTCAAAGTAAAACATCCACAGTTTTTCATCCATGGTATACGCTTTAAGTCTTCCCAGAAAGGACTGCAAGTGAGTTCGTGGACAGGAAGTTCCATTGTACTTCTCGAAGCATGGGGGTTTAAACTTGTGGGGAATTCTCACCCCATCCGCCAGCCCCATGTCCATTACATCAAAACCCAAGGAGTTTTGGGACTCCAGATATCTCAACTTCTCAGCAATTTCATCAAACCTTCTGTCATAAACTTCATCCCCAACTCCCATCACAGTAAACTGCTCTTCTTGGGGGTCTTCCTGTAAGATCCTTCCTCCAGTAGTATTTCCTTGCACATTACCCGGGATGTTGACTTCCGGATGTAGATGAGGCCCATATACTGGTGGATTAACATGAGGTTGACCCCTTTCATTGTTACTTGTTCCTCCAGTTCCCAGATGGGGTTCTTCCGAGTTTTGTCTTTCTACCAATGCCCTCAACCTTTCTTGACTTTGGGCCAAGCCATTCATTACTTCCATGAATTGGGTCATTTGGTTTCTCATTTCCAACCTTTCGTTAGCCATCTGATTTCTGACCTCTGTCAGATCTTGTTGTACTTGATCCATTTGGATACCAGGAAGGTTGTTGCGGGTAGGATACCGGTGCGGACGGTTGAGAGGGAACACCCGGCGGCGAGCAATAGTTCCTGAACCACAACAGAGTTAGAAACAAACAAAGCAAAAACCTACAAAACAAAACAAAAGTTAGCATGCAATGCAGTATGCTTATTTGTTTCCAAGGTATCCGGCTTGGTGCTTGGTTTTGACCTTTCCAGACCCTGAGGAAGATGCTTTGATGTCGTTTTGAGAAAAGAAACTTAGTGAAACAAATTAACAAATATATTACAAATGGTGAATAATACATAGTTTGTTTTTACAACATATGCCCCTGAAGGGTCAACAATACAACACAAAATGAAAAATACATCAAATGAAAGCAACAACAATCAAATAGGTCAGACATCAAGTCCAAACTCATCCTCCTTAACCTCCTTCAAAAGTGCTTCAGTTACAGGACCAGCCGGATGCTCTGTGATGTTCCTGATAAGAAGGTTTCTGGTGGCAATAGCAGTGGTCAGCTTCTTGTGTCTGTCTTGGTCCTTTGACCTCTTCAAACCAGCCCTAAGCTTCAATTCTGAAATTTCCTTCTGGGCTGCCAACAAAGCCTCCTGTTGCTTCCTCTCAATGGCCTCCAACTGCTCAATCCTGGCTTGAGTTCTCTTATCTTCTTGAGTGCGAGCTTCAGTGATCCTGACCCACCTAGCTTGACTTTCTTGCAGATAGAGATCAGTCCTAGCCTTCTGAAACTGGGCCTCCTTACAGGCATTCTTCAATATTTGTTCTCCAGCTCTTGATTTCTTGATGTAGTCCTCTGCTTTCTCAATCTTGGCCAGATGCTCCACCTTAAGCTTTTCCAACCTCTCAATGTCTAGACGACCATCACTCATCTCCCAGAGGGTCTTCTTCAGAGCTTGAGACAGATTCTCATTCCTTTCCTTCAGCTTCTCAAATTCTTCCAGGATGACAGTAACTGGAGGGGGTACTGTGGATGGTCCAGGTGCATCCTCAATGGTGAAAGGCATCCCAGAAATCTGAGCTCTAGCATGGGACCATTCATAATACTGAGCTGAGGCCATATTATTGCATCTCCCAAGAATGGCCATCCCTTTTGTCTGGATGTTGTCCCAAGCCCAGGATGCTTGTCTGACAACAGCTAGATTAGGCTTTATCTCACAATACATGGTTTCAGCCAAGTCTTGCACTCTAGGAGGGTGGACCAAAGCATAGCCCAATTGTCTCTTAAACAGCAAAGGATTGTAGTTGATGTAACCCTTCACTCCCACTAGAGGTACATTGGGGTACTGCCCACAGCTAGTTATTATGTCCCTACCTTTGGTGCTCTGGGTGCACCATCTGATGTCATCTGAAGTCAAAGCAATAAGTCTTTTAGCCCAATTCTTCTGTTGGTGAGGGTTCAAGAAGGTATCAGTCTTGGGTAAGTGATTAAGCAGCCAAGTGTGAAATAGAGGAGCACAGCATCTCACCAACTTCCCTATCTGCTTCTCATTTCTTTGGTGAACAGAATAATAGAAATCCCCCAGCAATGTGGGTACTAGGTTCCCCAGAAGGAAGAGATGAATGGAATTCTTGCTAATAAACTTGGGCTCATCTACAAATAGTATAACCCCATATATACTGAGGGCTAACAATGCACAAACTGCCTTCCATTCTCCCAAGGAGGCCTTCAGGATAGCCTGAGAAGTCAGAAAGTCTAGGTGCAAACCAGGGATTCCAGCCTTTGTTGTCATGTTCTGCTCAATCAATACAGGCTCCAAGTATAGTGCCTTTGCCACTTCTCCATTGCTGGGAGAAGTCATCTCAGGGTTGAAGGGGACACCACCCCTGACAGGTACTCCAATCAATGATGAGAACTCCTCCAGCAGAGGTCCCAACTGAAAGTTCTGGAAAGTGAAGCATCTCAAAGGAGGGTCATAAAACTGTAGGCAAGTGTGGATCAAACTCCTCTGAGAAGGATCCAGGTCCATAACCATATCAAGGATGCCTCCATAATGCTCTCTGAATAATGGGATGTGGTCTGGAGTGATAAGTGCCTGGACCTGCCTGATGCCAGCCAGCACAGGCTCAAAGAAATGGTATGAAATGTTGCTCTTCTTGGGTGCCATGACTGCTGATGAAGAGCTAAAAACAAATGCTGATGATGAAGACTGGTACTGGAGATGAGCCACTGACAGGCTGAGGCTGGTGATAAAAGTAGCTGAAGCAGGCAACTGATGAAGATAGCTGAAGCAGATAGCTGATGAACAGGGGTCTAAGCAGATGAAGGGGTCAAAACCAAGCCAGATGCAATATGGATACCCTGAAAAACAAATAAACAAATGTTAAATGATGCAATGATGAGTATGCAAATGATATGCAAGGGTTTGTGATCAAGCTGGATCTGATTTTCCTATCTTGATATAAGTCCATGTATGTTCAAGAAATCCAGATGGAGGTTCAGAAATCCAGTAACCAAGGTGGGGGACTCAAATAAAGAGTCACATGTCCAGGGTTAAATCACAAGAACTGTCTAAAGTGAAGCATTCTTAAACACAATAAGTAACAGGGTATGATGTGGCCAATGGTACCTGCAAACCTGTAAACAGCCCAACCCCCTCACGGGTGGTGTTCTAAAACAAGGATCCTCAAACTTGGATCAGTTATGAGAAGTGTAAGCACTTCTAACCCGGAGGTACAGTGTTTACAATAACCATAAAAGATCCTCCTCTAATTCACCTCAGTTTCTGAAGGTCATACTAAAGGTCATCCAGACTTAGCAGGCTTCCCAGATAGCCCTAGTACTACAGGAAATCTGTAGCACAGAGTTCTCAAGAAGAAACCCACATCTGAACCATGTTTCATATTCCCGCACCAGACCGAAATGGAATGGGAAAGAACATGAACCACTCTAGCCTAGGTGTCACTCAGGTCCCAGGTATAAGACCTCAAACTCTCAAGGGAACCCCACCCACCAAAACAGAAAACCGGATCCAGCCGATGACAGTATGACAGTATGATGTATAAAACTGTAAAGAAAGCAATAAATAACTGTACATAAAGCAGTAAATAAAGCAAATAAACAAACACACATAGCACATAACACCCCAATAAACACAAATCAAACAAGCGCTAGGAGGAACCCACAAAAAGAACCAGAAGCCCTGGTTACAATATAAGGATCCCCAGCAGAGTCGCCAAGCTGTCGCTCCCACCAAATGACACCTCAGGTCAGAAGGGGTACAGACGCGAACGGTCGGTGAAAGAGAGAGGAAAATGAATAGAGTCGCCAGCTAGGCATTTTTATCCCGAAGGAAAGGTAATGCTGCATAAACCTAAGAAAAGATATGGATAAGACGGTTGCGAACCAGAGAGACTGAGAAAGGGGGTTGGTTACAACCTGGGAAGGTATTAGCACCCAGATTGTCCACCGTACTCGACGGGATCCACGCTTGAAAGATTTGTGTTTAAAGGGGTTGTGTCAGTGCAATCTGTGTATCAAAGCTGGAAAGAATACAAGTGTCAGTGTAAAAGAAATGTGAGATGTATAAGTGAAATGTCGGTGTAAGAACAAGGATGAAATGCTCAAGACCATGAGGCTTAAAGGATAAGGCTGAAAGAGGGGGAATATACAGAGACTTTTGTTCGATAACTGTTAAGTTATGCCTACGTATCCTCTCGTGCAATGAGGAAGTCAGAACACCGTAGTTCGACCCAAAGAGACTGAAAGGTAAATTGACTGATGAACTGCTTGCTTGTCTATGCTCAAGTGTATGACCTGTCTGGCTCAGGTGTAAATTGTCTTGCATTAGACGGAAGAAGCAAGTTCTAGTTTGTGAGTGAATGAGGTGAGAAAAGAATCCCGTAGGAGACGATTATTGTTTGTTTTTGATATTTTCAGTCTTTTACTGCTTTTGAAAGTTTGTCATAAGTTAATGAGCTTAAGCTTGAACCAATGGGTTAGTAAACTCATCACATCCTCCCTCTGATTAGGGGTAATGAGAATACCTTAAGTGTGAAGTCAGCATCTCACACTTAATCACCCTGGTGTAGGATTAAGATCATTAACCTACTTGTGATCAATTAGATGTTTTTGTTGTTTTTGTTTAGTGTTGAGTAATGAGTTTAAGCCATAATCAAGGATTTAATGGACTCATTACACCATCCTAATAGAAGGATAATAGATGAGAGCATTTAAGCTGAGGAAGACTCCTCAACTTAATCCATGATCAGGGATTAACCTCATGACAAAACAAAGCCTTTATTAAAGTGGATTTTAGTTAATGGTAGGATGAAGAAGTTATTTTTATGGTTTGTAAGACAACTTGAGGGGGACTTGTCCATTAACACTAGGGTTAGTCCTTCTTAACCAATTAAGGAAGAATTAGAACCCTAATGCAATGCCCAAGTTACAAGCTTGATGTCTTGATGATTACTAAGTGAATTGATTAAAGGATTTAAACACATTAAGGGTTTAACACTTAGGATTAAAGTTATACACTCCATCCTAATAGAAGGATGCAGGCATTAGCTTAAACACAAAGCCTTAAAACCTTTAGGGTTTAGTCCTTGATTATGAGATGAGAAGAGAAGACTCAAAGATGACACAAAGGTAAAAGCTAAATGGGGGACTAATCAAACCCTAATTATTATCATGCTTGGTTATTCCTAGGGTTAATGAGGTTTGCAAGAAGATCTTCAGGAGAGAAACCACCAGGAAAGAAGCAAATGAAAGGAGCAAGAAGCAAAGAGAAGCAAAACAACTTGCTTCACTTAAGAAGACAAGTTTCTTGAAGAAAGAAGGTAAGAGATGAACATGAATGAGCAAGCTCACTCTAAAGAAAAGTTAAAATGCAGCAATGATGCAAGAGAGATGAGAAGGGATTGTGAGAAGTGAAGGCAAATTCACTTCTCAAAACAACTTACCACCTGAAAAGTTAGCAAAAGGAAAGCAATGCTATGCAAATGAGATGAAATGTCATGATGCAAACCAAAGTCAGAAGCATTTACATGATGTTAATGATGCTAAGAGATGATACAAACATGAGGCAAGACATGAGAATAATCATACAAGGCAGTGGATGCAGATGAAGCATGCTTGAACCATGAATGCACATGAAAAGTTTATGAAATGCAATGGACATATAACATGGCAAATGAAAGATGCAATGGTCAAACATGATTCTAATGTGTCCTAAGATGCATTATGGATCATGTGGATGCACAAAATGTCATGGAAAGTCATTAGATGCAAGCAAATGAGAAATGGATGCAAAGGAAGGCACAAATTAGGGTTATATGCATCATGCAAGGAAAAAATCCAAAAACCAGCAGCAAATGACATGATAAAAATTTGAAAATGCAATCAAAGATACCCTAAACCTATACAAGCTCACTGCCCAAAGGAGAGGATCCAACTCTTATCCTAGTGAAAGTTATGAATTTCCTAAGATTACTAGGGTTTTAAGGTACCTCATCAAGAAAAATCCTAAACAAATTGAAAATGCAAGATCAAATCAAACCAATTTTATCCTATAAACTACATGCTATGCAAGATGCAATGCCAAAAGAATCATCATCCAACTCTCAATGGTTAGGCAGAAAGAAATTTTTGAAGTTTGACATAAAATATTGCCTTGAAATGAAATTAAATCCAATGAAAATGATCAAAAGGCATCAAGAACAAAAAAGAAATTTGGTTTGAGAGTTGGACAATGCTTCTAAATGTTTCTAAGTGCTATGTGAATTTTTTTGTGATTTTTAAATACCTAAATGTATTTTTAATTAATTAATTTTCATTAACTAATTAAAAATAATCATTTAAATGATTTAAAAATAATTTTCAGTGCAAAAAATAAAAATAAAAATATTTTTGGATTTTAAAAATTAGTGAAATCTTTGACAAAAAATTTCATAATTTTTAAATGATTTTTGCTATTTTAAATAAAATATGAAAGATAAGACAATTTAAATGAAATAAAAAAGAAAAGAAAAGAAAGTATGCAAAGGGGATGGCCAGGATTTGATCTGGGCTTGGACTGGTTGACTGCGCACCAGATCCAAGGGCCCAGATTCAAATCTGGCTAATTTGTTTTATGAATTAATTAAACAGGATTTGAATTAATTAAACAAGGATTAGGGTTTTAATGACACATCCTGGCCACACGTTCACGCGGGAGTCAACAAAAGTCCACAGAATCTAAGGTCCACATTCAAAGTTCATTAATGACACGATTAGGGTTAATGAGTTTCAGGTGACCGGAACAGTGGTTCCGGTCATCTTCTCCAGCGAGCATAAACCCTAGATTTTGCTACAGGTTACCAATCATGAAATTTCTTCCACCAAAATGATCCTCTCCTCAATCTAAACCTAACCCCTCACCCAAAATTCATTTATTTTCACTCACAAGCCTGAATCGAAGCAAAGTATGAAACACGGGTAAATATTCAGAGGTACCATACATGCTGGTTTCTTCACCATTTTAAAAACTAAACACATATTCATGATCAGGGGAAGACATAGCATCATAAAAGAACTTAAAAATCAGTTTCTGGGAAAAAAGTTCTTCATGTTACCTGAGATGAAGCTTCTCTGATTTTGAGCTTTCTGGCCTCAAACTTTGCGCAATCCTTCTCCCTTGATCCTCCTGATGATGGAATGGAGCTTAGAATGCTTTGAGAGTGGCTGGTTGTGACTGTTTGGTTCTGGTGTAGCAGGAAATGAAGTTCTTGTGTGTTGTGTTTCAGATCATTGTGAGGGGTGGGATCTGTTCTATGGATGATTTGTGGTTGATTGGTGAAGGAATTATTGAAGTTTGATGGCTGTGTTGTGTGTTTTGAAGAGGGAAAGGTTTTGACAGTTTTTTGTGTATGCTGGATTGTGTGTGTTCTGAGCCTCTCCTTCTTGTGTTTTATGATCCTTAGGTGATCCATAAGCTATCCCAACAAATCTGGAGAGCAGGTGTGCACTGTGGGATTGGTATGGGATGATTGGTCAAAAAGTCAAAAATGGTGTACTTGCAGCATGGGCTGTGGCAGAGATGGTTTCTTGGCCTATACTGCATCAGCTTGAGTCAAGGATGGCCCTTGGATGATTCATGAAGGCCTGCAGCATTTGGATCATAAGTTGGAAGTGTTTTTGCAACTTGACAACTTGTCACATTTCATGGTTTTTGGCTATGCATATGTGAGAAATCTTGCTGAATTTTTGGTGTGGCATGCTTCATTAGGTCATGGCAAAGTTTTGAAACCAGCTAGAGGTCAAACAAACCCTTTGAGAATCAATTTGCAAGAAATCCCTCTTTGCACTTTCATGAAGAATGGCTTATGGTTACTTGAAAAACAAGGCATAGAAATGGGAAATTCTTTGGGCCAAACTGATTTTTAGATCATGCATTGCATTGGTATGATAATTAGAGGTCACATTGAAGTCACATAAAGGCTTGTCATGAGAAATTGCAAGTTTTCCATTTTGCGCAAAAGTGAAATTTCAATGATTTTATCCAACTTTGCAAAGCCATAACTTTTGATCCAAAATGAATTAGAATGAGTTCTTGTACTTTTTGAAAAGGGAAAGATCCATTCTACAACTTTCATGACCAAAGTTTTCTCATTTGAAGCATTTTTGAATCAAAAAGAAAGGGTTGAAAAAGTTTCCCAAAATGGCAAGTTTCCATTACAAGTCATTTCCCCAAAATGGCAACTTTGCCAATTGCTTGAAATTCTTCATTTTTGTGAACTCCTAACCTCTTCTATGATCAAATAAAGATCATACACATTCAAAATGATGAAGAACACCCTTTGGTTGGGTCATTGGAGGCCTCAGATGCCCTGATTTTACACTGACTTGCTCAAGAAGTCAACTCTTGGTTAGATGCCTTCTCCATGGAATTTATTCATGAAAATTGATATTCATGATCCCTATGACATATAGAGACCAATAGAAACAAGAATGACCAAAAAATTTGGATTTATGGCCTTTGAAACCAAAACCCTAATTCTAGGTCATCTGTGCAGTTAAACCTGGCCCTGCTTCCATGCCATTCACAGTTCTTGTGATTATTTGGTTTCTTTGATCTTTAGAGGATATAATATGATGCTTGAACACACATGGACCCTTTTGAAGTGATTGATGACCTTTGGAGTGGCTCAAATAGCTCTTGGATAACTCAGATCACAAACCCTAGATGCAGATGACTTGGGAACAATGTAGTGAATCAAAAATGCAATATGAGATGCTATGATTGAACTTATGCATATGAAGAGATCACAAGCCATGGTGTGAATGGGTGAGGGCAAATTTGGGGTGTTTACAATTGGTTCACATGTAGTTGTGAGGTGAGATATGAACCGAGCGATGTAGTTTAATCTACCCAGGAAGCCACGCATTTCTTTTTCAGTTCGCGGTGCAGGCATATCTTGTATTGCTTTGACTTTTGCAGGATCTACCTTAATTCCTCTCTGAATCACAATGAAACCAAGAAGTTTTCCAGAACGCACCCCAAAGGTGCACTTGTTAGGATTTAACCTCAGACGATACTTTCTCAGTTATTCAAACAGTTTCTTGAGGTTAACCAAATGCTCTTCTTCGTCTCGGGACATGGAAATCATGTCGTCCACATAACATTCAATCTCTTTGTGGATTATATCATGAAACAGAGTTACTATTGCCCGCTGATAGGTTTCCCCAACATTCTTCAAACCAAAAGGCATGAACATGTAGCAAAACGTACCCCAAGGGGTAATGAACGTTGTCTTCTCCATGTCCTCCGGAGCCATTTTAATCTGGTTGTAACCAGAGAAGCCATCCATGAAGGAGAATACCGAGAATTGAGCCGTATTATCAACCAATACATTGATGTGAGGTAATGGGAAATCATCCTTTGGGCTTGTTCTATTTAAATCCCGATAATCAACGAACATCCGTACCTTGCCGTCTTTCTTCGGTACTGGCACAATGTTAGCTACCCATGGTGGATAACTAGTCACAGTAAGGAATCCAGCGTCCCATTTCTTCTGAACCTCTTCTTTAATCTTCATTTCCATGTCAGGACGGGTTCTTCTAAGCTTTTTCTTAACAGGAGGGCAGTCTTCCCTTAGTGGCAGCTTATGCATCACAATGTCTGTATATAAACCTGGTATATCTTGATATGACCAAGCAAAGATATCCACATATTCTTGAAGCATGACAATCAACTCTTCTTTTACTCCGGCCTACAGACTGGCCCCAATCTTAATTTCCTTCCTTGCGTCTTCTGTTTCGATGTTGACAATTTCGATCTCTTCTTGGTGAGGCTAAATCACTCTTTCCTCCTGTCTTAATAACCTGGCCAATTCTTTAGGGAGTTCACAGTCTTCTTCAACCCCTTCATCAGCTTGGTAGATTGGATTATCGAAATCATACTTGTTCATAGCAGAAGGGTTGTCAAAGAAATCTGAGTGATTGGTTCTGCACAAGTGATGTGCTTATTTCAGAATCTGTTTTTTATAAATAAAAAAAGAACAACAACAAAAGAAAAACATTTTCATTTTTATCGTTTTTGTGAAAAAGTTTAAAAATAAAGAAAGGGAACACAATTTGAATGAAAAATGTCCTTTATTTATGATAAAAAATAATTGCATAGCATGTAAGGTGGCCCTACAATGGATCCATACACCTTGGGCATAGTGTAGGATTTATCATGCGTATGATAATGAGAAAACAAAGAAAATTACTCTGGCGGGCAAGTGACTTGGACGAAGTCTTCTGCGAACCAATTCCCTAGCTCTTCCCCTGGGACACACAGGTGCACCCAGTTGTCGAGATCACAATCACTATCCACATCATCTTCAACAAGAGAAGTTGATTGCTTTGCTTTGGGATCCTGTTGCCTTCCCCGGGATGTAGCTTATCCCAAACTTGTCTTCCTTTTTATCAACCTGGACCAGCTTGCCCCAGCCTTGGGCATTCCTAGCTTCAACCACTTATCTAGCCTTCTTATAGGAGGATATACAAGTTCCCACTCTCTCATTGCTCCTGGTGGCAGAATTAGGAGCAACAACATTGACATTCACTTCTTCAAAGGCTTGGCATAACGTTTCATGGATCTCCCCATCCATTTCAACATATTTAAAAGTAGACAAGTGGCTGACGAAAATATCTTCCTCACCACACACAGTAACCACTTTACCATCAACAACATATTTTAATTTTTGATGCAAGGTTGAAGTCATTGCGCCTGCATCATGGATCCACGGACGTCCGAGAAGGCAACTATAATCTGGCTGGATATCCATAATATAGAATGTGCTCTTGAATACCTACGATCTTATCTTCACTGGCAATTCAACCTCACCAAAGACCGATCTTCTAGAACCATCAAAGGCTCTTACCACAAGGTCACTTGGTCTCAGAATCAACCCATCTGCCTCCAACTTCATTAGAGCCTTCTTCGTAAGTACGTTCAAAGAAGAGCCATTATCAACCAGAACATGGGATAACACAACACCCTTACACTCCATGGTAATGTGCAAGGCCTTTTCATGATTTCTCCCCTCTGATTCCAAGTCTCTGTCTGTAAAACCTAGTCCATGTATGGCATTGACATTTGCGACCACGGCTTCAAGTTGGTTTACAGTTATCTCCTGTGGAACATAAGCCATCTGTAGAACCTTCAATAATGCTTCTATATGGGTTGGAGAGCATATAAGCAGAGACAAAATAGAGATCTTAGAAGGTGTCTGATTTAGCTGCTCAACCACCTTATAATCACTCTTTTTTATTATCCTCATGAATTCATCGACCTCCTTCTCGAAGGTACTTTTCTCTTTTGTTGGAGTCACTACTTCTTCTGTAGCTACTTGCTTAACCTTAGCCCTGGCAACAGCTTCAGCTTCGTTGTTTGTTCGAAGAGTCTGTGGAGCAAAGAGTCGTCCACTGCGAGTAAAGCCACCTACTCCTCACACGTTCACAACACTTGGATCAATAACAACTGGAGTCTTGTCTTCAACCTTCTGCCCTTGAACATACATGTCCAGGCCATAGTGCCAAGGAACTACTCTTTCACTTTCATAGGGTACAGGTCCAGGAACCGTAATGCTTACAGGGCATATGGTAACAGGCCTTGCCTCTTGAGGAACATAGATAGTGACTGGTGCGGGTTGAGGAGGAATTTCCTATGGAGTAAAGTATATAGTAACAGTAGACACATCGTCACTTTGGTTTATCTTATCAAACTGCAGCGATCCCTCATCAATCAAAGCTTGGATACCCGTTTTCAGCTCATTACACCCATTCTCAAAAATATTACAACCTTCACAAACTTCACTACATCCAGGGAACACTTGGCCTTTCAACAATCTCTCTTTCATAACAGACATAGGAGTCTTCACTTCGTCAATATTCAGAATCAAATTCAAGACTTTTCTTTCTTCGATGGCATTGATCCTAGCTCCTCCATGATTGGGTATAGGATTGGTGTTGACATTCGGTGGTGGGGAGAAATTAATAGCTTTGGAGTCAATGAGATATTGGACCTTATTCTGCAATGCTCTACGTTTTTTTGTGGAGTGCCCTGGGGCACCGGAGTGGAAAGCACATCCAGCATTGGTGTCGTACCCTTGAGGGAGGTCACTTGGTGGTGGTGGAGCCATAGTCCTCAATTGTATCATGTTTAAATACAACAACCTTTGTAGTAGTGCAGTGTATGTCATGGGAATAACTTTAATAACACGATTAGCAGGACGAACCTAGTGTTGTATGTAAGGCCTTTTGTCGCTCCCGGGATTTTCATCCTAGTACAAACGCGAAAGTGGCGCGGAAAAGGTAGAGTCGCCAGCCAGACATTTTTATCCTGAATGAATGGGAAAGATAATATTGCACAAACCTGAGGAAGAAGGAAAAGGACGAGGACTTGCGAACCAAATATCTGGGTCCGGAAGTCGGTTACGAATTGGGAAGGTATTAGCACCCCAATCCGTCTGCCGTACCCGACAGGATCCACGCTTGTTAGTCTGTTTCAAAGGGTGAGAAATAAGATGTTGTTCAAATGAAAGAATGGCTATCTGGAATGAAATGGAAATGAGAAAGGGAATTAGAAAGGAAAATGGAAAGAGAGGGGAAAACGTAGGGAAAATAAAGAATGTGCTCGAATGGGCCCTACCCCACTGCCTACGTACCTCATCGGGAAAATGAGGATCAGAGTCGTCGTAGTTCGTCTAACTAAGGCGGGAACTTGTTTGTGATTTTTAGGATGACGTTGCCATAGCTCTAGCTCAGGTGTTACCGGCTCTGACTCGAGGGTGTTTACTATATCGTTGTTTGAACTGTTGAGACAAGTCATGTTCGTCTGCAAAGAGTATGAGATGAGAAGAGAAGAGTGTTGTCTTGGTTTATTGTCTTTTAGAAGAAGTGTTTTGAGTTTGTGTTTATTGTATGTACAACACTAAAGACTATGATACATGAATGAATACTTTCCAAGATCGCCCCCAATGGAACGTTTGTAAAGTACCCTAGAAAAGTGAAGGAGACCTCCACTAGTCATTTCCCGTATAGCTTAAGGCTCGTGGCGCATTGTACATTTTTTCCTTTATTAAGTATTTTGATTTTTTCTTTAAGATGAGAAGTGAGACTCAAGTTGAGAAAAGGAAAAAACTAAGGGGGACTAAGATACAACCCTAAGTTAATTGAGTTTAATGGTGACCTATGGTTAGTGAAGCTTGAAAGATACACTACCTAAGAGGATATTATACTAGAAATGTGAGTACAAAAAGTTAATAGTAAATAACATGGCCCTCCTACATCATGGTGGGTAAAAACGTGTATGAATCGTAAGTGAGATGGAACGATGGATCGGGTGGGTCGGTTGCATGGTGCTGAGACACACGACTTATGATGTGCAACATACAAGGCTTGCTTTTGGTGTAATGGAGTGGAACGATGGTAATCGAGGAATCCTAAAGTCACATGAAACTTTATTTGTTTATTTGAAAATTTACTCGACGTTGGATCGAGTATTTCTTTATTTTTATTTTTTTGAGATTTGGTTATCTAACACTTCATTTTATCTTTTCTAGCCTAATTATGAGAACTATGCAAGCAAAAAAGGTTCTAAGCTATTACATCACAAAGTACAAACCACAAAAATATAATCGAGGCATAATAAAAATAATCCAAGTCCATAAGCGAATCCTCGAAAAATACCTTGCACAAATAGAAAATGTTAGTAAATGAAATGAAGATGAGTATGCAAAAGTATGTCAAAAATGAATTAAGATAACAAAAAGTTACAAGAATTTCTAAAGCATAAAAGGCATAAAACCGAAATATTGGCTAATCGCTTCATGGAAACGCACTTGAACGGTTTCTAGGCCTAAGTCCTAAAACTAAAGGATTTCACATGATATCAACATTCTAAAATCAGTAGCTAAACCACACTAAGGCCTTCTAATATTCTAAGATCAAGCCTAATTAATCTATGTCCTAATGCACCATAAAATCCTAAGCTAAACTAGATGGATTTACAATGGAAAAGTTGAATGAGATCAAGACACTAAAAGTAGCAAAAATCCTGGAAAAAATATGAAATTAATTCCCTAGGGTCCGTAATCTGACTATAATATTGTGTTAAAAAATCTTCTAAAAATTCAAAGTCTAACTATGTCAAATGGTCACCTAAATCTACCTAAGATTCAACCACAATTTTACATAAACAACACTACTAAAATAGTGGATAAAATGGCCTAAAAAATATACCAAAAATTATTCCAGGTTATACTATTGGTCCTCTAATCATAGCAAAAATAATGGGCCAAAAATATTACAAGAAGTGGGAGAAATAAAATGTACAAAATTATGCGTTCGTGAAAGAATTCAATAGAAAAGCAATTAAATGAAAAATCGAAATTAAATTGAAAAATGACAAAATTCAGAAAGTAAAAATTTAGAAAAGTTCTAAAATGAGTTATAAACCTCCTATAATTTTTGTAGAATTTTATTATGTCTTTTACTATTTATCATAGAATTAAATTGAAAGGTATAAAAAACAGAAATTTAAAAAAGGATAGAAAATAAAGGGGGTGAAAATAGAAATAATTATTAGTTAAGATGAACATACGGGCCTGCGTATAGGGGTGCAGATAGTGAAACCTTAGGCCCAATGCGCCAGGAGGCCTGATGGTGTATGGTAGGGATTCAGTCAACAGATGTTGACTCCATCTAAAGCGTTGGATCTGTGGTCTTTCCAATTAATCACATCTAACAGTTCAGGACGCTAGGGAGTATGTGGTTTCGATATACTAGCACGCGCAAAATTGAAAACGAAAGGTACTACCGGACGGTGACAAGTGTCACCGCCAGAATGGACCGATAAAAGGGGTCTTATCCCTAATTTAGGATGGGCGGTGGAATAAATAGGCGCTTAATAGCTTTTTAAAGATTTTAATAGACATCAATAGTGCATTAATCACAGTTTATGAATTTTATTTTTCTAATTAATCCAAAGGAAAACAAAATCAATTCTTAAACTTGAAATCAAAAGGAAAGTTCAGAGCTTATAAACAAACGCGTTCCTCATACTCCCCTAATTTCCTGCTTCCGAAACCCTAGCGGCCACCATCTCCATCTTCGCAGCGCCGCCGTCGAAAAACGACATCACCTCCGTCGTCGTCCTTCACCTCACCTTAATCATGAGACTCTGCGCACAATAATGGGGGATAAACAACCTTTCCTTTGTTCTCTCATTTCTAATTATTTGATACTCTTCTCTCAGCCATGACCGTTTCGCATCGCCGGACACCATGAAGCCTTCATCGACGCCGTACCTCTTCCCTCAATCATGAGACCTGCGTTCATCTCGTTGTTCCTCAACCGAACTCCAAAGAAAGTATTATTTACTACGTTGGAGATACCACCATAATTTTTAGTGTGAGTCCTTCAGCTTCTTCGAATCTATTTACCTCTTCGATCTTCTTTTGATCTGAAATCCTAGTTTCTTACGGTGAATTTTTGTTGAGTTTTTGATGTTGAGTTCATTTATGCGATGTGATGAAATTTTGTAGGTTGAGTGAAGCTTCCATAGACTTGCGGAAGGAGAAGATTTGTTGTCGTTAAAGCGGTAACTTGTGCCAAGATTGACGTAGCCTCCATTGGGTCTTGGATTGAGGGAAAGGTTGAAGCTTTGGCCGCGTTTCCGTTTGATTGATCTTGCTGCGTCTCACAGATTAAATTTCAAATTTTAGTTTCGGGCAAGTAATCGAACTCATCCTTTCTGCGTGAGTTTCTTCATTCCCCCCCCCCCATGTGTGAATCTGATATCTTCTGAGTTGATACGGCTGTTTGTTATAATTGCAGGTTGGCGATGAAGATTCGAAAATCCGAGCTTTGAAGATTGTAGAGAGATTGAAGAATGGAGTAGGAAGAAGAGGTTTCAAAGATTTGGCCTGCGACGTGAAATCGTCGAAACTTCTCGGGAATCGAGGTATGCCAAAGATATGTTTCTTGCTCCGTTTTTTTGATCCCTTCTTCTACTTCCTGACTGTGAATTTTTGCCATTATTGCTTCAGTCTTAATGATGCGTGATTGTGAATTGTTGATGTTTCTTGCAGGTCTATGATGAAGCGTGATGATAATTATGAAAAGAAGAGTGAGTAAGAATTGATGATATTTTCTGAGGATTCATGAGAGTCAAGTTTTGATGAAGATGATGGATTGAGGATGAAGAAATGTGTTGAAGGGAGAGTGAAAATGAGTGAAGAGCAAGCTAAATGAATAAGGAGTTCCAAATGGAGATGAGTTCTGAGAATGGGGACCGAATGTTGAAGAGTGAGTGAATCCAAATATATACTGGGATTAAACTGAAGCTTCTGAAAATTTCTGTTAAAAGCTATTAGGATTTGCTTAACTGCTTTTGTAACTGAATTCTCATTGAGAATTTGCGACTGAATTTTCTTATAGTCCCTGATAGAGTCTCATTTTCTTTTCCCTTTATACTCTGTTATTTTCTGTTCTGATGTAACATACCATTCCCTTCTTCAGAATTTTTTTATTTATTATAACTTTCTATTATTTTCTGTATTTTGGAATATGCGTTTTACTCCTTTGCTGCTGCTAGAATGTCATGTGGAGAAAAATAAAGAATTCATTTCCCACTATTTGGATTTTATTGGTGTATAAAAAATGGACAGGTATAGAAACATAATTAAAAAATAAAAAAACCTAGCCATGAATGAGTTTGAAAGTTGGATATGGTTTTGGGCTTTGATGACTACAATGAAAAGTGGGCCTTAGAGAAATGCATAGGCAAGATTTGAAAGTATGGATGGATACATGTACAAATGGATAATTGGATAATCGGGTAAACCAACAAGTTCAAAAATGATTCTTAGGCAATGACTTGATATTTGAAACGAATGTCAAACGAATTGAATGGTTATTAAGAAATGAATACTTGAATCGGAAGGTTATTGAATTAATTAACATATTTTGGTCATTGGATAAAAAGGTAATTTTTTTTTGTTTAAGATAAGCGGTTAGAAAGGGATTGTATTTGAATTCGAATGACGTCTTCTGAATAGATCATAATTGTTCACTTTCTCCATCCTCAATTTGAACCAAATTCTTGGACCCGAACTTTTATGCCATGATAAAATCCCTAAAACCAATAGCTCGAATCATCTCCTTGCTTCACTTGAAAATAATACACACGAATGAACATCTCCATTGAATAATACACACGAATGAACATCTCCATCATATAAGTCCAAATCGAACTTTAAGATAAAGGATCTCAGTTGGTGGAATTCTCTCAAACTCCATCATGAATAAAACCCTAATTCAACTTGATAATAAGCCTGTTGCGCCAATGGACAACCTTTACGAAGGAGTTCCTTAGAGATCACCTAACCAGGGAAATAAACCCTAATCGAGTAGCAAGTTCATAAAGAACTGATGTTGTTAATAGCCACATAACCAGAACTTTGAATCCACCTGATAGAAAATGATAGGATATGAAACCCTAATTTCCTATGGCGTTGGTCCCATGACTTAGAAGTCAATGCACTGCATGATTCAATGTTATGACCTAATGGGAGAATGCCGATGAATGTGAAGTGTAAGCCAATTAGATGGTTATAAATATGAGGGAAAATTTTGGGGTGTTACACCTTTGTTGATAATTGTTACGTTGTTGTTGTGGTTATGGGACAGGCGTCGTTAGAATAGTGACAGCAGTCACTTATCCATATTGATTCTGACGACCCCGACCACGGCCTCTACCGCAAAAGGCATTAGTCTCACCTTCCCTCCTTCTTTGGGGACCAGTAAAGGGCTTTCTTAATCCCATTGAGCTATTGGCACCAGTGTCTTGAATCTTCCCCATTTTCAATAGGTTTTCTACTCTTTCACCCGCAATGATGAAATCTGTAAACTTAGTGGCTAAGCATGAAGCTAGTTTGTCAATAAAAACCCCTTGCAAAGTGCTCATGAACATATCTACCATTTTATTCTCTAGCAACGGGGGTTACACTGTTGCAGCTAATTGGCGCCACCTCTGGGCGTACTCTTTGAAACTTTCCTTTGAATTCTGCGACATGCTCTGAAGCTGGGTACGATTTGGAGCCATGTCCAGGTTATACTGATAATGCTTGACAAATGCTTCAGCCAATTCCTTCCAACTCCTGATAGAGGCCCTAATCAGCTTCATCTACCATTCTTGGGATGCCCCAATGAGACTATCCTGAAAATAGTACGTCCACATCTTTTCATCATCGCTGTGAACAACAATTTTCACGACAAAAGATTGGAGATGGGTCTTTAAGCAAGAAGTACCATTGTACTTGTCAAATGTGGGAGCTTTGAACTTGTAGGGAATTCTTACCCTAGGCACAAGACCCAAGTCAGTGATATCAAATCCCAAAGAATTCTGAGATTGAATAGAACGAATTTGCTCAGCCATTTCCTTGAAACGGCGATTGACCACTGCACCCTGTCCTTCCATGTCTTCTAGGACAGTAAACTGATCATTTTGATTATCCATTTAGGGTTGAGGACCACCACCAGCATTAACAATAACCTCAAGTTGGGGTTGAGGTTGAGGGCCACCTCCACCCAAAGTACCAGTACCTCTAGGGCCTCCACCGTTGTTACCGTTTCCATCTTGATTTCTATCAATCATCTCTCGTAGAAACTATTGGTTATGATTGATACCAATTACTAGAGTCATGAATTGGTCCATCCGGTTACGCAGCTCCGTCAATTCAGTTTGCACTTGATCCATGATTATGACCCTGTTGTGTTTAGTTGGGTACCTATGCACCCTTCTTGCAGCAATAGTGCCTGAAAATGGGAGACATTATGTAACTCCCCATATAATATATATCTAGAATAATATCATACAAGTGTTAATTTTTGGTACTGACACCATCATAAGTGCCTAATAGCATAATTCACATTCTTGACCAACTATAAAATTCTATACAACAAGGTACAGGACATGGAAATTATGCTAACATAACAATACTAAAATCAAATACAATATCCCTTATTGTACAAATATACATAAAATACACAGCGGAAGACTAAAACTATGCTTCACTCGAAACATCTCGAGCATAGCTCCACTTGTAAATCAAACCTACAAAAGAAACCTGAAAAGCAACAACAATAGTGGGGTGAGATAACAACATCTCAGTGGGTTCCTTATCTTAGAGTTCTCTAGGCTCTAAGGGTTCTATCAAAACCTAACTCAAGTCTTTATAAAAATAAAACGACCTTTAGTTCACACGTCTCGCACTCATTGGAACCACATCCAAGAGTTTTACAAATCCTACTTTTACTAGCTAGGATGTCACCTTTATACTTCTCATGGGACTCGATATAACACCCATATCAAACGACTACCATGCTTCCCGTGGGACTCAGTGTAATACTCACTTCAAGCCTAAAACAAGTCTGATGCTTCCCGTGGGACTCAGTGTAATACCCACCACAAGACTTACTCAATGCTTCCCGTGGGACTCAGTGTAATACCCACCACAAGCCCAAACCATGTTGATGCTTCCCATGGGACTCAGAGTAATACCCACCACAAGACTTACTCAATGCTTCCAGTGGGACTCAGTGTAATACCCACCACAATCCCAAACCATGTTGATGCATCCCGTGGGACTCAGTGTAATACCCACCACAAGACTTACTCAATGCTTCCCGTGGGACTCAGTGTAATACCCACCACAAGTCCAAAACATGTTGATGCTTCCCTTGGGACTCAGTGTAATACCCACCACAAGACTTACTCAATGCTTCCCATGGGACTCAGTGTAATACCCACCACAAGCCCAAACCATGTTGATGGTACCTCAAGCCTTTACGGATGCTTCTCGTGGGACTCAGTGTAATACCCACCACAAGACTTACTCAAGACCCTTCGGAGGATACCCCATATAATGCGTCAAGGATTCGCAACGACCTAGGATGAACCTAAGCACCTCATAAATCATACCATCTAACAATTTCTAGTCACAATACTAGGCCACACTATTGGTTTATGGTAAGATTCCCTAACTCATCATCCATCCTTGATACATTTATTCATATAGTTTTCAAACATATAACTCACATTCTAGTTTAATTATCATCATTAAACTAATCTCACAATGATTTCATTGTCTCTATTCTCAATCAATTCTAATGATTTAATATGTTTTCCACAATTAATGCATGTTCCACAATTTGACTAATACCATAATTCCTTAACTAACATAATTACGGTTAATCGGAAGAGTCGGGTAAGAGTCGGCTCAAAATAATATTTCTCGACATCAAAAGATAGTTCATGTTTTTTGCTTCGAATCGATATGTGGAACACTAAAAATGGATACTCGGATCACAAGTTATGAATTAAATATGAAAACTGAACTTCCAGGTCTCGCTGAGTGAGGGCCTCAGCTCGCTTAGCGAGAAACTCCCTGCTTGATCTCATTGAGCGAGCTCCTGCTTGCTAAGCGAGCTATACCAGATCACCAATCTCTGTAAAATTTCCACTATTCGTTGAGCGAGCTCTGCGATTTCCAGAAAACTCAGGCTTACGGGAAACATCCATTTCTATGCCAAACTCAACCAAAATACCACCAAAACAGAGGAACCAAACACTAAACATGAATACCATCATATATTAGTCATTATACTTTCATTTAATCGAGTTTTAACCGTTTAATATTTCAATTCCTAAGATTTTCTACAAAACCCTAAAAACCATAAACTCAAAGAAAAGGTTTCTGACTAAGAATCCACCTTGCAATCGATGAGGAGGTTGGTGAAGATGAAGATTTGATGAAGAAATGGTGAAGATCCAAGCTTTCCCTCTTTTTAGGTTTTCTTCCTCTTCTTCTTTTCTCCCTTTCTTTCATTCATTTTTCCTTCTTTCTCTTATTCTTTTCCTTACCAACTTTCTTTCTCTTTCCTCTTATAAACCATTATTTTCTCTTTTTATAAAAATAAATACCATTCATTAGTTAGTAACACTAACTGGTCCAATTTGAGAGTATCCAAAAATGTCTCTGATTTGAATATTTAATAAAGTCTCAGTGTCAGATAATACTTAATTAATTATTTAAAGTTCACCGGTTGCTCTAATTACTTTAACTAAAAGCTCTCAGAGTACACCGGAACCCTATTAAACTTAATTAATATTATCCAGAGCACTTAATTAATTACGGGGTATTACACGTTAGATACCTGCGACTGTACCTGCAAAACAAGAAAAGGTGATATGTATGCAATGCAAGCCTTTTGTGCTTTCATTATCAGGGTATCTTTGCCCCAGTTCTGGTATCTGTTAAAGGAATCCAGATGACCTCCGAGAAAAAATATTTTGAGATTACTCTCTTCAAAGTTTTCACACCTTTCCACAACCAGTTTCAAGACACACAAGAAACAAGAATCTGAAATGACAAATGCATAGAATAAACAACTCCCTAGGGTAAAAGTAACATCCCCGTAGGGTCACAAGTCTTGCAGAAACATAAAGCGCAGAAAAATAAACAAGATTCCTACAACAATCTTGTAGGTAATCTGAAATACAAGAAAAGAAAAACTAAAACTCTAAACTATAAGAAGACTCTGATCCTTATCCTAGCTCAATCCTAGCCCTCATCACATCAGCTCTCCTCTTGAGATCTACCATCTCCATGAGGGCTTCATTTAGTTGCTGAGAAGTTTCCTGCTAACTCCTATGGGCCATTTCCTATTCCTCTTTCTGAGAAGCGATCTGCAGCTTGTACATCTCTTCTTTCTGCTTGTACTCTTCCTGGTCTTGATCTCTCTGACTTTGCAACTAGGTGAGGGACTGTTTGGCTTCTCTAAGAGTCTTCTTAGTCTTTTTGAACTCCTCTTCTATTTTAATATCCATTAGTCCCCTCCTCTAAAAGTAGGCATCTCTTTCCGCGAACTTTTTCTCCTTAGCCTCTTGAGCTATCTGTATTTTATGCAGCTTCTCTTCTTTAACTGTTTTGGAGTGAGCCATCTGATGATACAAGCTAGTCATTTCTTAATTTTCAACTTTCAACTCCTGCAACTGAGCTTCCAGCTTTTGGTAATCCTCCAAGGGAACAGTAGTCCGCATAGTATCAATCTGGGGTGTCACGGCTTAGGGATAGAGTGGAAGCTCCACTAAGAAAGGTAATAATGTAACCCCAACATGCTCTTTCAGCCAAGCTACAAAAGGATCATACATATTTGGGTTTACCCTCTCAAATTTTTTCTTCCCCTTTTGCGTCTTTATAGCCCAAGCTTGAAATACCTTGACATCCGTTTCTCTATTTCCCTCAACAGGAAGGTACAGAGATTCAGTAACTTCCTCTTCAGATAGAGAATCTTTCAACGGATACCCAAGTTGTCTTCTATCCAACACCGGTTTATAATTAATCAATCCCTTCCTTCCTATTAAGGGGACATTAGGAAAACCATCGCATTTGACAATCATTTCTTTTCCTAGCACATCTCTGTCACAACCCCAAGCTATATTCTTTGCATTCAATCCCATCAATCTCCGGGACCATTTCCATTCTCCTCTTAATTCTTTAAATGGTCCATAATTGGGTAATTACTTGGCGAACCAATCAGCGAACAAGGGTGTGCAACAACTCACATGCCCCCCTTTTCTCTCATTTCTATAGTGTACCCCATAATAGAAATCACCCAACATAGTAGGAGTAGGGTTTCCTCTGAAGAAGATAAAGATGGCTTCTAAGCTTACAACACCTTAGTCACATGGAAATAAACAGGTTCCATATATCAACAAAGCTAACACCACATTGAATTGTGCCCACTGACCTTCATGGGCGTATGCTAAGGCTTCCTGAATAAGCACATTACAAGGTAACCCCTTTCCTTTGCTACTGTTTAACCCAAACTCTAACATATTCAACGACAAATGACACTTCTAGGCAATTTCTCCTGCTTGGAATACCCCTCCAGAATTGTAATAAGGATGTCTGCCTCTAAGAGGAATTTGCAACATGCTGGAAATTTCCTCCAAAGTAGGCGCCAACACATAATCAGGGAATACAAAACAGCATAGTGGAGCGTCATAAAACTATAGGAGAGTAAGAATATTGTCTTTTTGTTCTTCTGTTGGCATGTCCATATACCGGAGAATCTGCCCGAATCTGGTTCTGAAGTCACCTATAACCTTGTTATTCATCAGAATTTTCAACATGTATAGGTTTTTTACCTCTGGCTGTGGAAAAGTGTAGTGCGCATTATTCTTCATGGGGACTGTAATAATTCCTGCCATCTGGATGTAAGCAGCTAAAAGATACCAGAACTGGGTATAAATAGAAATGCAACCTGAGAAATGAAAACACAAAAATATGTTAATGATGATATGGTATGATGCAAATTCAATGCAAGGCACATATGATCAATTTGGAACTGTCTGGAAACCGGATATTAGAGCCAAGTGAACAGAAACCCTGAATCCTCTGAATAACAACCCATATAAGAACTCAGATAGTCATAGATAAGTCAGATCAAGGACCAACAGATAATACTTGGGAACTGTCGCACCCAAAGATTTGCATCCCGGTACAAGCGCAAACGGTCGGTGAAAGGAGAAGATGAAGGTGAAGATGAATAGAGTCGCCAGCTAGGCATTTTTATCCCGAAGGAAAGGTAATGCTGCATAAACCTAGAAAAGGATGGATAAGACGGTTGTGAACCAGAGAAACTGAGAAAGGGGGTTGGTTACAACCTAGGAAGATATTAGCACCCAGATTGTCCGTCGTACTCGATGGGATCCACGCTTGAAACTTTGTGTTTAGAGGGGTAGTGTATGTGCTATCTGTGTGCAAAAGCTAAGAAAAGAATATACAAGTGTCAGTGCAAAAGTGAATTGCTCATGAACTGAGGCTTAGGAAAAGAATGCTGAAAGAGGGGGATGACAAAGAGACTTTTGTTCGATAACAGTTAAGTTATTCCCACGTATCCTCTCGTGCAATGAGGAAGTCAGAACACCGTAGTTCGACTCAAAGAGACTGAAAATGAATTGACTGATGAACTGCTTGCTTGTCTATGCTCAAGTGTATGACTTGTCTGGCTCAAGTGCTAATTGTCTTGCATTAGATGGAAGAAGCAAGTTCTCGTTTGTGAGTGAAGATGATGAGAAAAGAATCCCGGAGGAGACGATTATTGTTTGTTTTTGTGTTTTCAGTTTTGTTATTGTTTTTCGTGTTTTGCATAAGTTAATGAGCTTAAGCATAAATCAAGGGATTGTAAACTCATTATATCCTCCCTGATTAGGGATAATGAGAATACTTAAGTATGAGGTAAGCACCTCAACTTAATTACCATGATGATGTAGGATTAAGATCATTAACCTACTTGTGATTATTTAGATGTTTTTGGGTTTTTGTTTAGTGTTAAGTAATGAGTTTAAGCCATAATTAAGGATTAGTGAACTCATTACACCATCCTAATAGAAGGATAATAGATAAGCACACTTAAGGGTTTAACACTTAGGATTAAAGTTATAAACTCCATCCTAAGAGAAGGATGCAGGCATAACCCTAATTCCAAAGGCTTAAAGCCTTAAAGGTTTAGTCTCTAATGATGGGATGAGAAGAGAGAGACAAAGAAGACTCAAAGGTAAAAACTAAGGGGAACTAATCACAACCCTAATTATTATCATTCTTGGATGTTCCTATGGTTTGTAAGGCTTTGAGAAAGATATTCAAGGAAGCCACCAATGGAAGAAGCAAAAGAAAGGAGGAAGAAGCAGAAGAAATAAGTTACTTACTTCATTGAAGAAGATAAGTAACTTAAAAGAAAGAAAGTGATAGATGAACATGAATGAGCAAGCCCACTCAAAGTCAATCAAAAATGAAGCAAAGATGCATATGAATAAAATGAAGAGAAATGAGAAGTGAAGGCAAATCCATTTCTCAAATTACTTACCACCTGAAAATGTTAGCACAAGATGCATAAGGAAAGAAAAGAGATGGAATGATGCATATGCAAAGACAAAAGACAAAGTCAGAAGCATACACATAATGAAAATGATGCTATGACATGATGCAAAGACATACAAAGTGCAATGAATGGTCATACAAAGAGAATGAATGCAAATGAAGCATGCTTTGAAGTTTGAAAGTTTATGAAAGTTTATGGAATGAAATGAATGCAAATCATGGAAAATGAATGCAGAAATGATTAAGCATGATTCTAACATGTCTTAAGATGTCTAATATGACATATGAATCCATGAAATGTCATGGCAAATTCATGTATGGATGTATATGCAAGATGAATGCAAATGAAGATGCAAAATTAGGGTTTTAAGGCAATATGAGATGCACATGGCAAAGCCAGAAGCAAATGACATGATAAAAATTTGCGAATGAGCTCAAACAAACCCTAACCCCATATGATATCACACCCCAAAGAAGAAGGTCTAACTCTTAACCTAAAGAAAGTTATGATTTTTCTAAGTTAACTAGGGTTTTTGGGTACCTCAAAAGGAAAAATGCAAATCAATTTGAAAATGAAAGATAAATTCATGCCAAAAATATCCTAGATACTACATGATATGTGGAAAACAATGCAAAAAAAAATCATCATCAAATCCTTCATGGTTAGGCAGAAAAGATTTTTCAAAGTTAGGGTTCTAAAAAGGGGATTTTATGAACCCTAAATTCAAAGAAAATGTCAAAGTATGATCAAAACCAAAAAGAAATTTGTGTGAATGGTTTGACAATGTTTCTAAATGTCTTAAGATGCAATGTGAATTTTTTTGTGATTTTTAGAAACTTAAATGGTATTTTAATTAATTAATTTCCATTAATTAATTAAAATAAACATTTAAATATTTTAAAAATACAATTTTTATGCAAAAAATAAAAATAAAAATAATTTTGGTTTCAGAAAATTAATAATAGTCGTGGTAAAAAAAATCAGAATTTTTTAATGATTTTTTTGCTATTTTTAATAAATATGTAAAATAAAATATAGAGAAAATAAAAATAAAAATGAAAGTATGCAAAAGGAGAGGTTGAGATCTAAAGTTGGGGGATCCAATGGTCCAGATGGCAAGTCAGCGTGACGGGAGGTATTTAAATCCAAAGGCCATGACTTAATCTTCTCACTTAAATGAAATCATACGGCTATGTTTTAATCTGACCTAATTTAACTAATTAATTAAGTTTAGGGTTTAATGATTAATCTCAGCCCTTCAAAACGCGCGGCAAACTCTCATCAAACGGCCCAAATTCAAACTCACTTAATCACCTGCGATTAGCCCTAATCCACCTCAGACGGCTGGAACAGTGTTCCGGTCGTCTTCTCCGGCAGGGTTCCTTCCTCAACTCTCTCCCCATGCCATTTTAAGAGCTCTAAAGCTCCAGATCAAATCCCCAACTCACTCCAAGCACGAATCAAACCTCAAAATCAATTTATTTTGCATCAATCATGAAAATCAAACAAGAACATGTTTCACGGGCAAAGTTTCAGAAGCTAAATACACGCTTGTTTTCAACTCATTTTCAAAATAAATTATATCATGATGATCAGCATAACATGTAGAAAAAATTAGAAACTTAAAATCATGCTTTTGGAAAAAAGTTTGAAGATGGATACCTGAGCTGGAGCTTTCACTTTTGGAGCTTTCTGACCTCTTCTCCTGTGCAAACCCACCCTAATGGACTCCTTGATGATGTTGAGAAGCTTTGAATGAGTTTATATGGCTTGGTTTGAGAGATTGCAACTCAGCTGGTCTAAAATCGTGTTTGTGTTTGGCTGAATTTTAGGGCTTGGCAATGGTTGGGAAATGATCTATGGATGATGGTGAGTTGATCTATGGAAAAATATTGGATGTTTGATGCTTATGCAGTGTGTTTCGAAGAGATGAAGGTTGAGGGTGATTTTTTTGAACTTGGATTGTGTATGGTTATGAGCTCCAAGGTTATGTGAATTGGCTTGCTTTTGGTCCACATAACAAGTCTCTATTGGCCAGAGAGTGGGTGGTGGCCTGTGGTGATTGGTATGGGTTCATTTGCAAAAAGTCAACAACTTATGTACTTGAGGTATGGGCTCATGCAGGGGTTGTTCAAGGGCATGTCTGGCCTCATCTTTGTTCAAGGAGAACCATGGGATTGAAATTATGCAGCTGGATGGCTTGGAAGGAAAGATTTCATAGGTTTTGCAAGTGTTATGTAATTTTCCCCTTTTGAGAAATCTTGTGATGCAAGGCATGAAATGTTGTGATTCTTTGGGAAATTCTTATCGCAATGCATTTTACTATGTTTGTATGATCCTTAGAGATGCATTAGAGGTCACAAAATGACTTGGCAAGTGGTTTTGCAAAAAATCCTCTTTGGTGTGAAAGTGAAAATTATAAGATTTTTGCCAACTTTGGAAGATCATAACTTGAGTTCCATAATGAATTAGAACATGTTCTTGTAATTTTCGAAAGGGTAATGATCCAATATACAACTTTCATGACCAACAATTTTTCATTTGAAGCATTTTTGGTTGAGAAAGAGGAGGTTGAAGAACTTTCCCAAAATGGAAAGTTTCCATTACAAGTCATTTCCATTTTTGGCAACTTTTGGTTTAGCTCAAATTTCTTCAATTTTGTGAACTTCCAAGCACTTCAATAATCAAGTAAAGATCATATAACTTCAATTTGATTAAAATACCCCTTTGGTTCCATTGTTGGGGGCCTTAGATGCCCTGATTTTGCTCTGACTTGCTCAAGAAGTTACCCAATGAACAGATGACTTTCACAATGAATTTCTTCATCAAACTTGGTACACATGATCTTTATAACATCTTAAGAACATTAGAAAAAATAATGGCCCAAAAATTTGGAGTTAAGGCCTCTGAAACCAAAACCCTAATTTTGGTCATCTGTGTAGTGAATACCCTAGCTCTGCTTCCATGCCTTGCCAGTTCTTGTGATTTCTTAACTTCGTTCATCTTTGAGGGATATAATATGATGATAGAATACACATGGACCCTCTTGAAATGCTTAGAGGCCTTTGGAGTGGCTCAGATGGATCCTTGGATTGCTCAGATCACAAACCCTAGATGCATATGAACTTGAACTTATGCAGTGGAACAAAATGCAATATGAGATGGTATGCTTATGCTAATGCAAATATGAAAGATCACAAGCCATGGTGTGAAATTAGTGAGGGAAAATTTGGGGTGTTTACAGCTGTCCCTATTCAAGCATAAGTTAGTTGTGCAGGATGTAAGCGCCTGGCTTAACAGACAAACAAGATAACTTGTGGTTGAATACCAAAGACAGTCCAAAATTTGCACTCACTGGGGAGAAGAAGAAAAGGGATATAAATTGTAAAAGACAACATAGTATGATTATTAAAATGCGGACGATGGAGGACGACCATCGAGCAGAGGACGCCTGCTGGGTATAAAGCAATGACGGGGACGACCGACAAGCTGGGGAAAGGTAAAGATACCATGATGGGGACGGCCATCAGGTAAGGAAATAAGATTCTCTGGGTATTAAAGTAGAGGCAATGATGGGGACGGCCATCAGGTTCGAAAAGTAACGTAAACAACGATGAGGACGGCCATCGGGTTAAAGAATAAATGAAATAATGATGAGGGATGGTCATCAAAGGTGAAGGACGATCACCTAGCAGGGGACGGCTTCTCTTTATCACGACATAGGACGAATATCGGATAGAAAAGGTCACGATGGGGACGGCCATCGGATAAGCATGATGAAGGAGGTTCATCAAGAGGTGAAGGACGATCACCTAGCAGGGCACGGCTGCTCTCGGGGATTATCACGACATAGGACGAATGTCGGATAACAAGATCAAACGATGGGGACGACCATCGGATAAAATGATGAGGGACGTTCATCAAGAGGTGAAGGACGATAACCTAGTAGGGTACGGCTGCTCTTTATCACGACATAGGACGAATGTCGGATAGAAAAGGGTTCCAATAATGGAGACTCCGCTGGGGAAAGGATGAGGGACGGTCATCCAAAGGTGAAGGATGATCACCTTGCAGGGTACGGCTGCCGACAGTATCATGACATAGGACGAATGTCGGATAGGAGAAAAGCTGCTCTGGTGGGGAATGGTAAACACGGACGAGTGCTTACGCTTATGAGATAAAAGGTATAAGTGTTTGACGTTGTGTATATATTAAAGATGCGGACGAGCATCCTTAGGACCATGATACGGACGAGTATCAGTAGAAGCAAAGGTTGACGCATATTCAGAGATGATGATACAGACAAGTATCAACTGGTTAACAAAGAACACGGAAGAGTGTCGAATTTGTTTGAGGAATGATATATATAAAGAGAGGATACGGACGAGTATCGAAGACTTCTGTATAAGTATGAGTGAGGATTATTTTGTTGGTGAAGTATGAGCAAGACACGGACGAGTGTTCAACTTGCTGGGGAATGTATGACACGGACGAGTGTCAAAAGAGAATGTATAGGTTATGAACAAACATTTATATATGAGAGTGTAAAAGGTGTTTCGGTGACCTGTTGGGATAGGATGACACGGACGGGTGTCGAAAGGAGTGTGTTATAAACAGGTGTTTGATTGGCCACAAGTGTTTTGGCAATCGTGCTGGGGAAAGGTGACACGGACGAGTCGCAAAAGAGTATGTATAGGTATCTGGATGTAAAGAGGATGTTTTGGATTATATCTGCGGGGGAATGATATGACACGGACGAGTGTCGAAAAGGTATATATATGAACAGGCATTTGTGTTGGAGAGTGCAATGGGGACGCTTTGGCTTTTATTTGCAGGGGATGTGAGCTTTATATATTGTTGATGAAAGATTGATGATATTTGCAGGCGACTGGCTCGAACCTGGCTTGTGATTATGCATATGTTTAATTTTTGTCGTAATGATCCGTATTAGACGGAATGCTACGCTCTGCAGGGAAAAATGATGTGAATGCTATGATTATGCAAAAGACAAACCGATCCGAGATTTGGATCCCGCTGAAGATTGGATTTCTGACTGATCTGCTTGGAAGGAAGCCCCAGCTAGGGGAAGATCATTGGTAGATATTTTAGGAGATGTAACTCTGCTCGGGAAAAATGATCATTAATAGACCTATCTTGCAAGGAGAAACCCGACTGGGGATAAGGAAGTTTCTGTCACTTTGTTGTGTGAGAGTTTCGGGGATTACTTTTCTGGGGAGAGGCTGGAACTCTGCGGGCAGATAGTTCTTTCATCTTTGAGAGACCTGGCACTCTGTTTGTGGAAGAAAAGATCACTAAACGATCTTCCTAGAGAACTCTGTGGGGATCCCGGCTGGGGAAGCTCCTGTTGAATAGACTCCTGCTGGGGATAAGGAGGTTTTGACAACCTTGCTGGGGAAAAGCATTCCGGCTACTGTTTGGGGAGGAGGTATGTTGAGGGAGTATGCTTGGCATGCCCCCATGTTGTGTATTGAATACCTACAACCTGTTAAGACAAATGAAACGCACAAGTATCCCGAGGTATCCATTACCGGATTCCGTCATAGGAGTTAGATATTCCTGAAAGTAAATATATTTCCTGCACGCATTTATTAAAGATGGCTCATTTGTTTTATGCAATTATCATATCATGAATACCGGACATTTTGTAAACGAAGTAACAATGTACAAAACAAGGTGTGACTGCAAACTCTGATTTTATTAATCTGGGTGCCCTGAATTGGCAAATACAGTCAAAGAAACAAATCCCCTGAAATGAGGAGATTGCCAAAAAAAATTGAGAAAAATAAAGGTGTTGGCAATGTTGACGACGCTCCAGTGAGCTTCCTTTGCTATGACCCGTATGACCTTGACGTTCTTCTCATCTTGCTTTCTGAAGAAGGTTGGTTCTGACCGATGCTTTATCCTTTAGAAGTTTGCTGTGTATTAAATGATACAGACGAATTCAGAATACAGTTGTTCGCTTATTCCCTAATTTTGCGTGGATTGCCCTTTCGGGTTTTCAATCTACCGGGATACCCATTTTTGCCTGAGCTGTCCAATGCGGCTTTTCATCTCAACGGGTGTACACACATTTTTTAATTTTCCCTTATTTTTGCCCGAGTCTTTTATTATGTTTTTGACTCGCCGGGATGCCCTATTTTTGCCTGGACTTACATTCTGTTTTTATGTCCAGCGGGTCTTTTTATGCGAAGTATTTTTTAACTGCATCTGAATTCACAGGGGATAAGAAATCTTCACCATCCATAGTAGTGAGCATCAGTGCTCCACCAGAGAAAACCTTCTTCACTATGAATGGACCATCGTAATTAGGAGTCCACTTGCCCTTGTGGTCTGTATGAGGAGGAAGAAGTCTTTTCAGCACAAGATCTCCCACTTGGTATTCCCGAAGTCTGACTTTCTGATCGAAGGCTTTCTTCATTCTTTTCTGATATAACTGCCCGTGACAGATAGCAGCTAATCACTTTTCTTCGATTAAATTCAGTTGATTGTACCGAGATCGGACTCATTCTGCTTCATTCAACTTTACATCCATCAGTACCCGTAAGGAGGGTAGCTCAACTTCAACAGGTAGGACTGCCTCCATACCATACACAAGTTGATACGGTGTTGCCCCGGTGGATGTTCTGATTGAGGTTCGGTACTAATGCAAGGAAAATGGTAGCATTTCATGCCAGTCTTTGTAAGTAACCACCATCTTTTGCACAATCTTCTTGATGTTTTTGTTAGCTGCCTCAACAACGCCATTCATATTTGGCCTGTAAGGAGAAGAGTTGTGATGTTGGATTTTGAAGTCCCGGTATAGTTCTGCCATCATTTTGTTGTTCAAATTGGAACCATTGTCAGTAATGATTCTCTCGGGAACTCCATATCGACAGATGATGTCTCTTTTTAGAAATCTAGCTACCACTTGCCTGGTGACATTTGCATACGAAGTTGCTTAAACCCATTTGGTGAAGTAATCAATGGCTACCAGGATGAATCTGTGGCCATTTGAAGCAGTCGGTTCGATCTTTCCAATCATGTCAATGCCCCACATGGCAAAAGGCCAAGGTGAAGACATCATGTTCAAAGGATTTGGAGGCACATGCACCTTATCTGCATAAATCTTGCATTTATGGCACTTTCTGGCATAGGCACAACAGTCGGCATCCATTGTGATCCAGTAGTAACCTGATCGTAACAACTTTTTAGCCATTGCATGTCCTCCAGCATGGGTACCGAAGGATCCTTCATGCACCTCGTGCATCAGCAAGTCTGCTTCTTTCTTATCAACACATCTGAGAAGCACCATGTCAAAGTTTCGCTTGTATAATGAACCATCCGCATTAAGGAAGAAACTACCGGCAAGCCTTCTTAATGTCTTCTTATCATTGGATGATGCCCCAGGTGGGTATATTTGATCCTCTAAGAAGCGTTTGATGTCATGGAACCAAGGCTTGCCATCTTTAGCAATGTCCACAAAGAATACGTATGCTGGTCGGTCTAGCCTGGATACCGAAATTTGAGGTACAAAATTGGCAGTTTGAACCTTGATCATGGAGGAAATGGTAGCTAAAGCATCTGCGAACTGATTTTCGTCTCGAGGGATATACTCAAGTTTGACTGTTGTGAAGAAAGTCAATAATCTCCTCGTGTAGTTACGGTATGGGATCAGATGCTCTTGGTGAGTGTACCATTTGCTGTTGGTCTGATTGATTACCAAAGCTGAATCTCCGAATACAGTTAAAGTCTTGATCCTGAGGTCAATGGCTTCCTCAAGACCCATGATACAGGCTTCGTACTCAGCTTCGTTGTTAGTGCATGCAAAGATGAGTTTTTCCGAGAAAGGCATATGAACTCCTTTAGGTGTAATGAGCACCGCACCAACTCCACGACCATTCATATTGACAGCCCCATCAAACATCATAGTCCATTCTTCTTCTGGGTCAGGCCCTTCAGTGTGAATAGGCTCTTCATGGTATTTTGCTTTCAGAAACCTGATGTCTTCATCAGGGAAGTCAAATCACATTGGTTGGTAATAATCAATGGGTTGTTCAGCCAGATAGTCAGACAGTACACTGCCTTTGATGGCCTTTTGAGATGTATACTGAATGTCATATTTGTAAACACCCCAAATTTTCCCTCACCCATTCACACCATGGCTTGTGATCATTTCATATGCATAAACACAATCATAACATCTCATAGTACATTTTTGATTCACTGCATAGATTCAAAGTCATCTGCATCTAGGGTTTGTGATCTGAGCAATCCAAGAACCTCTTGAGCCACTACAAAGGCAATCAAACACTTCAAAGGGGTCCATGTATGTTCTAATATCATATTATATCCTCTCAAAGTCAATAATGCCAAAGAATCACAAGAACTGAGATTGGTATGGAAGCAGAGCCAGGCTTGACTGCACAGATGACCTAAAATTAGGGTTTTGGTTTCAGAGGCCATAACTCCAATTTTTTTGGTCATTCTTGTTTCTATTGGTCTCTATATGGTATAGGGAGTATGCATATCAATTTTCATGAAGAAATTCAATGGGGAAGTCATCTGATCAAGGGTTGACTTTCTGAGCAAGTCAGTGTAAAATCAGGGCATCTGAGACCCCCAATGACCCAACCAAGGGGTGATCTTCATCATTTTGAGTGTATATGATCTTTATTTGATCATAGAAGAGGTTGGAAGTTTACAAAATTCAAGAATTTCAAGCCTTTTGCAAAGTTGACTTTTTGGGCAAGTTTGACCTTTAATGAAAATGTCATTTTATGCAACTTTTTCAACCCTTACTTTTTGATTCAATAAAGCTTCAAATGGAAAAACTTTGGTCATGAAAGTTGTAGAATAGATCTTTCCCTTTTCAAAAAGTACAAGAACATGACCTAATTCATTTTGGATCAAAAGTTATGGCTTGTCAAAGTTGGCAAAAATCATAAAATTTCAAGTCATGCACCAAAGAGGCAAAGTTGCAAATTCACTTCTCAAGGCCAATTAAGTCATCAAATGGGCTTCTAATCCACACAACATGATCACACAACATCTAAAGTTCAGAATGCACCCAAGGAATCACATGTTTCATGGCCCATGGATCAAGTTTCTTCCATAAGAACCAAAGGCAAGGCAAGTTGCAAAAGTCATGATAGCTTCTCATCCACTTGCTGGCTAGTATGCTGAACCCTCCTCGGCCTTTTCCCTCACCATGCTGCGCAGCACACCCTCCATGTACTTGGCTAGAAAGTGACCCATGCTTCTCTTACACAAAAGTTGACATTTTGCAAAAGCACCCATACCAATCACAAAAGCACATGTCATGTCATCTGACCAATAGGATTTGTTTATGTGAATCAAAAGCAAGACAAAGTATACATTACACAAGCCTGAAACCAGCCACAAGACAACATTCACATTTTCACCCTCACTTGCAAGAGATTTCGAAACTCTCAACACAGGCCATAAACTCAAAAACAAACTTCATAGATCAACTCAACTCATCTTCCTGGTCACAAAGCACCCATCATCCTTGCCTTAAACTGCCAGAATAACAAACACGATCCTCACCTGACCTTGAACAGAACTTGTTCAAACTTCCAAACCAGCCAACACAAACTCTCTCTAAGCATCAAGATGTCATCAGGGGCCTAAAAGGAGTGGATTGCGCAAAGAAAAGAGGCCAGAAAGTTGCAAACTGAAAAGCTTCAAACTCAGGTAGCTTCATGAACATTTTTTCCAGAAATGGATTTTTAAGTTCCTAAATTGTTCTTCATGATTCACTGATCACTCTGATGTTCTTGGTTTTGAAAATGGTTGAGAAATGAGAGTTTAATCTTGTTCTGAAACTCTTGCCCTAAAAAATGTTTTGTTTCGATTCAGTTGATTGAGGAAGAATAAATGATGTTTGAGTGAGGGGTTTGATTCGTTTTGGGATGGGGATGATTTCTGGATAGTTAGTTCTCATTTTCATTGCGTGTAGAGTTATTTAGCATTTGGACTCGCCGGAGAAGATGACCGGAACCACTGTTCCGGTCATCTGAGAGTCATTAAGGCTGGATTAGGGCTAATTAATTAGGGTTAGTGAATTTGAATGTAGGCCGTCCAGATGCGCGCCTAGTCAACTCCCGCGCGTGTGAGTTTGAATGCTGGCCTTAGGATCAGTTGACTTCTTCATTAATTCATTTAATTTCATTTTTATTTTCATTAAAATACATTTGTTTTGTACATTTATTTAAAAATAGCAAAATCAATTTAAAAATTCTGAAATTTTTTGTACAAACTTTTATTAAATTTCAGAACACAAAAATATTTTTATTTTTATTTTTTGCATTCAAAAAATATTTTTAAATATTTAAAAGTTTATTTTTAATTAATTAAAAATACTTTTAAGTATTTAAAAATCACCAAAAAATTCATGAAACATTTAAAACCATTTAGAAACATTGTCCAACCCTCAAACCAAATTTCTTTTTTGATCTTGATGCATTTTGAGAATTTTTCATGGAATTAAAATCATTTTAATGCATTATTTTGATCCAAACTTCCAAAAATCATTTCTGCCTAACCATTGAGAGTTGGACCTTGATTCTTTTTGCATTGCATTGTGTTTAGCATGTAGTATGTGAGATTAAATTGGCATGATTTGATCTTTCATTTTCCATTTGATTGGCATTTTTCTTGTTAAGGAACCCTAAAACCCTAGAAAACTTAGGAAAATCATAATTTGAATTAGGTTAAGAGTTGGAACCTCTCCTTTGGGCAGTGAGTTAGTATAGGTTTAGGGATCCTTTGAGTGCATTTTCAATTTTTTACCTTGATGTTTGCTTCTGATTTTGGTTTTTGTTTGATGCATTGATCATAAACCCTAATTTGGACTTCCATATGCATCCATCTTGCATTTGCTTGCATAACATGACTTGCCATAGCATTTAGTGCATCCATTTGATCCTTTGGACATCTTAAGACATATTGAAAGCATGTTTGATCATTGCATCTTGCATTTGCCATATTGTATGCCATCTGCATCTCATAACTTTTCATGTATGATCATGGCTCTTAACTTGTTTCATTTGCACCCATAAGCTTGTATGATCATCCCCATGTGTTGTTTCATGTTTGTAGCATCTCATAGCATCATTAACATCTCATATTTGCTTCTAGTTTTGTTTCTCATCATGCCATTTCATTTCATTTGGCATTGCATTGCATTTTTTTCACTAACTTTTCAGGTGGTAAGCAACTTTGAGAAGTGAATTTGCCTTCACTTCTCACATTTTCTTTTCATCTCCTTCATGCATCCTTGCTGCATTTTGCTATGTGTTTGAGTTTGAGCTTGCTCATTCTTCTTCTTCTCACTTTCTTTCCTCAAGTGACTTGCCTTCTTAAATGAAGCAAGTTGCTTTGCTTCTCCTGATCCTTTCATCTGCTTCCTGGTGGTTCCATTGAAGATTTCTCTTGTAAACCTCACAAACCTTAGGAACAACCATGCATGACAATGATTAGGGTTTTGATTAGTCTCCCCTCTTAGTTTTACCTTTGTGTCTCTTTGAGTCTTCTCTTCTCATCTCATAATCAGGGACTAAACCCTAAAGGCTTTAAGGCTTTGTGATTAAGCTTATGCCTGCATCCTTCTATTAGGATGGAGTGTATAACTTTAATCCTAAGTGTTAAATCCTTAATGTGTTTAAATCCTTTAATCAATCCATCTAATAATCATCAAGACATCACACTTGTAACTTGGGCCTTGCATTAGGGTTCTAATTCTTCCTTAATTGGTTAAGAAGGACTAACCCTAGTGTTAATGGACAAGTCCCCCTCAAGTTGTCTTACTAACCCTAAAAATCACTTCATCATCATATCATTAATGAAAATCCACTTAATCAAAGGCTTGTTTTGTCATGAGTTTAATCCCTAATCATGGATTAAGTTGAGGAGTTTTCCTCAGCTTAAACATTCTCATCTATTATCCTTCTATTAGGATGGTGTAATGAGTCTATTTAATCCCTGATTATGGCTTAACCTCATTACTCAACACTAAACAAAAACACCAAAAACATCTAAATAATCACAAGTAGGTTAATGATCTTAATCCTACATCAAAGGTGATTAAGTGTGAGAATCTGACTTCACACTTAAGGTATTCTCATTACCCCTAATCAGAGGGAGGATGTGATGAGTTTACTAACCCATTGGTTTAGGCTTAAGCTCATTAACTTATAACAAACTTTCAAAAGCAATAAAAGATTGAAAACTCAAAAACAAACAATAATCGTCTCCTTCGGGATTCTTTTCTCATCTCACTCACTCATAAACGAGAACTTGCTTCTTCCGTCTAATGCAAGACAGTTTGCATCTGTGCCAGACAGATCATACACTTGAGCATTGATTAGCAAGCAGTTCACAAGTCAATTCATCTTTCAGTCTCTTTGGGTCGAACTACGGTGTTCTGACTTCCTCATTGCACGAGAGGATACGTAGGCATAACTTAACAGTTATCGAACAAAAAGTCTCTGTATATTCCCCATCTTTCCAGCATCTTTCTCTTAGCCTCATTATCATGAGCAATCCATTCTCATTCTTACACTGACACTGTATATATCACATTTCACTTCTTTTACACTGACACCTGTACATCCTTTTCCAGCTATTGTATACACAAATTGCACTGACACTACCCCTTTAAAACACAAATCTTTTAAGCGTGGATCCCGTCGAGTACGACGGACAATCTGGGTGCTAATACCTTCCCAGGTTGTAACCAACCCCCTTTCTCAGTCTCTCTGGTTCGCAACCGCCTTATCCATATCTTTCTAGGTCTATGCAGCATTGCCTTTCCTCCGGGATAAAAATGCCTAGCAGGCGACTCTATTCATCTCCAGTGAGTTCACTGCTGTGTGTTCTCATTGTTCCTTTCGCCGACCGTTCGCGTCTGTACCCTTATTTGGGCCAGTCCCATCTATCGGGAGCGACAGCTTGGCGACTCTGCTGGGGACCCTTATACTGTAACCAGGGCTTCTGGTTCTTTTTGTGGGTTCCTCCTAGCGCTTGATTGATTTGTGTTTACTGGGGTGTTATGTGCTATCTGTGTTTGTATATTTGTTTTGTTTACCGCTTTATGTACAGTTGCTTTATTGCCTTCTTTATAGCTTTGCATATATCATATTGTCATACTGTGCTGGCTGGATCTGTTTGGTTGTTTTGGTGGGTGGGGTTCTATTGAAAGTTAAGGTCCTATACCTGGGACCTGAGTGACACCTAGGCTAGAGTGGTTCATATTCTTTCCCATTCCATCTCGGTCTGGTGCGGGAATATGAAACACGGTTCAGATATGGGTTTCTTCTTGAGAACTCTGTGTTGCAGATTTCCTGCAATGCTAGGGCTATCTGGGAAGCCTGCTAAGTCTGGATGACCTTTAGTATTGACCTTCAGAAACTGAGGTGAATTAGAAGAGGAACTTTTATGGTTATTGTAAACACTGTACCTCCGGGTTAGAAGTGTTTACACTTCTCATAACTGATCCAAATCTGAGGATCCTTGTTCTAGAACACCACCTGTGAGGGGGTTTGGGCTGTTTACAGGTTTGCAGGTACCCCTGACCTCAGCATACCCTGTTACTTTGTTTGGTTTAAGAGTACTCCATCTTGGAACAGTTCTTGTGATTCTAAACCCTGGACATGTGGTTCTTTATTTGAGTCCCCCACCTTGGTTGCTGGACTTATGGACCTCCATCTGGATTTCTTGAACATACCTGGACTTATATCAGAACACTTGATCAGATCCAGCTCAGTCACAAACCCTTGCATATCATTTGCATACATCATCATTGCATCATTTTAACATTTGCTTATTTGTTTTTCAGGGTATCCATACTTTATTTTGGCTTGGTTTTGACCCCATCATCAGCATAGACCTATCTTCATCAGTATCTACTCCAGTTACCAGCTACCTGCATCATCAGTCTCAGCCTGTCAGTGGCCCATCATCAGTATTTTTCTCCATCATCAGCACCTGTCTCAACTCTTCTTCAACAACATGGCACCTAAGAAGAGTAACATCTCTTATCATTTCTTTCAGCCTGAGCTAGCTGACATCAGGAAGATCCAGACCCTGATTACTCCAGACCATATACCACTTTTCAGAGAACACTATGGAGGCATACTTGATGTGGTTATGGATTTGGACCCTTCACAGAGGAGCTTGATTCATACTTGCCTGCAGTTCTATGATCCCCCTCTGAGGTGTTTCACTTTTCAGGACTTTCAGTTGGGGCCCTTGTTAGAGGAGTATTCATCATTGGTTGGTGTACCTATCAGGGGTGGAGTCCCCTTCAACCCTGAGATGGCTTTCCCAGGTAATGAAGAAGTGGCAAAGGCATTGCATTTGGAACCAGTTCTGATTGGACAGAATATGACCACCAAAGCTGGAGTCTCTGGTCTACATCTGGATTTCTTGATCTCTCAGGCTACCCTGAAGGCCTCCTCAGGAGAATGGAAGGCAGTCTGTGCTTTATTGGCCCTTAGCATATATGGGGTCTTACTTTTTGCAGATGAGCCTAAGTTTGTTAGCAAGAGTGCAATCCATCTTTTCATCCTGAGGAACCCAGTGCCCACCTTACTGGGAGATTTTTACTACTCAGTCCACCAGAGGAATGAAAAACAGAGGGGAAGATTAGTAAGGTGTTGTGCTCCCTTGTTCCATACTTGGCTTCTCAAACATTTGCCAAGGACTGATGCATTTCTGAACCCTCACCAGCCAAAGAATTGGGCTAGAAGACTCACTGCTTTAACTTCAGCTGATATCAGGTGGTGCACTCAGAGCACAAAAGGCAGAGACATCATTACCAGTTGTGGGCAGTTTCCCAATGTACCCCTGATAGGAGTCAAGGGTTGCATCAATTACAACCCTTTGCTATTCAAAAGACAACTGGGCTATGCATTTGTCCACACTCCTAAGGCACAAGACTTGGCTGAGACTCTTTACTGTGAGAATAAGCCTAATCTGGCTATTGTCAGGCAAGCATCTTGGGCTTGGGACAATGTCCAGACTAAAGGGGTAACCATTCTTGGGAAGTGCAACAATGTGGCCTCAGCACAGTACTATGAGTGGTCCCATGCCAGGGCTCAATTTTCTGGGATGCCCTTTACCATGGAAGATATGCCTGGGCCATCCTCAACACCACCTCCTGTCACTGTCAGCTTAGAGGAGTTTGAAAAACTGAAAGAAAGAAATGAGAAGCTGACTCAGGCTCTACAGAAGACCCTCTGGGAGAGGAGTGATGGTAGGTTGGATATTGAAAGGTTGGAAAAATTGAAGATAGAGCATCTGGCTAGGATTGAGAAGTCTGAGGATTACATCAAGAAGTCTAGGGCTGGAGAACAGATTTTGAAGAATGCCTGCAAGGAGGCCCAGTTCCAAAAAGCCAGGACTGATTTGTATCTGAAGGAGAGCCAAGCTAGGTGGGTCAGGATCACCGAAGCTCGTACTCTGGAGGATAAGAGGACTTAGGACAAGATTGAGCAGTTGGAGGCTAGTGCAAAAGAGCAACAGGAAGCCCTGCTAGCAGCCCACAGAGAGATCTCAGAGTTGAAGATTAGAGCTGGAGTGAAGAGGTCAAAAGATCAGAGTCAACACAAGAAGCTAGCTGCAGCTGTCACTACAAGGAATCTCCTCATCAGGAACCTTACAGAGCGCCCAGCTGATCCGGTGACTGAAGCACTTCTAAAGGAAGTTCAGGAGGATGAGTTTGGTCTTGGTGTCTGACTTTTGCTTGTTGTTGCTTTCATTTCATGTACTTTTATTTTCTTATGTCGTATTTTGACCCCTCAGAGGGCATGTATTGTAAAAAGAAACAAACTATGTATCATTTACTTTTTGTAATATATGTATTAGTTTGTTTTATCCGAATTCTTCAAAGCAACATCAGCAACATCTTCAAGGGTCTGGAAAGGTCAAAACCAAGTGCCAAGCCGGATACCTTGGAAACAAATAAGCATACTGCATTGCATACTAACCTTTTGTTTTGTTTTGTAGGTTTTTTGTTTTATTGTTACTAACTCTGTTGTGATCTCAGGAACTATTGCTCGACGACGTGTGTTCCCACTCAGCCGTCCACACAGATATCCAACCCGCAACAACCTTCCGGGGATACAAATGGACCAGGTACAACAGGACCTTACTGAGGTCAAGAACCAAATGGCCAATGAAAGATTGGAAATGAGGGCTCAGATGACACAATTTATGGAGGTGATGAACAATATGGCTCAAAGCCAAGAGAGATTAAGAGCAATGGTAGAAAGGCAGAATCAGGAAGATCCCCATCTAGGGACTGCTGGCACAAGCAATAATGAGAGGGTCCAACCTCATGTCAACCCCCCTGTATTTGGACCTCACCTTCATCCAGAAATCAACATTCCTGCTAATGTGCAAGGGACTGCCACTGCAGGCAGAGTGCTGCAAGAAGACCCCCAGGAAGATCAGTTCACAGTGATGGGTGCTGGGGATGAGGCTTATGACAGAAGGCTGGACGAAATTGCTGAAAAATTAAGATCCTTGGAGTCCCAAAACTCTTTGGGTTTTGATGTTATGGACATGGGCCTAGTGGACGGGGTCAGGATTCCCCATAAATTTAAACCACCATGTTTTGAAAAGTACAACGGGACTTCCTGCCCACGGACCCACTTACAATCCTTTCTGGGGAGGCTGAAGGCATATACCATGGACGAAAAGCTATGGATGTTTTATTTTGAGGATAGCTTAACGGGAGCTTCAAGGGAATGGTACTCACATCTGACCAGAGCAACCATTGGGTGTTGGAAGGATTTGGCAGAGGCCTTCATCAGACAATACCAGTATAATTTGGATATGGCACCCAATAGGACCCTCCTGATGGGGATGTCACAATCATCCAGAGAAAGCTTCCGCGAGTACGCCCAGAGATGGAGACAGCTGGCTGCTGCTGTCCAGCCACCTATGTCAGAGAGGGAGATGGCAGATATGTTTATGAACACCCTCCAAGGAACATACATTGATAGGCTAGCCGCCTTTTCCTCTACCAGCTTTGCAGATGTGGTTATAGCTGGAGAAAGAATTGAGAGCCTATTGAAAATGGGCAAAATTTCTGACAACGGTGCTAGCTCATCCAGCAACACAAGGAAGCCTTTTGTGGGCCCAAGAAGAACTGGTGAGACCAATGCTATCCATATCAGTAGGGGCAGGCCCCAATATGTTCATAGATCTGTGGCAGCAGTCACCATTCCCGCTCCAGTTCATCCACAACCATCTTATCAACCACCGCAGCAGAATTATCAGCAACAGACTCAGTATCCTCCTCAGAGAAACTACCACAACACCAACAACAACAATCAGCAAAGACCATATCAATAGAGACCATCTCAGGCCAATAGGGTAATTGATCCGATCCCTATGCCCTATGCCACATTACTGCCATAACTCCTGAAACTCAACCTGGTTGAGCTAAGGACGTTGGCACCTCCAGATCCTGCTAGTCTACCCAGAAATTACGACTCCAACGCCAGATGTGCTTTCCATTCAAATGCACCTGGCCATAGTACAGAGAAGTGCAGAGCTTTGCACATGAAGGTACAAGACCTGGTAGACTCTAAGGCACTAAACTTTGCACCACCACCGAATGTTAACAAGAACCCTATGCCAAACCACGGAGGTCCCCGAATCAATGCCATTGAAGAAGACAAGCCGTCTTACTTGATAACCAGTGTGGGTCAGATTCGGACACCGTTGGTAGAGATTAAAGCTCAACTCCTCGAATGTCAAATATTCCCGGGATGTGAGTTAGGGTGTGATTATTGCAACATTTCAGTGAATGGTTGTGATAACTTGAGAGATGGCATAGATGGTCTCATCCAGAGTGGCCTGCTTCAAATCACAACATCAATTCCAACAAATCCAGCAATCTCATCAGCAACAATTCCCGTGTCTTCTACAACTGCAACAACCATTGTTCCGAACAACTCTTCAATCTCATCAACAAGTGCTTCATCTGTCACTTCAGCTGACCAGATATCAACAAACATCCCTTCTACAACTTCAGCACCACTTCATTTAGAATCTCCTACAACAACAACACCCATCCATCCAACAATGTCTCCTACAACTTCAACAGCCAATGTCTCAACAGTTACGATTTATTATGATCCTGAAAATGATTCTCACTACAACTCACAAAGTGCCACTCCTATCAGAGCACCGGTCACAATATACTACGATCCACAGACTATCATGGTTCCTTCTGCAGCTGCCATCAGTCTGGTCACTATCACAGTGCCTGGGCCGGTACCTTATGAAAGCAGTAATGCCATCCCCTGGCATTACGGCTCTGATCTATACTGCAAAGGACAGAAAATCACTCTTGAATCATCAACACCTGCACCACAAATAGACAATGTGGGAGGAGGCGGAGGCTTCACTCGAAGCGGACGTCTCTTTGCTCCACAAATTCAAAGACCCACTGCCGAAGCAGAAACTGCTGCCAAGGCAAAAGGGAAGAGCTTGGTGCAGGAAGAGCAAATTGTTAAGGAAGCTTTGAAAACACCTTTTGATCAAGAAGTTGATGAGTTCATGAGAATCATCAAGAAAAGTGATTACAAGATAGTGGACCAGCTTCACCAGACGCCTTCCAAGATCTCTATTCTATCATTGCTTATGTGCTCCGAAGCTCATCGGAACGCACTACTAAAAGTCTTGCACGCAGCTTATGTGCCAGAAGAGATCACCGTCAATCAGTTGGAAGCTGTGGTTGGAAATGTTAATGCTAGTAATGGACTAGGGTTCACCAACACTGATTTGACTACGGAAGGCCGCAACCATAACAAGGCTTTACACATTACCATGGAATGTAAAGGTGCAGTTCTATCCCATGTGCTGGTAGACACAGGATCATCTCTTAATGTCTTACCTAAAAAAGCCCTTGTGAAGCTAGAGTATGAAGGATTGGCATTGCGCCCCAGTAACTTAGTAGTGAGAGCCTTTGACGGTTCTAAGAGATCAGTTCTGGGGGAAATTGAGTTGCCTATAACGGTTGGCCCACAAACTTTCAAAACGACCTTCTACGTGATGGATATACAGCCTGCCTACAGCTGTCTATTGGGTAGGCCATGGATTCACGCCGCTGGCGCCGTGACCTCAACCCTTCACCAGAAGTTAAAATTCGAGTGGGAGGGCCAAGTCGTTACTATCTGTGGAGAGGAGGATATTTTTGTCAGCCACCTGGCTACCTACAAATATATTGAGATGGATGGGGAGATCCATGAAACGATGAGTCAAGGGTTTGAGGCCTTGAACATAAATGAAACATCTGCTGTGCCTGGAACCTCAATGACATCATACCAACAAGCCCGGAAGGTTGTTGAAGAAGGAAATGCCAAAGGCTGGGGCAAGTTGTTACCTGTGGAGAAGAAAGAGGATAGATTTGGGTTGGGTTACAAACCAACTCAACAAGATCAAGCAGAGGCTGCTAAGGAGCCCAACTTTGTTAGTGGGGGGATGCTCACCCCTGATGCTGTCAACAATCTGGAAGACGAGGATGAAAGCGACCGCAACCTGGAGAGTTGGATCCGTCCAAAGATCCCGGGGAGCAGTATCTCAAACTGGTCTTCCCAGGAAATTATAAGAGTTACTCATGCAGAGTAATTATTATTTCCTGTATTTTTATAGCATGCATCAAAGTCTTGCATCTTGCCCAAGATGACAAGACTCATTTTGTAATCGGGCCATCTGTAATTTTTGTGCAACAAGATTAATCAATGAAATATCAGACATCTTTTTGCAAATGAGTTTTTTTTTCTTTTCCGCTCACTGTTTTTCCATTTTTCTTTTTGTACAAAAAAATAAGTGGCAATGTTTTCAAAATGACAACTTTATTTCACTTTTCTAAACAAGATTAAAATCAAATCACTAAAATGAACAAACTGAACCCTTGCAGAGAGTGCCTTCCAGACAGCACCGACAACAGCACGGCTATGACTTCGTATGACTTTGACAATCCGATCAATCAAGCTGATGAAGGGGTTGAAGAAGAGTATGAGCTTCCTGAAGAGCTAGCCAGATTGTTGAGACAGGAGGAAAAGGTTATCATTCCTCACCAGGAGGAGGTTGAAACGATTAATCTTGGTACAGATGAAGACGTGAAAGAAGTTAAAATCGGGGCCTGCTTACAAGACTCAGTAAAGAGACAACTGGTTGATCTGCTTCAAGAATATGTGGACGTGTTTGCTTGGTCTTATCAAGATATGCCAGGGTTGGACACTGACATTGTTGTGCACAAGCTGCCTTTAAGATAAGAATGCCCACCAGTTAAACAGAAACTGCGCCGTACTCGCCCAGACATGGCCATGAAGATCAAGGAAGAGGTACAATAGTAGTGGGACGCCGGGTTCCTTGCTGTAACTAGCTATCCACCGTGGGTTGCTAACATAGTACCTGTGCCTAAGAAAGACGGCAAAGTAAGAATGTGTGTTGACTACCGGGACCTGAATAGAGCTAGCCCAAAAGATGACTTCCCATTACCTCACATTGATGTATTGGTGGATAATACGGCTCAGTTCTCGGTATTCTCCTTCATGGACGGATTTTCAGGATACAATCAGATTAAAATGTCACCTGAAGACATGGAGAAGACAACCTTCATCACACCCTGGGGCACGTTCTGTTACAAGGTGATGCCATTCGGATTGAAGAATGCTGGTGCAACATATCAACGGGCTATGGTAACATTATTCCACGATATGATCCATAAATAAATCGAATGTTATGTGGATGATATGATTGCCAAGTCCCTTACTGAAGAAGATCACCTGGTGAATCTGCTGAAGCTGTTCAAGCGTCTGAGGAAGTATCAACTGAAGTTGAACCCCAACAAATGCACATTCGGGGTGCGATCTGGTAAGTTGCTGGGATTTATTGTAAGCGAGAAAGGGATTGAGGTTGACCCTGATAAAGTCAAAGCTATTCAAGAAATGCCTGCACCGAAGACAGAAAAGGAAGTTCGGGGGTTCTTAGGTCGATTGAACTACATTTCAAGGTTCATATCTCACCTTACAGCAACCTGTGAACCCTTGTTCAAACTGCTAAGAAAAGAACAAACGGTCAGGTGGAATGAAGACTGCCAGAAGGCTTTTGACAAGATCAAGGAGTACTTGCAAGAGCCTCCAATCCTTATGCCTCCAGTTGAAGGAAGACCTCTGATCATGTACTTGACAGTATTAGAAGAGTCAATGGGGTGTGTGCTGGGCCAGCATGACGAGTCTGGTCGAAAAGAGTATGCAATATACTACCTAAGCAAAAAGTTTACCGACTGTGAACAACGTTATTCACTGCTCGAGAAAACTTGTTGTGCTTTAGCGTGGGCTGCTCGCCGACTAAGGCAGTATATGTTAACCCACACTACTTTGTTGATCTCAAAAATGGACCCAGTCAAGTACATATTTGAGAAGCCAGCACTTACCGGACGGGTTGCAAGATGGCAAATGATTCTTACAGAATATGACATCCAATACACCTCTCAGAAAGCCATCAAGGGCAGTGTATTATCTGAATATCTTGCTGAGCAACCTATTGATGATTACCAGCCTATGAGATTTGACTTCCCTGATGAAGACATCATGTTCATAAAAGCAAAAGATCATGAAGAGCCTGTTCACACTGAAGGGCCCGACCCGGAAGAAGAATGGACTATGATGTTTGATGGGGCTGTTAATATGAATGGTCGTGGTGTTGGTGCAGTACTCATTACACCTGAAGGAGTTCACATGCCTTTCTCGGCAAAACTCACCTTTAACTGCACTAACAACGAAGCTGAATACGAAGCTTGCATTATGGGTCTTGAGGAAGCCATTGACCTCAGGATCAAGACATTGACTGTATTCGGAGATTCAGCTCTGGTAGTTAATCAAACCAACGGCAAGTGGTACACACACCAGGATCATCTGATACCTTACAGGGATTATACAAGGAGGTTATTGACTTTCTTTACAACAGTCAAGCTCGAGTATATCCCTCGGGACGAGAATCAGTTTGCAGATGCTCTGGCCACCATTTCATCCATGATCAAAGTTCAAGCTGCCAACTTTGTACCTCAAATTTCAGTGTCCAGACTTGACAGACCAGCATATGTGTTCGCAGCAGATGTTGTCAAAGATGATAAGCCTTGGTTCCACGACATCAAATGCTTCTTGGAGGATCAGACATACCCACCTGGGGCATCTTCCAATGATAAGAAGACTTTGAGAAGGCTTGCTGGTAGTTTCTTTCTAAACACTGATGGTTCCCTGTACAAGAGAAACTTTGATATGGTACTCCTCAGATGCGTTGATAGAACAGAAGCAGATTTGTTAATGCATGAAGTGCACGAAGGATCCTTTGGTACCCATGCTGGAGGACATGCAATGGCTAAGAAATTTCTAAGATCAGGTTATTACTGGATCACAATGGATGCCGACTGTTGTGCCTATGCTAGAAAATGCCATAAATGCCAGATTTATGCGGATAAGGTACATGTGCCTCCCAATCCTTTGAATGTGATGTCTTCGCCTTGGCCCTTTGCTATGTGGGGCATTGACATGATTGGCAAGATTGAGCCGACTGCTTCAAATGGCCACAGATTCATCCTGGTCGCCATTGACTATTTCACCAAGTGGGTCGAAGCAGCTTCATATGCAAATGTTACAAGGCAAGTGGTAGCCAGATTTCTGAAAAGAGATATCATCTGTCGATATGGAGTACCCGAGCGAATCATTACTGATAATGGTTCCAACTTGAATAACAAAATGATGGCAGAGCTATGCCGGGACTTCAAAATCCAACACCACAATTCTTCTCCTTACAGACCAAAGATGAACGGTGTTGTTGAGGCAGCTAATAAGAATATTAAGAAGATTGTGCAGAAAATGGTAGTCACTTACAAGGACTGGCATGAGATGCTACCATTTGCCTTGCATGGGTACCGCACGTCAATCAGAACATCCACTGGGGCAACACCGTATCAACTTGTGTATGGTATGGAAGCAGTCCTACCTGTTGAAGTTGAATTACCCTCCCTACGGGTACTGATGGATGTTAAACTGAGTGAAGCAGAATGGGTCCGGTCCCGATACGAACAACTGAGTCTGATTGAAGAGAAAAGATTGGCTGCAATCTGTCATGGGCAGTTATATCAGAAAAGAATGAAGAGAGCCTTCGATCAGAAAGTCAGGCACCGAGAGTACCAAGTAGGAGATCTCGTACTAAAGAGAATCCTCCCTCCTCATACAGACCATAGGGGCAAGTGGACATCAAATTATGAAGGACCATTTGTAGTAAAGAAAGTTTTCTCTGGTGGAGCACTGATGCTCAGCACTATGGATGGTGAAGATTTCCCGTCCCCTGTGAATTCAGATGCAGTTAAAAATACTTCGCATAAAATGACCCGCTGGACACAAAAACAGAATGTAAGTCCAGGCAAAATAGGGCATCCCGGCGAGTCAAAAACAGAATAAAAGACTCGGGCAAAAATAAGGGAAAATAAACAAAAACATGTACACCCGCTGAGTTGAAAAGCCGCATTGGACAACTCAGGCAAAAATGGGTATCCCGATGGATTGAAAACCCAAAAGGGCGATCCATGCAAAACAAGGGAATAAGCGAACAACTGCACTCAGAATTCGTCTGTATCACTCACAACTTGGTAAGCTTCGGATGGATCAAGCTTCTTTCAGAATCAGCCTTATTCAGAAAGCAAGACGAGAAGAACGTCAAATGTCATACGAGTCATAGCAGAAGGGAAGCTCCGTAAAGCGTCGTCAACATTGCCAGCATTTTGTTTCTCAATTTGTAACAATCTCCTCATTTTAGGAGATATGTTTCTTTGACTGTATCTTGCCAATTCAGGGCACATGAATTAATAAAATCAGATTTTCAGTCATGTCTCGTCTCGTACATTTTATTTTCATTTGCAAAATGTCTGATGTCTCTAAAAAACTGACTGCATGAATACGGATGCTTATCTTCAAAAATAAAAATACATGCTTACAGGGAATATACTTACTCTCGGGAGTGCCTAAACTCCTATCATGGAAATCCAGTAAGGGATACCCCGGGAACACTTGTGCGTTTCTATCTTTGCAGGATTGCGGGTATTCAAAGCACAACTTGGGGCATGAAAGCTTCATCCCAGCAAACTGGCAAATCAGCACTCAGTCTTAGCACCCGAAGTGCTTTCTCCCCAGCTGAGTTACCACTTGTTACTTCTCCCAGCCGAAGTGCCATTCATTCCTCCTCAGCAAAGTACAAAAGACAGGGAACCATCTCCCCACAAAGCTTCAGCCTCTATCCAGGAGAGCAACGCATGAAGGAATCACAACAGAGTGACGAAAGCTTCTACAAACCCCAGCTGGGCCTCTCATTTACTGGAATGGGTCTATCAGTGACTTATTTCCCCAAGCAGATACATCTCGTCAGATATACCAATGATCTTACCCCCAGCTGGGATGCTGATTTCAAACAGATCGACCAGAGATCTTCACAGCAACGGGATCCGAATCCCGGATTGGTATCTTTGCATAATCATAGCATTCGCATCATATTCACCCACAAAGCGTAGCATTCCGTCTAATACGGAGCATTACGGCAAAAATCAAACATATGGCATAATCATAAGCCATGTTTTGAAACAAACGCTTGTGAATATCGAGATCCATCAACAGTATACGGAATACCCCCTAGATTTCCCAGCAAAAGCAGTTGCCTCACATCCCCAAACACCAGTATATACTCCCTTTTGACACCCGTCCGTGTCATCATTCCCCAGTAAAGTCTCCTGAACACTCTTTACAAACAAGACCACCCGTATTACAGATACTTCCTGACACCCGTCCGTGTCGTACCCCCAGCAGAAAACCAAAGGATCCTCTTTGCACTCACAAAAACTTGTATACATACATTTCCTTGACATCTGTCCATGTCACTTTCCCCGGCACAGCAACCTAAACACTTTGTATATCAAATATTTGTTTATACTACACTTTTCTCCTTTTGACACTCGTCCGTGTCACTCTCCCCAGCAGATTAAACACCCATCTATACACCACTCACACTTATACAGATACTCGTCCGTATCTTGTATACACCGTTTATATCCCCACAGATTCGATACTAGTCCGTGTTCTTTGTTAACCAGTTGGTACTCGTCCGTACCATCATCTCAGAGCATGCGTCAAGCGTTCGTTTCTACCTGATACTCGTCCGTATCATAGTCTTAAGGATGCTCGTCCTCATCTTTAATCCATACACTGTGTCAAACACTTTTGTCTTCTTGAATCTAGACACTCGTCTGTGTCTATTTTTCCCCAGAAGAGTCCCCCCAGATTCAACACTCGTCCGTGTTCCTTGTTAACCAGTTGATACTCGTCCGTATCATCATCTCCGAACATGTGTCAGTATTTGCTTCTACCTGATACTCGTCCGTATCATAGTCTTAAGGATGCTCGTCCGCATCCTTAATCTATACACAGCGTCAAAACACTTATACCTTTTGTTTCTTGGATATAAACACTCGTCCGTGTTTACTATTCCCCAGTAGATCACCAACAAAGCAAATTTTCCCTTTTATCTGACATTCGTCCTGTGTCATGATAAGCCCTGAGAGCAGCCGTACCCTGCTAGGTGGTCGTCCTCCACCTCTTGATGGTCGTACTCCATCATGCTCATCCGATGGCCGTCCCCATCGTCGATTTTCTATCCGACATTCGTCCTATGTCGTGATATTTAGCAGTCGTCCCCTGCTAGGTGGTCGTCCTCCACCTCTTGATGATCGTCCTTCATCATTTTATCCAATGGCCGTCCCCATTGTTGATTTTTGGTTATCTGACATTCATCCTATGTCGTGATAAACCTCGAGAGCAGCCGTCCCCTGCTAGGTGGTCGTCCTCCACCTCTTGATGGTCGTCCTCCATCATGCTCGTCCGATGGCCGTCCCCATCGTTGACCTTTTATCCGGCATTCGTCCTATGTCGCGATATTTTCGGCAGCCGTACCCTGCCAGGTGGTCGTCCTCCACCTTAGATGACCGTCCCTCATCTTACCCCAACAGAGCAGCCGTCCCCTGCTAGGTGATCGTCCTTCACCTTTGATGACCGTACCTCAGCTATTTATTTCATTTATTTTTTAACCCGATGGCCGTCCCCGTCGTGGTCCCTTTTCTTTTTAGCCCGATGGCCGTCCCCATCGTTGGTTACTTTACTTTATGAACTTGATGGCCGTCCCCGTCATGTTTCATTAATCCCCAGAGAATCTTATAGCTTTACTTGATGGACGTCCCCATCATAATATCTTTTATCCCCAGCATGTCGGCCGTCCCCGTCATTGCTTTATTTTCCACACTTTTCCAGCATGTCGGCCGTCCCCGTCATTGCTCTTTACCCAGCAGTCGTCCTCTGCTCGACGGTCGTACTCCGTCGCCCACACTTTACAATATACTTTATTTTTTCTTTTACAATATATATCCCTTTTCTTCTTCATTCTGTGAGTGCAAATTTTGGACTGTCTTTGGTATTCAACCACAAGTTATCTTGTTTGCCTGTTAAGCCGTCGCTTACATCCTACACAGCTAACTCATGTTTGAATAGGGGCAGCTGTAAACACCCCAAATTTGCCCTCACCCATTCACACCATGGCTTGTGATCATTTCATATGCATAAACACAATCATAACATCTCATAGTACATTTTTGATTCACTGCATAGATTCAAAGTCATCTGCATCTAGGGTTTGTGATCTGAGCAATCCAAGAACCTCTTGAGCCACTCCAAAGGCAATCAAACACTTCAAAGGGGTCCATGTATGTTCTAATATCATATTATATCCTCTCAAAGTCAATAATGCCAAAGAATCACAAGAACTGAGATTGGTATGGAAGCAGAGCCAGGCTTGACTGCACAGATGACCTAAAATTAGGGTTTTGGTTTCAGAGGCCATAACTCCAATTTTTTTGGTCATTCTTGTTTCTATTGGTCTCTATATGGTATAGGGAGTATGCATATCAATTTTCATGAAGAAATTCAATGGGGAAGTCATCTGATCAAGGGTTGACTTTCTGAGCAAGTCAGTGTAAAATCAGGGCATCTGAGACCCCCAATGACCCAACCAAGGGGTGATCTTCATCATTTTGAGTGTATATGATCTTTATTTGATCATAGAAGAGGTTGGAAGTTTACAAAATTCAAGAATTTCAAGCCTTTTGCAAATTTGACTTTTTGGGCAAGTTTGACCTTTAATGAAAATGTCATTTTATGCAACTTTTTCAACCCTTACTTTTTGATTCAAGAAAGCTTCAAATGGAAAAACTTTGGTCATGAAAGTTGTAGAATAGATCTTTCCCTTTTCAAAAAGTACAAGAACATGACCTAATTCATTTTGGATCAAAAGTTATGGCTTGTCAAAGTTGGCAAAAATCATAAAATTTCAAGTCATGCACCAAAGAGGCAAAGTTGCAAATTCACTTCTCAAGGCCAATTAAGTCATTAAATGGGCTTCTAATCCACACAACATGATCACACAACATCTAAAGTTCAGAATGCACCCAAGGAATCACATGTTTCATGGCCCATGGATCAAGTTTCTTCCATAAGAACCAAAGGCAAGGCAAGTTGCAAAAGTCATGATAGCTTCTCATCCACTTGCTGGCTAGTATGCTGAACCCTCCTCGGCCTTTTCCCTCACCATGCTGCGCAGCACACCCTCCATGTACTTGGCTAGAAAGTGACCCATGCTTCTCTTACACAAAAGTTGACATTTTGCAAAAGCACCCATACCAATCACAAAAGCACATGTCATGTCATCTGACCAATAGGATTTGTTTATGTGAATCAAAAGCAAGACAAAGTATACATTACACAAGCCTGAAACCAGCCACAAGACAACATTCACATTTTCACCCTCACTTGCAAGAGATTTCGAAACTCTCAACACAGGCCATAAACTCAAAAACAAACTTCATAGATCAACTCAACTCATCTTCCTGGTCACAAAGCACCCATCATCCTTGCCTTAAACTGCCAGAATAACAAACACGATCCTCACCTGACCTTGAACAGAACTTGTTCAAACTTCCAAACCAGCCAACACAAACTCTCTCTAAGCATCAAGATGTCATCAGGGGCCTAAAAGGAGTGGATTGCGCAAAGAAAAGAGGCCAGAAAGTTGCAAACTGAAAAGCTTCAAACTCAGGTAGCTTCATGAACATTTTTTCCAGAAATGGATTTTTAAGTTCCTAAATTGTTCTTCATGATTCACTGATCACTCTGATGTTCTTGGTTTTGAAAATGGTTGAGAAATGAGAGTTTAATCTTGTTCTGAAACTCTTGCCCTAAAAAATGTTTTGTTTCGATTCAGTTGATTGAGGAAGAATAAATGATGTTTGAGTGAGGGGTTTGATTCGTTTTGGGATGGGGATGATTTCTGGATAGTTAGTTCTCATTTTCATTGCGTGTAGAGTTATTTAGCATTTGGACTCGCCGGAGAAGATGACCGGAACCACTGTTCCGGTCATCTGAGAGTCATTAAGGCTGGATTAGGGCTAATTAATTAGGGTTAGTGAATTTGAATGTAGGCCGTCCAGATGCGCGCCTAGTCAACTCCCGCGCGTGTGAGTTTGAATGCTGGCCTTAGGATCAGTTGACTTCTTCATTAATTCATTTAATTTCATTTTTATTTTCATTAAAATACATTTGTTTTGTACATTTATTTAAAAATAGCAAAATCAATTTAAAAATTCTGAAATTTTTTGTACAAACTTTTATTAAATTTCAGAACACAAAAATATTTTTATTTTTATTTTTTGCATTCAAAAAATATTTTTAAATATTTAAAAGTTTATTTTTAATTAATTAATGAGAATTAATTAATTAAAAATACTTTTAAGTATTTAAAAATCACCAAAAAATTCATGAAACATTTAAAACCATTTAGAAACATTGTCCAACCCTCAAACCAAATTTCTTTTTTGATCTTGATGCATTTTGAGAATTTTTCATGGAATTAAAATCATTTTAATGCATTATTTTGATCCAAACTTCCAAAAATCATTTCTGCCTAACCATTGAGAGTTGGACCTTGATTCTTTTTGCATTGCATTGTGTTTAGCATGTAGTATGTGAGATTAAATTGGCATGATTTGATCTTTCATTTTCCATTTGATTGGCATTTTTCTTGTTAAGGAACCCTAAAACCCTAGAAAACTTAGGAAAATCATAATTTGAATTAGGTTAAGAGTTGGAACCTCTCCTTTGGGCAGTGAGTTAGTATAGGTTTAGGGATCCTTTGAGTGCATTTTCAATTTTTTACCTTGATGTTTGCTTCTGATTTTGGTTTTTGTTTGATGCATTGATCATAAACCCTAATTTGGACTTCCATATGCATCCATCTTGCATTTGCTTGCATAACATGACTTGCCATAGCATTTAGTGCATCCATTTGATCCTTTGGACATCTTAAGACATATTGAAAGCATGTTTGATCATTGCATCTTGCATTTGCCATATTGTATGCCATCTGCATCTCATAACTTTTCATGTATGATCATGGCTCTTAACTTGTTTCATTTGCACCCATAAGCTTGTATGATCATCCCCATGTGTTATTTCATGTTTGTAGCATCTCATAGCATCATTAACATCTCATATTTGCTTCTGGTTTTGTTTCTCATCATGCCATTTCATTTCATTTGGCATTGCATTGCATTTCTTTCACTAACTTTTCAGGTGGTAAGCAACTTTGAGAAGTGAATTTGCCTTCACTTCTCACATTTTCTTTTCATCTCCTTCATGCATCCTTGCTGCATTTTGCTATGTGTTTGAGTTTAAGCTTGCTCATTCTTCTTCTTCTCACTTTCTTTCCTCAAGTGACTTGCCTTCTTAAATGAAGCAAGTTGCTTTGCTTCTCCTGATCCTTTCATCTGCTTCCTGGTGGTTCCATTGAAGATTTCTCTTGTAAACCTCACAAACCTTAGGAACAACCATGCATGACAATGATTAGGGTTTTGATTAGTCTCCCCTCTTAGTTTTACCTTTGTGTCTCTTTGAGTCTTCTCTTCTCATCTCATAATCAGGGACTAAACCCTAAAGGCTTTAAGGCTTTGTGATTAAGCTTATGCCTGCATCCTTCTATTAGGATGGAGTGTATAACTTTAATCCTAAGTGTTAAATCCTTAATGTGTTTAAATCCTTTAATCAATCCATCTAATAATCATCAAGATATCACACTTGTAACTTGGGCCTTGCATTAGGGTTCTAATTCTTCCTTAATTGGTTAAGAAGGACTAACCCTAGTGTTAATGGACAAGTCCCCCTCAAGTTGTCTTACTAACCCTAAAAATCACTTCATCATCATATCATTAATGAAAATCCACTTAATCAAAGGCTTGTTTTATCATGAGTTTAATCCCTAATCATGGATTAAGTTGAGGAGTTTTCCTCAGCTTAAACATTCTCATCTATTATCCTTCTATTAGGATGGTGTAATGAGTCTATTTAATCCCTGATTATGGCTTAACCTCATTACTCAACACTAAACAAAAACACCAAAAACATCTAAATAATCACAAGTAGGTTAATGATCTTAATCCTACATCAAAGGTGATTAAGTGTGAGAATCTGACTTCACACTTAAGGTATTCTCATTACCCCTAATCAGAGGGAGGATGTGATGAGTTTACTAACCCATTGGTTTAGGCTTAAGCTTATTAACTTATAACAAACTTTCAAAAGCAATAAAAGATTGAAAACTCAAAAACAAACAATAATCGTCTCCTTCGGGATTCTTTTCTCATCTCACTCACTCATAAACGAGAACTTGCTTCTTCCGTCTAATGCAAGACAGTTTGCATCTGTGCCAGACAGATCATACACTTGAGCATTGATTAGCAAGCAGTTCAAAAGTCAATTCATCTTTCAGTCTCTTTGGGTCGAACTACGGTGTTCTGACTTCCTCATTGCACGAGAGGATACGTAGGCATAACTTAACAGTTATCGAACAAAAAGTCTCTGTATATTCCCCCTCTTTCCAGCATCTTTCTCTTAGCCTCATTATCATGAGCAATCCATTCTCATTCTTACACTGACACTGTATATATCACATTTCACTTCTTTTACACTGACACCTGTACATCCTTTTCCAGCTATTGTATACACAAATTGCACTGACACTACCCCTTTAAAACACAAATCTTTTAAGCGTGGATCCCGTCGAGTACGACGGACAATCTAGGTGCTAATACCTTCCCAGGTTGTAACCAACCCCCTTTCTCAGTCTCTCTGGTTCGCAACCGCCTTATCCATATCTTTCTAGGTCTATGCAGCATTGCCTTTCCTCCGGGATAAAAATGCCTAGCTGGCGACTCTATTCATCTCCAGTGAGTTCACTGCTGTGTGTTCTCATTGTTCCTTTCGCCGACCGTTCGCGTCTGTACCCTTATTTGGGCCAGTCCCATCTATCGGGAGCGACAATATTCTGTCAAAATCATTTGCCATCTTGCAACCCTTCCGGTAAGTGCTGGCTTCTCAAATATGTACTTGACTGGATCCATTTTTGAGATCAACAAGGTAGTGTGAGTTAACATATACTGTCTTAGTCGGCGAGCAGCCCACGCTAAAGCACAGCAAGTTTTCTCGAGCAGTGAATAACGTTGTTCACAGTCGGTAAACGTTTTGCTTAGGTAGTATTTTGCATATTCTTTTCGACCAAACTCGTCATGCTGGCCCAGCACACACCCCATTGACCCTTCTAATACTGTCAGGTACATTATTAGAGGTCTTCCTTCAATTGGAGGCATAAGAATTGGAGGTTCTTGTAAGTACTCCTTGATTTTGTCAAAAGCCTTCTGACAATCTTCATTCCACCTGATTGTTTGTTCTTTTCTTAACAATTTGAACAGGGGCTCACAGGTTGCAGTGAGATGAGATATGAACCTTGATATGTTGTTCAATCTACCTAAGAACCCCCGAACTTCCATTTTAGTCCTAGGTGTCGGCATCTCCTGAATGGCTTTGACTTTGTCAGGATCAACTTCAATTCCTTTTTCACTTACAATGAATCCCAGCAGTTTACCGGAACGTACCCCGAATGTGCATTTGTTGGGGTTTAGCTTCAATTGGTACTTTCTCAGACGCTTGAATAACTTCAGCAGATTTACCAGATGATCTTCTTCAGTGAGGGATTTGGCAATCATGTCATCCACGTAGCATTCAATTTCTTTGTGGATCATGTCGTGGAATAACGTCACCATAGCCCGTTGATAAGTCGCACCGGCATTCTTCAGTCCAAAAGGCATTACCTTGTAACAAAACGTGCCCCAAGGTGTGATGAAGGTAGTCTTCTCCATGTCTTCGGGTGACATCCTGATCTGATTATACCTTGAAAATCCATCCATGAAAGAGAACACCGAGAACTGAGTTGTGTTGTCGACCAATACATCAATGTGAGGTAATGGGAAATCATCCTTCGGGCTAGCTCTATTCAGATCCCGGTAATTCACACACATCCACACTTTTCCATCCTTCGTAGGCACTGGTACAATATTAGCAACCCACGGCGGGTAACTAGTTACAGCAAGGAAGCCGGCGTCCCATTGTTTTTGTTCTTCTTCCTTAATCTTCATGGCCATATCTGGACGAGTACGGCGTAGCTTTTGCTTCACTGGAGGGCAATCTTCCTTTAATGGCAGCTTGTGCATAACAATATCAGTATCTAGACCCGGCATGTCTTGATAGGACCAAGCAAAGACGTCGATGTATTCTCGAAGCATGTCAATGAGTTGTTCTTTTACTGAAGCCTGCAGACTGGCCCCAATCTTTACTTCTTTCAAGTCCTCCTCGGTACCAAGATTAACTGTTTCAACCTCCTCCTGATGAGGAGTGATCACTTTCTCTTCTTACCTCAACAACCTGGCTAACTCTTCAGGTAACTCATAGTCTTCTTCAACCCCTTCATCAGCTTGATTAATTGGATTGTCGAAGTCATACAAGGTCATAGCAGTGCTGTTGTCGGTGCAATCTGGAGGATAATCTCTACAAGGTTTGAGGTTGGTTCGTTTTAGTGATCAATTTTAATCTTGTTTAGAAAAAGTGAAAATGAAGTTATTTATTTCGAAAACATTGCCATTTTATTGTTTTGTACAAAAGTGAAAAATGAAAAGACAACGAGGGAAAAAGAGACTTGTTTGCAAAAGATGTCCGATATTCATTGATTAATCCATTTGCACAAAATTACAATATGGCCCTATTACAGAATGAGTCCTGACACCTTGGGCAAGATGCAGGACTTGATGCATATTAAAAAGACAGGAAATAATAATTACTCTGCAGGAGTAACCCTTATAATTTCCTGGGAAGACCAGTTAAGGACTTGGCGCCCCGGGATCATTAGACGTATCCAGCTCTCCAGGTTGTGGTCGCTTTCCGCCTCGTCTCCCAGGTTGTTGACAGCATCTGGGGTGAGCATCCCCCCACTGATGAACTTGGGCTCTTTTGCAGCCTCTGACTGATCTTGTCGGAATGGTTTGTAACCCAAACCGAATATGTCCTCCTTCTTCTCCACTAGCAGCAGCTTGCCCCAGCCTTGAGCATTACCATCTTCAACAACCTTCCGGGATTGCTGATAGGAGACAATTGAAGTACCCATCCTGTCTTCCTGGGATGCAGCAAATACTTCAGTCGTCACCTCATTGACATTCAGGGCCTCGAACCCTTGGCTCATAGTTTCATGGATTTCACCATCCATTTCAATATACTTGTATGTAGCCAGATGGCTAACAAATATGTCCTCTCCACCACAGATAGTGATAATCTATCCTTCCCACTCATATTTCAGTTTCTGGTGAAGGGTCGACGTTACTGCGCCTGCGGCGTGAATCCATGGTCGACCTAACAAACAGCTGTATGCTGGCTGAATGTCCATCACATAGAAAGTGGTCTTAAAGACTTGCGGACCGATTATCACTGGCAGCTCCACCTCTCCAAGAACAGATCTTTTGGAGCCATCAAAAGCCCTGACCACAAGGTTGCTTGGTCGGAGAGCTATTCCATCATATTTGAGCTTGACAAGAGCTTTCTTGGGTAAGACATTGAGTGAGGACCCAGTGTCTACAAGAACATGAGATAGTACAGCTCCTTTGCACTCCAGGGTTATGTACAAAGCTTTCTTGTGGTGACGTCCTTCTGTTGTCAAATCAGCGTCAGTGAAACCTAGCCCATGGCTAGTATTGACATTTGACACAACTGTTTCAAGCTGATTTACTGTGATCTCTTCTGGCACGTAGGCAGCATGCAGAACTTTGAGTAGTGCATCCCGATGGGCTTTGGAACACAACAGCAGGGATAGTATAGAGATCTTAGAAGGAGTCTGGTGGAGCTGGTCCACAACTTTATAGTCACTTCTTTTAATTATCCTCATAAATTCATCCATGTCCTGGTCAAAGGATGATTTATGAGTCTCTTTTGATGCAGATTCTTCAGGTATCACACTCTTCCCTTTGGCTTTGGCAGCAGCCTCTGCCTCAGTATTAATTCTGGGAGCTTGTGACGCGAAGAGACGTCCGCTTCGGGTGAAGCCTCCACCTCCCCCGACATTATCCACTTGGGGAGTAAGAACTGGAGAATCAAGAAGGACTTTCTCTCCATTGCAGTATAGGTCAGCACCATAATGCCATGGTACAGCGTTGTCTTTATCATATGGAATTGGCCCGGGCACCGTGATGGTGACTGGGCTTACTGCAGCAGAAGTTGGAACCATAATTGTCTGTGGATCATATAAGATAGTGACGGGACTTCTGGAGGATATTGGTGGTGATGAATTGAAGCTCGGTTGAAACTGTTGTTGAGATTGTTGAAAGTTGTTGGAATTCGGGACCGTTGTCGGGTCGTAATAAATTGTAATTGTGGAGACATCATTGTTGGTGGTTGCTGGAGTTGTAGAAGGAGGCGAGATGGAACTGTTGTTTATTGAAGCGATGGAAGAAATGATTGCTGAAGTTGTAGATGAATCAGTAGGAACAATGGTTGTTGCAGTTGTAGAAGATTCACTTGTTGTTGACAAAAGAGTTGTTGGTGTTGTAGAAGCGGTTGTTGTAATTTGAAGGATGCCTTCTTTGATTAAGCCATTGATGCCATCTCTCAAGCTTGCACACCCATTCTCGGAACGTTTGCATGATTCACAACAAGCCTCACAACCTGGAAACACTTGGCATTTCAAAAGCTGGGCGTTAACCTCTGCCAGAGGTGTCTGAATACCTACAATATCTTCTATTAAACTCATGGGTGAGCCTTCCTCTATAGCATTAATCCTTGGCCCACTGTGGCTCGGCATAGGATTTTTCATGACATTGGGAGGAGGTGCAAAGTTCAGGGCCTTTGAATCTACCAGATCCTGGACCTTCATATGCAGAGCTCTGCATTTTTCCGTGGAGTGACCAAGTGCATTAGAATGAAAAGCACACCTAGCGTTGACATCATAATTTCTTGGAAGATTCTGAGGATCAGGTGGAGCCAATGTCCTCAACTCAACAAGATTGAGCTTTAGGAGTTGTGGCAGCAGTGTAGCATATGGCATTGGAATAAGGTCAATCACCCTGTTGATCTGAGATGGCCGCTGTTGAAAAGGGCGTTGTTGTTGATTGTTGTTATAAGATCTCTATTGAGGAAATTGTTGTTGTTGCGGAAAGTGTTGTGGTTGTTGAGTATACTGAGGAGGTGGAGTAGGGATAGTAACAGCAGCAACTGTTCTGGGTAGATATTGGGGTCTCCCTCTTCCCATGTGTACAGAATTTGTCTCACCAGATCTACAGGACCCAGCAAATGGCTTCCTTGCACTGTTTGAACTGGCACCGTTGTCGGAGATCTTTCCCATCTTCAGTAGGCTCTCTATTCTTTCCCCAGCTATCACCACATCTGCAAAGCTGGTGGAGGAAAATGCAGCCAATCTGTCAATATAGGTACCCTGGAGAATATTCATGAACATGTCTGCCATCTCCCTTTCAGACATCGGGGGTTGAACTGCAGCAGCCAGTTGCCTCCACCTTTGGGCATACTCCCTAAAACTTTCACGGGAAGATTGTGACATTCCCATCAGAAGGGTCCTGTTTGGAGCCATGTCTAGGTTATATTGATACTGACGGATGAAAGCTTCAGCCAAGTCTTTCCAGTTTCTTATTGTGGCTCTGGTCAAGTGGGAGTACCATTCTCGGGATGCCCCGGTTAAGCTATCCTCGAAGTAAAACATCCACAGCTTCTCGTCCATGGTGTATGCTTTTAATCTTCCCAAGAATGACTGAAGGTGGGTGCATGGGCAGGATGTGCCGTTATACCTTTCAAAACACGGGGGTTTGAACTTGTGAGGAATTCTCACCCCTTCCACCAATCTCATGTCCATGACATCGAAACCTAGAGAGTTTTGGGATTCAAGAGACCTCAGTTTCTCTGCAATCTCATCTAACCTTCGGTCGTAAACTTCGTCTCCAGCCCCTACTACAGTGAACTGCTCTTCTTGAGGATCTTCCTGCAAGACCCTTCCTCCAGCAGTGTTTCCCTGAGTATTTCTTATGGCATTAATTTCTGGGTTCAGGTGAGGTCCAAACTCTGGTGGATCAGTGCGAGGCTGCACGTGATCGTTGTTGCTGGTACCCCCTGTACCTGGATGGTGTTCCTCAGGAGTTTGTCGCTCAACTAACTCCCTCAGTCTTTCCTGGCTCTGAGCTAAACCAGTCATTACAGTCATGAATTGAGTCATCTGATTTCTCATCTCAACCCTCTCATTGGCTATTTGGGTCCTTACTTCATTCAAGTCTTGCTAAACTTGATCCATCTGGAGTCCCGAAAGGTTGTTTCTTGTCGGGTACCGGTGTATTCTGTTGACAGGGAACACTCTTCTGCGAGCAATGTTTCCTGAAACCACAACAAAGTGAGAAACAGCAATAAAACAAAAACCTACAAAACAAAGAGAATGTTTGTATGCAATGCAGGATGCCTATTTGTCTTCCAAGGGTATCCGGTTTGGTTCTTTGGTTTTGACCTTTCTAGACCTCGAGGAAATGCTGACGATGTTGCAGAGAGAGATAAAACCCACCAAAAATAATACAAACCATATATATATTACAAAGAGTGAAGATACATAGTTTGATTACAACAAAGTCTCCATGGTGGGTCAAAATACAACAACAAAAGGAAAATACAATCAAAATGAAGTACAAACAAAATGAATCAAACATCCAGCCCAAAGTCATCTTCTCTGACCTCCCTCAGGAGGGCCTCAGTCACTGGACCCACAGGGTGCTCTGTGATAGTCCTGATGAGGAGGTTCCTGGTAGCAATGGCACTGGTCATCTTCTTATGCTTATCCTGATCCTTTGACCTCTTCAGCCCCGCCCGGAGTTTCAATTTAGAGATCTCCTTCTGTGCTGCTGATAATGCCTCCTGATGCTTCTTCTCACTAGCCTCCAGTTGCTCTATCTTAGCTTGAGTCCTTTGATCTTCTTGTGCACGGGCCTCAATGATTCTGATCCACCTAGCCTGGCTTTCCTCTAGATAATGCTCTGCCCTAGCCTTCTGAGTCTTTGCTTCCTTGCAAGCATTCTTTAGTACTAATTCCCCTGCTCTAGCCTTTCTGATGTAGTCATCTGTCTTTTCAATATTGGTTAAATGCTCAATCCTAAGCATCTCTAACCTCTCATTATCTAGACGGTTGTCATTTCTCTCCCAGATAGTCTTCTTTAAGGCTTCAGAGAGCTGAGCATTCCTTTCCTTTAGCTTCTCAAACTCTTCCAAACTGACAGTAGCTGCAGGTTGCACTGTTGAAGGTCCAGGTACATCTTCTAAAGTGAATGGCATTCGGGTGATCTGTGCCCTGGTACGAGACCAATCAAGATACTGTGTTGAAGCAATATTGTTGCATTTGCCCAAAATGGCTGTCCCTTTTGTCTGGATGTTGTCCTAGGCCCAGGTTGCCTGTCTGACAACAGCAGAGTTGTGCTGGATTTCACAATAGAGGGTCTCAGTCAAATCTTGCCCTCTTGGAGGATGAACCAAAGCATACCCTAATTGTCTCTTGAAGAGTACAGGATTGTAATTGATGCAGCCTTTTACTCCAATCAAAGGCACATTAGGATACTGCCCACAACTAGTAATGATGTATTTGCCCTTGGTGCTCTGAGTGCACCATCTGATGTCTTCTGATGTCAAGGCAATCAGTCTCTTAGCCCATTTCTTTGGCTGGTGAGGGTTCAGGAAAGTATTTGACTTTGGAAAATGTCTTAACAACAAAGAGTAATAAAGGGGAGCACAGCATCTGACCAGTCCTCCTCTTTGCTTCTCATTCCTCTGGTGCACTGAGTAATAGAAGTATCCAAGCAAGGTAGGCACTGGGTTCCTTAGCAAGAACAGGTGAATGGCATTCTTGCTTACAAACTTTGGCTCGTCTGCAAACAAGATAACTCCATATATACTGAGTGCCAAGAGAGCATAAACAGCATCCCACTTCCCTGCTGCAGCATGCACGGTGGCCTGGGAGATCAAGAAATATAAGTGAAGGCATGGAACTCCAGCCTTGGTGGTCATGCTCTGATCAATGAGGACAGACTCCAAATGCAATGCCATGGCTATGTCTTCATTCTTGGGAGCTACCATCTCAGGGTTGAAAGGAATCCCTCTCCTGATAGGAACTCCTAACAACATGGAAAATTCTTCTAGCAGAGGTCCCAACTGAAAGTCAGGAAATGTGAAGCATCTGAAAGGAGGATCATAAAACTGCAAGCAAGTATGGATCATGCTCCTCTGGGATGCATCCAGGTCCATGATCATGTCCAATATGACTCCATAATGTTCTCTGAATAGTGGGACATGATCAGGAGTAATGAGAGACTGGATCTGTCTGATGCCTGTCAGGGTAGGCTCAAAGAAGTGGTATGTGATATTGCTCTTCCTGGAAGTGTCCATGCTGATAATGGATACTGGTGAAGGAGACTGAGAGCAACTGCTGATGAAGGTCACTGAATGAGATGCTGGAGATGAGTCTCTGATGAAGATAGCTGGAGAAGAATCTCTGAAAAACTGATAAAGGTACTGGAGAAGATAACTGAACAAGTCTGAGCAGCAGAATGGGTCAAAACCAAACTAAAGACAATAAGGTGGATACCATGTAAAACAAATAGGCAAATGTTAAATGATGCAAAAATGATGTATGAAAAATGATATGCAAAGGGTTTGTGATCAAGTGTTGGATCTGTTATCTGCCTTGATAAGGTCCATGTGTGTTTATAAGTCCGAATGGAGGCTTAGAAAACCAGTAACCAGGTGGGGGACTCAAATAAAGAGTCACAAATTTAGGGTTTCACAAGAACTTTCCAAGGTGGTGCATTCTTAAACAAAACTAGTAACAGGGTATGATGAGGCCAAGGGTTCCTGCAAACCTGTAAACATCCCAACCCCCTCACATGTAATGTTCTAGAACAAGGATCCTCAGACTTGGATCAGTTATGAGAAGTGTAAACACTTCTAACCCGGAGGTATAGTGTTTACAATAACCATAAAAAATCCTCCTCTAATTCACCTCAGATGCTGAAGGTCATAAAAGGTCATCCAGACTTAGCAGGCTTCCCAGATAGCCCTAGTACTACAGGAAATCCGTAGCACAGAGTTCTCAAGAAGAAACCTACGTCTGAACTGTGTTTCATATTCCCGCACCAGACCTAAATGGAATGGGAAAGAATATGAAGCCACTCTAGCCTATGTGTCACTTAGGTCCCCGGTATAGGACCTTAATCACTCAATGATCCCCCACCCACCAAGGAAACAGCAGATCCAGCACATGATAATGACAGTATGAAATGCATAAAAACTGTAAATGAAAGCAATAAATAAAGTTATACAGAAACCAATAAATGAAGCAAATAAGGAGCACAAGTAGCACATAACACCCCCGTAAACACAAATCAAACAAGCACTAGGAGGACCCCCAAAAAGAACCAGAAGCCCTGGTTGCAATATAAGGGTCCCCAGTAGAGTCGCCAAGCTGTCGCTCCCAAAGATTTGCATCCCAGTACAAGCGCGAACAGTTGACGAAAGGAGAAGATGAATAGAGTCGCCAGCTAGGCATTTTTATCCCGAAGGAAAGGTAATGCTGCATAAACCTAGAAAAGGGTGGATAAGACGGTTGCGAACCAGAGAAACTGAGAAAGGGGGTTGGTTACAACCTGGGAAGGTATTAGCACCAAGATTGTCCATCGTACTTGACGGGATCCACGCTTGAAAGTTTGTGTTTAGAGGGGTAGTGTATGTGCTATTTGTGTGCAAAAGCTAAGAAAAGAATATACAAGTGTCAGTGCAAAAGTGAATTGCTCAGGAACTGAGGCTTAGGAAAAGAATGCTGAAAGAGGGGGATGACAAAGACTTTTGTTCGATAACAGTTAAGTTATGCCTACGTATCCTCTCGTGCAATGAGGAAGTCAGAACACCGTAGTTCGACTAAAAGAGACTGAAAATGAATTGACTAATGAACTGCTTGCTTGTCTATGCTCAAGTGTATGACTTGTCTGGCTCAAGTGCTAACTGTCTTGCATTAGACGGGAGAAGCAAGTTCTCGTTTGTGAGTGAAGATGATGAGAAAAGAATCCCAGAGGAGACGATTATTGTTTGTTTCTGTGTTTTCAGTTTTGTTATTGTTTTTGGTGTTTTGCATAAGTTAATGAGCTTAAGCCTAAATCAAGGGCTTGTAAACTCTTATATCCTCCCTGATTAGGGATAATGAGAATACTTAAGTATGAGGTAAGCACCTCAACTTAATTACCATGATGATGTAGGATTAAGATCATTAACCTACTTGTGATTATTTAGATGTTTTTGGGTTTTTGTTTAGTGTTAAGTAATGAGTTTAAGCCATAATCAAGGATTAGTGAACTCATTACACCATCCTAATAGAAGGATAATAGATGAGCACACTTAAGTTGAGGAGGATACCTCAACTTAATCCATGATTAGGGATTAAAATAATTAGATGACAAACCTTTATTAAAGTGGATTTTAATTAAGTGAGATTAAGAAGTGAGTTTTATGGTTTGTAAGACAACTTAAGGGGGGACTTGTCCATTAAACACTAGGTTTAATCCTTCTTAACCATAAAGGAAGAATTAGAACCCTAATGTAAGGCCCAAGTTACAAGTTAACGTCTTAGTGATTAATAGACCGATTGATTAAGAGGTTTAAACAAATTAAGGGTTTAACACTTAGGATTAAAGTTATACACTCCATCCTAAGAGAAGGATGCAGGCATAACCCTAATTCCAAAGGCTTAAAGCCTTAAAGGTTTAGTCTCTAATGATGGGATGAGAAGAGAGACACAAAGAAGACTCAAAGGTAAAACCTAAGGGGAACTAATCACAACCCTAATTATTATCATGCTTGGATGTTCCAATGGTTTGTAAGGCTTTGAGAAAGATCTTCAAGGAAGCCACCAATGGAAGAAGCAAAAGAAAGGAGGAAGAAGCAGAAGAAATAAGTTACTTACTTCATTGAAGAAGATAAGTAACTTAAAAGAAAGAAAGTGAGAGACGAACATGAATGAGCAAGCCCACTCAAAGTCATTCAAAAATGCAGCAAAGATGCATATGAAGAAAATGAAGAGAAATGAGAAGTGAAGGCAAATCCACTTCTCAAATTACTTACCACCTGAAAATGTTAGCACGAGATGCATAAGGAAAGAAAAGAGATGGAATGATGCATATGCAAAGACAAAATCCAAAGTCAGAAGCATACACATAATGCAAATGATTCTATGACATGATGCAAATACATACAAATTGCAATGAATGGTCATACAAAGAGAATGAATGCAAATGAAGCATGCTTTGAAGTTTGAAAGTTCATGAATGTTTATGGAATGAAATGAATGCAAATCATGGCAAATGAATGCAGAAATGATTAAGCATGATTCTAACATGTCTTAAGATGTCTAAGATGACATATGAATGCATGAAATTTCATGGCAAATTCATGTATGGATGCATATGCAAGATGAATGCAAATGAAGATGCAAAATTAGGGTTTTAAGGCAATATGAGATGCACATGGCAAAGACAGAAGAAAATGACATGATAAAAATTTGCAAATGAGCTCAAACAAACCATAAACCCATATGATATCACACCCCAAAGAAGAAGGTCTAACTCTTAACCTAAAGAAAGTTATGATGTTTCTAAGTTAATTAGGGTTTTTGGGTACCTCAAAAGGAAAAATGCAAATCAATTTGAAAACGAAAGATAAATTCATGCCAAAAATATCCTAGATATTACATGATATGTGAAAAACAATGCAAAAAGAATCATCATCAAATTCTTCATGGTTAGGCAGAAAAGATTTTTCAAAGTTAGGGTTCTAAAAAGGGGATTTTATGAACCCTAAATTCAAAGAAAATGTCAAAGTATGATCAAAACCAAAAATAAATTTGTGTGAATGGTTTGACAATGTTTCTAAATGTCTTAAGATGCAATTTGAATTTTTTTGTGATTTTTAGAAACCTAAATGGTATTTTAATTAATTAATTTCCATTAATTAATTAAAATAAACATTTAAATATTTTAAAAATACAATTTTTATGCAAAAAATAAAAATAAAAAATATTTTTGGTTTCTGAAAATTAATAATAGTCATGGTAAAAAAAATCAAAATTTTTTAATGATTTTTGTTATTTTTAATAAATATGTAAAATAAAATATAGAGAAAATAAAAATAAAAATGAAAGTATGCAAAAGGAGAGGCTGAGATCTAAAGTTGGGGGATCCAATGGTCCAGATGGCAAGTCAGCGTGACTGGAGGTATTTAAATCCAAAGGCCATGACTTAATCTTCTCACTTAAATGAAATCCTACGGCTATGTTTTAATTTGACCTAATTTAACTAATTAATTAAGTTTAGGGTTTAATGATTAATCTTAGCCCTTCAAAACGCGCGGCAAGCTCTCATCAAACGGCCCAAATTCAAACTCACTTAATCACCTAAGATTAGCCCTAATCCACCTCAGACGGCCGGAACAGTGTTCCGGTCGTCTTCTCCGGCAGGGTTCCTTCCTCAACTCTCTCCCCAGGCCATTTTAAGACCTCTAAAGCTCCAGATCAAATCCCCAACTCACCCCAAGCACGAATCAAACCTCAAAATCAATTTATTTTGCATCAATTATGAGAATCAAACCAGAACATGTTTCACGGGAAAAGTTTCAGAAGCTAAATACACGCTTGTTTTCAACTCATTTTCAAAATAAATTATATCATGATGATCAGCATAACATGTAGAACAAATTAGAAACTTAAAATCATGCTTCTGGAAAAAAGTTTGAAGATGGATACCTGAGCTGGAGCTTTCACTTTTGGAGCTTTCTGACCTTTTCTCATGTGCAAACCCACCCCAATGGACTCCTTGATGATGTTGAGAAGCTTTGAATGAGTTTATATGGCTTGGTTTGAGTGATTGCAACTCAGCTGGTCCAAAATCGTGTTTGTGTTTGGCTGACTTTTAGGGCTTGGCAATGGTTGGGAAATGATCTATGGATGATGGTGAGTTGATCTATGGAAAAATATTGGATCTTTGATGCTTGTGCAGTGTGTTTCGAAGAGATGAAGGTTGAGGGTATTTTTGTGAACTTGGCTTGTGTATGGTTCTGAGCTCCAAGGTTATGTGAATTGGCTTGCTTTTGGTCCACATAACAAGTCTCTATTGGCCAGAGAGTGGGTGGTGGCCTGTGGTGATTGGTATGGGTTCATTTGCAAAAAGTCAACAACTTGTGTACTTGAGGTATGGGCTCATGCAGGGGTTGTTCAAGGGCATGTCTGGCCTCATCTTGGTTCAAGGAGAGCCATGGGATTGAAATTATGCAGCTGGATGGCTTGGAAGGAAAGATTTCATAGGTTTTGCAAGTGTTATGTAATTTTCCCCTTTTGAGAAATCTTGTGATGCAAGGCATGAAATGTTGTGATTCTTTGGGCAATTCTGATCACAATGCATTGTACTATGTTTGTATGATTCTTAGAGATGCATTAGAGGTCACAAAATGACTTGGCAAGTGGTTTTGCAAAAAATCCTCTTTGGTGTGAAAGTGAAAATTATAGGATTTTTGCCAACTTTGGAAGATTATAACTTGAGTTCCATAATGAATTAGAACATGTTCTTGTACTTTTTGAAAAGGGAATGATCCAATCTACAACTTTCATGACCAACAATTTTTCATTTGAAGAAGTTTTGGTTGAGAAAGAGGAGGTTGAAGAACTTTCCCAAAATGGAAAGTTTCCATTACAAGTCATTTCCATTTTTGGCAACTTTTGGTTTAGCTCAAATTTCTTCAATTTTGTGAACTTCCAAGCACTCCAATGTTCAAATAAAGATCATATAACTTCAATTTGATGAAAATATTCCTTTGGTTCCATTGTTGGGGGCCTCAGATGCCCTGATTTTGCTCTGACTTGCTCAAGAAGTTACCCAATGAACAGATGACTTTCACAATGCATTTGTTCATCAAACTCTGTACACATGATCTTTATAACATCTTAAGAACATTATAAAAAAGAATGGCCCAAAAATTTGGAGTTAAGGCCTCTGAAACCAAAACCCTAATTTTGGTCATCTGTGTAGTGAAAACCCTAGCTCTGCTTCCATGCCTTGCCAGTTCTTGTGATTTCTTGACTTCCTTGATCTTTGAGGGATATAATATGATGATAGAATACACATGGACCCTCTTGAAATGCTTGGAGGCCTTTGGAGTGGCTCAGATGGATCCTTGGATTGCTCAGATCACAAACCATAGATGCAGATGAACTTGAACTTATGCAGTGGAACAAAATGCAATATGATATGGTATGCTTATGCTAATGCAAATATGAAAGATCACAAGCCATGGTGTGAAATTAGTGAGGGAAAATTTGGGGTGTTTACAGGAACCTCAGGATCAAAGTAACCATTTTCAGAACACATAAGTCTGCACTGGTAATGAGGGTATGTTGAGGTCAAGGGTTCCTGCAAACCTGTAAACCCTTCCCAATCTCATGGGTGTGCTTCGGGTCAAACATCACGGACTCTCAAAGCCGAATAGAAATAATACGTTCACCATCTCTGAGAAATGGCTCATGACCAAATCAGGGAATCGGTTAAGCATTATATACTACTCAGGGAGGTCTCAACGTGAGTCCGGGAAAACAAGCATCCCTTATAAGTTCTTAGCTTCAAGCGCTGAAATCGAGAAACAATAGTACATTCAGCCCGTAGGATACATTACTATTATCATACGACCAGATGCTATGATTGAGTTTATATAAGAGAACCAGACCATCCTATGTGAGTTTCCTGTGGGCCCTGGGGTGCGAATGGGTTTTCCACGTAATGTGGTCTGCCACTGTCACCAATGGAAAGGGATGTTTCCACAAGGTTCTCGATGATCGGTCCCCAACCACACATAACTATCAAGGTAGTGTAATGAAGTAGAGAAGACCCCTATATCAAAACAATTCCAAGATGGTCGCAAATTCTGGTGTGAACGCACTAATAACCCCATGACAAGATACCATGGGACCAAAGTGATTGCTCACGCTAAGTCCTAAGGTGCACTCAAGCCGGGTATTTATCTAATCTCATCTCACAAATCACAATAACCCCCAAGTCCCGCCAAACAGAAAACCAGTCCAGACAGTCCAGTATAATATATGATGCATGAAAATAAATACTAAAAACTGTAAATAAAACGGTAAATAAAACTGTAAATAAACAACAGTAAAATAAACACGCAACAGCAAACATAAAACACCCAAAGAAACAGAAACACGCAAGCGTTATGAGAGACTCTCAAGGGTAAACTAGAGATTCTGGGTTCATTCCCTAGCAGAGCCGCCCGTTGTCGCTCCCTGGATTTCCATCCTGGTACAAACGCGAAAGTGGCGCGGAAGAAGGATAGAGTCGTCAGCCAAACATTTTTATCCCGAAGGACAGAGAATGGTAATACTACACAAACCAAAGAAAAGAAAAGGAAGGACAAAGATCCTGCGAACCAAAGAGACTGGGTTCGGGAGTCGGTTACGACCTGGGAAGGTATTAGCACCCCAGATCGTCCGCCGTACCCGATGGGATCCACGCTTGCAAAGAAACTGTTTCAAAGGGTGAAGAAATGAAAGTTGCTGCAAAAAAGAAAAGACTGGAACTGGATGAGAAAATAAAAGAAAGGGGGAAAATGTAGGGAAAATAAAAGAGTGCTCGAATGGGCCCTACCATGCTGCCTACGTACCTCATCGGGACATGAGGATCAGAGTCGTCGTAGTTCCCCTAACTAGGGAGGAAAATGGCTTGTGTTTTAAAAGCTTGAACTGCTTATGTCAATTCTCATGTGTTGCAGGCTCGGACGACGAGTGCGTAACCGTCTTGCAAAGTTACAAGTAGGAACAAGTTCCTACGCAAATAGTGAATGAGATGAGAAAAGAAGTCCCGAAGGAGAGACGTTTATTCTTTGTTTGTGTTTTTTTAGAAGTTTTTTATGAGTGTGGCACAAGGAATTGAAGGCAAATCCTTTTCTAAGGAATGTGTCCCTATTACCACATCCCTAAATAGAATGAGTAACAAGTCCACCAAGAATGAAGAAGACCACCAAACTTGTTTCCTAAGATTAGGGTTTGAATTCACTAACTTGTTTGGAAGTTAAGTGTTTTGTGAATTAAAAGGAAGAAATGTTTTTTATGGTTTTCTTTGTGAAAATAGTCTCATGATTAAACTTGTACATCATAGATAAACTTATACCATCGCCAATATAGGGTGAATAAGAGTATCCATGGAAAAAGGCCATTACGCAAGAGACTACTTCAACCTTTATTAAAGTGTTTTTTAGCTTTTGTATGAAGATGAGAAGAGAAGGACCAAAGGATCTTAAAGGTAAAATCTAACGGGAAAGACTAATCCTAATGTTATCATGCAAGGATACCCTAGGTTAGTGAGGCTTACTACTTAAAAGGAAAAGAAAAGGAGATAAGAAGAATAAAAAATCAACTTATTTCTTCTAAAGAAGATAAGTTGTTCTCTAATGGAAGAAGAGAAGTGATGGCCTAAAGCACATTTCAATGACAAGTAAGAAAGAATTAAAAGAGAAGAGAATAAAATTTGAAATGTGGATAGCATCCACACTTTACTTACCATTGCACCTACAAAGGGTTAGAAGCATACACAAATGTTAAGATGAAAACAAATAAGATCAAATGAAGTAGAAACAAGAAAAAATCATATCAAACTATCACAACCAGAATTTAAACTTCACATTCAAGTGCCAAGATCAAACATATAACATCATATGAGAAATGAAGCAAGAGGTCATAACAAAACATTACAATTTACCATAAGAGAAACAAAGGCAAAACAAGAGATAAGAAGTGTCATACAAGTTAAACAACTTCCATAAACATCAAATTCAGAACCCTGTCTTAGTGAAGAATACCTGAGATTGAAGATCTTGAAAATCAGCAAGAAATCCATCTGGATGGTGCAGATCTATGTACTTTGACCTCCTCTTGCAAAATAAATGCAAGATGGAGCTTGAGAGAAGTTGTATTTGAAGATTCTAAGACTCTTGCTCTTGAATGACACCTCAAGGATTCTCCACTTTCATCTTGAATCAATGAGTGAAATGTGTTCCTTGTAGCTTAAGGATGAAGCTTATGTGAAGAAATAAAGGAATGAGAGCTTGGAGAGAGAGATTCGAAGAGAAATGCCTTTGTGCAAGAGATTTTGAATCTGATGAATGAGAGAGTGTCCGGCTCCAAATTTGTGTGCAATGCTTTTATATGAGGTGTGTCTTGCACTGGCTAGGGTTTTGTGATTAGAGAGTGCAAGGAAAGTGTGACTCCACCCAATTTGAAAAGTTGCATAAAAAGTGTGTGTGAATGGTTTGTGCGTGCAACCTCCTTCCCATGTTCACAATCTGATTCTAAATGAAGCCATAATGACCCTTGGATTAATCTTGCAGCTTAGGATCAAATGTATCATGCCTTTTGAATGCTTTTGCCAAATTGCATTTTGTGAAATTCTCACTTTGTACTCCACATGTTCTTAGGAATTTTGGCATAAAATCAATTGTCATGACTTGTAGTTCGGTGTTATAATCCACTTTTGTTCCTGTCATGCCTTGGGAATATGTTATGAGGGTTTTTGCTTTTGGTGTAAACATGAATAAAGTGGTAAACCCTAAAAATGTTCCAACTTTAATTGGACATAACTTTCAAACCATAAGGGATATGATCATGTTCTTGGACTTTTTAGAAATGGGAGAGCATGATCTACAAGTTTCATGTTTGAGGAAAAAACATTTGGAATCATCTTGATCATGAAAGAATCACTTGAAGATTAGGGCAAATCTTAACAAAAATAGAAAGTTCATATACATGTCACTTTCTAAATTTGGAAAATTCTTCATAACCTCTTGATTCTTGTTCCTTGAGATCACAAAAGCTCTTATTTGACCTTAGGAAGGTCCATTGACTTGAAAATCATGATTGGAGGTCTTGAAGTCCATTGGTTGACTTTTCAATTGCACAGTTGACCTCTTTCTTCATATGCAAGTAACTGAAGAAATAATTGACTTCCTCAATGCATTCTCTCATAAAACTTTACCCATGGGCCTAATATGTCATATGAGAACCTTTGACCACAAGAATTGGTAAAATCTATGAGAATTCCTTGATCTGAGGTAAAACCCTAATAAGGGCTTATCTGTGTAGGAGTATGTTGCACTGCTGAGTTTCTGATGATGTTTCAACCTTCTAGGGCTTTAGGGATGGCTTTGAACTTGCATAAGATATGAGGAGACCTTGCAAGGTAACTTGGCTCCTATCTTGACTTGGAAGATCATGACATTCCAGATGATTGATCATATGCCATATGCTTGTGATCATGGATGCTTATGCTTTATTTTTCTATGCCAAATGCTAGGACATGTAGGCTATATGTTATGCTTATGAAATGAAAATGTTGTGAAACAAAGAGGCCAAATTTGGGGTGTTACAACACTTATATAATAATTTTGTGCGATGCATCTTTATCTCCTCTATCGTGCACGCGATGGCGCGTGATGGTACGCATGATTACTCCAGTAGATGCATGAAAAATCACCCTTGTGCACCAAAATTTTAACTAAGTCTCATTCTTCCATACTTGGATATTTTTCACTCATTATTGGGTCTTTCTTCATCATTCTGACTCCTTTTTTGCACGTTTTTCCCGATTATTCAAATGATTAGAGGAAGAGGAAGAGGCAGATTATATACTCATGTTATCTTGAGTTCAATTAATATTGAGGAGAGGAGGAATATTATTGGTGAGAGTGGAAACTTCATGAATTTTTTACATGCATGTTTGCTTTTTGTAGATAACATGAATAAAATAGACAAGTTATACATGTTCTACAACCTTGCTAATGCTCAAGGTAATCGGACTTTGGTGAATATTGGTACCTCTGCTCCTGCCCCCACTCCTTTGGCATATAACGTTATGGCTTTTTCTCCTTCCCTGGCTAGAGAATGTTAGGCTCATGTGCTCGAGGTGGATCATCTTGTGGACATCATGACCACTTTGTAAGTGGAGGAACTTAGCTTTCCTTTGGATTCAACAAATAGGGTTTGAGAAGAGGATCAATCATCTCCCCAAGATGAGATTTATCCAAAACTGACATGTGTCACCGAGGAAGATGCTTCTAGGGAGGTGACCCCTTTTATAAAGATATATGATATTTTTCTTCTCGACTTCCACGCACTCCTAAGGATATTGTTGCAATTGTTTCGACGTCGGGTTTATCCTTCATCTAGAATCTTCTTGAGGGGGATAAGATGGAAATGAATTTTAAGATTGCTCACAACATGTTTAATGTTGATTTTACTTTATCTCTTGTTTCTGATGAACGGTGATGTCTTGGCTCTGGGAATTCCTTTCAAAGAAAGGTATACCTAGAAAAGGAGGTGGAAGTTATGGAGCTGAAGTGCACTAATCTTTAGAAGGAGCTAGTTGTGTTGCAGGAAGAAGTTAAAGTTGCTAACTCTTTTCAAGAGGCGGTGAAAGTACATGGCTCCCCTTCTAACCTAGCGGCTCGTGTGAATGAACTAGAGGATTCCCTTCAAAATTCAGATAAGTAATATAAGGCTTCTTCTGATTCCCTTAAGGAAAAGGCTCGTCGTATGGAAAAGTACCGAAAAGACGCAAAGGCCTTGAAAGCTCTATAGGACAAGGTGGTTGGCTTGAGGAAGGGGCTTCATGATTCTCTTTAGATGACTATGAGGGACGTGCTTAGAGTCCAAGAAATATTTGTGGAGCTGGCGAGGTAGTTCCTCCCTGATGCTATCATTTTTTCTGAGTCGCTGGACCCATTTAAATTTTTTTATAGAGTGAATTAGGGAGGTCATCCAAGTGTGTCGGCTAAAATTATCCCTAGCTTGGTTTTCTTTTTGCTTATACTATTTATTTCTTGTAGCATGTCCAAAGTTTTTGTGCCTTGCATGTACTATTTATTTATTTTTAATTAAATATTTACCTTGATGTTTCAAGTATTGTTAGTTTTAGAGCTTTGTGTCGATCTTTGATTTATCATTATTGTTGGTCACAAATTTACGTAACTTCGGGACATGCTTTTTAACCCTGTGAAGTTTTGTTTAATTTAGAGTTTAGGTCGACCTATCAGCGTTCGCTAGCTACAACTGGATGTATGTTTTGGGTGTGCTAGTATTTATTGTTTGCTTCATGGAAGAAACATTGTATCTGATTTTAATGAAGCAACATATATGCCCCAAAATTTTCCTTCTTTTTGCAACTTGGAGCACTTGAACGATGTTGGCTACCATTTTTGGTTGCCATATTTGTTTGTTATGTTTCACACTTATTATGGTAGCATATTGATTTGTATGTCATCACTACTACAAGTATTAAATTTTATGACAAAGATTTACCCTCACACAACAACAAAAACCGAGGTAAAATTCCATGACGTGCTATGCTATTTTTTTCGCAAAATTATCATTTAATCCCTCGATTTATGACAAAATCGAGGGGGTAAACTAATTCAGGGTACATGCTTCGAGTCCCAGCAACTGCAATTTTTTTTCTTTAAAAGTAGTGCCTTTTTTATTATTTAAGATTTTTTATTAATAAATATTTTATTCCCTTGGTTTCTCCAAATAATCGAGGGGCATCATAAACAGATTTTACTATAAAAGGATTCCTTCACTAAGTTTTACACTAAACCTAATTCACAAGTCCAACTGCTCCATAATCTTAAACATCCTTATATATGATGGATTGCGAGACAGAAAAAAAAATTGGTTTTGTGTTTTTATTCTTCTTACACAAACCTTTAGCAAATCATTTTTTGTTCTTGCAATCTATCTCATGTAATGGTGTTATTGTTGTTCTTGTTCTTGTTGTTCACGTAAATGTTTAATGGAATAACTTTTCGATGTTGTTAACCAAAGAAACTTTATATTTATTTCTTCGATTAAAAACATTGAGAAACGTATTCTTAATCATATTGCAACATACAAAGAAATTGGTGAATGGTACAAAAATTTGAAAAATGAAACAATGCATGTTACTTCAATTTTTTTCCATTCACCATTTTTTTTGCAATAGAAGTCATCTATTACCTCGATTCGTTTAGAAACTTAGGTTAAAAACAAAGAGAAAAATAAGCGTGTCTGTTAAGTTTCTTCGCAATCCTAAAATAAATCATTATCGCCCATTTAGTGAGGATCACCGCTTAAGGCACTTCCATTAGTAATTTGCATGAAACATAAAAAGACATTCATTCATAAGGCTCGTGCCACATTATAAAAACATTCTTAATATCAAAAATTGATCATGAAAGCATTTTCCATGAAAATATTGAAACTTTAGTTTTATAACAGAAACTTGAAACATTATTCTCTATGATGGATTGCAAGAGCTGAAAAATACATGGGTTTAAGGATCAAATATTTGGGTTTAAGTTTTATGTTCTTAAATAATCATATAACTGAATATTTATTTTATTTATATAACCCTTTTTATCTTAAAAACAAATGCATAAAATATCCAACATTTGCTTTCTCAGAATTCAATGAAATGATGATCCAACATTTGTTCTTCACCTGTAGTGATGACAATGAATCGAATTCAAAATTTGTTATATAATTTTACTTTAATATTTTGTGTAAACAATTAAATATTTTTATTAAAATATGTAATTTGTAAACAATTTAATTTAATATTTTGTATAAACAATGTAATTTGTATTTTTTTTAAAGTATTTTCCCCTCGATTTTGGTCATAAACCGAGAGGTATGTGGCGCTAATTTTGAAAATAAAAAAATGCTTTTGTTGGGGATCAAACCAGTGACCATTTCAAATATCCCCTCGATTATTTATAAATTAAGGGGTAAGGTGGCAAGTTTGCATGATGCCCTTTGTTACCTCGATTGTATCACTGAGGTAAAATCCCTTTTGCGTCTCACGTAACATGTGGTTTTTATAGTAGTGTGTGTTTGGTGAATTGCTTGCATTCTCTGGGACGAGGCACAAGATTGGAAAATTTAAGTCATGTAATCACACTTTGTATTGTGCTCCGCATCACATAGAATTGTTCCCCGACCAAAGGTAGGATCCTCGTCCCTACTCCCATGGCTTGACTCGGATTGAGGTGGAAGTTTCTAGGCTCCACCACTTACTCCCTTGAACTAGCTACATTCGAGGGAGAGTGCTCTAGCTACGTAGAAGTGCATTAATAAGCCTTGGATGCGAGGTGTGCGTTTCATCCGTATCATAATCATAAAATTGCATTAAGTTTGCATCAGATAAGGATTTGGGTATGAAATATGTTTAGTTTGTATCAAAATCGCATTATGGAATTGCAATATGTTTAAGTCATATCATAATCGCATATATTTGTTAAGTCTGTATCAAATACACATTCATGCATGCGGTACGCTTAAGTTGTATTAGAATCACATAAATATGTTAAATATGTATCAAAAATGTATTCATGTGTTTTATCTTTGTTCCCTTGTTTCAGACATTCTAGTAGAAAGAGACAAAATCATAGGCAGGGGGAGAGGTAACTTGATGTCGATCGCAAGGGCCTTAGGCTCTCCGAGACTACTTTTGTTGAATATTTCGACCGGACAACCATCCTCGAATTTCATTTCCTTCTCTAGTCTTCCCTTTAAGGGCAACAACGCCGATCAGGAATCTAGGACTACAATCATCTAATCTCCTTTTGATTAGAATACGGGTTGCCTTCTTTTTTATTGCATGGTTGGTCCTCTCCTTTTACTTTTGTTAGCCTGACTCTAGGGACTCAATAGTCAGATTATCCAAGCTGAGCATGGAAGTTCATGGGAATTCATTTACGAGCATCCTTGTATGTACCCTGGCTCCGATGGAATTTTTATGCTCATTCGGGAATCGATATTTGAGCTTGGACGCTCATATTCTTTGTCTGACGTCTCTGAATCGACATTTTTGGATAATGTTGGACCAAACAATAAAGGAAATCTCGTTGTTGTTTAGAGGATGGTTTGTTCGCAGTTCGAAGATCCTTTGGTACCAATAGAAGGCCTTTTTATGTTGGATACACGCCCGACATTAACTACAAACTTGTGGAATCTCGACGACACCACCTCAGTAAACACCCCGACGACGATGGAGGTACGATAAATGGAAAGCGAATCTTTAGCACTATTTTCGAGGAACTCACTTTCACTTTTCGGTACTTCCGTTGTGAATCTGAATTTGAATATAAATCTAGGATCATATCTTCTCTATTAAGAAACAGAATACATAAATAGAATAAGGTGTGAAGAAAATGAGATCAATTTATTATTGGGAATTAATGGCTATTATATAGCCTTACATCAGTTACAGGAATTCAAAAGAGAAAAACAACACCACGTAGCAACTAGTCCTACAAATGTGGAAAACCAACTCTAATAAACTAACATACCAATTTAATAGGTCTTTTATTAACAGTAAAAGAAACCACCCACTAAACCCACTAACAATTAGAACTACATGCTAATTTCTATCCTCAACATCCTCCCTTAAACTACAACTTCTCATCTTAACTTCAGGTTTGCAGTTTACTTCAATTTCAGAATAAACACCAAGAGACTTTCGCAACTTCAAGAATACTCCCAACTTCAATGGTTTGGTCATAAGATCTATTAATTGTTCTTGACTGGCACAATAAATCAAATTTACAATTCCCTCTTTGGACATCTCACGAAGAAAATGAAATCTGACATCGATATGTTTACTTCGACCATGCAAAACTGGGGTTTTAGACAACTTAATAACAGAACTGTTGTTGCAGTTAACCGATATGCCTTTACTTTCAGAACTCTGATTTAAATTTGCTAGTATCCTCTGTAACTACACTACTTGACAAGCATAAGAGGCAGCAGCTATAAATTCAGTTTTTGTGGTGGATAAGCTAATCACAGGTTGTTTCTTTGAGCACCATGAAACTGCTCCAGAGCTAAGCATGAAAATATAGCCAGGCGTGTTTTTCCGATCATCTATGTCACCTGCATAATCGTTGTCTGTGTATGCTACAAGTTCATTTATTCCACCCTTCTTGTAAAGAATTCCAAAATCAGCAGTTCCCTTTAAATAGCGTAATACCCGTTTTGCTACCAGCATATGTTTCAACGAAGGATTTTCCATGTAACGGCTAAGGAGACCAACTTCATTGTACTTGGTCTTGTAAATCAATTTGAGACCAATAACATTTCCACCACTAGGCAAGTCTACTAATTCCCACGTGTCATTCCTTTTTATGGATTTCATTTCAGTATCCATTGCTTGCTGCCATTTGACACTTTTAACAGCCTCCTCAAAAGAAATAGGATCACCATCACATGTAAACAAGGCTAAGTTGGAGAAGGAATCAACAAGTTCTTCATTGGAAATATCTTCACCAGTAACATACTCATTCATCCAAGATGGTTGGCGGCGGTCTCGCACTGGGTAACGTGTTGATGTATCAACTGGAGCTGATGTATGATGCTCAGGCTCATCACGGTCAGCGATTTGATCAACATTTTCAGGCTCAGGAATTTCAGAATTGTTGCTGCCATTATAAAAAATGTTGCTTCCAACATCATTTTCTTCTTCCCACTCCAACTCATACGCCATGGATGATTCGGAGTTGGTGTTCCAATTCCAAGCCTTATCTTCTTCAAAGATGACATCCCTGCTAATGATAATGCATTTGGAAACTGGATCATATAGTCGGTATGCTTTGGATACATCACTAACGCCAAGTAAAACACAAGGAAAATTCTTGTTATCGAGTTTGGTTCGCTTAGCATCCGGAACATGAACATTTCCAATGCAACCAAAAACCCAAAAATACTCAATTGAAGGTTTGACACCACTCCAAGCTTCTTCTGGGGTTTTATTTCTTACAGCAAGAGTATGACTGCGATTTAAGATATGCACAGTCCAATTGACAACTTCCGGCCAAAAAGTACGAGGAATTTGTTTGTTGGACAACATGCTTCGAGCAAGATTCATTATAGTTTGATTCTTTCTTTCAGAAATGTCGTTCTGTTGTGGAGAATATGTGGCTGTCAATTGGTGTTGGATACCATGCTATGCACAATGTTGCATGAATTTGAGAGAAGTAAACTCACCTCCTCGATCTATGTGTAGGCCTTTGACAGCATGATTAGTTTGTTTCTCAACATGAATCTAGAAACTTTTGAAAACACCTAGAGCTTCTAATTTTGCAGTCAAAAAATAAACCCATGTTTTGCGGCTGAAATCATCGGTTAAAGTGAGAAAATACTTTTTTCCACTGTTGGACTCTGGTTTAATTGGCCCACAAATGTCAGCATGAATCAATTGTAGAATGTGATATGCTCTCCACGTATTATGTGAAGGGAAAGACTCTCTATGTTGCTTCCCAACCAAACAGTCTTTGCATGTCTTTGTTGAATACTTCAAGTGTGGCAGTGCAGTCACCATCTTTTTCTGAATAAGAGTTTGGAGTCCCTTGAAACCTAAATGTCCATACCGACAATCCCAAAGATACCATTCATCCTCGGGAACCGTGTTAAAGCATGTGGAAGACTTAGGTTGAGCCATAACATTTAGAATGAACATCCGGTTGGCAGCCATATATGTTTCCATGAGGAGACCTTTTTCAGGATGAAATACTTTGCATTTTCCACCTTAAAACATGATAGTTAGGTTTTTGGCTTGCAGTTGTCCAATGCTTAGTAAGTTGTTCTTCAATTCAGGCACAAAGAAAACTCCAGTGATAATATGCACCCTACCATTTACTTGCAACCTTATATTGCCCATGCCCAGTACAGCCATAGAAGTATTGTTCCCCAATTTAACCGAGTCACGATAATTTTCATCAAGATCAGAGAAAAATGATTTCATACCACACATGTGATTGTTGCACCCTGAATCAAGGAACCATTAATTTTCATTAGAGCAAGAGCGTGTTGTATTATCAACCTGCGCCATGAGTATCAATTCTTCTTGACTTTCACCATACTGAGCCTCCTGCTCCTTGAATAAACATTCCCACTGGAAATGTCTCGACTTGTGGCATTTGTAGCATTCTACGCTCGATCGATCACGACTTTGTCTACCACGACCTCTACCTCGAGCTCCACGACCACGTCCTCGACCTCTAAAAGTAACATCCAGAGCATGCTCTTCTTCAATCGAAGGACACATATGTTGTTCATGTAGAAGCAACTTTCTTTGAAGTTCATCAATGGTCAGTGCATTTGTGTTGTTTGACTCCTCAATAGAACATACAACATAGTTGAACTTTGGATTCAGCGACCTCAAAATCTTACTCACAACATCATTGTCATCTTTGTTTTCACCGCATGCTTTCATCTTATTGACGATTGTAAGAATTCGAGCAAAGAGGTCGTTATTGTCTCTCCTTCCTTCATATGCAGAATTTCATACTCCTTGTGTAGGGTCTGTAATTGAGCCTGCTTGACTCGATTCTTCCCTTGATACTTTATTCTCATGGAGTCCCAAATATCCTTTGCGGTATCCTTCTTGAGAATTGTCTCCAAGATAGAACGATCAAATGCTTGAAAAAGATAGTTCTTTACCTTCAAATCTTTGAGTTGCAACTCATTTTGCTGCTTCTTTTGTGCATCTGTTAATACTGTTCCGACTGCAGTCTTAAGGATGCTTTCATCTATTAATCCCCAATACTCTTTCGATTGTAGAAAATATTCAATGAGCATTGCAGAATGATCATAGTACCCATTGAACTTAGGAAATGCTGGTTGTACAAAATAATTTTATGAAGTCATACTTGCAAGTATGGCTCACTAACCCACTCTGTAAAAAAAAAACGCTAGGCTTTAGATTACCATATGTTAAGAAACAGAATACATAAATAGAATAAAGTGTGAAGCAAAGGAGATCAATTTATTATCGGGAAGTAATGACTATTATATAGCCTTACATCAGTTACAGGAATTCAAAAGAAAAAAACAACAGCAATTAGTCTTACAAATGTGGAAAACCAACTCTAATAAACTAAACGACCAATTTAATAGGTCTTTTATTAACATTAAAAGAAACCACCCACTAACAATTAGCACTACACGCTAATTTCTATCCTCAAAATTCTCTTTATTCGCAGAATTTCTAAGGAAAATTGGAGTTCTGAAGATCTGGTGAATCATTGACGATACGATAATTGTCTGGATTAAATACAATAGATCCTTACATTCGGCTCTGAACGCTCTTAATTCGATGACCCTAATCTCCTTTACGGTAGCGTGTGGTTGACTTACATGATTAACACATAATTTAAGATGAATATATTAATATTTACTCCTTACAAATGAACTATTTTATATATTGAATTGAATTAAGTGAATTTGAGATGGATTGAACTTTTATCATTTAGATCTTTCGCTAATTTAGAACATTATTAATATTATAAACAGAAAATTTCACTGACATTGTCATTAAAAAGAATTACGAAACTAAAAATGTTAAAATATTTGAAACTAAAAATGTTAAAATATTTAAAAAATACAAATATGTTGAATCTTTTCATATTTAGATAGGAATAATTTTTGCTCTAGACGTGATTCAAACGTGACAACAAACACTCTATAATATAGGTATCATCGAAAGTTCAAATACAAACGATACACGCTTTCCACTTTTCCTATATAGGGCTCCTCCTCTCAAACTTTAGTAAAATCATTGTTCTACAAAAGCTGTCAACTTTCTACGACAAAACTCGGTCACCACCCCCCTCACATTACAGGCTTTTGTAGGCTATTTTCTTGAGCGATGAAATTTAGGCATAGATGCTTAAACAAGACACAAAAAATGTATACATATATTATCATTTTTTGGTAAAGAAAAAAAGTTGTCTAATTAGATAAACAATACATCAAAATTGTATACCTTAATTAACTCAAAGGATATTAAGTTTTTTTTTTGTTTTTTTAAAGCAAGATTGAGATCTTAAGAGATTCAAGAAAAGAAAAATAAACTGTGGATTCAAAAAGCAAAAGAGGGAGGTGAACTGTCAAAGCTGGAACAACACATGTCAATGTCATGCAACCAAACTTTTTATTTTGTTGTCATATTTTTTAATATTATACTTATAAGCTTAAAAAAGTTATATTAAAAGTGAATGAAAATTAAATCCTAACTTTATTATTTATTTTCAATGTCACGCTTTTTTCTAGAGAAAATACTTTTGCACATAAAATTCATGCGAACTTTGCTCCCCTCCATTATCTCATAATTAGCACAACAACATCTTTTACACGTTTTCTCTCTCTTTCTCGATGTCTTTCACGATGTTTCATTGAAAATCTTTTTTTCTCTTTTTCTCTTTAATTCTTCATATTTTTTTACATTTTCTTCTCATGGTCCTTTGCATGATGGATTCCATGTCTTGTCTTCATTATCTTTCCATAGATAGAGTAAAAAAGAAGCACGTCTTGCATGTTTTTTATTCTCACACGTTATAGCTATAACATTATAACATCATAAGATCTCAAATATCATCAAAGACCAAGAAAAAAACCAAACAAAAAATGTTGCAGAGAGCAGCTAGCAATGCATATTCATGGTGGTGGGCAAGTCACATCAGAACAAAACAATCAAAATGGATGGAGCAAAACCTTCAAGGTTCATTCTCTTTTTCTTCTTATTATAAAATTGCATCTTCATCTTTGGTTTTAACGTTATATAATCAAATTTAGTATATTCTTATTATGACTGAAGAGGTTTAAGGGATTAGATATATAGATATAGATATAGATATAGATACAGTCAATAGGTTTAATTGTTTCATATATAAAATGCAGATATGGAGGAAAAGGTGCAGCATGCGATAAAACTCGTAGAGGAAGATGGAGACTCATTTGCAAAGAGAGCAGAAATGTATTACAAAAAGAGACCGGAGCTGATAAGTTTTATCGAAGAAACATACAAGGCTTACCGAGCTTTAGCGGAACGATATGATCACATATCGACAGAGTTGCAGAATGCTAATAACACCATTGCCTCTGTTTTTCCGGATCGAGTTCCGTTTATGGATGAAGAAGAGGACAGTGCATCGCCGAGGACTCCCAAAAAAACGCTGACGGAAGGGAATAAAACAAATGTTCCAAAGCCTCCTCTTAGAGATTTGAAAAGCGTGGTAACAGCAGCGGCGGCAGCCACGAAGAAACTTAATCCAAAAAAGACTGCAACGCCGTCGGTTGGTTCTAAGGTTCCTAAATCTGGATTAAGCAGAAAGGAGGCGCTTGAGGAGGTTGACAAGCTGCAGAAACAGATTCTGTCTCTTCAAACTGTAAAGGAGTTTGTGAAAAGCTCGTACGATAATGCAATCGCGAGGTACTGGGAAACGGGGGAGAAGATCAAGGAGTTACAAGAGAAAGTTTCTGTTCTGCAAGATGAACTCGGAGAAGGTATTGTTATTGAGGACGATGAAGCGCGCCGATTGATGGCTGAAGCTGCTCTTAAATCATGCCAAGAGACATTAGAGCAGTTGGAGGTGAAACAGGAAAGATCAGTTGATGAAACCAAAGTTGAATCTGAAAGAATAAAGGATGTTAAGGCGAAATTAGACTCTCTCATGAATGAGTTTCAATATGATCAGAGCGAATCGAAAGAGCTGAGGGTTAAAAGAGATGTAAGAAGCGTAGCCGAGAGAAAGGACTTGGAAAAAGAAGAGGGAGAATTGAGGCAACAGATACATGATTTGCAGTCATTACAGGAAACTGTTAAGGTGCATTTTGAGGCTAGCTCCCATTCGTCTCTGGCTGCGACAGAAATGGCAGAGAAGATTGATGAGCTTGTGAACATAGTGGTTAGCTTGGAAACTTCAGTTTCATCTCAGACTGCTCAAGTAAATAGATTAAGAACAGAAACTGATGAACTTCAAGGCCACGTTCGAACTCTGGAAGATGATAAGGAAAGTCTGATCGAAGATAAAAATAAACTGAACGAACAAATGAGAGAAATGGAACAGAAGATGCTTGCGGTTCAAGATCTAAACCAAACTGTTGAAGATCAGAATAGCGATCTCCGGATTCATTTCACCGATGCACGTTCTAATATTGATCGCCTCTCAGTGGAAGTCCAAAGTTTGCAGCCAAGTGAGGAGGTTAAGATAGGAGATTCAGCACAGATGCAAAAGAATTCATCGGACCAAACCGAATCAAAACATGAACCTGAAGGGAAAGTAACCGATTCACCAGAAAATAATCTTAAGGTCCCTAATACCTTAGAAACGGAAGGAGCGACCTCGGTGGAAAACAAACCTCCAAAAGAGTTAAAAGAACAAGAAAATACTCTTATTCCTGGAGATAGTAATGGAAAAGAAACAGTAGCCATGAGTACGGTTACAACTACAGAAAATCTTTCTTCGGAGAGTTTTGAGAAACTGGAAGAAAATGATGCTGAAAAAGGTTCAACTAAGACAGAGGATACTCTTGAAAATGATCACAAAGAGCATGGAAAAGAAACAGAAGCTTTGAGTACAATTACAACTACTGAAAATCATTCTTCAGAGAGTTTTGAGAAACTGCAAAAGAATGATGCTGAGCAAGGTTCAACTATGACAGAAAATAATCTTGGAGATGATGAAAAAGAAACAGTGGCTATGAGTACAATTACAACTACTGAAAATCGTTCTTCCGAGAGTTTTGAGAAACAGCAAGAAAATGATGCTGAGAACAGTTCAACAGAAACCAGGAATACTCTTGGAATTGATCATAAACAGCATGCAACAGCACCAGATGATGAACCTGACTGGAGACAAATGTTTTTGAATGGAATGCAAGATAGAGAAAAAACTCTTCTAACTGAGTACACCAATACTCTTCGGAATTACAAGGATGTGAAGAAGAAGCTCGCCGAAATAGAGAACCAAAATCAAGATAAGCATTTGGATTGTTGTTTGAAATCTCAGTTGCATGAACTGAAGACATCTAATTCCTTGAAAGATCAAGAAATAAGAATTTTACATCGGAAACTCAGTCTTTTGCTGATAACATTGGAGGGAAATGAGGACATGACTGACTCAACTTCAATTCTACCACAAGAAGAACATGACATTGAAAAACTTCTAAAAATTGATCAACCTGAACCAACATCAGCTATTGAGGAGAAGTTCCGGTCCAATATAGATGAAGTTCTAGAGGAGAACTTATCTTTCTGGTTAAAATTCAGTACAACTTATGCTGAGATACAAAGGTTTGAAACCACCATCAATGATTTGCAAACCGAGGTATCAAAACTTGAGAAAAAAGTAAAGCCTTCAGAAGGTAGCAGCAGCGTAAAGTTTAGTCTAAAATCAGATGCGCGGCCGATTTACAAACACCTGACAGAGATTCAAACTGATATAACAGTCTGGTTGGAGAAAAGTGCATTGCTGAAAAAAGAACTACAATGTAGATTCTCGTCTCTGTGTGTCATCCAAGAGGAGATAACAAATGCATTGAAAGCCAGTGCTGAAGATGAAGATTTCAGGTTCACGAGCTATCAAGCAGCCAAGTTCCAAGGTGAGGTTTTGAACATGAAACAGGAAAACCATAAGGTTGCCGATGAACTTCAAGCAGGTCTTGATATTGTAACATCGCTTCAACTTGAAGTCGAAAAGGCACTTGTAAAGTTGAATGAACGATTTGGGTTATCAGCTTCAAAGAGAGAAGAAAGTGGACTACTAAGTCAGTCAGAATCTCGGGCAAAGGTTCCTCTCAGATCATTTATCTTTGGCGTGAAACCGAAGAAACAATCCATTTTCTCCTGCATGGCTCCTGGAATGAATAGGAGGCTCAAGTCTGCAAGGGATTAGAGTAATGTGTAATATATTTTGCTAGTTTTCTATTTTGTTTCTTTGATTATTCATCAGTTTCATTAGATAGTCGATTGAGTAGTCTTTTGACTCTAAAGGAAGAGATTCATTTTCTCTTTTTTTTTTTTTCTTTTTTTTTTTTTGTCTATATCTGTTAGCAGGAAGTATGCTAAAATGCTTTTTTTTTTTTTGTTTACTCAAGTGTTTTGAGGTCTCTTTTTCAACATATATATTCCCTTTTTCCTCTTTGAAATTACTATTTGTGATCCTTGTAAATGGCTGAAATTTGATTGAGCCCTTAATTTTTACTTGATTTTCATTCCTCTAAAATATGTAATCACATTCAGTGATTGGAATGACTCACATGTCATTTCATAAAATACGTAACTAGTTAACCAACATCACTTGAGACAATATTTTCAGATTTTAGAGACCAAAATTCACTCATTTAAGGTAGCATGGTTATTTACAGATCAATCTGATTAACACTCTTTGTCAACCTTGCTGAAACCTAAAACTAATTAATAGTATATAATTTAACCTAGAAATAATGATCTTGCAAGTAAACACTAGCAGTACCTGGAAGATATCCCCTTCAGTAGGGTTTAATTCATTTGGAAACTACCAATAACCCAAATTGTGTTTAATAATGAAAATAATTACCATTCCTTCTAATTCACATACTTGAAATATAAGGTTATCCTATTTCCTAATTTACTAAGCCTCTCTTGCCACTTGTAATACAGCCAAATAATTTGCTATATGCATATTGGTTCCCTTGTTTTTCCACCAAACAAGGTAAGGAAATAACACTGTTCTCTTAACAAATCGAGCACCAACACCTGGTGCAATTCAACCTCAAGATTAGTCATTCTCATATGCTCTCTGCCGACTAGGTAACTACCTTCTGGAGAAAAAAGATCCTGGCTAACAGGTTACACATCTCTTTACCCGGAGAGTACCCCATTTGAGAATACATCAACTTTAGAAACCTCGGTAAAAACTCTAGTAACATAGCATTACTTTCCCTTCTTAGCATCTTGTGGGAACTGCACCCCCAGGAGGCCAAGCAAATTGGATGCAGGACCAGGAAGCCCTTGTTGGGAAGAAAAGGAATCAAGAAGGCTTTGCACTAAATTTACATCCACGTCTATAGGAGAAAAGTCCTCATCCATATCTTCTGCGGCATGTGATGTTCCCTGAAAGTATTTTTTTTAAAAGAATCAGTCATATAACAGTACTGACCAAAGTTTGCCAAAAAAATAGAAACTGAACTACCCTGCAGGTGCACACGCCTTTTCCCCATAATCTTATTCTTTAATTATCGTACAATGATAAAATGAGGAAATGTAGCAACAGGCAGATAGATAATTGATGTTAAAACAAATGACCAAAATGAAATATCTTTGCATATTTAAGAGACAAATTACTTATTTCTTCCCCTTTCAATTGATCTTGTGTGGTTTGAATATTCGATGTCATTTAACCATCCATAAACATTAACATTTAGAATTAGAACATTCTTTACGCATGCAAATCCAAACAAAATACCTCATCCTTCTTTGGAATTATTTTATCAACACCAACAAAAGTTTTCGGAAGGGTTGTTGGCTTTAGTTGTTCATCCATGGCATTAGAGTAAGCTTGTGTGAAAATATCATCTTCATCATTCTCCTCAGCAGATTCAACCCCATCATCCTCGTCAGAATCATCTATAATCATCAATAAAAATGTCAGAGCCCAAAAGAGATTCTAAGATGCAAGGAAGACACAATACTGATCACATAATCATTTATTTGATTGAACTCCAGTAATACACTAATTCGCTAGTCCTACAGTTCTATGCATACTAAAACCTAGGTACTGGTTACTTTGGTTATCATTTTTCATACAGCTCAGGGTCACAAACAACTAAGAAATTTTATTGGTCTATGTTACATTGCTCAATAACAAACTTGAGGAGAGAACCAATACCGAACTTTAAACCAAATGGAAGGTCAAACTGGTGGTGAGATGTGAGCCCAAGTGTGCATGCATGAATGGCATATCACAGAAACATAAATGCAATAATGTAATGTTTGGAACATAACTACTCTTTTGCCAATAATACATTGGCAGAAACAAAGGCAAGTTAAACGTAAAGCAAGTAAGAGATGATCTATTTAAGCAACATTCAACAATCATTAAAAGTTTCCCTATAACAATTAAAGAGTATGAAATGAAGTATACATTAACATAAAAAAATCTTACCAAAGTCCAGGTCAGATGATGATCCTTCTTCAATATTACTGTTGGCAGCTTCACCTGGACAATTCATTACTGACTCCATCTCTTTGAAAAATTGATCCGCATCAAAGTCCACCTCCTTATTTCTTCACAAGTGTCCAAGATAAATAGATATCATCATAATGAAGTAACATAGTAAAACCAAAAAGGTAATGTTAAAAAAAACTGTAATTTTGTTTTGATAGAAAATTAGGACTTTACTGAATTTGCAATTAAAAAAAAAAACTTAATCCTACTATTGTTGGATGAAAAATGGAAGATGTCCAGTAACTGCCTACAAGGAAATGTCAAACATAATAGAAAAGAAATATAAAAAAAGACTTAATAAGCAACATTTCGAGGGGCTGCAATGTGCCTACCAACAGAACCCTTAATACCCCTTTCCCTTAGACTTCCCCAGTCCCATATATTTAACCAGCTCAACCATGATAGATTCCCTTAACATCTCTCCACTCACACATTCTATTATTTTAATAATCCATAATCCTAGTCACTCAAACATCCTGTTATATAAAATTAACAGTAAGCCAGTTCTTGCTCATTGTTGTTCCACTCTCATCCTTGCTAGCATGCTTCTTAGCATGAATGCTTGGGCAATGGATGGTATAACAGAAAATAAAGTATCACCCATATGTGTGTACATTGTGAGTTTGTGACTACACTAGCAAAATTTAATTAGTAATAGGAATAACCGCTGTACAACTTATTGATATTATCGTATAACACATGGAACTAGTTATTTAAAACAAGATATCAGCCCCTACTTTACATTAAGTCAATTCAGTTTGTGTTAAAAAAACGCTTAGATGTGTTCTAACTATCGTATTATTATAGTAGAACTTGTTAAATAAGTGGCGGTGTTATATAAGTACAATCTGAATTAAGCTATATAACAACTGAATAGGCCATTTGAGAAATGCTAATTGAGGAAGAGAATTTCAACAATTCGACAAGGTTAATTTGGTCAGAAGTTATTATAAAAATAGATACCACCTATACTGCTTTTAGCTCACAAAAACATGTTTTTTAAGTTCTGAATTTTAGGTTATGAAAGTCCAAAACAGATTTTTGGAACAGAATTATTTTTATTAATAAGCTCATTCATGCAGGATAGAAATACTTCATGAGTAATTTATTTGGCACAAGACTTCATTAATACTTACTGGTTACTGCAGTAGATAAGCCTATAATCTGAAATTTAATCTCACCCAAACAGGACAAATTGACTTGTCCAAATCTCAGTATTGACCAAAGGAGAGAGTTGTTGACTTGGATCTTAATAAATGTGTGGAACTTAATACATACAAATGGCCAAACTTTATGGAAAAAATAAACCTTTTCATGACATAAATTCTCTCACTGAAAATATTCCAATATGATAATCATTCGAACTTGGAAGTATGCATATCAAATATGTAATACATGAATGAACATGTATGCAGTGAAACTGACCTGTCTTCAGGAGCTTCAGCACCCTCAAAACTTGACACCTTGTCAACAAATGCTCGCATAAGTTTTGCTACATCACCAGGATTAAACTCGTCAGCATTTGAACCATTATCTTGACTCTTTTTTCCTTTCCCTTTATTTTTGTGTTTTAAGTCAAAAAGCTCCATCTCCTTTTGTCTTTCGTTAAGAGCAGAATTTAACTCTTCCTCTCCGTTGTAAAGCCAATAATCAGCATCAGATGGAGGAACCTCCTGATCTTTAAATTCGTCCACCGAATAAGGAAAAGCAAGAATTTCATCTATGCGTCTAACAGGAGCACTCATCAAGTCACTGCAACAAATTTCTGACTTAGCAAATAGCAATGATAAAATAACATAAGTCCACTGTTGGAAATTAAAACATATCAATACTCCACGTATCTTAGGTTCATTGTTAAGCAGATTAGTTCGACGAATCTTAAGAAATATTGCTAGCTTAACTGATCCCTTTTAAACTGCATTTGCTCATTTATTATCATTGTAATCGCTATGTGTTCATAAATTAAGGATGCTACTGAGTGCAAAGCACAACCTTCAAGCAATTTTGGATTAAATAGCCTTAACCAAGAAAAGACTGAAAGAATGGTGGCTTTCCTCAATAGTTTGGGGAAACAAATGGGTATTCGTACTTCGGTGTATTCATATATGCTTCCAGTTTTTTTAATGTCTTAAATATACTTTCTATTTTCCTTTTGTTTGAGGAGCGATTGACCATATGACACCCTCATCCAAATACTTCTCCTTGTATCACCCCAGTCCCAATATTGAAAAAAAAAATCCAACATCGACCATAAACCAGAGACCTAAAAATCAAACAATATTAGTCTATTACAATCCAAGTAGAATATTCCTTAATGCCTCATCCAAACGAAATAATAACATAAACAAAAACAACAGAGAACACTTTCCGTCCATTCTAACCAAATCTCTCACCAAGTAATTTTAACCCAATAATATTTCTCACCTTAGTAAGGATAAAACAACAAAATCCAAGTAAACTTGTGAGCTAAAAACAAATGATATCATAGAGCTAATTCAACTTAAAAACAAGACATGATCAGAATCAATGTCTATCTTCCAATTCCAAACACTATGGGTATCTTTAACATTAAGACTATTGGTAAATCCAAGGAGCTTCACTAGTATCTATCAGTTCTATATTTTATATTCTATCCGGTACAAATGAGTAAATATAAATGGTAAATCATGCATGTGAGTGAAGAAAGATCAGCTCACTAACCTGGCCTTGGAGTGTAGAGAAGTGTTTCTATAATACTCTTGAGCATTTTGCATCAACCTCTGATACTCACTAGAACCCGGAAGCAGCCCTTGAAAGTAACCACTTTTCTCCAAACTCTGCATAAACGCTTCCCAAGTAGAACCCTTCCCTTCAACCCCGTCACGCTTCCGTTGCTGATACATCATTTCCATCCCACAAGTAATCTTCAACCCCAACTCTGCCTCCGCAAACTCCTCCCTCCTGTCTCGGCTTGGGAGTTCCGGATAAACCTTCGGAGCCTTAAAGGTTTGCTGAACAAGCTGTGCATACATAGCCCTCGACATCTTCACAGAAATGCAAACCAACTCTTCCCTTCTCCCTTTCTCCAAGAATTTCTCCAACTTCGCCGCAAATTTCATTGCATCAATGTCCCTGTCGTAGAATCCTTCCACTGCCAAGGAAATCAAGCACGGCTCATGCTTAAGAACCTTTGCAACCGACACCGGAACCCTTGCCCTAACACTATGCATGTTTTTCCTTGCCCGGTGCGGGTAATCCTTAATCCGGCTCATAATGGCGGTCTGAACAGGTTCAGAGACCTGCGATTTGGACTCGGAGGTTGATAGGAAGTTAAGAGAATCCATTAGGGAAGGGGAAGGGAGAGTGCTACGGGGGATGATGTGGATATGGCTATTACGGAGAAATATGCGGTTGTCGGAGGTTTCAGGGTTAACCCAGCGAGGAAGATGGAAGGCGGCTTCAATGAGAAGAAACTCGCCGTCCGAGTCCCAGAGGCGGATTGAAAGGGACGGGAAGTGGGTGGAGATGTGGAAGAGGAGAAAGACGGTAAACCATTCATCGTCGAGATTGTCTCCATAGCGAAGGTGGCCGTGGAGGTGAGGGAGTTTGGAGGAGGAAGGGCACTGACAGGTAGGGTTTGGGGGAACGGAGAGAGAGAGGTTGAAGGGCTGGTGTTGCCAGATGTAGTCGGTGGTGAAGGGAGAAATTGATTGTAGGATTTGGAGGTGGAGGGATTGGAGAGTGGTGGTTGTGGTGGCGGTGGCGGTGGGGGAATCGGGGTAAATGGCGTAGAAAACTGTGTCATGTGATGGCATGGCGGTGGAGGAAGGAGGAAACTCCATTACTATGCTAATTATTACAACTTGTTCGCTGAACTTGTTTTTCTTTTGGAGATTTTTCTCTGCTGCAATTGTGCAAAATGAATTTCTAAAATTAAGTGATGTTCACTGTGGTTCGTGTATTCCGGCGACGGAACTGTAGCAGTGTAGAGTCTAGGTGTTGGTTCATGAACCGTATTAAATTAAACCATATTTATATATTTATGGTTTGGTTCAGTTTATAATAACCACTTCAATAAAAATCCAATTAATTATTAACATGATTTCAATTCAGTTTAAAATTATTTTAAAACTAGATTATATTTATAAACTAGTTTGTAATTTTAAATTAATTATATTTTTGAACTTTTCTAAAACCAAATTCATATTTTTAAAAATACTCGACTTTTTTATATTTTTAAAAAAAATTGATTTTTTTCATATTTTTGAAAAAACTCGAATTTTTCATATTTCTGAAAAAACTCGTCTTTATAATATTTCTAAAAAAAATTGATTTTTTCATATTTTCGAAAAAACTCGATTTTTTCGTATTTATAAAAAAATTCGACTTTTTATATTTTCAAAAAAAAAATTCGATTTTTTCATATTTTAAAAAAAAAACGATTTTTTCATATTTCCAAAAAAAAACTCAATTTTTTGTATTTCGAAAAATCTCAATTTTTCATATTTAAAAAAAAAACTCGATTTTTTCATATTTTCGAAAAAAAATCGATTTTAAATAAAATCGATTTTTTTCACATTACGTCACTTATCAAAATCATTTTTATAAAATGGATTCTTTCAAAATCAATTCTTCTTTTGCGAAATAACCGAAGATACACTAACTTATGATCTGTAGCATTTACCATTAGATGTAAATTTTTAGGCTCAAATTTAAGATTCAACACAATTTAGCGTGAAGATATCAAAACGTTAACTATTTTATTTAAATCAATTAGCAAAATCAATTGTGCTATTGGAGAATAAAACACAAGCTAACAACTAAAGGAGAGAATCGATTACGAACACCAACAACTTACATAAACTATTTTTTTTTTAAATTATTTATTTTTAATTTTTAATTTTTGAAAATAATTTTAATTTTTAGAAAAAAATTCAAAATAAATTTTTTTCGAAATAAAAAAATTCAGAATTTTTTTTTATTACAAAATTTCTGTCCAATTCAGATTGTAAAAATTACTTTCAGAATAGTATTTGTCTTTGTGACATTTTCCAAAAAAAAAAAAATTATCAAAATTATTTTTTTAAAATTTGAAACAAAACTATGAAAATGTTGATATGATATTCCTAAAAAATGTAGATTTAAAACTTGAAGCAAACATACAAATCGATCATGTGTAAAAGTTAGTTTCTTAGGTTTCCATTTATTCATTAATTTTATTTTATTATTTTGTTCATTTACTTGAATTGGGTTTTCTTTATTTTATTTTTCATTATTAGAATTTATCAGTACTATTTAGGTTAGATTATGATTTGTTTCTATTTTACATTGATTAGGTTTTATGAGTTTAAAGATAATGCACTGAGTGTAAAAAAATATTACACTTGTATCCAATCAAATTATTTTATAGTGGCAAATCATAAGTATTTTAAAAAGAAAAATAGTGGCAAATCATAAGTATTTTAAAAAGAAAAACGTGACAGGGATACACGTCTCTAATATATAAAAATATTTAACACTGTCATTGTATATTCCTTTTTCTCTAGGTTTTATTGTTAAAATTTATTTAAAAATTGTTCTAATGGGATAATATCTTCCCCTTTCTTGCGTCATTTTCTTTTCTTTTTTTATTATTATTATTTATTATTATTAGTATTATTTTTAATAAATATTCTTTAGTTTTATAAAATAAATTTAGATGAGATCATGGATTCTTGTTACATATTTAGGCTGATCTTTTAATTTTCTTTTGCATTTAATTTCTGCTTAATTTCCTTGCTATTTTTAAATTATATATTATATTAAAAATTCCAAAAATATTATTTACTTTATCTTATTTTCTTAATATAGTTTAATTAGTTTATTTATCGTCCAAATATTCAAAAAACCAAAAAAATCGGATTTGTTTAGCATTAAAAATAAAAAAAATACAATAATACAACATAGTGATAACATATTAAAAAACTAAAAAAAAGAAACATTTTTATTTTGTTAATTTATTTTCATTTATGTTTTTTAGACTTTTTAATTAATGTATTATTTTAATATTAAAAAACGACAAAAATATAAAATATATCTTAGTTCTTTATAATTTACTTTAGCATTTTAATTTTGACTCGATGTTGTTCGTGATAGATCACAACAATTTTGTCTTTATTGTCTTGTCGTGCTAACCGTTGAGCTATGTTACTTGTTGATTTTCTTTAACACGATGTTCTTCCGTGTACGCTTTCTATTTTATTTGTCATTTGATGTTTGTTACCTAATCCAAGGAAAATAGATGTTTTGTTGACTTATTGTCATTTGTTTACCTAATCCAATGAAGTCTTTGAAGATTAGGAGACCCACAGCAACTACGCATCAAACTTCACAAGTCTTGGATTTTAACGCAAAAAGATCAATCACTTTGGGATTACGCAACCAACACGAGGTCCGGTCCACGAAAGTGCAAGTATCCAATTTGATTTTTATTCTGAATTCGGGACACATTTAGGTCTATGTTAAGCAATGGCCAAGTAATTTACGGAGTAATCACCCTACAAATGAGGCCGACCAAAACCAATTAAGGTTAACGATGTTAGTGATAATGCATACAAGATAAATGATATATAAATCGCTATCTGAACGCAATATCGCACGAAACTAAAGATGAATACCAAATTGAGCTACACTTATGGTATTCTTTCATCTTTAAGTTCAATCACTCATCTTGGTGGATTCAAGTATGAAAATATCTCACTAATGCAAAGTACCTAAAGTGAATTAAATAATTCACTTAGAGGTAGATTTTGACTAATGAATATTAATCACTCTAATCTACACCCAAAGTTCATTGATATTAAAGAAAAATTAGTCCCACAAATGTCTCCCAAGGTAAAAATAAGAATAGAGATGAGAAAAGGAACCAAAAACAGCTCCAAAATAAGCCAAAAATTCAGTTTTGTTTCAGAGTAACCGGTTACAACCAGAGTGGTAACCAATTGCCAGTACAAAAAAAAAACAGTTTCTGGAACATTTAACACAGATAACTGGTTACTACCAGAGTGGTAACCGATTACTTTGCGCGCAGAATAAAAAAATGCTAAAAATCAACATGATCCCTCTTTCAAAACTTTTTTCAAACACTTTATGATCATGAACTGGATTAGCACGAATTTTAAAGTAAAACACAGTGAAATCCCTGCAATCAAACAACAATTTATGATCTAAAAGATCAACAACCAAAAGCATCAAGGATCTACATCTTGAGTGTTGATGATGAAGGTGGAACCATGGAAAAGGTGAATTACCAAGAACAATCTTCAAATTAATCCAATACCAAGCTTGATCTACTAAAATTGATGAATAAAAATGAAAAGGATGAAGTTTAGCTCAAAGTTGATCAAGAATTCAAGGTGAATTCTTGATAACTTTCAAAAGAGAGAGAAGAGCTTTAGTGAATTTGTGGTTTTGGAGGATATTTTGCAAGAGATTTTTTGGATATCAAAGGTTTGTTAAATGAATGAGAACAACCTCTATTTAAAGAGTTTAGGTATGGGAATTTGGTGGAATGGAGCTTGCTTTGGAAATTCAAATTAGGCTTGGTAATTAAAAATTGGAGGGAATCATGAAAAGAGTGGTGATTAGTGAGGGTTTATGATGGGAATTAAATTTAATGATGTATGAGAATTAAATGGAGATGGTCTAGAATATTCCAAGAGTGATCAAAAATGAAATTGGTGTCAAAATATGAAAAATTGAAATTATTGCCAAAATTTTCAAATTTGCACGCAAGTAACTGGCTCCGCCCAGGGTGGTAACCGGTTACTTAGTGAAAAATTTGAAAATTTTGATTTCTTTTGCACTGTTATGGCTTCGGCTCGATTCTTTTGCGCGTCGAAGAAGACATGGAAATAAACACACGAACCTTGGAATTCCTTGAATAAATCAATTAAATAGGGGAATCCTTGATCAGATAAATTTGAATTGTTTGCAAATCAACTTCGACTCTTATTTGTGAAATTCATTCGAGCTGCGGGACTGCTATTTTTGGCATTGTCACTTGCTCTTCCCTGAAAATGTTAATAAAAGAAAACAAAATATTTTTGGATTTTAATTAATGGTTAGCAAACATAAACAAATAAAAACACATAAAGCAATGGTGATCCCCTGTGAGGCATAAACCTACACCCGAGAAGAACCAAGAAAACAATGCGATCTTGTTTGTATGCAAGATGAAAATGGAATGCGAAGAAATCTTAGGGAACAATTAGGATATTACACGTATGTGAATGGAGCCTACGAGTAAACAGATTTGTGGTGTTTAACAGGGCCATAGGAAGTGACAGTTCTAGTTTAATAGGCCTAGGATTCGTATCCATTTTGTATGTTATGTAAATTACACGGATCCATGACTCACGCTAGCTTCTAGACGTAGTAGAAGACGGGAATAGGGGATACCTTCGCGAGGTTGTCGATTAGTGATATTTTGAGTTGGTGAACTCATGAACATGTTTCCATATGAGTGTGAGATTGTGAACTCAAAGTCTCATCCCTTCCATTTGCCTTGAATTAGGATGGATTAGAACCCTGTAAAGCAGAGAGAATCCATAAGATAGGACACTGAGATTTGTAATATCACCCCCATTATCGTTGTTATATTTCAGGTTTTGTTGCAGATTTGATTTATAAGTGGAGTTATGCTTAGATGTTTTAAGAGAAGCTTAGTTTGAGTTTTACGTTGTGTATTATTTTCTTGTACAATGAAGGATTATTGTACAATGATCTTAGATTTTATTGTTTTGGCTAATTTCCATGCCTTGTACCCATAGTTTGTATTATTGTTTTAATAATAGTCAAGTATGTGAATTATGCCAATAGGCACTTATGATGGTGTCAATACCAAATAAACACTTGTATGATATTATTCTAGGTATATATTATACAGGGCGTTATAGTTGGTATCAGAGCAGGTCGTATCCTTGACCTAGCCTTGAAACATCATATGTAAATCTATTTTTGCCTCTTAAGTGTGTCTTGCCAGCATGACTCTTAATATCATATTATGTAGTGTTGGGTCTATTCAACCTAATTCTATGCATGTGATAGGTAGAATCATGGTTGAGCTACCACGAGGACTCCAAAGTGTGTCAGAAGTTGTGTTGTGAGAATAGGCTTAAGCCAAGAGTTAAGCAGAGAGGAGTTTTGGTCAGATCGGTTGAGGTCTTCGTAAAAGTTATACTTCATGTAGCATGGAATCGCATAGTAGTGTGTTGTTCAAGCAATCCTTTTGGAATGGATGGAGTCTGAAAGTTAAAGATCTTTATAGGATGAGTGGTCAAGGTATCAAAGGATATGTAAAGTCACTGGTAGAGCTGGATTGACCACTGGTATGGACAAGGATTTCAAGTATTCTCATTCCATGGAAAGAAAATATATTTTGTGGAATGTGTGACATAATCTTCGAAAGTGAGATAATAGTTGGTGTTTCAATTTCTAAGGTCACTATGGAATCTTAGATGGACGATAGTACCTTAAGGAATGTATTAGGATAATATCTTCCAGATGGATAAAAGTTGAAAGTTAAGGACGTTTGATTTTTATGGAAACCCAAAGTAGTGGTGAAGTGTGAAGAGAAACACAGGGATGTGATTACATGTTTCAAGTCGGACAAGTATACCCCAGACAAAAAGTAGAAGTGAAAAGTTGTATATTCGGTTATGAAAGGAAAATCAGGTTTAGGATAATACATCGGGATTTCTGTATTGAGTGCGAGACCAAATGGGAAATGTTAAATTACCCAAAGAACAATATAAGGTATTGTGTCGGAGAAAGAACGAACTTTATTTGGTAACAAAAAGTGTTGTGATACAGACCAGAAGATGTTGTGTTAAGAAATATAGTAAGTAACTTGGATTCAAGAGAACTCTAGTAAGATGAATTTATGTTTGAATCTAAAAGGATTACCATAAAGAGCAAAGTGAACACGGTATGGAAAACAGTGTTAACATTATGGTATGAGGAAATGATAACGGAGAGTATTTTGGAAGTGTGTACAATAGAGTTATTAAGATGTTGTCATAGCTAAAATTAAGGAAGCGTGATCCATGATGGTTCACCCATTAGGACTCTTGTGAGTATTGTATTTTAAGAAGTGAGATTGCGGTAAATAGTGAGAAGCAAACCAATACTGTTACATATTAAGTGTAAATCATGGAACGGTTATACTGGAAGGGTCTTGTGATTAATTGATGAGAATTGTCAGTCGCGAGTCTTTCAATAAGTGACTTTGGTATATGTGTGGTGTGCGTTGGATAATGGAAGATAAGGAATCTCGGTTAATATGTACTTATAGATGGAAAGGTTCTTTAGGAGGATGCATTGCCATGATATTTCCAAGTGTTGGTAACATTTGTAATTATGAAAGATCAGAGTATTCGAAATGGAACTTTTGTTGGACTAAGAATGTTGTTGTTTCAATTCTCACCAAGGAGTCCAAGTAAGAGAACATAGTTGTATACCAGTCAGGAGATGTCCATTGCTTTTGTGTTGCCTTGTAATGATTATGGGTTGGATTTTGCTTATGGACAAATCAAGTGTTAGCTTGTGGCTAAGACCCTTTGTTGTCGTCATTGTTGTTTTCCTGCTAGCATCGTTGTATGAGTGGAAATCAAACTATCCCGCTTAATAATTATGGTGTGACTGTGATAGAAATTTATAGCTCTACCTCGTCACTTGTTTGGAGTATGACATCGGCATGTTGTATATCTTTTGTGTTACTTTGAATTGATAATTGTAGGTGAGTGTTATAAAGATAACATGGTAAACATTTCTTTGGGAATGATTTTATTTTTGGATGTATCGTCGTTGCGACTATTGAGAGCCTTAAGGGTGAAGTTAGAAGAGACTCACAAAGTGTTGATCTCACAAGTAACGTCTTGGAATCTTAATTATTGTGTTGATAAGGTAATTGTGGTTGGTCGGAATTTAGTGTTTGTTAAATTCTCGTGAGTTCATGGCATTAGTTATAGACTCCGTGAGAGTAATACCATATGTGTGCAATTAAGTCGTACTCAGAGATAGGAATTTGAAAGTTGTATTTCTAAATAAGAGTGAGAATTGGATGTTCCAAAGTCAAGCATGTAACTTGGATTGTATATGTAATAGAATAACTGAGAGAGGTAAATTAAAATGAGAAGTGTCATGTGGTATTCAAGGGTGTATGTGTATAGTGTTGTATACAAACTGGCGAGTAGTATGGAAACTCACAAATGCGTTTTGGATGATTTAAGTTTTGGTAGTGGCGACTCACGAATGATTGAAGTTCCATATTAGTGTTACGTTGTTATTGATTGTGATCTTGTGTCATCGAGTTTTAGGAAATCTAACCCAGAGTAATCAATTACCCTAAGTGAGCAATCGATTACCCCATTGAAAATCTAGCTTTCTACGTGAAAATTTCACCAAGTAATCGATTATTCTGTTTGAGTAATCGATTACCCAAATGTGCCTCTAACTCTCAATTTGATTTTGTGTGAACAATGCAGATGAAGTAATCGATTATCCACTTTGAGTCATTGATTACTCTGACACAATTTTGGGAAGAATGTTTTGAAAATCACATCTTTTAACTCGGGTGTCTGATTGAGGCGATCTTGATATCGATAGAAAGTCGTGGAAACATTCTTTATAATGAGAAGTGAATTTATTGATATGGAATATGTAACCAAGACCGAAGTTGTTAAGCTAATTTGGATGAATTTTCTCAAGTTTAGAACATATTTAGAAATTGTGTTGGTTATGACTATAACAATATAACCTCTGTACCTCTATAGTTTGTAGAGCGTTTGGCCGATGTTAATATTATGTGATTGGCAAGGAAATTGTTTTACCCTTGGACATATGTACAATTCTTGTACCATTGGTTAGTGGGAAGTACTCCAATGGATAAGTGTGTTCTATGTAGATTGTTAACTACCTGGTAATGCTTAAGAATTTATGGCATTCCATTATTAGTTTTTGGGTTGCATAGTGGAAGGTGACGGATGAAAGAGTCAGTCAGATTAATAATAAACAAAAGAGAATTATTTGTAAGAATAGAAGTAACAAAATCTGATTCTAAGTGTGTTATCTTTAATTATGATACGAAAAGGATAAAAAGTAAGCTATAAATGGTTACATTGTATAACATCAGATCGAGTGGAACTGGTAAAGAAGTCATTTGACAGGTTATGAAGTGGTTTTCAATTATTGAATGACTTAAGAGATAATAGTTGTCGGTAATTGTATGAAGTTAAGTATTCACTAAAATACCTCGCGAAGATTTGATGAGTGCTTGATATCCCGAATCAAGATGAAGTGTTACAGTTTTGTTTTACGACTCAGTAGAAGGATTTAAAATGGTATATGTTTTCCGAAGGTAAGATGTGGCTAAGTATTTCAGAATGGAATAACAGATGAATTACAGAAAAGTTTGTAAGAAGTAAACCCAATGTGGGTCAGGCGTATGAGTAAGGACGTGAAGTTTGATAATTTGTGAAATAGGGATTTTGAGTCGTGAAGTCAAGTTGGAAATGAGCATATCAGAGAATGTAAAAAAAGTAAGGATAAGTATGGATCTAAGAAAGTGTATAGGTTATTGTTATTGTTAATTAAAGAAAATTCGAGGACAAATTTCAATTTAAGGGGGGAGAGTGTAATACCCCAAAATTCTCTTAAATGCTCAATTGGATATCAGATGGGATCAAATGAGTTTCTAAGTACTCTATCTTTGATTAATTCGAATAATGGAATCTCCTAAGTGCTCTAAGTGTTATCAATTGGAATCAATATAACAACTAGTGAACTCTGAAGAGATTAATTATTTATTAAAGAGTCAAACCAATATTTATTAGTTCAAGAGAGGATATTTTTGGTTACTCTAATAATTGATCAATTGGTGTTGGAAGATAAAATATCAATTGGAGATATTTTATATCATTGTATTATATTGTATAATAAGTATTTATATATATATATATATATATATATATATATATATATATATATATATATATATATATGGAAAAGGAAAAGAAGACAAAAAAAGATAGTAAGAAAAAGAAGAAAAGAAGAGAAGAGAGAAAGAAGAGAAAAAGAAAGAAAACTCAAGGATGAAGAAGAAGCTATTGTAAACCTCATCACCATTTGGAGCTTAGGACATCTATCCTCATTGTACTTCTCGAAGTTGGGCATTTTAAACCCTGGAGATACAACAAGACCTGATACCAAACACATATCCTTTAGCCTCATTGTGTTAGAAGCTTCCATAAAATCCAAACGCTTCTCAAAATCCTGACATATTTCTGCGATCTCAGCCCCTTGAGAACGTTCTTTTTTTGTTATCATGTGAGCATCTTGAGAATTTGGTGTTTTCCTTATAAATCGAGAATTAACATGAACAACTAGGTTCTTCTGCACAACGGGGATCCCACTTGATGATGAGACATGTACTGGCTGGATTTGAGTAGTGGCACCCATCTTTTGGGGAGCATAGTCAGGGGGAAAATTATACATTGGTGTAACACCCCAAATTTGCCCTCTTCTTTTTAAGCATCATCATCATATCATAATCATCATAAGCATATCATATCTTTGGCATCTTTACATGGAATAGTAAAGCATAACATTCTCATGTTCTAGCATTAGGCATATGATCAACTATGGGTGGATTGGAGGCATTACAAGCTATAGCAAGAGGCCCAGTGGACTTGTCCAAGTCCCATGAAGAGTCTACATGACACTCACAAGTTCAAGATCCTTTACAAAACCCCAGGAGGTTGGGAGATCATCAGGGAATCCAAGCTAGGGCAAGCTCCTACACAATGGTTCCCAAATTAGGGTTTCACTTTCAAGCAGGAATTCTTTGTGACTTTGGCCATTTCATGTGGGAAAAGTCTTTCATATGATAAGAGGATCCTAGGGATGAAATTTGGTGAGAAAATTCCTTGTGGAAGGCAGTTATTTCATCAGTTGCTTGCATAAGAAAAAATTGGTCAACTGTGCATTTTAAAAGTCAACTGTGAGAATTCAAGGGGTCCAACCCCATGTTTCAAGTCAAGGGATGTCCTTAAGACCTTAGAAGAGGTTTGGCAAAGTAAAGGATCAAGAATTAAAGGGTTTTGAAGAACTTTCCATTTTTGGCATATGGTTTGTTTTGAAACTTTCCATTTTTGGCAACTTTTGCCCTAATTTTCAAAGGCCTCTTTCATGATGAAAATGATCTCAAATGAATTTCCAATAAACATGAAAGTTGTAGGGTAGGTTCTCCCATTTTCAGAAAGTACAAGTACATTTTCATAGCCCTCATGGATCAAAAGTTACGGCCTTCGAAAGATCACTTGTTTTTAGGGTTTTACATGGGTTATCATTTTACACCAAGTTGCAAAAAGCATTACAAGTCATTTCTAAGCTGATTTATGGACAAAATAAGGTCACAATACCATAAGGAATTTCACAAAAGACATTTTGCTCAAAATAATTCACCAAATTCGTGCATGGGAAGGGATGCATTTCATAAAATTCAAAAGTGCATGAACATTCAAAAAGCATGATACCAACATCCAAAGGACAGGATAAGTTCACTTATGAATCAAGGGTTGGATGAGAGTTTAGCATGTGCAAGTACTGATGAAGAGCACGAGCATTTCACTTCCTCACATCACTCTTGCATTTTTGCAAAATCAATCCTCCCACTCATTCCTCACGTGCATTTCTTCTCATTCTTTCATCAGTGTTCATTGGTACACTATAAAAGAAAACTAGGGTTTCATTTGCTGCAGATTCATCACCATTCTCTCACACCAAAGTTTTTGCACATCACATTCTTTCCTTCGATTCTCCTAATTCTCTCATCCATTTCCTAATCTCTTTGCATATTCTTGATCCTGAAAGCATAAGGATCAAAAATCCACCATCAATTCAAGCTGAATCTAAGGATTTCACAAGGTGCAGTTCAAGTGCAGTTGAGGTTGAAACTCAAGATCCAAGCAGTTTCAGGCACTCTCTTGCATTTATTTTGCAAGGAGAGGTTAAAGGAGGTAGATCTGCATCATTAGAAGCTTTCTTTTGACCTATTTAAAGCTCTGCAAGTTCAGGTAACTCACTGAATTCGTGGATCTGGATATGTGTTTTTAAGTATGCATTATGATTTGTATGTTGCTCTGATAGTGTTGATCTATTTAGTTTTGAGTTTGAGTGAGAATTGAGGTTGTATTGTTGAATTTCAGTTTGGTATATGGAAATGTTTGTGTTCGATTTGCTTTGCTTGTTGACCTAATGGAGATTTTGATGTCATATTTGGAATCAGCATATGTAATTAGTTGATCTGGAAATTATGTTGCATTTCTGTGATTGTTTGTTCGTACTCATGAATTTTCCGGTGCCGGAGCTAGGGCTCCGTTCACCGGATTCTGGAAAGGATGAAATGAAGAAGATGACGTTTGAACCCTAGGATCTTTGATCTAGACGGACTCTGTTTTGCCAACACATTAAAAACCACCCTCCATTGCACGTGACTTCCTTTTATAATTTAAATCTGAAGTGAACTTTGTGTTACGCACCTCACAGTACCTACCATGTACACACACGCATCTCTTTTGTTTTGGTTGACTGGCTTATGATGTTGACTTAATCTCAGGCTTTGCTTTGATCCATTGGTTATTTATTTCCCTGGATTTTGTGAATTTCTACCTTAAGTATTGTGTCCTGTGCTGAGATCCACTGGGCATGTAGTTGCTTTTCGCACCCCTGTTCCATTAAGCCCAAATAAATTGAACTGAGTTTCTCACTAATTGCACCCCTGGTCTTGTTTCTTCATTTTGTTATTTTATTTTTATTTCAGTTTGATTTGTAATTAATTAAAATAGTTAGAAGTCATTAAAAATTCCAAAAAAATTCATAAGTGATATTTTGAGTTTTCTCTAATTTTGATTTTTTTATTTTCCATTTATTTTCATTTTCCACGCTGGAATTAATTTCTCCTTTTATTATTTGTTTTTTATTCACTTTTAAAGCATGTTGTCTTGTAGAATTTATATCTTGATCATTAATTTGAATTTTGCATTGATTCTTTTTGCTCTGGATTCACATTGAAATGTAGTTTGTTGATGATTTTTCTTCTGATTTTTAGAAGTTTGCTTGATTATTTTTGATCCTTAACTTGTGCATGAAGTTTCATAACCCTAATCCATGTTTAGGAACATATTTGACTTACTTAGCTTCTGATTTTGATCTTATTCTTTTGGCATGCTAATATTAGATGTTTGAAGAGTCTTTGTGCAAATTTGTGGAATTTTTGGATGAATGCTTGATTTGATTTGAATTTTGTTCTTTGCTTTTCTTCTTTTGCATCCTTTTTGGTCATATGTCTAGTCCTTAGGTTGGGAGGGCACTTGTGCCAACTCCCTTAGGTTGTTTAGAACCCTTTTAGGATAAGGATACCCCTCTGGTCTTGGATTGATGTTTGTACTTTGAGAATTTTTGTGGTTGCTTGCCTTTGAGGTTCATTCACTTTTGTACATGCTTACCTCACTTCTTATGCTTCTTTTTTTCTCATGATGATAATGTTTAAGTTTGTATACTTCTACTCTTCATCTCTTGTGTTACTTAGGCACATTCTTGACATGTTATGGTTCTGGTCTTGAAGTTTGTGATGTTTGTTTGCTTGGTTTGCTATGTGTTATCTCATGTTTGTTTTGCTTTGTCATGATAATCCATAATGCTTCATGTTGAATTGTTTAATCCATTTTTTTCATTCTTGTTTGATCTTGACCTTTGTAATTGAGATTCCAATTCTGGTTGTGTTGCTTTGGTTTGATCTTATGCCCATTTGGTGTTTCATTTGTTCTCATTTGCTCTTGTCATGATGCTTGCTTATGTTACTAACCATTTCAGGGGCTCTGGTAAGTGAGAAGTGTGGATGTGATTCCCACATCTCCAATTCTTATCCTTTCTCTTTTCTTTATTGATATTATCTTATTTGTGTTTGAGGGGCTTAGGCCATCCTTTCTTCTTCTTCCTTTCTTCTTCTCTTCTTCATTCTCTTCTTTCTCTTCTTATCTTCTTCTTCATTAGGATAGTAAACCTCACTAACCAAGGACCTCCTTTGCATGCTAACAATTAGGTGCTAGCCCCCATTAGATTTTTACCTTTAAGATCTTTGGTTCTTTCTCTTCTCATCTCAAAACAAAAACCTAAAAGACACTTAATAAAGATTGAAGTGGTCTCCGGTGCAATAGCCGTATTCCATGAAACACTTGTAGTTTTCCCATCTTGGGATAGTACGAGCTTATTCATCATGATGCACAAGTCTGATCAGGATGCCATCTTCATCAAGAAAATCATAAAAAATAATTCATCACAAAAAATACAAAAAACACTTAATAAGTTCAATGAGTTAGTGAGCCTAAGCCCTAATCTCTGGAATCACGTTTTGGGGATCTTCTCTTTACTTGAGTGTGCTTGTTCTATTATTCCATCTTGGAATATAGTATCAAGTGCACATTCCATGGAAAAGAGCTTGAGTTCACTTCCTTGTGACACACCAATAAAAGCTCATAAAAAACATAAACAAACAATAAGCGTCTCTCCTTCGAGACTTCTTTTCTCATCTCCTTTGCTCCGTCCACGAACTTGCTTCTACTTGTCACTTTGCAAGACGGTAACGCACTCGTCGTTCGAGCCTGCAACACCTGAGCATTGACATAGGCAGTTCAAGCCTTAAGACACAAGCAATCTTTTCCACCCCCCGTTAGGGGAACTACGGCGAATCTGATCCTCATTGTCCAGATGAGGTACGTAGGCAGCGGGGTAGGGCCCGTTCGAGCACAATATTTATTTTCCCTACATGTTTTCCTTTTTCATTTCTTTTTCAGTTCCCTTTTCGTTTCTTTTATCCAGTTCAGTTCCTTTTCTTTGCAGCAGCTTTCATTCCTTCATCCTTTGAAACAAATTTCTTTGCAAGCGTGGATCCCGTCGGGTACGGCGGACGATCTGGGTGCTAATACCTTCACAGGTCGTAACCGACTTCCGAACTCAATTTCTTTAGTTCGCAGGACCTGTGTCCTTCCTTTTCTTTTCTTCGGTTTGTGCAACATTACCATTCCCGTTCCGTCGGGATAAAAATGTCTGGTTGGCGACTCTACCTCTTTCCGCGCCACTTTCGCGTTTGTACCAGGATGGAAATCCGGGGAGCGACAGCTGGCGACTCTGCTGGGGATCGAACCCAAAATCTCTGGTTCCCCTGAGAGTCTCTCCTAGCGCTTGCGTGGTTCTGTTTCTTTGTGTGTTGATTGTTTGTCGTTGCGTGTTTATTTTACTGTTGTTTATTTACAATTTTATTTACAGCTTTATTTACAGTTTTCAGTATTTATTTTCCTGCATCATATATTATACTGGATTGTCTGGACTGTATTTTGTTTTCTGTTTGGTGGGACTTGGGTGATACTGTTACTGTGAGATGAGCTAATTACCAAGGCTCGAGTGCACCTTAGGACTTATAATGGTTCCACTTTGGCCTCATGAGATCTTGTCATGGGGGTAGTAGTGAGTTCCACGCCCAGACTTGCGACCATCTTGGAAATGTCTTGATTTGGGGATCTTCCTCTCTCATTTCATAACCTTGATAGTTATATGCAGCTGAGGACCGATCATTGAGAACCTTGTGGAAACATCCCTCTCTAGTGGTGACAGTGGCAGACCACTTTGTGTGGTAAACCCATTCACACCTGAGGGCCCACCTGGAACTCACATAGGATGACCTTGTTTTCCCGGACTCAGCTGAGGCCTCCCTGAGTAGTACATAATGCCAAACCGATTCCCTGATTTGGTCATGAGCCATTTCTCGGAAATGGTGAATGTATTATTGCTATTCGGCTTTGAGAGTCCGTGATGTTTGACCCGGAGCACACCAGTGAGATTGGGAGGGGTTTACAGGTTTGCAGGAACCTCTGGCCTCTACATACCCTCATTATCAGTGTGGTCTTTGTTATGATTTGTTCCTTATGGTTCTGGATTTCTTGATCTTTTGGTTCTGAGGGTTTCTATCATATGGTTATGGCTCAGAGAATTCTGGTTTTCAGTTACTTGAGGGTCCCAATATCCAGTATCCAGATGGTCCCAGATTGATCATATGCCTGCATTGCATTTGCATCGCATCATACTCGCATTAACTATTTGTGTTTCCATTTTTCAGGTTGTTGTTTATAGTTTAACACCCAGTTCTGGTAATTGTAAGCTCTCCAGATGGCAGAAGTTAAGAAAACTACCAGAAAGAAGAATGTCCATTACACTTTTCTCCAGCCAGAAGTCAAGAGTGTTCAGAGACTAGCAGGGCTGATGAATGATCAAGTTTTAGGGAACTTCAGAAAGAGGTATGGTAAGATTTTGAAGTACATGGATAAACCTACTGCATACCAGAAGGATATCTTGCACACTTTGCTTCAGTTTTATGATCCTTTGTTGCGGTGTTTTGTATTTCCAGATTATATCTTGGCTCCTACCTTGGAGGAGATTTCTAGCATTTTGGGTGTTCCTGTCAGAGATATTTTGCCTTACTATGGGTCAGAGGTAGTTCTCAAGGAAGAAGACATATACAAAGTCTGTCGTATACCAGTTGCTAAGGTCAAGAATGCTTTGAAGGACAGTGAGGGCAGAGGACTTCCTTGGGATGTGCTTATACCAGAAGCTGAAGAGTACACCAAAGAGAGTAAGTGGGGAGATTTTGGTGATGTGGTGGCCCTGATGGTATATGGATCTAGTCTTTTCCCGGGAGAAAAGGAGTTTGTGAGTTTGGAGGTAATTTCCATTTTTGCTAAAGATAATCATGTACCAACTTTGTTGGGAGACTTCTACTACAATGTTCATTACCGAAATGAGAAAGGCAGAGGTGGACCAGTGGGTTGTTGTGCTCCATTATTTGCTGATTGGTTTGCTAAGCAATTACCAAAGTCGGACCCTTTCAAAGAGATGAGAGATGAATGGAGGTGGTCCAGGAGGCTAATGGGACTAACTTCTGAAGATATAGCTTGGGGTTATAACAGAGATTTGTTGGGAAAGGAGTTACTGGTTAGTTGTGGAAGTTTTGCTAATGTGCCCTTGCTAGGAAGAAAGGGTGTGATCAGTTACCATCCAGTCTTAGCCAGGAAGAAATTTGGATATCCTCTGAGGGATCCACCAAGTATGGAAGAATTTGCTGAGTCTTTGTACTTTTCTTTGGAGGGAAACAAGGAGTTGGTCATACAAGCATCTCAGGCTTGGGCTCACAGGGTGAAGAGAGGAAAGAAGGATTTTGGAAGGGTAGATCCCAAGACATATCCTCCTTTTGCTACATGGTTGCAGAAGCGTGTAGAAGAAGTGCTCATGCCATTTTCAGTGGAAGCTCCATTGTATCCCAAAGAGGTGCCATGTCAGAATACGGTTCCTCTGGAAGAATATAAGAAATTGGAAGCTCAGTTGCACGAGGTCCGGGTAGAGAATGCTGAAATGGTTAACTTGTACCACCTTGCCAATCGTGCTAAGAATGAAGCAGAAGAAAGGTTACAGAAGATGCAGGTTACCTTAGAAGCTAAAGAAAAGGAGTTTGCTAGAAGAGAAGCTCACTTTCAGAGATTGGGTCTAATGGAATCAAAAAGAGAAGCGGAGCGTAAGAAGACTTTGAAGACTCTTAAAGAAGCTCGCCAGTCCATTGTTTGGTTACAGGGCCAAAGGGAACAGGAGCAGAATAAGTACAAAGAAAAGGAAGAGTTTTTCGAGGTACAGATGGCCTTCAAGAAAGAAGAAGTAGAACAAGTTCACAAAATACGAAGAGAGAAGACTCAACGATTGGCACAGAGCCAGATGGCCTTGGAGGAGGCATTGAAAAAGGTTGCAGAGCTTATGCTGAGAGCAGGCGTGAAGAAGAACCGGACAGAAGAAGAAGAACCTGAGTCTTTACTTTAGTCTAGATTTTTAATTTATTGTTGTTCAGACTACCTACAGGCTTGTTGTAGGAGTCTTGCTTTATCTTTTTGTTCATGTATTGACTTGTAACCCTTCATGGAATTTGTTTATGCTCTAACTTTGGCTGCCAGTGGATTATCCATGTTATGCAATGTTAAATTCCAATTACCATTTTTGAGTACGCAAAACTTGTTTGAGACTGCTGAGATCTGAACACTCTTCAAAGGGAGAGTTGGAAAATTAATGCTCAAAGGGGTTATCTGGAGAAAATACCAGAACTGGGGATATGAATGCCTAAACTTGGAAACATGAATAGTTACATTGCATGCATATAACGTGTTTGTTGTTTTGCAGGTGGTTCATCAGTTTTCTAACATTTATGTCCTTTAAGGCACTATAGCTCCCAGGAAGGTTCGAGAACGGCCAACGGTGCACAGATATCCTACAAGAGTAAACAGAGAGAGAGTAATGGATCAGATGCAAGCAGATTTGGCTGACTTGAGAACAAGAATGGACAACTTCATGAACCTCATGGTTGGGATGGGTCAAACTCAGGAGCGTCTGTGCGAGATGGTGGAAAACAATCAGGCCAGGAACAATGGGACCACAGATGGAGGTAATCGCACTGGGGCTAGCGCCCGTCACGTAGAGATCCCTGTGGTGCAACCAGGGGTTACCGTTGTCAATGATGGAATGAATAATGTGCAGATGGATGGGCAGGATGAGCAATTTACTTTGCTGGATGAGGCAGAAGGCCAAAGGGCTGACATGAATAGAAAGTTTGAAGAGATGGCTGAGCAGATTCGTGCCATTCAATCTCAGAGCTCTCTGGGGTTTGATATCACTGACTTGGGCTTGGTGCCAGGGGTTAGAATTCCCTACAAGTTCAAGGTTCCTACTTTCGATAAGTACAACGGCACGGCATGCCCAAAGACTCACCTCCAGTCTTTTGTAGGAAGAATTGCAGCACATACCGATGACGAGAAGCTGTGGATGTATTACTTCCAGGACAGCCTTGTGGGGGCCTCCTTGGAGTGGTACATGAAGCTGAGCAGGGTTAACATTCGAAGCTGGAAGGATTTAGCAGAGGCATTTGTGAAACAGTATCAGTACAATTTGGATATGGCTCCAAATCGTACTCAGTTGCAGACCATGTCTCAGAATGCTAAAGAAGGGTTTAAGGAGTACGCTCAGAGGTGGCGTCAGCTGGCTGCTAGAGTACAACCTCCCTTGTTGGAAAAGGAGATGGCGGACATGTTCATGGGAACACTACAGGGGGTGTTTATTGAGAGGCTGACATCTTGTTCAGCAACAAAGTTCAATGACATTGTGATAGCAGGAGAGAGGGTTGAAACTCTTTTGAAGATGGGGAAGATTCAAGATCCCGGTGTAGGTAGCTCAAGCGGTGTAAGAAAAGCTTTTAATGGACCTTCGAGAAGAAGAGAGGGAGAAACAAATGTTATGTACGGCCGAGGTCGGGGCCGGGGATACAGAAGATCCTATGACCAAGTAGCAGCTGTCACTATTCCATCAAGTCCTGTGCAACAGACTCAACCACAACAACAACAACAGCCGCAGCGCAATAATTATCAGCAAAAACCCTATCAACAGAGACAAGCTCGTCCAGCTAATAGGGTGCTTGAAGCCATTCCAATGACGTACACGGCATTACTTCAAAGGTTGTTAGACTTGAACTTGGTTCAATTGAGGACACTAGCACCACCTCCACCTGGCGAGCTTCTAGTGGGGTATGATGCTAATGCAAGATGCGCGTTTCATTCAGGAGCTCCCGGGAACTCAATAGAGAAGTGCAGGGTATTGCAGCATAAAGTTCAAGATTTGATCAATTCAAAGGCGATTGACTTCGCGCCGCCTCCTAATGTTACATCAAATCCCATTCCAAACCATGGAGGAGCAAGGATAAATGCTGTTGACGGTGGTGAGAGGTTAAGCTTGATTTTGAATGTAGAGGAAGTGAAGACTTCATTGCTGGTTGTGAAAGACAGATTGTTGAAAGGTCAAGTATTCCCAGGGTGTGGTTATGACTGTGAAGGGTGTTTGAGTTCAGTTAATGGCTGTGAAGACTTAAAGGTTGGACTACAATATCTGATTAACGAGGGGTCGCTACAGTTTGATAAAGTTGATGATAGAAGTAATTGTGTGTCTACCATAACAATTTACTTTGATCCTGCTGAAGTTCCTGTCCGGAGGGAACCTGTGACTATCTATGTTCCAGAGATTAGTCCTGTTACCATTCATGTTCCAGGACCAGTTCCTTATGATAATGACAAAGCCATCCCATGGCATTATGGCTCGGATGTGTATGTAGAAGGTCAGAAGGTGGAAAGTAAAGCGGTGACAATTGACCCGACTGTGGTGAATGTCGGAGGAGTTGGTGGATTTACAAGAAGCGAGCGTCTTTTTGCTCCTCAAGCTCTTAGAGGAGATCCCGAAGCTGAAGCTGCTGCAAAGGCTAAAGGTAAACAGATAGCGACCGAAGAAGTGACAACTCCGGCTGCCGAGCAAGGTACTTTTAAAAAGGAAGTCGAAGAGTTTATGAGAATAATAAAGAAGAGTGACTATAAAGTAGTCAAACAGCTGAATCAAACTCCGTCCAAGATCTCAATCCTGTCATTGTTAATGTGTTCTCCAGCTCATAGGGAAGCTTTATTGAAAGTCTTGCAGATGGCATATGTACCACAAGAAATAACGGTTAACCAGTTGGAGGCTGTGGTAGGTAGTGTAAATGCCAGCCATGGGTTGGGCTTCACGGATAGAGACCTTACTTCTGAAGGCCGCAATCACAACAAGGCCCTACACATCACCATGGAGTGTAAGGGTGTTGTCCTGTCACATGTCCTGGTTGATACAGGCTCTTCTCTCAATGTGCTCCCTAAGAAGGCCTTGATGAAGCTGAATATTGATGGCATTGTCTTGCGACCCAGTGATCTAATTGTGAAAGCCTTTGATGGGTCCCGGAGGTCTGTGTTCGGGGAGGTTGAGCTACCTGTGAAGATAGGATCCCAAGTGTTCAAGAGCACTTTCTATGTCATGGATATTCAACCTGCTTACAGTTGCTTGCTAGGACGTCCCTGGATCCATGTTGCAGACGCAGTGACATCCATGTTGCATCAGAAGATGAAGTATGTGGTAGATGGTCAGGTGATCACTGTGTGTGGAGAAGTAGACATTTTCGTGAGTCATCTGTCAATTTTCAAGTACGTGGAGATGGACGGATAAATTCATGAAATGTTGTGTCAAGCTTTTAAAGCAGTCAATGTCAGTATTTTGGCTCTGGCAGAAAGGAACAACGAGAAGGAAGGGACCTTTATTTACTCCTACAACCAAGCCAAAGAAGTGGTCCAATCCGGAAGCGCCCAGGGCTGGGGCAAGTTGCTAGAGTTGGAAAAGAAGGATGACAAGTTCGGTCTTGGTTATCAGCCTGGGGGTCCAACTGGCCTCAGGATAATAAGGCCATAACTTTCACAAGCGCCGGAATGCTAGATCGCAACAACATCTGTGAAACAAGTGAAGAAGGGGACAATGACTGCGACTGGGATAGTTGGATTCATCCGTGTGCACCTGGGGAGGAGCTCCGGAACTGGTCTGCCGAGGAGTTCGTTCAAGTTACTTGGCAATCAAAGTAATTTACTTGTTTCCTTTTTATCATGCTGCATGTCAATCCTGCACTCTACCCAGGGTGCACGGATCCATTTGTAGGGCCACCATGCTTTTAATGCATTTATTTTTTCCATGAAATAAAGGACATTTTTCAAGCAAATTGTGTTCTCTTTCTTTCGTTTTAAAATTTTTCATACAAAAAATTAAATGGCAATGTTTTTATTTTCTCGTGTTTGTGTGTTTGCGTCTCTTTTGAAAAAGGACAGATTCTGAATAAGCACATCATTTATGCAGTGTTGATCATTCGGATTCTAGTGATAACGTTCCTGCTATGATCACGCATGACTTTGAAAATCCTATCTACCAAGCTGATGAAGGGGTTGAGGAAGACTGTGAACTCCCCGAAGAATTGGTCAGGTTGTTGAAACAAGAGGAGAGGGTCATTCAGCCTCATCAGGAAGAGCTAGAGATCATCAACATCGGGACTGAAGATGTGAAGAGAGAGATAAAGATTGGGGCCAGTCTGCAGGCCGAGATAAAGAAGGAGTTGATTGGTATGCTACGTGAGTATGTGGATATCTTCGCCTGGTCGTATCAAGATATGCCAGGATTAGATACTGACATTGTTGTGCATAAGCTGCCACTCAGAGAAGACTGTCCTCCTGTGAAGGAAAAGCTGAGAAGAACTCGTCCTGACATGGCGATGAAGATCAAGGAGGAAGTTCAGAAGCAGTGGGATGCCGGATTCCTTGCCGTAACTAGTTATCCACCTTGGGTAGCTAATATTGTACCTGTACCAAAGAAAGACGGCAAAGTTCGGATGTGCGTTGATTATCGGGATCTAAACAGAGCAAGTCCAAAGGATGACTTTCCATTGCCTCACATTGATGTGCTGGTAGACAACACCGCTCAGTTCTCGGTATTTTCTTTCATAGATGGCTTCTCCGGGTATAATCAGATTAAAATGGCACCGGCAGACATGGAGAAAACAACGTTCATTTCCCCGTGGGGTACATTCTGCTACAAGGTTATGCCCTTTGGGTTGAAGAACGCCGGGGCAACATATCAGCGGGATATGGTCACATTGTTCCACGACATGATACACAAATAAATTGAATGCTATGTGGACGACATGATTGCCAAGTCCCGGGACGAAGAAGAGCATCTGGTCAATCTCAAAAAGCTGTTTGATAGATTGATAAAGTATAAGTTGAGGTTGAATCCAAACAAGTGTACTTTCAGAGTGCGTTCCGGAAAATTGATGGGTTTTATTGTTAGCCAGAGAGGAATTGAGGTGGATCCTGCAAAAGTAAAAGCAATACAAGATATGCCTGCACCAAAAACAGAAAAAAGAAGTGTGCAGGTTTTAAGGGAGATTGAACTACATTTCACGGTTTATATCTCATCTAACTGCCACGTGTGAGCCAATATTCAAATTGATAAGAAAAGAGCAAACAGTCAGGTGGAATGAAGACTGTCAAAGAGCCTTTGAAAAGATAAAACAGTATTTGCAGACACCTCCGATTCTAATGCCTCCAGTTCCAGGACGGTCGCTTATCATGTACTTGACTGTGTTAGAAGGGTCAATGGGGTGTGTTCTAGGCCAACATGACGAGTCTGGTCGAAAAGATTATGCTATTTACTACCTTAGCAAAAAATTTACCGACTGTGAATCTTGTTACTCACTGCTTGAGAAAACTTGTTGCGCTTTGGTATGGGCTACTCGCCGACTGAGACAGTATATGTTGACCCATACCATACTGCTAATCTCAAAAATGGATCCTGTCAAGTATATTTTCGAGAAACCAGCATTGACCGGAAGGGTTACAAGGTGGCAAATGATCTTAACAGAGTATGACATACAATATACTTCTCAGAAAGCCATCAAAGGAAGTGTATTGTCAGATTACCTTGCACAACAGCCACTGGAAGATGACTATCAGCCAATGAAATTTGATTTCCCTGATGAGGATATCATGTACCTCAAAGCAAAAGATTGCGAGGAACCACTTCCGAAGGAGGGGCCAGACCCTGAATCTAGATGGAAGTTGATGTTTGATGGGGCAGTCAATATCAACGGACGTGGAGTTGGTGTCGTTCTTATCACTCCTGAAGGTGTTCACTTTCCCTTCGCTGCTAGAATTACTTTTGGCTGCATCAACAATGAAGCGGAATACGAGGCATGTATAATGGGAATAGAGGAGGCTATTAATCTTCGGATTAAGACCCTCGATATATTCGGAGATTCAGCCCTCGTTATCAATCAGATTACCAGCAAGTGGTATACACATCAAGAATACTTAGTTCCTTATAGAGATTATGCCAGGAGACTGTTGGCGTTCATCACAATGGTTAAGCTTCAGTATATACCACGAGTCGAGAATCAATTTTCCGATGCATTGGCTACTCTTTCTTCGTCCATCAAAGTCTTGTGTTGGAACTACGTGCCCAGGATTGACATTTCCCGGCTTGACGCACCAGCTTATGCTTTCTCTGTAGAAGTAGTGTCTGACGAGAAACCTTGGTACTTTGATATCAAGCTCTTCCTGGAAAGACAGGAATACCCAGCCGGGGCATCATCCAACGACAAGAAGACCTTAAGACGACTTGTTGCTAGCTTCTTCTTGAATACAGATGGGGTTTTGTATAAGAGGAACTTTGACACGGTCTTGCTCAGATGCGTGGATAGTGTAAGCATCCCAAATTTTCACTCACTAAGTTCACACCATGGCTTGTGATCTTTTATATTTGCATTAGTTTAAGCATAGCATATCATATTGCATTTTTTGTTTCACTGCATTAGTTCAAGTTCATCTGCATCTGGGGTTTGTGATCTGAGCAATCCAGGATTCATCTGAGCCACTCCAAAGGTCTTCAATCATTCCAAAAGGGTCCATGTATGTTCAATCATCATTTTATATCCCTCAAAGATCAAGGAAGTCAAAAAATCATAAGAACTTGCAAAGCATGGAAGCAGAGCTAGGGTTTCACTGCACAGATGACCTGAAATTAGGGTTTTGGTTTCAGAGGCCATAACTCCAATTTTTTTGGTCATTCTTGTTTCTAATGGTCTCAATATGTTATAAGGATCATGTGTACCAAGTTTGATGAAGAAATTCATTGTGAAAGTCATCTGTTCACTAGGTAACTTCTTAAGCAAGTCAGAGCAAAATAAGGGCATCTGAGGCCCCCAACAATGGAACAAAAGTGGATTTTTCATCAAATTGAAGTTATATGATCTTTATTTGATCATTGAAGTGCTTGGAAGTTCACAAAATTGAAGAAAAGTGAGCTAAACCAAAAGTTGCCAAAAATGGAAATGACTTGTAATGCAAACTTTCCATTTTTGGAAAGTTTTTCAACCTCCTCTTTCTCAACCAAAAATGCTTCAAATGGAAAATTGTTGGTCATGAAAGTTGTAGATTGAATCATTCCATTTTCAAAAATTACAAGAACAAGTTCTAATTCATTATGGAACTCAAGTTACGGCTTGTCAAAATTGGCAAAAATCACATAATTTTCAAGAATGCACCAAAGAGGGATTTTTGCAAAACCACTTGCCAAGGCATTTTGTGACTTCAAACACACTTCTAAGCATCATAAAATCATAGCACATTGCCTAAAACTCAGAATTGGCCCAAGAATTTCAAGTTTTCATGCCTTGCACATGAAGAAATCTCAAAGGGGCCAAAACTTCATAAAATTGCAAAAGAGCACATAACCTTTCATCCACTTGTTGAATTGCCTCAAAATGCATTCCATGGACATCCTTGATCTATGCTGAACCAGACATGCCTTTGTACCACTTCTGTCCCAGCCCATACCTCAAGGACAAAAACTTTTGACTTTTTTGCAAGAAGCCCATACCAATCAGCTGCAGCCACCACCCACTCTCTGGCCTATCACAACTTGTTATGTGGATCAAACCAAAGCCATAACACACAACAAGCCAGCCTGAAACCTCAGATTGCCCAAGTTCTCAAAAATCACCCCTCTTACAAAATCCTTCGAATATCTCTGCTCACACACTCAAACTTAAAACTAATTTCACAATTCATCTCAAAATCATCTATAGAGCACAAAGCAACCATTAAAACAACCAAAAACACCCCACAACCAAAACACAATTCTGGTGCAGCAAGGCTTCATTCTCTCAAACCAACTCATTTCAGCTTGTTCTAAGCATTACAACATCACTAGGAGGATCATTGGAGACGTTTTGCACAAGAGAAATGGCCAAAAGCTTCAAACTGAGAAAGCTTCACTTCAGGTAACATCAAGAACAAATTTTCCAGAAATGAAATTTTAAGTTCTTAGATTGTTCCTTTTGTCTTGCTGATGATCCTGATGTATTTAGTTTTGAAAATGATCAAGTATTGAGCATGTATTGAACCTCTGAAATTTCTGTTTTATTTTCCGTTTGCTTTCGATTCTTGATTTTGAGTGAAAATAAATGGATTTTGATGGCTGAATCTTGTTTAAAGTTGTTAGAGGAGTGTTTCTGGAGAGTTTGGTGAGGTTTCATTGCGTATTGAGAGAGATAGGGTGGAGAGATGGCCGGAGAAGATGACCGGAGGTCTTCTCCGGCCACCTGAAAGTGATTAAGGTGTTAATTAGGGTTAGGGCAGAGTTTAAACGTAGGCCTTTGGATCTTGTTTGCGCGCGTGTTTTGGATGGTCCAGATTGATTGTTAAAACCCTAATTCTGATTTAATTAAGTTAATTAATTAATTAATTAAAATCAACCCAGAGTTATTCTTGTCCATTAATTTGCGCGTCAGGTCAACATAAATCCCCCAGCTTTGAATGTGAGCCATCAGATCATCCTACTTCTGTTTTATTTTATTTTTATTTCATTTCTTCTCATTTAATTTGCATCATTTATTTAAAATAGTTCGAAAATACTAAAAATATTTTACTTTTGCATTTTCATTTCAAATATTTTTGTCAACCAGAAAACATTTTTATTTTTATTTTTTGCATTAAAAAATCATTTTAAAAATATTTAAATGTTTATTTTAATTAATTAATGGAAATTAATTAATTAAAATATCATTTAGGTTTCTAAAAATTCTAAAAAAATTCACATTGCATCTTAGGACATTTAGAAACATTGTAAAACCATTCATACAAATTTCTTTTTGGTTTTGAATCAATCTTGACATTTTTCTTTGAATTTAGGGTTCATAAAATCTTATTTTTGAACCCTAACTTCAAGAATTCTTTTCTGCCTAACCATGAATGGTATGACATTGATTCGTTTTGCATTGATCTTCATATAGCATGTAGTGTCTAGCATATTTTTGTCACAAATTTATCTTGAATTTTTAATTTGATTTGCATTTTCCCTTTTGAGGTACCTTAAAACCCTAGATAACTTAGAAAAATCACAACTTTCTTTAGGTTAAGAGTTAGAACTTCTCCTTTGGGGTGTGATATCATATGGGGTTAGGGTTCCTTTGAGTTCATTTGCAATTTTTTATCTTGTGATTTGCTTCTGTTTTTTGACTTTTGCATCTCATGTTGCATTAAAACCCTAATTTCTCATGTTCATTTGCATTCATCTTGCATATGCATCCATACTTGAACTTGTCATGACATTTCATGCATTCACATGACATCTAAGACATCATAGGACACATTAGAATCATGTTTGATCATTTTTTCATTCATTTTCCATGATATGCATTCATTTCATTCCATGAACTTTCATGTGCTTTCATGCTTCCTACATGTTTCATTTGCATTCTCATCTCTTGTATGAACATTCACAACACTTGACATGTATTTGCATCATCTCATAGCATCATTTTCATCATGTTTATGCTTCTGGTTTTGGTTTTCATCTTTGCATACATTTCATTTTCACTTCATTCCTTTCTTTATGCTAACCATTTCAGGTGGTAAGTACTTTGAGAAGTGAATTTGCCTTCACTTCTCATTTCTCTTCTCATTCTTCTTATGCACCCTTGCTGCATTTCCTTTTGCTTTAGAGTGAGCTTGATCATTCATTTTCATCATTCACTTTCTTTCTTCAAGTAACTTATCTTCTTCAATGAAGTAAGTTAACTTGTTTCTTATGCTTCTCCTCCTTTCATTTGCTTCTTCCATTGGTGGCTTCTTTGAAGATCTCTTGCAAGCCTCATAAACCATAGGAACATCCAAGCATGACAATAATTAGGGTTTTGATTAGTCCCCCATTAGCTTTTACCTTTGTGTCTTCTTTGTGTCTCTCTTCTCATCTCATAATCAGAGACTAAACCTTTAAGGTTTTAAGACTTCGTGATTAGGGTTATGCCTGCATCCTTCTCTTAGGATGGAGTGTATAACTTTAATCCTAAGTGTTAAACCCTTAATTTGTTTAAACCTCTTAATCAATCCATCTTAATAATCATCAAGACATTAACTTGTAACTTGGGCCTTGCATTAGGGTTCTAATTCTTCCTTAATTGGTTAAGAAGGACTAACCCTAGTGTTAATGGACAAGTCCCCCTCAAGTTGTCTTACAAACCATAAAATTCACTTCTTAATCTTACCCTTAATTAAAATCCACTTTAATAAAGGCTTGTTTTGTCACGAGGTTAATCCCTAATCATGGATTAAATTGAGGTATCTTCCTCAACTTAAATGTGCTCTCATCTATTATCCTTCTATTAGGATGGTGTAATGAGTCCATTAAATCCTTGATTATGGCTTAAACTCATTACTTAACACTAAACAAAAACACCAAAAACATCTAAATAATCACAAGTAGGTTAATGATCTTAATCCTACATCATCATGGTAATTAAGTTTGAGATGCTTATCTCATACTTAAGGTATTCTCATTATCCCTAATCAGAGGGAGGATATAATGAGTTTACTAAACCCTTGGTTTAGGCTTAAGCTCATTAACTTATGACAAACACAAAAAGCATTAAAATATGGAAAACACAAAAACAAACAATAATCGTCTCCTTCGGGATTCTTTTCTCATCATCTTCACTCACAAGCTAGAACTTGCTTCTTCCGTCTAATGCAAGACAGTTAGCACCTGAGCCAGACATGTCATTCACTTGAGCATAGACCAGCAAGCAGTTCATTAGTCAATTTATCTTTCAGTCTCTTTGAGTTGAACTACGGTGTTCTGACTTCCTCATTGCACGAGAGGATACGTAGGCATAACTTAACTGTTATCGAACAAAAGTCTCTGTCTCTCCCCCCTCTTCCAGCATTATTCTTTTAAGCCTCATTCCTGAGCATTTCACTTCACTTTCTTGCACTGACACTTGTGCATTCTTTTCCAGCTTTTGCACACAGATAGTACCCCTTTAAACACAAACTTTCAAGCATGGATCCCGTCGAGTACGACGGACAATCTGGGTGCTAATACCTTCCCAGGTTGTAACCAACCCCCTTTCTCAGTTTCTCTGGTTCGCGACCGTCTTATCCATTTCTTTCTAGGTTTATGCAGCATTACCTTTCCTTCGGGATAAAAATGCCTAGTTGGCGACTCTTTTCACCTTCATTTCATTCTCCTTTCACCGACCATTCACGCTTGCACCGGGATGCAAATCTTCGGGAGCGACAGCTTGGCGACTCTGCTGGGGATCCTTATATTGCAACCAGGGCTTCTGGTTCTTTTTGTGGGTTCCTCCTAGCGCTTGTTGGATTTTGTGTTTTCAGGGGTGTTATATGCTACTTGTGTTTATTTATTTGCTTTATGTATTGCTTTATGTACAACTTTATTTATTGCTTTCCTTTACAGTTTTATGCATTTTCATAATGTCATTATCATTATGCTGGATCTCTTGTCTGTCTTGGTGGGTGTGGTTTCATTGAGTGGTTAAGGTCCTATACCGAGGACCTGAGTGACACATATGCTAGAGTGGTTTCATATTCTTTCCCATTCCATTTCAGTCTGGTGCAGGAATATGAAACATGGTTCAGGCGTGGGTTTCTTCTTGAGAACTCTGTGCTACAGATTTCCTGTAGTACTAGGGCCATATGGGAAGCCTGCTAAGTCTGGATGACCTTTTTATGACCTTCAGCATCTGAGGTGAATTAGAGGAGGATCTTTTATGGTTATTGTAAACACTGTACCTCCGGGTTAGAAGTGTTTACACTTCTCATAACTGATCAAAGTCTGAGGATCCTTGTTCTAGAACATTACATGTGAGGGGGTTGGGATATTTGCAGGTTCGCAGGAACCCTTGGCCACATCATACCCTATCACTAGCATTGTTTTAAGAATTCATCACTTTGGACAGTTCTTGTGATTATCCCGGACTTGTGACTCTTTATTTGAGTCCCCCACCTAGATACTGGATTTCTAAGCCTCTATCCGGACTTATGAACATACATGGATCTTTACCAAGGCAGATAAACAGATCCAGCTCTTGATCACAAACCCCTGCATATCATTTGCATACATCATTTTTGCATCATTTAACATTTTCTTATTTGTTTTACAAGGTATTCATCATATTATCTTTGGTTTGGTTTTGACCCCTTCTGCTGCTCATACTGCTTCAGCTATCATCTCCAGCACCTTCACCAGTTTGTCAGAGATTCATCTCCAGCTTTGTCTTCATTAGTGACCCATCTCCAGCTTCTCAGTCAGTGACCTTCATCAGCAGTTACTCTCAGCTTCTTTAGTATGGACACTTCAAGAAAGAGCAACATCACTTACCACTTCTTTGAGCCCACCCTGACTGGCATCAGGCAGGTCCAGTCCCTCATTACTCCAGACCATGTCCCACTATTCAGAGAGCATTATGGAGGCATATTGGATATGGTCATAGATCTTGATGCATCTCAGAGGAGTATGATCCATACTTGCTTGCAGTTTTATGACCCCCCACTCAGATGTTTCACATTCCCTGATTTTCCAGTTAGGACCTTTGCTAGAAGAGTTTTCCTTGTTGTTAGGAGTTCCTATCAGGAGAGGGATTCCTTTCAACCCAGAAATGGCTGCTCCCAGAAATGAAGACATAGCCAGGGCATTGCATTTGGAGCCAACCCTTATTGAGCAGAACATGACAACTAAGGCTGGAGTTCCAGGCCTCCACCTAGACCTCTTGATCTCCCAGGCTACCCTGAAGGCTGTAGTAGGGGAATGGAAGGCTGTCTGTGCACTTTTAGCCCTCAGTATATATGGGGTTATCTTGTTTGCAGATGAGCCCAAGTTTGTGAGCAAAAATGCCATTCATATGTTCTTATTGAGGAACCCAGTTCCTACCTTTCTAGTAGACTTCTACTACTCAGTACATCAGAAGAATGAAAAGCAAAGAGGAAGGCTGGTCAGATGCTGTGCTCTTCTCTATTACTCCTGGCTGCTAAGACATTTCCTAAAGTCAGACACCTTCTTGAACCCTCATCAGCAGAAGAATTGGGCTAAGAGGTTAATTGCCTTGACATAAGATGACATTAGATGGTGCACTCAGAGCACCAAGGGCAAGGACATCATTACTAGCTGTGGACAGTATCCTAATGTACCTTTGATAGGAGTGAAAGGTTGCATCAATTATAACCCTTTACTGTTTAAGAGATAATTGGGATATGCTTTGGTTCATCCTCCCAGAGGATACGATTTAGCTGAGACTCTTTACTCTGAAATTCTACCCAACTCTGCTGTTGTCAGACAAGCTGCCTGGGCTTGGGACAACATCCAGACTAAAGGGACAGCCATCCTTGTCAAGTGCAACAACATTGCTTCAGCATAGTATTTTGATTGGTCCCGTACCAGAGCTTAGATCGCCCAGATGCCATTCACTTCAGAAGATGTACCTGGACCTTCTACAGAACAACCTACAACAACTGTCAGCCTGGAAGAATTTGAAAAGCTGAAAGAGAGGAATAATCAGCTATCTGAAGCCTTGAAGAAGACTCTCTGGGGGAGAAATGACAGTCGTCTAGATAATGAGAGATTGGAAAGGCTCAGGATTGAGCATTTGACCAAGATTGAGAAGACAGATGACTACATCAGGAAGGCAATAGCAGGAGAGTTGGTACTGAAGAATGCTTGTATAGAAGCAAAGACCCAGAAGGCTAGGGCAGAGCATTATCTGGAGGAAAGCCAGGCTAGGTGGATCAGGATCACTTAAGCCCGTGCACAAGAAGATCAAAGGACTCAGGCTAAGATAGAGAAGCTGGAGGCTAATGAGAAGAAGCATCAGGAGGCTTTGCTGGCAGCTCAGAGAGAGATATCTGAATTGAAACTCCGGGCGAGGTTGAAGAGCTCAAAGGATCAGGATAAGCATAAGAAGTTAACTAATGTCATTGCTACCAGGAACCTCCTCATCAGGACTATTACAGAGCACCCAGTAGGGCCAGTGACTGAGGCCCTCCTGAAGGAAGTCAGAGAGGATGATTTTGGATTGGATGTGTGATCTCTTTTGCTTGTACTTTTCCTTTTGTTGTACTTTTCTTTTGTTGTTGTATTTTGACCCACCATGGGAATGTTATTTGTAATCAAACTATGTATTTTCATCCTTTGTAATATATCAGTTTGTGTTATTTATGGTTATCTTCATTTATCAACATCATCAGCATTTCCTCGGGGTCTAGAAAGGTCAAAACCAAAGAACCAAACTGGATACCCTTGGAAGACAAATAAGCATATTGCATTGCATACTAACATTTTCTTTGTTTTGTAGGTTTTTGTTTTTATTGCTGTTTCTCACTTTGTTGTGATTTCAGGAAACATTGCTCGCAGAAGAGTGTTCCCTGTCAACAGAATACACCGGTACCCGACGAGAAACAACCTTCCGGGAATTCAGATGGATCAAGTTCAGCAAGACTTGAATGAAGTAAGGACCTAAATGGAAAATGAGAGGGTTGAGATGAGGAACCAGATGACCCAATTTATGACTATAATGACTGGCTTAGCTCAGAGCCAGGAAAGGCTAAGGGAACTGGTTGAAAGGCAGAATCCTGAAGAACACCATCCAGGTACAGGAGGTACCAGTAACAATGATCACATGCAGCCTCGCACTGATCCACCAGAGTTTGGGCCTCATCTAAACCCATAAGTCAATGCCATAAGGAATACTCAGGGTAACACTGCTGGAGGTAGGATCTTGCAAGAAGATCCTCAAGAAGAGCAGTTTATAGTTGTTGGAGCTGGGGATGAAGTTTACGACCGAAGGCTGGATGAAATTGCAGAGAAGCTGAGGTCTCTTGAATCCCGGAATTCCCTAGGCTTTGATGTAATGGACATGGGACTGGTGGAAGGGGTGAGAATTCCTCACAAATTCAAACCCTCGTGTTTTGGAAGGTATAATGGCACATCCTGCCCACGCACCCACCTTCAATCATTCTTGGGAAGGTTAAAAGCATACACCATGGACGAGAAGCTGTGGATGTTTTATTTCAAGGATAGTCTAACAGGGGTATCCCGAGAATGGTATTCCCATTTGACTAGAGCCACCGTGAGGAGTTGGGAGGACTTGGCTGAAGCTTTTATCCGGCAATATCAGTACAACTTGGACATGGATCCAAACAGGACCCTCCTTATGGGAATGTCTCAATCTTCCCGTGAAAGCTTCAGGGAATATGCCCAAAGGTGGAGGCAACATGCTTTTGCAGTCCAACCTCCCATGTCTGAGAGAGAAATGGCAGACATGTTCATGAATACCCTCCAAGGAACTTACATTGACAGATTGGCTGCTTTCTCTTCTACCAGTTTTGCTCATGTGGTGATAGCTGGAGAAAGAATAGAGAGCCTATTAAAAATGGGAAAGATCTCTGATAACGGTGCCAGTTCCAGCAGTACAAGGAAACCATTTTCTGGGCCCCGTAGATCGGGTGAGACCAACTCTGTGCACATGGGAAAAGGGAGACCCCAACACTTACCCAGAGCAGTTGCTGCTGCTACTATCCCTGATCCACCTCCTCAGTATGTTCAACAACCACAACACTTTCCACCACAACAACAATTTCCTCAACAGAGATCTTACAATAATAACAACAACAATTAACAACAACGCCCATTTCAACAACGACCATCTTAGGTCAACCGGGTAATTGACCCCATTCCTAAGCCATATGCTACACTGCTGCCACAACTCCTAAAGATCAATCTGGTTAAGTTGAGGACATTGGCTCCAACTGATCCTCAAAACCTTCCAAGGAAGTATGATGTTAATGCTAGGTGTGCTTTTCATTCTAATGCACCTGGTCACTCTACGGAAAAATGCAGAGCTCTACATATGAAGGTTCAGGATCTGGTAGATTCAAAAGCCCTGAACTTTGCACCTCCTCCCAATGTAATGAAGAATCCTATGCCAAGCCACAGTGGGCCAAGGATTAATGTTGTAGAGGATGGATCACCACTGAGTTTAATAGAAGACATTGCATGTATTCAAACACCTCTGGCAGAGGTTAAAGCCCAACTTTAAAGTGCCAAGTGTTTCTAGGTTGTGAGGCCTGTTGCGAATCATGCAAACTTTCTAAGAATGGGTGTGCCAGCTTGAGGGAAGGAATCAGTGATTTGATCAGAGAAGGCATCCTACAGATTACAACCACAACTTCTACAATTCCAACAACCCTTTTGTCAACAACAAGTGAATCTTCTACAAATACAACAACCATCTTTCCAAACATTTCTTCTACAACTGCAACAACCATTGTTCCAATTGATTCAGCTACAACTCCAGCAATCATTCCATCTATCACTTCAACATACAAGAATTCATTCGCACCAGCTACTACAACTTCAACAACTAATAATGATGTTTCTACTGTCACAATTTATTATGACCCGACAACGGTCCCGAGTTCCAACAACTTTAAACCTCAACAACAGCCTCAACAAAGCTTCAATTCACCTTCACCTGCACCCACCAGAGGTCCTGTAACAATCTTTTACGATCCACAGACAATTATAGTCCCAACAACTGCAGTAGTAAGCCCAGTCACCATCACGGTGCCCGGGCCAATCCCATATGACAAAGACAGTGATATACCATGGCATTATGCTGTTGATCTATACTGCAATGGAGAGAAAGTCCTTCTTGATTCTCCAATTCTCACTCCCCAAGTGGATAATGTTGGGGGAGGCGGAGGCTTCACCCAAAGCGGACGTCTCTTTGCTTCACAAGTCCCTAGAACCAACACTGAAGCAGAGGCTGCTACCAGAGCCAAGGGGAAGAGTGTGATTCTGGAAGAATCTACACCTAAAGAAACTCATAAGTCATCCTTCGATCAAGATGTGGATGAGTTTATGAGAATTATTAAGAGAAGTGACTATAAAGTTGTGGACCAGCTCCACCAGACTCCTTCAAAGATATCAATCCTATCATTGATGTTGTGTTCCGAGGCCCATCGGGATGAACTTCTCAAAGTTCTGCACGCTGCTTACGTGCCAGAAGAGATCACTGTAAATCAGCTGGAAACAGTGGTATCAAATGTCAACACTAGCCCTGGGCTAGGGTTCACTGATGCTGATTTAACTTCAGAAGGACGTCTCCACAACAAAGCTTGCACATAACCCTGGAGTGCGAAGGAGCTGTCTTATCTCATGTGCTTGTAGACACTGGGTCCTCACTCAACGTCTTACCCAAGAAAGCCCTTGTCAAGCTAGAATATGACGGGATAGCTCTCCGGCCAATTAATCTTGTGGTTCGGGCTTTTGATGGCTCCAAAAGATCTGTTTTGGGAGAGGTAGAGTTGCCAGTGGTAATCGGTCCACAAGTCTTCAAGTCTGTTTTCTACGTGATGGACATACAGTCTGCTTATAGTTGTTTGTTAGGTCGACCCTGGATTCATGCCGCAGGCGCCGTAACGTCGACCCTTCACCAGAAACTGAAGTTTGAATGGGAAGGATATATTATCACCATCTGTGGTGAGGAAGACATATTTGTTAGCCAGCTGGCTACTTACAAATATATAAAGATGGATGGTGAAATCCATGAGACAATGAGCCAAGGGTTTGAGGCCCTAAATGTTAATGAGGCTACTGGAGTACTGGCTGCATCCCAGGAGGACAAGATGGGAACTTCAATCATCTCTTATCAGCAAGCCCGAAAGATTGTTGAAGAAGGTACTGCTCAAGGCTGGGGCAAGTTGCTGCCAGTGGAAAAGAAGGAAGATAGATTCGGGTTGGGTTACAAACTAATCCGACAAGATCAATCAGAGGCTGCCAAGAAGCCCGAATTTGTCAGTGGGGGGATTCTCACCCCGGATGCTGTGAATAGTCTGGAAGACGAGGAGGAAAGCGACCGCAACCTGGAGAGCTGGATACGTCCAAGGATCCCGGGGAACCAAGTCTCTAACTGGTCTTCCCAGGAAATTATAAGGGTTAATCCTGCAGAGTAATTATTATTTCCTGTCTTTTTAGCATGCATCAAGTCCTACATCTTGCCCAATATGTCAGGACTCATTTTGTAATAGGGCCATATTGTAATTTTGTGCAAATGATTAATCAATGAATATCAGACATCTTTTGCAAACGAGTCTCTTTTTCGCTCACTGTCTTTTCATTTTTCACTTTTGTACAAAACAATAAAATGGCAATGTTTTCAAAATAAATGACTCAATTTTCACTTTTTCTAAACAAGATTAAAACTGATCACTAAAACGAACCAATCTCAACCCTTGCAGAGAGTATCCTCCAGATTGCACCGACAACAACACTGCTATGACCTTGTATGACTTCGACAGTCCGATTAATCAAGCAGATGAATGGGTTGAAGAAGACTATGAGTTACCTGAAGAGTTAACCAGGTTGTTGAGGCAAGAAGAAAAAGTGATTACTCCTCATCAGGAGGAGGTTGAAACAGTTAATCTTGGTACCGAAGAGGACTTGAAAGAAGTGAAGATCGGGGCCAGTCTGCAAGATTCAGTGAAGGAACAACTTATTGACATGCTTCGAGAGTACGTTGATGTCTTTGCTTAGTCCTATCAAGACATGCCAGGTCTGGACAGTGACATTGTTATGCACAAGCTGCCTTTGAAAGAAGATTGTCCTCCAGTGAAGCAGAAGCTACGCCGTACTTGTCCGGATATGGTAATGAAGATTAAAGAAGAGGTACAAAAACAGTGGGACGCCGGTTTCCTTGCTGTAACTAGTTACCCGCCGTGGGTTGCTAACATTGTACCAGTGCCTAAGAAGGATGGCAAAGTAAGGATGTGTGTAGATTACCGGGATCTGAACAGAGCTAACCCAAATGATGACTTCCCTTTACCTCACATTGATGTATTGGTCGACAACACAGCTCAGTTCTCGGTATTCTCTTTCATGGATGGATTTTCAGGATATAATCAGATCAGAATGTCACCCGAAGATATGGAGAAGACTACCTTCATCACACCTTGGTGCACATTTTGTTATAAGGTAATGCCTTTTGGACTGAAGAATGTCGGTGCTACTTATCAACGGGCTATGGTAACCTTATTCCACGACATGATCCACAAAGAAATTGAATGCTACGTGGATGACATGATTGTGAAGTCCCTCACTGAAGAATATCATCTGGTAAATCTGCTGAAGTTGTTCAAGCGTCTGAGAAAGTATAAGTTGAAGCTGAACCCCAACAAATGCACATTCGGGGTACGTTCCGGTAAACTGCTGGGATTCATTGTAAATGAAAAGGGAATTGAAGTTGATCCTGACAAAGTCAAAGCCATTCAAGAGATGCCTGCACCTAGGACTGAAAAGGAAGTTCGAGGTTTCTTAGGTAGATTGAACTACATTTCAAGGTTCATATCTCACCTTACTGCAACCTGTGAACCCCTGTTCAAATTGTTAAGAAAGGAACAAACAGTCAGGTGGAACGAAGATTGTCAGAAAGCTTTTGACAAAATCAAGGAGTACTTACAAGAACCTCTAATTATTATGCCTCCAGTTGAAGGAAGACCTCTAATAATGTACCTGACAGTATTAGAAGGGTCAATGGGGTGTGTTTTGGGCCAGCATGACGAGTCTGGTCGAAAAGAGTATGCAATTTACTACCTAAGCAAAACGTTTACCGACTGTGAACAACGTTATTCACTACTCGAGAAAACTTATTGTGCTTTAGCGTGGGCTGCTCGCCGACTAAGGAAGTATATGCTGACTCACACTACCTTGTTGATCTCCAAGATGGATCAAGTCAAGTACATATTCGAGAAGCCCGCACTTACCGGAAGGGTTGCGAGATGGCAAATGATTCTGACTGAGTATGACATTCAGTACACATCTCAAAAGGCCATCAAAGGCAGTGTATTGTCTGACTATCTGGCTGAGTAACCCATTGATGATTACCAACCAATGAGATTTGACTTCCCTGATGAAGACATCATGTTCCTAAAAGCAAAAGATCATGAAGAACTTGTTCACACTGAAGGGCCATACCCAGAAGAAGAATGGACAATGATGTTTGATGGGGCTGTTAATATGAATGGTCGTGGAGTTGGTGCAATGCTCATTACACCTAAAGGAGTTCACATGCCTTTCTCGGTAAAACTCACATTTGCATGCACTAACAACGAAGCTGAATATGAAGCCTGTATCATGGGTCTTGAGGAAGCCATCGACCTCAGGATCAAGACTTTAAATGTATTCGGAGATTCAGCTTTGGTAATCAATCAAACCAACAGCAAATGGTACACTCACCAAGAGCATCTGATTCCATACCGTGACTATACGAGGAGATTATTGACTTTCTTCACAACAGTCAAACTTGAGTACATCCCTCGAGACGAAAATCAGTTCGCAGATGCTTTAGCTACCATTTCCTCCATGATCAAGGTTCAGACTCCCAATTATGTGCCTCGGATTTTAGTATCCAGACTAGACCGACCGGCGTACGTATTCTCTGTGGACATTGCTAAAGATGACAAGCCTTGGTTCCATGACATCAAATGCTTCTTAGAGAATCAGACATACCCACCTGGGGCATCATCCAATGATAAGAAGACATTAAGAAGGCTAGCTGGTAGTTTCTTCCTGAATGCTGATGGTTCGTTATACAAGCGAAACTTTGACATGGTGCTGCTCATATGTGTTGATAAGAAAGAAGCAGACTTGCTAATGCACGAGGTGCACGAAGGTTATTTCGGTACCCATGCTGGAGGGCATGAAATGGCAAAGAAATTGTTAAGATCAGGTTACTACTGGATCACAATGGATGCAGACTGTTGTGCTTATGACAGGAAGTGTCATAAATGCCAGATTTATGCAGACAAAGTGCATGTGCCTCCAAATCCTTTGAATGTGATGTCTTCACCTTAGTCCTTTGCCATGTGGGGAATTGACATGATTGGAAAGATCGAATCGACTGCTTCAAATGGCCACAGATTCATCCTGGTAGCCATTGATTACTTCACCAAATGGGTTGAAGCAGCTTCGTATGCAAACGTCACCAGACAAGTGGTAGCCAGATTCCTAAAGAGAGACATCATCTGTCGATACGGAGTACCCGAGCAAATCATTACTGATAATGGTTCCAATTTGAACAACAAAATGATGGCAGAACTGTGCCGGGACTTCAAAATCTAACACCACAACTCTTCTCCTTACAGGCCAAAGATGAATGGCGCTGTTGAGGCAGCAAACAAGAATATCAAGAAGATTGTACAGAATATGGTGGTTACATACAAAGACTGGCATGAAATGCTACCATTTTCCTTGCATGGGTATCGTACCTCAATCAGAACGTCCACTGGGGCAACACCGTATCAACTTGTGTATGGTATGGAAGCTGTCCTACCTGTAGAAGTTGAATTACCCTCCTTACGGGTACTGATGGATGTAAAGCTGAATGAAGCAGAATGGGTCCGATCTCGATACAATCAACTGAATTTGATCGAAGAAAAGAGGCTAGCTGCTATCTGTCATGGGCAATTATATCAGAAAAGAATGAAGAAAGCCTTCGATCAGAAAGTCAGGCTTCGAGAATACCAAGTGGGAGATCTGGTGCTGAAAAGACTTCTTCCTCCTCATACAGACCACAGGGGCAAGTGGACTCCAAACTACGATGGTCCATTCATAGTAAAGAAGGTTTTCTCAGGTGGAGCACTAATGCTCACTACTATGGATGGTGAAGATTTCTTGTCCCCTGTGAATTCAGATGCAGTTAAAAAATACTTCGCATAAACGACCCGCTGGACATAAAAAATAGAATGTAAGTCCAGGAAAAATAGGGCATCCCGGCGAGTCATAAACAGAATAAAAGACTCAGGCAAAAAAAGGGATAATTGAAAAGAATGTACACCCGCTGAGTTGAAAAGCCGCATTGGACAGCTCAGGCAAAAATGGATATCCCAGTGGATTGAAAACCCGAAAGGGCGATCCACGCAAAATAAGGGAATAAGCGAACAACTGCATTTTGAATTCGTCTGTATCACTCACAACACGACAAGCTTCAAAAGGTTAAAGCATCGGTCAGAATCAACCTTCTTCAGAAAGCAAGATAAGAAGAACGTCAGGGTCATACAGGTCATAGCAAAGGAAGCTCAATGAAGCATCGTCAACATTGCCAACACTTTTGTTTTTTAATTTGTAACAATCTCCTCATTCCAGGGGATCTGTTTCTTTGACTGTATTTGCCAATTTAGGGCACCCCGATTAATAAAATCAGATTTTCAGTCACACCTCATTTCGTACATTTTTGTTTCGTTTGCAAAATGTCCAATGTCCATGATATAATATTTGCATAAAACAGATGTGCCTTCCTAATAGAATGCTTGCAGGAAATATATTTACTCTCAGGAATATCTAACTCCTATGACGGAATCCGGTAAGGGATACCTCGGGACACGTGTGCGTTTCTTTGTCTTAACAGGTTGCAGGTATTCAAAATACGCAGTATGGGGCATGCCAAACACCAATTCCCCAAACATCACTTACTCTCCGAGTATCATCTGGAATGCTTTCTCCCCAGCTGAGTTGTCAAGCATCCTCATCCTCATCCTGGATCCCCGCAGAGTTCTCCAGGAAGATTGTTCAGTGATCTTTTCTTTCCCCAGCGGAGTTGCCAAAGCATCCTCATCATCGACCGGGATCCCCACAGAAATCTCTAGGAAGATCGTCCAATGATCTTTTCTCCCTAAACAGAGTACCAGATCTTTCATCCTTAGTAGATACAAGAAAACCATCTCCCCACAGAGTTCCAGCTTCTACCCAGAGAGTAATGCCTGAAGTTCTCACACAACAAAGTGACGGAAGCTTCTTCATCCCCAGCTGGGATATCTCCTTACCGGATAGGTCTATCAGTGATCTATTTCCCCAAGCAGAACCATATATCTTATCAGATCTACCAATGATCTCACCCCCAGCTGGGATTCTCCCTCAAGCAGATCAGCCAGAGATCTTTGCAGCAGCGGGATCCGAATCCCGGATCGGTTTCTTTTGCATAATCATAACATTCACATCATATTTCCCCACAAAGCGTAGCATTCCGTCTAATACGGAGCATTACGGCAAAAATCAAACATTTGCATGATCGCAAGTCAGGTTCGAACTAGTCACCTGTAAATACCAACGATACCTCATCAGCAATATACAAAATACATTTCTCCAACAGAAAGCCAAAGCATCCCTTTGCACTCTCAAATACAGATACTCCCCGACACTCGTCCGTGTCATCTCGATTTCCCCAGTAGAAAGCCAAAGCGTCCCCTTTGCACTCTCCAACACAAATACATGTTCATATATACCTCTTTCGACACTCGTCCGTGTCATTCTATCCCCCACAGATAAGCCACAAACATCCTCTTTGAGTACAGAAACCTATACACTCTCTTGACACCCGTCCGTGTCACCGCTCCCCAGCATGGTTACCCAAACACTTATTGCGAACCAAACACTTGTTATAATACACTCTCATCGACACCCGTCCATGTCATCCTATCCCCACGGGTCGCCGAAACACCGTTTACACTCATAAGTTTATACACTTTCTATTTTGACACCCGTCTGTGTCATACTCTTCCCCAGCAAGTTGAACACTCGTCCGTGTCTTCCTCATACTTCACAATACTCACTCATACTTATACAGATACTCGTCTGTATCTTGTATACACTTATTCCCCACAGATTCGACACTCGTCCGTGTTCTTTGTTAACCAGTTGGTACTCGTCTGTATCATCATCTCTGAACATGCGTTAGCGTTTGTTTCTACCGATACTCGTCTGTATCATGGTCTTAAGGATGCTCGTCCGCATCTTTAATCTATACACAGTGTCAAAACATTTATACCTTTTATTTCTTGAGCGCAAACACTCGTCCGTGTTTACCATTCCCCAGTAGAACAACTTTTCTTCTATCCGACATTCGTCCTATGTCGTGATACTTTCGGCAGCCGTACCCTTCCAGGTGATCGTCCTTCACCTTCGGATGACCGTACCTCATCTTTCCCCAGCGGAGTCTCCATTATTGGAACCCTTTGTTATCTGACATTCGTCCTATGTCGTGATATTCGGAAGCCGTCCCCTGCCAGGTGATCGGCCTTCACCATGGATGACCGTCCCTTATTCTTATCCCCAACAGAGCATCCGTCCCCTGCTAAGTGATCGTCCTTCACCTTTTTGATGATCGTCCTTCATCATTTTATCCGATGGCCGTCCCCATCATTGATCTTGTTATCAGACATTCATCTTATGTCATGATAAACCCCCAGAGCAGTCGTCCCCTACTAGGTGATCGTCCTTCACCTTTTTGATGATCGTCCTTCATCATTTTATCTGATGGCCGTCCCCATCGTTGATCTTGTTATCAGACGTTCGTCCTATGTCATGATAAACCCCCAGAGCAGCCGTACCCTGCTAGGTGATCGTCCTTCACCTCTTGATGATCGTCCTTCATCATGCTTATCCGATGGCCATCCCCATCGTTGACCTTTTCTATCCGACATTCGTCCTATGTCATGATAAAGAGCAGCCGTCCCCTGCTAGGTGATCGTCCTTCACCTTTGATGACCGTCCCTCATCATTTATTTCATTTATTCTTTGAACCAATGGCCGTCCCCATTGTTGTTTATCTTTACTTTGCAAACCTGATGGCCGTCCCCATCATTGCCTTTACTTTAATCCCCAGAGAGTTTTATTTCCTTTACCCGATGGCCATCCCCATCATAATTTCTTTATCTCCCTAGCCTGTCGGCCGTCCCCGTCATTGCTTTATTTACCATTTTATTTCCCCAGCTTGTCGGCCATCCCCATCATTGCTTTTTTTTTTCCAACAGTTGTCCTCTGCTCGATGGTCGTCCTCCATCGCCCGCATTTTATAATCATGCTATACTTTACAATTATATCCCTTTTCTTCTTCTCCCCAGTGAGTGCAAATTTTGAACTGTCTTTGGTATTCAACCACAAGTTATCTTGTTTGTCTGATAAGCCAGGCGCTTATATCCTACACAGCTAACTCATGCTTGAATAGGGGCAGCTGTAAACACCCAAAATTTTCCCTCACTAAGTTCACATCATGTCTTGTGATCTTTCATATTTGCATTAGTTTAAGCATAGCATATCATATTGCATTTTTTGTTTCACTGCATTAGTTCAAGTTCATCTGCATCTGGGGTTTGTGATCTGAGCAATCCAGGATTCATCTGAGCCACTCCAAAGGTCTTCAATCATTCCAAGAGGGTCCATGTATGTTAAATCATCATTTTATATCCCCCAAAGATCAAGGAAGTCAAAAAATCACAAGAACTTGCAAAGCATGGAAGCAGAGCTAGGGTTTCACTACACAGATGACCTGAAATTAGGGTTTTGGTTTCAGAGGCCATAACTCCAATATTTTTGGTCATTCTTGTTTCTAATGGTCTCAATATGTTATAAGGATCATGTGTACCAAGTTTGATGAAGAAATTCATTGTGGAAGTCATCTGTTCACTGGGTAACTTCTTGAGCAAGTCAGAGCAAAATCAGGGCATTTGAGGCCCCCAACAATGGAACCAAAGTGGATTTTTCATCAAATTGAAGTTATATGATCTTTATTTGATCATTGAAGTGCTTGGAAGTTCACAAAATTGAAGAAAAGGGAGCTAAACCAAAAGTTGCCAAAAATGGAAATGACTTGTAATGCAAACTTTCCATTTTTGGAAAGTTTTTCAACCTCCTATTTCTCAACCAAAAATGCTTCAAATGGAAAATTGTTGGTCATGAAAGTTGTAGACTGGATCATTCCCTTTTCAAAAAGTACAAGAACAAGTTCTAATTCATTATGGAACTCAAGTTACGGCTTGTCAAAGTTGGCAAAAATTACATAATTTTCAAGAATGCACCAAAGAGGGATTTTTGCAAAACCACTTGCCAAGGCATTTTGTGACTTCAAACACACTTCTAAGCACCATAAAATCATAGCACATTGCCTAAAACTCAGAATTGGCCCAAGAATTTCAAGTTTTCATGCCTTGCACATGAAGAAATCTCAAAGGGGCCAAAACTTCATAAAATTGCAAAAGGGCACATAACCTTTCATCCACTTGCTGAATTGCCTCAAAATGCATTCCATGGACATCCTTGATCTATGCTGAACCAGACATGCCTTTGTACCACTTCTGTCCCAGCCCATACCTCAAGGACAAAAACTTTTGACTTTTTTTGCAAGAAGCCCATACCAATCAGCTGCAGCCACCACCCACTCTCTGGCCTATCACAACTTGTTATGTGGATCAAACCAAAGCCATAACAAACAACAAGCCAGCCTGAAACCTCAGATTGCCCAAGTTCTCAAAAATCACCCCTCTTGCAAAATCCTTCGAATCTCTCTGCTCACACACTCAAACTCAAAACCAATTTCACCATTCATCTCAAAATCATCTATAGAGCACAAAGCAACCATTAAAATAGCCAAATATACCCCACAACCAAAACACGATTCTGGTGCAGCAAGGCTTCATTCTCTCAAACCAGCTCATTTCAACTTGTTCTAAGCATTGCAACATCACTAGGAGGATCATTGGAGACGTTTTGCACAAGAGAAGTGGCCAGAAGCTTCAAACTGAGAAAGCTTCACTTTAGGTAACATCAAGAACAAATTTCCAGAAATGAAATTTTAAGTTCTTAGATTGTTCCTTATGTCTTGCTGATGATCCTGATGTATTTAGTTTTGAAAATGATCAAGTATTGAGCATGTATTGAACCTCTGAAATTTTTGTGTTATTTTCCGTTTGCTTTCGATTCTTGATTTTGAGTGAAAATAAATGGATTTTGATGGCTGAATCTTGTTTAGAGTTGTTAGAGGAGTGTTTTTGGAGAGTTTGGTGAGGTTTCATTGCGTATTGATAGAGATAGGGTGGAGAGTTGGTCGGAGAAGATGACCGGAGGTCTTCTCCGGCCACCTGAAAGTGATTAAGGTGTTAATTAGGGTTAGGGCAAAGTTTAAACGCAAGCCTTTGGATCTTGTCTGCGCGCGTGTTTTGGATGGTCCAGATTGATTGTTAAAATCCTAATTCTGATTTAATTAAGTTAATTAATTAATTAATTAAAATCAACCCAGAGTGAATCCTGTCCATTAATTTGCGCGCCAGGTCAACACAAATCCCCCAACTTTGAATGTGAGCCATCAGATCATCCTACTTCTGTTTTATTTTATTTTTATGTCATTTCTTCTCATTTAATTTGCATCATTTATTTAAAATAGTTAGAAAATCCTAAAAATATTTTCCTTTTGCATTTTCATTTCAAATATTTTTGTCAACCAGAAAACATTTTTATTTTTATTTTTTGCATTAAAAAGTCATTTTAAAAATATTTAAATGTTTATATTAACTAATTAATGGAAATTTATTAATTAAAATATCATTTAGGTTTATAAAAATTCCAAAAAATTCACATTGCATCTTAGGACATTTAGAAACATTTTCAAACCATTCATACAAATATCTTTTTGGTTTTGAATCATTCTTGACATTTTTCTTTGAATTTAGGGTTCATAAAATCCTATTTTTGAACCCTAACTTCAAGAATTCTTTTCTGCCTAACCATGAATGGTATGACATTGATTATTTTTGCATTTATCTTCATATAGCATGTAGTGTCTAGCATATTTTTGTCACAAATTTATCTTGAATTTTTGATTTGATTTGCATTTTCCCTTTTGAGGTACCTTAAAACCCTAGATAACTTAGAAAAATCACAACTTTCTTTAGGTTAAGCGTTAGAACTTCTCCTTTAGGGTGTGATATCATATGGGGTTAGGGTTCCTTTGAGTTCATTTGCAATTTTTTATCTTGTGATTTGCTTCTGTATTTTGACTTTTGCATCTCATGTTGCATTAAAACCCTAATTTCTCATGTTCATTTGCATTCATCTTGCATATGCATCCATACTTGAACTTGTCATGACATTTAATGCATTCACATGACATCTAAGACATCATAGGACACATTAGAATCATGTTTGATCATTTTTTCATTCATTTGCCATGATATGCATTCATTTCATTCCATGAACTTTCATGTGCTTTCATGCTTCCTACATGTTTCATTTGCATTCTCATCTCTTGTATGAACATTCACAACACTTGACATGTCTTTGCATCATCTCATAGCATCATTTTCATCATGTTTATGCTTCTGGTTTTGGTTTTCATCTTTGCATACATTTCATTTTCACTTCATTCCTTTCTTTATGCTAACCATTTCAGGTGGTAAGTACTTTGAGAAGTGAATTTGCCTTCACTTCTCATTTTTCTTCTCATTCTTCTTATGCACCCTTGCTGCATTTCCTTTTGCTTTAGAGTGAGCTTGCTCATTCATGTTCATCATTCACTTTCTTTCTTCAAGTAACTTATCTTCTTCAATGAAGTAAGTTAACTTGTTTCTTCTGTTTCTCCTCCTTTCATCTGCTTCTTCCATTGGTGGCTTCTTTGAAGATCTCTTGCAAGCCTCATAAACCATAGGAACATCCAAGCATGACAATAGTTAGGGTTTTGATTAGTCCCCCATTAGCTTTTACCTTTGTGTCTTCTTTGTGTCTCTCTTCTCATCTCATAATCAGAGACTAAACCTTTAAGGTTTTAAGACTTTGTGATTAGGGTTATGCCTGCATCCTTCTCTTACGATGGAGTGTATAACTTTAATCCTAAGTGTTAAACCCTTAATTTGTTTAAACCTCTTAATCAATCCATCTTAATAATCATCAAGACATTAACTTGTAACTTGGGCCTTGCATTAGGGTTCTAATTCTTCCTTAATTGGTTAAGAAGGACTAACCCTAGTGTTAATGGACAAGTCCCCCTCAAGTTGTCTTACAAACCATAAAATTCACTTCTTAATCTTACCCTTAATTAAAATCCACTTTAATAAAGGCTTGTTTTGTCACGAGGTTAATCCCTAATCATGGATTAAATTGAGGTATCTTCCTCAACTTAAATGTGCTCTCATCTATTATCCTTCTATTAGGATGGTGTAATGAGTCCATTAAATCCTTGATTATGGCTTAAACTCATTACTTAACACTAAACAAAAACACCAAAAACATCTAAATAATCACAAGTAGGTTAATGATCTTAATCCTACATCATCATGGTAATTAAGTTTGAGATGCTTATCTCATACTTAAGGTATTCTCATTATCCCTAATCAGAGGGAGGATATGATGAGTTTACTAAACCCTTGGTTTAGGCTTAAGCTCATTAACTTATGACAAACACAAAAAGCATTAAAATATAGAAAACACAAAAACAAACAATAATCGTCTCCTTCGGGATTCTTTTCTCATCATCTTCACTCACAAGCTAGAACTTGCTTCTTCCATCTAATGCAAGACAATTAGCACCTGAGCCAGATAGGTCATACACTTGAGCATAGACCAGCAAGCAGTTCATCAGTCAATTTATCTTTTAGTCTCTTTGAGTCGAACTACGGTGTTCTGACTTCCTCATTGCACGAGAGGATACGTAGGCATAACTTAACTGTTATCGAACAAAAGTCTCTGTCTCTCCCCCCTCTTCCAGCATTATTCTTTTAAGCCTCATTCCTGAGCATTTCACTTCACTTTCTTGCACTGACACTTGTGCATTCTTTTCCAGCTTTTGCACACAGATAGCACAGACAGTACCCCTTTAAACACAAACTTTCAAGCGTGGATCCCGTCGAGTACGACGGACAATCTGGGTGCTAATACCTTCCCAGGTTGTAACCAACCCCCTTTCTCAGTTTCTCTGGTTTGCGACCGTCTTATCCATTTCTTTCTAGGTTTATGCAGCATTACCTTTCTTTCGGGATAAAAATGCCTAGTTGGCGACTCTTTTCACCTTCATTTCATTCTCCTTTCGCCGACCATTCACGCTTGCACCGGGATGCAAATCTTCGGGAGCGACAGCTTAGCGACTCTGCTGGGGATCCTTATATTGCAACCAAGGCTTCTGGTTCTTTTTGTGGGTTCCTCCTAGCGCTTGTTGGATTTTGTGTTTTCAGGGGTGTTATATGCTACTTGTGTTTATTTATTTGCTTTATGTATTGCTTTATGTACAACTTTATTTATTGCTTTCCTTTACAGTTTTATGCATTTTCATACTGTCATTATCATTATGCTGGATCTCTTGTCTGTCTTGGTAGGTGTGGTTTCATTGAGTGGTTAAGGTCCTATACCGAGGACCTGAGTGACACATAGGCTAGAGTGGTTTCATATTCTTTCCCATTCCATATCAGTATGGTGCGGGAATATGAAACACGGTTCAGGTGTGGGTTTCTTCTTGAGAACTCTGTGCTACAGATTTCCTGTAGTACTAGGGCCATATGGGAAGCCTGCTAAGTCTGGATGACCTTTTTATGACCTTCAGCATCTGAGGTGAATTAGAGGAGGATCTGTTATGGTTATTGTAAACACTGTACCTCCGGGTTAGAAGTGTTTACACTTCTCATAACTGATCCAAGTCTGAGGATCCTTGTTCTAGAAAATTACATGTGAGGGGGTTGGGATATTTGCAGGTTCGCAGGAACCCTTGGCCACATCATACCCTATCACTAGCATTGTTTAAAGAATGCATCACTTTGGACAGTTCTTGTGATTACCCCGGACTTGTGACTCTTTATTTTAGTCCCCCACCTTGATACTGGATTTCTAAGCCTCTATCCGGACTTATGAACATACATGGATCTTTACCAAGGCAGATAAACAGATCCAGCTCTTGATCACAAACCCCTGCATATCATTTGCATACATCATTTTTGCATCATTTAACATTTGCTTATTTGTTTTACAGGGTATCCATCATATTATCTTTGGTTTGGTTTTGACCCCTTCTGCTGCTCAGACTGCTTCAACTATCATCTCCAGCACCTTCACCAGTTTGTCAGAGATTCATCTCCAGCTTTGTCTTCATCAGAGACCCATCTCCAGCTTCTCAGTCAGTGACCTTCATCAGCAGTTACTCTCAGCTTCTTTAGTATGGACACTTCAAGAAAGAGAAACATCACTTACCACTTCTTTGAGCCCACCCTGACTGGCATCAGGCAGGTCCAGTCCCTCATTACTCCATACCATGTCCCACTATTCAGAGAGAATTATGGAGGCATATTGGATATGGTCATAGATCTTGATGCATCTCAGAGGAGTATGATCCATACTTGCTTGCAGTTTTATGACCCCCCACTCAGATGTTTCACATTCCCTGATTTCCAGTTGGGACCTTTGCTAGAAGAGTTTTCCTTGTTGTTAGGAGTTCCTATCAAGAGAGGGATTCCTTTCAACCCAGAGATGGCTGCTCCCAGAAATGAAGACATAGCCAGGGCATTGCATTTGGAGCCAGCCCTTATTGAGCAGAACATGACAACTAAGGCTGGAGTTCCAGGCCTCCACCTAGACCTCTTGATCTCCCAGGCTACCCTGAAGGCTGCAGTAGGGGAATGGAAGGCTGTCTGTGCACTTTTAGCCCTCAGTATATATGGGGTTATCTTGTTTGCAGATGAGCCCAAGTTTGTGAGCAAAAATGCCATTCATATGTTCTTATTGAGGAACCCAGTTCCTACCTTTCTAGTAGACTTTTACTACTCAGTACATCAGAAGAATGAAAAGCAAAGAGGAAGGCTGGTCAGATGTTGTGCTCTTCTCTATTACTCCTGGCTGCTAAGACATTTGCCAAAGTCAGACACCTTCTTGAACCCTCATCAGCAGAAGAATTGGGCTAAGAGTTAAATTGCCTTGACATCAGATGACATTAGATGGTGCACTCAGAGCATTAAGGGCAAGGACATCATTACTAGCTGTGGACAGTATCCTAATGTGCCTTTGATAGGAGTGAAAGGTTGCATCAATTACAACCCTTTACTGTTTAAGAGATAATTGGGATATGCTTTGGTTCATCCTCCCAGAGGATACGATTTAGCTGAGACTCTTTACTGTGAAATTCTACCCAACTCTGCTGTTGTTAGACAAGCTGCCTGGGCTTGGGACAACATCCATACTAAAGGGACAACCATCCTTGTCAAGTGCAACAACATTGCTTCAGCATAGTATTCTGATTGGTCCCGTACCAGAGCTTAGATCGCCCAGATGCCATTCACTTCAGAAGATGTACCTGGACCTTCTACAGAACAACCTACAACAACTGTCAGCCTGGAAGAATTTGAAAAGCTGAAAGAGAGGAATAATCAGCTATCTGAAGCCTTGAAGAAGACTCTCTGGGGGAGAAATGACAGTCGTCTAGATAATGAGAGATTGGAAAGGCTCAGGATTGAGCATTTGGCCAAGATAATCGTCTCCTTCGGGATTCTTTTCTCATCATCTTCACTCACAAGCTAGAACTTGCTTCTTCCGTCTAATGCAAGACAGTTAGCACCTGAGCCAGACAGGTCATACACTTGAGCATAGACCAGCAAGCAGTTCATCAGTCAATTTATCTTTCAGTCTCTTTGAGTCAAACTACGGTGTTCTGACTTCCTCATTGCACGAGAGGATACGTAGGCATAACTTAACTGTTATCGAACAAAAGTCTCTGTCTCTCCCCCCTCTTCCAGCATTATTCTTTTAAGCCTCATTCTTGAGCATTTCAGTTCACTTTCTTGCACTGACACTTGTGCATTCTTTTCCAGCTTTTGCACACAGATAGCACAGACAGTACCCCTTTAAACACAAACTTTCAAGCGTGGATCCCGTCGAGTACGACGGACAATCTGGGTGCTAATACCTTCCCAGGTTGTAACCAACCCCCTTTCTCAGTTTCTCTGGTTTGCGACCGTCTTATCCATTTCTTTCTAGGTTTGTGCAGCATTACCTTTCCTTCGGGATAAAAATGCCTAGCTGGCGACTCTTTTCACCTTCATTTCATTCTCCTTTCGCCGACCATTCACGCTTGCACCGGGATGCAAATCTTCGGGAGCGACAGATAGACACGAAGCAAGCCTGTTAATGCAAGAAGTCCACGAGGGATCTTTCGGTACTCATGCAGGAGGACATGCAATGGCTAAGAAGTTGTTGAGATCGGGGTACTATTGGATAAAAATGGATGCAGATTGTTGTTCGTACGCCTGTAAGTGCAATAAATGCCAGATTTATGCAGACAAGGTGCATGTTCCTACCAGCCCGCTCAACGTCATGTCATCTCCTTGGCCCTTTTCTATGTGGGGCATTGACATGATCGGGAAAATAAAGCCTACTGCTTCAAACGATCATCGTTTCATTTTGGTTGCGATTTATTACTTCACTAAGTGGGTTGAAGCAGCATCTTATGCCAATGTCACTCGTCAAGTGGTAGCCATATTTTTGAAAAGAGACATCATTTGCAGATATGGAGTGCCCGAGCGAATCATTACTGACAATGGTTCTAATTTGAACAACAAGATGATGGCAGAATTGTGTCGGGACTTCCAGATTCAGCATTACAATTCTTCTCCTTACCGACCAAAGATGAATGGTGCGGTAGAAGCGGCTAATAAGAATATTAAGAAGATTGTACAAAAGATGGTTGTCACTTACAAGGATTGGCATGAGATGTTACCATTTGCGCTGTATGGGTACCGAACGTCAGTCAGGACGTCAATCGGGGCAACTCTTTTCTCATTGGTATATGGTATGGAGGCAGTCTTGCCTGTGGAGGCGGAAATTCCTTCATTGCGTGTGATGATGGATGTGAAGCTTGATGAGGCTGAGTGGGTACGTGCTTGATACAATCAGTTATGTCTAATTGTTGAGAAGAGATTAGCTGCTATCTGTCATGGTCAGCTTTATCAGAGGAGAATGAAGCGAGCATTCGACCAACAAGTACGTACTTCAGAGTATCAAGTAGGAGAGCTTGTGCTCAAGAGGATCGTTCCTCCAGGTTCAGATCACAGGGGCAAGTGGACCCCAAACTACGAAGGACCATTCATAGTGAAGAAATTTTTCTTGGGAGGAGCACTGATGCTCACTACTATGGATGGAGAAGATTTCCAATCCCCTGTTAACTCGGACGCAGTTAAAAAATACTTCGCATAAAAAGACCCGCTGGACACAAAAACAGAATTAAAGTCCAGGCAAGAAAAGGGCATCCCGGCGAGCTAAAAACAGAATAAAAAGCTCGGGAAAAAGTTAGGGAAAACAAATAAAAAAAATGTACACCCGCTGAGTTGAAAAGCCACATCGGACAACTCAGGAAAAAAAGGGTATCCCGGTGGATTGAAAACCCGAAAGGGCGATCCACGCAAAACAAGGGAATAAGCGAACAACCGCGATCCGGGTAATCTGAACCAAATCATCGTTTCGTACAGCCGGACAATATCAGAAGGATGGGAATCAGTCCCCTCATCTTTTCAGAAAGCAAAGGCAAGAACGGAAAGTTTTGAAGACATGCTGGTCATAGCAAGAAGGAAACTCATTGGGATGCCGTGCCCATTGCCATTAGGATAGTTTATTTTCTCAATTTTATGGTAGCTACCTCTTTCCAGGTGGTTGCTTCAGGATGTAAAACTCTGCCTATTCAGAGGCCTCTCAATAAATGAAAATTCAGTCAAAAAGCTGTGTTGTGTTTATTTTTGTTTGCAAAAATGTCCTGAATTTTTGGCAAAAAAAGAACATTGCATTTAAAACATGGTGTTTGTTTTCTAAATGAAAAAAGGACATTGCAGGGAAGCATTTAAAAACCCTCTTTGAGTGTCGGGTGATGATGGATGAACAAATCATACCATGCAAGTCCCCGGGGCACATATGTGTATTCTGTTGTTGCAGGTTTTGCAGGATGGTGTCACATTTTCCTAAGCAGAATTTTCCCCAGCTGAGTTAGGGCAGGTGGAATCCCCGAGCAGATTATCTTTCCACGGGTGAAGTATGCCCGACAGGTAGCTGAATGCCCAATTCCCCACAGAGTTTATAACTGTCAGAACGCTTTCCCTAGAAAAGTTTATTTGACCAAGTATCTCCCCAGCCGTGGTGGAAGATCGTCATTTCCCCGTAGAGTTCATGTTTGGGTTTCACTCCCATCATTGAAATATTCCCCAACGAAGTTGCCAATTTATTTTTGGACAATGTGATGATACAAACAGTTATTCATCCCCCTAACCAGAGTTAAGTGTCAAAGCCTCTTGACCTGGTTCTCCTCTGCAGAGTTGTGATTCTTGTTGCCAATCAGGCATTTGTTTGATGCTCGTATGCACCCCCATCACTCGTCTGTGTTTGATATTTACTTGTTGCTCGTCTGCACTCCCCAGAACTCGTTGGTGTTTGATAGTTGCTTTTGCTCGTATGCACTCCCCAGCACTCGTCGGTGTTTGATATTTGCTTGTTGCTCGTTTGCACTCCCCAGCACTCGTTAGTGTTTGATAGTTTCTTTTGTTCGTATGCACTCCCCAGCACTCGTCGGTGTATGATAGTTGCTTTTGCTCGTATGCACTCCCCAGCACTCGTCGGTGTTTGATAGTTGCTTTTGCTCGTATGCACTCCCCAACACTCGTCTGTGTTTGATAGTTGCTTTTGCTCGTATGCACGCCCCATCACTCATCTGTTTTGATATTTGCTTGTTGCTCGTCTGCATTCCCCAATGCTCGTCTGTGTTTGTTATCTATTTGAAGTTCGTTTGCATTGTTTGGATACTCTTCTGTATCATCCCTCACACTTGTCTGTGTTAGCTTATATCCATATGTACTGATTTGATAATCGTTCTGGTACTCGTCTGTATTGCTACTCCAAATGCTCGTCTGTGTTGGATTTCTGGTATTCGTCTGTACCAGTGGCTGATATTCGTCTGTATCATCTCCCGAGGCGCTCGTTTGCGTTTCTTAGATCATCGTCTGATATTCGTTTGTATCGTCGACTTATGGCACTTGTTTGTGTTCTTTTGATGATCATCCAATACTCATCTGTGTTGAAGAGGTTTGAAGTCCTGATGGTGGGATTAAACGTCAAAACGGTTACCGGTCCTGGCGTAAAGGTTTATCCGAAGGAGGTTCGTCTGTCTCAGACACCAATTATCTACGCAAGATTTGTGATGAGGGTTCGTCAAATCCTAACGTCGCACCTGGCGTAACAGGTTTGCTCAAAGAAGGCTCGTTTGTCTTAGACCATATATCTACGGAGGATATATGAAGAGGGTTCGTCTATCCTGATTATGCATGTCTATCCCACAAACTTAAGTGCATCACCGGTCCTGGCGTAAGGGTTTATCCGAAGGAGATTCTTCTGTCTCAAGTCATATATTTTTGTGAAGTGTATGAAGAGGGCTCGTGTGTCCAGTTCCTGGCGTAACAGGTTTACGTGATGAGGGCTCGTATGTCCAGCACCTGGCGTAACAGGTTTGTTCGAAGAAGACTCCTCAGTCTAAGTTTCCTTATTTGGCGTAACAGTGCAACTTGGAAGGGGCTCGTCTGCTTTCTCCGCACTTCAGTCACCAAAGCGTCATTTGGTTGAGTTTATTTCCCACTGCTTGCATTCTCCGGCAGAGTGCAAATTTCAGGTTTTCTTGGTATTCAACAACAGCTCGTCTTGAATGGTCGATAGCCCGTGCTACCGTCCTTTTCAGATTAACAGTTGTTTGAATAGGGGCAGCTGTAACACCCCAAATTTTCCCTCTTCTTTTTAAGCATTGTCATCATATCATAATCATCATAAGCATATCATATCTTTGGCATCTTTACATGGAAAAGTAAAGCATAACATTCTCATGTTCTAGCATTAGGCATATGATTAACTATGGGTGGACTGGAGGCATTACAAGCTATAGTAAGAGGTCCAGTGGACTTGTCCAAGTCCCATGAAGAGTCTACATGACACTCACAAGTTCAAGATCCTTTACAAAAGCCCAGGAGGTTGGGAGATCATCAGGGAATCCAAGCTAGGGCAAGCTCCTACACAATGGTTCCCAAATTAGGGTTTCACTTTCAAGCAGGAATTCTTTGTGACTTTGGCCATTTCATGTGGGCAAAGTCTTTCATATGATAAGAGGATCCTAAGGATGAAATTTGGTGAGAAAATTCCTTGTGGAAGACAGTTATTTCATTAGTTGCTTGCATAAGAAGAAATTGGTCAACTGTGCATTTTGTAAGTCAACTGTGAGAATTCAAGGGGTCCAACCCCATGTTTCAAGTCAAGGGATGTCCTTAAGACCTTATAAGAGGTTTGGCAAAGTAAAGGATCAAGAATCAAAGGGTTTTGAAGAACTTTCCATTTTTGGCATATGGTTTGTTTTGAAACTTTCCATTTTTGGCAACTTTTTCCATAATTTTCAAAGGCCTCTTTCATGATGAAAATGATCTCAAATGAATTTCCAATAAACATGAAAGTTGTAGGGTAGGTTCTCCCATTTTCAGAAAGTACACGTACATTTTCATAGCCCTCATGGATCAAAAGTTATGGCCTTAGAAAGATCACTTGTTTTTAGGGTCTTACATGGGTTATCATTTTACACCAAGTTGCAAAAAGCATTGCAAGTCATTTCTAAGCTGATTTATGGACAAAATAAGGTCACAATACCATAAGGAATTTCACAAAAGACATTTTGCTCAAAATAATTCACCAAATTCGTGCATGGGAAGGTATGCATTTCATAAAATGCAAAAGTGCATGAACATTCAAAAAGCATGATACCAACATCCAAAGGACAGGATAAGTTCACTTATGAATCAAGGGTTGGATGAGAGTTTAGCATGTGCAAGGAATGATGAAGAGCACGAGCATTTCACTTCCTCACATCACTCTTGCATTTTTGCAAAATCAATCCTCCCACTCATTCCTCACGTGCATTTCCTCTCATTCTTTCATCAGTGTTCATTGGTACACTATAAAAGAAAACTAGGGTTTCATTTGCTGCTGATTCATCACCATTCTCTCACACCAAAGTTTTTGCACATCACATTCTTTCCTTCAATTCTCCTAATTCTCTCATCCATTTCCTAATCTCTTTGCATATTCTTGATCCTGAAAGCATAAGGATCAAAAATCCACCATCAATTCAAGCTGAATCTAAGGATTTCACAAGGTGCAGTTCAAGTCAAGTTGAGGTTGAAACTCAAGATCCAAGCAGTTTCAGGCACTCTCTTGCATTTATTTTTCAAGGAGAGGTTAAAGGAGGTAGATCTGCATCATTAGAAGCTTTCTTTTGACCTATTTCAAGCTCTGCAAGTTCAGGTAACTCACTGAATTCGTGGATCTGGATGTGTGTTTTTAAGTATGCATTATGATATGTATGTTGCTCTGATAGTGCTGATCTATTTAGTTTTGAGTTTGAGTGAGAATTGAGGTTGTATTGTTGAATTTCAGTTTGGTATATGGAAATGTTTGTGTTCGATTTGCTTTGCTTGTTGACCTAATGGAGATTTTGATGTCATATTTGGAATCAGCATATGTTAATTAGTTGATCTGGAGATTATGTTGCATTTCTGTGATTGTTTGTTCGTACTCATGAATTTTCCGGTGCCGGAGCTAGGGCTCTGGTCACCGGATTCTGGAAAGGATGAAATGAAGAAGATGACGTTTGAACCCTAGGATCTTTGATCTGGACGAACTCTGTTTTGCCAACACATTAAAAACCACCCTCCCTTGCACGTGACTTCCTTTTATAATTTAAATCTGAAGTGAACTTTGTGTTACGCACCTCACAGTACCTACCATGTACACACACGCATCTCTTTTGTTTTGGTTGACTGGCTTATGATGTTGACTTAATCTCAGGCTTTGCTTTGATCCATTGGTTATTTATTTCCCTGGATTTTGTGAATTTCTACCTTAAGTATTGTGTCTTGCACTGAGATCCACTGGGTCTGTAGTTGCTTTTCGCACCCCTGTTCCATTAAGTTCAAATAAAATGAACTGAGTTTCTCACTAATTGCACCCCTGGTCTTGTTTCTTCATTTTGTTATTTTATTTTTATTTCAGTTTGATTTGTAATTAATTAAAATAGTTAGAAGTCATTAAAAATTCCAAAAAAATTCATAAGTGATATTTTGAGTTTTCTCTAATTTTTGATTTTTTGAGTTTCCATTTATTTTCATTTTCCACGCTGGAATTAATTTCTCCTTTTATTATTTGTTTTTTATTCACTTTTAAAGCATGCTGTCTTGTAGAATTTATATCTTGATCATTAATTTGAATTTTGCATTTATTCTTTTTGCTCTGGACTCACATTGAAATGTAGTTTGTTGATGATTTTTCTTCTGATTTTTAGAAGTTTGATTGATTATTTTTGATCCTTAACTTGTGCATGAAGTTTCATAACCCTAATCCATGTTTAGGCACATATTTGACTTACTTAGCTTCTGATTTTGATCTTATTCTTTTGGCATGCTAATATTAGATGTTTGAAGAGTCTTTGTGCATATTTGTGGAATTTTTGGATGAATGCTTGATTTGATTTGAATTTTGTTCTTTCCTTATCTTCTTTTGCATCCTTTTTGGTCATATGTCTAGTCCTTAGGTTGGGAGGGCACTTGTGCCAACTCCCTTAGGTTGTTTAGAACCCTTTTAGGATAAGGATACCCCTCTGGTCTTGGATTGATGTTTGTACTTTGATAATTTTTGTGGTTGCTTGCCTTTGAGGTTCATTCACTTTTGTACATGCTCACCCCACTTCTTATGCTTCTTTGTTTCTCATGATGATAATGTTTAAGTTTGTATGCTTCTACTATTCATCTCTTGTGTTGCTTAGGCACATTCTTGACATGTTAGGGTTCTGGTCTTGAAGTTTGTGATGTTTGTTTGCTTGGTTTGCTATGTGTTATCTCATGTTTGTTTTGCTTTGTCATGATAATCCATAATGCTTCATGTTGAATTGTTTAATCCATTTTTTTCATTCTTGTTTGATATTGACATTTGTAATTGAGATTCCAATTCTGGTTGTATTGCTTTGGTTTGATCTTATGCCTATTTGGTGTTTCATTTGTTCTCATTTGCTCTTGTCATGATGCTTGCTTATGTTACTAACCATTTCAGGGGCTCTGGTAAGTGAGAGGTGTGGATGTGATTCCCACATCTCCAATTCTTATCCTTTCTCTTTTCTTTATTGATATTCTCTTATTTGTGTTTGAGGGGCTTAGGACATCCTTTCCTATTCTTCCTTTCTTCTTCTCTTCTTCATTCTCTTCTTTCTCTTCTTATCTTCTTCTTCATTAGGATAGTAAACCTCACTAACCAAGGACCTCCTTTGCATGCTAACAATTAGGTGCTAGTCCCCATTAGATTTTTACCTTTAAGATCTTTGATTATTTCTCTTCTCATCTCAAACAAAAACCTAAAAGACACTTAATAAATATTGAAGTAGTCTCCGGTGCAATAGCCTTATTCCATGAAACACTTGTAGTTTTCCCATCTTGGGATAGTACGAGCTTGTTCATCATGATGCACAAGTCTGATCAGGATGCCATCTTCATCAAGAAAATCATAAAAAACACTTCATCACAAAAAATAAAAAAAACACTTAATAAGTTCAATGAGTTAGTGAGCCTAAGCCCTAATCTCTGGAATCAAGTTTTGGGGATCTTCTCCTTACTTGAGTGTGCTTGTTCTATTATTCCATCTTGGAATATAGTATCAAGTGCACATTCCATGGAAAAGAGCTTGAGTTCACTTCCTTGTGACACACTAATAAAAGCTCATAAAAAACACAAACAAACAATAAGCGTCTCTCCTTCGGGACTTCTTTTCTCATCTCCTTCGCTCTGTCCGCGAACTTACTTCTACTTGTCACTTTGCAAGATGGTAACGCACTCGTCGTCTGAGCCTGCAACACCTGAGCATTGACATAGGCAGTTCAAGCCTTAAGACACAAGCAATCTTTTCCACCCCTCGTTAGGGGAACTACGGCGACTCTGATCCTCATTGTCCAGATGAGGTACGTAGGCAGCGGGGTAGGGCCCGTTCGAGCACAATCTTTATTTTCCCTACATTTTTTTCCTTTTTCATTTCTTTTTCAGTTCCCTTTTCGTTTCTTTTATCTAGTTCAGTTCCTTTTCTTTGCAGCAGCTTCCATTCCTTCATCCTTTGAAACAGATTTCTTTGCAAGCGTGGATCCCGTCGGGTACGGCGGACGATCTGGGTGCTAATACCTTACCAGGTCGTAACCGACTCCCGAACTCAGTTTCTTTGGTTCGCAGGACCTGTGTCCTTCCTTTTCTTTTCTTTGGTTTGTGCAACATTACCATTCCCGTTCCGTCGGGATAAAAATTCCTGGATGGCGACTCTATCTCTTTCCGTGCCACTTTCGGGTTTGTACCAGGATGGAAATCCGGGGAGCGACAATTGGGTTGGTCACCACAGTGAAGCTTGACATGGGACCAACCATATTTTTCCTCTCCATTGTCGTTCAGTAACTTCTTTGAGCTTGGTACAAATGCCAGGAAATCGACTGACTAACAAGAATAAGTGGACGAATGAGTTTATTTGGAAAATGCATATGATATGCAATGCAGATGCAATGGTGTGCAAATGGATGCAATGCAAGTATGCTTAGGATCATAAGACAGGCAGACTCGGAAGCTGGAATAACTCAAAACTTCCGATTTGGTAGGTTGTAAGAGATTGGTTCTATATTTTGTACCCATAAAACCCACTCACGGGATAGTTTCTATGGTGATGGTTTTAGGAAACTCAAGGTCACAGACGTTTATCACACTAACGCCCTACCGTAGGCTAGCTGCATTATGAAGATAAAAACGATAAGGTCTACCTTGAGCGGAGTTCTCATGCTAGTCCCTCAAGGGGAGAGCCCTTAGAGACTAACACTACACAACTACGAACAATGAAACTGGTTCTAGGAGTGAGTCCCAGAGTCACAACCCTTTCATGAACTAAGTCACGTGACAGGCTAGCTGCGTTACAACAAGATCTATGAATAGGTCTACTATCTGAGGGAGCTTTCATGCTAGGCCCTCAAGAAGCGAGTTCTTAGAGACTAACACTAATAACTACCATTTCTCACTTAGGTGTTCCCTCTTCATTTTCATAAGCTCGGTTGAAAAGCCTTGCTTATGATATAATCCCAAGATCCCACAAATAGATAATAACGTTCATACAAGAGAAAGCGATAAAAGAACAAATAAAAAAACATATAAATGAAGATAGCAAACATAGATAAGACAAATAAGACAAAATCAATAATTAAACACACAGTTAGCTAAGTTAGGCTCGACTCTCTCGCGTGGAGCTAGTCCCCAACAGAGTCCCCAGCTGTCGTACCTCGAAAAATACGATCCTCGCGATGGACGTGGAAAAAAACAACAGAGTTTCCACCTAATTCTATTTATTCTAATTAAAGAAAATGGAGATATAGATACAACCTAATAAGGATAAGAAATGGTCAACGAAACCATTAATCTAAGTTCGGGAGTCGGATGCGCAAGAGGAAGGTATTAGCACCCCTCACATCCGTTGTACTCAACGGGAACCTCTTAGTCTAACTATGCGATTAAGTGTTGATTTAAGTCTTTGTCTTCTAAATGGTTTGCTAAAATGTTTGTTTTAAGGGAAATGAAATATTTTGATTATTACTATTATTATTATGGAGAAAAGGTTAAGTTTTTATTTATGACGGAGAAATGATTAATTTTTTATTATTGCGCTCGCAAAGGATTAAAATCTCCATGCCTACGTATTCCCTTGTGCAATGGAAAAGTTAGAGCCTTGTAGTTCGTGCAACTACGATGTTTTGGTGTTTTTTAATAAACGATTGTTTAAAGCACTTTCTAACTGCTAAGCGTTGGCATATCTGCTCACGATAGGAGACTGAAGCATTAGCTTGTCTGCGAGATAAAAAGAGCTTAAACAATGTTCGTTTAGAGAAAGGTTTGATCTTGTTTAGTATTTTAAGAATGAAAGGGAGAATGAATCACGTTCCATAGGGATGGCCTCAGGAATGATTCACTCAAGAACCCGTGGAATGCTAGACTCCAGAATTCAGTTCTTTCATTATTTGATATGTATTAGTTGTCTTGAAATACGAAAGGGCGGATGAATCACGTCCCGTGGGGCTGGCCTCAGGAATGATCCATTCAAGAATTATGTGGAATGCTAGACTTCAGAATTCAGTTCCTCCGTTTATTTAATATGGAAAATGATTTGAGTATTTGTTGGGTATGTTTTAAGTTAGATTTGAAAGAAAGAGACAAGTCGTCATCTTTGAGGGAGATATCTTACCTATTCCACCACAAACATTTAAGGGAGAAAATAGAAGATGGAAGAAGCTTCAAACTTGGATATATGATTAACAAGTGATTGCCACATTCTTCCTTGAGAAAAAAATGTTTGAGAAAATTTGATTTGTTTGTGTTTGTGGGAATAAGAGAAATATCTTTCCTATGAGATGAATCATGTCTCATCTTTTCGAGGAAGTTTAATGTTTTAAGTGTTTAAGTATGAAATAACGAATGAACCACGTCCCATGGGGTGAGCCTCAGGAATGATCCATTCAAGAACTATGAGGAATGCTAGACTCTAGAATTAAGTTCTTTCATATAATTAATATTTTGAATAGCTATTAAGTCTCATCTTTTCGAGGAAGTTGAATGTTTTAAGTGTTTAAGTACGAAAGAATGAATGAACCACGTCCCGTGGGGTGAGCCTCATGAATGATCCATTCAAGAACTATGTGGAATGCTAGACTCCAGAATTCAGTTCTTTCATATAATTAATATTTTGAATAGCTATTAAGTTAGAAAATTTAGGTGGCGATGCGTGAAGCACTCGACTTACAGGTGAAATGCAAATGGAGGTTAATTGTTTGATTGATTAAGTGGGTTCAATTCCTAGTCCCTAGGGGTGCTCCTAGCAATACGAAATCGTAACCGAATGGAATATGCAAGTGTGCGAGTGAAACCGCTTGGTGTTGGACCAAGGGTTTGTGAACTAAGGCGAGATCTAACTAGTCCATAAGGGTGCTCCTAGCGATCGAAACAATAAATAAAAGAGAAAAATAAATTGCGTACAAATGGAAATCGGGAGAGGGTGTTGCACCCCAAAATTTGCCCTCACCTAGACAAGACATTGTGTACTAAGGTATCCCAAGAGGTTCACAAGGCATCTCAAGAGGTTCACAAGGTTCACAAGGTTCACAATTAGTCAAAAAGTTTGACAATTCCCTCAGACAAAGCATCCTCCTAAGCAATGCATCCTAAACTAGGGTTTTGAGTTTCATCAAGCTAAATGGACTTCCAAGGCTTCAAGTGAGCTTCACACCATCCTATATGTCTTCAAGAATCCCTCTGTCAAGTTTCAAGGCTTTCCCAAAAGGTTTGCTCAGTCAGATGATCAGATATGCAAAAATCAGTCAAAGTGCTTAAAAAGTAAAACTGAGGTCAACTGTGGTCAAACCAAAGTCAAACTTCATGATTTTTGCCAAGTAAAATTCATCATTTGATCAAGGGTTGATCATGATTCATCAAAGAGATTTCAGATCATCAAGAATCAGGAGTTTCTAAATTAGGGTTTTCACAGGAAAAGTCAACTGAACTTTGACCAGCCATAACTTTCACATACTTCATCAGAAATTTTCTATGCCAAAGCTCATTTTGAAGGAAATTGAATTCTCTACAACTTTGTGTCTCACAAGCCAAGCCTAAAAATGCTTCATTTGGAAGGTATGAGCTAAGACATTATAGGTCATTTTAAAAGTCAACATCTTCCAAAGGGCATAACTTGAAAATGGTAAAGGAAATGGACATGATACCAAAGAGGTTGGTTAGAGGACTCTCTAAGATTTCCAAAATGTCAAAGAACACCTTAATAGGCTTAAAATTGAGGGATTGGTGCCTTTGCAAAGTTGGGAAATGTTTGGGAGGTTTTTGAAGCAAATAGGGCCTTAAAACAAAAATTCTCCAAATGGGCTTGCAATTTTGTGATCCATTCTTTACCATGACATCATGCACAACCCAATTCTCATTTATTCCGATTTTTATAATTTATTTTATATTTATTTTGATTTTATTCATTAAAAATCAATTTAAATCAAAATAAAATTTGAAAATTCAATATTTAAAAGTGATTCTTCTTCTAGAAACTCTTAAAGACCATTTAAATTGATTTGATGCTATCCAAATTCGTGCTAATGCATTATGGCATGAAAATATTTGATTTTTTTGACTAATTTGGCAAGAATATTTCTTCACATTCAAGTCATCCAAAAGCCCACAAAAGTTATATGTTTTTTGACCTAATCTGACTCTACTACATAAGCATAACATGACCAATACACAAGGGGACGAATCCGAATTTTGAGCAGCCAAAGTCAAATTCGGATTCTTGAGTTTTGTTATTTTTCAGGTGATTTAAGGGCGGCAAAGCATTCCTTGGTGATCATTGAACATCATCGCATCATTTACATCATCTAAAACGCGTCCAATTGCCCAAATCGAATCAAACAATGTTCTTGAACTCTTGTTTTCGATTTCATTAATTTGCACATTATTAACAAATTTTTATATGATATTGTTGTTTGTGATAATGCTTAGATCGTTTCTGCACGAGTTCTTGAAGTTTTATAGCCAGAATCGTTGAATGCCATTGTTAGGGTTTTGACTTGATTTTGGGGGTTCTTTATTCAGGTCATATAAATGTATTTGAAGCCCATGGTTGGACTGTATACGTTACAAGGATCATGCCTATGTATTTAATTTGATGAAAATTTACATATTATGAATGATACTATTTTCGCAGGTTCTTAATATAAAAAATTCGCAGAAAAATTTGCAAAAGAATTCGCAGGTAAACCTGCGAATCCAGAGGAAGAAGAAGAAGGGTGGCGCGAAAACTGTTTTTTTTGAATTTGTATTTATTTTATTATGAATTCGTTTCATTATTGTTTCAGAATGACTGCTTGGCTCAGTTGGTTGTGCATACGCGTGTTAAGGCATAAAACTTGGGTTCGATCCTTGACTGGGACGTTTTTTTTTTTTTTTTTGCTTTTAATCCATTTATTTTGCAGGTTGAAAATATAATAATATGGAGCTATTCAATATCACCAGGCGCGCTGGTCCAGTGACAAGGAGTTTGTGTGGAATATTGGAGACCTGGGTTCGACCCCAGGCTCCTGCAGGTTTATTTTTTGTTTTGTTTATTTTCATAAGTTTTATTAGTTAATTAGGATAAACCTTTTTCTAAATAAAAATTAAAAAAAAAGCTTAATAACAAATAAATGATAAATTGATAATTTTGTATATAATAAATCCATCATATTTTAATTAACTACTAATTATTAATTATATCATATTTTTCTTAATAGGCTATTTACTATTCTTTTTTTCTTAATTAAATTTTTAATCTAACTTTATCCTAAGACTCTAATTTTCTCTAACCCTAAATAAATATTAACTTAATTTTTTTTAACTCTTTTTATTTTATAATTTGTATATTAATAAATTTTTAACATATTATGCTTTTATTATTATTATTATTATTACTAAATCATTTGAATTTGTATTTTTTCTAATAATATCTAAAAATCTAACCTATATAACTTAAAATAACTTCTTTTAAGATTCTAACTTATTATTTCTTCATTATTATTTTATTCACTTATTATTATTCTTTATTTATTATTATTACTTATTCTTACTTTATTATTATATTTGCTTTATTATTCTTATTATTTATTTTTATCCGATTATATTTGTATCTGCCCATAAGCCTTGTAATAGTTTAGAATTTTCTTTTCGCTTTTTATTTCTTAATATAAATTGTGTGGTTAGTAAATAGGGAGTGATAACCTAATTGATATTAATATAGATTTAGAAAAATTAACAAGATAAATATTTGAATATGAACACGCACACACGTAAGTCGATCTTTGATCGCCATCTTGCACTTCCTAGGGTTGCCTCTCAGTTGCCTATTTCAAAAGGTCATGTAGGTGTCTTAAGCAAAGTCCCTTTCATAAATATCATCAAGTCCCTTCAGTTTATAAGATCAAGTGCCTTCGAGGTTGCCTACGATAAATGATCTTGTCCCTTCGAATAAAAGATGATAAGTCCCTACGAATTGCTAAAGACACCTTGCAGTTGCCTATATTCAGATGTCCCTACACATGTCCCTTAATCACATCCAAGGTAATGACTACCTATTCCTTAATAATAGGGATAGTCTTACCATTGAAAGAACATAAGAACAGTAAAGACTTAATATAAGGTAGGTTTCTCTTAATTACTTGCTCACATTTTAAAATACTCTTCACACTACACTTTTCAAACAAATCTTCAAAAACAAGGCTTTGTATACATCCATACGAGGATCATTACAAAGTACTTAGAATTTTTCTAATCACACACTACACATTCTTGCAAACAAACAAAGTGAGCTAAGTAACTAAGAGCCCATGGATAACCATGGATATAAAGGGTGCTAACACCTTCCCTTTGTATAACCTACCCCCCGAACTCAAAATCTTTTTAAGGTCTTTCCTGTTCTTTTATGTCCTTTCCTTTTGGATAAAATGAAAGTCGGTGGCGACTCTTGCTATCCGCAACATTTATAGAAAGTCAGTTCTCCCACCGTGTTACAGAACTGGCGACTCTGTTGGGGACTTAATGAAAGAGGGGTACCCTTAGGAATTAGATCACTTTAAATTGTTTGCTTTGTTTGCTTTATATTACTTGTTGGGCTTTATGTGCGAAGGATCCTAACCCGGATCTAGTGTACCCTAGGTAAATGGAAATAGACCAAGGAAACTGTACGGCGTATACCGATATGGTTGATCTGGTGGCCATAGCTAGCGTGACTTCTTGGTGGGTGCTTATGTTGCTTAAGTAAGTTAAGGATAATATGAGGCTGCCATATGTTGTCAATACACTAACTGACTTTTAGAACCCTAGTCATCCCATCTTGGCCTTTAGAAAGTAGTGAGATAACCGGCTTTGGTAAAGACTGAAGTTGGTTGATACTCGATGCTACACTCATTGAGATCCTAAACTTGGAGGGTTTTGGTTGGCAAGTAAGTTGCCTACTGAACAACCACCCTTGGGAAGGATCAATAATATTGAGATCCCTTATAACCCAATTACTTTTGTAGGACAGGATGAACCAACTAACTTCAGGGGAGGGTACTTACCTTTAAACCTCATGCAAGCCTCTAAACCTAGGGCTATGGTGTGACTTGTTTGTGTGCCATATGTTTGTGATTGAGCATAACATCATAACATCATCATGCATCATAAGCTTAACATTTTCACTAACCATTTCAAGGACCAAAGGATTTATCTTTGTTCTTTGTTTCAGGTCATGGCTTCTGCTTGTAGGAATACTATCCGGATCAACTTTGTAGGGATACCTCTTAAGCTTAAGGAAGTGGTCTCTCAAGTGTCTGAAAACTTCCAATTCATCAAGAGGCATGGTCACCTACTGGATCTAGTCACTTCAGGGTTCAATAAAGACATGATGAGTGTCATATTTCAGTTCTTTGATCCTAAACATCACTGTTTCACATTCCCCGACTATCAGTTAGTTCCTACAATGGAAGAATTCTCCAAACTATTGGGTATACCTATCCTTAATCAGAGACCTTTTACAGGCTTGGAGAAAGAGCCTAAACCTGAAGTCATTGCTACAGCCTTACATCTGAAGAAATTAGACATTGTCCTAGAAACGAGAAGTGGAGTTAAGGGTATCCTTGCTAAGGTATTGATGGAGAAAGCTCAAGTGTTCCTGAAGGCTATGAGTTATGATGCTTTTGAGGAGATCTTGGCCTTACTAATTTATGGCCTGGTGTTGTTCCCTAATCCAGATCAGTTCATAGACGTACACGCCATCAACATATTTCTGACTCATAATCATGTGCCTACATTACTTGGAGACATCTTACACTCTCTCCATACCCGTACTACAAAGGCACGAGGAACTCTGATGTGTTGTATACCTCTATTGTCTAGGTGGTTTATTTCTCACCTTCCTCGATCAGTGATGAAGAATGAACAAGGGTTAAGGTGGTCTAAAAGGATTATGTCACTTTCACATTCAGATATTCATTAGTGTTCTAGATCTATGGAGAATGTTACTATCGTTGACCGTTGTGGAGAGTTCCCTAATGTGCCACTCCTTGGCATAAGAGGAGGCATTACTTACAACCCTTCTTTAGCTCTGCGTCAGTTTGGTTATGCTCAGAGTGATGGTCCTCATGACATGCTTATTCAGGGTATTGTGTTCGACTACGACAAAGATCTGCAAGGTTACCGTCAAAGGTTTATACGAGCTTGGGGTAAAGTGAACAAGGTTGACTACAAGACTCTGGAACCAAAGTACTCCATTCCTATGGAACCTTATCTCAGATGGGTACGAGTACGTGCTTAGACTCTTATGATGCCATACCCTGCTATCCTGCCAGTTACCATGGAGCCTGTTGCTGAAGGAGATACTCCTTATATCATTCTTCACCCAGACATGCCCACTGACATGGAAGAATTGCAAAGGTCCTGGATCCAGTTGAAGGAGCAAAGGGATACTTTTGAGACTCATTTCAAAGCTAGTCAAGAGAGAATCCTGGAGCTGACAAAACAACTTCACGAGGAGCGGAATCTCAACTCATACCTCAACACAAAGAGGAAACGTCCATGGGAGACTTAAAACCCCATCTTTGTATTCATTTCATTTTTGATTGTAAGCCAAAGGGGCAAACAATTTTATTGATTACTAATAAAAGTTTACTTTCTGGTTGTTTAAACAAATTTAAATCCTGTGGTCCTTGAAAACATTGCATATGCATTTACATACCATGTCATTGCATCACAGGTTTCTTATGAACAGGTATCTTATTTTCTCGCTGTTTATTTCAGCAGAAATGGCTCTCGAACAATCTGTCAAAGATCTTCAAGCTCAGAATGCTCAGTTTCAGGAAGTGATTCTGAATTTGTCCAAGGGGCAAGAAGAGTTGAAAGCACTCCTCTCTAAGGACATGAAGAAGAAGAATCCTGAGGACAAAAAAGATGATCAGCTGAAACAACTACAAGCTGAGATGGCAGAGATGAGGATCCAGATGAATGGCCAAATGGCTCTTATCCAGAGTTTGGCCCAGGGGCAAGAAGAGCTGAGAAGCTTTGTCAATAAGCTTCGACATAACAGAGTTGAGAATCTAATCATCAGTCAACCTCCGTTGAAACAAGCTGACTTGGCTGAAAGGAAAGTAAAGATAAGAAAAGGAAAGAGACAGGCTACTATTGATCATCCTTCAATGGAAGAAAAAAGGCCTTGTAAGGTTAATCCACTTCTATACAAGGAATGTAGAAGACAGTTCATCCGGTTCAGCACACCAATGTCACAAGTTTTGCAATGCCTATTGGAGATGAAGTTTATTTCCTTGGAAATTCTCCTAAAAATCCTAATACCTCCTCTCCTCTCTATAATCCCAAGGCAAGGTGTATGTATCACTCCGACTATCCCGGACATGACACTAATAACTGTTGGGCATTGAAGAATAAGATTCAAGACTTAATTGACGAAGGAATACTCGAGGTTACGCCAGAAGGCCAGGTTGAGTTCTTTTATCGTCTATCAAGCATCAAAGTTTCCAAATAACTGGAGTGACGAGTTTAGAGGAAGAGACTTTGAGAACATTTGAATTTTAGTTTGTAATTTATTTGTTTGCCTAAACACTTACTATTATGTTAGACTTTATTTTCACTAATGCATTGCATATGTTTGTCTTGAGTTAATCCATTCGTTTCTCTATATTTAAAACTATGCTTTTTATTTCTATCTTGTGATATTTAACTCCTGATAAAGCTATAAGCCTGTAGAGGGAGGATGACGAAAACAATACCATAATCTTATGCAATATGCTTTTGAACAGACCATGCTGACGATGTACATGCATTGTTTCAATTCCTAAGCAGTGGAGATATAAGGAAGTTAATCCCTAGTCAACCCTTTTGAGCCTATGAAGTAGGAGTTTTCATTCTCACGCAAATTAAAACCCTTATTCATAACCTGGGGCAGGGTAGTTACTCGGTTAACTCAACTATGCCAATTGTTTGTGTTGTACATAACTAATGATGTTTCCCTGTAATCACTAAAGTCTGCAAGTCAATATCTAGCAAAATAAAATCTCACTAAGGTAAAAACCTATGAAGGAGACTTAGTAAAAAATTAAGACATCCCGCTGACTGTAACCTTGAAACAAACAGTTCAGGCAAAAAGAAGGGATAACAAAGTCAAAAGAAAAAAGAGGCCACTATGAATCCTCAAAAAAGAAATATGACTGAATGTTCAAATAAATTTTTGGTTTTTGAACCATCACAAATGTCAGTGTTACAATTCCAAACTCCTTTGAGCCTCAATGCATAAGATAACCGAACATAGGACTGAAGAACATCATGGAGATTGGGTTGGGTACAAATAAAATTTGAGCCTTTATCCTTTGTTTCTTAAACCATGAACCAGGCCACGTTATAACCCTTTAAAAGTCCTAACTGAAGCATGGTTAGTTTGAAAGCATATTGCCACAAAACGGTATCCTGACTCCTTTAGGGCTTATTATAAAACTTGAGTTAATATCACAGTTTTCATAAAAATTGTTTTTCTAAAATAACTCTTTTTCAAAACTTCAAGACAGACATAAGCATTGCATTTTTGAATATATTTGTTTGCATATACCTGAGTGTTTGATAAACAGAGAAACTTACAGGATGAATGTTCAATAAACCAAAGTCCTTCCGATAAACAAAGTTGCTTCCTGGATCCAAGTCCATGTATACAAAGGGGCATAGTCATTATCTCTTAATCAAGGGGGAAGGCCATGATACTTCCTAACTCATTTGGGGCAATCGGGACAGGATTCAACTATGTTTAAGTATCCAAGGGAAGATCTCCTCATCTATCTGAATTACCAAAGGTAACATTACAGAGTTCACGATGCCAGGGGCATATTATTATGGGGCATTCTACTTATTTCTCTTGAGGTAGCTCCATTCAGATATTTCCATTATGAGACAATTCATCCTCAACCAAGGGGCAACATTCTCTTTCCAAATCTAATATCCGAAGCGTATATGGTCCATCACAATTTGAAGGCACGTTCCTCTCATTGTATTACCTTGATATTGGATTCTCAGCAGAAGCCATTGTGGATATTAACTGTCTATGCCAATAGTATCAGATGGTGTCAGTATCATGTCTTCAGATCCAGCTATGAGGGTTTCTGGGAAGGTATTCAGGAAAGTTAAGAATCTCAGGAACTCTAAATCCAAGTGGTTATACACTCTCAAAGTTGAAGCGATTCTGTTTTCGAGTTCAGCTTTACTTTTCCCTCTTTATCCAGGATTACTTTTCCCTCTTTATTCATGATTACTTTTCCTCTTTTACTAAAGCAAAAAACGTTTGTTGGTTATGTTTGAATGTATATATGCTTTTGAATATGATTGATGTTTACCAGAAATGCATAAAATACAATAAAAGCATTTACTAAGAACGAACGGAGGTAGGAATTCAACAAAGATTCGCCGGTTCATCCCCACAGGGTAATCTTTACGGATATCCATACAGAACTCTTCAAGTAATATCTTATACTTCCCACTCGATGAAGTCTTCAAGCAGTTTCATATCCTCTGAAGAATTAAGTCTCCCGGATTTATGTCTATCTCTTTTATCCTCAGTCAGGATATTCAGGAACTTATTCCTTCAATAAAAGCACGACGAACGAAGACATGAGGTTCTGAGTACCATATCATAAGATGGGAACGAAGTCCTCATATTCCTCAGCAACGAACCGGGATTTATTTTCCCCAGCCAGTAGTTGTTGTACAGAGATACCCAGACACTTCAGGCTACATGATTCATACATACATCATTTACACCATATCACAGCATACGCATCCATAATCCATATGACATTCTTACTTTAGAGCATCATACTATACATGCATACATCAAATAATCTTGCATAAACTAACCTTTCATTTTCAGGATAGTTGCAGGCAGATAATCACTATCAAACAATTTAGAGATAATCGCTACGAAGATTCATTTCTGATGATCAATACAAGTTGTCCTTGGAAGGGTACGTAAATAATCTATACGAAGATCTAGTGCTTAATCCAGGATATTTCCAGAGGAGATAATCGTTAACGAAGATTTATTTCTGATGGTCAACTATCTTTGGGATAGTGTGTAAATGATCTATACGAAGATCTAGCACTTAATCCAAGAGATTCTTTCAGAAGAAGTTCAAGAGTAATCGCCACGAAGATTTAATCCTGATGCTCAAGTTGTCTTGGGAAGGGTACGTAAATGATCTATACGAAGATCTAGTGCTTAATCCAGGATATTTCCAGAGGAGATAATCGTTAACGAAGATTTATTTCTGATGGTTAACTATCTTTAGGATAGTGTGTAAATGATCTATACGAAGATCTAACACTTAATCCAAGAGATTCTTTCAGAAGAAGTTCAGGAGTAATCACCTCGAAGATTTAATCCTGATGCTCAAGTTGTCCTTGGAAGGGTATGTAAATGATCTATACGAAGATCTAGTGCTTCATCCAGGATATTTCCAGAGGAGATAATCGTTAACGAAGATTTATTTCTAATGGTTAACTATCTTTGGGATAATGTGTAAATGATCTATACAAAGATCTAGCACTTAATGCAAGAAATTTTTTAGAAGAAGTTCAGGAGTAATCGCCACGAAGATTTAATCCTGATGCTCAAGTTGTCCTTGGAAGGGTATGTAAATGATCTATACGAAGATCTAGTGCTTAATCCAGGATATTTCCAGAGGAGATAATCGTTAACGAAGATTTATTTCTAATGGTTAACTATCTTTGGGATAGTGTGTAAATGATCTATACGAAGATCTAGCACTTAATCCAAGAAATTTTTCAGAAGAAGTTCAGGGATAATCGCCACGAAGATTTAATCCTGATATTCTTATTGTCCTTAGGATGGTACGTAAATGATCTATATGAAGATCTAGTGCTTAATCCAGGATATTTCCAGAGGAGATAATCGTTAACGAAGATTTATTTTTGATGGTCAATCATCTTTGGGATGGTGTGTAAATGATCTATACGAAGATCTAGCATTTAATCCAAGAAATGTTTCAGAAGAAGTTTAGGGATAATCTCCACGAAGATTTAATCCTGATATTCTTATTGTCCTTAGGATGGTACGTAAATGATCTATACGAAGATCTAGTGCTTAATCTAGGATATTTCCAGAGGAGATAATCGTTAACGAAGATTTATTTCTGGTGGTCAATCATCTTTGGGATGGTGTGTAAATGATTTATACGAAGATCTAGCACTTAATCCAAGAAATTTTCAGAAGAAGTTTAGGGATAATCGCCACGAAGATTTGATCCTGATATTCTTATTGTCCTTAGGATGGTACATAAATGATCTATACGAAGATCTAGTGCTTAATCCAGGATATTTCCAGAGGAGATAATCGTTAACGAAGATTTATTTCTGATGGTCAATCATCTTTGGGATGGTGTGTAAATGATCTATACGAAGATCTAGCACTTAATCCAAGAAATTTTTCAGAAGAAGTTTAGGGATAATCGCCATGAAGATTTGATCATGATATTCTTATTGTCCTTAGGATGGTACGTAAATGATCTATACGAAGATCTAGTTCTTAATCCAGGAAATTTCCAGAGGAGATAATCGTTAACGAAGATTTATTTCTAATGGTCAATCATCTTTGGGATGGTGTGTAAATAATCTATACGAAGACCTAGTACTGATATCCAGTGACAACATGAAGATACTACCACCTTCTGATATTATGGATGGCATCTATAAGCCCATCTCTAGTTCCTCTGAGTGGTCTCTTTAAGCCCAGTCCAAGCATATACAACCAATCAACAACATTACTTTACGCGCCGGCTGTAACACGGTGGGAGAACTGACTTTAAGTTATGTTGCGGATAGCAAGAGTCGCCACCGACTTTTATTTTATCCAAAAAAGGAAAGGATATAAAAGAACAGGAAAGACCTTAAGAGATGTTTTTGGGTCCGGGGGGTAGGTTATGTAAAGGGAAGGTGTTAGCACCCTTTACATCCATGGTTATCCATAGGCTCTTAGTTACTTAGCTCACTTTTGAATTGTTTTTGAAAGTGTAGTGTGTGAATAGAAAATTTTTCATAATAGTTGATAATGATCCATGTACGGATGCGTAAAAACTTGTTTTTGAAAATTTGTTTTGAAATTGGTTAAGTGTTTGAAAAAAATGGAGTGAGCAAGTACATAAGAGGAACCTACCCTAAAGTTTAAGTCTTTCTGTTCTTTATCCTTTAATTGGTAAGACTATCCCTACTATTAAGGAGTAGGTAGTCATTACCTTGGATGTAAGGGACATATGAGGGACATTTGGTTATGAAGGCAACTGTGGGGTGTAATAAGCATATAGGAGGGACTATCATCATTTATTCGAAGGGACTTGATTCGTAAAGGCAACCATGAGGGACTTGATGATTTTTCTTTTTAAAGGGACTTGCTTTATACACCCCACTTGACCTTATGATTTAGGCAACTTGAGGGATAACCTTAGAAAATGAGACGGCGATTAAAATCGACTTACGTGTGTGAGTGTTCAATATTACTTATCTTATATTAAAATGATCTAAATTTATTTTACATAGAATACATATTTGCACTCCCTAAATTACTATCCATAGCAAAAATTAAATAATTAAAAAATTTACATCCAGGAGCATTTACATCATTATAATAATAAGCAAAATAAATAAATAGCAAAAATAAGTAAAATATAAATAAATAAGCAATAAATAATAAATAAACAATAAATAAATAATAGGGGTTAGTGATAAATATAATCAAAAAAATAAGGTTAGTGAAAATAGAATAATAATAATAATTAGTAAAATAAACAAGGTTAGAGACATAATAATAAAAATATAATATAATAATAAATAATAGTATGGTTAGTAACAATAATTAAAGTAAATAAAAATAAGTAGAAAAATATTATAATGATATGAACACAAAGTTTAATTTTAAATATATAATAAGAAAAATTTCTAAGCATAATATAATTATAAGTTTTAATCATTTACAAGAATTTAATTATTTATGAATATATATCAACAATTATAAAAAAAATATTTACACATTATTAAGAAAATAAATTTTAAATATCATGTTCATAAAAAATAATTATACTTACAAAATTAATCATATTTATAAAGTTTACAAAAAATCATATTAAATAAATAAATAAATATAATTACATTAAGAATAAAATTATTTAGAAAAATAGAATTAGGTTTTATTTTAGAAAATATTTTTAGGGTTTGTTTAGAAAATTAGGGTTTGTTTATATACAAAATTATTTTAACTAATATATACATATCTATAAAATAAATTTTTGAACTAAATAAAAAAAATAGAAAGTTTAGAATTTTTAGAGAATAAAAATGTTATTTTAATTTTTAATATATGTATGATTTATTTTTTATTAAGAATATAAAACAAATAAATTAATTAATTAAAGAAAATAGAAAAAGTGACAAAAATAAGAACTTACCTTGGCTGGGTTTGAACCCAGGTTTCTATGCTTGCCAGCACCAAAACACACCATCAGACCAACCATGCGTTAGTGATAATAAAATAAGTCCTGCTAGTTTTGTTCTTGGTTTGCAAAATATCCTGGAAAAATAAAAGACGCAGAAGGCCTGGGGTGTGACTCGAACCCAGGACCTTCTAATTACAAGCATGCGCACGTATCCACCTGGCTGGGAGAGCCTGACTGATAGTGTAATGGCCAGAAATAATAATATATTAAGTATGCTTTTGACATGAAAAATAAGAACAAAAATAATACACTGGCCAAGGATCGAACTGGTGCCCTCACAATATACACGCATCAGTCTTACCACTGAACCACAAGCACGCTTGTGATAAACAAATCAAACATAATTCATAAAATATTTTCAACAATTTTTGAATTTCCTGAGCGCGCGAAAGACCTTCTTCTTCCCCAAATTTCCTGCGAATTTCCTTTTGAATTTTCCTGCGAAATCTATTGCAAGTTCTTCATAGTGTCAAACCTGCGAAAAATCAAACTCATACCAAACAGCAATGATTCATGAAATTAGTTACAGTTTTATGATCCTTATATCTCATAGAACCTTCCTATGTGTCCAGAATTCATTTAAACTCATTGAATCATCAAACCCTAATTTCAAGAGCTAAACCCTAACAATGGCCGAATCTGTTCTAGGCAAGGAAGCTTCAATTTTTTTGTCCAGAAACGATCTATAGCACATAACAAACAACATTAGCCAAGCAAATTTCATTGAAACACACCAAATTAATGTAATCGAAAAAAGTTATGTTCAAGCATAAACAAGCTTCGGGTTTATCATTAGGGCATGATTTGAATGCTTATGAATGATGATTCATGGTCCATGATGTCCAAGGAAGCCAACCATGTTCTTATTTTACCTTTTAGAGCCTTGGAAGATGAAATCCGAATTCCACTTTTTTGATGAATTTTTGAGTTTTTGAAACTTACCCTTGGCTGCTGGAAATCGTCAATGAATGTTAGGTTTGTGTTTAGCATATATATGTGAGTGAATTAGGTTAAGAAAACTCATTGGTTGTGTGGAGATTTGATCCAAAAAAGATTGAAAAAGATCATGGTGTAAAAGTCAAATATTTGTTCATGAAGACTTGCTATTCTTGGATCAATCTCATGATTCCTTTCTCTTTCAAATTCAATCAACATTTATGAAATTCTAGAAGCTCAATCTTCACCCAAAAATAGATTTTCATATTTTATATTTATTTAAAATGATTTTTATGAATTAAATCAATAATAAATAAAAATAAAATAATAAAAATTCTGAATTTTGGTCAATTGGGTCGTGCATGATGATATGATGTGGATTGGATCACAATTTAGCAAGCCCATTTTGAAGGAATTGGTTCTAGACCCCCATTTTCAATATAAATCATCACAAAATTTCCCAACTTTGCAAGAGAATATCTCCCTCAATTTTAAAGGTATGAAGGTGTTCTTGGACTTTTTGGAAAGCTTGAAGAGTCCTCTAAACAACCCCATTGGTTTCAGGTCCATATCATTTACCAATCTCAAGTTATGCCCTTTTGAAGTTGTTGACTTTTTGTTGACTTTTGAAATGACCTATAATGTCTTAGCTCATATCTTCCAAATGAAGCATTTTTGGGCTCAACTTGCAACATCAAAGTTGTAGAGAATTCAATTTCCTTCAAAATGAGCTTTGGATGGAGACTTGGTGATGAAGTATGTGAAAGTTATGGCTGGTCAAAGTTCAGTTGACTTTTACTGAGGAAACCCTAATTTAGAAACTCCTGATTATTGATGATCTGGAATCTCCTTGATGAATCATGATAAACCCTTGATCAAAGGATGAATTTTAATTCATATACTTGATGTTGGCAAAAAATCATGAAGTTTGACTTTGGTTTGACCACAGTTGACCTCAGTTTGACTTTTTAACTGCATTGACTGATTTTGACTTATCTGATCATCTGACTGAGCAAACTTTTGAGAAAAGTCTTGAAACTTGACATGGGGGTTCTTACACACATATAAGATGTTATGAAGCTCACTTGAAGTCTTGGAAGTCCATTTAGCCTGATTAAAGTTAAAACCCTAGTTTTGGATGCACTGCTTAGGAGGTGCCTTGTCTGAGGGAATTGTCAACTCTTCTGACCAATTGTGAACTTTGTGAACCTTGTGAACCATCATAAAATGTTTTGTGAATCTCATGGGAGGTATTGTGAAGCTTGTGAACCTTGTGAACCTCATGAAGTGGCTTTGTAGACCTCATGAATCTCAGGAAAGCTTTGTAATCATTGTGAAACTTGTGAACCTTGTGAACCTTCAAGAAGTGACTTGTAGACTTCATGAACCTCATGAAAGGTCTTGTAAATGTAGAGAAACTTGTGAACCTTGTGAACCTTCAATAAGTGACTTGTAGACTTCATGAACCTCATGAAAGGTCTTGTAAATGTAGAGAAACTTGTGAACCTTGTGAACCTTCAAGAAGTGACTTGTAGACTTCATGAACCTCATGAAAGGTATTGAAAGCATTATGGAATTTGTGAACCTTGTGAACCTTCAAGAAGCAACTTATGGACTTCATGAACCTCATGAAAGGTTTTGTAAATGTTGAGAAGCTTGTGAACCTTGTGAACCTTCAAGAAGTGACTTGTAGACTTCATGAACCTCATGAAAGGTTATATAAGCATTGAGAAAATTGTGAACCTTGTGAACCTTCTTAGCACACAAAGTCTTGTATTGTGAGGGCAAATTTTGGGGTGCAACAGCTGCCCCTGTTCAATTTTCTGAAACCTGAGGGGTTAGATTGGTACATTTGCCAATCGTGACCTGGAAGGTTGAAGGGGATTGAACACAAAAGCCCAAAAATTTGCACTCGCCAGTGCATAGAGTGATACAGATGACTAGTTGAATATGATTGAGTGGGCTTAACGATGCCACTAGGGGAAAGTTCTTCAGATATGTTTCTTGGAAGATAAAGCAGTCCAAAATATGGAGGTATAATGAAAGTTGTCAGGAGTCTGGAGCAGTCCTGAGGTATTGATGATATGCTTTCAGGAGACTGGAGTAATCCTGATGTAACAACATGTCTTTAGGAGGATAGAGTAATCAATAATGATAACCCTAAAGCAGTCTTGAAGTATGATTTCAGGAGGATAGAGCAATCAATAGCTCTAAAGCAGTCTTGAAGTAATAACATGATTTCAGGAGGATAGAGCAATCAGTAGCTCTAAAGCAGTCTTGAAGTAATAATATGATTTCAGGAGGATAGAGCAATCAGTAGCTCTAAAGCAGTCTTGAAACAATGAGAAGTTGTCAGGAGGATGAAGCAACCCTGAGGTAATAGTATGATATGCTTTCAGGAGACTGGAGTAATCCTGATGTAACAGCATGTCTTCAGGAGGATAGAGCAATCCTGATGATCATTTGTTGGATAATTAACCTGAAAACAAGGTAGCATTCTGTATGATAGTGCTAATTTATGCATTATGTACGCATGTATAATATAATGCACTTAAGTAATGTACTATGCACTCATGGATATGCATGTTATGGTATGATGTAAATGATGTATGTATGATATGATACTGCCGGAAGAGTCTGGATATCTTCGTATAACAACTGCTGGCCAGGGAAAATAAATCCCGATTCGTTGCTGAAGAATATATTATACATAACCGTCCGTCTGCTGGGGATAGCAAGGTATATATAACCTCCCGTCTACTAGGGATAGTAAGGTATATATAACCTCCCGTCTGCTAGGGATGGTAAGGTATATATAACCTTCGTCTTCGTTTGATGGTAGGGTAAATATAACTTCCCGTCTTCGTTCGTCGTTCCCTTATTGGAAAGTAAATTACCGAATATCCGTATGAGGATAAAAGAGATGGATATAAATTCCAGGGGAGATAAGACTTTATGGAGATGGATTCGTCCTACTGAGGGTTTGTAACTGTCTCGTAAAGGTGAACCAGCGAAGCTTCGTTGAAATCCTTCCCTCGTTCATCCTTAGTAAATACTATTACTGCATTTTCATGCATTTCTGGTAAACATCAATCATATTAAGCATTCATGCATTTTTTGGTAAACATTAATCATATTCAAAAGCATACATACATTCAAACACAATCAATGGACGTTTCGCTTATGTAAAATAGGGTAAAAGTAAATCTGGATTTAAAAGATGGAATTTATTTATATCAAAAAGTGACCCATACATGGGTAAGTTTGTACAAGGAGACATAAACCCTAGTAAGAGGATTTTGTCATAAAGTTTTACAAAACAAAGAAAATCAGCTATGTGGGAAATAATCCTATTGAGTTTCAATTCTACTATTGCCATTATCTTCGAGTATCTCATCTTCTACTATTGAGACGAAAACGATTGAATTGAGCTTTATCTGTTCGAGCTTGAGTAAGTAGTACAACTGGTTGTAGTTCCATGGGTGATCCAAATGAGACATAGTCATACGCTTTAATCCCTAATTTTTGCCTGGATTGCCCTCTCAGGTTTTCAATCCACCGGGATACCCTTTTTTGCCCAAGCCGCCTTTTCAGGTTTTCGACTTGCCGGGTGTACATCTTTTTATATATATCCCTAATTTTTGCCCAAACCCTTTTGGTTTGCCGGGATGCCCTTATTTTTGCCTAGGCCTGTCAACCTAGCGGGTCTCTTTTTATGCGTAGTATTTTTTAACTATGTCTGCGTTTACAGGCTGTGGGAAATCTTCACCATCCATTGTAGTCAGTATCATGGCACCTCCTGAGAACACTGTCTTGACTACAAATGGTCCCTCATATGTTGGAGTCCACTTGCCCCTAGGATCACCCTGTGGTAATATGATACGCTTGATTACCAAGTCACCAGCCTGATATACCTTTGGCTTAACTTTCTTGTTAAAAGCTTTGATCATTCGTTTCTGGTACATCTGGCCATGACAAACTGCTACTAACCTCTTCTCATCAATCAAGTTTATCTGGTCAAGTCGAGTCTGAATCCACTCATCTTCATCCAAGCCTGCATCCTTCATAATTCTCAAGGAGGGAATCTGAACTTCAATGGGCAGAACTGCTTCCATACCATAGACTAAGGAGAATGGGGTTGCCCCTGTTGAAGTACGTACTATGGTACGATAACCATGAAGAGCAAATGGTAACATCTCATGCCAATCCTTATAAGTAACAATCATCTTCTGTACAATCTTCTTAATGTTCTTATTAGCAGCTTCAACTGCCCCATTCATCTTTGGACGATACGGAGAAGAGTTGTGATGCTTAATCTTGAACTGCGTGCAGAGATCAGTAATCATAGTGTTGTTCAGATTAGAGCCATTGTCAGTGATAATCCTTTCAGGGATGCCATACCTACATATGAGATTGTTCTTAATGAATCGAGCCACAACATTCTTGGTAACAGATGCAAATGAAGCTGCCTCTACCCACTTCGTGAAGTAATCAATAGCAACCAAGATGAAACGATGCCCATTAGAAGCAGTAGGTTTGATCTCACCAATCATATCAATGCCCCACATGGCAAAGGGCCAAGGAGCAGTCAACACGTTCAATGGTGATGGAGGTATATGGACTTTATCGGCATAAATTTGACACTTGTGACATGTTCTGGAGTGTTGATAGCAATCAGCTTCCATGGTAGACCAATAGTAACCTGCTCTCAATATCTTCTTTGCCATAGTATGACCACTAGAATGAGTGCCAAAGATCCCATCATGCATATCTTCCATAATCTCAATTGCTTCCTTCTTATCCACACACCGAAGCAAAGTTGAATCATGATTGCGCTTATACAAAATGCCATTACTCAAGAAGAACTTAGCAGAAAACCTTCTCAGGAACTTCCTATCTTTGACAGATGCCCCTTCAGGGAATTCCTGAGCTTCAAGATATCTTTTTACTTCATAGAACCAAGGCTTCTCCTCTGCCCCTTCAGTGTCAATCTCATTGCAATATGCAGGCTTTTCAAATCTATCAATAGTAATCTTGGGAGCTTCATCATCCCAACTGATCTCAAACATGGATGCCATGGTAGCTAATGCATCTGCCAACTGATTCTCTCTTCGTGGAATGTGTCCAAAAGTAATCTCTTTAAAATGTGGGATCAAAGACAACACATGCTCTCTGTAAGGAATGAGGTTATCATGCTTGGTATCCCAATCTCCTTTAATTTGACTTACTACCAGGGCTGAATCTCCATACACATCAAGGAACTGAATCTTCATATCAATAGCAGTTTTAATACCCAGGATACATGCCTCATACTCAGCCATGTTATTGGTACAATGGAAACAAAGTCTAGCAGTAATCGGGGTATGACAACCTTCAGGGGAACTAATCACAACACCAACACCATTACCAAGTGCATTAGAGGCACCATCAAAAACCATAGTCCATCGGGATCCTTGTTCAGGTCCGTCATATTGTCCAGGTTCTTTGGTAATAATCATAATGTCTTCATCAGGAAACTCAAAATTCATTGACTGATAATCATCTACCGCTTGATGAGCCAAATGATCAGCAACAATACTTCCCTTAATGGCCTTCTGAGTAGTGTACTGTATGTCATATTCTGTCAAGATCATTTGCCATCTTGCAATTCTTCCGGAGAGAGCAGGTTTCTCAAATATGTACTTGATTGGATCCATCTTCGAAATCAATAAGGTAGTATGGGTCAACATATACTGTCTTAGTCGGCGAGCAGCCCATGCCAAAGCACAGCAAGTTTTCTCGAGCAGTGAGTATCTTGTTTCACAGTCGGTAAACTTTTTGCTAAGGTAGTATATTGCCTGCTCTTTTCGACCAGACTCGTCATGTTGCCCCAAGACACACCCCATTGAGTTGTCTAACACTGTTAAGTACATGATCAAGGGTCTTCCATCAACTGGTGGCATCAAAATTGGTGGTTCCAGCAGATATCTCTTGATTTCATCAAAGGCAGTCTGGCACTCATCATTCCATTCCATCACCTGATCTTTCTTCAACAACTTAAAAATTGGCTCACAGATGGTGGTTAATTGGGAGATAAATCTTGCAATGTAGTTCAATCGTCCCAAGAAACCTCTAACTTCCTTCTCAGTACGGGGAGCTGGCATCTCTCGTATCGCTTTCACTTTTGCAGGATCCACTTCAATACCTTTTCTACTGACGATAAAACCCAAGAGCTTTCCAGATCTAACTCCAAAAGTACACTTGTTTGGGTTCAACCTCAACTTGTATTTCTTCAACCTCTCAAACAACTTGTGCAGATGATCAAGATGTTGCTCTTCATTCTGAGACCTGGCTATCATATCATCTACATATACCTCTATCTCATGATGAATCATATCATGAAACAAAGCCACCATAGCACGCTGATATGTTGCCCCTGCATTCTTCAAACCAAATGGCATTACCTTATAGCAAAAGGTGCCCCACTGTGTCACAAATGTTGTCTTCTCCATATCTTCAGGTGCCATCTTGATCTGATTATAACCAGAGAAACCGTCCATAAAAGAGAATACCTTATGCTGAGCAGTGTTGTCTACCAGAATATCAATATGAGGGAGTGGGAAGTCATCTTTAGGGCTAGCCTTGTTCAAATCTCTGTAGTCCACACACATACGTACCTTACCATCCTTCTTAGGAACTGGTACCACATTAGCAACCCACTGAGGATAAGAAGTCACTGCTAAGAACCCTGCATTGAACTGTTTCATTACCTCTGCCTTGATTTTTTCTGACATTTCAGGACGCATACGACGAACCTTCTGCTTCTTTGGACGACAATCTTCTTTCACTGGCAAACGGTGAACCACAATGTCTGTATCCAACCCTGGCATATCTTCATAAGACCAAGCAAAGATCTCCACATAGTCACGTAACATCTGAATCAACCTGTTCTTGACACTGTCCTCTAAATCAGCCCCTATCTTGACCTCTTTTCTGTTTTCTTCAGTTCCCAGATTCACAATTTCGACTGGCTCTTCATGTGGCTGTATAGCTTTCTCTTCTTGTTGTAACAACCTAGCAAGCTCTACAGGTATTTCACAATCGTCCTCATTTCCGTCTTCAGTTTGATAGATCGGATTCTCGAAATCATAATTGGCAATAGTAGAACTGTTATCAACAAGATCCAGAGTGGATGAGGATCTGCATTTTAGTGATGTGGGTGTGTGTAAGAACACATAGCTGATAAAACGAAAATAAAAGAAAAGAAAGACAAGGAACACAATATTTACGAAAACGAAACGTCCACTGATTTTATTGAATGAAGTATGCAAATGAAATGACAGCCCGTAACAAGCACACCATGGTGCCCCGGGTAAGGCACATGGCTTGAAAGTTTTATTGTTCAAGAAATTACAAATTTAAAATATGACAACACAGTAATAGTATTTACTCCTGACTAAAGGAGATAGGGATAACATCTTCAGCTTTCCAATTATTGAGTCCAGCACCCACAGTAGGAAAAATCCATGCGTCCAAGTTGTAGTCTTCATCTTGATCTCCCATAGCATTAATCTGGTCCTTCACAACCCCTTGACTAGTGACACGGGAAGCACGAGCACGACGAACAACCTTCTGGGACTATGCAGTGAAACCCAAACCAAACTTGTCAGACTTGTATGGAATATCAGGAAGCTGGCCCCAAATAGTACAACCACCTTCATCCACCACAGCTCTAGCATCATTGAGGGAAGCCATTGCCATTGTTGGAGGTTTTCTGGTGACCACAGGAATTTTCTTCACAACAGGAGGAGCTACATAATCATTAACAACCCAAGGAACCACTTCAAATGTCTGACACGGAGTCTCAATGTATTCACCTTCCATTTCCAGATACTTGAAAGTGTTTACATGGCTGACAAAGTATTCTTCTTCTCCATAGACAGTAACAACCTTTCCATTCACCGGATATCTCAACTTTTGGTGCAATGTAGAGGTCACAGCACCTGCCCCATGGATCCAGGGACGACCAAGCAGACAAGAGTATGAAGGACGAATATCCATCACATAAAATGTAGCAGTAAACACCTGGGAACCAACTTGGATTGGAAGATCAATTTCCCCATGCACTACTCTTCTAGAACCATCAAAAGCCTTTACCACAATATTACTGGGCTTCAGCACAGCATCTTCAGGACTCAGCTTGTTCAGGACTTCCTTAGGCAACACATTCAAAGAGGAACCATTGTCTATCAGCACATGTGACAGGGTAGTGCCCCTGCATTCAATTGAAATATGCAAGGCCCTGTTATGATCCCTCTTGGCAGGGGTCAAGTCAGCATCAGAAAATCCTAACCCATTGTCATAGGTCAGGTGGGCAACACAGTTCTCAAATTGGTCAACAGAAATTGCACTGGGTACATGAGCCATCTTCAGAAACTTGATTAATGACTTGGCATGAGCCTCAGAACATAACAACAAGGACAACATAGAAATCTTTGAGGGAGTATGCCCCAACTGATCAACAATGTCATAATCACTCTTGCGAATGATTTTCAATACTTCTTCCATCTGCTTAGAGAGGTCATCAGCAGTTGGCACATCAGTAGATATAGGCTCAATAACAGGACCCTTGCCCCGAGTATCAGTGGTGGAGGTAGCAGCAGGAGTAACTGCATTCTTGGAAGTATCTGGAGGAGAGAAAACTCTTCCACTACGAGTGATCTTGCTAGATCCAGCAATATTATCAATGTCAGCAGGCACATCAGCTAAAGGCTCCTGCTTAACACCATGGATGTAAACATCAGACCCATAGTGCCAAGGCACAACTTTGTCAGACGTATATGGGATAGGACCAGGAGTAGTAATGACCACAGGAGCTACTCTGGCTTCAGCAACAACTTTCACGGGACCTTCAGCAGTAATTTTGATTGGACCCTGATGAGTGATTTTAATGGGCCCCTTTGAAGTGATTCTTACTGGTACTTTGTCAACCATGTCAATCTCTTCAATCTTCTTACCCCGAGTCAGATGATCCACCATACTTTCTACAGATGCTGGTCTTCTTTCAAACACTATAGTATACTTATCCATGAGACGTTGAATTCCATCTCTCAAAATGAAGCAACTATCTGGCTTATAGGTACAATACAGACAATCTTCACGACAACCTGGAAAGATCCCAGCTTGTACTAACCTCTTTTTGATAACAGACAATGGTGTGCTCAACTCCATAACTGAATAGACATGCAGGTCTTCATCAATGGCATTGACAGTCTTCTCGTGATTTGGCATTGGAGCTGTAATCACATTTGGAGTACCTGGTGGATCAAACTCAATTTCTCCAGCATCAATCATATCTTGAATTTTGTTCTTCAAGATCCAGCAATTATTAGTATCATGACCTGGACAGTTTGAATGATATGCACATCGTGCATTGGGATTGTACCTGGGAGAGGTAACATTGGGATTCTGAGGAGCCTCTTTCAAAGTAATAAGTTCAGCCTTCAACAAATGTTGCAATGCCTGAGCCATTGACATATTGATCTTCGTGAACTGTCTTCTAGCCCTCTGTTGGTTGCCCTGAGGCTGCTCTGTTGTTGCAGGAGTTGGATTTGAGATATGAAATGCACTAACAGACTGATGCCTTCTATTACGATCAGGTTGACCATAAACAGCATTGGATTCTTTCTTCCCAGTGGGAGGCTTCTTTGCAGCACCTGATGAGGAAGCACCCACTTGGATCTTACCATTCTTTATACCATTCTCTACTCGCTCTCCTGTCATGATCAACTCAGTGAAGCCAGATGATGAGCTTCCAATGAGATGACTGTAAAACGGACCATTCAGCGTACACATGAACATATCGACCAACTCCCTATCAGTCAAAGGGGGTTGAACTCTTCCAGCTAAGTCTCTCCATTTCTGAGCATATTCCTTAAAACTTTCTTTGGCACCCATGGACATGCTCTGAAGTTGCATGCGAGTGGGGGCTAAGTCAGCATTGTATTGATACTGCTTATAGAAAGCTTCAGCAAGATCATTCCAGTCTCTGATGTTGACACTCTCCAACTGATAATACCACTCCAGCTGAGCTCCAGATAAACTCTCTTGAAAGAAATGGATCCACAACTTCTTATCAGCAGTGTGAGGTTGAATCCTTCTGACATAAGACCTCAGATGCAGCTTGGGACAGGAGACCCCATCATAGACAACAAAAATAGGAACCTTGAAACCCACAGGTATGACCACCCCAGATATCAAGCTCAAATCCTCAAAATCCAGCCCAGATGATTTCTGCAACTCCATAGCATCCATTCTATCCACCAGCATCTTGAATTTGTCTTCATTAGGCTCATGGTAGTAATTAGCCTCAGAATCAGAGTCCCCCATTGTGTGGTGGAGACTGCCTCCCTCTTTCTCAGATTCCTCAGATTCATAGTCTTCAACCTGTTCCTTGGTCTTGACAGGACCCTTGAACCTTCTTCCCATGTTGAGCAACCCAGCAGACCTTCTAGTCTTCTTAGTCTTCTTGGCCAGCAATGTCTTCAATTCATCCTGCCCCTTGGATAGGTTCAGGATCAGCTCTTGGAACTGTGCATTCTGTGCCTGAAGATCCTTAACTGATTGTTCAAGAGCCATTGCTGAAATAAACAGCGAGAAGATGAGAAACCTGTGCACAATTATAAACCTGTGATGCAATGAAATGATATGGGAATGCATATGCAATGTTTTCAAGGACCGCAGGATTTAAATTTGCTTAGACAAACACGAAAGTAAACTTTTATTAGTAATAACTTGTTTTGCCTTTTAGGCGTACATCAATGAAATGAAATAAAATAAGTACAAAAGATGGGGTTTTAAGTCTCCCATGGACGTTTCCTCTTTATGTTGAGGTATGAGTTGAGGTTTCGTTCCTCGTGAAGTTGTTTTGTTAGCTCTAGGATTCTTGCTTGGCTTGCTTTGTAATGAGCCTCGAAAGTATCCCTTTGCTCCTTCAGTTGGATCCATGATCTCTGCAAGTCTTCCATATCAGTAGGCATGTCTGGATGAAGGATGGTATAAGCTGTGTCTCCTTCAGCAACAGGTTCCATGGTAACTGGTAAGACGGCAGGATATGGCATCATGAGTGTCTGAGCACGAGATCGTACCCATCTGAGATAAGCCTCCATAGGAATAGTGTACTTAGGCTCCAGTGTCTTGCTGTCAATCCTGTTTACCTTTCCCCAAGCTCGTATGAATCTCTGACGGTAACCCTGAAGATCGTTGTCGTAATCAAATACAATGCCCTGAATCAACATGTCATGTGGACCATCACTTAGGGCGTAACCAAACTGTCGTAAAGCTAGAGAGGGGTTATAGGTGATGCCTCCTCTTATGCCTAGTAGTGGCACATTAGGAAACTCCCCACAACGGTCAATGATGGTGACATTCTCCATAGATCTGGAGCACCAATGGATGTCTGAGTGAGAAAGTGACATGATCCTCTTGGACCATCTGAACCCTTGCTCATTCTTCATTACTGAGCGAGGAAGGTGAGAAATAAACCACCTAGAAAGTAAAGGTATGCAGCACATCAAAGTCCCTCTTGCTCTTGTAGTACGGGTATGGAGAGAATGTAGGATGTCTCCAAGCAATGTAGGCACTGGATTGTGACTCATGAAAATGTTGATGGCATGAACATCTATGAACTGATCTGGATTGGGGAACAATACCAAGCCGTATATCAGCAAGGCTAAGATCTCCTCAAAAGCATCATAGCTCATGGCCTTCAAGAACGTTTGAGCCTTATCCATTAGCACCTTGGCAAGAATACCCTTGACTCCGCTTCTCGTCTCTAGAACAATGTCAGACTTCTTCAGATGTAGAGCTGCAGCAATGACCTCTGGTTTAAGCTCCTTCTCCAAGCCTGTGAAGGGTCTTTGATCAAGAACAGGTATACCTAGAAGTTTAGATAACTCCTCCATGGTTGGAACTAGTTGATAGTCGGGGAATGTAAAGCAGTGGTGCTTAGGGTCAAAGAACTGAAACAGGACACTCATCATGTCTTCATTGAACCCTGAAGTGACTAGATCCAATAGGTGACCATGTCTCTTGATGAACTGGGAATGATCAGACACTTGAGAAACCAACTCTTTAAGCTTGGCAGGTATGCCCACGAAGTTGATCCTGATGGTGTTTCTACGAGCAGAAGCCATGACCTGCAACAAAGAACAAAGATAAATCCCTTGGTCCTTGAAATGGTTAGTGAAAATGCTATGCTTATGATGCATGATGATGTCATGATGTTATGCTCAATCACAAACATGTGGCACACACAAACAAGTCACACCATAGCCCTAGGTTTAAAGGCTTGCATGAGGTTTAAGGTAAGTACCCTCCCCTGAAGTTAGTTGGTTCATCCTGTCCTATGAAAGTAACCAGGTTCTAAGGGATCTCAATATCATTGATCCTTCACAAGGGTGGTTGTTCAGAAGGCAACTTACATGCCAACCAAAACCCTCCAAGTTTAAGATCTCAATGAGCGTAGTATCGAGTGTCAACCAACTTCAGTCTGCACCAAAGCCGGTTACCTCACTACCTTCTAAAGGCCAAGATGAGTTAACTAGGGTTCTAAAAGTTAGTTAGTGCATTGACAACATATGGCAGCCTCATATTATCCTCAACTTGACTTAAGGAACATAAGCACCAACCAAGAAGTCGCACTAACTATGGCCACCAGATCAACCGTATCGATATACGTCGTACAGTTTCCTTGGTCTATTGCCATTTACCTAAGGTACACTAGATCCGGGTTAGGACCTTTCACACATAAGAGCACCCCAATAATGAAAAGTAAAGCAAACAAATCAAACAATATTAAAGTGTTCCAATTCCTAAGGGTACCCCTCTTAAATTTAATCCCCAGCAGAGTCGCCAGTTCTGTAACACGGTGGGAGAACTGACTTTAAGTTATGTTGCGGATAGCAAGAGTCGCCACCGACTTTTATTTTATCCAAAAAAGGAAAGGATATAAAAGAACAGGAAAGACCTTAAGAGATGTTTTTGGGTCCGGGGGGTAGGTTATGTAAAGGGAAGGTGTTAGCACCCTTTACATCCATGGTTATCCATGGGCTCTTAGTTACTTAGCTCACTTTTGAATTGTTTTTGAAAGTGTAGTGTGTGAATAGAAAAATTTTCATAATAGTTGATAATGATCCATGTACGGATGCGTAAAAACTTGTTTTTGAAAATTTGTTTTGAAATTGGTTAAGTGTTTGAAAAAAATGGAGTGAGCAAGTACATAAGAGGAACCTACCCTAAAGTTTAAGTCTTTCTGTTCTTTATCCTTTAATTGGTAAGACTATCCCTACTATTAAGGAGTAGGTAGTCATTACCTTGGATGTAAGGGACATATGAGGGACATTTGGTTATGAAGGCAACTGTGGGGTGTAATAAGCATATAGGAGGGACTATCATCATTTATTCGAAGGGACTTGATTCGTAAAGGCAACCATGAGGGACTTGATGATTTTTCTTTTTAAAGGGACTTGCTTTATACACCCCACTTGACCTTATGATTTAGGCAACTTGAGGGATAACCTTAGAAAATGAGACGGCGATTAAAATCGACTTACGTGTGTGAGTGTTCAATATTACTTATCTTATATTAAAATGATCTAAATTTATTTTACATAGAATACATATTTGCACTCCCTAAATTACTATCCATAGCAAAAATTAAATAATTAAAAAATTTACATCCAGGAGCATTTACATCATTATAATAATAAGCAAAATAAATAAATAGCAAAAATAAGTAAAATATAAATAAATAAGCAATAAATAATAAATAAACAATAAATAAATAATAGGGGTTAGTGATAAATATAATCAAAAAAATAAGGTTAGTGAAAATAGAATAATAATAATAATTAGTAAAATAAACAAGGTTAGAGACATAATAATAAAAATATAATATAATAATAAATAATAGTATGGTTAGTAACAATAATTAAAGTAAATAAAAATAAGTAGAAAAATATTATAATGATATGAACACAAAGTTTAATTTTAAATATATAATAAGAAAAATTTCTAAGCATAATATAATTATAAGTTTTAATCATTTACAAGAATTTAATTATTTATGAATATATATCAACAATTATAAAAAAAATATTTACACATTATTAAGAAAATAAATTTTAAATATCATGTTCATAAAAAATAATTATACTTACAAAATTAATCATATTTATAAAGTTTACAAAAAATCATATTAAATAAATAAATAAATATAATTACATTAAGAATAAAATTATTTAGAAAAATAGAATTAGGTTTTATTTTAGAAAATATTTTTAGGGTTTGTTTAGAAAATTAGGGTTTGTTTATATACAAAATTATTTTAACTAATATATACATATCTATAAAATAAATTTTTGAACTAAATAAAAAAAATAGAAAGTTTAGAATTTTTAGAGAATAAAAATGTTATTTTAATTTTTAATATATGTATGATTTATTTTTTATTAAGAATATAAAACAAATAAATTAATTAATTAAAGAAAATAGAAAAAGTGACAAAAATAAGAACTTACCTTGGCTGGGTTTGAACCCAGGTTTCTATGCTTGCCAGCACCAAAACACACCATCAGACCAACCATGCGTTGGTGATAATAAAATAAGTCCTGCTAGTTTTGTTCTTGGTTTGCAAAATATCCTGGAAAAATAAAAGACGCAAAAGGCCTGGGGTGTGACTCGAACCCAGGACCTTCTAATTACAAGCATGCGCACGTATCCACCTGGCTGGGAGAGCCTGACTGATAGTGTAATGGCCAGAAATAATAATATATTAAGTATGCTTTTGACATGAAAAATAAGAACAAAAATAATACACTGGCCAAGGATCGAACTGGTGCCCTCACAATATACACGCATCAGTCTTACCACTGAACCACAAGCACGCTTGTGATAAACAAATCAAACATAATTCATAAAATATTTTCAACAATTTTTGAATTTCCTGAGCGCGCGAAAGACCTTCTTCTTCCCCAAATTTCCTGCGAATTTCCTTTTGAATTTTCCTGCGAAATCTATTGCAAGTTCTTCATAGTGTCAAACCTGCGAAAAATCAAACTCATACCAAACAGCAATGATTCATGAAATTAGTTACAGTTTTATGATCCTTATATCTCATAGAACCTTCCTATGTGTCCAGAATTCATTTAAACTCATTGAATCATCAAACCCTAATTTCAAGAGCTAAACCCTAACAATGGCCGAATCTGTTCTAGGCAAGGAAGCTTCAATTTTTTTGTCCAGAAACGATCTATAGCACATAACAAACAACATTAGCCAAGCAAATTTCATTGAAACACACCAAATTAATGTAATCGAAAAAAGTTATGTTCAAGCATAAACAAGCTTCGGGTTTATCATTAGGGCATGATTTGAATGCTTATGAATGATGATTCATGGTCCATGATGTCCAAGGAAGCCAACCATGTTCTTATTTTACCTTTTAGAGCCTTGGAAGATGAAATCCGAATTCCACTTTTTTGATGAATTTTTGAGTTTTTGAAACTTACCCTTGGCTGCTGGAAATCGTCAATGAATGTTAGGTTTGTGTTTAGCATATATATGTGAGTGAATTAGGTTAAGAAAACTCATTGGTTGTGTGGAGATTTGATCCAAAAAAGATTGAAAAAGATCATGGTGTAAAAGTCAAATATTTGTTCATGAAGACTTGCTATTCTTGGATCAATCTCATGATTCCTTTCTCTTTCAAATTCAATCAACATTTATGAAATTCTAGAAGCTCAATCTTCACCCAAAAATAGATTTTCATATTTTATATTTATTTAAAATGATTTTTATGAATTAAATCAATAATAAATAAAAATAAAATAATAAAAATTCTGAATTTTGGTCAATTGGGTCGTGCATGATGATATGATGTGGATTGGATCACAATTTAGCAAGCCCATTTGGAAGGAATTGGTTCTAGACCCCCATTTTCAATATAAATCATCACAAAATTTCCCAACTTTGCAAGAGCATATCTCCCTCAATTTTAAAGGTATGAAGGTGTTCTTGGACTTTTTGGAAAGCTTGAAGAGTCCTCTAAACAACCCCATTGGTTTCAGGTCCATATCATTTACCAATCTCAAGTTATGCCCTTTTGAAGTTGTTGACTTTTTGTTGACTTTTGAAATGACCTATAATGTCTTAGCTCATATCTTCCAAATGAAGCATTTTTGGGATCAACTTGCAACATCAAAGTTGTAGAGAATTCAATTTCCTTCAAAATGAGCTTTGGATGGAGACTTGGTGATGAAGTATGTGAAAGTTATGGCTGGTCAAAGTTCAGTTGACTTTTACTGAGGAAACCCTAATTTAGAAACTCCTGATTATTGATGATCTGGAATCTCCTTGATGAATCATGATCAACCCTTGATCAAAGGATGAATTTTACTTCATATACTTGATGTTGGCAAAAAATCATGAAGTTTGACTTTGGTTTGACCACAGTTGACCTCAGTTTGACTTTTTAACTGCATTGACTGATTTTGACTTATCTGATCATCTGACTGAGCAAACTTTTGAGAAAAGTCTTGAAACTTGACATGGGGGTTCTTACACACATATAAGATGTTATGAAGCTCACTTGAAGTCTTGGAAGTCCATTTAGCCTGATTAAAGTTAAAACCCTAGTTTTGGATGCACTGCTTAGGAGGTGCCTTGTCTGAGGGAATTGTCAACTCTTCTGACCAATTGTGAACTTTGTGAACCTTGTGAACCATCATAAAATGTCTTGTGAATCTCATGGGAGGTATTGTGAAGCTTGTGAACCTTGTGAACCTCATGAAGTGGCTTTGTAGACCTCATGAATCTTAGGAAAGCTTTGTAATCATTGTGAAACTTGTGAACCTTGTGAACCTTCAAGAAGTGACTTGTAGACTTCATGAACCTCATGAAAGGTCTTGTAAATGTAGAGAAACTTGTGAACCTTGTGAACCTTCAAGAAGTGACTTGTAGACTTCATGAACCTCATGAAAGGTCTTGTAAATGTAGAGAAACTTGTGAACCTTGTGAACCTTCAAGAAGTGACTTGTAGACTTCATGAACCTCATGAAAGGTATTGAAAGCATTATGGAATTTGTGAACCTTGTGAACCTTCAAGAAGCAACTTATGGACTTCATGAACCTCATGAAAGGTTTTGTAAATGTTGAGAAGCTTATGAACCTTGTGAACCTTCAAGAAGTGACTTGTAGACTTCATGAACCTCATGAAAGGTTATATAAGCATTGAGAAACTTGTGAACCTTGTGAACCTTCTTAGCACACAAAGTCTTGTATTGTGAGGGCAAATTTTGGGGTGCAACACCGGCGAGTGCAAATTTTTGGGCTTTTGTGTTCAATCCCCTTCAACCTTCCAAGTCATGAATGGCACACAAGACAATCTAACTCCTCAGGTTTCAGAAAATTGAACAGGGGCAGCTGTTGCACCCCAAAATTTGCCCTCACCTAGACAAGACATTGTGTACTAAGGTATCCCAATAGGTTCACAAGGTTCACAAGGCATCTCAAGAGGTTCACAAGGTTCACAATTAGTCAGAAAGTTTGACAATTCCCTCAGACAAAGCATCCTTCTAAGCAATGCATCATAAACTAGGGTTTTTAGTTTCATCAGGCTAAATGGACTTCCAAGGCTTCAAGTGAGCTTCACACCATCCTATATGTCTTCAAGAATCCCTCTGTCAAGTTTCAAGGCTTTCCCAAAAGGTTTGCTCAGTCAGATGATCAGATATGCAAAAATCAGTCAAAGTGGTTAAAAAGTCAAACTGAGGTCAACTGTGGTCAAACCAAAGTCAAACTTAATGATATTTGCCAACATAAATTTTATGAAGTAAAATTCATCATTTGATCAAGGGTTGATCATGATTCATCAAAGAGATTTCAGATCATCAAGAATCAGGAGTTTCTAAATTAGGGTTTTCACTGGAAAGGTCAACTGAACTTTGACCAGCCATAACTTTCACATACTTCATCAGAAATTTTCCATCCAAAGCTCATTTAGAAGGAAATTGAATTCTCTACAACTTTGTGTCTCACAAGCCAATCATAAAAATGCTTCATTTGGAAGGTATGAGCTAAGACATTATAGGTCATTTTAAAAGTCAACAAAAAGTCAACATCTTCCAAAGGGCATAACTTGAAAATGGTAAAGGATATGTGTAACACGGTGGGAGAACTGACTTTAGTTAAATGTTGCGGATAGCAAGAGTCGCCACCGACTTTTATTTTATCCAAAAGGAAAGGGCATAAAAGAACAGGAAAGACCTTAAAAAGATTTTGAGTTCGGGGGGTAGGTTATGTAAAGGGAAGGTGTTAGCACCCTTTACATCCATGGTTATCCATGGGCTCTTAGTTACTTAGCTCACTTTAAAATTTTTTTGAGACTGCAATTTTCGTGTCCTGAGGTTGTGATGAGTTCTATACTTATAATTGAACAAAATTAGGTCAAGAAAAGTGGTTGTTCTTTGGACTTTTTGGATCATTGAGATTGAGAAAGATCATGCCTTAAATTTTAAATATTCTTTGATATAACATTTCTATTTTAGGACAATCACCATAATTTTTATATCAATCTGATCCAAACAATGTTTATGACTTTCTAGAAGCAATATCCCCTTTTAAATATTTGATTTCATATTTTATTTTAATTTAAATGATATTTTAATGAATAAAATTCAAATAAATATAAAATAAAAAATAAAAATTCAGAAAATAAGTGGGTTGGGTCGTGCTTGGTGTTTTCATAAAGATGGGATGGCAATTTGGTGGGCTCATTTAGCAAAAAATTGATTTTAGGCCTCATTTGCTTCATAAACTTCCCTAAAATTTCCCAACTTTGCAAGGGCACAAATCCTTCAATTTTAATGCTATGAGGGTGTTCTTGGACATTTTGGAAATCTTAAAGAGTCCTCTAACCAACCCCATTGGTTTCATGTCCATATCTTTTACCATTCTCAAGTTATGCTCTTTTGAAGTTGTTGACTTTTTGTTGACTTTCAAAAGGACCTATAATGTCTTAGCTCATACCTTCCAAATGAAGCATTTTTGGGCTTGGCTTGTGAGACACAAAGTTGTAGAGAATTCAATTTCCTTCAAAATGAGATTTGGATGGAAAATTCTTGATGAAGCATGTGAAAGTTATGGCTGGTCAAAGTTCAGTAGACTTTTCCTGAGGAAACCCTAATTTAGAAACTCTTGATTCTTGATGATCTGAAATCTCCTTGATGAATCATGATCAATCCTTGATCAAATGATGAGTTTTACTTCATATACTTGATGTTGGCAAAAAATCATGAAGTTTGACTTTGGTTTGACCACAGTTGACCTCAGTTTGACTTTTTAACTACTTTAACTGATTTTAACCTATCTGATCATCTGACTGAGCAAACTTTTGGGAAAAGTCTTGAAACTTGTCATGGGGATTCTTGAACACATATAAGATGTTATGAATCTCACTTGAAGTATTGGAAGTTTATTTAGCCTTATTAAAGTCAAAACCCTAGTTTAGGATGCAGTGCTTAGGAGGATGCATTGTCTGAGGGAATTGTCAAACTTTCTGACTAATTGTGAACTTTGTGAACCTTGTGAACCTAATGAGATGTCTTGTGAACCTTGTGAACCTCTTAGTACACAATTTCTTGTCTTGTGAGGGAAAATTTTGGGGTGCAACAGCTGCCCCTGTTCAATTTTCTGAAACCTGAGGGGTTAGATTGGTATCTGTACCATTTGTGACCTAGAAGGTTGAAGGGGATTGAACACAAAAGCCCAAAAATTTGCACTCACCGGTGCGTAGAGTGATACTGATGATTAGTTGTATATGCTTGAGTGGGCTTAAAGATGCCACTTGGAGGAACTGGAGATAGGCTTAGAGATGCCATCAGAATGAACTGGAAATGGGCTTAGAGATGCCATTTAAAATATCTGGATGTGGTGATGTATTTATGTTGATACTGGATATCAGTACTAGGTCTTTGTATAAGCCGTCTATGAATCATTTATGCAACATGATTTGAATTGTTGAATGGATCAATAGAAATGAATCTTGTGATGATTATCTCTTCTGGAGGTATAATTGGATTAGGGAATGGATCTTTGTACGGATCGTTTGCCTATTCTCCAAGGTCAGAAGAACGCCAGGATTTGTCCTTCTGAAAAAGTATCTTGAACCAGGGAATGGATCTTTTTACAGACCGCTTTCCTGCTATTCAAGGGCCGAAAGAACGTCAGGATTTGTTCTTAAGGGTCAAAAGAACATCAGGATTTGTTCTTCTGAAAGAGTCTTGAACAAGGGGCCAAAAGAGCGTCAGGATTTGCTCTTAAGGGTCAAAAGAACGTCAGGATTTGTTCTTCTGAAAAAGTCTTGAACAAGCGGTCAAAAGAGCGTCAGGATTTGCTCTTAAGAGTCAAAAGAACGTCAGGATTTGTTCTTCTGAAAAAGTCTTGAACAAGGGGCCAAAAGAGCGTCAGGATTTGCTCTTAAGGGTCAAAAGAACGTCAGGATTTGTTCTTCTGAAAAAGTCTTGAACAAGGGGCCAAAAGAGCGTCAAGATTTGCTCTTAAGGGTCAAAAGAACGTCAGGATTTGTTCTTTTGAAAAGGTCTTGAACAAGGGGCTAAAAGAGCGTCAGGATTTGCTCTTAAGGGTCAAAAGAACGTCAGGATTTGTTCTTCTGAAAAAGTCTTGAACAAGAGGCCAAAAGAGCGTCAGGATTTGCTCTTAAGGATCAAAAGAGCGTCAGGATTAGTTCTTCTGAAAGATCTCTTGAACCAGGGAATGGATCTTTTTACAGACCGTTTGCATGCTATTCAAGGGCAACTTGAGCAAATGTATGGATCATTTCTGACCCGTTGTAAGTTGTTGATATTGTTTTACCTGCATATAACTATCCTGCAAGGGAAATATTAGTTTATGCATTATGTATGCATGCATAGTATGATGCACCTAAGTAAATGTATTATGTACTTATGGATATGTATGTTATGGTATGATGTAAATGATGTATGTATGTATCATGCATCCTGAAACGTCTGGATATCTTCGTATAACAACTGCTGGCCAGGGAAAATAAATCCCGATTTGTTGCTGAAGAATACGAGGAACTCGTTCCCATCTCGTTTGATAATATAGTGAAGAATATGAGGAACTCGTCTTGTCTTGTTTGATAATATAGTATCCATAAACCTCCCGTCTTTGTTCGATAGTATGGTATCCATAACCTCCCGTCTTCGTTCGATAGTAAGGTATCCATAACCTCCCGTCTTCGTTCGATAGTAAGGTATCCATAACCTCCCGTCTTCGTTCGATAGTAAGGTATCCATAACCTCCCGTCTTCGTTCGATAGTAAGGTATCCATAACCTCCCGTCTTCGTTCGATAGTAAGGTATCCATAACCTCCCGTCTTCGTTCAATAGTAAGGTATCCATAACCTCCCGTCTTCGTTCGTCGTACTCCTATTGAAAGAATAAATTCCCGATTATCCTTCTGAGGATAAAAGAGATGGATATAAATTCCAGGGGAGATGTGACTCGAAGTATTTATGAAGATGGATTTGCCCTACTGGGGAACTTGTAACTGTCTGGTGGAGATGAACCGGCGAAGCTTCGTTGAATTCCTTCCCTCGTTCGTCCTTAGTAAATACTATCACTGCATTTTCATGCATTTCTGGTAAACATCAATCATATTAAGCATTTATGCATTTATGGTAAACATCAATCATATTAAGCATTTATGCATTTCTGGTAAACATCAATCATATTCAAAAACATACATACATTCAAACACAACCAATGGACGTTTCGCTTATGTAAATAGGGTAAAAGTAAATCTGGATTCAAAGATGGAATTTTATTTATATCACAAAGTGACCTACACATAGGAAAGTTTGTACAAGGAGACAGAAATCCTAGTAAGAGGAATTCGTCGTGAAAAATGTTTACAAAAGAAAATCAGCTATGTGGAAAATAATCCTATTGAGTTTCAATTCTACTATTGCCATTATCTTCAAGCATCTCATCTTCTGCTGTCGAGACGGAAACGATTGGATTGAGCTTTATCTGTTAGAACTTGGGGTAAGTAGCACAACTGGTCGTAGTTTTATGGGTGATCCAAACGAGACATAGTCATACGCTTTAATCCCTAACTTTTGCCTGGATTACCCTTTCAGGTTTTCAATCCATCGGGATACCCTTTTTTGCCCAAGCCGCCTTTTCAGGTTTTCGACTTGCCGGGTGTACACATTTTTTTTATATATATCCCTAATTTTTGCCCGAACCCTTTTGGTTCGCCGGGATGCCCTTATTTTTGCCTAGGCCAGTCAACCTAGCGGGTCTCTTTTTATGCGTAGTATTTTTTAACTATGTCTGCGTTTACAGGCTGCGGGAAGTCTTCACCATCCATAGTAGTAAGTATCATGGCACCTCCTGAGAATACTGTTTTGACCACAAATGGTCCTTCATACGTAGGAGTCCACTTGCCCCTAGGATCACCCTGTTGAGGTGTCTAATACTGTTAAGTACATAATCAAGGGTCTTCCATCAACTGGTGGCATCAAAATTGGAGGTTCTAGCAGATATTTCTTGATCTCATCAAAGGCTGTCTGGCACTCATCATTCCATTCCATTACCTGATCTTTCTTCAACAACTTGAAGATTGGCTCACAGGTAGCAGTCAATTGGGAAATAAATCTTGCAATGTAATTCAATCGTCCCAAGAAACCTCTTACTTCCTTCTCAGTACGGGGAGCTGGCATCTCTTGTATAGCTTTCACTTTTGCAGGATCCACTTCAATACCTTTTCCACTGACAATGAAACCCAGGAGTTTACCAGACCTAACTCCAAAAGTACACTTGTTTGGGTTCAATCTCAACTTGTACTTCTTCAACCTTTCAAATAACTTATGCAGATGATCAAGATGTTGTTCTTCATTCTGGGACCTGGCTATCATATCATCTACATACACCTCTATCTCATGATGAATCATATCATGAAACAAAGCCACCATAACATGTTGATATGTTGCCCCTGCATTCTTCAAACCAAATGGCATCACCTTATAGCAAAAGGTGCCCCACTGTGTAACAAATTTTGTCTTCTCCATATCTTCAGGTGCCATCTTGATTTGATTGTAACCAGAGAAACCATCCATGAAAGAGAATACCTTATGCTGAGCAGTGTTGTCTACCAGAACATCAATATGAGGAAGTGGAAAGTCATCTTTGGGGCTGGCCTTGTTCAAATCCCTGTAGTCTACACACATACGTACCTTACCATCTTTCTTAGGTACTGGCACCACATTTGCAACCCACTGAGGATAAGAAGTCACAGCTAAGAACCCTGCATCAAACTGTTTCATTACCTCTGCCTTAATTTTCTCTGACATTTCAGGATGCATGCGACGAACCTTCTGCTTCTTTGGACGACAATCTTCTTTTACCGGTAAACGGTGAACCACAATGTCTGTATCCAACCCTGGCATATCTTCATAGGACCAAGAAAAGATCTCCACATAATCATGTAATCTGAATCAATCTGATTTTGACACCATCCTCTAATTCAGCCCCTATCTTGACCTCTTTCCTGTTTTCTTCAGTTCCCAGATTCACAACTTCGACTGGCTCTTCATGTGGCTGTATAGCTTTCTCTTCTTGTTGTAACAACCTAGCAAGCTCTACAGGTACTTCACAATCTTCCTCCTTTCCATCTTCAGCTTGATAGATCGGATTCTCGAAATTATAATTGGCAATAGTAGAACTGTTATCAACAGGATCCAGAGTGGATGAGGATCTGCATTTTAGTGATGTGGGTGTGTGTAAGAACACATAGCTGATAAAACAAGAATAAAATAAAAGAAAGACAAGGAACACAATATTTACGAAAACGAAACGTCCACTGATTTTTATTGAATGAAGTATGCAAATGAAATGACATCCCGAAACAAGCATACCATTGTGCCCCGGGTAAGGCATAAGGCTTAAGAGTTTAATTGTTCAAAAATTACAAATTTTAAAAGTAACAACACAGTAATAGTATTTACTCCTGACTAAAGGAGATAGGAATAACATCTTCAACTTTCCAATTATTGAGCCCAGCACCCACAATAGGAAAAATCCAAGCATCCAAGTTATAATCTTCATCATACTCACCCACAGCATTGATCTGATCTTTCATAATCCCCTGATTGGTAATACGAACAGCACGAGCACGACGAACAGCCTTCTGGGACTCTGCAGTGAAACCCAAACCAAATTTGTCAGATTTGTAAGGGATGTCAAGAAGCTGAACCCAAATAGTACAACCACCTTCATCCACCACAACTCTAGCATCTTTAAGGGAGGCCATTGTAGGAGGTACTCTGGTAACCACATGAACTTTCTTGACAACAGGAGGAGCTTCATAATTATTAACAACCCAAGGAACCACTTCAAACGTTTGACATGGAGTTTCAACATATTCACCTTCCACTTCAAGATATTTAAAGGTGTTCACATGGCTAACTATATATCCTTCCTCTCCGTAAACAGTGACGACTTTTCCTTCTACTGGATATCTCAGCTTCTGATGTAAGGTGGAGGTTACAGCACCTGCCCCATGGATCCAGGGACGCCCAAGCAAACAAGAATACGAAGGACGAATATCCATTACATAAAAAGTAGCATTGAAGACCTGAGAACCTACTTTGATTGGGAGATCAATTTCTCCATGTACCACTCTTCTTGAGCCATCAAAAGCCTTCACCACTATATTACTGGGCTTCAACACAACATCTTCAGGACTAAGCTTATTCAGAACTTCTTTGGGCAACACATTCAGCGAGGAACCATTGTCTATTAACACATGTGACAGGGTAGTGCCCCTGCATTCAATAGAGATATATAGAGCACTGTTATGATCCCTCTTGGCCGGAGTCAAATCAGCATCGGAGAAACCTAACCCATTATCATAGGTCAAGTGTGCAACACAATTTTCAAACTGGTCTACAGAAATCTCATTTGGTACGTGAGCAGTCTTCAAGAATTTAATCAAAGCTTTGGCATGAGCCTCGGAATACAACAATAAAGATAACATAGAAATCTTGGAGGGAGTATGCCCCAATTGGTCAACAATGTCATAATCACTCTTGCGAATGATCTTCAATACTTCTTCCATCTGTTTAGAAAGATCATCAACAGTTGGTACATTAGTTTGCACAGGTTCGATAATAGGACCTTTGCCCCGAGCATCAACAGTGGAGGTAGTAGTTGGAGTAACTGTATTCTTGGAGGTAACTGGAGGAGAGAAGACTCTTCCACTTCGTGTGATCTTACTAGATCCAGCAATATTATCAACATCAAGGTTTTCATCAGCAACAGGTGTCTCAGCTAAGGGTTCCTGCTTAACACCATGAATATAAACATCGGAGCCATAATGCCAAGGCACTGCTTTATCATAAGTATACGGAATAGGACCAGGAGTGGTAATGATCATAGGAGCCACTCTAGCTTCAGCAACAATCTTCACAGGGCCTTCAGCAGTAATTTTAATTGGACCCTTACGAGTGATTTTTACAGGTCCCTTGGAAGTAATCCTTACTGGCACCTTATCAACCATATCCACCTCTTCAACCTTCGCACCTTTAGTTATATGCTCAACCATGCTCTCCACAGAAGGTGGGGTCCTCTCAAACAATATTGTGTAATTGTCCATGAGGCGTTGAATTCCGTCCTTCAATCTCCAACAACTATCCGGCTTATAAGCACAATAGAAACAATCTTCACGACACCCTGGAAAGAACCCAGCTTGTACCAACTTCTTCTTAATAACAGACAATGGTGTGGTCACATCTGCAACTGAGGAAATATGTGAAACTTCATCAATGGCATTGACATTCTTTTCATGATTTGGCATGGGAGCAGTAATCACATTTGGAGTACCCGGAGGGTCAAACTCAATCTCTCCAGCATCAATCATATCTTGAATTTTGTTTTTCAATATCCAACAACTATTGGTATCATGTCCCTGACAATTTGAATGATATTTACATCGTGCATTAGGATTATACCTGGGAGAGGTAACATTGGGGTTCTGAGGAGGGTCCCTCAAAGTGATAAGTTCACACTTCAACAAGTGTTGCAAGGCTTGGGCCAGTGACATGTTGAGCTTAGTGAACTGCCTTCTAGGCCTCTGTTGATTGTTCTGTGGTGGTTCTGGTGTTGCAGGAGTAGGATTGGAGATATGAACTGCACTCACAGATTGATGCCTCCTATTACGATCAGGTTGACCATAAACAACATTCGACTCTTTCTTCCCACTAGGGGCTTCTTTGTAGTACTGGATGAAGAAGCACCCACTTGGATCTTGCCACTCCTTATACCGCTTTCTACGTGCTCTCCTGTCATTATCAACTCAGTGAAGCCAGATGATGAGCTTCCAATGAGATGACTGTAAAAAGGACCATTCAACGTACACATGAACATATCAACTAACTCGCTGTCAGTTAGAGGGGGTTGCACTCTTCCAGCCAAATCTCTCCACTTCTGGGCATACTCCTTGAAATTTTCTTTAGCACCCATAGACATGCTCTGAAGTTGCATGCGGGTAGGGGCTAGATCAGCATTGTATTGATATTGCTTATAAAAAGCCTCAGCAAGATCATTCCAATCACGGATGTTGACACTCTCCAACTGATAGTACCATTCCAATTGAGCTCCAGAAAAGCTCTCTTGGAAGAAATGGATCCACAACTTCTTATCAGCAATATGGGGTTCGATCCTCCGGACATAAGACCTCAGAGGCAGCTTGGGACAAGAGACACCATCATACACTACAAAAGCAGGAACCTTAAAACCAATGGGTATAACCACCCCAGATATCAAACTCAGGTCTTCAAAATCCAGCCCAGAAGACTTTTGCAATTCCATAGCATCCATTCTATCCACCAGCATCTTGAACTTATCTTCATTAGGCTCATGATAGTAGTTAGCTTCAGAATCAGAGTCCCCCATTGTATTATGGAGACTGCCTCCCTCTTTCTCAAACTCTTCAGACTCATAATCTTCAACCTGTTCTTTGGTCTTGACAGGACCTCTGAACCTTCTTCCCATGTTGATTAGGCCTCCTGACCTTCTAGTCTTCTTAGTCTTCTTGGCCAGCAGTGTCTTCAATTCATCCTGCCCCTTTGACAAGTTCAGGATCAGCTCTTGGAACTGTGCATTTTGTGCCTGGAGATCTTTAACTGTTTGTTCAAGAGCCATTGTTGAAATAAACAGCGAGAAGATAAGAAACCTGTACATAAGAAACCTGTGATGCAATGATATGGTGTATAAATGCGTATGCAATGTTTTCAAGGACCGCAGGATTTAAATTTGCTTAAACAAACAAGAAAGTAAACTTTTATTAGTAATAAATTTGTTTGCCCTTTGGGCTTACAAAATGAAATATATACAAAAGATGGGGTTTTATGTCTCCCATGGACGTTTCCTCTTTGTATTGAGGTATGAGTTGAGATTCCGCTCCTCGTGAAGTTGCTTTGTTAGCTCCAGGATTCTTTCTTGACTTGCTTTGTAATGAGCCTCGAAAGTATCCCTTTGCTCCTTCAACTGGATCCAGGACCTTTGTAAGTCTTCCATGTCAGTGGGCATGTCTGGGTGAAGGATGGTATAAGAAGTATCTCCTTCAGCAACAGGTTCCATGGTAACTGGCAGGATAGCAGGATATGGCATCATGAGAGTCTGAGCACGAGATCGCACCCATCTGAGGTAAGCTTCCATAGGAATAGTGTACTTGGGCTCCAGAGTCTTGCTGTCAACCTTGTTCACTTTTCCCCATGCTCGTATGAACCTTTGACGGTAACCTTGCAGATCGTTGTCGTAGTCAAACACAATACCCTGAATCAACATGTCATGTGGACCATCACTCCGGGCGTAACGAAACTGTCGTAAAGCTAAAGAAGGGTTGTAAGTAATGCCTCCTCTTATGCCTAGAAGTGGCATATTAGGAAACTCCCCACAACGGTCAATGATAGTAACATTCTCCATAGATCTAGAGCACCAATGGATATCTGAATGAGAGAGTGACATGATCCTTTTAGACCACCTGAACCCTTGTTCATTCTTCATCATTGAGCGAGGAAGGTGAGAAATAAACCACCTAGATAGCAAAGGTATGCAGCACATCAGGGTTCCTCGTGCCTTCGTAGTACGAGTATGAAGAGAATGCAGGATGTCTCCAAGTAATGTAGGCACTGGATTGTGACTCAGAAATATGTTGATGGCATGAACGTCTATGAACTGATCTAGATTGGGGAACAACACTAAGCCATAAATCAACAAGGCTAAGATCTCATCAAAAGCATCATAACTCATAGCCTTCAAGAATACTTGAGCCTTTTCTATCAACACCTTGGCAAGAATACCCTTAACTCCGCTCCTTGTTTCCAGGACAATGTCTGACTTCTTCAGATGTAGAGCTGCAGCAATAACCTCAGGTTTAGGCTCCTTTTCCAAGCCTGTGAATGGTTTCTGATCAAGGATAGGTATGCCCAGAAGCTTGGAGAACTCTTCCATTGTAGGAACCAGCTGATAGTCGGCGAATGTGAAGCAATGATGCTTAGGATCAAAGAACTGAAACAGGACACTCATCATGTCTTCATTGAACCCTGAAGTGACTAGATCCAGTAGGTGACCATGTCTCTTGATGAACTGGGAGTTTTCAGAAACTTGAGAAACCAATTCCTTAAGCTTAGGAAGTATTCCTACAAAGTTAATCCTGATAGTGTTTCTACGAGCAGAAGCCATGACCTGCAACAAAGAACAAAGATAAATCCTTTGGTCCTTGAAATGGTTAGTAAAAATGTTATGCTTATGATGCATGATGATGTTATGATGTTATGCTCAATCACAAACATGTGGCACACACAAACAAGTCACATAATAGCCCTAAGTTTGAAGGCTTGCATGAGGTTTAAAGGTAAGTAGCCTCCCCTAAAGTTTAGATGGTTCATCCTGTCCTATAAAGTAACCAGGTTCTAAGGGATCTCAATATCATTGATCCTTCACAAGGGTGGTTGTTCAGTAGGCAACTTACTTGCCAACCAAAACCCTCCAAGTTTAGAATCTCAATGAGCGTAGTATCGAGTATCAACCAACTTCAGTCTTCACCAAAGTCGGTTATCTCACTACTTTTCTAAAGGCCAAGATGGGATAACTAGGGTTCTAAAAGTTAGTTAGTGTATAGACAACATATGGCAGCCTCATATTATCCTCAACTTGACTTAAGGAACATAAGCACCAACCAAGAAGTCACACTAACTATGGCCACCAGATCAACCATATCGGTATACGCCGTACAATTTCCTTGGTCTATTTCCATTTACCTAAGGTACACTAGATCCGGGTTAGGATCTTTCACACATAAGAGCACCCAACAGATAAGTATAAAGCAAACAAAGCAAACAATTTAAAGTGATCTAATTCCTAAGGGTACCCCTCTTTTATTAAATCCCCAGCAGAGTCGCCAGTTCTGTAACACGGTGGGAGAACTGACTTTAGTTAAATGTTGCGGATAGCAAGAGTCGCCACCGACTTTTATTTTATCCAAAAGGAAAGGGCATAAAAGAACAGGAAATACCTTAAAAAGATTTTAAGTTCGGGGGGTAGGTTATGTAAAGGGAAGGTGTTAGCACCCTTTACATCCATGGTTATCCATGGGCTCTTAGTTACTTAGCTCACTTTAAAATCTTTTTGAGACTGCAATTTTCGTGTCCTGAGGTTGTGATGAGTTCTATACTTATAAGTGAACAAAATTAGGTCAAGAAAAGTGGTTGTTCTTTGGACTTTTTGGATCATTGAGATTGAGAAAGATCATGCCTTAAATTTTAAATATTCTTTGATATAACATTGCTATTTTAGGACAATCACCATAATTTTTATATCAATCTGATCCAAACAATGTTTATGACTTTCTAGAAGCAATATCCCCTTTTAAATATTTGATTTCATATTTTATTTTAATTTAAATGATATTTTAATGAATAAAATTCAAATAAATATAAAATAAAAAATAAAAAATTCAGAAAATAAGTGGGTTGGGTCGTGCTTGGTGTTTTCATAAAGATGGGATGGCAATTTGGTGGGCTCATTTAGCAAAAATTTGATTTTAGGCCTCATTTGCTTCATAAACTTCCCTAAAATTTCCCAACTTTGCAAGGGCACAAATCCTTCAATTTTAATGCTATGAGGGTGTTATTGGACATTTTGGAAAGCTTAAAGAGTCCTACAACCAACCCCATTGGTTTCATGTCCATATCTTTTACCATTCTCAAGTTATGCTCTTTTGAAGTTGTTGACTTTTTGTTGACTTTCAAAAGGACCTATAATGTCTTAGCTCATACCTTCCAAATGAAGCATTTTTGGGCTTGGCTTGTGAGACAAAAAATTGTAGAGAATTCAATTTCCTTCAAAATGAGATTTGGATGGAAAATTCTTGATGAAGCATGTGAAAGTTATGGCTGGTCAAAGTTCAGTTGACTTTTCCTGAGGAAACCCTAATTTAGAAACTCTTGATTCTTGATGATCTGAAATCTCCTTGATGAATCATGATCAATCCTTGATCAAATGATGAATTTTACTCCATATACTTGATGTTGGCAAAAAATCATGAAGTTTGACTTTGGTTTGACCACAGTTGACCTCAGTTTGACTTTTTAACTGCTTTAACTGATTTTAACCTATCTGATCATCTGACTGAGCAAACTTTTGGGAAAAGTCTTGAAACTTGTCATGGGGATTCTTGAACACATATAAGATGTTATGAAGCTCACTTGAAGTCTTGGAAGTTCATTTAGCCTTATTAAAGTCAAAACCCTAGTTTAGGATGCAGTGCTTAGGAGGATGCATTGTCTGAGGGAATTGTCAAACTTTCTGACTAATTGTGAACTTTGTGAACCTCATGAGATGTCTTGTGAACCTTGTGAACCTCTTAGTACACAATGGCTTGTCTTGTGAGGGAAAATTTTGGGGTGCAACAATATGGACATGAGACCAAAGAGGTTGGTTAGAGGACTCTCTAAGCTTTCCAAAATGTTCAAGAACACCTTCATAGCCTTAAAATTGAGGGATTGGTGCCTTTGCAAAGTTGGGAAATATTTGGGAGGTTTATGAAGCAAATAGGGCCTTAAAACCAAAATTCTCCAAATGGGCTTGCAATTTTGTGATCCATTATTTACCATGACATCATGCACGACCCAATTCTCATTTATTCAGATTTTTATAATTTATTTTATATTTATTTTGATTTTATTCATTAAAAATCAATTTAAATCAAAATAAAATATGAAAATTCAATATTTAAAAGTGATTCTTCTTCTAGAAACTCTTAAAGACCATTTAAATTGATTTGATGCTATCCTTATTCGTGCTAAGGCATTATGGCATGAAAATATTTGATTTTTTTTGACTAATTTGGCATGAAGATTTCTTCACATTCAAGTCATCCAAAAGCCCACAAAAGTTATATGTTTTTTGACCTAATCTGACTCTACTACATAAGCATAACATGACCAATACACAAGGGGACGAATTTTGAGCAGCCAAAGACAACTTTCAACTTTCAAAAAAATCAAAGAAAAAGTCAAATTCAGATTCTTGAGTTTTGTTGTTTTTCAGGTGATTTAAGGGCGGCAAAGCATTCCTTGGTGATCATTGAACATCATTGCATCATTTACATCATCTAAAACGCGTTCAATTGTCCAAATCGAATCAAACAATGTTCTTGAACTCTTGTTTTCGATTTTATTAATTTGCACATTATTAACAAATTTTGATCTGATATTGTTGTTTGTGATAATGCTTAGATCGTTTCTGCACGAGTTCTTGAAGTTTTATGGCCAGAATCGTTGAATGCCATTGTTAGGGTTTTGACTTGATTTTGGGGGTTCTTTATTCAGGTCATATAAATGTATTTGAAGCCCATGGTTGGACTGTATACGTTACAAGGATCATGCCTATGTATTTAATTTGATGAAATTTTACATATTATGAATGATACGATTTTCGCAGGTTCTTAATATAAAAAATTCGCTGAAAAATTCGCAAGAGAATTCGTAGGTAAACCTGCGAATCCAGAGGAAGAAGAAGAAGGGTGGCGCGAAAACTGTTTTTTTGAATTTGTATTTATTTTATTATGAATTCGTTTCATTATTGTTTCAGAATGACTGCTTGGCTCAGTTGGTTGTGCATACGCGTGTTAAGGCATAAAACTTGGGTTCGATCCTTGGCTGGGACGTTTTTTTTTTGCTTTTAATCCATTTATTTTGCAGGTTGAAAATATAATAATATGAAGCTATTCAATATCACCAGGCGCGCGCTGGTCCAGTGGCAAGGAGTTTGTGTGGAATATTGGAGACCTGGGTTCGACCCCAGGCTCCTGCAGGTTTGTTTTTTGTTTTGTTTATTTTCATAAGTTTTATTAGTTAATTAGGATAAACCTTGTTCTAAATAAAAATTAAAAAAAAGAAACTTAATAACAAATAAATGATAAATTGATAATTTTGTATATTATAAATCCATGATATTTTAACTAACTACTAATTATTAATTATATCATATTTTTCTTAATAGGTTATTTACTATTCTTTTTTTCTTAATTAAATTTTTAATCTAACTTTATCCTAAGACTCTAATTTTCTCTAACCCTAAATAAATATTAACTTAATTTTTTTTAACTCTTTTTATTTTATAATTTGGATATTAATAAATTTTTAACATATTATGCTTTTATTATTATTATTATTACTAAATCATTTGAATATGTATTTTTTCTAATAATATCTAAAAATCTAACCTATATAACTTAAAATAACTTCTTTTAAGATTCTAACTTCTTATTATTTCTTCATTATTATTTTATTCTCTTATTATTATTGCTTTATTTATTATTATTACTTATTCTTACTTTATTATTATATTTGCTTTATTATTCTTATTATTTATTTTTATTCGATTATATTTGTATCTGCCCATAAGCCTTGTAATTGTTTAGAATTTTCTTTTCGCTTTTTATTTCTTAATATAAATTGTGTGGTTAGTAAATAGGGAGTGATAACCTAATTGATATTAATATGGATTTAGAAAAATTAACAAGATAAATATTTGAATATGAACACGCACACACGTAAGTCGATCTTTGATCGCCATCTTGCACTTCCTAGGGTTGCCTCTCAGTTGCCTATTTCAAAAGGTCATGTAGGGTGTCTTAAGCAAAGTTCCTTTCATAAATATCATCAAGTCCCTTCAGTTTATAAGATCAAGTCCCTTCGAGGTTGCCTACGATAAATGATCTTGTCCCTTCGAATAAAAGATGATAAGTCCCTACGAATTGCTAAAGACACCTTGCAGTTGCCTATATTCAGATGTCCCTACACATGTCCCTTAATCACATCCAAGGTAATGACTACCTATTCTTTAATAATAGGGATAGTCTTACCATTGAAAGAACATAAGAACAGTAAAGACTTAATATAGGGTAGGTTTCTCTTAATTACTTGCTCACATTTTAAAATACTCTTCACACCACACTTTTCAAACAAATCTTCAAAAACAAGGCTTTGTATACATCCATACGAGGATCATTACAAAGTAATTAGAATTTTTCTAATCACACACTACACATTCTTGCAAACAAACAAAGTGAGCTAAGTAACTAAGAGCCTATGGATAACCATGGATATAAATGGTGCTAACACCTTCCCTTTGTATAACCTACCCCCCGAACTCAAAATTTTTTTAAGGTCTTTCCTGTTCTTTTATGTCCTTTCCTTTTGGATAAAATAAAAGTCGGTGGCGACTCTTGCTATCCGCAACATTTATAGAAAGTCAGTTCTCCCACTGTGTTACAGAGGGGTACAAAGTAAATTACATGGGATTGCGATGAATAAAAGGGTCTTGTTGTATTTTGCCTAAGAGAAAGCGTGTGTGCAGTGTCTTAACTGTTCGGAACCGTAAAAAAATGTAGCTCTTTTACTACCATAGAATCGATTCAATGTTTAGAACCGTTCTATGAGGAGTAGAACGTTTATATTGTATTAAAATGCGAAAATATGAAATAAAATAAACTAAGCTAAATAGGCCTCATATTGGTCACAATTTATCGACTTATTGGAATCGACTTAATCAGAATTTTTGTTATATCATCGGCCCAAATAGAGAAAAAAAATCAAATTATCTACCATTAATTTTTAGGGCATTTTCTAAATGATAATAATTAAAAAAAACTAAATTGATGGTAGAAACTAAATCAATAGCAAAAGATAAGGGGTGTACCATGAGTAATGGGGAGGTGTGTTAAGAAACAAGTGCATGGACTGAGCCCTACAAAGTTTTAGCAAAACATAAAAAAACAAAGGGAGAGTGCACGGACTTCCAAGATGTGTGTTTTGTAACACCCCATATCTATACCCCAAATAAACAATTAAATAATTTAGGCACATATTAAAATTTCCATCAGAGTAATATTTGAAACATGGTATAAAAGGAGCAATGCCACATTATACTTGAAATTGAAATCATACAACACCTGCTCAATAAAGATATGCAACAAACGGGGTAACTTACACACACAAGGATTTCATCCTTACACTCGTATTCATTCAATTCAAATAACAACGGAAACCACATAACAATTTCAAACTTATATACTTATCATAAATATATCCACAAGTTTGAATCATCAAAATAATGCCATGTTTACATAAAGCATCTATCATAAAAATACATATACAAATTCATTCACAAAAAGGCATCAAGCCGACCCTAGCAACCCGATGCTACATATCAGAGCCGACCGACCAAAAGATGAAGACGAACTTCACCAAAATACCATCCAGCAACCTACTCTGCAATGCCTCGTAGAGCATCATAAAACAGCAGAAGGGTGAGAAACATTATCATAATGACATTGCATATAATTATATATCTCAACATATAAAATGCACATAAAGCGTATTCTCACCACAAATCATTCCTTATCACCTATACACATCGCAATGTGTACATCAATACCAATCAAACATATTAATCACGCACAATTCACCAATTCACATAAACTTATATTATTTATATTTATTCCTCAACTCTATTCATTCCGTATAAACATACGTCTAGCTATGTTTAATCACACATATAAATTACAAATGTATAAATCACATACATAAACATATATCAAACATGCATATCTACAAACGAGTATGTTTCATCACACTAACTATCATCTCCATAATACTCCAAATAAACATATGCACATTCATGTTTATTTCTTCATATCATAATTAAAATGATAAAATGCAACTCATAGAGACCGACATACGACTCTATGCAGATGCAATGCGGTACCGACTCAACATTTCAGCAGGTTCACTCAGGAACCAAATGGAATCATCGCTTGTTACCTAAAGTAACTCCCCATTTGGGCACACGATGTTCCCCATTGCTCACATCACACATGGGCACACAATGTTTATGGATTGCTCACACCCCACACGGGCACACAATCTGATTGCTCACACCCCACACGGGCACATAATCAATGTTAATAAATCACCCATCGCTCACACCCCACACGGGCACACGATGTTTCTGGATTGCTCACACCTCACACGGGCACACAATCTGATCGCTCACATCCCACATGGGCACACGATCTTGTTGTAGTCATCACTCACACTCCACATGAGCACACGATGCCATAACGGATTCACAAACAATCCCACAACACAAGAATGCATACATTATGCTTTACATGCAGAATGACACACAACATTCTTGAAAATGCATACGTTATTCACAACATAATTATGAATTCATCTTATTCAATTAACATACATTGACATTCAATTCAAACAATGTATTCATTTGCCAAACGGCCACAACATCACATCAACCCACATTTCCATAATTAATTCATTTACGTTTTGTCGAAAAGTCGGGTGAAAGTATGCTAAAAATTACATTTCTTAGCATCATTAGTTTCTATGCATTTCTAACTTCGAATCGATATAATGAACACTAAAAACAGATACCCGAAACTAAAACTACGGATTAAAACACAATTTTCTCAAAAACCTACAGGCTCGCTGAGAGCCCTCTCGCTCGCTGAGCGAGAATCTCCCTGGAACTTTCGCTGAGCGAGGGATATCTCGTTGAGCGACCACTACGAATTCCAGAATTTCTCAGCTACAAATAGTCAACTCCAAACACCCAAAATCTCCAAAATACTTCCATAAACATGATTCTAAGCATATATCTAACATCATACTTCGATTATAACGATTTTTAACCGATTAATCTACCAATTTCTCACATTTTCTCTAAAACCCTAACTATTCATCTTCTCTAAACTTCCATCAAAACCAAAACTCAACCAATCAAACACATACATAATCATACACAATATTAAGATAACAATGCTTATCACCCTTACCCGATTATACCGATTCCTAGGAGCAATCTTGAAGCTTTTTCCAACTTTCCCTCTTTTCTCTTCTTTTTCTCTTCTCACATTTTCTTTCTTCTCTTTTTCTTTCTCTTCTTACCAACTTTTCTATTTTACACTCTTATATTCTTTTTCTTTCTATTTCTATTTTCTACTCTTTCCAACCAAATATCATTTTCTCACAAAAATATCAATTCAACTAATTTCTAACTTATCACTAATTAACAAATATCTAAAATACCCTTCAATCCAATTTTACCGGAAAATTCACAAAACGGTAAAATCACATATCACATTAATTCCTCAACATATCATATCATCATGATAATTTCACAAATAAAACAATTATCATATAAATAAAATAAAATACTCCACAAAAAAATTGGGAAAATCGAATCGGGGCATTACAACTCTCCCCTACTTTAGAAATTTTCGTCCTCGAAAATATTACCTGATCCAAACAACTCCGGATACGAATCCGCATCCTACTCTCCAATTCCCAAGTCATATTGCCTTCCGCAGCGCCTCCCCACACCACTTTCATAAGTGCAATATCCTTGCCTCTTAGCTTCTTAATTTCACGATCCAAAATCCTAACCGACAAAGCTTCCACCGTAAGGTTATCTCTTACTTCAACCTCGTCCATAGGAATAACATGTGACGGATCCGAAACATACTTCCGAAGTTGCGAAACATGGAACACATCATACAAATTCGAAATATTCGGAGGCAACGCCACACGATAAGCCACAACACCCACTCGTGTAGTAATCTGATACGGTCCAATAAAACGAGAAGTCAACTTCTTCGACTTCAAAGCACGACCCACACCCGTAACCGATGTAACTCTCACGAACACATGATCACCTTACTGAAACTCAAGATCCTTCCTTCTCTTGTCATGATAACTCTTTTGTCTACTCTGAGAAGCTCTCATCTTCTCCCGAAGAAACTTTACTTTGTCTGTCGTTTGTTGTACCATCTCCGGTCCAACTACCGTTCTCTCTCTGGTTTCATGCCAACACAAAGGTGTTCGACATCTTCGACCATATAAATCCTCAAATGGTGCCATACCAATACTCGAATGAAAACTGTTATTATAAGTGAACTCAATCAACGCTAAATAACTATCCCAAACACCACCTTGCTCTAGCACACAAGAACGCAACAAATCCTCTAACGATTGAATTTTCCTCTCAGTTTGACCGTCCATTTACGGATGGTAAGCCGAACTCAATCTTAGCTTAGAACCCAAAGCCTTTTGCAAACTTTCCCAAAACCTCGATGTAAATCTAGGATCTCTATCTGATACAATAATCTTAGGAACTCCATGCAACTTCACAATCACAAAAACATAAATCTCGGCTAGCTTCTCCAAAGAATAACTAATATCAATCGGAATAAAGTGAGCAGATTTAGTAAGCCTATCCACAATTACCCAAATATCATTATGACCTCTTTGCATATTCGGTAAACCCATAACAAAATCCATCGATATACTATCCCATTTACATTCCGGAATATCCAATGGTTGCATCAAACCCCTAGGCTTCTGATGTTCCACCTTAGACTTCTGACAAGTCAACCACGCATACACAAAATGAGCTACATCTCTCTTTAATCTGGACCACCAAAAGATCTTCTTCAAATCTTGGTACATCTTATTCTCTCCCGGATGTATACTTAAATTACTCCGATGCCCCTCTTCCAATATCATCTTTTTCAACTCCTCATCATCGGGAATACAAATACGACCACGAAATCTCAAAACTCCAAAATTATCAACCTTGAAATCCTCATTCTCATTCATCATCAAATCAACAAATTTCAAATCCAACTTTTGCTTTTCACAAATGGTTGCAAGAAAATCATTCGTAACATGTAGCATACCAAGTCTCACGCTTATCGGCGTCATCTCGCAAACCAAACTCAAGTCTCTAAAATTCTCCAAAAGTTCCTATTCTCTTATCATCAATGCGGACATATGTAACAACTTACGACTCAAGGCATCGGCCACCACATTCGCCTTACCCGGATGGTAATTCAAACCAAAATCATAATCCTTCAAAAGTTCTAACCATCTTCTTTGTCTCATGTTCAATTCCTTTTGATCAAATAAATACTTCAAACTTTTGTGGTCACTAAAGACTTCAAATCTTGCACCATAAAGATAATGCCTCCAAATTTTTAGAGCAAAAACCACAACCGCTAATTCCAAATCATACGTAGGATAATTCTTTTCATGCACCCTCAATTGTCTTGAAGCATAAGCTACAACTTTTCCATCTTGCATCAAAACACCACCCAACCCAAACAATGAAGCATCACAAAACACCACAAATGGTTCCGTCGGATTCGGAAAAATCAAGATCGGAGCCGATGTTAACCTTTTCTTAAGTTCCATAAAAATTTCTTCACAATGAATATCCCAAATGAAAGCCTTTCCTTTACAAGTCAACTGCGTTAACGGAAGTGCCAACTTTGAAAATCCTTCAATAAACCTCTGATAATAACCCGCCAAGCCTAAAAAGCTTCGAATCTCCATAACTGATCTAGGAACTTCCCATTGCATTACCGCATCAATCTTGGATGGATCAACACTAATACCACCATCGGAAATAACATGCCCAAGAAAACTTACCTTCGACAACCAAAACTCGCACTTTGACAACTTAGCATACAATTGCTTCTCTTTCAAAATCTGTAACACAATCCTTAAATGCTCTTCATGCTCTTCTTGAGACTTAGAATAAATCAAAATTTCGTCGATGAACACAACCACAAAACGATCCAACTGTTCATGAAAAATACGATTCATGTATTCCATAAACACACCTGGCGCATTAGAAACTCCGAATGGCATCACAGAATACTCGTAATGACCATACCGTGTCCTAAAAGCTGTATTCTAAATATCCTCCTCTTTCACACGAATCTGGTGATATCTTGATCTCAAATCAATCTTACTAAAAACACGCGCACCAACTAATTGGTCCATCAAATCATCGATCCTCAGAAGCAGATACTTGTTCTTAATTGTCACCTTGTTCAACTGTCGATAATCAATACATAACTGCATACTTCCATCCTTCTTCTTTACCAACAATACCGGTGCACCCCAAGGAGAAAAACTCGGCCTAACAAACCTCTTATCCAACAAGTCATTCAATTGCTTCTTCAATTCTACCAACTCTGAAGCTGACATACGATACGGTGCCATCGAAATCGGTCTAGTACCCGAAACTAGATCAATAAAAAACTCAACTTCTCTTTTCGGCGGTACATCCTTAATATCATCCGGAAACACCTTTGGAAAATCACACACCATTGGGAACCTACTTATCTCCACTTCTCTTTCCACTGACAACGATGCAAACAAACCAAACAATTGAGCTTCGTCCACTAAATGTTTCTTCAACTCTTTCATGGATAGGAAACTCTCTTCTTTATCATCATCCAATGAAGGAAACCTTACTAACTTATGATAACAATCTATATGAACTCGATTAAATTGCAACCAGTTCATACCCAAGATCACGTCCAAACCTTCCAACGACAAACAAACTAAATCCATAACAAAATCTTTACCATACATGGTCAAAGAACAACTTACACATACCAAAGAAGTAGTTACCGACCCTGAAGCAGGAGTCTCAATAACCATCTCACTACCCCAAGAAGACATAAACAAATTCAAACGCTTAGCGCACTCAAGAGAAATGAACGAATGAGTCGCTCCCGTATCAATAATAGTAACTAAAGGCGTACTATTAATAAAGTATGTACCTTTAATCAAACGGTCTGCACTAGTAGTGTCCTTCCCTACTAATGCAAACACCTTTCCGCCCGCCTGAGCTTGCTTTGGCTTAGTACACTTAGTACTAATGTGACCCACTTCTCCACAATTGAAGCACTTCACAACATTTCTCCTACACTCGGTAGTAGCATGTCCAAGACCTCCACAGTTTGAACATTTCACAATATTCTTCCCACATTCAAAAGACTTGTGGCCTAAATCACCACACTTGTAACACTTAACGGGACCAAAACTCCCTCCACCAGATCTCCTATCAAAGTTTCCCCTATGTTTTCCCTTATCAGCGGGTGTCACATAAGGTACACTTCTAGCTTGTTGCTTACCTTTCCTCTCATTCACACTCTTGTAATGCGTAGAAAGAGCTTTGCTATCTTCTTCAAAAATTCTACAACATTCAATCAAATCTGAAAACCTTCTAATTCTCTGATATCCCACAGCTTGCTTAATCTTAGGATGCAAGCCATTCTCATACTTAATGCACTTAGAAAACTCAGCAGTAGCAGCAACATAATGAGGATGAAACTGAATTAATTCCACAAACTTAGCAGTATAGTCAACCATTGATATACTACCTTGCTTCAGCTCAAGGAATTCCATCTCTTTCTTTCCCTTCACACTCTCAGGGTAGTACTTCCCTAAGAACTCAGTATAGAAAACTTCCCAAGTTATCTCTTCATCCTCCTCCTCAATGGATTGACTTCTACCGACCCGCAAATCATCAACTTCTTCCTTTAGCATGTGAGAACCAAGCCTCACCTTACTCTCTTCAACACAATCCATGACTCTGAAGATTCTTTCAATCTCCTTCAACCAATTCTGAGTACCATCAGGATCGAATCTTCCTTTGAAGACCGGCGGTTGATTCTTTCTGAACTCATCGTTAGCATTCACATTCGACACTCCCTGCACCGCCCTAGCCATTGCTTCCAAAGCAACAACCATAGTATTATCATTTCTACCAGCTATATTCTGATTGTTCCCAAAGACAACAACAAGATTAAACAAAAGTTCAATCATAACAACATCAAGGCTGACACAACTGACTTGAACACTGGCTCTGATACCACTTAGTGTAACACCCCCTTTCTATACCCCAAATAAACAATTAAATAATTTAGGCACATATTAAAATTTCCATCAGAGTAATATTTGAAACATGGTATAAAAGGAGCAATGCCACATTATACTTGAAATTGAAATCATACAACACCTGCTCAATAAAGATATGTGTCGCTCCCAAAAGATGAGACCGGGCTCAAATATGGTACAGACGCGAACGGTCGGCGAAAAGAACAATGAGAACACACAACAGTGAACTCACTGGAAAAGAAAAGAGTCGCCAGCTAGGCATTTTTATCCCGGAGGAAAGGCAATGCTGCATAGACCTAGAAAGATATGGATAAGACGGTTGCGAACCAGAGAGACTGAGAAAGGGGGTTGGTTACAACCTGGGAAGGTATTAGCACCCAGATTGTCCGCCGTACTCGACGGGATCCACGCTTAAAAGATTTGTGTTTTAAAGGGGTAGTGTCAATGCAATCTGTGTATAAAAGAGCTGGAAAAGGATGTACAGGTGTCTGTGTAAAAGAAGTGCAAAGTGTGATATATACAGTGTCAGTGTAAGAACAAAGATGAAATGCTCATGATAATGAGGCTAAAGAATAAGGCTATAAGGAGGGGGAATATACAGAGACTTTTGTTCGATAACTGTTAAGTTATGCCTACGTATCCTCTCGTGCAATGAGGAAGTCAGAACACCGTAGTTCGACCCAAAGAGACTGAAAGGTGAATTGACTTGTGAACTGCTTGCTTGTCTATGCTCAAGTGTATGACCTGTCTGGCTCAGGTGCAAACTGTCTTGCATTAGACGGAAGAAGCAAGTTCTTGGTTATGAGTGAATGAGATGAGAAAAGAATCCCGAAGGAGACGATTATTGTTTGCTTTTGAGTTTTCAGTCTTTTATTTCTTTTGAAAGTTTGTCATAAGTTAATGAGCTTAAGCCTAAACCAATGGGTTAGTAAACTCATCACATCTTCCCTCTGATTAGGGGTAATGAGAATACCTTAAGTGTGAAGTCAGATTCTCACACTTAACCACCTTTGATGTAGGATTAAGATCATTAACCTACTTGTGATTATTTAAATGTTTTTGGGATTTTGTTTAGTGTTGAGTAATGAGGATAAGCCATAATCAAGGATTAAACAGACTCATTACACCATCCTAATAGAAGGATAATAGATGAGAATGTTTAAGCTGAGGAAAGATCCTTAACTTAATCCATGATTAGGGATTAAACTCATGACAAAACAAAGCCTTTATTAAGTGGATTTTATTTAATGATGTGATGATGAAGTGAGTTTTAGGGTTTGTAAGACAACTTGAGGGGGACTTGTCCATTAACACTAGGGTTAGTCCTTCTTAACCAATTAAGGAAGAATTAGAACCCTAATGCAAGGCCCAAGTTACAAGCTTGATGTCTTAATGGTTATTAAGTGAATTGATTAAAGGATTTAAACACATTAAGGGTTTAACACTTAGGATTAAAGTTATACACTCCATCCTAATAGAAGGATGCAGGCATAAGCTTAATCACAAAGCCTTAAAGCCTTTAGGGTTTAGTCCCTGATTGTGAGATGAGAAGAGAAGACTCAATGAGACACAAAGGTAAAAACTAAGTGGGGGACTAATCAAAACCCTAATCATTGTCATGCTTGGTTGTTCCTAAGGTTTGTGAGGTTTTAACAAGAAAGATCTTCAATGGAACCACCAGGAAGCAGATGAAAGGATCAGGAGAAGCAAAGCAACTTGCTTCATTTAAGAAGACAAGTCACTTGAAGAAAGAAAGTGAGAAGAAGAAGAATGAGCAAGCTCAATCTCAAACACATAACAAAATGCAGCAAGGATGCATGAAAGAGATGAAAAGAAAATATGAGAAGTGAAGGCAAATTCACTTCTCAAAGTAACTTACCACCTGAAAAGTTAGTGAAAGGGATGCAATGCAATGCAAAATGAGATGAAATGGCATGATGTAAATCAAAACCAGAAGCATATATGAGATGATAATGGTGTTATGAGATGATGCAAACATGAATCAAGGTATGAGGATGATCATATGAACCAATGGATGCAGATGAAACAAGTTAAGAACCATAAGCATACATGAAAAGTTATGAAATGCAAATGGCATACAATATGGCAAATGCAAGATGCAATGATCAAAAATACTTTCAATATGTCTTAAGATGTTAAATGAATCAAATGGATGCACAAAATGCTATGGCAAGTTAAGGTATGAATGCAAATGCAAGATGGATGCATATGGAAGCCCAAATTAGGGTTTATGATCAATGCATCAAACAAAACCCAAAATCAGAAGCAAACACCAAGATAAAAAATTGAAAATGCATTAAAAGGATCCCTAAACCTATACTAACTCACTGCCCAAAGGAGAGGTTCCAACTCTTAACCCAATAAAAGTTATGAATTTCCTAAAATTTCTAGGGTTTTAGGGTTCCTTAACAAGAAAAATATCAAACAAATGGAAAATGAAAGATCAAATCATGCCCATTTAATCTCACAAACTATATGCTAAACACAATGTAATGCAAAAAGAATCAAAGTCCAACTCTCAATGGTTAGGCAGAAATGATTTTTGGAAGTTTGGATTAAAATAATGCCTAAAAATGATTTTAATTCCATGAAAAATTCTCAAAATGCATCAAGATCAAAAAAGAAATTTGGTTTGAGGGTTGGACAATGTTTCTAAATGGTTTTAAATGTTTCATGAATTTTTTGGTGATTTTTAAATACCTAAAAGTATTTTTAATTAATTAATTTTCATTAATTAATTAAAAATAAACTTTTAAATGATTTAAAAATATTTTTTAATGCTAAAAATAAAAACAAAAATATTTTTGGTTTCTGAAATTAAATAGAAGTTTGTACAAAAAATTTCAGAATTTTTAAACATTTTTTTGCTATTTTTAAATAAATGGACAAATTAAATGAGAAAAATTGAAATAAAAACTAATAAAAGTGAGAAGTATTCACATCCAACGCATCAGATTCAAAGTTGGGAGGAAGCTGTTGACTTGGCGCTTCTTTTAATGGCCAGGATGGACTCTGATTTAATTAAACTAATTAAACTTAATTAATTTAATAAACATGGATTAGGGCAAAGTGAATCAATCTGGGCCGTGCATGACTTAACCTAATCACCATCCAAGGGCTATGAATCAAACTGGGAAATTAATTAGGGATTAGGGTTAAGCACTTTCAGGTGACCGGAGGGAAGCTCCGGTCATCTTCTCCGGCGGGTTGAAAACCCTAAATCATGATTCAGGCCACCATTCATCAAATTGAAAGCAGGGAAATGATCCTCTACCCAAACCCCATTCAAATCACCCCTCAAACAAAATTTATCATTCAAAAACAAAGAGAATCGAAGCCAACAAGATTCACGGGTGAAATTTCAGAGTGCAACAAAATACTCATTTCATCACTATTTTTGATTCTAAAGGCATCATCATGATCAGCAAGACATGCACTATCAATTTGTAACATAAAATGCAAGCTCTGAAAAGTTGGAGATTCGAAGCTACCTGAAGTGATGAGCTATGGATATGAGCTCTCCAGACCTTGCTTTGATGCAGAATGCCTCCTCTGAACCCCCTAAAGCCACTGGAATGCTCACAATCCTTTGTTGGTGGCTAGTTTGAAAGCTGGAGTTCTGATATGGCAGGTTTTACAGTTGTGATTCGTAGGGTTTCAAGCTGCTTCAATGGTGGATTCTGGTTCTCTTGAGTGTGTATGATGCAATGGTGAAGAGAAAATGAGTGTTTGATGGCTGGAAAAAGAGATTCGAAGGAGAGGAGTTCTTGACAGATTTTTGTGAAGGCTGTGTTCTCTCTTGTTTCAAGGGCCAATGTATTGCTATAACACTCCCAAGATGTATGAGTAGCCTGTGGAGCAGGTCAGTAAAGGTGGCTGTTTACTGTTCCAAGAGTATGTGGGTTTTGGCCAAAAAGTCAAGATGGTTTGTACTTGCAACATGGGCTATGGCAGCAGCTGTCTAAGGGCTTGTCTTGCTTCAGCTTGGGTCAAGGATGACCCTTAGATTGCTTGTGAATGTCTGCAGCATGTGGATCATGAGCTATGATAGATTTTGCAACTTGCCCACTTGTGTTTTCTCATGATTTTTGGTTATGCACATGAGATACTTCTTGCTGAATTTTGGTGCATGATGTTTCATTTGACCATGGCAATGCATAGAAAGCAACTAGTGATCACATAACTCTTTGGAGAATGATTTTGCCAAGAATCCCTCTTTGCACCTTTATGAAAAATGACTTAAGGATCTTTGAAAATCAAAGCACAAAAATGAAAAATCCCTTGGGCCAATTCTGATTTTAGGTCATGTGTGATGTTTGTGTAAATGTTAGACATCAATTAGAAGTCACAAATTGCCTTGGTACAAGAATTTGCAAGTTTTTCCATTTGGTGCATAACTTGAAATTTAGTGATTTTTGCCAACTTTGATGAGCCATAACTTTTGATCCAAAATGAATTAGGTCATGTTCTTGTACTTTTTGAAAAGGGAAAGATCTATTCTACAACTTTCATGACCAAAGTTTTTCCATTTGAAGCATTTTTGGAGCAAAAAGTAAGGGTTGAAAAAGTTACCTAAAATGGCATTTTCATTAAAAGTCAAACTTGCCCAAAAAGTCAACTTTGCAAAAGACTTGGAATTCTTGAATTTTGTGAACTTCCAACTTCTTCCATGATCAAATAAAGATCATATACAACCAAAATGATGAAGAACACCCCTTGGTTGGGTCATTGGGGGCCTCAGATGCCCTGATTTTGCACTGACTTGCTTGAAAAGTCAACTCTTGATCAGATGACTTCCCCATGGAATTTCTTCATGAAAATTGATATGCATACTCCCTATACCATATAGAGACCAATAGAAACAAGAATGACCAAAAAAATTGAAGTTATGGCCTCTGAAACCAAAACCCTAATTTTAGGTCATCTGTACAGTCAAGCCTGGCTCTGCTTCCATACCAATCCCAGTTCTTGTGATTTTTTGGCATTCTTGACTTTGATAGGATATAATATGATACTTGAACACACATGGACCTCTTTTAAGTGATTGATGACCTTTGGAGTGGCTCAAGAAGCTCTTAGATTGCTCAGATCACAAACCCTAGATGCAGATGACTTAGAACCAATGCAGTGGATCAAAATGTGGTATGAGATGCCATGATTGAACTTATGTATATGAGAATGATCACAAGCCATGGTGTGAATGGGTGAGGGAAAATTTGGGGTGTTTACAGCTGCCCCTATTCAAACATGAGTTAGTTGTGCAGGATGTAAGCAACGGCTTAATAGGCAAACAAGATAACTTTTGGTTGAATACCAAAGACAGTCCAAAATTTGCACTCACAGAATGAAGAAGAAAAAGAATATAGATTGTAAAAGAAAATAAAGTATATTGTAAAGTGTGGGCGACGGAGGACGACCGTCGAGCAGAGGATGACTGCTGGGTAAAGAGCAATGACGGGGACGGCCGACATGCTGGAAAAGTGCGAAAAATAAAGCAATGACGGGGACGGCCGACACGCTGGGGATAAAAGATATTATGATGGGGACGGCCATCAAGTAAAGCTGTAAGATTCTTTGGGGATTAATGAAACATGACGGGGACGGCCATCAAGTTCATAAAGTAAAGTAATCAACGATGGGGACGGCCATCGGGCTAAACTGAAACGAAAAGGGACCACGACGGGGACAGCCATCGGGTTAAAGAATAAATGAAATAAACAGATGATGAGGTACGGTCATCAAAGGTGAAGGACGATCACCTAGCAGGGGATGGCTGCTCTGTTGGGTTAAGATGAAGGACGGTCATCTAAGGTGGAGGACGACCACCTGGCAGGGTACGACTGCTGAATATCACGACATAGGACGAATGTCGGATAGAAAAGGTTAACGATGGGGACGGCCATCAGACGAGCATGATGGAGGATGACCATCAAGAGGTGGAGGACGACCACCTAGCAGGGGACGGCTGCTCTCGAGGTTTATCATGACACAGGACGAATGTCAGATAACCAAAGATCAACAATGAGGACGACCATTGGATAAAATGATGAAGGACGATCATCAAGAGGTGGAGGACGACCACCTAGCAGGGGACGGCTGCTAAATATCACGACATAGGACGAATGTCGGATAGAAAATCAACGATGGGGACGGCCATCGGATGAGCATGATGGAGGACGACCACCTAGCAGGGTACGGCTGCTCTCAGGGTTTATCATGACACAGGACGAATGTCAGATAAAAAGGAAAATTTGCTTTGTTGGTGATCCACTGGGGAATAGTAAACACGGACGAGTGTTTATATCCAAGAAACAAAAGGTATAAGTGTTTGTGTATGGACTAAAGGTGCGGACGAGCATCCTTAAGACTACGATACGGACGAGTATCGGGTAGAAACAAACACTGACACGTGTTCAGAGATGATGATACAGACGAGTATCAACTGGTTAACAGAGAACACGGACAAGTGTTGAATCTGAGGGGACTCTTCTGGGGAATAGTAGACACAGACGAGTGTCTATATTCAAGAAGACAAGAGTGTTTGACACAGTGTATGGATTAAAGATGCGGACGAGCATCCTTAAGACTATGATACGGACGAGTATCAGGTAGAAACAAACGCTTGACGCATGTTCTGAGATGATGGTACGGATGAGTACCAACTGGTTAACAAAGAACACGGACGAGTGTCGAATCTGTGGGGATTTAAATGGTATATACAAGATACAGACGAGTATTTGTATAAGTGTGAGTGGTGTATAGATAAGTATTTAATCTGCTGGGGAGAGTGACACGGACGAGTGTCACAAAGAGGAAAACATAGTATAAACCAGTATCTGATATACAAAGTGTTTATGTTACTGTGCTGGGAAAATGACATGGACGGACGTCAAGGAACTATATATACAAGTATCTGTGAGTGCAAAGAGGATGCTTCGGCTTTCCGCTGGGGGGTACGACACGGACGGGTGTCAAGAAGTGTCTGTAATACGGGTGGTCTTGTTTGTAAAGAGTGCTCGGGCGACTTTACTGGGGGAATGATGACACGAACGGGTGTTAAAGGAGTATATACTGTTGTTTGCGAATGTAAGGCAGCTGCTTTAGCTTTAGCTCTCTGCTGGGGGATTTGTGGGGGTTTTCTGTATATTGATGAATTGTCAATATTCACAAGTGTTTGATTCAGATCATGGCTTATGATTATGCAATATGTTTGATTTTTGCCGTAATGCTCCGTATTAGACGGAATGCTATGCTTTGTGGGTGAATATGATGCGAATGCTATGATTATGCAAAGATACCAATCCGGGATTTGGATCCCGTTGCTGCGAAGATCTCTGGTCGATCTGCTTGAAATGGACATCCCAGCTGGGGGTGAGATCATTGGTAGATCTGATGAGATGTGCCTGCTTGGGGAATTGGGTCAATGACAGACCCATTCCAATAAATGAGAGACCCAGCTGGGGTTTGTAGAAGCTTTCTCTACTCTGTTGTGATTTCTTCATGCGTTGCTCTTCTAGATAGAGGCTGAAACTCTGTGGGGAGATAGTTCCCTGGCTTCAATACTTAGCTGAGGAGGAAGAATGATTGGCACCTCGGCTGGGGAGAAACAAACAAGTGGCAACTCAGCTGGGGAGAAAACACTTTGAGTGCTAAGACTGAGTGAGTGCTGACTTGCCAGCTTGCTGGGATGAAGCTCATATGCCCCATGTTGTACCTTTGAATACCTGCAATCCTGAAAAGACAAAGAAACGCACAAGTAATCCCGAGGTATCCCTTACCGGATTCCATCATAGGAGTTTAGATACTCCCGAGAGTAAGTATATTCCCTGCAAGCATGTATTTTTATTTTTGAAGATAAGCATATGTATTCATGCAATCAAAATTTTTTAGACATCAGACATTCTTTATTAATTCATGTTCCCTGAATTGGCAAGATACAGTCAAAGAAACATATCTCCTAAAATGAGGAGATTGTTACAAATTGAGAAACAAAATGCTGGCAATGTTGTCGACGCTTCAAGGAGCTTCCCCTTCGCTATGACTCGTATGACTTTTGACGTTCTTCTCGTCTTGCTTTCTGAAGGAGGCTGATTCTGAGTGAAGCTTGATCCTTTCGAAGCTTACCAAGTTGTAAACGATACAGACGAATTCAGAATGCAGTTGTTCGCTTATTCCCTTATTTTGCATGGATCGGCCTTTCGGGTTTTCAATCCATCGGGATACCCATTTTTGCCTGAGTTGTCCAATGCGGCTTTTCAACTCAGCGGGTGTACATTTTTGTTTATTTTCCCTTATTTTTGCCCGAGTCTTTTATTCTGTTTTTGACTCGCCGGGATGCCCTATTTTTGCCTGGACTTACATTCTATTTTTATGTCCAGCGGGTCATTTTATGCGAAGTATTTTTTAACTGCATCTGAATTTACAGGGGACGGGAAGTCTTCACCATCCATAGTGCTGAGCATCAGTGCTCCACCAGAGAAAACTTTCTTTACTATAAATGGTCCTTCGTAGTTCGGAGTCCATTTGCCCCTGTGATCTGTATGAGGAGGGAGGATTCTTTTTAGCACAAGATCTCCTACTTGGTACTCTCGGTGCCTGACTTTCTGATCGAAGGCTTTCTTCATTCTCTTCTGATACAACTGCCCATGACAGATTGCAGCCAATCTTTTCTCTTCAATCAGACTCAGTTGTTCGTATCGGGCCCGAACCCATTCTGCTTCACTTAGTTTAACATCCATCAACACCCGTAGAGAGGGTAATTCAACTTCAACACGTAGGACTGCCTCCATACCATACACAAGCTGATACGGTGTTGCCCCAGTGGATGTTCTGATTGATGTGCGGTACCCATGCAAGGCAAATGGTAGCATCTCATGCCAGTCTTTATAGGTGACTACCATCTTCTGCACAATCTTCTTGATATTTTTATTGGCTGCCTCAACAGCGCCATTCATCTTTGGCCTGTAAGGAGAAGAATTGTGATGTTGGATCTTGAAGTCCCGACACAGTTCTGCCATCATTTTGTTATTCAAGTTGGAACCATTGTCAGTAATGATTCGCTCGGGAACTCCGTATCGACAGATGATATCTCTCTTCAGGAATCTGGCTACCACTTGCCTTGTAACATTCGCATATGAAGCTGCTTCGACCCACTTGGTGAAATAGTCAATGGCGACCAGGATGAATCTATGGCCGTTCGAAGCAGTCGGTTCAATCTTACCAATCATATGAATGCCCCACATAGCAAAGGGCCAGGGTGAAGACATCACATTCAAAGGATTGGGAGGCACATGCACCTTATCCGCATAAATCTGGCATTTATGGCATTTTCTGGCGTAGGCACAACAGTCTGCATCCATTGTGATCCAGTAATAACCTGATCTTAGCAACTTCTTTGCCATGGCATGTCCTCCTGCATGGGTACCAAAGGATCCTTCGTGCACCTCGTGCATCAACAAGTCTGCTTCTGTTCTATCAACGCATCTGAGGAGTACCATATCAAAGTTTCTCTTGTATAGGGAACCATCAGTATTCAGGAAGAAACTACCAGCAAGCCTTCTCAAAGTCTTCTTATCATTGGAAGATGCCCCAGGTGGGTATGTTTGATCCTCCAAGAAGCACTTAATATCATGGAACCAAGGCTTATCATCTTTGACAACATCTGCTGCGAACACATATGCCGGTCTGTCGAGTCTGGACACTGAAATCTGAGGTACAAAGTTGGCAGCTTGAACTTTGATCATGGATGAAATGGTAGCTAGAGCATCTGCAAACTGATTCTCGTCTCGAGGGATATACTCAAGCTTGACTGTTGTAAAGAAAGTCAATAACCTCCTTGTATAATCCCTGTAAGGTATCAGATGATCCTGGTGGGTGTACCATTTGCTGTTGGTCTGATTAACTACCAGAGCTGAATCTCCGAATACAGTCAATGTCTTGATCCTGAGGTCAATGGCTTCCTCAAGACCCATAATGCAAGCTTCATATTCAGCTTCGTTGTTAGTGCAGTTGAAAGTGAGTTTTGCCAAGAAAGGCATGTGAACTCCTTTAGGTGTGATGAGTACTGCACCAACACCACGACCATTCATATTAACAGCCCCATCAAACATCATAGTCCATTCTTCTTCTGGGTCAGGCCCTTCAGTGTGAATAGGCTCTTCATGATCTTTTGCTTTTATGAACATGATGTCTTCATCAGGGAAGTCAAATCTCATAGGCTGGTAATCATCAATAGGTTGCTCAGCAAGATATTCAGACAATACACTGCCCTTGATGGCTTTCTGAGAAGTGTACTGGATGTCATACTCTGTGAGGATCATCTGCCATCTTGCAACCCGTCCGGTAAGCGCTGGCTTCTCAAATATGTACTTGACTGGGTCCATCTTTGATATCAATAAAGTGGTGTGGGTCAACATATACTGCCTTAGTCGGCGAGCAGCCCACGCTAAAGCACAACAAGTTTTCTCGAGCAGTGAATAACGTTGTTCACAGTCGGTAAACTTTTTGCTTAGGTAGTATATTGCATACTCTTTTCGACCAGACTCGTCATGCTGGCCCAACACACACCCCATTGACTCTTCTAATACTGTCAAGTACATGATTAGAGGTCTTCCTTCAACTGGAGGCATAAGGATTGGAGGTTCTTGCAAGTACTCCTTGATCTTGTCAAAAGCCTTCTGGCAGTCTTCATTCCACCTGACCGTCTGTTCTTTTCTTAGTAATTTGAACAAGGGTTCGCAGGTTGCTGTAAGGTGAGATATGAACCTTGATATGTAGTTCAATCTTCCTAAAAACCCCCGAACTTCTTTTTCAGACTTCGGTGCAGGCATCTCTTGAATAGCTTTGACTTTATCAAGGTCAACTTCAATCCCTTTCTCGCTTACAATAAATCCCAGCAGCTTACCAGATCGCACCCCGAATGTGCATTTGTTGGGGTTCAGCTTCAATTGGTACTTCCTCAGACGTTTGAATAGCTTCAGCAGATTTACCAAGTGGTCTTTTTCAGTGAGGGACTTGGCAATCATGTCATCCACGTAACATTCTATTTCTTTATGGATCATATCGTGGAATAATGTCACCATAGCCCGTTGATATGTTGCGCCGGCATTCTTCAGTCCGAATGGCATTACCTTGTAACAGAACGTGCCCCAGGGTGTGATGAAGGTTGTCTTCTCCATGTCTTCAGGTGACATTTTAATCTGATTGTATCCTGAAAATCCGTCCATGAAGGAGAACACCGAGAACTGAGCCGTATTATCCACCAATACATCGATGTGAGGTAATGGGAAGTCATCTTTCGGGCTGGCTCTGTTCAGATCCCGGTAGTCAACACACATTCTTACTTTGCCGTCTTTCTTAGGCACAGGAACAATATTAGCAACCCACGGCGGGTAGCTAGTTACAGCAAGGAACCCGGCGTCCCATTGCTTTTGTACCTCTTCTTTGATTTTCATGGCCATGTCTGGGCGAGTACGGTGCAGTTTCTGTTTAACCGGTGGTCATTCTTCTCTTAAAGGCAGCTTGTGCACAACAATGTCGGTGTCCAACCCTGGCATATCTTGATAAGACCAAGCAAACACGTCCACATATTCTTGAAGCATATCAATCAGTTGTCTCTTTACTGAGTCTTGTAAGCAGGCCCCGATTTTAACTTTTTTCACGTCTTCATCTGTACCAAGATTAATCGTTTCAACCTCCTCCAGGTGAGGAGTGATAACTTTTTCCTCCTGTCTCAACAACCTGGCTAGCTCTTCAGGAAGCTCATATTCTTCTTCAACCCATTCATCAGCTTGATTGATCGGATTGTCAAAGTCATACGAATTCATAGCCGTGCCGTTGTCGGTGTTGTCTGGAAGGCACTCTCTGCAAGGGTTCAGTTTGTTCATTTTAGTGATTTGATTTTAATCTTGTTTAGAAAAGTGAAATAAAGTTGTCATTTTGAAAACATTGCCATTTATTTTTTTGTACAAAAAGAAAAATGGAAAAACAGTGAACGGGAAAAGAAAAAAGACTCATTTGCAAAAGATGTCTGATATTTCATTGATTAATCTTATTGCACAAAAAATTACAGATGGCCCGATTACAAAATGAGTCTTGTCATCTTGGGCAAGATGCTAGACTTGATGCATGCTATAAAAATACAGGAAATAATAATTACTCTGCATGAGTAACTCTTATAATTTCCTGGGAAGACCAGTTTGAGATACTGCTCCCCGGGATCTTTGGACGGATCCAACTCTCCAGGTTGCGGTCGCTTTCATCCTCGTCTTCCAAGTTGTTGACAGCATCAGGGGTGAGCATCCCCCCACTAACAAAGTTGGGCTCCTTAGCAGCCTCTGCTTGATCTTGTTGAGTTGGTTTGTAACCCAACCCAAATCTATCCTCTTTCTTATCCACAGGTAGCAATTTGCCCCAGCCTTGGGCAGTTCCTTCTTCAACAACCTTCCGGGCTTGTTGGTATGATGTCATTGAGGTTCCAGGTACAGCAGATGTTTCATTTATGTTCAAGGCCTCAAACCCTTGACTCATTGTTTCGTGGATCTCCCCGTCCATCTCAATGTATTTGTAGGTAGCCAGATGGCTAACAAAAATATCTTCCTCTCCACAAATAGTAACGACTTGGCCCTCCCACTCGAATTTTAACTTCTGGTGAAGGGTTGAGGTCACGGCGCCAGCGGCGTGAATCCATGGCCTACCCAATAGACAGCTGTAGGCAGGCTGTATATCCATCACGTAGAAGGTCGTTTTGAAAGTTTGTGGGCCAATCGTTATAGGCAACTCAATTTCTCCAGAACCGATCTCTTAGAACCGTCAAAGGCTCTTACTACTAAGTTACTGGGACGTAATGCCAATCCTTCATACTCTAGCTTCACAAGGGCTTTTTTAGGTAAGACATTGAGGGATGATCCTGTGTCTACCAGCACATGGGAAAGAACTGCACCCTTACACTCCATGGTAATGTGCAAAGCCTTGTTATGATTGCGGCCTTCCGTAGTCAAATCAGTGTTGGTGAATCCTAGCCCATTACTAGCATTAACATTTCCAACCACAGCTTCCAACTGATTGACGGTGATCTCTTCTGGCACATAAGCTGCGTGCAAGACTTTTAGTAGTGCGTTCCGGTGAGCTTCGGAGCACATAAGCAATGATAGAATAGAGATCTTGGAAGGCGTCTGGTGAAGCTGGTCCACTATCTTGTAATCACTTTTCTTGATGATTCTCATGAATTCATCAACTTCTTGATCAAAAGGTGTTTTCAAAGCTTCTTTAACAATTTGTTCTTCTTGCACCAAGCTCTTCCCTTTTGCCTTGGCAGCAGCTTCTGCTTCAGCAATGGGTCTTTGAATTTGTGGAGCAAAGAGACGTCCGCTTCGAGTGAAGCCTCCGCCTCCTCCCACATTGTCTATTTGTGGTGCAGGGGTTGATGATTCAAGAGTGATTTTCTGTCCTTCGCAGTATAAATCAGAGCCGTAATGCCAGGGGATGGCATTACTACTTTCATAAGGTACTAGCCCAGGCACTGTGATAGTGACTGGACTGATTGCAGCTGCTGAAGGGACCATGATAGTATGTGGATCGTAGTATATTGTGACTGGTGCTCTGATAGGAGTGGCATTTTGTGAGTTGTAGGCAGAATCATTTTCAGGATCATAATAAATCGTAACTGTCGAGACATTTGCTGTTGAAGTTGTAGGAGACATTGTTGGAAGGATGGATGTTGTTGTTGTAGGAGATTCTGAATGAAGGGGTGCTGAAGTTGTAGAAGGGATGTTCGTTGATATCTGGTCAGTTGAAGTGACAGATGAAGCATTTGTTGATGAGATTGAAGAGTTGTTCGGAACAATGGTTGTTGCAGTTGTAGAAGACACGGGAATTGTTGCTAATGAGACTGCTGGATTGGTAGGAATTGATGTTGTGATTTGAAGCAGGCCACTCTGGATGAGACCATCTATGCCATCTCTCAAGTTATCACAACCGTTCACTGAAATGTTGCAATAAGCACACCCTAGCTCACATCCCGGGAACATTTGACACTCGAGGAGTTGAGCTTTAATTTCTACCAACGGCGTCCGAATCTGACCCACACTGGTTATCAAGTAAGACGGCTTGTCTTCTTCAATAGCATTGATTCTGGGACCTCCGTGGTTTGGCATAGGGTTCTTGTTAACATTTGGTGGTGGTGCAAAATTTAGAGCTTTAGAGTCTACCAGGTCTTGTACCTTCATGTGCAAAGCTCTGCACTTCTCTGTACTATGGCCAGGCGCATTTGAATGAAAAGCACATCTGGCGTTGGAGTCGTAATTTCTGGGTAGACTGGTAGGATCTGGAGGTGCCAACGTCCTTAGCTCAACCAGGTTGAGTTTCAGGAGTTGTGGCAGTAATGTGGCATAGGGCATAGGGATCGGATCAATCACCCTATTGGCCTGAGATGGTCTCTGTTGATATGGTCTTTGCTGATTGTTGTTGTTGGTGCTGTTGTAGTTTCTCTGAGGAGGATACTGAGTTTGTTGTTGATAATTTTGCTGCTGTGGTTGATAAGCTGGTTGTGGATGAACTGGAGCGGGAATGGTGACTGCTGCCACAAACCTATGAACATATTGGGGCCTGCCCCTGCTGGTATGGATAGCATTGGTCTCACCAGTTCTTCTTGGGCCTACAAAAGGCTTTCTTGAGTTACTGGAAGAGCTTGCACCGTTGTCAGAAATTTTGCCCATCTTTAACAGGCTTTCAATTCTCTCTCCAGCTATAACCACATCCGCGAAGCTGGTAGAAGAAAAGGCAGCTAGCCTATCAATGTATGTTCCTTGGAGGGTGTTCATAAACATATCTGCCATCTCCCTCTCTGACATAGGTGGCTGGACAGCAGCAGCCAGCTGTCTCCATCTCTGGGCGTACTCTCGGAAGCTTTCTCTGGATGATTGTGACATTCCCATCAAGAGGGTCCTGTTGGGTGCCATATCCAAATTATACTGGTATTGTCTAATGAAGGCCTCTGCCAAATCTTTCCAACACCTGATGGTTGCTCTGGTCAGATGCGAGTACCATTCCCTTAAAGCTCCGGTTAAGCTATCCTCAAAATAAAACATCCATAGCTTCTCGTCCATGGTATATGCCTTCAATCTCCCCAGAAAGGATTGTAAGTGGGTCCGTGGGCAGGAAGTCCCGTTGTACTTTTCAAAGCACGATGGTTTAAATTTATGGGGAATCCTGACCCCGTCCACTAAGCCCATGTCCATAACATCAAAACCCAAAGAGTTTTGAGACTCCAAGGATCTTAATTTTTCAGCAATTTCATCCAGCCTTCTGTCATAGGCCTCATCCCCAGCTCCCATTACTGTAAACTGATCTTCCTGGGGGTCTTCTTGCAGCACTCTGCCTGCAGTGGCAGTCCCTTGCACATTAGCAGGAATGTTGATCTCTGGATGAAGGTGGGGTCCAAATATAGGGGGGTTGACATGAGGTTGGACCCTCTCATTGTTGCTTGTCCCAGCAGTCCCTGGATGGGGGTCTTCCTGGTTCTGCCTCTCTACCAAGGCTCTCAATCTTTCCTGGCTTTGAGCCATATTGTTCATCACCTCCATAAACTGAGTCATCTGATTCCTCATTTCTAGTCTTTCATTGGCCATTTGAGCCCTGACCTCAGTAAGATCCTGTTGTACCTGGTCCATTTGTATCCCCGGAAGGTTGTTGCGGGTTGGATATCTGTGTGGACGGTTGAGTGGGAACATCTGTCGTCGAGCAATAGTTCCTGAAATCACAACAGAGTTAGCAACAAACAAAACAAACCTACAAAACAAACAAAGGTTAGTATGCAATGCAGTATGCTTATTTGTTTCCAAGGTATCCGGCTTGGCACTTAGTTTTGACCTTTCCAGACCCTTGAAGAAGATGCTGTTGATGTTGCTTGAAGAATTCAGATAAAACAAACTAATACATATATATCACAAAAAGGTAAATGATACATAATTTGTTTCTTTTTACAAGACAAGCCCTCTGAGGGGTCAAAATACAACATAAGAAAATAAAAGTACATGAAATGAAAGCAACAACAAGCAAAAGTCAAACACCAAGACCAAACTCATCCTCCTGAACTTCTTTGAGAAGTGCTTCAGTCACAGGATCAGCTGGGCATTCTGTAAGGTTCTTGATAAGGAGATTCCTGGTAGTAACAGCTGCAGCTAGCTTCTTGTGTTGACTCTGGTCCTTTGACCTCTTCACACCAGCTTTAATCTTCAACTCTGAGATCTCTCTCTGGGCTGCTAGCAGGGCCTCCTGTTGCTCCTTTGCACTAGCCTCCAACTGCTCAATCTTGTCCTGAGTCCTCTTATCTTCCAGAGTACGAGCTTCGGTGATCCTGACCCACCTATCTTGGCTATCCTTCAGATACAAATAAGTCCTGGCTTTTTGGAACTGGGCCTCCTTGCAGGCATTCTTCAGAATTTGTTCTCCAGCCCTAGACTTCTTGATGTAATCCTCAGACTTCTCAATTCTGGCTAGATGCTCCACCTTCAACTTTTCCAACCTTTCAATATCCAACCTACCATCACTCCTCTCCCAGAGGGTTTTCTGTAGAGCCTGAGTCAGCTTCTCATTTCTCTCTTTTAGTTTCTCAAACTCCTCTAAACTGACAGTGATAGGAGGTGGTGCTGAGGATGGTCCAGGTATATCCTCCATGGTAAAGGGCATTCCAGAAAATTGAGCCCTGGCATGGGACCACTCATAGTACTGTGCTGAGGCCACATTGTTGCACTTCCCAAGAATGGTTACTCCTTTAGTTTGGACATTGTCCCAAGCCCAGGATGCTTGCCTGACAATAGCCAGATTAGGCTTATTCTCATAGTAAAGAGTCTCAGCCAAGTCTTGTGCCTTAGGAGTGTGGACCAGGGCATAACCCAGTTGTCTTTTGAATAGCAGAGGGTTGTAGTTGATGCAACCCTTTACTCCTATCAGAGGTACATTGGGAAACTGCCCACAACTGGTAATGATGTCCCTGCCCTTGGTGCTCTGAGTGCACCACCTGATATCAGCTGAAGTTAAAGCAGTGAGTCTTCTAGCCCAGTTCCTCTGCTGATGAGGATTCAGAAATGCATCAGTCTTAGGCAAATGTCTGAGCAGCCAAGTGTGGAACAAGGGAGCACAACACCTCACCAATCTTCCTCTTTGTTTTTCATTCCTTTGGTGAACAGAGTAGTAGAAATCTCCCAGTAAGGTAGGCACTGGGTTCCTCAGGATGAAAAGATGGATTGCATTCTTGCTAATAAATTTGGGCTCATCTGCAAATAATATGACCCCATATATGCTGAGGGCCAGCAAAGCACAAACTGCCTTCCACTCTCCCAAGGAGGCCTTCAGGGTAGCCTGAGAGATCAAGAAATCCAGATGTAAACCAGAGACTCTAGCCTTGGTAGTCATATTCTGCCCAATCAGACAAGGTTCCAGATATAATGCCTTTGCCACTTCTTCATTACTTGGAAAAGCCATCTCAGGGTTGAAGGGGACTCCAGCCCTGATAGGTACACCAACCAATGATGAATACTCCTCTAATAAAGGCCCCAACTGAAAGTCTTGAAAAGTGAAACACCTCAGAGGGGGATCATAGAACTGCAGGCAAGTATGAATCAAGCTCCTCTGTGAAGGGTCCAAATCCATAACCACATCAAGTATGCCTCCATAGTGTTCTATGAATAGTGGTACATGGTCTGGAGTAATCAGGGTCTGAATCTTCCTGATGTCAGCTAGCTCAGGCTGAAAGAAATGATAGGAGATATTACTTTTCTTGGGTTCCATGTTGTTGAAGAAGAGTTGAGACAGGTACTGATGATGGAGAAAAATACTGATGGTGGGCCACTGACAGGCTGAGACTGATGATGCAGGTAGCTGATAACTGGAGCAGATACTGATGAAAGCAGGTCTATGCTGATGATGGGGTCAAAACCAAGCCAAAAATAAAGTATGGATACCCTGAAAAACAAATAAGCAAATGTTAAAATGATGCAATGATGATGTATGCAAATGATATGCAAGGGTTTGTGACTGAGATGGATCTGATCAAGTGCTCTGATATAGGTCCAAGTATGTTCAAGAAATCCAGATGGAGGTCTATAAGTCCAGTAACCAAGGTGGGGGGACTCAAATAAAGAGCCACATGTCCAGGGTTTAAAATCACAAGAACTGTTCCAAGATGGAGTACTCTTAAACAAAATAACAGGGTATGCTGGGGTCAAGGGCACCTGCAAACCTGTAAACAGCCCAACCCCCTCACAGGTGGTGTTCTAAAACAAGGATCCTCAGACTTGGATCAGTTATGAGAAGTGTAAACACTTCTAACCCGGAGGTACAGTGTTTACAATAACCATAAAAGTTCCTCCTCTAATTCACCTCAGTTTCTGAAGGTCAATACTAAAGGTCATCCAGACTTAGCAGGCTTCCCAGATAGCCCTAGTACTACAGGAAATCTGCAGCACAGAGTTCTCAAGAAGAAACCCATATCTGAACTGTGTTTCATATTCCCGCACCAGATCGAAATGGAATGGGAAAGAACATGAATCACTCTAGCCTAGGTGTCAATCAGGTCCCAGGTATAAGACCTTAACTCTCAATAAAACCCCACCCACCAAAGCAACAAATAGATCCAGCCAGCACAGTATGACAATATGATATATGCAAAGCTATAAAGAAAGCAATAAAGCAACTGTACATAAAGCAAAAATAAAACATATACCAACACAGATAGCACATAACACCCCAGTAAACACAAATCAATCAAGCGCTAGGAGGAACCCACAAAAAGAACCAGAAGCCCTGGTTACAATATAAGATTCCCCAGCAGAGTCGCCAAGCTGTCGCTCCCAAAAGATGAGACCGGGCTCAAATATGGTATAGACGCGAATGGTCGGCGAAAAGAACAATGAGAACACACAGCAGTGAACTCACTGGAAAAGAAAAGAGTCGCCAGCTAGGCATTTTTATCCCGGAGGAAAGGCAATGCTGCATAGACCTAGAAAGATATGGATAAGACGGTTGCGAACCAGAGAGACTGAGAAAGGGGGTTGGTTACAACCTGGGAAGGTATTAGCACCCAGATTGTCCTCCGTACTCGACAGGATCCACGCTTAAAAGATTTGTGTTTTAAAGGGGTAGTGTAAGTGCAATCTGTGTATAAAAGAGTTGGAAAAGGATGTACAGGTGTCTGTGTAAAAGAAGTGCAAAGTGTGATATATACAGTGTCAGTGTAAGAACAAAGATGAAATGCTCATGATAATGAGGCTAAAGAATAAGGCTAGAAGGAGGGGGAATATACAGAGACTTTTGTTCGATAACTGTTAAGTTATGCCTACGTATCCTCTCGTGCAATGAGGAAGTCAGAACACCGTAGTTCGACCCAAAGAGACTGAAAGGTGAATTGACTTGTGAACTGCTTGCTTGTCTATGCTCAAGTGTATGACCTGTTTGGCTCAGGTGCAAACTGTCTTGCATGAGACGGAAGAAGCAAGTTCTTGGTTATGAGTGAATGAGATGAGAAAAGAATCCCGAAGGAGACGATTATTGTTTGTTTTTGAGTTTTCAGTCTTTTATTGCTTTTGAAAGTTTGTCATAAGTTAATGAGCTTAAGCCTAAACCAATGGGTTAGTAAACTCATCACATCTTCCCTCTGATTAGGGGTAATGAGAATACCTTAAGTGTGAAGTCAGATTCTCACACTTAACCACCTTTGATGTAGGATTAAGATCATTAACCTACTTGTGATTATTTAGATGTTTTTGGGATTTTGTTTAGTGTTGAGTAATGAGGATAAGCCATAATCAAGGATTAAACAGACTCATTACACCATCCTAATAGAAGGATAATAGATGAGAATGTTTAAGCTGAGGAAAGCTCCTCAACTTAATCCATGATTAGGGATTAAACTCATGACAAAACAAAGCCTTTATTAAGTGGATTTTATTTAATGATGTGATGATGAAGTGAGTTTTAGGGTTTGTAAGACAACTTGAGGGGGACTTGTCCATTAACACTAGGGTTAGTCCTTCTTAACCAATTAAGGAAGAATTAGAACCCTAATGCAAGGCCCAAGTTACAAGCTTGATGTCTTGATGTTTATTAAGTGAATTGATTAAAGGATTTAAACACATTAAGGGTTTAACACTTATAATTAAAGTTATACACTCCATCCTAATAGAAGGATGCAGGCATAAGCTTAATCACAAAGCCTTAAAGCCTTTAGGGTTTAGTCCCTGATTGTGAGATGAGAAGAGAAGACTCAATGAGACACAAAGGTAAAAACTAAGTGGGGGACTAATCAAAACCCTAATCATTGTCATGCTTGGTTGTTCCTAAGGTTTGTGAGGTTTTAACAAGAAAGATCTTCAATGGAACCACCAGGAAGCAGATGAAAGGATCAGGAGAAGCAAAGCAACTTGCTTCATTTAAGAAGACAAGTCACTTGAAGAAAGAAAGTGAGAAGAAGAAGAATGAGCAAGCTCAATCTCAAACACATAACAAAATGCAGCAAGGATGCATGAAAGAGATGAAAAGAAAATATGAGAAGTGAAGGCAAATTCACTTCTCAAAGTAACTTACCACCTGAAAAGTTAGTGAAAGGGATGCAATGCAATGAAAAATGAGATGAAATGGCATGATGTAAATCAAAACCAGAAGCATATATGAGATGATAATGGTGTTATGAGATGATGCAAACATGAATCAAGGTATGAGGATGATCATATGAACCAATGGATGCAGATGAAACAAGTTAAGAACCATAAGCATACAGGAAAAGTTATGAAATGCAAATGGCATACAATATGGTAAATGCAAGATCCAATGATCAAACATACTTTCAATATGTCTTAAGATGTTAAATGAATCAAATGGATGCACAAAATGCTATGGCAAGTTAAGGTATGAATGCAAATGCAAGATGGATGCATATGGAAGCCCAAATTAGGGTTTATGATCAATGCATCAAACAAAACCCAAAATCAGAAGCAAACACCAAGATAAAAAATTGAAAATGCATTCAAAGGATCCCTAAACCTATACTAACTCACTGCCCAAAGGAGAGGTTCCAACTCTTAACCCAATAAAAGTTATGAATTTCCTAAAATTTCTAGGGTTTTAGGGTTCCTTAACAAGAAAAATATCAAACAAATGGAAAATGAAAGATCAAATCATGCCCATTTAATCTCACAAACTACATGCTAAACACAATGCAATGCAAAAAGAATCAAAGTCCAACTCTCAATGGTTAGGCAGAAATGATTTTTGGAAGTTTGGATTAAAATAATGCCTAAAAATGATTTTAATTCCATGAAAAATTCTCAAAATGCATCAAGATCAAAAAAGAAATTTGGTTTGAGGGTTGGACAATGTTTCTAAATGGTTTTAAATGTTTCATGAATTTTTTGGTGATTTTTAAATACCTAAAAGTATTTTTAATTAATTAATTTTCATTAATTAATTAAAAATAAACTTTTAAATGATTTAAAAATATTTTTTAATGCTAAAAATAAAAATAAAACTTTTTTGGTTTCTGAAATTAAATAGAAGTTTGTACAAAAAATTTCAGAATTTTTAAACATTTTTTGCTATTTTTAAATAAATGGACAAATTAAATGAGAAAAATTGAAATAAAAACTAATAAAAGTGAGAAGTATTCACATCCAACGCATCAGATTCAAAGTTGGGAGGAGGCTGTTGACTTGGCGCGTCTTTTAATGGCCAGGATGGACTCTGATTTAATTAAACTAATTAAACTTAATTAATTTAATAAACATGGATTAGGGCAAAGTGAATCAATCTGGGCCGTGCATGACTTAACCTAATCACCATCCAAGGGCTATGAATCAAACTGGGAAATTAATTAGGGATTAGGGTTAAGCACTTTCAGGTGACCGGAGGGAAGCTCCGGTCATCTTCTCCGGCGGGTTGAAAATCCTAAATCATGATTCAGGCCACCATTCATCAAATTGAAAGCAGGGAAATGATCCTCTACCCAAACCCCATTCAAATCACCCCTCAAACAAAATTTATCATTCAAAAACAAAGAGAATCGAAGCCAACAAGATTCACGGGTGAAATTTCAGAGTGCAACAAAATACTCATTTCATCACTATTTTTGATTCTAAAGGCATCATCATGATCAGCAAGACATGCACTATCAATTTGTAACATAAAATGCAAGCTCTGAAAAGTTGGAGATTCGAAGCTACCTGAAGTGATGAGCTATGGATATGAGCTCTCCAGACCTTGCTTTGATGCAGAATGCCTCCTCTGAACCCCCTAAAGCCACTGGAATGCTCACAATCCTTTGTTGGTGGCTAGTTTGAAAGCTGGAGTTCTGATATGGCAGGTTTTACAGTTGTGATTCGTAGGGTTTCAAGCTGCTTCAATGGTGGATTCTGGTTCTCTTGAGTGTGTATGATGCAATGGTGAAGAGAAAATGAGTGTTTGATGGCTGGAAAAAGAGATTCGAAGGAGAGGAGTTCTTGACAGATTTTTGTGAAGGCTGTGTTCTCTCTTGTTTCAAGGGCCAATGTATTGCTATAACACTCCCAAGATGTATGAGTAGCCTGTGGAGCAGGTCAGTAAAGGTGGCTGTTTACTGTTCCAAGAGTATGGGGGTTTTGGCCAAAAAGTCAAGATGGTTTGTACTTGCAGCATGGGCTATGGCAGCAGCTGTCTAAGGGCTTGTCTTGCTTCAGCTTGGGTCAAGGATGACCCTTAGATTGCTTGTGAATGTCTGCAGCATGTGGATCATGAGCTATGATAGATTTTGCAACTTGCCCACTTGTGTTTTCTCATGATTTTTGGTTATGCACATGAGATACTTCTTGCTGAATTTTGGTGCATGATGTTTCATTTGACCATGGCAATGCATAGAAAGCAACTAGTGATCACATAACTCTTTGGAGAATGATTTTGCCAAGAATCCCTCTTTGCACCTTTATGAAAAATGACTTAAGGATCTTTGAAAATCAAAGCACAAAAATGAAAAATCCCTTGGGCCAATTCTGATTTTAGGTCATGTGTGATGTTTGTGTAAAGGTTAGACATCAATTAGAAGTCACAAATTGCCTTGGTACAAGAATTTGCAAGTTTTTCCATTTGGTGCATAACTTGAAATTTAGTGATTTTTGCCAACTTTGATGAGCCATAACTTTTGATCCAAAATGAATTAGGTCATGTTCTTGTACTTTTTGAAAAGGGAAAGATCTATTCTACAACTTTCATGACCAAAGTTTTTCCATTTGAAGCATTTTTGGACCAAAAAGTAAGGGTTGAAAAAGTTGCCTAAAATGGCATTTTCATTAAAAGTCAAACTTGCCCAAAAAGTCAACTTTGCAAAAGACTTGGAATTCTTGAATTTTGTGAACTTCCAACTTCTTCCATGATCAAATAAAGATCATATACAACCAAAATGATGAAGAACACCCCTTGGTTGGGTCATTGGGGGCCTCAGATGCCCTGATTTTGCACTGACTTGCTTGAAAAGTCAACTCTTGATCAGATGACTTCCCCATGGAATTTCTTCATGAAAAGTGATATGCATACTCCCTATACCATATAGAGACCAATATAAACAAGAATGACCAAAAAAATTGAAGTTATCTCCTCTGAAACCAAAACCCTAATTTTAGGTCATCTGTGTAGTCAAGCCTGACTCTGCTTCCATACCAATCCCAGTTCTTGTGATTTTTTGGCATTCTTGACTTTGAGAGGATATAATATGATACTTGAACACACATGGACCTCTTTGAAGTGATTGATGACCTTTGGAGTGGCTCAAGAAGCTCTTAGATTGCTCAGATCACAAACCCTAGATGCAGATGACTTAGAACCAATGCAGTGGATCAAAATGTGGTATGAGATGCCATGATTGAACTTATGTATATGAGAATGATCACAAGCCATGGTGTGAATGGGTGAGGGCAAATTTGGGGTGTTTACAATATGCAACTAACAGGGTAACTTACACACACAAGGATTTCATCCTTACACCCGTATTCATTCAATTCAAATAACAGCGGAAACCACATAACAATTTCAAACTTATATACTTATCATAAATATATCCACAAGTCTGAATCATCAAAATAATGCCATGTTTACATAAAGCATCTATCATAAAAATACATATACAAATTCATTCACAAAAAGGCATCAAGCCGACCCTAGCAACCCGGTGCTACATATCAGAGCCGACCGACCAAAAGATGAAGACGAGCTTCACAAAAATATCATCCAGCAACCTACTCTGCAATGCCTCGTAGAGCATCATAAAACAACAGAAGGGTGAAAAACATTATCATAATGACATTGCATATAATTATATATCTTAACATATAAAATGCACATAAAGCGTATTCTCACCACAAATCATTCCTTATCACCTATACACATCGCAACGAGTACATCAATACCAGTCAAACATATTAATCACGCACAATTCACCAATTCACATAAACTTATATTATTTATATTTATTCCTCAACTCTATTCATTCCGTATAAACATACGTCTAGCTATGTTTAATCACACATATACATTACAAATGTATAAATCACATACATAAACATATATCAAACATGCATATCTACAAACGAGTATGTTTCATCACACATACTATCATCTCCATAATACTCCAAATAAACATATGCACATTCATGTTTATTTCTGCATATCATAATTAAAATGATAAAATGCCACTCATAGAGACCGATACACGACTCTATGCAGATGCAATGCAGTACCGACTCAACATTTCAGCAGGTTCACTCAGGAACCAAATGGAATCATCGCTTGTTACCTAAAGTAACTCCCCTTCGGGCACACGATGTTCCCCATTGCTCACACCCCACATGGACACATAATGTTTATGGATTGCTCACACCCCACACGGGCACACAATCCGATTGCTCACACTCCACACGGGCACATAATCAATGTTAATAAATCACCCATCTCTCACACCCCACACGGGCACACGATGTTTCTGGATTGCTCACACCTCACACGGGCACACAATCCGATCGCTCACATCCCGCATGGGCACACGATCTTGTTGTAGTCATCGCTCACACTCCACATGAGCACACAATGCCACAACGGATTCACAAACAATCCCACAACACAAGAATGCATACATTATGCTTTACATGCAAAATGACACACAACATTCTTGAAAATGCATACGTTATTCACAACATAATTATGAATTCATCTCATTCAATTAACATACATTGACATTCAATTCACACAATGTATTCATTTGCCAAACGGCCACAACATCACATCAACCCACATTTCCATAATTAATTCATTTACGTTTTATCAGAAAAGTCGGGTGAAAGTCGGCTAAAAATTACATTTCTTAGCATCATTAGTTTCTACGCGTTTCTAGCTTCGAATCGATATAATAAACACTAAAAACGGATACTCGAAACTAAAGCTACGAATTAAAACACAATTTTCTAAAAAACCCACATGCTCGCTGAGCGAGAATCTCCCTGGAACATTCGCTTAGCGAGGGATAGCTCGTTGAGCGACCACTACGAATTCTAGAATTTCTCAAATGCGAACAATAAACTCCAAACACCCCAAATCTCCAAAATACTTCCATAAACATGATTCTAAGCATATATCTAACATCATACTTCGATTATAACGATTTCTAACCGATTAATCTACCAATTTCTCACATTTTCTCTAAAACCCTAACTATTCATCTTCTCTAAACTTCCATCAAAACCAAAACTCAACCAATCAAACACATACATAATCATACACAATATTAAGATAACAATGCTTATCACCCTTACCCGATTATACCGATTCCTAGGAGCAATCTTGAAGCTTTTTCCAACTTTCCCTCTTTTCTCTTCTTTTTCTTTTCTCTCCTTTTCTTTCTTCTCTTTTTCTTTCTCTTTTTACCAACTTTTCTATTTTACTCTCTTATATTCTTTTTCTTTCTATTTCTATTTTCTACTATTTCCAACCAAATATCATTTTCTCACAAAAATACCAATTCTACTAATTTCTAACTTATCACTAATTAACAATATCTAAAATACCCTCCAATCCAATTTTACCCGAAAATTCACAAAACGGTAAAATCACATATCATATTAATTCCTCAACATATCATATCATCATGATAATTTCACAAATAAAACAATTATCATATAAATAAAATAAAAGACTCCACAAAAAAATTGGGAAAATCTAATCGGGGCGTTACATGTTTAGTGATGTATATAGGCTTGCAAGGATAACTGTGAAGTAAAAACAAAGCAACTCTGGGTTTTCCAAGCCCGTCCAGCGATTTCAAAACAACATTAGCAGTCTCCCATTTTTATGAAATTAACAAACGTATATACTTATTAACAGGAAACCGAGCAGACTCATAAAAATTAACCACAAGAACAAGCCTTGGTAACAGAGAGAAAAAAACAAAAGGGCACAAACCCTATCCTCAACCTCTGAAACTCACGGCGCCATCGGAAGAGAAAAAGAAAATAAGTGCCGATCATTGCTCTTCCGTTCGAGTCTCTCTCGCGATCGTTCTATGTTTTCTGTTTCTCATAACTTGTTTTCACTCACTCTCGGCTCTCCGTCTTGGGATTCGTGATTCACGACTCTAAGGTGTTTCACTCGGGATTTTGCGGCGGTGTTTGGTTCGCGGTTATGGGTGTTTCGATGGTTTCTAGGTTTTGATGTGGTTTATGGATGGTGAGTTCATGGATCGCTGGTTTCACTCGGATGCTTCGATCACGGCATGCGTTAGGGATTTCGGTGTTTCAGTGGTGATGGTGGTGTTTGGAGATTCGCGGTTTTCTCTCCGTGATTCTCACGGTGTGTTGTTTGGACGATTTGAAGGTTTGTTGTGCGATGGAATATTCAATAAGATTTTATGGTTTTTGTGGTTTTTCGATCTCTCTTCATCTCTCGATTCTCTTTTTTGGTTTTTTCGTGTTTATTTCTCACTGTTTTTTTTAGTGAGTTCTACTTTTGTGGTTTTTGATATTGTTGGTTGAGTTTAGGTTTTTTGGATGTTCTGTGTGATGTGCGGCTGGTTTCTTTGATGTGGCCCTATCCCTGGACTGATAAAACAATAGTATTTATATAGAACTAAGATTAGAGTTTGTGTTTGAATTTGAAAACTTATTGGCTAAGGGTTGGGGATTAGTTTTGAAATGTTGTGCAGGTATGCTGGTGTTATTTTGTTTGTTTGTGAAAAGTGATGTAGAAAAGTAGTCTGCGGTTTGCAGGTCTGCTATCATGGAAAACCTGTTTTAAAAAAATTGTTTGCTAGTAAGGCATGATGTGGTCCATGGTGTCTGTTTGTTGTACGTTACTCTTCTATCTTTTTAATATTTCTTTGTGACATTATGCTAAGATGTGAATATGCTAAATATGTTGAATGAATGAGAAATAATTATGGTATGATTTAACATGATGTTTGATTAATTTTTTTTATGATGTATAAATTATGTACGAATTTTAATATGTCGAGTTACGTATGAAATGAACTTATGAATTTGTGATGATCTTGAATAAACAAATGTCATGGATTGTTGGAATTATGATGAACTTGAATATGACATAGATGTGGATGCACTTGAATTTGAATCTTTTTCTAAATGAAACATTTGAATGATGAAATGATGAATGGAATTTTCTTTGAATGTTATGGATTAGGATATTGGAAATGAATGTGATACTTATATGAATGAGAAGATTGTTTGAATGAATGGTACTTTAATGGTTTATGTTTGAATAAAAAGAGTTACAAATGAAAGGACTTGAATGATAGTATGCTTTAGAAATTGGAACTTGACATATGATGATATTGAATAGGTTTTGTTTAAATTGTGAATGTAGTACTTAACATGGATGAATGAGTGAATTTGAATGCTTATATGACATGAATGCTAAATTATTCTTTTTTTCAAATTTCATGTGGAGATGGATGGACTTGGAATGAGGGGCAAATGGCCATGGAGAAAGAAGATTTCAAGAATGCTTGGATATAAATAAACTATGGCATGGTGAGAGGGAAAACATGAAGAGAATGAAGATTAGAGATAGTTTATTCCTTTAGACATTGCTTAGGCTTTTGAAGTTTAGTAATAGGAACTTTGTGACAAAGAAAAAAACTTGTAATAGTTGTGAACTTGAATAAGATTTGGAGTTTAGAAAAGGAATTTGAATTGAGAAATTGAATTTGAAACTTGAATAGGATTTAAAATTTGAAATGGATTTTGAATTTGAAACTAACTTGATATATGAATTTGGATTATAATTAAGGCACGGGGAATTAGATTTAGACATGAAATAGAAATGACTCTTGATGGAAAACTTGTGACTTGAATCTTGAATGCAACTCTTGAATTTTGACTTGGGAAATTGACTTTGAAATTGAAATTAAAACTTGAATATGAATTTGAGACTTGGAAATGAAATTTAAAATTGAGATTAAAAAATGGGAAAGACTTAGGAACTTGAGATTTGAGAATAGAAATTGGAATTAAAATAGAATTGAAACACTTGGAAAAGAAGTTTGGAACATGAGACCTAGAAACAAACATGAAATTGGAATTAAACTTGAAAATTAAAATGTAAATGTGAAATGAATTTTAACTTAAAAATGACTTTGAGAAGTGGTCATGAATTTAGATCTTGGTAACTTGGACATTGACATGAAATTTAGAATAGAACTTGGAAAATAAATTGAATGGGAATTGAGATTTTTAGCAAGAAAACTTTGAATTGAGACCAAGAATTTGAACTGAAACTATGTGGTTGGAAACTTCAATGAAACAAACTTTTTGAATGAATTTGTCATAGAATATGAACTTGAATTATCGGGAAAAAAATTGGATAAGGAATTACAAAAAAAGAATTGAAAATTTGATTTTAAATATGCCTTGAATGAAAATTGAATTTGAATGAATAAAAGAAAAATTTCGGAATGAATGTCTTTTAAATGTGAGGAATGATATGTGAATGAAATATTAGGGGTAAAATTTGGGGTGTGACAGAAGCGTTGGAAAGTTATTTCAATGCTTTACATGATAAAGAGTGGAAACATTGATTTATATGTGTGATTAATTAATTTGTGTGAATTGAATTGAGGATAATGATTATTTATATATATATATATATATATATATATATATATATATATATATATATATTTTGTGGGGATGTCAGATATAAGTGTGTGGATGACAATTTCCTCTAATTAATATTAAATCTTATTTTACATACTATTGTCACTAAATTAATATATACTAAACATTTATATTGTAAGATAGTTCAAATAATTTATATTGCTAAATAATTTATTATAGTCACTAAAATATAAATATTGTAAGATAGTATATATACTAAACATTTATATACTAAAATAACATATATTAAATTGTAATAATATATACTATAACGTTAATATATATTAAATTAAAAATATATATAATTTATTTTAGTAAATATTTTATTAATGTTTAATTAAAATATTAAATATTAAATAAAATAATAAATATTATATATATATATATATATATATATATATATATATATATATATATATATATATATATATATATATATATATATATATATATATATATATATATATATATATATATATATATATATATATATATATATATATATATATAATGTTATATATGTTTTTGGTCTCTATAAATATCTCAATTTTTATTTTTAGTTTTTATTAAGAAAATAATATATATTAGTCCCTACAAATTTTGTATGTATGCAATTTTAGTCCCTGTTGTTTTTTAAAATTTTGAAAACTGTTTAATTATCTTTAAACTTTTAAATTTTTGAATAATTTTTTTCATCTATATTTAGAATACTATAAAATATGTATTTATTAAATTTTAGAATTTTTTAAAATGAGAAGAATTAAACATGAATTTTTTAAATTTCAAAATATAATAATAAAAAATAATGAAAATCTCGACTTATATATCAAATTTTGAATTCTTTTTTGTGAGAAACTCTTTATAACATTTTAAAAATATTTACAAAATAATCATTTAAAAATACACATTGGTTTAACAAGAGAAACTAAAATTACGTGCATAATAATTTTGTATGGATTAAAATATATTATTTTTTTAATAAGGACTAAAAATGAAAATGAAAATATTTATAGAGATTAAAAAAAAAAAACACACACACACACACATATATATGCATGCATGCTATCTAATAATAATCATGAGGCTACTTAATTAAAAAGGAGTTAAGTAGAGTGAGGAAACCTTACCAAAAATCAATAGTAGGACCTAATATTGTGACTAGGAATTTGATAGAGAATCTAGATGGCGATGCTCATGCATATGATGCCTAGTGCATATTCTTGTCGATTAACGGTCTAGTAATGAGTGAGACACTATATGGAACATGTGTGAACCTTTTTGGTGTTTTACTTGTGTGAAGGTGAATGTGGCCTTGCTATTGTCGTATACAATCACATTATCTTTGTGTTTGCAAATGTGAATGGAGTGTACGAGTAAAGAGACTTGTGATGGTTAATAGGTCATATGAAGTGAAGATTCGTAAGGTGGATAATATGTCCCTTAGAATCTTAATTCATTCGACATTATGTTGTGTTATCATGTAATCAGAATCGTTTCCCTTGAGAATGTCGTTTCATGAACTTAGGGCTCATCCGGAATGTACGCTTGATTACTTGGCAGGTTTGGTTCCCTCAGTTTAGTACGAATGAAGCTTACGGGTGAAGAGACTTGTGATGGTTAACAGGCCATGTGAAGTGACAGTTCTAGGTTAACAGGCCTAGGATCCGGATTGATTTCATATGTCATGTATATTAGAAGGATCCATGACTCGCGCCAACTTCTAGACGTAGAAGACGACGGGAATAAGGGATACCTTCGCGTGATTACTAATTAGTGATATTTTGAGTTGGTGAACTCATGAACATGTTTCCATATGAGTGTCATATTGTGAAATCAAGGTCTTATCCATTCCCTTTTGACTTGTGTTAGAATGGATTAGAATTTTGTAAAGCCGAGAGAAATCATAAGATAGGGAACTCACTTAGATTTGTTATCTAACCCCATTATCATTGTTATTTTTCAGGTTTTGTTGCAAATTTGATTTACAAATGGAGCTATGCTTGAATGTTTCAAGAGAAGCTTAGTTTAAGTTTTACGTTGTGTATTATTTTCTTGTTCTAATGAAGGATTATTGTACATTGATCTTAGATTTTATTGTTTTGGCTAATTTCCATGCCTTGTACCATAGTTTGTATTATTATTTTAGTAATAGTAAAGTATGTGAATTATGCCAATAGGCACTTATGATGGTGTCAATATCAAATAAACACTTGTATGATATTATTCTAGGTATATATTTTACAGTGAGTTACATGGAACCGCTTATAATATCTACGTTTTTGACTAAAATTGTTTGCAATCTGAATGAGAACTAAAGCTAAAATTAAAATATGGAAAAAGGTGAAAGAGATGCAAAAATAATGAAAAAGAAAAATGTGTTAGACGATGGCGCGGATCTAGAAGAGGAGGGGGTTGAATAGACCCCTTTTCAAAATTAAACTTTTCAAAAAATTAATTGAAAAATATCTTGCGGAAATTTCCCCGAAAAAATCACGTCTAAATAAAATCAAGTCACCGGTGATCGGATATGCGTTCAAAAATCAATGAAATATAAGAGTTGAATAGATGAATTAATACAATGCTAATTAATCACTTAAATTTAGCACAATTGAATAACCGACTATTAACAATGAATTTGGATGAGAAATAAGCACAAAGAGTAAGAAGTTGTGTGGTTTGAAATTTTATCAAACACTTGGTGTGCACACACACAAGTGTATTTTGACAATTAGTGTAGTGTAGAATATTTATCAAGTTGCTATCCAAATATGATAGAAACAATTTCACAAACACTTGGTAGGCACACACTAATCTAAAACAGAATTTTTCAAGCAACACAACTTCAAATAGTGCAGAAAAAGTATCAAATGAAAAAGACTAAGAACACACGAGATTTGTTTAGGCAGTTCTCCCACCGTCCTCGCTATGGGTACTCTGCCCCCAATTCACAAACCGAATTGGGATCTTTTATTAATATTGCAATATTAATACAAGAAGAAAATTGGAACAACAAACCAATCCGAAATTGCGATTGTTGCTAGAACTCTTCTTGTCCCTTGATTCAAGGTTAACAAGGTACTTCATGCGTGTCGAACAAACCTCTGATTAATTTCTCCCCTCTGGAAAGAATTTACAATTCTTCAAACTTTGAGCACGACCGCTTTGCTTCGATGCTTATGAACCCACAACTTTCTTCGCAATCCTCCAGTTACCGTGATATGAATGAACGATCACCTTGATCTTCAAACCTCCTCACTCGGCTGAATTTACGAACGAATGATGCGTGTAAAACCCCCAAATATCAAAGATCTTGGAGGACAAACCCTCTAGGTTTTTCCAAGAAAAACTTACAAAATCTCTCAACCCAAACTGAAATTACGATCTCACGTTTGAACCTTATCACCTTGATCTTGCACTTTGATTAACAAAATTTTTTGTGTGTAATTGTTGATGAATGAAAAGAAGGAGAAGAGGAAGAGAGCACTTGTGTATCTATTTCACTTTCCTTAATAGTTCTCACAAAGTAATATGACAAATATTTATACGGGTTAGTCAAAATAATGATAAAATTAAAATACAAATAAGAAAAGAAGAAAAACTAAAAAGGGCGCCCCAAATAGGAATGCGTCGACCTGTTTGGTTATTTGAGTCGACCTGGTTTGATTCCAAGAATGCGTCGACCTGAACCGTCATTTGAGTCGACCTGTGTATGAGTTTGAGTCGACCTAAAATCCCCCATTTGTTAACCTGTTGGGACCCGAGAGTTTTAAGGAAGAAAGCACTTCAAACGAGTCGACCTGAATCCTTCAATCAGTCGACTCAATTTTGTTCAACTAGATGAGTCGACCTTATTAGAGTGCTGAGTCGACTCATTTTAGTCAAAACACTATCAAATGCTTTTTCTGATGAGATGATCCTTTTCCTTGTAATCCCATAAGACATTTAAAGGCATAGAAGTTTTGACATCATTCAAAATACCCTTTTATGTCTCACAAAATGTGCTCGACAAGGATCAACCTCGTGCCTACGTATTCCCTCGTGCAATGAGAAAGTCAGTGCGTCGTAGTTTGGAAAACTACGGGTAAAAAGGGGATCTAAGAACTAAGACAACTAAGGGGAAAAACTTGAAAGCAAAGCTTGTGAGAAGGTTCTAATCGCCTTTATTAATCACTATAGTGTAAGATACTAAGCGAAATCGGTTGCCTTTTCGGTTTTTGGCATTAAATGCCTTGTTACTCTTTTGGTTGTGGATGATTAAGTTCACTATACCACTATTATGTATATTATTATTACTATACTAACATTTTAATTTCCTTCTTTTACCTTTATCTCCTTTATTACATTTATATCCTTTATTTTTTATTATGCTTTTATATTAATTTATCATCCATTATCATGTTTATATTCTTGCTATTATATTGTTGTATTGATTTTTCTTTTGTCCACATGGACATAAAAACATTAATAAAGGCTTAAACCATAAAAAACTTAATTCTTCCTATCTTGGACTATTGGTTACTAGCCTATGCTTTGGAGTGGTTTACCTATGGACAATTTTGAAGTATTGATGGAATTTTGGACTTAGAATTAAGACTCTTATCCTTTTGTGTGGAAGTGTTAATCATTGAATACTTGCCTTTATTTGGCATTGGTTTCTAATTGCTTAAGGATGTAATTTTTATTAATGCTTTGAAGTGACCTCATTTCGGTTAGATCATTCTTTTCCCTAGCTTTTATTTTATGTACTAGGTTAGCCTCTTCATTTCTTCCCCCTTCTTCAATTTTCAAAACTCCACTCTTTTCAAAGGATTCTCGTTTTCAAAACTATCACCTCTTTAATAAATAAAACCTTGACTTTTGTCGAGTGGATTTTACTACTTCTTTTATTTTAAAAATCAATGAATTTAATCATCTTGACTTTAATTCAAAAAAATAAAAAGAACCAAACTCATTCAAGTTGTTTTATGCCTTTGCGCACCTTTTTTTGTTTTCTTTACAAGTGTAGATTATGAGTCATTATTCTTTAGTTGGGTGCAAGTCTCTCAATCTCCATGGTTGTCGTTTGATGTAATTGAGTCTCTTTTCATTCGTGGGGGTTTAGTGGCATACTCGTCGATTTTATCCGAGTTGGCGCCCTCCCCATAATGATGTATGAGTCCATGCCTTCATTCTCATGAAAGATTTGTTAGGCTATCCCCTTGAAAATGACAAATTCTCTTCACTTAATAAAATCAATAATAACCAACCCTTTTCACTATTTGTACCATGAACTACGGGGTTTTGATCTCGCATTGCACATTGTGGGTACGTAGGCGTGAGGTGTGGTAAACCTCTCCAAACACAAAAACATTTAAAAATTAATTATTTTCTCATCCTTCCACTCTCATTTGCAAAGCATTTTCAAACCAAAAGCAATAAATTTTTCAAAGAGCTCCCATGGAGTACCACAAACATTTTAGGTGCATAAAACCTTCCCATTTTGTAACTTATCCCCTTATCCGGTTCTCTGCTTGTTTCTTTAACGTTCTTGCTTTTAGATTTATTAGGATTTATTCTCTCTTGTTTCCTTTTCCATTTGGAATAAAATAAAAGCGCAATGGCGACTCTGTTTACTTTGAGTTAAGTTAACTAATAGCTTACACTCATGATTTTACCGCTACAAAATTCTGCTGGGGAATAGACCCTTAGTGGATTCTACCTACTTTGATTTATTTACTGCTTTCATTTGATTTGTTTGTTATTTCTTGTTTCGTTTTGGTTTTGGTGATCCTCTGTGAGTGAGATAGATTCTATACCCGGATCTGAGTGAACTTATGATAGAACGACGATATTCAAAGTGATACGCGACAAAGTAGTCCAAAGCGATATCAATTCGATAATCTCCACTCAATTAGGCTCTCTCGGATTACTGATGACTTGGCGAGTATTGGTATCATGGAATTACTTTCGACCTTGAGCTGATCATACTGAGGAGCGTAGAACCCTTAACTCCTCCAAGCCAATTTAGGAACATAGTGCGGGAGCTATCTTGGTGTAAAACTGAGGTGGGTGTCACACGATACTACACTTGGACGATTTCCTCTTGAGGAAATTATCGGTTGGGGAGTAGTCCAACGTGCCGATGATATCCAAACGATGGATCCTAAGCTTGGGCACCTCTGTTAGCACCCTTTTGGTTTTCAGTAGGTACAATGAAGACAAAACCTTAGTACTTACCTGTGGGTGTGGTGTTCTTATACCTTGACTTCATGCTCGTGACTCGGAACCTAGACCCTGTGCTTTATGTGATCTTGTTTGTGTTTTTTTCATACATGCACTCATGCATTCATGTGCATTGTTCTCAAGATTTCAAGGGACTTATAGGTAATTTTGCCAATATTTCAGATGTCTATGCCTATGAATGTTGAAAGGAGGAATACTCAGAAGTACAATTTCAAAATTCCTAATATGTTAGAGTTGAGAAAGCTTGGAGCTTTAGGGGTTGATACTGATGAGTTCTGGAAACATTATGGAAAGCTTTTGTTCATCTAAAAGACCGATATACCAGAGGGGATTCTCCCTACCTTGGTTCATTTATATGATCCTTTGCACCATTGCTTCACCTTTCCTGATTATCAGCTTGTGCCGACTTTGAAGGAGTATTCCAATTGGACGGGTTTTCCTACTTTGGACAAAGAGTTTCTTTTCAGTGGCTTAGAGAGGGAGCTTAACACTAAAGTCATTGCCAAAGCCCTTTTTATTAAGGAGTCTGATTTTAGTGGGAAGTTTCTTCCAAAAAGATATGTTCGTGGTATTAATGTCAAGTTTTTAATGGGAAAAGCTTCTACTTCTCTTACTTTGGGTCATAAGGATGCATTTGAGGCTATTCTAGCTTTGCTTATATATGGGATTGTCTTGTTTCTCAACTTAGATGGTATTGTAGACGAGAATGCTATTAAGATTTTCTTGAAGAGAAATCCGGTACCTACATTGCTTGGAGACATGTATCACTCTATTCATCATAGGGTCACCAAAGGTGATGGAGAGATTGTGTGTTGTACACCTCTTCTCTATAGGTGGTTTATTTCTCACCTACTAAAATTCGATGTCTTTACGGATAATAGAGAGAAGTGAAAATGGTCTCAAATGATTATGTCTCTTAATCATAAGAATGTAACTTGGTATTGTTCCTATTATGATACTAGAGTGCTTATTGACGGTTGTGGAGGTTTTCCTAACATACCTTTTCTTGGTACACGTAGGGGACTTAGTTACAACCCTATTCTTGCTAGGCGACAGTTGGGATATTATTTGAAGGACATACAAAGCAACCTTTAAGTATCTAGTTTCTTCTTTCCTAACGGTGTAGATCATGTAGAAATGAAGAAAAGGATTTCTCATTCTTGGCATATGGTTCATCGGAAAGAGAAGGGTCAATTCGGAAGACAACACCTTGCTCCTTCCGAGTGTTATATCCAGTGGGTTCGATCTAGGGATTTCAAGCTCAAGATGTGTTATCTACCTGAGGAGCCTTTGTTTCCTATATTTCCATTATCCGCTTTTCTTCCTCCCGTTGATGAGAATGAAATTTTTGAATGACAGAACCAGATGTTGAATACGATGTCGAGACATCTGGTTTGTAACAGAAAACATGGCAAGGTACACATAGTAACATTATTGTATTCTGATATAACAGATTCTAAATGTCCTAAGGGATGTTTAGACATCTTGACTGACATCTAGCAAGAACAATGCATAATACACCATTGAAAAGCATATACAACACAATTGAATTGTTAACCCAGTTTGATGAAAACACATCTACTCTGGGGGCTACCAAGCCAGGAAGGAAATCCACTATGTAGTATTAATTCAAAGACCCTCAACAAACCACTCAGTTTACAATCTTCTCACTTAATCACTACCAATGCAACTTTTATCTAAACAATACTTAAATACGAGAAACTCATCTCACTCCCCTCTCAATCACAACAGTGATAACTAAATAACAGTCAAGAATCAGAAGACTCATTTCCATGATAACACCTTAGAGTTTACTTAAAAGATTCCTCCAAGAATAATGTACCTCTTACTTAACAGCTTCGAGGTTTACAAAAAGAAACAACCCTAATGATTACATCATTTAGTATATGGCTGTTACAAGACACAACCCTAATGATACAAATTTTACATCTTTGGTTGGTTACTAAAACTAGGTTACAAGACTTCTTTTTATAACCTAATCCCAACTAGATTTGGGCCTTCTAAAACGCAGCCTATCAACTGCTACAAATATGCAGAAAAATCTGCTACAAAAAGATCTTCAAAACTATAACTTCCTAAAATATCTCTATATTTATAAAGTCTATATTTATTCAATATTTTTCTCTAATTCAGATTTGAATCTTCAAGATCTTTAAATCAGCGCCACCTTGGATTGCTTTAAAATCTCTAAATATTATGCTTTTGTTAAATTATAACAGAATCTCTGATCCACCTGTATCAGTTCATGATGTCGAATGACTGCATAAGACATATTCTTCAAGATGTTGCTCCATATGTTGAAACACTTCAACTCAACATGATCAGGCGCACAATAGGACTTCTTTGCTTAACATGTTCTTATTTATCAATATCCTATATAATTTATTGTTGCTATATTTGTTTTACAAAATTGATGCCAATCCTAGAAATACATAAATAACAATCTCCCCCTTTGTCAATTTTTGGCTAAAACAAATATATAAAAAAAATTACAACACAAATTCCTGCAGCAAAACTGAAAAAACAACAATAACATTTTTCTTCATCTTGACAGGACATGTTGCTTGACACCTTCATCAACAACATTCCTTAGCATTAGTGGAAATAGCAGTGGACAAGAAGTAGAAAGTCTTAAACTCTTGACAGAACTCATCCACTACTACCCTTATCCATTCAGGTGCCAAAAACATTCCTCACAGGTTGAGAAACACTCCCCCTCAAGGAGACCAATGGTGACATAAGAGAACAAGTTACCTATCCCCTTATGTAACTCAGAACACAAGTCACAATTGTGTTCATAACTCAGGACACAAGTCACAATGACTACCATTCAACATTTTCCATGACATCTTAGGATCACATCTGAAGCACATATGGCATAACCGTTTGAACAAAACCTATATGCACACCATCTAAGCAAACCATTTCTCCCCCTTTTTAGCCAAAATATGGCAAAGAAAACCTTCACAGCACCACACCCACACAGTACTCACCCAGTTACAAATAAAACCCATAATAGATAGGAAAGAATGAAAACAGTCACAGGTTGAATGAGGAGAAATGCTCTATATAAATAGGAAGTTCTGACCTATAAAGTAACGGTCGTTCCTTGAATGAAGACGCATTCTTGGTCAAGGATCGTTATTTTAGGAGCAAAAACTTATACACCAATTAAAGTGAACCATCCAAAACAAACTTTTAATGTATGACTTTACTTTTTCAAACAAAGAAACATGTATTTCACATCCTTCTGCCAGCACCGTCCACAATAACTCCTTGTTTGGCTTAAGATAAACATGTTCTAAAACATGTGTAACACTAAGAGTTTATTTGTGTTTGAAGAAATAACAAACCTCAGACTAAGCAATGTCTGAACACTTACCCCTTTTCTCTATGTTTGCCACAAATTGACAAACATAACAAAAAAACTCTTTCCAACTAAAGGATATGATCACATAACAATTTTTAAACCTCTCCTGAGTAAGTTAATGTTCCAACTAGCTTCACACAACTAAGTAAAATATATCAGCCTGAGAAACACTTAACCATACTTAGTAGAACATGTTACGACATGATGTGTGACATCACAGATCCTTATCAGAGTCAACCATTCTGAGTATGAACAATCCAAGGACACTTGATATTATGTACTTTTCTCTCCTTTTAGCCATGACATGTATTGTCTAGACCACCAAGAATATTACTACACCCTCTTAACTTCACAAGTCTAGCTGCACAAAAGTGTAAAACTCCCCCTATCAAGCATGACATATGCTCCTTTGTACTTTGATGAATGGAAAACATAAGATGCATCTTCATGTCTTCAAGTGCTCACTCTTTATTCAACCAACATGTTGAACACAATCATCCCTTGTACCAATACACACATGATCCCCTCTTGGTTTGTTGTCATCACAGGCTCCAAATGCTGATCGATTTCTCACTAGTATGACTTAACACTAGGACTATATTCCCTTCACAGGCTTTTCTTCTTGACCAGACACTCCAAACAATACTTATTCATTCATCTAATTCTGACATTAGAATCAATTTATGAATATCCACATTCAGACTTTCAAGCAATCACTATCTGATCTACTACAGTCTTCTCTATAATCTTCTTCCAAGGTAAACCTTCTACTTCATCATTCTCCCGTATGATAAGATATAGTAATTTGATACAATGTAGACAATCATCCCAGATAATGTCATAACACCAGTTAAAACATCTTCCACACACCAAGACATCGTCACCATGATTCTTGATATGTTCCATCAACTAGACTAACTATAGCATAGTAATCCAAGAACTGAAGACCTTCAACAACATTGTGTCACCAACTTGAATCAGAACTCCAGAAAGAGAAATAAACTCCCATCCACCTTAAAGGAGGACATAACTCCTTGAGTCTTCAACTCATCACCCTTCTTCCCAAGAGTAACTTGTTCCAAGACAATCCTCAAGACCAACCAGCTGCCACATTCTGATTATCTTGATTCTTAGAATCCACTATAGAGATCAACCAACTTACACAGACTGATCACCTCATTTATGAATCCTCATATGAAAGAGCCAACTGCCAAAAATTGTATTCTTCATGTTTGTCGAAATTATCACAAAGATATCCTGATCTACTCACTAAAATAAATCACATGTTCCACTTACTTACTATCAAACATACTTTGAATCTCAAGCATGTAATATCTTCTTCTTCTTGCAACTTTATCAAACTATCAAGAGAGAAATCTTTTTGAAGCATTCAATTTTTCATTCATGTAGATCATCATATCTTGAATTGATGTGCCACTTCATCAACTGAGATTCTGATGTTGAACTAGATGTTAGAACATTATGAGTCAACATCCAGCTATTGAATTCAACTCCTTCTTCTGCCACTTTATAGAACTTCCTCCCTAAATAGAACAAGAGTCCCATGTTCTCATAGACTTGATTCACCAACCATGTTTGAGTAGAAAACCTTCATTCTGTAGATTTTGCAGTAATTCCAACCAATCTCACACATTGATGAAAGTCTTCAAGTGCTTCTTCAAAGTCCTCAAACTTGCCACTTTCTAAAATTTCAGAAGGAATAGTTAAGAACCACACCATATAGCAATACCAAGGATGACACCTTTCCTTGAGTAAAGCATTCTTCACAAAGTTCTGATATTGCTATCTATTTTAACTTTATGATGATCATTCTGGTCTGCACCTGAACCAGAAATAGATCATTCCAAATGTTCATCAAATTTATGATGTCTACATAGTAAATCATCTCCATCTTCAGCATCAAAAATATCCAGACCAACTACTAACCAGGAAACTTTCCAGAAATAACAGAACCCCTCCCATGATTCTGCACAAACTCTGAGATGTTCCAAACATCTTGTTGAACATAACTAGTCTTTAATCACAAGGATAATCAATAAAATATTTGTGAACTCCACAAGCAACAATTGATCATAAATCCTTGTATAATATCCTTATATGTTCACTTGATTTTGAATTTCTCACAAATTCAAAAAAAAATCTCTTAATTCGCTTGCTATATATGATCCAGACTGACATTATCCATGACTAGTAGTAGAGAAAACTGCCAGTTCAACAACCATTCTGATCAGACCTCAGCAACATGCAAGCTACACAGAACCATTTTGCGCCCTTGCAGCAATAGACCATAGATAACAGCCTTAACTCCCCTGACATGAACAACCAAAGCTCCTTATGAAGATGAACACTTGGCACTAGATGAAACACACTAAGATTCCCACATTCTCAACATGAGGAACTGCCACTTCTTGCACTTGTTGAGCATAATCTCACCATGTTTACTTCAGATACAAAGAATAACCATATAATATACATGCAAGTTCTGTAATTTTAGATTGACATTAATTTTGTAAAACAAATATAGCAGCAGTGTGTATGTACATGATCTTTGCAAAACAAAGAAAACATTAAGAAAGGAATCCTTTTGTGCGCCCAAACATGTTGTGTTGATGTGTTTCAACATCTGGAACAACATGTCGAAAAAGATTTCAACACAGTTCATTCGACATCATGAACTACTGAAGATGGATTGAAGTTTTTGTTTTGGTTTCAACAGAAACATAATATTTTGAAGATTTAAATCAATCCAAGTGGCGCTGATTGTAAAAGATCTTGAAGACTCAAATTTACACTGAAGAAAAAATCAAATATTGAAAAATAGAGTTTCTATATTTAGAAATATTTTAGGGAGTTGTTTATTTGAAGATCTTCTTATATTTTGTAGCAGATTTTTCTTCATTTTTGTAGCAGCTGATATGCTGTATTTTTTAGGCCCAAATCCAGTTGGGAATAGGTTATAAAAAGAAAACTTGTAGCCTAGGTTGAGTAACCAACCAACCGAAGATGTAAAGATTATATCATTTGGGTTGTGTTCTCGCGGCAACTGTGCATAACAAGGAACAATGTTGTGGTTGTTTTATTTGTAAACCTTGAAGCTGCTAAGTAAGTGGTGGATTGTTCTTGGAGGAAGCTTGTAAGCAACTCTAAGTCATTGTCATGGAAGTGTGACTTCTGGTTCAAATTGTTTTTTAGGTAGAGAGCTGTCAATATCAGCAACTGAATGTTGGGACTATGAGACACCACTGAGGTGATTGGAAGTGAGGATGGATTTCTCATATTTAGGAGTTCCTAAGTAGAAGTTTCATGGGTAGTGATTAAGTGAGAAGAATGTAAATTGTAGGTGTTTGCTGAGAAGTCTTTAAATTGATACTACATATTGGATTTCCTTCATGGCTTGGTATCCCCTAGAGTAGATGAGTTTGCATCGAACTGGGTTAACAATTTGAATGTGTTCTTTACAGATTTTTTGTTTATCTTATGCAGTATGTGTGTAGAATGTGATATCAGACATCTAAACATCCTGGAGAATGTTTGAATCTGATATATCAGAATTTTAAATTACTGTTGCTTGTGCCTTGCCATGTTTATAAGTAACAGATAAGATGTCTCAACATCGTATTCAACATCTGAGTTTGTCATACCAGAATTTCATTACAACCCTTCTGATCAGATCACACCATATGATATCAAGATTTTGTCCTTACAGCTAATGAAGTCTTCAACATGAAAGCATTTATGTATTATCTAAACATACCACTAACACCTAGATCAGAATTTTCCCATTTTAATCCATATTATGTCAAAAATTCCACTGTTGACAATAATGTTGCTCTTCCAACTTCACACACATATTCTTGGATTACCTTCTAGGAAAAATAACAAAATGATGTTGTAATATCATATAGAACATCAGCTTCACATTACAGACAAAAGAGCACACCCTCTACATCATAATCAGGTTATCACCCTTTCCTGGTCACCTAAGAGAAATACACTCTCACAGAGCTCCTGAAACAGAGACTTCAGAAATATGAATTGCATCCACACATCAGATAAATAACCAGCTCCCAACAAGGTATTAGTTATCCAAGAAGAATTCACAAACAAACAACAGATGATGTTGTCTTGTTTTTGCACACACTGATACAATCAGCTGAATAGGGCCACCTCAAGTTGTCATTTTCTTATCCAAAGCAAATCAATTATAACCACTAGAACTAAATACTCAATACACTTCTTGACTCATAATGTTCAGACAGCAAGTATGCATAACTTCCAGACAAATACTAAGTCTCCCATCAAAGTATTCACCTTTAATCATATGCATCACAACAATAATAGACAAATACTAAGTCTCCCATCAAAGTATTTACTATTAGTCAGATAAGATTACCTTTTCACATAAGGTAGGCCAAGTAGTCTGACTTCTTCTTCTGCAAGCGTCTGACACCTTCTGATGATAATCAATCATGACATCCAAATAAGTCAGTGGCTTAATCCTAAACTCCATCCTGAGTAAAGTAACATTGGCTGAACACACACTTGAGATAATATTCTAGAATCTTTTTAGACATCAGTCTCAGTCACAAAAGGCTTCACAAATTACTATGGTTCTGAAGACAACTTCCATGGTAATTTACTTATACACAATCAAGGTAACACAAGAGGATCAACCAACAGTAGTTGGTCAAGCTTCTATGCCAAAACATGAACATATACAAAATCAGTAACATCTCATCAAACTTCTCCTTACAACTCAGTATTCAGACTGTCTGACTTTAGATGTCTTCACACCTAATATAGAAACTGGTCAACAATCTTGGATGCAACTTTATCCATATCACTCAACTACACAAGTTGACACATCTCCATAACTTCAACAGTTGCACAGACTATGATAAGGTTAAGTCCACACTCAAGACTCTTCTATTTCCAGAGGATTACATACATCTGAGCGGATGAATCTTCAAGATGTCACAAGCATAACACCCTTACCTTCATGTACATGGAGTCTCTTAGAAGTAATACTCCTTGAAACTCCTTTTTCACTCTTGCAGCAAGGACCAAAGGAACCTGTCCTTATGAGAACTAAACATGTTTATCACTCCTCACACATCTAAGATAAGTTTAAGACTAGAACCTTCTCAACATCAAGCATTTTCAGATAGATATGCAGCGAATCAAAACACAAACTCCTCAAAAACTTCAGGTGTCACGTATCAGCACTAGCAACATACTCCAGGTGATACCAGAATACCATATGTTTGAAAATAAATCAAACTGCCACAACTGAATCTCATCACCAGGATATAACAACATAATAGTCCATTCTCCACTTCTAGGGACCATTGACACAACAATAAGAACCTTTCATATACAAACAACTTTTCAGTAGAAAACTTCTACCTTGACCATGAACCAGAAAGTATCCCCTTTGGATCTCATCCAGAAACAGACTAGGATGCCTACTCTGATACCAATTGAAATTCTAGTATGAAAAAACCAGATGTCGAATCCAATGTCGACACATCTGGTCTGTAATAGAAAACATAACAAGGTACAAACAGTAACCTTACTATAATCTGATATAACATATTCTAAATGTCCTACAGGATGTTTAGACATATTGACTAACATCCAGCAAGAACACTGCATAATATACGATTGAAAATCATAAATAACACAATCAAATTGTTAACTCAGTTCGATGCAAACACATATACTCTGGGGGCTACCTAGCCAGGAAGGAAATCCATTATGTAGTGTCAAATCAAAGACCCCCAACAAACCACTTAGTTTACGATCTTCTCACTTAATCACTACCAATGCAACATAGATATGAGAACCTCATCTCACTCCCCTCTCAATCACAACAGTGATAACTAACTAACAATCAAGAATCAGAAGACTTACTTCCATGATAACACCTTAGAGTTTACTTAAAAGCTTCCTCCAAGAAAAATGTACCTCTTACTTAACAACTTTGAGGTTTACAAAAAGAAACAACCCTAATGATTACATCGTTTAGTATATGGCTGTTACACGACACAACCCGAATGATACAACTTTTACATCTTTGGTTAGTTACTAAAACTTGGTTAGAAGACTTCTTTGTATAACTTAATCCCAACTGGATTTGGGCCTTCTAAAACGCAACATATCAGCTACTACATATATGCAGAAAAATCTACTACAAAAAGTTCTTCAAAACTATAACTTCCTAAAATATCTCTATATTTAGAAAGTCTATATTTATTCAATATTTTTCTCTAATTCAGATTTGAATCTTCAAGATCTTTAAATTAGCACCACCCTGGATTGCTTTAAAATCTCTAAATATTTTGTTTCTGTTAAATTATAACAGAATCTTCAACCCACCAATATCAATTTATAATGTTGAATGACTTCATAGGACATCTTCTTCGACATGTTTCTTGATGTTGAAACACTTCAACTCAACATGATCAGGCGCACAATAGGACTTTTTTGTTTAACCTGTTCTTATTTAACAAGATGAAGAAAGAGAAAGAAGCATGGCTGCTTAAGAAGACGACTATGCAAGATCAACTAAAGGAGAGAGATGATCTCATTTAGTTACTTGAGCGGCGTGTCACGAAGAGGCCACAAGAGGATTTATTTTCCTCTAGTACTCCATCTACCATTCATCCTACATCCAGTTCTTGGAAGGTCATTGTTGATCAGTTGGTGAAGGATAAGGAAGACATGGAGAATCAATACAAGAAAGAGATTAAGAGGATTCGCATGAAGTACCAGCCATGATTTGGATCTTCTTCGAATATGATCCCTTACGCCTAGTTTACTTTTCTCTCATGTATTAGGGTTATTGAGACTTGTACTTCATTTGTAATCCTCACTTTGATATTAATGATAATGAGTTTTTTTAGTACTTCAAAAAAGTGTTTCTTTTATAAATATTGCAATTTATCTTATAGTCCCTTGAAATCTTTGCATTTGCATACGCATACCATGCACCATGCTTGCACTGGTTTTGCTTCTTGAGAGTTTTATATGGTTCTTATGTTGTTTCTTTGTCTTCATCCAGTTCTCCTGGCAAGCTGACTCATTACTATGGTACTCAAGCTAATCAAAGAAAGATGTAGGAAACCTTACAACAAAATAATCTCGAGCTGCACGAAGACGTTTCATCTCTGAAGGATAGCTTAGAAAGTATCATTTCTATGATGGAAAGCTTGGTGGCTTCTCAGAATCAGCCACCCCTACTCCTAATTCTCTAATATAGCGCACAGTCATCTCTGAGATTGTCACTGCATCAATTCCTTCTGAAACTGTCATTTCCGCTCACTATCGCATGCCTGCTAGCACACCATAGGGTATGCCAGTTGATTTCGTTCCTGCTGGTTATCCTCCTCCTCCTCCTCCTCCTTTTAAGACTGCTGCATTTGCTTCTCTTCAACCGGTAATGACTACTGCACCGCCTGTGATGCACACTGTAACACCCCAAAATTTGCCCTCTCATTTTTCATGGTATCTAGCATATCGAATTGCATTTGTAATTCCATACATTGCATAATAAAAAGATAAATAATAATAAAATAGGTCATGCATATTTGGTTGGTGTGCAAGGCATGTGATCGAGGTTTACTCAGTGGCCAAATCAACTATCAGGACTCAAGGTCGAAGCAGGCTCAGAACAGACGGTGGAGATGCAAAAGGAGGGTTTCCCACCAAAAAGAGGGAAATTCAAATTTGTCTTTCGTTAACCGGTTAACGCCTGTGAATTTTGGGCAAAATTTTCAAAATTCAGTTGGCGCCTCTCATTCCCTTTCCATTCTTCACTTTGCTTTGTGTTTCCACCAAACTCTAGAACATTCCACATTTTTCTCTAGGAATATTCCCAACCAACCCCTAGCTTAGGATCCAAGCCTTGTGCCTTAACCTAAACCTAACTCCAAACCTAATGCATATATAAGATTTGTTCATCAAGCATATAAGGATTGACCATTTTTTCACAAAAATTCATCACTCTCACAATCTCAATTCTCTCACTTTCTTCCATTTTCCCAAATTCACCAAAGCTTCATCATCAAGATCTTTCAAGTTTCGCATCGAAACTCGAAAAATCGGAAGCTTAGCCTTCATCATCTTCACCGATTCAGCGGATAATCGAAGAAATTGTCACGATTACGGTGTTATTTCACTGTTCGGAATCGGTTCAGATTCTCATCGATTGCATTTATTTTGCACACTCGTGGATCAAAGCTTGGAACCTCCGGTATTCTCTTCGTTCGTGCATCGATAAACATCATAACAATCACCAAAGCAAGTCTCCGCTTTGTAGGTTGGTGATTCCGAAACCACTTCTTGCTTTAACTTATTTCTCTTTATCTCGCTGTAAGACATTCTTAGTTTTGTTTTGCTTTTGTGATGCTTTATTCGGTTTGGTCATTAGTGGCTAGGATCATAGCATAATGGTGGTGTTAATAGGTGGTAGAAGGTTATATTTAGGTGGCAATTTGTCGCTCCCGATAAATGGGAAATGGCCCAAATAAAGGTACAGACGCGAACGGTCGGCGAAAAGGAACAATGAGAACACACAGCAGTGAACTCACTAGAAAAGAAAAGAGTCGCCAGCTAGGCATTTTTATCCCGGAGGAAAGGCAATGCTGCATAGACCTAGAAAGATACGGATAAGACGGTTGCGAACCAGAGAGACTGAGAAAGGGGGTTGGTTACAACCTGGGAATGTATTAGCACCCAGATTGTCCGCCGTACTCGACGGGATCCACGCTTAAAAGATTTGTGTTTTAAAAGGGGTAGTGTCAGTGCAATCTGTGTATAAAATAACTGGAAAAGGATGTACAGGTGTCAGTGTAAAAGAAGTGTGAAGTGTGATATATACAGTGTCAGTGTAAGAAAAGAGTATGCTCAAGATCATGAGGCTTAAAGATTAATGCTGGAAGGAGGGGGAATATACATAGACTTTTGTTCGATAACTGTTAAGTTATGCCTACGTATCCTCTCGTGCAATGAGGAAGTCAGAACACCGTAGTTCGACCCAAAGAGACTGAAAGATAAATTGACTTGTGAACTGCTTACTTGCCTATGCTCAAGTGTATGACCTGTCTGGCTCAGGTGCAAACTGTCTTGCATTAGACGGACGAAGCAAGTTCTCGTTTATGAGTGAAGATGATGAGAAAAGAATCCCGAAGGAGACGATTATTGTTTGTTTTTGAGTTTTCAATCTTTTATTGCTTTTTGAAGTTTGTCATAGGTTAATGAGCTCAAGCCTAAACCAATGGGTTAGTAAACTCATCACATCTTCCCTCTGATTAGGGGTAATGAGAATACCTTAAGTGTGAAGTCAGCTTCTCACACTTAATCACCATGATGTAGGATTAAGATCATTAACCTACTTGTGATTAATTAGATGTTTTTGGTGTTTTTGTTTAGTGTTAAGTAATGAGGTTAAGCCATAATCAAGGATTAAACAGACTCATTACACCATCCTAATAGAAGGATAATAGATGAGAATGTTTAAGCTGAGGAAAGCTCCTCAACTTAATCCATGATTAGGAATTAAACTCATGACAAAACAAAGCCTTTATTAAGTGGATTTTAATTAGTGGTAAGATGATGAAGTGATTTTTAGGGTTTGTAAGACAACTTGAGGGGGACTTGTCCATTAACACTAGGGTTAGTCCTTCTTAACCAATTAAGGAAGAATTAGAACCCTAATGCAAGGCCCAAGTTACAAGTGTGATGTCTTGATGATTATTAAGTGAATTGATTAAGAGATTTAAACACATTAAGGGTTTAACACTTAGGATTAAAGTTATACACTCCATCCTAATAGAAGGATGCAGGCATAAGCTTAATCACAAAGCCTTAAAGCCTTTAGGGTTTAGTCCCTGATTATGAGGTGAGAAGAGAAGACTCAAAGAGACACAAAGGTAAAAACTAAGAGGGGATACTAATCAAAACCCTAATCATTGTCATGCTTGGTTGTTCCTAAGGTTTGTGAGGTTTAACAAGAAAGATCTTCAATGGAACCACCAGGAAGCAGATGAAAGGATCAGGAGAAGCAAAGCAACTTGCTTCATTTAAGAAGACAAGTCACTTGAGGGAAGAAAGTGAGAAGAAAAAGAAAGAGCAAGCTCAATCTCATACACATAACAAAATGCAGCATGGATGCAAGAGAGAGATGAAAAGAAAATGTGAGAAGTGAAGGCAAATTCACTTCTCAAAGTTGCTTACCATCTGAAAAGTTAGTGAAAGAAATGCAATGCAATGCCAAATGGAATGAAATGGCATGATGAGAAACAAAACCAGAAGCACATACAAGATGTTAATGATTCTATGAGATGCTACAATCATGAAACAACACATGAGTATGATCATACAAGCTTATGGATGCAAATGAAACAAGTTAAGAACCATGAACATACATGAGAAGTTATGAAATGCAAATGGCCTACATTATGACAAATGCAAGATGTAATGATCAAACATGCTTTCAATATGTCTTAAGATGTCAAATGGATCAAATGGATGCATTAAATACTATGGCAAGTCATGTTATGCAAGCAAATGCAAGATGGATGCATATGGAAGTCCAAATTAAGGTTTATGATCAAAGCATCAAACAAAAACCAAAATCAGAAGCAAACATCAAGACAAAAAATTGAAAATGCATTCAAAGGATCCCTAATCCTATACTAACTCACTGCCCAAAGGAGAAGTTCCAACTCTTAACCTAATTCAAGTTATGATTTTCCTAAGTTTTCTAGGGTTTTAGGGTTCCTTAACAAGAAAAATGCCAAACAAATTGAAAATGAAAGATCAAATCATGCCAATTTAATCTCACAAACTACATGCTAAACACAATGCAATGCAAAAAGAACCAAAGTCCAACTCTCAATGGTTAGGCAGAAATGATTTTTGGAAGTTTGGATCAAAATAATGCATTAAAATGATTTTAATTCCATGAAAAATTCTCAAAATGCATCAAGATCAAAAAAGAAATTTGGTTTTAGGGTTGGACAATGTTTCTAAATGTTTTTAAATGTTTCATGAATTTTTTGGTGATTTTTAAATACCTAAAAGCATTTTTAATTAATTAATTCTCATTAATTAATTAAAAATAAACTTTTAAATATTTAAAAATATTTTTAAAATGCAAAAAATAAAAATAAAAATATTTTTGTGTTCTGAAATTTAATAAAAGTTTGTATAAAAAATTTCAGAATTTTTGAATAAGTTTTGCTATTTTAAAATAAATGGAGAAATTAAATGAAATAGAATGAATTAAAATGAAATAAAAGGAAAAGTATTCACATCCAACGCATCAGATTCAAAGTTGGGAATCCAGGGCTGACTGCGCGCGCTATCATACGGCTGGTATCCAAACTGGCTAAAATGAATTAATTAACTTAATTAATTAAGATTAGGGCTAAGTGGATGATCTGGGCCGTTGAGCACGCGCGGGAGTGGACTAAGTCAACTCATCCAACGCTCAAAATTCAAACTACATTAATGACAGGATTAAAACCCTAATTATTTTCAGGTGGCCGGAGAAGACCTCCGGTCGTCTTCTTCGGTGGGAACCCCACCTGAAAATCCCTAAAATCCTCAAAACGTTACTAAAATGAAATCTAAAAGAACAGAAATCATCCCCACATCCCCCTAAATCAAAACCCTAACACAAAACTCATTTATTCTTCCTCAATCAACTGAATCGAAACAAAACATTTTTTAGGGCAAAAGTTTCAGAGCAAGATTAAACTCTCATTTCTTCACCATTTTCAAAACCAAGAACATCAGAGTGACCAGTGAATCATGAAGAACAACTTAGGAACTTAAAAATCCATTTCTGGAAAAAATGTTCATGAAACTACCTGAGTTTGAAGCTTTCCAGTCTACAACTTTCTGACCCCTTCTCTTTGTGCAATCTACTCCTTTTGGGCCCTTGATGAAATCTTGATGCTTAGAAAGAGTTTGTGATGGCTGGTTTGGAAGTTTGAACAAGTTCTGTTCAGGGTGGTGTGAGAATCGTGTTTGTGATTCTTTGAGTTTCAGGTTGTTTTGAAGGGTGCTTTGTGTTCAATGAAGCATGGTGAGAAGGTTTGTGAAGTTTGTTTGAGTGTTTGTGGCCTGTGTTGTGTGTTTCGAATGCTTTTGCTCAATGGAGTGAAAATGAGAATGTTGTGGTGTGGTGTGTTTCAGGCTGGCTTATGCTTATGTTTGGCTTGCAATTGATTTGTATAAACAAATGCTATTGGTCAGATGACATGACATGTCCTTTTGTGATAGGTATGGTTGCTTTTGCAAAATGTCAACTTTTGTGTAAGAAGGGCATGTGCAACTTGCTAGCCTAGTACAACAAGGGTGTGCTGCGCACCATGATGGGGGAAAAGGGCTAGGATGGTTCAGCAAACTAGGCAGCAAGTGGGTGAGGAGATATGATGACTTTTGCAACTTGGTTCACATTGGTTCTTATGGAAGAAACTTGATCCATGGGCCATGAAACATGTGATTTTTTGGGTGCAATCTGACTTTTGAATGTTGTGTGATCATGTTGTGTGAATTAGAAGTCCATTTGATAGCTTAATTGGCCTTGAGAGATGAATTTGCAACTTTGCCTCTTTGGTGCATGACTTGAAATTTAGTGATTTTTGCCAACTTTGACAAACCATAACTTTTGATCAAAAATGAATTAGGTCATGTTCTAGTACTTTTTGAAAAGGTAATGATCTATTCTACAACTTTCATGACCAAAGTTTTTCCATTTGAAGCTTTCTTGAATCAAAAAGTAAGGGTTGAAAAAGTTGCCTAAAATGACATTTCCATTAAAAGTCAACCTTGTCCAAAAAGTCAACTTTGCAAAATGTAAACACCCCAAATTTTCCCTCACCCATTCACACCATGGCTTGTGATCATTTCATATGCATAAACACAATCATACCATCTCATATCACATTTTTTATTCACTGCATAGATTCTAAGTCATCTGCATCTAGGGTTTGTGATCTGAGCAGTCAAAGGGCCTCTTGAGCCATTCCAAAGGCCATCAATCACTTCAAAGGGATCCATATGTGTTCAAGCATCATATTACATCCTCTCAAAGTCAAGAATGCCAAAGGATCACAAGAACTGGGATTGGTATGGAGGCAGAGTCAGGTCTAACTGCACAGATGACCTAAAATTAGGGTTTTGGTTTCAGAGGCCATAACTTCAAATTTTTTGGTCATTCTTGTTTCTATTGGTCTCTATATGGTATAGGGAGTATGCATATCAATTTTCATGAAGAAATTCCATGGGGAAGTCATCTGATCAAGAGTTGACTTTTCAAGCAAGTCAGTGTAAAATCAGGGCATCTGAGGCCCCCAATGACCCAACCAAGGGGTGATCTTCATCATTTTGAGTATATTTGATCTTTATTTGATCATGGAATAAGTTTTAAGTTCACAAAATTCAAGAATTACAAGTTTTTGCAAAGTTGACTTTTTAGGGCATGGTTGACTTTTAATGAAATGTCATTTTATGCAACTTTTTCAACCCTTGCTTTTTGATCCAAAAATGCTTCAAATGGAAAAACCTTGGTCATGAAAGTTGTAGATTAGATCTTTCCCTTTTCAAAAAGTACAAGAACATGACCTAATTCATTTTGGATCAAAAGTTATGGTGTGTCAAAGTTGGCAAAAATCATTAAAATTCAAGTTATGCACCAAATGGAAAACTTGCAAATTCATGTACCAAGCATTCTAGTGACTTCAAAATGACTTCAAAACTTCATCATATGATCATACATGACCCCAAAAACAGAATTGGCCCAAGGGATTTTGCATTGCTTACTTTGGTTTTCAAAGATTTCTAAGGCATTTTCCATAAGTGTGCAAAGAGGGATTCTTGGCAAAATCATCTTCCCATGAGTTATGTGATCACTAAATGACTCCTATGCATTGCCATGACTAAATGTAACATTGTGCAACAAAATTCAGCAAGGAATGCTTCATGTACTTAGCACAAAATCATGAGAAAACACAAGTGAACAACTTGCAAAATCACTCTCAATCCATGATCCACATGTTGCAGTCATTCATGAGCAATCCAATGGTCATCCTTGAATCAAGCTGAAGCAAGACATGCCCTAACACAGCTGCTGCCATAGCCCATGCTGCAAGTACCAATCACATTGACTTTTTGGCAAAAACTCCCATACTCTTGGCACAGTAAACAGCCACCCCTACTAACCTGCCCCACAGGCTATCCACACAACTTGGAGATGTTATAGCAAGGCATTGGGCATTGAAGCAAGCAAGAACACAGCATACCACAAAACCTGCAAAAACTCTTCTCTCTTCGAATCTCATTCTCCAGCCATCAAACACCCCATTTCTCTTCACCAACAAGTAAAACACACTCAAAGGAGCCAGAATCCACCATTGGAGTAGCTTGAAACTTCACAAATCCTGACTGTGGAATCTGCTACACCAGAACACTTCTCCTCACACCAGCCATCCACAAGAACTTTGAAGCATCTCATTGAGTTCAAGGGGGTCAGGGAAGTTCATTTGCACACAAAGGAGACTCTGGAAGCTCACTATTGAAGCTTTCCAGCTCAGGTATGACCATGAGCATTTTTTCACAGAGCTTGCATTTTATGTTGTAAATTGATGATGTATGTCTTGCTGGTCATGGGGATGTCTTTAGATTTCAAAATAGTGAAGAAATGACCATTTTATGCTTCTCTGAAATTTTGCCCGTGTTTGAGTTTTGGCTTGTTCTTCTTTGTTCATGATGGATAAATGGATTTCAAGTGGGGGTTTTGGTTTAGAATGATTAGGGGGTCATTTTGGTGAAAGAAATTTGAGAAATGGTGACCTATAGAAGAAGCTAGGTTTTTGAGTCGTCGGAGAAGACGACCGGAACACTGTTCCGGTCGCCTGAGAGTTATTATGCCCTAATCTCATTAATTAACCAACTTTGAATTCTGGCCGTTGATTTGCTTCTCCCGCGCGTGTTTGGACGGCCCAGATGAGTCATTATGCCCTAATCTTGTTTAATTAAATAAATCTTAATTAATTAAGTTAACATTAAACCACAGCCATCAGATCACGCGCGTTTAAGGATTTTGAATCTGGGCCTTGGATTGTGCTTACCCCCAGTCTTGTTGACTTGCACGCAGGGCCTTTGGATCTCTCAACTTTCAATCTCAGCCACTCATACTGCATACTTTGTATTTTTATTTCATTTTCTTTATATTTTATTTCTCATATTTATTAAAAATAGCAAAAACCATTTAAAAATTATGAAACTTTTTGTCAAGAGTTTCATTAATTTTTAAGACACAAAAATATTTTTATTTTCATTTTAGCATTTAAAAAGTATTTTTAAATATTTAAAAGTTTATTTTTAATTGATTAATGAAAATTAATTTATTAAAAATACTTTTAAGTATTTAAAAATCACCAAAAAATTCATGAAATGTTCTAAGACATTTAGAAACATTGACCAACCTTCAAACCAAATTTATTTTTTGATCTTGATGCATTTTGAGAATTTTTCATTGAATTAAAATCATTTTTATGCATTATTTTGATCCAAACTTCCAAAAATCATTTATGCCTAACCCTAAAGAGTTGGACCTTGATTCTTTTTGCATTGCATTGTGTTTAGCATGTAGTTTGAGAGATTAAATGGTCATGATTTGATCTTTCATTTTCCATTTGTTTGATAATTTTCTTTTTAAAGAACCCTAAAACCCTAGAAAACTTAGGAAAATCATAACTTGAATTTGGTTAAGAGTTGAAACCTCTCCTTTGGGCATTGGGTTAGTATAGGATTAGGAGTCTTTTGAGTGCATTTTCAATTTTTTATAATGTTGTTTGCCTCTGATTTTGGTTTGTGTTTGATGCTTTGATCATAAACCCTAATTTGGGCTTCCATATGCATTCACCTTGCATCTTCTTGCATAACATGACTTGCCATGACATTCCATGCCTCCCTTTGATTCATTTGACATCATGAGACATATTGAAAGCATGTTTTATCATTGCATCATGTATTTGTCATGTTGTATGCCATGTACATTCCATAACTTTTCATGTATGATCATGTGTCTTAGCTTGCTTCATTTGCATCCATGAGCTTGTATGATCATCCCCATGTCTTGATTCATGTTTGCATCATCTCATAGCATCATTATCATCTCATATATGCTTCTGGTTTTGGTTTGCATCATGCCATTTCATCTCATTTAGCATTGCATTGCATTTCTTTCCTAACCTTTCAGGTGGTAAGTGAATTTGAGAAGTGAATTTGCCTTCACTTCTCATAACTTCTCTTCATCTCTTCTTATGCATCCTTGCTGCATTTTGTTTTGTGTTTGAGTTTGAGCTTGCTCATTCTTCTTCTTCCCACTTTCTTCCTTCAAGTGACTTGACTTCTTGAATGAATCAAGTTACTTTGCTTCTCCTGATCCTTTCATTTGCTTCCTGGTGGTTCCATTGAAGATCTTTCTTGCAAACCTCACAAACCTTAGGAACAACCAAGCATGACAATGATTAGGGTTTTGATTAGTCTCCCCACTTAGTTTTACCTTTGTGTCTCTTTTGAGTCATCTCTTCTCATCTCATAATCAGGGACTAAACCCTAAAGGCTTTAAGGCTTTGTGATTAAGTTTATGCCTGCATCCTTCTATTAGGATGGAGTGTATAACTTTAATCCTAAGTGTTAAACCCTTAATGTGTTTAAATATCTTAATCAATTCACTTAATAATCATCAAGACATCACACTTGTAACTTGGGCCTTGCATTAGGGTTCTAATTCTTCCTTAACTGGTTAAGAAGGACTAACCCTAGTGTTAATGGACAAGTCCCCCTCAAGTTGTCTTATAAACCCTAAAACTCACTTCATCATCATATCATTAAATAAAATCCACTTAATCAAAGGCTTGTTTTGTCATGAGTTTAATCCCTAATCATGGATTAAGTTGAGGAGCCTTCCTCAGCTTAAACATTCTCATCTATTATCCTTCTATTAGGATGGTGTAATGAGTCTGTTTAATCCTTGATTATGGCTTAACCTCATTACTCAACACTAAACAAAAACACCAAAAACATCTAAATAATCACAAGTAGGTTAATGATCTTAATCCTACATCAAAGGTAATTAAGTGTGAGAATCTGACTTCGCACTTAAGGTGCTCTCATTACCCCTAAACAGAGGGAAGATGTGATGAGTTTACTAACCTATTGGTTTAGGCTTAAGCTCATTAACTTATGACAAAATCCAAAAAAACAATAAAAGACTGCAAACTCAAAAACAAACAATAATCGTCTCCTTCGGGATTCTTTTCTCATCACCTTCACTCACAAACGAGAACTTGCTTCTCCCGTCTAATGCAAAACAGTTTGCACCTGAGCCAGACAGGTCATACACTTGAGCATAGACAAGTAAGCAGTTCACCAGTCAATTCATCTTTCAGTCTCTTTGGGTCGAACTACGATGTTCTGACTTCCTCATTGCACGAGAGGATACGTAGGCATAAATTAACAGTTATCGAACAAAAGTCTCTGTACATTCCCCCTCTTTCCAGCATTATTCTTTGAGCCTCATTATCATGAGCATTTCATCTTGGTTCTTACACTGACACTGTATATTTTATCACACCTCACTTTCTCTTACACTGACACCTGTACATCTTTTCCAGCTATTTTATACACAGATTGCACTGACACTACCCCTTTAAAACACAAATCTTTCAAGCGTGGATCCCGTCGAGTACGGCGGACAATCTGGGTGCTAATACCTTCCCAGGTTGTAACCAACCCCCTTTCTCAGTCTCTCTGGTTCGCAAACCGTCTTATCCATGTCTTTCTAGGTCTATGCAGCATTGCCTTTCCTCCGGGATAAAAATGCCTAGCTGGCGACTCTATTCATCCCCAGTGAGTCCACGGCTGTGTGTTCTCATTGTCCCTCTCGCCGACCGTTCGCGTCTGTACCTTTATTTGGGCCAGTCCCATCTATCGGGAGCGACAGCTTGGCGACTCTGCTGGGGAACCTTATACTGCAACCAGGGCTTCTGGTTCTTTTGTGGGTTCCTCCTAGCGCTTGTTTGATTTGTGTTTACTGGGGTGTTATCTGTGCTTGTATGTTTGTTTTATTTACTGCTTTATGTACAGTTGTTTATTTGCTTTATTTATAACTTTACATATATCATACTGTCATGCTGTCTGGCTGGATCTGTTTTTGCTTTGGTGGGTGGGTGTTCCATTGAGAGTTAAGGTCCTATACCTGGGACCTGAGTGAAACCTAGGCTAGAGTGAATCATATTCTTTCCCATTCCATCTCGGTCTGGTGCGGGAATATGAAACACGGTTCAGACATGGGTTTCTTCTTGAGAACTCTGTGTTGCAGATTTCCTGCAATGCTAGGGCTATCTGGGAAGCCTGCTAAGTTTGGATGACCTTTAGTATTGACCTTCAGAAACTGAGGTGAATTAGAGGAGGAACTTTTATGGTTATTGTAAACACTGTACCTCCGGGTTAGAAATGTTTACACTTCTCATAACTGATCCAAGTCTGAGGATCCTTGTTTTAGAACACCACCTGTGAGGGGGTTGGGCTGTTTACAGGTTTGCAGGTACCCTTGACCTCAGCATACCTTGTTACTTTGATTTGATTAAGAATACTCCATGTTGGAACAGTTCTTGTGATTCTAAACCCTGGACATGTGACTCTTTATTTGAGTCCCCCACCTTGGTTACTGGACTTATAGACCTCCATCTGGATTTCTTGAACACACATGGACTTATATCAGAGCACTTGATCAGATCCAGATCAGTCACAAACCCTTGCATATCATTTGCATACATCCTCATTGCATCATTTTAACATGTGTTTATTTGTTTTTCAGGGTATCCATCCTATCATTTTGGCTTGGTTTTGACCCCATCATCAGCTTAGACCTATCTTCATCAACACTTGCTTCAGCTATCAGTCACCTGCTTCCTCAGTCTCAGCCTGTCAGTGGCCCATTTTCAGTATTGTCCTCAGTCATCATCATCAGCACCTATTCTTCATCAACATGGCACCTAAGAAGAGTAACATCTCCTATCACTTCTTTGAGCCTGAGCTAGCTAGCATCAGGAGGATTCAGACCCTGATTACTCCAGACCATATACCACTTTTTAGAGAACATTATGGAGGAATCCTTGATGTGGTTATGGATTTGGACCCTTCACAGAGGAGCTATATACACACTTGCCTGCAGTTCTATGATCCTCCCCTGAGGTGCTTCACATTTCAAAATTTCCAGTTGGAACCATTGTTAGAAGAATACTCATCACTGGTTGGTGTACCCATCAGGGGTGGAATCCCCTTCAACCCTGAGATGACTTTCCCAAGTAATGAGGAGATAGCAAAAGCATTACATCTGGAACCAGTTCTGATTGGGCAGAATTTGACATCTAAAGCTGGAATCTCTGGTTTTCATCTAGATTTCTTGACTTCTCAGGCTAGTTTGAAGGCCTCCCTGGGGGAGTGGAAAGCAGTCTGTGCTCTGTTGGCCCTCAGCATATATGGGGTCATTTTATTTGCAGATGAGCCTAGGTTTGTTAGCAAGAGTGCAATCCATCTTTTCATCCTGAGAAACCCAGTGCCCACTTTATTGGGGGATTTTTACTACTCTGCCCACCAGAGGAATGAGAAACAGAGGGGAAGATTAGTAAGGTGCTGTGCTCCTTTGTTCCATACTTGGTTGCTCAGACATTTGCCAAAGAATGATGCATTTCTGAATCCTCATCAACAACAAAATTGGGCTAAAAGGCTTGTTGCTCTAACCTCAGATGATATCAGATAGTGTACTCAGAGTACTAAGGGCAGAGATATCATTACAAGTTGTGGGCAATTTCCCAATGTGCCTCTGATTGGAGTGAAAGGGTGCATCAATTACAACCCTCTGTTATTCAAAAGACAGCTGGGTTATGCATTAGTCCATCCTCCTAGGGCACAGGATCTGACTGAGACCCTTTATGTTGAGATCAAGCCTAATCTGGCTGTTGTCAGGCAGGCAGCCTGGGCCTGGGACAATGTGCAGACTAAGGGGGTAACCATTCTGGGGAAGTGCAACAATGTGGCATCAGCACAGTACAATGGGTGGTCCTATACCAGAGCTCAAATTACAGGGATGCCTTTCACTATTGAAGATATGCCTGGACCTTCCACAGCACCACCTCCAGCAACTGTCAGCTTAGAGGAGTTTGAGAAATTGAAAGAGAGAAATGAGAAGTTGACTCAGGATCTACAGAAGACCCTCTGGGAGAGGAGTGATGGAAGATTGGATATTGAAAGGTTGGAGAAGTTGAAGATAGAGCATCTGGCTAAGATTGAGAAGTCTGAAGATTACATTAAGAAGTCTAGGGCTGGAGAACAAATTCTGAAGAATGCTTGCAAGGAAGCCCAGTTCCAGAAGGCCAGGACTGACTTGTATCTGAAGGAGAGCCAAGCTAGGTGGGTCAGGATCACCGAAGCTCGTACTCTGGAGGATAAGAGGGTCCAAGACAAGATAGGGCAACTGGAAGCTAGTGCAAAAGAGCAGCAGGAAGCCCTTGCAGCAGCCCAGAAGGAGATATCAGAGCTGAAGATCAGAGCTGGAGTGAAGAGGTCAAAAGACCAAAGTCAACACAAGAAGCTAACTGCAGCTGTTACTACCCGGAACCTCCTTATCAGGAATCTCACGGAGCGTCCAGCTGATCCTGTGACTGAAGCACTTCTCAAGGAAGTTCAGGAGGATGAGTTTGGTCTTAGTGTTTGACTATTTTCTTGTTGTTGCTTTCATTCCATGTACTTTTATTTTCTGTATTTTTGACCCCTCAGAGGGCTTGTATTTGTAAACAAACTATGTACCATTTGTCTTTTGTAATACATGTATCGGTTTGTTCCATCCGAGTTTACTTCAAAAGCAACATCAACAGCATATTCAAGGGTCTGGAAGGGTCAAAACTGAATGCCAAGCCGGATACCTTGAAAACAAATAAGCATACTGCATTGCATGCTAACCCTTTGTTTGTTTTGTAGGTTTTTGTTTTATTGTTGCTAACTCTGTTGTGATGTTCAGGAACTATTGCTCGACGCCGAGTATTTCCCCTCAACCGTCCGCACCGATATCCAACCCGTAACAACCTTCCGGGCATACAAATGGATCAGGTACAACAGGACCTTGCCGAGGTCAGAAATCAAATGGCAAGCGAGAGATTGGAAATGAGAACTCAGATGACGCAGTTTATGGAAGTGATGAACAACATGGCTCAGAGCCAAGAAAGATTGAGAGCCATGGTGGAAAGGCAGAATCAAGAAGAGCCCCATGTAGGGACTGCAGGCACAAGCAACAATGAGAGGGTCCAACCTCATGTTAATCCCCCTGTATTTTGACCCCACCTTCATCCGGAGATCAACATTCCTGCAAATGTTCAAGGGACTGCCACTGCAGGCAGGGTGCTGCAAGAGGATCCCCAGGAAGATCAGTTCACAGTAATGGGAGCTGGGGAGGAAGCTTATGATAGAAGGCTGGATGAGATAGCTGAGAAATTAAGGTCCTTAGAGTCTCAAAACTCTATGGGCTTTGATGTTATGGACATGGGCTTGGTAGACGGGGTCAGGATCCCCCATAAGTTTAAGCCTCCTTGTTTCGAAAAATACAACGGGACTTCATGCCCCCGGACCCACTTACAATCCTTCTTAGGGAGACTGAAGGCCTATACCATGGATGAGAAGCTCTGGATGTTCTATTTTGAGGATAGCTTGACGGGAGCTTCAAGAGAGTGGTACTCTCATCTGACAAGAGCAACTATCAGGTGTTGGAAGGACCTGGCAGAGGCCTTTATCAGACAGTATCAGTACAACTTAGACATGGCACCCAACAGGACCCTCCTAATGGGTATGTCACAGTCATCAAGAGAAAGTTTCCGAGAGTATGCTCAGAGATGGAGGCAATTGGCTGCTGCTGTTCAGCCACCTATGTCAGAGAGGGAGATGGCAGATATGTTTATGAACACCCTCCAAGGAACCTACATTGACAGGCTGGCTGCTTTCTCTTCCACTAGCTTTGCAGATGTTGTCATAGCTGGGGAGAGAATTGAGAGCCTGTTAAAAATGGGCAAAATTTCTGACAACGGTGCCAGCTCATCCAGCAATACAAGGAAGCCTTTTGTAGGCCCAAGAAGAACTGGTGAGACCAATGCTGTCCACATCAACAGGGGCAGGCCCCAGTATGTTCACAGGTCTGTGGCAGCAGTCACCATCCCCGCTCCAGCTCATCCACAACCAGCCTATCAACCACCGCAACCAAATTATCAGCAACAACTTCAGTACCAGCAACAAACTCAGTACCCTCCAAGAAATTACAACAACAGCAACACCAACCACAACAATCAGCAGAGACCATTCCAACAGAGACCTTCTCAGGCCAATAGGGTGATCGATCCGATCCCTATGCCCTATGCAACATTACTGCCACAACTCCTGAAACTCAACCTAGTTGAGCTAAGGACGTTGGCACCTCCAGATCCTAATAGTCTACCCAGGAATTATGACTCCAACGCCAGATGTGCCTTCCATTCAAATGCACCTGGCCATAGTACAGAGAAGTGCAGAGCCTTGCACATGAAGGTACAAGACCTGGTAGACTCCAAGGCTCTGAATTTTGCACCACCACCAAATGTTAACAAAAACCCTATGCCACACCACGGAGGTCCCATAATCAATGCAATTGAAGAAGACAAGCCGTCTTATTTGATAACTAGTGTGGGTCAGATTCGGACACCGTTGGTAGAAATCAAAGCCCAACTCCTCGAACGTCAGATGTTCCCGGGATGTGAGCTGGGGTGTGCTTACTGCAACATTTCAGTGAATGGTCGTGATAACTTGAGGGATGGCATAGATGGTCTTATCCAGAGTGGCCTGCTTCAAATTACAACATCATTTCCAACAAATCCAGCAATCTCACCAGCAACAATTCCAGTATCTCCTACAACTGCAACAACCATTGTTCCCGACAACTCTTCAGCTTCATCGACAAATGCTTCGTCTGTCATCTCAACTGACCAGATGTCAGCAGACATTCCTTCTACAACTTCAGCACCACTTCAGTGTGAAACTCCTACAACAACAACGTCCATCCTTCCAACAATGTCTCCCACAACATCAGCAGCAAACAATGAAGATGTCTCCACCGTCACAATTTATTATGATCCTGAGAATGATTCTGCCTATAATTCACAAAGTGCTACTCCCACACGAGCACCAGTCACAATATATTATGATCCACAGACTATCACAGTTCCTTCTGCAGCTGCTCTTAGTCCAGTCACTATCACAGTGCCTGGGCCGATACCTTATGAAAGCAGTAATGCCATCCCCTGGCATTACGGTGCTGATTTATACTGCGGAGGAAAGAAGATCACTCTTGAATCATCAACACCTACACCACAAATAGACAATGTGGGAGGAGGCGGAGGCTTCACTCGAAGCGGACGTCTCTTTGCTCCATAAATTCAAAAACCCACTGCCGAAGCAGAAGCTGTTGCCAAGGCAAAAGGAAAGAGCCTGGTGCAGGAAGATCCAGCTGTTAAGGAAGCTTTGAAAACACCCTTTGATCAAGAAGTTGATGAGTTTATGAGAATAATCAAGAAGAGTGATTACAAAATTGTGGATCAGCTTCATCAGACGCCTTCCAAGATCTCTATTCTATCATTGCTTATGTGCTCCGAAGCCCATCGGAATGCACTACTCAAAGTCTTGCACACAGCTTACGTGCCTGAAGAGATCACCGTCAATCAGTTGGAAGCTGTAGTTGGAAATGTTACTGCTAGCAATGGGCTAGGGTTTACCAACACTGATTTGACTACGGAAGGCCGCAATCATAACAAGGCCTTGCACATCACCATGGAATGTAAAGGTGCAGTCCTTTCCCATGTGCTGGTAGACACAGGATCATCCCTTAATGTCTTACCGAAAAAGGCCCTTGTGAAGCTGGAGTACGAAGGATTGGCATTGCGTCCCAGCAACCTGGTGGTGAGAGCCTTTGATGGTTCTAAGAGATCGGTTCTGGGGGAAATTGAGTTGCCCGTAACGATTGGCCCACAAACTTTCAAAACGACCTTCTACGTGATGGATATTCAGCCCGCCTACAGCTGTTTATTGGGTAGGCCATGGATTCACGCCGCTGGCGCCGTGACCTCAACCCTTCACCAGAAGTTAAAATTCGAGTGGGAGGGTCAAGTCGTTACTATCTATGGAGAGAAGGATATTTTTGTCAGCCACCTGGCTACCTACAAATATATTGAGATGGATGGGGAGATCCATGAAACAATGAGTCAGGGGTTTGAAGCCTTGAACGTGAATGAAACATCTGCTGTACCTGGAATCTCCATGTCATCTTACCAACAAGCCCGGAAGGTTGTTGAGGAAGGAACTGCCCAAGGCTGGGGTAAGGTTTTATCTGTGGAGGAGAAGAAGGACAAGTTTGGGTTGGGTTACAAACCAACTCAACAAAATCAAGCAGAGGCTGCTGAGAAGCCCGGTTTTGTCAGTGGGGGGATGCTCACCCCTGATGCTATCAACAATTTGGAAGACGAGCTGGAAGAGGAGCGCAATCTGGAGAATTGGATTCGTCCGAAGATCCCGGGGAGCAGTATCTCAAACTGGTCTTCCCAGGAAATCATAAGAGTTACTCATGCAGAGTAATTATTATTTCCTGTATTTTATAGCATGCATCAAGTCTTGCATCTTGCCCAAGATGACAAGACTCATTTTGTAATCGGGCCATCTGTACTTTTTGTGCAAACAAGATTAATCAATGAAATATCAGACATCTTTTTGCAAATGAGTCTTTTTCTTTTCCGCTCACTGTTTTTCCATTTTTCTTTTTGTACAAAAAATAAATGGCGATGTTTTCAAAATGACAACTTTATTTCACTTTTCTAAACAAGATTAAAATCAAATCACTAAAATGAACAAACTGAACCCTTGCAGAGAATGCCTTCTAGACAGCACCGACAACGGCACGGCTATGACTTCGTATGACTTTGACAATCCGATCAATCAAGCTGATGAAGGGGTTGAAGAAGAATATGAGCTTCCTGAAGAGCTAGCCAGGTTGTTGAGACAAGAGGAGAAAGTTATCACTCCTCACCAGGAGGAGGTGGAAACGATTAATCTTGGTACAGACGAAGACGTGAAAGAAGTTAAAATCGGGGCCTGCCTACAAGACTCGGTGAAGAGACAACTGATTGACCTGCTTCAAGAGTATGTGGACGTGTTTGCTTGGTCTTATCAAGATATGCCAGGGTTGGACACCGACATTGTTGTGCACAAGTTGCCTTTAAGAGAAGAATGCCCGCCAGTTAAACAGAAACTGCACCGTACTCGCCCAGACATGGCAATGAAAATCAAAGAGGAGGTACAAAAGCAGTGGGACGCCGGGTTCCTTGCTGTAACTAGCTATCCGCCGTGGGTTGCTAATATAGTACCTGTGCCTAAGAAGGACGGCAAAGTAAGAATGTGTGTTGACTACCGGGACCTGAACAGAGCCAGCCCGAAAGATGACTTCCCATTACCTCACATTGATGTATTGGTTGATAACACGACTCAGTTCTCAGTATTCTCCTTCATGGACGGATTTTCAGGATACAATCAGATTAAGATGTCACCTGAAGACATGGAGAAGACAACCTTCATCACACCCTGGGGCACCTTCTGTTACAAGGTAATGCCATTCAGACTGAAGAATGCTGGTGCAACATATCAACGGGCTATGGTGACATTATTCCACGATATGATCCACAAAGAAATAGAGTGTTATGTGGATGATATGATCGCCAAGTCCCTTACTGAAGAAGACCACCTGGTAAATCTGCTGAAGCTATTCAAGCGTCTGAGGAAGTACCAACTGAAGTTGAACCCCAACAAATGCACATTTGGGGTGCGATCTGGTAAGCTGCTGGGTTTTATTGTAAGCGAGAAAGAGATTGAGGTTGACCCTGATAAAGTCAAAGCTATTCAAGAGATGCCTGCACCGAGGACAGAGAAGGAAGTTCGAGGGTTCCTAGGTCGATTGAACTACATTTCACGGTTCATATCTCACCTTACAGCAACCTACGAACCCTTGTTCAAGCTACTGAGAAAAGAACAAACGGTCAGGTGGAACGAAGACTGCCAGAAGGCTTTTGACAAGATCAAGGAGTACTTACAAGAGCCTCCAATCCTTATGCCTCCAGTTGAAGGAAGACCTCTGATAATGTATTTGACAGTATTAGAAGAGTCAATGGGGTGTGTGCTGGGCCAGCATGACGAGTCTGGTCGAAAAGAGTATGCAATTTACTACCTAAGCAAAAAGTTTACCGACTGTGAACAACGTTATTCACTGCTCGAGAAAACTTGTTGTGCTTTAGCGTGGGCTGCTCGCCGACTGAGACAGTATATGTTGACCCACACTACCTTATTGATCTCAAAGATGGACCCAGTTAAGTACATATTTGAGAAGCCAGCTCTTACCGGACGGGTTGCAAGATGGCAAATGATCCTCACAGAATATGACATCCAATACACATCTCAGAAAGCCATCAAGGGCAGTGTATTGTCTGAATATCTTGCTGAGCAACCCATTGATGACTACCAGCCTATGAGATTTGACTTCCCTGATGAAGACATCATGTTCATAAAAGCAAAAGATTATGAAGAGCCTGTTCACACTGAAGTGCCTGACCCAGAAGAAGAATGGACTATGATGTTTGATGGGGCTGTTAACATGAATGGTCGTGGTGTTGGTGCAGTACTCATTACACCCAAAGGAGTTCACATGCCTTTCTCGGCAAAACTCACTTTCAACTGCACTAACAACGAAGCTGAATACGAAGCTTGCATTATGGGTCTTGAGGAAGCCATTGACCTCAGGATCAAGACATTGACTGTGTTCGGAGATTCAGCTCTGGTAGTTAATCAGACTAACGGCAAATGGTACACACATCAAGATCATCTGATACCTTACAGGGATTATACAAGAAGGTTACTGACTTTCTTTACAACAGTCAAGCTTGAGTATATCCCTCGGGACGAGAATCAGTTTGCAGATGCTCTTGCCACCATTTCATCCATGATCAAAGTTCAAGCTGCCAACTTTGTACCTCTAATATCAGTGTCCAGACTCGACAGACCGGCATATGTGTTCGCAGCAGATGTTGTCAAAGATGATAAGCCTTGGTTCCACGACATTAAGTGCTTCTTGGAGGATCAAACATACCCACCTGGGGCATCTTCCAATGATAAGAAGACATTAAGAAGGCTGGCTGGTAGCTTCTTCCTGAATACTGATGGCTCCCTGTACAAGAGGAACTTTGATATGGTACTCCTCAGATGTGTTGACAAGACGGAAGCAGATTTGTTGATGCATGAAGTGCACGAAGGATCTTTTCGTACCCATGCTGGAGGGCATGCCATGGCTAAGAAACTGTTGAGATCGGGTTATTACTGGATCACAATGGATGCAGACTGTTGTGCCTACGCCAGAAAATGTCATAAATGCCAGATCTATGCAGATAAGGTGCATGTGCCTCCCAATCCTTTGAACATAATGTCTTCACCCTGGCCCTTTGCTATGTGGGGCATTGACATGATTGGCAAGATTGAACCAACTACTTCAAATGGCCACAGATTCATCTTGGTCGCCATTGATTATTTCACCAAGTGGGTCGAAGCAGCTTCCTATGCCAATGTTACAAGACAAGTGGTAGCCAGATTTCTGAAGAGAGATATCATCTGTCGATATGGAGTTCCCGAGCGAATCATTACTGATAATGGTTCCAACTTAAACAACAAAATGATGGCAGAGCTGTGCCGGGACTTCAAGATCTGACACCACAATTCTTCTCCTTACAGGCCAAAGATGAACGGCGCTGTTGAGGCAGCTAATAAGAATATCAAGAAGATTGTGCAGAAGATGGTAGTCACCTACAAAGACTGGCATGAAATGTTACCATTTGCCTTGCATGGGTACCGCACGTCAATCAGGACATCCACTGGGGCAACACCGTATCAGCTTGTGTATGGTATGGAAGCAGTCCTACCTGTTGAAGTTGAATTACCCTCTCTGAGGGTATTGATGGATGTTAAGCTGAATGAGGCGGAGTGGGTCCGATCCCGATATGAGCAGCTGAGTCTGATTGAAGAGAAAAGATTGGCCGCAATCTGTCATGGGCAGTTGTATCAGAAAAGGATGAAGAAAGCCTTCGATCAGAAAGTCAGGCACCGAGAGTATCAAGTTGGAGATCTTGTGCTGAAGAGAATCCTCCCTCCTCATACAGACCACAGGGGCAAATGGACTCCAAACTATGAAGGACCATTCATGGTAAAGAAAGTTTTCTCTGGTGGAGCACTGATGCTCAGCACCATGGATGGTGAAGACTTCCCGTCTCCTGTGAATTCAGATGCAGTTAAAAAATACTTCGCATAAAATGACCCGCTGGACACAAAAATAGAATGTAAGTCCAGGCAAAAATAGGGCATCCCGGCGTGTCAAAAACAGAATAAAAGACTCGGGCAAAAATAAGGGAAAATAAACAAAAGATGTACACCCGCTGAGTTGAAAAGCCACATTGGACAACTCAGGCAAAAATGGGTATCCCGATGGATTGAAAACCCGAAAGGGCGATCCATGCAAAATAAGGAAATAAGCGAACAACTGCATTCTGAATTCGTCTGTATTACCTACAACTTGGTAAAGCCTCTAAAGGATCAAGCTTCAATCGGAATCAGCCTTCTTCAGAAAGCAAGACGAGAAGAACGTCAAAATTCATGCGAGTCATAGCAAAAGAGGAAGCTCCTTGAAAGCGTCGTCAACATCGCCAGCACTTTGTTTCTCAATTTGTAACAGTCTCTTCATTTTAGGAGATTTGTTTCTTTGACTGTATCTCGCCAATTCAGGGCACATAAATTAATAAAATCAGATTTTTCAGTCATGTTTCGTCTTGTACATCTTTATTTGCAAGGAATGTCTGATGTCTCTAAAAAACTGATTGCATAAGTACAGATGTTTTTCTTCAAAAAATAAAAACACATGCTTGCAGGGAATATACTTACTCTCAAGTGTCCAAGCTCCTATGACGGAATCCAGTAAGGGATACCACGGGATTACTTGTGCGTTTCTATCTTTGCAGGATTGCAGGTATCCAAAGCGCAACTTGGGGCATGTAGGCTTCACCCCAGCAAGCTGGAAGGTCAACAAATAATCTCAGCATCCGAGGTGCTTTCTCCCCAGCTGAGTTGCCACCGATAACTTCCCCCAGCTAAGTTGCCAGTTGTCACTCCTCCCCAGCCGAGGTGCCAACCATTCTTCCTCAAGCAGAATACAAAGCCAGGGGACCATTTCCCCCACAGAGTTCCAGCCTCTATCCAGAAGAGCAACGCATGAAGGAGTCACAACAGAGTGGAGAAAGCTGCTACAAACCCCAGCTGGGTCCCTCATTCACTGGAATAGGTCTACCATGGACCCATTTCCCCAAGCAGATACATCTCGTCAGATCTATCAATGATCTCATCCCCAGCTGGGATGCCCATTTCAAGCAGATCGGCCAGAGATCTTCACAGCAACAGGATCCGGATCGTGATCCTTGCATAATCATGGCATTTGCATCATAGCCACCCACAAAGCGTAGCATTCCGTCTAAAATGGAGCATTATGGCAAAAGTCAAACATATAGCATAATCATAAGCCATTATTTGAATCAAACACTCGTGAATAATAAGTCCATCAGCATACAGAATACTTTCCCAAAATCCCCAGCGGAGATTCCCCAGCAAACCAGTTGCCTCACATTCACAAACACCAGTATATATACTCCCTTTGACACCTGCCCGCATCATCATTCCCCAGTAAAGTCGCCTGAACACTCTTTGCAAACAATACCACCCGCATCACAGATACTTCCTGGCACCCGTCCGTGTCATACTCCCAGCAGAAAGCCAAAGACATCTTCTTTGCACTCACGGATACTCCTTACATATGACAATCCTTTGACACCCGTCCGTGTCATATCTCCAGCGCAGTCGCCTACACTTTGTATATCAGATACTTGTTTATATTACACTTTTCTCCTTTTGACACTCGTCCGTGTCACTCTCCCCAGCAGTTGAAATACTCATCTATACAATACTCATACTCACTACACTTATACAGATACTCGTCCGTATCTTGTATATACCAGTCATGTCCCCACAGATTCGACACTAGTCCTTGTTCTTTGTTAACCAGTTGGTACTCGTCCGTACCATCATCTTAGAACATGCGTCAAGCGTTTGTTTCTACATGATACTCGTCCGTATCATAGTTTTAAGGATGCTCGTCCGCATCTTTAATCCATACACCGTGTCAAACACTGCGTCTTCTTAAATATAGATACTCGTCTGTGTCTACCATTCCCCAGAAGAGTCCCTTCAGATTCAACACTCGTCCGTGTTCTCTGTTAACCAGTTGATACTCGTCCGTATCATCATCTCTGAACATGTGTCAGTTATTTGTTTCTACCCGATACTCGTCCGTATCGTAGTCTTAAGGATGCTCGTCCGCATCTTTAATCTATACACAAATACCAAACACTTATACCTTTTGTTTCTTGGATGTAAACACTCGTCCGTGTTTACTATTCCCCAGTAAATCACCAACAACGCATTTTTTCCTTTTATCTGACACTCGTCCCGTGTCATGATAAACCCTGAGAGCAGCCGTACCCTGCTAGGTGGTCGTCCTCCACCTCTTGATGGTCGTCCTCCATCATGCTCATCCGATGGCCGTCCCCATCGTTGATTTTTAGCAGCCGTCCCCTGCTAGGTGGTCGTCCTCCACCTCTTGATGATCGTCCTTCATCATTTTATCCAATGGCCGTCCCCATTGTTGATTTTGGTTATCTGACATTCGTCCTATGTCATGACAAACCTTGAGAGCAGCCGTCCCCTGCTAGGTGGTCGTCCTCCACCTCTTGATGGTCGTCCTCCATCATGCTCGTCCGATGGCCGTCCCCATCGTTGACCTTTTATCCGGCATTCGTCCTATGTCGCGATATTTTCGGCAGCCGTACCCTGCCAGGTGGTCGTCCTCCACCTTAGATGGCCGTCCCCCATCTTACCCCTAACAGAGCAGCCGTCCCCTGCTAGGTGATCGTCCTTCACCTTTGATGACCGTACCTCATCATCTGTCATTTCATTTATTCTTTAACCCGATGGCCGTCCCCGTCGTGGTCCCTTTTCTTTTTAGCCCGATGGCCGTCCCCATCGTTGGTTACTTCACTTTATGAACTTGATGGCCGTCCCCGTCATGTTTCATCAATACCCATAGAATTTTTCAGCTTTATCTTGATGGCCGTCCCCATCGTATTTCTTTTTATCCCCAGCATGTCGGCCGTCCCCGTCATCGTTTTATTTTCCGCACCTTTCCAGCATGTCGGCCGTCCCCGTCATTGCACTTTACCCAGCAGTCGTCCTCTGCTCGACGGTCGTCCTCCGTCGCCCACACTTTACAATATACTTTATTTTCCTTTACAATCTATATCCCTTTTCTTCTTCATTCTGTGAGTGCAAATTTTGGACTGTCTTTGGTATTCAACCACAAGTTATCTTGTTTGCCTGTTAAGCCGTCGCTTACAACCTGCACAGCTAACTCATGATTGAATAGGGGCAGCTGTAAACACCCCAAATTTGCCCTCACCCATTCACACCATGGCTTGTGATCATTTCATATGCATAAACACAATCATACCATCTCATATCACATTTTTGATTCACTGCATAGATTCTAAGTCATCTGCATCTAGGGTTTGTGATCTGAGCAGTCAAAGGGCCTCTTGAGCCATTCCAAAGGCCATCAATCACTTCAAAGGTATCCATATGTGTTCAAGCATCATATTACATCCTCTCAAAGTCAAGAATGCCAAAGGATCACAAGAACTGGGATTGGTATGGAGGCAGAGCCAGGTCTAACTGCACAGATGACCTAAAATTAGGGTTTTGGTTTCAGAGGCCATAACTTCAAATTTTTTGGTCATTATTGTTTCTATTGGTCTCTATATGGTATAGGGAGTATGCATATCAATTTTCATGAAGAAATTCCATGGGGAAGTCATCTGATCAAGAGTTGACTTTTCAAGCAAGTCAGTGTAAAATCAGGGCATCTGAGGCCCCCAATGACCCAACCAAGGGGTGATCTTCATCATTTTGAGTGTATTTGATCTTTATTTGATCATGGAAGAAGTTTTAAGTTCACAAAATTCAAGAATTACAAGTTTTTGCAAAGTTGACTTTTTAGGGCATGGTTGACTTTTAATGAAATGTCATTTTATGCAACTTTTTCAACCCTTGCTTTTTGATCCAAAAATGCTTCAAATGGAAAAACCTTGGTCATGAAAGTTGTAGATTAGATCTTTCCCTTTTCAAAAAGTACAAGAACATGACCTAATTCATTTTGGATCAAAAGTTATGGTGTGTCAAAGTTGGCAAAAATCATTAAAATTCAAGTTATGCACCAAATGGAAAACTTGCAAATTCATGTACCAAGCATTCTAGTGACTTCAAAATGACTTCAAAACTTCATCATATGATCATACATGACCCCAAAAACAGAATTGGCCCAAGGGATTTTGCATTGCTTACTTTGGTTTTCAAAGATTTCTAAGGCATTTTCCATAAGAGTGCAAAGAGGGATTCTTGGCAAAATCATCTTCCCATGAGTTATGTGATCACTAAATGACTCCTATGCATTGCCATGACTAAATGTAACATTGTGCAACAAAATTCAGCAAGGAATGCTTCATGTACTTAGCACAAAATCATGAGAAAACACAAGTGGACAACTTGCAAAATCACTCTCAATCCATGATCCACATGTTGCAGTCATTCATGAGCAATCCAATGGTCATCCTTGACTCAAGCTGAAGCAAGACATGCCCTAACACAGCTGCTGCCATAGCCCATGCTGCAAGTACCAATCACATTGACTTTTTGGCAAAAACTCACATACTCTTGGCACAGTAAACAGCCACCCCTACTAACCTGCCCCACAGGCTATCCACACAACTTGGAGATGTTATAGCAAGGCATTGGGCATTGAAGCAAGCAAGAACACAACATACCACAAAACCTGCAAAAACTCTTCTCTCTTCGAATCTCATTCTCCAGCCATCAAACACCCCATTTCTCTTCACCAACAAGTAAAACACACTCAAAGGAGCCAGAATCCACCATTGGAGTAGCTTGAAACTTCACAAATCCTGACTGTGGAATCTGCTACACCAGAACACTTCTCCTCACACCAGCCATCCACAAGAACTTTGAAGCATCTCATTGAGTTCAAGGGGGTCAGGGAAGTTCATTTGCACACAAAGGAGACTCTGGAAGCTCACTATTGAAGCTTTCCAGCTCAGGTATGACCATGAGCATTTTTTCACAGAGCTTGCATTTTATGTTGTAAATTGATGATGTATGTCTTGCTGGTCATGGGGATGTCTTTAGATTTCAAAATAGTGAAGAAATGACCATTTTATGCTTCTCTGAAATTTTGCCCGTGTTTGAGTTTTGGCTTGTTCTTCTTTGTTCATGATGGATAAATGGATTTCAAGTGGGGGTTTTGGTTTAGAATGATTAGGGGGTCATTTTGGTGAAAGAAATTTGAGAAATGGTGACCTATAGAAGAAGTTAGGTTTTTGAGTCGTCGGAGAAGACGACCGGAACACTGTTCCGGTCGCCTGAGAGTTATTATGCCCTAATCTCATTAATTAACCAACTTTGAATTCTGGCCGTTGATTTGCTTCTCCCGCGCGTGTTTGGACGGCCCAGATGAGTCATTATGCCCTAATCTTGTTTAATTAAATAAATCTTAATTAATTAAGTTAACATTAAACCACAACCATCAGATCACGCGCGTTTAAGGATTTTGAATCTGGGCCTTGGATTGTGCTTACCCCCAGTCTTGTTGACTTGCACGCAGGGCCTTTGGATCTCTCAACTTTCAATCTCAGCCACTCATACTGCATACTTTGTATTTTTATTTCATTTTCTTTATATTTTATTTCTCATATTTATTAAAAATAGCAAAAACCATTTAAAAATTATGAAACTTTTTGTCAAGAGTTTCATTAATTTTTAAGACACAAAAATATTTTTATTTTCATTTTTAGCATTTAAAAAGTATTTTTAAATATTTAAAAGTTTATTTTTAATTGATTAATGAAAATTAATTTATTAAAAATACTTTTAAGTATTTAAAAATCACCAAAAAATTCATGAAATGTTCTAAGACATTTAGAAACATTGACCAACCTTCAAACCAAATTTATTTTTTGATCTTGATGCATTTTGAGAATTTTTCATTGAATTAAAATCATTTTTATGCATTATTTTGATCCAAACTTCCAAAAATCATTTCTGCCTAACCCTAAAGAGTTGGACCTTGATTCTTTTTGCATTGCATTGTGTTTAGCATGTAGTTTGAGAGATTAAATGGTCATGATTTGATCTTTCATTTTCCATTTGTTTGATAATTTTCTTGTTAAAGAACCCTAAAACCCTAGAAAACTTAGGAAAATCATAACTTGAATTTGGTTAAGAGTTGAAACCTCTCCTTTGGGCATTGGGTTAGTATAGGATTAGGAGTCCTTTGAGTGCATTTTCAATTTTTTATAATGTTGTTTGCCTCTGATTTTGGTTTGTGTTTGATGCTTTGATCATAAACCCTAATTTGGGCTTCCATATGCATTCACCTTGCATCTTCTTGCATAACATGACTTGCCATGACATTCCATGCCTCCCTTTGATTCATTTGACATCATGAGACATATTGAAAGCATGTTTGATCATTGCATCATGTATTTGTCATGTTGTATGCCATGTACATTCCATAACTTTTCATGTATGATCATGTGTCTTAGCTTGCTTCATTTGCATCCATGAGCTTGTATGATCATCCCCATGTCTTGATTCATGTTTGCATCATCTCATAGCATCATTATCATCTCATATATGCTTCTGGTTTTGGTTTGCATCATGCCATTTCATCTCATTTACCATTGCATTGCATTTCTTTCCTAACCTTTCAGGTGGTAAGTGAATTTGAGAAGTGAATTTGCCTTCACTTCTCATAACTTCTCTTCATCTCTTCTTATGCATCCTTGCTGCATTTTGTTTTGTGTTTGAGTTTGAGCTTTCTCATTCTTCTTCTTCCCACTTTCTTCCTTCAAGTGACTTGACTTCTTGAATGAAGTAAGTTACTTTGCTTCTCCTGATCCTTTCATTTGCTTCCTGGTGGTTCCATTGAAGATCTTTCTTGCAAACCTCACAAACCTTAGGAACAACCAAGCATGACAATGATTAGGGTTTTGATTAGTCTCCCCACTTAGTTTTACCTTTGTGTCTCTTTTGAGTCATCTCTTCTCATCTCATAATCAGGGACTAAACCCTAAAGGCTTTAAGGCTTTGTGATTAAGTTTATGCCTGCATCCTTCTATTAGGATGGAGTGTATAACTTTAATCCTAAGTGTTAAACCCTTAATGTGTTTAAATCTCTTAATCAATTCACTTAATAATCATCAAGACATCACACTTGTAACTTGGGCCTTGCATTAGGGTTCTAATTCTTCCTTAACTGGTTAAGAAGGACTAACCCTAGTGTTAATGGACAAGTCCCCCTCAAGTTGTCTTACAAACCCTAAAACTCACTTCATCATCATATCATTAAATAAAATCCACTTAATCAAAGGCTTGTTTTGTCATGAGTTTAATCCCTAATCATGGATTAAGTTGAGGAGCCTTCCTCAGCTTAAACATTCTCATCTATTATCCTTCTATTAGGATGGTGTAATGAGTCTGTTTAATCCTTGATTATGGCTTAACCTCATTACTCAACACTAAACAAAAACACCAAAAACATCTAAATAATCACAAGTAGGTTAATGATCTTAATCCTACATCAAAGGTAATTAAGTGTGAGAATCTGACTTCGCACTTAAGGTACTCTCATTACCCCTAAACAGAGGGAAGATGTGATGAGTTTACTAACCTATTGGTTTAGGCTTAAGCTCATTAACTTATGACAAAATCCAAAAAAACAATAAAAGACTGAAAACTCAAAAACAAACAATAATCGTCTCCTTCGGGATTCTTTTCTCATCACCTTCACTCACAAACGAGAACTTGCTTCTCCCGTCTAATGCAAAACAGTTTGCACCTGAGCCAGACAGGTCATACACTTGAGCATAGACAAGTAAGCAGTTCACCAGTCAATTCATCTTTCAGTCTCTTTGGGTCGAACTACGGTGTTCTGACTTCCTCATTGCACGAGAGGATACGTAGGCATAACTTAACAGTTATCGAACAAAAGTCTCTGTACATTCCCCCTCTTTCCAGCATTATTCTTTGAGCCTCATTATCATGAGCATTTCATCTTGGTTCTTACACTGACACTGTATATTTTATCACACCTCACTTTCTCTTACACTGACACCTGTACATCTTTTCCAGCTATTTTATACACAGATTGCACTGACACTACCCCTTTAAAACACAAATCTTTCAAGCGTGGATCACGTCGAGTACGGCGGACAATCTGGGTGCTAATACCTTCCCAGGTTGTAACCAACCCCCTTTCTCAGTCTCTCTGGTTCGCAAACTGTCTTATCCATGTCTTTCTAGGTCTATGCAGCATTGCCTTTCCTCCGGGATAAAAATGCCTAGCTGGCGACTCTATTCATCTCCAGTGAGTCCACGGCTGTGTGTTCTCATTGTCCCTCTCGCCGACCGTTCGCGTCTGTACCTTTATTTGGGCCAGTCCCATCTATCGGGAGCGACACAAAAGACTTGAAATTCTTCAATTTTGTGAACTTCCAACATCTTCCATGATCAAATAAAGATCATATACACTCAAAATGATGAAGATCACCCTTTGGTTGGGTCATTGGGGGCCTCAGATGCCCTGATTTTGCACTGACTTGTTCAGAAAGTCAACTCTTGATCAGATGACTTCCCCTTGGAATTTCTTCATGAAAATTGATATGCATACTCCCTATACCATATAGAGACCAATAGAAACAAGGATGACCAAAAAAATTGGAGTTATGTCCTCTGAAACCAAAACCCTAATTTTAGGTCATCTGTGCAGTCAAGCCTGGCTCTGCTTCCATACCAATCCCAATTCTTGTGATTCCTTGACATCCTTGACTTTGAGAGGATGTAATATGATACTTGAACACACATAGAACCCTTTGAAGTGATTGATGACCTTTGGAGTGGCTCAAGAAGCTCTTGGATTGCTCAGATCACAAACCCTAGATGCAGATGACTTTGAACCAATGCAATGAATCAAAAATGTAATATGAGATTCTATGATTGAGATTATGCATATGAGGAGATCACAAGCCATGGTGTGAATGGGTGAGGGCAAATTTGGGGTGTTTACAGCTGCCCCTATTCAAACATGAGTTAGCTGTGCAGGATGTAAGCGACGGCTTAACAGGCAAACAAGATAACTTGTGGTTGAATACCAAAGACAGTCCAAAATTTGCACTCACAGAATGAAGAAGAAAAGGGATATAGATTGTAAAAGAAAAATTAAAGTATATTGTAAAGTGTGGGCGACGGAGGACGACCGTCGAGCAGAGGACGACTGCTGGGTAAAGAGCAATGACGGGGACGGCCGACATGCTGGGAAAAGTGCAGAAAGTAAAGCAATGACGGGGGCGGCCGACATGCTGGGGATAAAAGGGATTATGATGGGGACGGCCATCAAAACAAAGTTGTAAGATCTTCAGGGGATTAATGAAACATGACGGGGACGACCATCAAGTTCATAAATTAAAGTAACCAACGATGGGGACGGCCATCGGGCTAAACTTGAAAGGAAAAAGGGACCACGACGGGGACGGCCATCGGGTTAAAGAATAAATGAAATGAACAGATGATGAGGTACGGTCATCAAAGGTGAAGGACGATCACCTAGCAGGGGACGGCTGCTCTGTTGGGGTAAGATGAGGGACGATCATCTAAGGGGGAGGACGACCACCTGGCAGGGTACGGCTGCCGAAAATATCGCGACACAGGACGAATGCCGGATAAAAGGTCAACGATGGGGACGGCCATCGGATGAGCATGATGGAGGATGACCATCAAGAGGTGGAGGACGACCACCTAGCAGGGGAAGGCTGCTCTCGAGGTTTATCATGACATAGGACGAATGTCAGATAACCAAAGATCAACAATGGGGACGGCCATTGGATAAAATGATGAAGGACGATCATCAAGAGGTGGAGGACGACCACCTAGCAGGGGACGACTGCTAAATATCACGACATAGGACGAATGTCGGATAGAAAATCAACGATGGGGACGGCCTTCGGATGAGCATGATGGAGGACGACCATCAAGAGGTGGAGGACGACCACCTAGCAGGGTACGGCTGCTCTCAAGGTTTATCATGACACAGGACGAATGTCAGATAAAAGGGAAAATTTGCTTTGTTGGTGATCTACTGGGGAATAGTAAACACGGACGAGTGTTTATATCCAAGAAACAAAAGGTATAAGTGTTTATATGTTTGTGTATAAACTAAAGGTGCGGACGAGCATCCTTAGGACTACGATACAGACGAGTATCGGGTAGAAACAAATACCGACACGTGTTCAGAGATGATGATACGGACGAGTATCAACTGGTTAGCAGAGAACACGGACGAGTGTCGAATCCGAGGGGACTCTTCTGGGGAATAGTAGACACATACGAGTGTCTATATTCAAGGAGACGTAAGTGTTTGACACAGTGTATGGATTAAAGATGCGGACGAGCATCCTTAAGACTATGATACGGACGAGTATCAGGTAGAAACAAACGCTTGACGCATGCTCTGAGATGATGGTACGGACGAGTACAAACTGGTTAACAAAGAACACGGACTAGTGTCGAATCTGTGGGGGTATAAACGGTGTATACAAGATACGGACGAGTATCTGTATAAGTGTGAGTGGTGTATAGATGGGTGTTTAATCTGCTGGGGAGAGTGACACGGACGAGTGTCAAAAGGAGAAAAGTATAGTATAAACAAATATTTGATATACAAAGTGTTTAGGTTACTGTGCTGGAGAAAGTGACATGGACAGATGTCAAGGAATTGTATATATACAAGTTTTTGTGAGTGCAAAGAGGATCCTTTGGTTTTCTGCTGGGGGTATGACACGGACGGGTGTCAGGAAGTATCTGTAATACGGGTGGTCTTGTTTGTAAAGAGTGTTCAGGCGACTCTACTGGGGAATGATGACACGGACGGGTGTCAAAAGGGAGTATGTACTGGTGTTTGTGAATGTGAGGCAACTGTTTTTGCTGGGGAATCTGGGGGTATTCTGTATATTGTTGGTGGATTTCAATACTCATAGGTGTTTGATTCCGATCATGGCTTTTGATTTGTGCAATATGTCTGATTTTTGCCGTAATGCTCCGTTTTAGACGGAATGCTACGCTTTGTGGGTGAGTATGATGCGAATTCTATGATTATGCAAAGACACCAATCTGGGATTCGGATCCCGCTGCTGTGAAGATCTTCGATTGATCTGCTTGAAATGGATATCCCAGCTGGGGATGAGATCATTGATAGATCTGATGAGATGTATCTGCTTGGGGATATAGGTCACTGATAGACATATCTTGGTAAATAAAAGACCCAGCTGGGGTTTGTAGAAGCTTTCGTCACTCTGTTGTGATCCCTTCCTGCGTTGCTCTTCTGGATAGAGGCTGAAATTCTGTGGGGAAATGGTTCCTTGGCTTTTGTACTTAGCTGAGGAAGAATGAATGGCACTTCGGCTGGGAGGAGTAACAAGTGGTAACTCAGCTGGGGAGAAAGCACTTCGGGTACTAAGACTGAATGTTGATTTGCCAGCTTGCTGGGATGAAGCTTACATGCCCCAAGTTGTGCTTTGAAAACCCGCAATCCTGCAAAGATAGAAACACACAAGTAATCCCGAGGTATCCCTTACTGGGTTCCGTCATAGGAGTAAGTATATTCCCTGCAAGCATGTATTTTTATTTTGAAGATAAACATCCGTATTTATGCAATCAACTTTTGGAGACATCAGACATTTTGCAAATGAAAATAAAATGAACGAGACGAGACGCGACTGAAAATCTGATTTTATTAATTCATGGGCCCTGAATTGGCAAGATACAGTCAAAGAAACAAATCCCCTGAAATGAGGAGATTGTTACAAATTGAGAAACAAAATGCTGGCAATGTTGATGACGCTTCAAGGAGCTTCCTCTTTCGCTATGACTTGTATGACATTTGACGCTCTTCTCGTCTTGCTTTCTGAAGAAGGCTGATTCTGAGAGAAGCTTGATCCTTTCGAGGTTTACCAAGTTGTGAGTGACACAGATGAATTCAGAGTGCAGTTGTTCGCTTATTCCCTTATTTTGCATGGATCGCCCTTTCGGGTTTTCAATCCTTCGGGATACCCATTTTTGCCTGAGTTGTCCAATGCGGCTTTTCAACTCAGCGGGTGTACATTTTTTATTTACCTTCCCTTATTTTTGCCCGAGTCTTTTATTCTGTTTTTGACTCGCCGGGATGCCCTATTTTGCCTGGACTTACATTCTGTTTTTGTGTCCAGCGGGTCATTTTATGCGAAGTATTTTTTAACTGCATCAGAATTCACAGGGGACGGGAAATCTTCACCATCCATAGTACTGAGCATCAGTGCTCCACCCGAGAAAACTTTCTTTACCACAAATGGTCCTTCATAGTTCAGAGTCCACTTGCCCCTGTGGTATGTATGAGGAGGGAGGATCCTTTTCAGCACAAGATCTCCTACTTGGTACTCTCGATGCCTGACTTTCTGATCGAAGGCTTTCTTCATTCTTTTCTGATACAACTGCCCATGACAAATTGCAACCAATCTTTTTTCTTCAATCAGACTCAGTTGTTCGTATCGGGACCGGACCCATTCTGCTTCGTTCAGCTTAACATCCATCAGTACCCGTAGAGAAGGTAATTCAACTTCAACAGGTAGGACTGCTTCCATACCATACACAAGCTGATACGGTGTTGCCCTAGTGGATGTTCTGATTGACGTGCGGTACCCATGCAAGGCAAACGGTAGCATTTCATGCCAGTCTTTATAGGTGACTACCATCTTCTGCACAATCTTTTTGATATTCTTATTTGCTGCCTCAACAACGCCATTCATCTTTGGCCTGTAAGGAGAAGAATTGTGGTGTTGGATTTTGAAGTCCCGGCATAGCTCTGCCATCATTTTGTTGTTCAAGTTGGAACCATTATCAGTAATGATTCTCTCGGGAACTCCATATCGACAGATGATATCTCTCTTCAGAAATCTGGCTACCACTTGTCTTGTAACATTTGCATAGGAAGCTGCTTCGACCCACTTGGTGAAATAGTCAATGGCAACCAGGATGAATCTGTGGCCATTCGAAGCAGTCGGTTCAATCCTGCCAATCATGTCAATGCCCCACATGGCAAAGGGCCAAGGTGAAGACATTATATTCAAAGGATTGGGAGGCACATGCACCTTATCCGCATAAATCTGGCATTTATGGCATTTTCTGGCGTAGGCACAACAGTCGGCATCCATTGTGATCCAGTAATAGCCTGATCTCAGCAATTTCTTGGCCATGGCATGCCCCCCAGCATGGGTACCAAAGGATCCTTCGTGCACTTCATGCATTAACAAGTCTGCTTCTATTCTATCAACGCATCTGAGGAGTACCATATCAAAGTTCCTTTTGTACAAAGAACCATCAGTGTTCAGAAAGAAACTACCAGCAAGCCTTCTCAAAGTCTTCTTATCATTGGAAGATGCCCCAGGTGGGTATGTTTGATCCTCCAAGAAGCACTTAATGTCATGGAACCAAGGCTTATCATCCTTGACAACATCTGCTGCAAATACATATGCTGGCCTGTCAAGTCTGGACACTGAAATTTGAGGTACAAAGTTGGCAGCTTGAACTTTGATCATGGATGAAATAGTAGCCAGAGCATCTGCAAACTGATTCTCGTCCCGAGGGATATACTCAAGCTTGACTGTTGTAAAGAAAGTCAATAACCTCCTTGTATAATCCCTGTAAGGTATTAGATGATCTTGGTGTGTGTACCATTTTCCGTTGGTCTGATTAACTACCAAAGCTGAATCTCCGAATACAGTCAATGTCTTGATCCTGAGGTCAATGGCTTCCTCAAGGCCCATAATGCAAGCTTCGTATTCAGCTTCGTTGTTAGTGCAGTTAAAGGTGAGTTTTGCCGAGAAAGGCATGTGAACTCCTTTAGGTGTAATGAGTACTGCACCAACACCACGACCATTCATATTAACAGCCCCGTCGAACATCATAGTCCATTCTTCTTCCGGGTCGGCCCCTTCAGTGTGAATAGGTTCTTCATGATCTTTTGCTTTTATGAACATGATGTCTTCATCAGGGAAGTCAAATCTCATAGGCTGGTAATCATCAATAGGTTGCTCAGCAAGATATTCAGACAATACACTGCCCTTGATGGCTTTCTGAGAGGTGTATTGGATGTCATACTCTGTAAGAATCATTTGCCATCTTGCAACCCGTCCGGTAAGTGCTGGCTTCTCAAATATGTATTTGACTGGGTCCATTTTGGAGATCAATAAGGTAGTGTGAGTCAACATATACTGTCTCAGTCGGCGAGCAGCCCACGCTAAAGGACAGCAAGTTTTCTCGAGCAGTGAATAACGTTGTTCACAGTCGGTAAACTTTTTGCTTAGGTAGTATATTGCATACTCTTTTTGACCAGACTCGTCATGCTGGCCCAGCACACACCCCATCGACTCTTCTAATACTGTCAAATACATTATCAGAGGTCTTCCTTCAACTGGAGGCATAAGGATTGGAGGTTCTTGCAAGTACTCCTTGATTTTGTCAAAAGCCTTCTGGCAGTCTTCATTCCACCTGACCGTCTGTTCTTTTCTTAGCAATTTGAACAAAGGTTCACAGGTTGCTGTAAGGTGAGATATGAACCGTGAAATGTAGTTCAATCGACCTAAGAACCCTCGAACCTCTTTTTCAGACTTCGGTGCAGGCATTTCTTGAATAGCTTTTACTTTATCAGGGTCAACTTCAATCCCTTTCTCACTTACAATAAATCCCAGCAGCTTACCAGATCGTACCCCGAATGTGCATTTGTTGGGGTTCAACTTCAGTTGGTACTTCCTCAGACGCTTGAACAGTTTCAGCAGATTCACCAGGTGGTCTTCTTCAGTAAGGGACTTGGCAATCATGTCATCCACGTAACATTCGATTTCTTTATGGATCATATCGTGGAATAATGTCACCATAGTCCGTTGATATGTTGCACCTGCATTCTTCAGTCCGAATGGCATCACCTTGTAGCAGAACGTGCCCCAGGGTGTGATGAAGGTTGTCTTCTCCATGTCTTCAGGTGACATTTTAATCTGATTGTATCCTGAAAATCCGTCCATGAAGGAGAATACCGAGAACTGAGCCGTATTATCTACCAATACGTCAATGTGAGGTAATGGGAAATCATCTTTTGGGCTAGCTCTGTTCAGGTCCCGGTAGTCAACACACATTCTTACTTTGCCGTCTTTCTTAGGCACAGGTACTATGTTTGCAACCCACGGTGGATAGCTAGTTACAGCAAGGAACCCGACATCCCACTGCTTTTGTACCTCTTCTTAGATTTTCATGGCCATGTCTGGGCGAGTACGGCGTAGTTTCTGTTTAACTGGTGGACATTCTTCTCTTAAAGGCAGCTTGTGTACAACAATGTCGGTATCCAACCCTGGCATATCTTGATAAGACCAAGCAAACACTTCCACATATTCCTGAAGCAGATCAATCAGTTGTCCCTTCACTGAGTCTTGCAAGCAGGCCCCGATTTTAACCTCTTTCGCGTCTTCATCTGTACCAAGATTAATTGTTTCAACCTCCTCCTGATGAGGAGTGATAGCCTTTTCCTCTTGTCTCAACAACCTGGCTAGCTCTTCAGGAAGCTCATATTCTTATTCAACCCCTTCATCAGCTTGATTGATTGGATTGTCAAAGTCATACGAAGTCATAGCCGTGCTGTTGTCGGTGCTGTCTGGAAGGCACTCTCTGCAAGGGTTCAGTTTGTTCATTTTAGTGATTTGATTTTAATCTTGTTTAGAAAAGTGAAATAAAGTTGTCATTTTGAAAACATTTCCATTTATTTTTGTACAAAAAGAAAAATGGAAAAACAGTGAGCGGTAAGGAAAAAGACTCATTTGCAAAAGATGTCTGATACTTCATTGATTAATCTTGTTGCACAAAAATTACAGATGGCCCGATTACAAAATGAGTCTTGTCATCTTGGGCAAGATGCAAGACTTGATGCATGCTATAAAAATACAGGAAATAATAATTACTCTGCATGAGTAACTCTTATAATTTCCTGGGAAGACCAGTTTGAGATACTGCTCCCCGGGATCTTTGGACGGATCCAACTCTCCAGGTTGCAGTCGCTTTCATCCTCGTCTTCCAAGTTGTTGACAACATCAGGGGTGAGCATCCCCCCACTAACAAAGTTGGGCTCCTTAGCAGCCTCTGCTTGATCTTGTTGAGTTGGTTTGTAACCCAACCCAAATCTATCCTCTTTCTTCTCCACAGGTAGCAATTTGCCCCAGCCTTGGGCAGTTCCTTCTTCAACAACCTTCCGGGCTTGTTGGTATGATGTCATTGAGGTTCCAAGTACAACAGATGTTTCATTTATGTTCAAGGCCTCAAACCCTTGACTCATCCTTTCATGGATCTCCCCATCCATCTCAATATATTTGTAGGTAGCCAGGTGGCTGACAAAAATATCCTCCTCTCCACAGATAGTAACGACTTAGCCCTCCCACTCGAATTTTAACTTCTGGTGAAGGGTTGAGGTCACGGCGCCAGCGGCGTGAATCCATGGCCTACCCAATAGACAGCTGTAGGCAGGCTGTATATCCATCACGTAGAAGGTCGTTTTGAAAGTTTGTGGGCCAATCGTTATAGGCAACTCAATTTCTCCCAGAACCGATCTCTTAGAACCGTCAAAGGCTCTCACTACTAAGTTACTGGGACGTAATGCCAATCCTTCATACTCCAGCTTTACAAGGGCTTTTTTAGGTAAGCCATTGAGGGATGATCCTGTGTCTACCAGCACATGGGAAAGAACTGCACCTTTACATTCCATGGTAATGTGCAAAGCCTTGTTGTGATTGCGGCCTTCCGTAGTCAAATCAGTGTTGGTAAACCCTAGTCCATTGCTAGCAGTAACATTTCCAACCACATCTTCCAGCTGATTGACGGTGATCTCTTCTGGCACGTAAGCTGCGTGCAAAACTTTTAGTAGTGCGTTCCGATGAGCTTCGGAGCACATAAGCAATGATAGAATGGAGATCTTGGAAGGCGTCTGGTGAAGCTGGTCCACTATCTTGTAATCACTCTTCTTGATGATTCTCATGAATTCATCAACTTCTTGATCAAAAGGTGTTTTCAAAGCCTCTTTAACAATCTGCTCTTCCTGCACCAAACTCTTCCCTTTTGCTTTGGCAGCAGCTTCTGCTTCGGAAGTGGGTCTTTGAATTTGTGGAGCAAAGAGGCGTCCACTTCGAGTGAAGCCTCCGCCTCCTCCCACATTTTCTATTTGTGGTGCAGGTGTTGATGATTCAAGAGTGATTCTCTGTCCTTCGCAGTATAAATCAAAGCCGTAATGCCAAGGGATGGCATTACTGCTTTCATAAGGTACTGGCCCAGGCACTATGATAGTGACTGGACTGATGACAGCTGCAGAAGGGACCGTGATAGTCTGTGGATCATAGTATATTGTGACTGGTGCTCTGATGGGAGTGGCATTTTGTGAGTTGTAGGCAGAATCATTTTCAGGATCGTAATAAATTGTAACTGTTGAGACATTTGCTGTTGAAGTTGTAGGAGACATTGTTGGAAGGATGGGTGTTGTTGTTGTAGGAGATTCGAAATGAAGTGGTGTTGAAGTTGTAGAAGGGATGTTTGTTGATATCTGGTCAGCTGAAGTAACAGATGAAGCATTTGTTGATGAAACCGAAGAGTTGTCTGGAACAATGGTTGTTGCAGTTGTAGAAGACTCGGGAACTATTGTTAATGAGATTGCTGGATTTGTTGGAATTGATGTTGTGATTTGAAGCAGGCCACTCTGGATGAGACCATCTATACCATCTCTCAAGTTATCACAACCATTCACTGAAATGTTGCAATAAGCACACCCTAGCTCACATCCCGGAAACATTTGACATTCGAGGAGTTGAGCTTTAATCTCTACCAACGGTGTCCGAATCTGACCCACACTGGTTATCAAGTAAGACGACTTGTCTTCTTCAATAGCATTGATTCTGGGACCTCCGTGGTGTGGCATAGGGTTTTTGTTAACATTTGGTGGTGGTGCAAAATTTAGAGCCTAAGAGTCTACCAGGTCTTGTACCTTCATGTGCAAAGCTCTGCACTTCTCTGTACTATGGCCAGGTGCATTTGAATGAAAAGCACACCTGGCGCTGGTATCGTAGTTTCTGGGTAGACTGGTAGGATCTGGAGGTGCCAACGTCCTTAGCTCAACCAGGTTGAGTTTCAGGAGTTGTGGCAGTAAAGTGGCATAGGGCATAGGGATCGGATCAATCACCCTATTGGCCTGAGATGGTCTCTGTTGATATGGTCTTTGCTGACTGTTGTTGTTGGTGCTGTTGTAGTTTCTTTGAGGAGGGTACTGTCGCTCCCAATAAGTGGGACCAGGCCCAGATAAAGGTACATACGCGAACGGTCGGCGAGAGGGACAATGAGAACACACAGCCGTGAACTCATTGGAGATGAATAGAGTCGCCAGCTAGGCATTTTTATCCCGGAGGAAAGGTAATGCTGCATAGACCTAGAAAGATACGGATAAGACGGTCGCGAACCAGAGAGACTGAGAAAGGGGGTTGGTTACAACCTGGGAAGGTATTAGCACCCAGATTGTCCGCCGTACTCGACGGGATCCACGCTTAAAAGATTTGTGCTTTAAAGGGGTAGTGTCAGTGCAATTTGTGTATAAGATAGCTGGAAAAGAATGTACAGGTGTCAGTGTAAAAGAAGTGAAGTGTATAATGATGTGTCAGTGTAAGAATGAGAATGAATTGCTCATGATAATGAGGCCTAAAGAATGAAGCTGGAAAAAGGGGGAATATACAGAGACTTTTGTTCGATAACTGTTAAGTTATGCCTACGTATCCTCTCGTGCAATGAGGAAGTCAGAACACCGTAGTTCGACCCAAAGAGACTGAAAGATGAATTGACTTGTGAACTGCTTGCTTGTCAATGCTCAAGTGTATGACCTGTCTGGCTCAGGTGCAAACTGTCTTGCATTAGACGGAAGAAGCAAGTTCTCGTTTGTGAGTGAGTGAGATGAGAAAAGAATCCCGGAGGAGACGATTATTGTTTGTTTTTGAGTTTTCAGTCTTTTATTGCTTTTGAGAATTTGTCATAAGTTAATGAGCTTAAGCCTAAACCAATGGATTTAATAAACTCATCACATCTTCCCTCTGATTAGGGGTAATGAGAATACCTTAAGTGTGAAGTCAGATTCTCACACTTAATCACCTTTGATGTAGGATTAAGATCATTAACCTATTTGTGATTATTTAGATGTTTTTGGTGTTTTTGTTTAGTGTTGAGTAATGAGATTAAGCCATAATCAGGGATTAAACAGACTCATTACACCATCCTAATAGAAGGATAATAGATGAGAATGTTTAAGCTGAGGAAAGCTCCTCAACTTAATCCATGATTAGGGATTAAACTCATGACAAAACAAGCCTTTGATTAAGTGGATTTTACTTAATGATATGATGATGAAGTGAATTTTATGATTTGTAAGACAACTTGAGGGGGACTTGTCCATTAACACTAGGGTTAGTCCTTCTTAACCATTTAAGGAAGAATTAGAACCCTGATGCAAGGCCCAAGTTACAAGTGTGATGTCTTGATGATTATTATGTGAATTGATTAAGAGATTTAAACACATTAAGGGTTTAACACTTAGGATTAAAGTTATACACTCCATCCTAATAGAAGGATGCAGGCATAAGCTTAATCACAAAGCCTTAAATCCTTTAGGGTTTAGTCCCTGATTATGAGATGAGAAGAGAAGACTCAAAGAGACACAAAGGTAAAACTATGAGGGGAGACTAATCAAGACCCTAATTCATTGTCATGCTTGGTTGTTCCTAAGGTTTGTGAGGTTTTCAGGAACAATCTTCAAAGGAGCCACCAGGAAGCAGATGAACAAGATCAAGAGAAGCAAAGCAACTTGCTTCATTCAAGAAGTCAAGTCACTTGAAGAAAGAAAGTGGGAGGAGAAAGAATGAGCAAGCTCAAACTCAAACACATATAGAAATGCAGCAATGGATGCAAGAGGGATGAGAAGAAAAGTTATGAGAAGTGAAGGCAAATTCACTTCTCAAGTTACTTACCACCTGAAATGTTAGGAAGAAATGCAATGCAATGCTAGATGGGATGAAATGGTATGAAGCAAAACAAAACCAGAAGCATGTTGATGATGATAATGATGCTATGAGATGATATGAACATGAGGCAGCACATGGGAATGTTCATACAAGATCATGGATGCAGATGATGCAAGCTAAGGAGCATGAATGAACATGAAAAGTTATGAAGCATACAAGGTAAATGACATGGCAAATATGTGGTGCAATGATCAAAAATGCTTCCTACATGTCTTATGATGTCAAATGGGACACAAGCATGCATAAAATGCAAAGACAAGCCATGTTATGCAAGAGGATGCAAGAGGTATGCAAATGAAAGCTCAAATTAGGGTTCATGAATCAAACATCAAACAAAAACCCAAAACAGAAGCAAACCCTAAGATAAAAAATGGAAAATGCCACTCAAAGAAACCCTAACCCTACACTAAACCAAAGTCCAAAGGGGAGGTCTCAACTCCTAACCAATCTCAAGATATGATTTTTCTAAGTTATTAGGGTTTTTTAGGGTTCTTAACAAAAGAAATGCCAAAAAATTGGAAAATGCAAGATCAAATCATGGCCATTTTATCCTAGAAACTACATGCTAAACATAAAACAATGCAAGAAGAACCAATGTCCAACTCTCCCTAGATAGGCAGAAATGAATTTTTGAACCCAAGATCAAAATAATGCATAAAAAAATGATTTAATTCAATGAAAAATTCTTAAAATGCATCAAGATCAAAAAAGAAATTTGGTTTGAAGGTTGGACAATGTTTCTAAATGTCTTAGAACATTTCATGAATTTTTTTGTAATTTTTAAATACCTAAAAGTATTTTTAATTAATTAATTCCCATTAATCAATTAAAAATAATCTTTTAAATACTTAAAAATACTTTTTTAATGATAAAAAATAAAATAAAAATATTTTTGTGTCATGAAAATTAATAAAACTCTAAGGAAAAAGTTTCATAATTTTTAGGAATTTTTTGCTATTTTAAAATAATTGTGCAAGTTAATTGAAAATAAAAGGGAATAAAAATAAATAAAAATGAAAGTCAAAGGAATGGACGGATGAGATACAAACTGGGCTGGGGGTCATTGACTACGCGCCAGATCCTGTGGCCCACGTTTAAACTGGCTTAAACCCAATTAATTAAATGAATAATGAAGATTAGGGCTTAATGACAAATCTGGACCGTTTACACGCGCGGCAAGTCAAACATTTCAACGCATCCAACGCTCCTCATTCAAACTGGCATTAATGACCTGAGATTAGGGCTAATCACTCAGGCGGCCGGAGAAGACTTCCGATCGTCTTCTCCGGCCAGCATCTCACCTGGAAATCTCCAAACCTCCTCAAATCGTATCAAAAATGAAAACTAAAAAGAGGGAAATGTTCCTTACACACTCACGAATTAAACCCCTCTCTCAAAACAAATTTCTTCTTCCTAAATAAGCTGAATCGAAGAAAATGAAAACTAGGGCACGCAGGTTTCAGAGAGAAATTAAATGCTCATTTCAAAGCCATTTTCGAAACCAATGACATCAGGATGATCAGTGAAGCACAAGGAACAAGTTTATAACATGCAAAGTGATTTCTGGAAAAATAAATTTCAAGCTACCTGAGATTTGAAGCTTTCACTTTGGTGACTTTCTGGCCACTTCTCCTTGTGCAATCCACTCCACTTGATCCCCAGATGATGTTTGAATGCTCAAGAAGAGTTTATGTTGACTGGATAGTGAGTTTCGAAAGCTCCTGCTTCAACTCAGTCAGAAATGGCAATGGTGATTCTGGCACTTTCAGGTCATTGTGAATGGTGGTTTGTGGTCCAGATGATGTATGGGGAAGCTTTGCAAGGTTTGTTTGGCTGTTTGTGAGCTAGGGAGGGAGATTCGAATGGAACTGCAGCTTGGGGTGAGAAATGGCTATGGGGTGTTCTGGTTGATTCAGGCTTGTGTTCTTGCTGGTTTCTACTTAATGATGCATGGTAAGTTGAATGGTGAAAGTGGTTTGAGTGTTTCTTGGCTGAGCAGAGAGATTCGAAGGCTTATGCAGTTTGGTGTGTTTTTGTGAATGTGTTGTTGTGTGTGTTTCAGCCTTGCCTGCCTTGTGTTATGGCTTGCCAAAGGATACAATAAACAAATGCAAGTGGCCAGAGGATGTGACATGGCCTGTGGTGATTGGGATGTTTGCTTTTGCCAAAAGTCAAATTTCTTGTAAGAGAGGCATGAGCTTGATACTAGCTTGGTACAAAGGCTAGGGCTGGCGCAGCATGGTGTGGTGAGAGAGCTAGCAAGGTTCAAAGGCCAAGGCAGCAAGTTGAGGGAAGTGTCATGAGTGTTTTGCAAGTTGTTGCCTTTTTGTACTTCATGAAAGAAAACCTTGTTACATGAACCATGAACATGTGATTTTGGCTCAATTCTGATTTTCATGACTTAGAGAATGTTAGTGTGCTGGTTTGAAATGAATTGGAAGTTAAAAAATGCATTGGTTCATGATTTTGCAAAATTTCCATTTGAGGCATGCCTTGAAAATCAATGATTTTGGCCAACTTTGCCATGCCATAACTTTTGATCCAAGAAGAGTTTGATCATGTTCTTGTACTTTTTGAAAAGGGAAAGATGAGATCTACAACTTTCATGACCAAAGTTTTTCCATTTGAAGCATCTTTGGATCAAGAATCAAGGCTTGAAAAATGACCTAAAATGAGGCATTCTTGAAAAGTCAACTATGCCCAAAAAGTCAACATTTGCAAAAACTCCAAATTCTTGATTTTTGTGAACTTAAACCTTCTTCCATGATCAAATAAAGATCATATACACTCAAAATGATGAAGATCAAACATTGGTTGGGTCATTGGGGGCCTCAGATGCCCTGATTTTACACTGACTTGTCTGAAAAGTCAACTCTTGATCAGATGGCTTCCCCATGGAATTTCTTCATGAAAATTGATATGCATACTCCCTATACCATATAGAGACCAATGGAAACAAAAATGACCAAAAAATTTGGGGTTGTGGCCTCTGAAACCAAAACCCTAATTTTAGGTCAACTGTGCAGTCAAACTTGGCTCTGCATCCATTCAAAACCCAGTTCTTGTGATTCTTTTGAAATCCTGACTTTGAGAGGATGTAATATGATAGATGAACACACATGGATCCCTTTGAAGTGATTGGTGGCCTTTGGAGTGGCTCAAGAAGCTCTTGGATTGCTCAGATCACAAACCCTAGGTGCAGATGACTTTGAATTTATGCAGTGACTCAAAAATGAGATGTGAGATGATATGATTGTGTTTATGCATATGAGAAAGATCACAAGCCATGGTGAGATGGGTGAGGGCAAATTTGGGGTGTTTACAGCTGCCCCTATTCAAACATGAGTTAGCTGTGCAGGATGTAAGCGACGGCTTGTCAGGCAAACAAGATAACTTGTGGTTGAATACCAAAGACAGTCCAAAATTTGCACTCACAGAATGAAGAAGAAAAGGGATATAGATTGTAAAAGGAAAATAAAGTATATTGTAAAGTGTGGGCGACGGAGGACGACCGTCGAGCAGAGGACGACTGCTGGGTAAATAGCAATGACGGGGACGGCCGACATGCTGGGAAAGCGCTGAAAATAAAGCAACGACGGGGACGGCCGACATGCTGGGGATAAAGGGTAAAGCCAAGACGGGGACGGCCGACTAGCTGGGAAAAATAAGAAATTATGATGGGGACGGCCATCAAGATAAAGTTGTAAAATTCTCTGGGGACTATTGAAACATGACGGGGACGACCATCAAGTTCACAAAGCAAGGTAACCGACGATGGGGACGGCCATCGGGCTAAAAGAAAAGGAAAAGGGACCACGACGGGGACGGCCATCGGGTTAAAGAATAAATGAAATAAACAGATGATGGGGTACGGCCATCAAAGGTGAAGGACGATCACCTAGCATGGGATGGCTGCTCTGTTGGGGAATAAAGGAATTATGATGGGGACGGCCATCAAAGGTGGAGGACGACCACCTGGCAGGGTACGGCTGCCGAAAATATCACGACACAGGACGAATACCGGATAAAAGGTCAACGATGGGGACGACCATCGGACGAGCATGATGGAGGACGACCATCAAGAGGTGGAGGACGACCACCTAGCAGGGGACGGCTGCTCTCGAGGTTTCTCATGACATAGGACGAATGCCAGATAACCAAAATCAAACAATGGGGACGGCCATTGGATAAAATGATGAAGGACGATCATCAAAGGGGTGGAGGACGACCACCTAGCAGGGGACGGCTGCTGAATATCAACGATGGGGACGGCCATCGGACGAGCATGATGGAGGACGACCATCAAGAGGTGGAGGACGACCACCTAGCAGGGGACGGCTGCTCTCGAGGTTTATCATAACACAGGACGAGTGTTAGATAAAAAAGAAAATTTGCTTTGTTGGCGATCTACTGGGGAATAGTAAACACGGACGAGTGTTTACATCCAAGAAACAAAAGGTATAAGTGTTTGGTATTTGTGTATAGATTAAAGATGCGGACGAGCATCCTTAAGACTACGATACGGACGAGTATCGGGTAGAAACAAACTGACACGTGTTCAGAGATGATGATACGGACGAGTACCAACTGGTTAACAAAGAACAAGGACTAGTGTTGAATCTGAGAGGACTCTTATGGAGAATAGTAGACACAGGCGAGTATCTATATTCAAGAGGACATAAGTGTTTGACACGGTGTATGGATTAAAGATGCGGACGAGCATCCTTAAGACTATGATACGGACGAGTATCATGTAGAAACAAACTCTAGACGCATGCTCTGAGATGATGGTACAGACGAGTACCAACTGGTTAACAAAGAACACGGACGAGAGTCGAATCTGTGGGGATATGAATGGTATATACAAGATACGGACGAGTATCTGTATAAGGGTACATGAGCAGTGAGTATGAGTATTGTATAGATGAGTGTTTATCTGCTGGGGAGAGTGACACGGACGAGTGTCAAGAGGGAAAAGTATAATAATATCAACAAGTATATGGGTTGTAAAAGTGTAGGCGACTGCGCTGGGGATATGACACGGACGGGTGTCAAGAAAGTGTATATAGGTATATGTGAGTGCAAAGAGGATGCCTTTGGCTTTCTGCTGGGGATATGACACGGACGGGTGTCAGGACGTATCTGTAATACGGGTGATCTTGTTTGTAAAGAGTGTTCAGGCGACTTTACTGGGGAAAGATGGCACGGACGGGTGTCAAAATGAGTATATACTGGTGTTATTTGTGAATATGAGGCAACTGTTTTTGCTGGGACTCTGGTGAGGATTTCTGTACAATGATGATGAACGGTTATTATTCACAAGCGTTAATCCAGAACATGGCTTATGATTATGCTATGCGTTTGATTTTTTTGCCGTAATGCTCCGTATTAGACGGAATGCTACGCTCTGAGGGGATAGTATGATGCGAATGCTATGATTATGCAAGGATATCAAACCGAGATGCGGATCCCGTTGCTGCGAAGATCTCTGGCTGATCTGCTTGAAAAGGGCCCCCCAGCTGGGGATGAGATCATTGGTAAATCTGGTGAGATGTATTCATTTGGGGATATAGGTCACTGGTTGACATATCCTTATAATACGGGACCCAGCTGGGGTTTGTAGAAGCTTTCTTCACTCTGTGGTGATCCTTTCCTGCGTTGCTCTTCTGGATATAGGCCGGGGATTCTGTGGGGAGATGGTTCCCTGACTTTTGCACTCAGCTGAGGATGAAATGGCAACTCGGCTGGGGAATTGTGAGAGGCAACTCAGCCGGGGATGGCAACAAGAGGCAACTCGGCTGGGGATAGAGCATTCCAGATGCTGAGATTGAGTGTATGTTGATTTGGCAACTTTGCTGGGGAAGTGGGCACCTTCCAGCGCCATGTGGAAGATAGACCGAGTTGATAATGATTCGCCAGCTTGCTGAGACGTAACTTGCATGCCCCAGGTTGCGTTCTGGATACCCGCAATCCTGCAAAGATAAGGAAACGCACAAATGGTCCCGAGGTATCCTTTACTGGATCCCGTCATAGGAGTTAAGCATTCTCACGAGTAAGTATATTCCCTGCAAGCATGTGTTCTATTATTATTATTTTTGGGAGAAAAACATTTGTACTTATGCAATTGATTTTTTAGAGACATCAGACATCCTTTGCAAATAAAAATATACAAAACGAAACATGACTGAAAAATCTGATTTTATTAATTCATGTGCCCTGAATCGGCAAGATACAACCAAAGAAACATATCCCCTGAAATGAGGAGATTGTTTACAAATTGAGAAACAAAGTGTTGGCAGTGTTGATGACGCTTTAAGGAGCTTCCTCTCCTGCTACGACTCGTATGACAATGACGTTCTTCTCGTCTTGCTTTCTGAAGAAAGTTGATTCTGATTGAAGCTTGATTTCGTCGGAGCTTTCCAAGTTGTAAGTGATACAGACAAATTCAGAATGCAGTTGTTCGCTTATTCCCTTATTTTGCATGGATCGCCCTTTCGGGTTTTCAATCCATCGGGATACCCATTTTTGCCTGAGCTATCCAATGCGGCTTTTCAACTCAGCGGGTGTACATTTCTTGCTTATTTTCCCTTATTTTTGCCCGAGTCTTTTATTCTGTTTTTGACTCGCCGGGATGCCCTATTTTTGCCTGGACTTACATTCTGTTTTTATGTCCAGCGGGTCATTTTATGCGAAGTATTTTTTAACTGCATCTGAATTCACAGGGGACGAGAAATCTTCACCATCCATAGTGCTGAGCATCAGTGCTCCACCAGAGAAAACTTTCTTTACAACAAACGGTCCTTCATAGTTTGGAGTCCATTTGCCCCTGTGGTCTGTATGAGGAGGGAGGATTCTTTTCAGCACAAGATCTCCCACTTGGTACTCTCGGTGCCTGACTTTCTGATCGAAGGCTTTCTTCATTCTCTTCTGATACAATTGTCCATGACAGATTGCAGCCAATCTCTTCTCTTCAATCAGACTCAGTTGCTCGTATCGGGCCCGAACCCATTCTGCTTCACTCAGTTTAACATCCATTAGTACCCGCAGAGAGGGTAATTCAACTTCAACAGGTAGGACTGCTTCCATACCATACACAAGTTGATACGGTGTTGCCCCAGTGGATGTTCTGATTGACGTGCGGTACCCATGCAAGGCGAACGGTAGCATTTCATGCCAGTCTTTGTAGGTGACTACCATCTTTTGCACAATCTTCTTGATATTCTTATTTGCCGCCTCAACAGCACCATTCATCTTTGGCCTGTAAGAAGAAGAATTGTGATGTTGGATCTTGAAGTCCCGGCATAATTCAGCCATCATATTGTTGTTTAGATTAGAACCATTATCAGTAATGATTCGCTCGGGAACTCCATATCGACAGATGATATCTCTCTTCAGAAATCTGGCTACCACTTTTCTTGTGACGTTTGCATATGAGGCTGCTTCAACCCACTTGGTGAAATAGTCAATGGCGACCAAGATGAATCTGTGGCCATTTGAAGCAGTCGGCTCAATCTTGCCGATCATATCAACGCCCCACATGGAAAAGGGCCATGGTGAAGACATGATGTTAAAAGGATTGGGGGGCACATGCACCTTATCCGCATAGATCTGGCATTTGTGGCATTTCCTGGCATAGGCACAACAGTCTGCATCCATTGTGATCCAATAATAGCCTGATCTTAACAACTTCTTGGCCATCGCATGTCCTCCAGCATGGGTACCAAAAGAGCCTTCATGCACTTCATGCATCAACAAATCTGCTTCCGTCTTGTCAACACATCTGAGGAGTACCATATCAAAGTTCCTCTTGTATAAAGACCCATCAGTGTTCAGAAAGAAACTTCCAGCAAGCCTTCTCAAGGTCTTCTTATCATTGGAAGATGCCCCAGGTGGGTATGTTTGATCCTCCAAGAAGCACTTAATATCATGGAACCAAGGCTTATCATCTTTGACAACATCTGCTGCGAATACATATGCTGGTCTATCAAGTCTCGATACTGAAATCTGAGGTACAAAGTTAGCAGCTTGAACTTTGATCATGGACGAAATGGTAGCCAAGGCATCTGCAAACTGATTCTCATCCCGAGGGATATACTCGAGTTTGACTGTTGTGAAGAAAGTCAATAACCTTCTTGTATAATCCCTGTAAGGTATCAGATGATCCTGGTGTGTATACCATTTCCCATTGGTCTGATTGATTACCAAAGCTGAATCTCCGAATACGGTCAATGTCTTGATCCTGAGGTCAATGGCTTCCTCAAGACCCATAATGCAAGCTTCGTATTCAGCTTCGTTGTTAGTGCAGTTGAAAGTGAGTTTTGCCGAGAAAGGCATGTGAACTCCTTTGGGTGTAATAAGTACTGCACCAACACCACGGCCATTCATGTTAACAGCCCCATCAAACATCATAGTCCATTCTTCTTCTGGGTCGGGCCCTTCGGTGTGAATAGGCTCTTCATGATCTTTTGTTTTAATGAACATGATGTCTTCATCAGGGAAGTCAAACCTCATAGGCTGGTAATCATCAATGGGTTGCTCAGCAAGATATTCAGACAATACACTGCCTTTGATGGCTTTCTGAGATGTGTATTGGATGTCATACTCTGTAAGGATCATTTGCCATCTTGCAACCCGTCCGGTAAGCGCTGGCTTCTCGAAAATGTACTTGACTGGGTCCATCTTCGAGATTAACAAAGTAGTGTGGGTCAACATATACTGTCTCAGTCGGCGAGCAGCCCACGCTAAAGCACAGCAAGTTTTCTCGAGCAGTGAATAACGCTGTTCACAGTCGGTAAACTTTTTGCTTAGGTAGTATATTGCATACTCTTTTCGACCAGACTCGTCATGTTGGCCCAGCACACACCCTATAGATTCTTCCAATACTGTCAAGTACATGATCAGAGGTCTTCCTTCGACTGGCGGCATGAGGATTGGAGGTTCTTGCAGATATTCCTTGATCTTGTCAAAAGCCTTCTGGCAATCTTCGTTCCATCTGACCGTTTGTTCTTTTCTTAACAGCTTGAACAAGGGTTCACAGGTTGCTGTAAGGTGAGATATGAACCTTGAAATGTAGTTCAATCGACCTAAGAACCCTCGAACTTCTTTCTCAGTTTTCGGTGCAGGCATCTCTTGAATAGCTTTGACTTTATCAGGGTCCACTTCAATCCCTTTCTCGCTTACAATAAAGCCCAGCAGCTTACCAGACCGCACCCCGAATGTGCATTTGTTGGGGTTCAACTTCAGCTGGTACTTCCTCAGACGCTTGAACAACTTGAGCAGATTAACCAGATGATCTTCTTCAGTAAGGGACTTGGCGATCATATCATCCACATAACATTCTATTTCTTTATGGATCATATCGTGGAATAGTGTCACCATAGCCCGTTGATATGTTGCACCAGCATTCTTCAGTCCGAATGGCATCACTTTGTAGCAGAACGTGCCCCAGGGTGTGATGAAGGTTGTCTTCTCCATGTCTTCAGGTGACATTTTGATCTGATTGTATCCTGAAAATCCGTCCATGAAGGAGAATACCGAGAACTGAGCCGTGTTATCAACCAATACATCAATGTGAGGTAGAGGGAAATCATCTTTCGGGCTGGCTCTGTTCAGATCCCGGTAATCCACACACATTCTTACTTTGCCGTCCTTCTTAGGCACAGGTACAATATTAGCAACCCACGGAGGATAGCTAGTTACAGCAAGGAACCCGGCGTCCCATTGCTTTTGTACCTCCTCCTTGATCTTCATTGCCATGTCTGGACGAGTACGGCGTAGCTTTTGTTTGACTGGAGGGCATTCTTCTTTCAAAGGTAGTTTGTGCACAACAATGTCGGTGTCCAACCCTGGCATATCTTGATAAGACCAAGCGAACACGTCCACATACTCTCGAAGCAGGTCAATCAGCTGTCCTTTCACTGAGTCTTGCAGGCAGGCCCCGATTTTAATCTCTTTTACGTCTTCATCTGTACCAAGATTGATCATTTCAACCTCCTCCTGGTGAGGGGTAATAACCTTTTCCTCTTGTCTTAACAACCTGGCTAGCTCTTCAGGAAGCTCATATTCTTCTTCAACCCCTTCATCAGCTTGATTGATCGGATTGTCAAAGTCATACGATGTCATAGCCGTGCTGTTGTCGGTGCTGTCAGGAAGGCACTCTCTGCAAGGGTTAAGTTGTTCGTTTTAGTGATCTGATTTTAATATTATTTAGAAAAGTGAAATGAAGTTGTCATTTTGAAAACACTGCCATTTATTTTTGTACAAAAAAGAAAAATGGAAAAACAGTGAACGAAAAGAAAAAGACTCGTTTGCAAAAAGATGTCTGATATTTCATTAATTGATCTTGTTTGCACAAAAAGTACAGATGGCCCGATTACAAAATGAGTCTTGTCATCTTGGGCAAGATGCAAGACTTTGATGCATGCTTATAAAAATACAGGAAATAATAATTACTCTGATCGAGTAACTCTTATAATTTCCTGGGAAGACCAGTTCGAGACACTGCTCCCCGGGATCTTTGGACGAATCCAATTCTCCAGATTGCGCTCCTCTTCCAGCTCGTCTTCCAGACAGTTGATAGCATCGGGGGTAAGCATCCCTCCACTGACAAAACCAGGCTCTTCAGCAGCCTTTGCTTGATGTTGAGTTGGTCTGTAACCCAACCCAAACTTGTCTTCTTTTTTCTCCACCGATAGCAGTTTGCCCCAGCCTTGGGCAGTTCCTTCCTCAACAACCTTCCGGGCTTGTTGGTATGATGACATTGGAGTACCAGATACAGCAGATGCCTCATTCACATTCAAAGCTTCAAACCCCTGGCTCATTGTTTCATGGATCTCCCCATCCATTTCAATGTACTTATAGGTTGCCAGGTGGCTGACAAAAATGTCCTCCTCTCCACAGATTGTGACAACTTGGCCTTCCCACTCAAATTTTAACTTTTGGTGAAGGGTAGACGTTATTGCGCCGGCGGCGTGAATCCAGGGTCTACCCAACAAACAGCTGTAGGCGGGCTGAATGTCCATCACATAAAAGATAGTTTTAAAGGTCTGTGGGCCAATTGTCACAGGTAGCTCAATCTCTCCCAGAACCGATCTCTTAGAACCATCAAAGGCTCTTACCACCAGGTTGCTGGGTCTCAATGCCAAACCATCATATTCTAACTTCACCAGAGCCTTCTTTGGTAAGACATTAAGGGACGACCCTGTGTCTACCAGCACATGAGAAAGGACAGCTCCTTTGCATTCCATGGTTATGTGCAAGGCTTTGTTGTGGTTGCGGCCGTCCGCTGTCAAGTCAGTATTGGTGAACCCTAGCCCATTGCTAGCAGTAACATTTCCAACCACGGTTTCCAACTGGTTGACAGTAATCTCTTCAGGCACGTAAGCTGCGTGCAAGACCTTGAGTAGTGCATTCCGATGGGCTTCGGAGCACATAAGCAGTGAGAGGATAGAGATTTTGGATGGCGTTTGGTGAAGTTGATCCACAATTTTGTAGTCACTCTTTTTGATGATTCTCATAAACTCATCAACTTCTTGATCGAACGGTGTTTTCAAGGTTTCTTTGGCAGCTTGATCTTCCTGCACCGGGCTCTTTCCCTTTGCCTTGGCAGCAGCTTCTGCTTCGGCAGTAGGTCTTTGAATTGGTGGAGCGAAGAGACGTCCGCTTCGGGTGAAGCCTCCGCCTCCCCCCACATTATCTACTTGTGGTGCAGGTGTTGATGTTTCAAGAGTGATTCTTTTTCCTTCGCAATACACGTCAGAGCCATAGTGCCAAGGGATGGCCCTATTGCTTTCATATGGTACTGGTCCAGGCACCGTGACAGTGACTGGACTGATTGCTGCTGTTGAAGGGACTGTAATCGTTTGTGGATCATAAAAGATTGTAACTGGTGCTCTGATGGGAGCAGCACCTTCTGAATGGTAGGCAGAGTTGTTCTCAGGATCATAAAATATGGTGACAGTAGAGACGTCTTCATGATTTGTTGCTGGAGTTGTAGGAGACATTGTCGGAAGAAATGATGTTGTTGTTGTAGGAGTCTCGAAGTGGAGTGAAGCTGAAGTTGTAGCAGGAAGATTTGTTGTAAACTGATCAGCTGAGATGATGGATGACGTACTTGTTGATGAAACTGAAGAATTGTCAGGAACAATAGTTGCTGCAGTTGTAGGAGGTTCTGAAACCGTTGCTGACGATATTGCTGGATTTGTTGGAAATGATGTGGTGATCTGAAGTTGGCCACTCCGAATAAGGCCATCTATGCCATTCCTCAAATTATCGCACCCATTTACCGAGATATTGCAGTAAGCACAGCCTAACTCACACCCCGGGAACATTTGACATTCCAAGAGCTGAGCTTTGATTTCTACCAATGGTGTCCTGATCTGTCCCACACTGGTTATTAAATAAGACGGCTTGTCTTCTTCAATAGCGTTAATCCGGGGACCACCATGGTTTGGCATCGGGTTTTTATTGACATTGGGTGGTGGTGCGAAATTCAGAGCCTTTGAGTCTACCAGGTCTTGTACCTTCATATGCAGAGCCCTGCATTTTTCTGTGCTGTGGCCAGGTGCGTTTGAATGAAAGGCACACCTAGCATTGGAGTCATAATTCCTTGGTAGACTGTTGGGATCCGGAGGTGCCAACGTTCTTAGCTCAACTAGGTTGAGTTTCAGGAGTTGTGGCAGCAGGGTAGCATATGGCATAAGGATCGGATCGATCACCCTGTTAGCTTGAGATGGCCTCTGTTGGAATGGCCTTTGTTGACTGTTGTTGTTGGTGTTGCTGTTGTTGTAATTTCTCGGAGGATATTGATTTTGCTGATGGTACTAAGGTTGCGGCTGATAGTTTTGCTGTGGAGGTTGATAGACAGGTTAAGGATGAGCCGGAGCAGGAATGGTGACTGCTGCTATTGACCTCTGAACATATTGGGGCCTGCCCCTGTTTGAATGGATGGCATTGGTCTCGCCAGTTCTTCTCGGGCCTGCAAAAGGCTTTCTTGTACTACTGGACGAACTTGAACCGTTGTCTGAGATCTTTCCCATTTTTAACAAGCTTTCAATTCTCTCCCCGGCTATGACAACATCTGCAAAGCTAGTGGAAGAGAAAGCTGCCAACCTGTCAATATATGTTCCCTGAAGGGTGTTCATGAACATATCCGCCATTTCCCGTTCAGACATAGGTGGCTGAACAGCAGCAGCCAGTTGCCTCCATCTCTGGGCGTATTCTCGGAAACTCTCCCTTGAAGACTGTGACATTCCCATTAGAAGGGTCCTGTTGGGTGCCATGTCTAGATTATACTGATACTGTCTGATGAAGGCCTCTGCCAGGTCCTTCCAGCACCTAATAGTTGCCCTTGTCAAGTGAGAGTACCATTCTCTCGACGCTCCAGTCAAGCTATCTTCAAAATAGAACATCCACAATTTCTCATCCATTGTATAGGCCTTCAGCCTTCCTAGAAATGATTGTAGATGAGTCCGGGGGCATGAAGTCCCATTATACTTTTCGAAACAAGGAGGCTTGAACTTATGGGGGATCCTGACCCCGTCTACCAAACCCATGTCCATAACGTCGAAGCCCAAAGAGTTTTGAGATTCTAAGGACCTCAACTTCTCAGCTATTTCATCCAATCTTCTATCATAAGCCTCTTCCCCAACACCCATTACTGTGAACTGGTCTTCTTGAGGGTCCTCCTGTAGCACCCTTCCTGCTGTGGCAGTCCCTTGTATATTGACAGGGATGTTGGCCTCTGGATGGAGATGGGGTCCAAAAACTGGGGGATTGACATGAGGTTGGACCCTCTCGTTGTTACTTGTGCCAGCAGTTCCCACATGGGGTTCCTCTTGATTCCTCCCTTCTACCAAAGCTCTGAGCCTCTCCTGGCTTTGAGCTAAGTTGTTCATTACTTCCATGAACTGTGTTATCTGAGTTCTCATCTCCAACCTTTCGTTGGCCATCTGGTTTCTGACCTCCGTAAGGTCCTGCTGCATCTGGTCCATCTGGATGCCCGGAAGATTGTTTCTAGTTGGGTACCTGTGTGGCCTGTTGAGGGGAAATACCCGGCGGCGAGCAATAATTCCTGAGATTCACAACAGAGGTTAGTAACAACAAAACAAAAACCTACAAAACAAACAAAAGGGTTAGTATGCAATGCAGTTATGCTTATTTGCTCTCAAGGTATCCGGTTTGGCCTTCAGTTTTGACCCTTCCAGACCCTTGAAGATGCTGCTGTTGAAGTTGCTTTCGAAGTAAACTAACATGAATATATTACATAAGGTGAAATAATACAATTTGTTCGTTTTACAACACAAGCCCACTAAGGGGTCAAAATACAGTACAAAAAATAAAAGTACATGGAAAGAAAGCAACAACAAACAAATGGTCAAACACCAAGACCAAACTCATCCTCACGAACTTCCTTGAGAAGTGCTTCGGTCACAGGATCAACCGGACGCTCCGTGAGATTCCTGATGAGGAGATTCCGGGTCGTAACAGCTGCTGTTAGCTTTTTGTGCTGAGTTTGGTCCTTGGACCTCTTCACCCCTGCTTTGATCTTCAATTCTGATATTTCCCTCTGGGCTGCTGCCAGGGCTTCTTGCTGTTCTTTTGCACTAGCTTCCAGTTGCTCCATCTTGTCTTGAACTCTCTTGTCTTCCAGGGTACGAGCCTCGGTGATCCTGACCCACCGGGCTTGACTCTCCTTCAAGTACAAGTCTGTCCTCGCTCTCTGGAACTGGGCTTCTTTGCAAGCATTCTTCAGAATTTGCTCACCAGCCTTAGACTTTTTGATATAATCCCCAGACTTTTCAATCTTAGTCAAATGCTCCACTCTCAACTTCTCCAATCTCTCAATCTCCCTCATACCTTCACTCCTCTCCCGGAGGGTCTTCTGCAAAGCCTGGGTTAGCTTCTCATTTCTTTCCTTCAAGCTCTCAAACTCCTCCAAACTGATGGTGGCAGGGGGTGGTGCTGAAGATGACTCAGGCATGTCTTCTATGGTAAAGGGCATTCCAGAGAATTGGGCCCTGGCACGGGACCACTCATAATATTGTGCTGATGCCACATTATTACACTTCCCCAGAATGGTGACTCCCTTGGTTTGAACATTATCCCAGGCCCAGGCAGCCTGCCTAACAACAGCCAAACTAATCTTGTTCTCACAATAAAGAGTCTCAACCAAGTCCTGTGCCCTAGGAGTGTGGACCAGTGCATAGCCCAGTTGCCTTCTGAACAGCAGAGGATTGTAATTGATGCTACCCTTAACTCCTATTAAAGGCACATTGGGAAAATGTCCACAGCTGGTGGTGATATCCCTGCCCTTGGTGCTTTGAGTGCACCATCTGATATCTGCTGAAGTTAGAACAGTGAGTCTCTTAGCCCAGTTGCTCTGCTGATGAGGGTTTAGGAATGCATCCGTCCTGGGTAGATGCCTGAGAAGCCAAGTGTGAAACAATGGAGCACAAAACCTCACTAACCTCCCCCTCTGTTTTTCATTCCTCTGATGCACTGAATAATAAAGATCCCCCAATAAAGTTGGCACTGGGTTCTTCAAGATGAACAGATGGATTGCATTCTTGCTAATGAATTGAGGCTCATCCGCAAACAATACAATCCCATATATACTCAAGGCCAGTAAGGCACAAACAGCTTTCCACTCTCCTAGAGAAGCTTTCAGGATAGCTTGAGAAATTAAGAAGTCCAGATGAAAGCCAGGGATTCCAGCTTTAGAGGTCATATGCTGCTCAACCAAAACAGGTTCCAGATGCAAAGCTTTTGCTACTTCTCCATTAGCAGGAAAGACCATCTCAGGGTTGAAAGGAATTTCTCTCCTGATAGGCATACCAACTAATGAGGAGTACTCTTCCAATAAGGGGCCCAACTGAAAGTCTTGAAAAGTAAAACATCTCAATGGAGGATCATAAAACTGAATGCAGGTGTGGATGAGGCTCCTCTGTGAGGGGTCCAGATCCATAACCATGTCAAGTATATCTCCATAACTCTCCCTGAACAAAGGTATGTGATCTGGAGTGATCAGGGTCTGAATCCTCCTGATGTCTGATAGCTCTGGCTGGAAGAAGTGATAGGTGATGTTGCTTTTCTTTGGAGCCATGATGACAAATATTGATGAAGATACTGAAGAGGAGGGCCACTGATTGGCTGGAATAGATAGCTGGTAGCAAGTGCTGATGAAGGCAGGTCAAAACTAAAGATGGGGTCAAAACCAAAACCAGATAAAGATGGATACCCTGAAACACAAATAAGCAAATGTTAATATGATGCAATGATTATGTATGCAAATGATATGCAAGGGTTTGTGACTGAGCTGGATCTGATCAAAATGCCCTGATATAGGTCCAAGTGTGTTCAAGAATTCCAGTTGGAGGTCTATAAATCCAGTAACCAGGGTGGGGGACTCAAATAAAGAGCCACATGTCCAGGGTTTAGAATCACAAGAACTGTCCAACATGGAGTATTCTTAACAAATCAAAGTAACAGGGTATTCTGAGGTCAAGGTACCTGCAAACCTGTAAACAGCCCGACCCCCTCACAGGTGGTGTTCTAAAACAAGGATCCTCAGACTTGGATCAGTTATGAGAAGTGTAAACACTTCTAACCCGGAGGCACAGTGTTTACAATAACCATAACAATTCCTCCTCTAATTCACCTCAGTTTCTGAAGGTCAAAACTAAAGGTTATCCAGACTTAGCAGGCTTCCCAGATGGCCCTAGCATTGCAGGAAATCTGCAACACAGAGTTCTCAAGAAGAAACCCATATCTGAACCGTGTTTCATATTCCCGCACCAGACCGAAATGGAATGGGAAAGAATATGATTCACTCTAGCCTAGGTGTCACTCAGGTCCCAGGTATAGGACCTTAACTCTCAATAGAACCCCACCCACCAAAGCAAACAACAGATCCAGCCAGCAACATGACAGTATGATATATACAAATGCACTAAAGAAAAGCAGTAAAGCAAACTGTACATAAAGCAAAAATAAATACAAATATACAAACACAAATAAACACATAACACCCCAGTAAACACAAATCAAACAAGCGCTAGGAGGAACCCACAAAAAGAACCAGAAGCCCTGGTTGCAGTATAAGGTATCCCCAGCAGAGTCGCCAAGCTGTCGCTCCCAATAAGTGGGACCAGGCCCAGATAAAGGTACATACGCGAACGGTCGGCGAGAGGGACAATGAGAACACACAGCCGTGAACTCATTGGAGATGAATAGAGTCGCCAGCTAGGCATTTTTATCCCGGAGGAAAGGTAATGCTGCAGAGACCTAGAAAGATACGGATAAGACGGTCGCGAACCAGAGAGACTGAGAAAGGGGGTTGGTTACAACCTGGGAAGGTATTAGCACCCAGATTGTCCGCCGTACTCGACGGGATCCACGCTTAAAAGATTTGTGCTTTAAAGGGGTAGTGTCAGTGCAATTTGTGTATAAGATAGCTGGAAAAGAATGTACAGGTGTCAGTGTAAAAGAAGTGAAGTGTATAATGATGTGTCAGTGTAAGAATGAGAATGAATTGCTCATGATAATGAGGCCTAAAGAATGAAGCTGGAAAAAGGGGGAATATACAGAGACTTTTGTTCGATAACTGTTAAGTTATTCCTACGTATCCTCTCGTGCAATGAGGAAGTCAGAACACCGTAGTTCGACCCAAAGAGACTGAAAGATGAATTGACTTGTGAACTGCTTGCTTGTCAATGCTCAAGTGTATGACCTGTCTGGCTCAGGTGCAAACTGTCTTGCATTAGACGGAAGAAGCAAGTTCTCGTTTGTGAGTGAGTGAGATGAGAAAAGAATCCCGGAGGAGACGATTATTGTTTGTTTTTGAGTTTTCAGTCTTTTATTGCTTTTGAGAATTTGTCATAAGTTAATGAGCTTAAGCCTAAACCAATGGATTTAATAAACTCATCACATCTTCCCTCTGATTAGGGGTAATGAGAATACCTTAAGTGTGAAGTCAGATTCTCACACTTAATCACCTTTGATGTAGGATTAAGATCATTAACCTACTTGTGATTATTTAGATGTTTTTGGTGTTTTTGTTTAGTGTTGAGTAATGAGATTAAGCCATAATCAGGGATTAAACAGACTCATTACACCATCCTAATAGAAGGATAATAGATGAGAATGTTTAAGCTGAGGAAAGCTCCTCAACTTAATCCATGATTAGGGATTAAACTCATGACAAAACAAGCCTTTGATTAAGTGGATTTTACTTAATGATATGATGATGAAGTGAATTTTATGATTTGTAAGACAACTTGAGGGGGACTTGTCCATTAACACTAGGGTTAGTCCTTCTTAACCATTTAAGGAAGAATTAGAACCCTGATGCAAGGCCCAAGTTACAAGTGTGATGTCTTGATGATTAGTATGTGAATTGATTAAGAGATTTAAACACATTAAGGGTTTAACACTTAGGATTAAAGTTATACACTCCATCCTAATAGAAGGATGCAGGCATAAGCTTAATCACAAAGCCTTAAAGCCTTTAGGGTTTAGTCCCTGATTATGAGATGAGAAGAGAAGACTCAAAGAGACACAAAGGTAAAACTATGAGGGGAGACTAATCAAGACCCTAATTCATTGTCATGCTTGGTTGTTCCTAAGGTTTGTGAGGTTTTCAGGAACAATCTTCAAAGGAGCCACCAGGAAGCAGATGAACAAGATCAAGAGAAGCAAAGCAACTTGCTTCATTCAAGAAGTCAAGTCACTTGAAGAAAGAAAGTGGGAGGAGAAAGAATGAGCAAGCTCAAACTCAAACACATATAGAAATGCAGCAATGGATGCAAGAGGGATGAGAAGAAAAGTTATGAGAAGTGAAGGCAAATTCACTTCTCAAGTTACTTACCACCTGAAATGTTAGGAAGAAATGCAATGCAATGCTAGATGGGATGAAATGGTATGAAGCAAAACAAAACCAGAAGCATGTTGATGATGATAATGATGCTATGAGATGATATGAACATGAGGCAGCACATGGGAATGTTCATACAAGATCATGGATGCAGATGATGCAAGCTAAGGAGCATGAATGAACATGAAAAGTTATGAAGCATACAAGGTAAATGACATGGCAAATATGTGGTGCAATGATCAAACATGCTTCCTACATGTCTTATGATGTCAAATGGGACACAAGCATGCATAAAATGCAAAGACAAGCCATGTTATGCAAGAGGATGCAAGAGGTATGCAAATGAAAGCTCAAATTAGGGTTCATGAATCAAACATCAAACAAAAACCCAAAACAGAAGCAAACCCTAAGATAAAAAATGGAAAATGCCACTCAAAGAAACCCTAACCCTACACTAAACCAAAGTCCAAAGGGGAGGTCTCAACTCCTAACCAATCTCAAGATATGATTTTTCTAAGTTATTAGGGTTTTTTAGGGTTCTTAACAAAAGAAATGCCAAACAATTGGAAAATGCAAGATCAAATCATGGCCATTTTATCCTAGAAACTACATGCTAAACATAAAACAATGCAAGAAGAACCAATGTCCAACTCTCCCTAGATAGGCAGAAATGAATTTTTGAACCCATGATCAAAATAATGCATAAAAAATGATTTAATTCAATGAAAAATTCTTAAAATGCATCAAGATCAAAAAAGAAATTTGGTTTGAAGGTTGGACAATGTTTCTAAATGTCTTAGAACATTTCATGAATTTTTTTGTAATTTTTAAATACCTAAAAGTATTTTTAATTAATTAATTCCCATTAATCAATTAAAAATAATCTTTTAAATACTTAAAAATACTTTTTTAATGATAAAAAATAAAATAAAAATATTTTTGTGTCATGAAAATTAATAAAACTCTAAGGAAAAAGTTTCATAATTTTTAGGAATTTTTTGCTATTTTAAAATAATTGTGCAAGTTAATTGAAAATAAAAGGGAATAAAAATAAATAAAAATGAAAGTCAAAGGAATGGACGGATGAGATACAAACTGGGCTGGGGGTCATTGACTACGCGCCAGATCCTGTGGCCCACGTTTAAACTGGCTTAAACCCAATTAATTAAATGAATAATGAAGATTAGGGCTTAATGACAAATCTGGACCGTTTACACGCGCGGCAAGTCAAACATTTCAACGCATCCAACGCTCCTCATTCAAACTGGCATTAATGACCTGAGATTAGGGCTAATCACTCAGGCGGCCGGAGAAGACTTCCGATCGTCTTCTCCGGCCAGCATCTCACCTGGAAATCTCCAAACCTCCTCAAATCGTATCAAAAATGAAAACTAAAAAGAGGGAAATGTTCCTTACACACTCACGAATTAAACCCCTCTCTCAAAACAAATTTCTTCTTCCTAAATAAGCTGAATCGAAGAAAATGAAAACTAGGGCACGCAGGTTTCAGAGAGAAATTAAATGCTCATTTCAAAGCCATTTTCGAAACCAATGACATCAGGATGATCAGTGAAGCACAAGGAACAAGTTTATAACATGCAAAGTGATTTCTGGAAAAATAAATTTCAAGCTACCTGAGATTTGAAGCTTTCACTTTGGTGACTTTCTGGCCACTTCTCCTTGTGCAATCCACTCCACTTGATCCCCAGATGATGTTTGAATGCTCAAGAAGAGTTTATGTTGACTGGATAGTGAGTTTCGAAAGCTCCTGCTTCAACTCAGTCAGAAATGGCAATGGTGATTCTGGCACTTTCAGGTCATTGTGAATGGTGGTTTGTGGTCCAGATGATGTATGGGGAAGCTTTGCAAGGTTTGTTTGGCTGTTTGTGAGCTAGGGAGGGAGATTCGAATGGAACTGCAGCTTGGGGTGAGAAATGGCTATGGGGTGTTCTGGTTGATTCAGGCTTGTGTTCTTGCTGGTTTCTACTTAATGATGCATGGTAAGTTGAATGGTGAAAGTGGTTTGAGTGTTTCTTGGCTGAGCAGAGAGATTCGAAGGCTTATGCAGTTTGGTGTGTTTTTGTGAATGTGTTGTTGTGTGTGTTTCAGCCTTGCCTGCCTTGTGTTATGGCTTGCCAAAGGATACAATAAACAAATGCAAGTGGCCAGAGGATGTGACATGGCCTGTGGTGATTGGGATGTTTGCTTTTGCCAAAAGTCAAATTTCTTGTAAGAGAGGCATGGGCTTGATACTAGCTTGGTACAAAGGCTAGGGCTGGCGCAGCATGGTGTGGTGAGAGAGCTAGCAAGGTTCAAAGGCCAAGGCAGCAAGTTGAGGGAAGTGTCATGAGTGTTTTGCAAGTTGTTGCCTTTTTGTACTTCATGAAAGAAAACCTTGTTACATGAACCATGAACATGTGATTTTGGCTCAATTCTGATTTTCATGACTTAGAGAATGTTAGTGTGCTGGTTTGAAATGAATTGGAAGTTAAAAAATGCATTGGTTCATGATTTTGCAAAATTTCCATTTGAGGCATGCCTTGAAAATCAATGATTTTGGCCAACTTTGCCATGCCATAACTTTTGATCCAAGAAGAGTTTGATCATGTTCTTGTACTTTTTGAAAAGGGAAAGATGAGATCTACAACTTTCATGACCAAAGTTTTTCCATTTGAAGCATCTTTGGATCAAGAATCAAGGCTTGAAAAATGACCTAAAATGAGGCATTCTTGAAAAGTCAACTATGCCCAAAAAGTCAACATTTGCAAAAACTCCAAATTCTTGATTTTTGTGAACTTCAACCTTCTTCCATGATCAAATAAAGATCATATACACTCAAAATGATGAAGATCAAACATTGGTTGGGTCATTGGGGGCCTCAGATGCCCTGATTTTACACTGACTTGTCTGAAAAGTCAACTCTTGATCAGATGACTTCCCCATGGAATTTCTTCATGAAAATTGATATGCATACTCCCTATACCATATAGAGACCAATGGAAACAAAAATGACCAAAAAATTTGGGGTTGTGGCCTCTGAAACCAAAACCCTAATTTTAGGTCAACTGTGCAGTCAAACTTGGCTCTGCATCCATTCAAAACCCAGTTCTTGTGATTCTTTTGAAATCCTGACTTTGAGAGGATGTAATATGATAGATGAACACACATGGATCCCTTTGAAGTGATTGGTGGCCTTTGGAGTGGCTCAAGAAGCTCTTGGATTGCTCAGATCACAAACCCTAGGTGCAGATGACTTTGAATTTATGCAGTGACTCAAAAATGAGATGTGAGATGATATGATTGTGTTTATGCATATGAGAAAGATCACAAGCCATGGTGAGATGGGTGAGGGCAAATTTGGGGTGTTTACAGGTACTGAGTTTGTTGCTGATAATTTTGTTGCGGAGGTTGATAAGCTGGTCGTGGATGAACTGGAGCGGGAATGGTGACTTCTGCCACAGACCTATGAACATATTGGGACCTGCCCCTGCTGGTGTGGATAGCATTGGTCTCACCAGTTCTTCTTGGGCCCACAAAAGGCTTCCTTGTGTTGCTGGATGAGCTGGCGCCGTTGTCAGAAATTTTGCCCATCTTTAACAGGCTCTCAATTCTCTCTCCAGCTATTACCACATCTGCAAAGCTGGTAGAAGAGAAAGCAGCCAGCCTGTCAATGTAGGTTCCTTGGAGGGTGTTCATAAACATATCTGCCATCTCCCTCTCTGACATAGGTGGCTGGACAGCAGCAGCCAGTTGTCTCCATCTCTGGGCGTATTCTCGGAAGCTTTCTCTAGATGATTGTGACATTCCCATTAGGAGGGTCCTGTTGGGTGCCATATCCAAATTATACTGGTATTGTCTAATGAAGGCTTCTGCCAAATCCTTCCAACACCTGATGGTTGCTCTGGTCAGATGCGAGTACCATTCCCTTGAAGCTCCCGCTAAGCTATCCTCAAAATAAAACATCCATAGCTTCTCGTCCATGGTATATGATTTCAACCTCCCCAGAAAGGACTGCAAGTGGGTCCGTGGGCAGGAAGTCCCGTTGTACTTTTCAAAGCACGGTGGTTTAAACTTATGGGGAATCCTGACCCCGTCCACCAAGCCCATGTCCATAACATCAAAACCCAAAGAGTTTTGAGACTCCAAGGATCTTAATTTTTCAGCTATTTCATCCAGCCTTCTGTCATAGGCTTCCTCCCCAGCTCCCATCACTGTGAACTGATCTTCCTGGGGGTCTTCTTGCAGCACTCGGCCTGCAGTGGCAGTCCCTTGCACATTAGCAGGAATGTTGATTTCTGGATGAAGGTGGGGTCCAAATACAGGGGGGTTAACATGAGGTTGGACCCTCTCATTATTGCTTGTTCCAGCAGTCCCTAGATGGGGATCTTCCTGATTCTGCCTTTCTACCATTGCTCTCAATCTTTCTTGGCTCTGAGCCATATTATTCATCACCTCCATAAATTGTGTCATCTGAGCCCTCATTTCCAATCTTTCATTGGCCATTTGGTTCCAGACCTCAGTAAGGTCCTGTTGTACCTGGTCCATTTGTATCCCCGGAAGATTGTTACGGGTTGGATATCTGTGTGGACAGTTGAGTGGGAACACACGTCGTCGAGCAATAGTTCCTGAAATCACAACAGAGTTAGCAACAACAACAAAATAAACCTACAAAACAAACAAAGGTTAGTATGCAATGCAATATGCTTATTTATTTCCAAGGTATCCGGCTTGGCACTTGGTTTTGACCTTTCCAGACCCTTGAGGATGTTGCTTGTGACGTTACTTTGAAAGAAACTCAGATAGAACAAATTGATACATATATTACAAAAAGTAAAATGATACATAGTTCGTTTTTTACAATACAAGCCCTCTGAGGTGTCAAAATACAACATAAGAAAATAAAAAGTACGTGAAATGAAAGCAACAACAAGCAAAAGTCAAACACCAAGACCAAACTCATCCTCCTGAACTTCCTTGAGAAGTGCTTCAGTCACAGGATCAGCTAGACGCTCTGTAAGATTCCTGATAAGGAGATTCCTGGTAGTAACAGCTGCAGCTAGCCTCTTGTGTTGACTCTGGTCCTTTGACCTCTTCACTCCAGCTCTGATCTTCAACTTTGAGATCTCTTTTTGGGCTGCTAGCAGGGCCTCCTGTTGCTCTTTTGCACTAGCCTCCAGCTGCTCAATCTTGTCCTGAGTCCTCTTATCTTCCAGAGTACGAGCTTCGGTGATCCTGACCCACCTAGCTTGGCTCTCCTTTAGATACAAGTCAGTCCTGGCCTTTTGGAACTGAGCCTCCTTGCAGGCATTCTTCAAGATCTGCTCTCCAACCCTAGACTTCTTGATGTAATCCTCAGACTTCTCAATTCTAGCCAGATGCTCTATCTTCAACTTTTCCAACCTTTCAATGTCCAACCTACCATCACTCCTCTCCCAGAGGGTCTTCTGTAGAGCCTGAGTCAGCTTCTCATTTCTTTCTTTTAGTTTCTCAAACTCCTCTAAGCTGACAGTTGCTGGAGGTGGTGCTGGCATCCCATAAAATTGAGCCCTGGCATGGGACCACTCATAGTACTGTGCTGATGCCACATTGTTGCACTTCCCCAGAATGGTTACTCCTTTAGTTTGAACATTGTCCCAGGCCCAGGCTGCTTGCCTGACAAGAGCCAGGTTAGGCTTATTCTCATAGTAAAGAGTCTCAGCCAAGTCTTGTGCCTTAGGAGTGTGGACCAATGCATAGCCCAGTTGTCTTTTGAATAGCAGAGGGTTGTAATTGATGCAACCCTTTACTCCTATCAGGGGTACATTGGGAAACTGTCCACAACTGGTAATAATATCCCTGCCCTTGGTGCTCTGAGTGCACCACCTGATATCAGCTGCAGTTAAAACAGTGAGTCTTCTAGCCCAATTCTGTTGTTGATGAGGATTCAGAAATGCATCAGTCTTAGGCAAATGTCTGAGCAGCCAAGTATGGAACAAAGGAGCACAGCATCTCACCAATCTTCCTCTCTGCTTTTCATTCCTCTGGTGAACTGAGTAGTAGAAATCTCCCAGTAAGGTGGGCACTGGGTTTCTCAGGATGAAAAGATGGATTGCACTCTTGCTAACAAACTTAGGCTCATCTGCAAATAAAATGACCCCATATATGCTAAGAGCCAATAAAGCACAGACTGCCTTCCATTCTCCTGAGGAGGCCTTCAGGGTAGCCTGAGAGATCAAAAAATCCAGATGTAAACCAGAGACTCCAGCCTTGGTAGTCATATTCTGCCCAATCAAGACTGGTTCCAAATACAAAGCTTTTGCCACCTCTTCATTACCAGGAAAGACCATCTCAGGGTTGAAGGGGACTCCACCCCTGATAGGCACACCAACCAATGATGAATACTCCTCCAATAAAGGTCCCACCTGAAAATCCTGAAAGGTAAAGCACCTTAGAGGGGGATCATAGAACTGCAGGCAAGTATGAATCAAGCTCCTCTGTGAAGGGTCCAAATCCATAACCACATCAAGTATGCCTCCATAGTGTTCTCTGAAAAGTGGTATATGGTCTGGAGTAATCAGGGTCTGAATCTTCCTGATGTCACCTAGCTCAGGCTGAAAGAAATGATAGGAGATGTTACTCTTCTTAGGTGCCATGTTGCTAAAGAAGAGCTGAGACAGGTGCTGATGATGGAGAAAAAATACTGATGATGGGTCACTGACAGGCTGAGGCTGATGATGCAGACAGCTGAAGTGGATACTGATGAAGATAGGTCTATGCTGATGATGGGGTCAAAACCAAGCCAATATAAAGTATGGATACCCTGAAAAACAAATAAGCAAATGTTAAAATGATGCAATGATGATGTATGCAAATGATATGCAAGGGTTTGTGACTGAGCTGGATCTGATCAAGTGCTCTGATATAAGTCCAGGTATGTTCAAGAAATCCAGATGAAGGTCTATAAGTCCAGTAACCAAGGTGGGGGACTCAAATAAAGAGCCACATGTACAGGGTTTAGAATCACAAGAACTGTTCCAAGATGGAGTATTCTTAAACAAAACAAAGTAACAAGGTATGCTGAGGTCAAGGGTACCTGCAAACCTGTAAACATCCCAACCCCCTCACAGGTGGTGTTCTAAAACAAGGATCCTCAGACTTGGATCAATTATGAGAAGTGTAAACACTTCCAACCCGGAGGTACAGTGTTTACAATAACCATAAAAGTTCCTCCTCTAATTCACCTCAGTTTCTGAAGGTCAATACTAAAGGTCATCCAGACTTAGCAGGCTTCCCAGATAGCCCTAGTACTGCAGGAAATCTGCAACACAGAGTTCTCAAGAAGAAACCCATATCTGAACCGTGTTTCATATTCCCGCACCAGACCGAGATGGAATGGGAAAGAATATGAACCACTCTAGCCTAGGTGTCACTCAGATCCCAGGTATAGGACCTTAACTCTCAATAGAACCCCACCCACCAAAGCAACAAACAGATCCAGCCAGCACAGTATGACAATATGATATATGCAAAGCTATAAAGAAAGCAATAAAGCAACTGTACATAAGGCAATAAGCAAAAATAAAAATACAAGCACAAATAGCACATAACACCCCAGTAAACACAAATCAATCAAGCGCTAGGAGGAACCCACAAAAAGAACCAGAAGCCTTGGTTACAGTATACCATTTATATCCCCAGCAGAGTTGCCAAGCTGTCGCTCCCGATAAATGGGAAATGGCCCAAATTAAGGTACAGACGCGAACGGTCGGCGAAAAGGAACAATGAGAACACACAGCAGTGAACTCACTGGAAAAGAAAAGAGTTGACAGCTAGGCATTTTTATCCCGGAGGAAAGGCAATGCTGCATAGACCTAGAAAGATACGGATAAGACGGTTGCGAACCAGAGAGACTGAGAAAGGGGGTTGGTTACAACCTGGGAAGGTATTAGCACCCAGATTGTCCGCCGTACTCGACGGGATACACGCTTAAAAGATTTGTGTTTTAAAAGGGGTAGTGTCAGTGCAATCTGTGTATAAAATAACTGGAAAAGGATGTACAGGTGTCAGTGTAAAAGAAGTGTGAAGTGTGATATATACAGTGTCAGTGTAAGAAAAGAGTACGCTCAAGATCATGAAGCTTAAAGATTAATGCTGGAAGGAGGGGGAATATACATAGACTTTTGTTCGATAACTGTTAAGTTATGCCTACGTATCCTCTCGTGCAATGAGGAAGTCAGAACACCGTAGTTCGACCCAAAGAGACTGAAAGATAAATTGACTTGTGAACTGCTTACTTGCCTATGCTCAAGTGTATGACCTGTCTGGCTCAGGTGCAAACTGTCTTGCATTAGACGGACGAAGCAAGTTCTCGTTTATGAGTGAAGATGATGAGAAAAGAATCCCGGAGGAGACGATTATTGTTTGTTTTTGTGTTTTCAATCTTTTATTGCTTTTTGAAGTTTGTCATAGGTTAATGAGCTCAAGCCTAAGCCAATGGGTTAGTAAACTCATCACATCTTCCCTCTGATTAGGGGTAATGAGAATACCTTAAGTGTGAAGTCAGCTTCTCACACTTAATCACCATGATGTAGGATTAAGATCATTAACCTACTTGTGATTAATTAGATGTTTTTGGTGTTTTTGTTTAGTGTTAAGTAATGAGGTTAAGCCATAATCAAGGATTAAACAGACTCATTACACCATCCTAATAGAAGGATAATAGATGAGAATGTTTAAGCTGAGGAAAGCTCCTCAACTTAATCCATGATTAGGAATTAAACTCATGACAAAAAAAAGCCTTTATTAAGTGGATTTTAATTAGTGGTAAGATGATGAAGTGATTTTTAGGGTTTGTAAGACAACTTGAGGGGGACTTGTCCATTAACACTAGGGTTAGTCCTTCTTAACCAATTAAGGAAGAATTAGAACCCTAATGCAAGGCCCAAGTTACAAGTGTGATGTCTTGATGATTATTAAGTGAATTTATTAAGAGATTTAAACACATTAAGGGTTTAACACTTAGGATTAAAGTTATACACTCCATCCTAATAGAAGGATGCAGGCATAAGCTTAATCACAAAGCCTTAAAGCCTTTAGGGTTTAGTCCCTGATTATGAGGTGAGAAGAGAAGACTGAAAGAGAAACAAAGGTAAAAACTAAGAGGGGATACTAATCAAAACCCTAATCATTGTCATGCTTTGTTGTTCCTAAGGTTTGTGAGGTTTAACAAGAAAGATCTTCAATGGAACCACCAGGAAGCAGATGAAAGGATCAGGAGAAGCAAAGCAACTTGCTTCATTTAAGAAGACAAGTCACTTGAGGGAAGAAAGTGAGAAGAAAAAGAAAGAGCAAGCTCAATCTCATACACATAACAAAATTCAGCATGGATGCAAGAGAGAGATGAAAAGAAAAGGTGAGAAGTGAAGGCAAATTCACTTCTCAAAGTTGCTTACCATCTGAAAAGTTAGTGAAAGAAATGCAATGCAATGCCAAATGGAATGAAATGGCATGATGAGAAACAAAACCAGAAGCACATACAAGATGTTAATGATGCTATGAGATGCTACAATCATGAAACAACACATGAGAATGATCATACAAGCTTATGGATGCAAATGAAACAAGTTAAGAACCATGAACATACATGAGAAGTTATGAAATGCAAATGGCCTACAATATGACAAATGCAAGATGTAATGATCAAACATGCTTTCAATATGTCTTAAGATGTCAAATAGATCAAATGGATGCATTAAATACTATGGCAAGTCATGTTATGCAAGCAAATGCAAGATGGATGCATATGGAAGTCCAAATTAAGGTTTATGATCAAAGCATCAAACAAAAACCAAAATCAGAAGCAAACATCAAGACAAAAAATTGAAAATGCATTCAAAGGATCCCTAATCCTATACTAACTCACTGCCCAAAGGAGAAGTTCCAACTCTTAACCTAATTCAAGTTATGATTTTCCTAAGTCTTCTAGGGTTTTAGGGTTCCTTAACAAGAAAAATGCCAAACAAATTGAAAATGAAAGATCAAATCATGCCAATTTAATCTCACAAACTACATGCTAAACACAATGCAATGCCAAAAGAATCAAAGTCCAACTCTCAATGGTTAGGCATAAATGATTTTTGGAAGTTTGGATCAAAATAATGCATTAAAATGATTTTAATTCCATGAAAAATTCTCAAAATGCATCAAGATCAAAAAAGAAATTTGGTTTGAGGGTTGGACAATGTTTCTAAATGTTTTTAAATGTTTCATGAATTTTTTGGTGATTTTTAAATATCTAAAAGCATTTTTAATTAATTAATTCTCATTAATTAATTAAAAATAAACTTTTAAATATTTAAAAATATTTTTAAAATGCAAAAAATAAAAATAAAAATATTTTTGTGTTCTGAAATTTAATAAAAGTTTGTATAAAAAATTTCAGAATTTTTGAATAAGTTTTGCTATTTTAAAATAAATGGAGAAATTAAATGAAATAGAATGAATTAAAATGAAATAAAAGGAAAAGTATTCACATCCAACGCATCAGATTCAAAGTTGGGAATCCAGGGCTGACTGCGCGCGCTATCGTACGGCTGGTATTCAAACTGGCTAAAATGAATTAATTAACTTAATTAATTAAGATTAGGGCTAAGTGGATGATCTGGGCCGTTGAGCACGCGCGGGAGTGGACTAAGTCAACTCATCCAACGCTCAAAATTCAAACTACATTAATGACAGGATTAAAACCCTAATTATTTTCAGGTGGCCGGAGAAGACCTCCGGTCGTCTTCTCCGGTGGGAACCCCACCTGAAAATCCCTAAAATCCTCAAAACGTTACTAAAATGAAATCTAAAAGAACAGAAATCATCCCCACATCCCCCTAAATCAAAACCCTAACACAAAACTCATTTATTCTTCCTCAATCAACTGAATCGAAACAAAACATTTTTTAGGGCAAAAGTTTCAGAGCAAGATTAAACTCTCATTTCTTCACCATTTTCAAAACCAAGAACATCAGAGTGACCAGTGAATCATGAAGAACAACTTAGGAACTTAAAAATCCATTTCTAGAAAAAATGTTCATGAAGCTACCTGAGTTTGAAGCTTTCCAGTCTACAACTTTCTGACCCCTTCTCTTTGTGCAATCTACTCCTTTTGGGCCCCTGATGAACTCTTGATGCTTAGAAATAGTTTGTGATGGCTGGTTTGGAAGTTTGAACAAGTTCTGTTCAGGGTGGTGTGAGAATCGTGTTTGTGATTCTTTGAGTTTCAGGTTGTTTTGAAGGGTGCTTTGTGTTCAATGAAGCATGGTGAGAAGGTTTGTGAAGTTTGTTTGAGTGTTTGTGGCCTGTGTTGTGTGTTTCGAATGCTTTTGCTCAATGGAGTGAAAATGAGAATGTTGTGGTGTGGTGTATTTCAGGCTGGCTTATGCTTATGTTTGGCTTGCAATTGATTTGTATAAACAAATGCTATTGGTCAGATGACATGACATGTCCTTTTGTGATAGGTATGGTTGCTTTTGCAAAATGTCAACTTTTGTGTAAGAAGGGCATGGGCAACTTGCTAGCCTAGTACAACAAGGGTGTGCTGCGCAGCATGATGGGGGAAAAGGGCTAGGATGGTTCAGCAAACTAGGCAGCAAGTGGGTGAGGAGATATGATGACTTTTGCAACTTGGTTCACTTTGGTTCTTATGGAAGAAACTTGATCCATGGGCCATGAAACATGTGATTTTTTGGGTGCAATCTGACTTTTGAATGTTGTGTGATCATGTTGTGTGAATTAGAAGTCCATTTGATAGCTTAATTGGCCTTGAGAGATGAATTTGCAACTTTGCCTCTTTGGTGCATGACTTGAAATTTAGTGATTTTTGCCAACTTTGACAAACCATAACTTTTGATCAAAAATGAATTAGGTCATGTTCTTGTACTTTTTGAAAAGGGAATGATCTATTCTACAACTTTCATGACCAAAGTTTTTCCATTTGAAGCTTTCTTGAATCAAAAAGTAAGGGTTGAAAAAGTTGCCTAAAATGACATTTCCATTAAAAGTCAACCTTGTCCAAAAAGGCAACTTTGCAAAAGACTTGAAATTCTTCAATTTTGTGAACTTACAACATCTTCCATGATCAAATAAAGATCATATACACTCAAAATGATGAAGATCACCCTTTGGTTGGGTCATTGGGGGCCTCAGATGCCCTGATTTTGCACTGACTTGTTCAGAAAGTCAACTCTTGATCAGATGACTTCCCCATGGAATTTCTTCATGAAAATTGATATACATACTCCCTATACCATATAGAGACCAATAGAAACAAGGATGACCAAAAAAATTGGAGTTATGGCCTCTGAAACCAAAACCCTAATTTTAGGTCATCTGTGCAGTCAAGCCTGGCTCTACTTCCATACCAATCCCAATTCTTGTGATTCCTTGACATCCTTGACTTTGAGAGGATGTAATATGATACTTGAACACACATAGAACCCTTTGAAGTGATTGATGACCTTTGGAGTGGCTCAAGAAGCTCTTGGATTGCTCAGATCACAAACCCTAGATGCAGATGACTTTGAACCAATGCAATGAATAAAAAATGTAATATGAGATGCTATGATTGAGATTATGCATATGAGGAGATCACAAGCCATGGTGTGAATGGGTGAGGGCAAATTTGGGGTGTTTACACAATTTCGTGCTAGTATGGTAATGGATGTATTAGGAGCTTTTGGAAATAATTTGATAGCTAGAAGTGCTTTTTTCCTCACTGTTTTTCAATTCTGGTTCAGTGTTAACCGATTAACACCCAGGGTTAACCAGTTAACACACTGTTTTTCCCCTATTTAACTGACTTTTGAACCCGTTAACCGGTTAACCCTGGGCGTTTACCGGTTAATGATGTGCTGATTTGGCATTTTTGTGTTGTTTTCTTGCATGTTTGTGCACCACTCATTCTTTTATCATCATGGATCTTTAGATTATTATTTTAAGGAATTGTTAGAACCTGATTTAGTGCAAGTGTGCATAGTTTCGATAACTTTTGACACATGTTTTGTTAGATACTAATTTTAGGCGTAAGTGTTGCATACATGTCCATAGCATATTATGATCATTGTTTGCATGATTTAGCATCCTTTATAGCATGTTAATAAATGTTTGCACTTCTGTTTTGCATCACATTTGAAGTCTGTTCATGTTTTTGTTAAATCATGTGCATAATGGAAAAATTGCATATTGTTAAAGCCACATAATCATTTAGTTTGCATCCATTGATTGTATGATGATATGTTGCATTTCATTGTTAGTAATCCATTTCATGTTGTTTCATAACTTGCATGATCATTTCATTCCGTTGTTTGCATTAAAACTCATGTTTTTGCATTTGAAAGATAATGAAAATCTGCCTTGTTTCCATCGCTGCATTTTGAAACAGGAGCTGTAAAAACATGCTGCATTATTCTGTTTTAGGTCTTTTACACCTATTTTCATGCTTTTTGGTAGCTGTAATAGGCTGTTTGTGCTGTGCATTGCATTTAGTAGCTATTTGTGCAATAGGAAGTTGTAGTAGCTTATGAATTTAGGCTTTGCTTTGTTTTTAAGATCCTTAGACTTATGATTGAGTCTAGTATAGGCCATAGTTGTATTAGGAATTATTTGGTATTTGTTTACCTTCTTCCTTTTATCATTTTATCCATATCCTACTAACCTTTGTTTTCTAGGGAGGTTGAGGTAAGCATGTTCACACAACTTCTTCCTTTTATATTCTTTACGCTTTCCAAGTGTTTTTGCCTTAGCACTTTGTGCTCTATTTGTATAGGCTTCCCCCTTTTTTTAGAAATGACTTAACTTCCTTAGGAAGTAAGTTGAGTTCTAAGATTCCTTTTCTTTTCCTTTTCTTCTTTAGGATTAGAAAACCACACAAACCATTAAAATCTCCTTTTGCATGCAATAAATTACTTAGGGTTATGTCTTAGTTCCCTTAGTTTTCCTTTTCTGGATTTGAGTCTTTCTTTCTCATCTCATAAAGAAAATAACAAAATACCTAATAAAGGTTAGGCTTTCTCGTACTCCATGAGACTTTGTCGTGGGTTACTTATACACGTCCCATTTTGGGGAGAGGTGTAAGGCATCTACCATGATGAACAAGTTTTAGCATGAGAATGTTTCACAAACAACAAACTCAAAACACTTCTTTTAAAAGAAAATAAACAAACAACACTCGTCTTTTCCTGCGGGAATTCTCTTCTCACCTTATTCACTCAAAATGTGAACTTGCTACGACTTGTCTCTTTGCAATACGGTAACACACTCGTTCAAAGGCGGGCCTACAACACCTGAGAATAGGCACAAGCAGTCCAATTCATAAAAAAACACAAAAAAACAGAGTTCCCGCCTTAGTTAGGAGAACTACGTCGACTTTGATCCTCATATTCCCGATGAGGTACGTAGGCAGCAAGGTAGGGCGTGTTCGAGCACAGTCTTTATTTTCCCTACATTTTTCCCGTACATTTTCATTCTCTCTTTTCTAGTTCCCTTTCTTATTCCAGTTCCAGTTAGCAGTTCTTTTATTTAGCAACATTTTTATTTCTTACCCTTTGAAACAGACAAACAAGCATGGATCCCGTCGGGAACGACGGACGATCTGGGGTGCTAATACCTTCCCAGGTTGTAACCGACTCACGAACCCAGTTCTTTGGTTCGCAGGACCTTATCATTTCTATTTCTCTTTGGTTTGTGCAACATTACCTTTCCCGTTCATTCAGGATAAAAATGCCTGGCTGGCGACTCTACCTTTTCTGCACCACTTTCGCGTTTGTACTAGGGTGAAAATCCCGGGAGCGACAACTGGCGACTTTGCTGGGGACGGAACCCAAAATATCTGGTTTCCCCTTTAAGAGTCTATCCCAACGCTTGTTTGTTTCTGTTTCTTTGGGTTTATCGGCTTGCTGCTGTGTGCTTTAGTTTAGCTTTACTGCTTTCATTTACAACTTTACTTTACAACATTTATTTACTGCTTTCAATATTTATTTTCCATGTATCATATATACTGGACTTTCTGTGCTTGTTTGGTTTTTTATTTGGGATGGGGTTACTGTGAGATAAGCCAAATACCTGTCTTGAATGCACCCTAGGACTAGCGTGGACAAACATTGTACTTGCATGGTATCATGATGAGTGGCGGTGTGTTCAACACCCAGATTGCGACCGTCTTGGAACTATTCTGTGTGGGGATTTCCTCCACTTCAGGGTACGACCTTTATAGTTATGTGATTTTAGGGACCGATCATCGAGGACCTTAATGGAAACAACCATCTCCAGTGATGACAGTGGTAGACCACATTTGTTGGCAAACCCACGCGCATTTAAGGGCCCACTAGGAACTCATACAGGATGGCCCGGTTCTCTCATAGGAACCCAGTTAAGGCAAACTGTTCGTATGATGATAGCACTGTATCTCAAGGGCTGAATGTACTATTGTTTCTCGATTTAGTGCTTGAAGTTGGAGATTTATGAGGGATGCTTGTTTTTCCCGGACTCAGCTAAGACCTCCCTGAGTAGTACATAATGCTAAACTGATTCCCTGATTTAGTCATGAGCCATTTCTCAGAAATTGTGAATGTATTATTGCTATCCGGCTTTGAGAGTCCATGATGTTGACCCGAGTAGCACACCCGTGAGATGAGAAAGGTTTATAGGTTTGCAGGAACCCTAAAACTTCCAACATACCCACTTTGCCAGTATTGTTCAGTGTTATGATCTGGTTCTATGGTTCTTCGGTTATGAGATTCGGGATTTCTATTCAGAGAAACTGTTACCGTGATTGCTATTGTGACCCTGCACATACACTTGATTATCTGATCAACACAACACAAACACGTCACTGATCACATGCCTTGCCTTGCATAAGCATCATCGTATCATTAATCATTTGTGTTCTTTTTCATTCTCAGGGTTCATATTGTAAACACCCCAAATTTTCCCTCACTTTTTCTCACACCATGGCTTGTGATCTTTCATTTTTTGCATTAGCATAAGCATATCATATCCCATTGCATAGTTCATTTCATCTGCATCTAGGGTTTGTGATCTGAGCAATCCAAGAAGTGATTTGAGTCATCTTAAAGGTCTTAAAGCATTCCAAGAGGGTACATGTGTGTTCCATGATCATAATATACTCCCAAAGTTCATAAAGGCAGACTGAAGATTTCCTACACAGATGACCTAAAATTAGGGTTTTGGTTTCAGAGGCCTTAATCCCAATTTTTTTGGTCATTTTTGTTTCTAAAGGTCTCAATATGTTATAAGGATCATGTGTACCAAATTTGATGAAGCAAATCACTGTGAAAGTCATCTGATCATTGGGTAACTTCTTGAGCAAGTAAAGTCAAAATCAGGGCATCTGAGGCCTCCATCAAGGGTACCAAAGGGTTATCATCATCATTTTGAGTCTCTATGATCTTTATTTGATCATTGAAGTGGTTGGAAGTTCACAAAGTTGAATAATTTTGAGCCAAATGCAAACTTGCTATTTTTGGAAATGACTTGTAATGGAAGCTGTTGATATTTCTAAATATATATAGTGTTAAGAATATTTATATATAGAATAGTCCCACATCGACTATATCATGTAATTAGTTTTAATCTCTCTATATATAATAATGTCTCCGTAGTGCTTTTCAACACACACAGTTTAATCTAAATGTCTCTTATTATCGCTTATTTCAACATGGTATCTAGAGCCTGTTAAGAGATAATTCTTTCTTCTCCGTGTTTTACCCGGTTGACCCACTGTCTTCCGGTGAGAATTTTATTTGCAAACTGTGTTATCACTCCGGTTTGCCTCACTTTTCAAAATTCTTCGGTAACCTCCCTACCACCACTGTCGCCGTTACTGTTCCGAAAAACTTCCGGCGACGTTCTGGAAAATTAACATCACCATCCGACTCGCTGCCCTCCGATCCAGCCGTCGCACTTTTTCCAGCCGTCAGAAACTCACGCACACGTCCACCCGCGCCTCCGCTGCCCCGCCCGTGCCAGCTCGTCCAACGGCTGATTCCGACTATTTTTTTTCCGCCGATACTCATGGCTACTCCTCAGAAATTTATGCCAAACTATGATGATTTTCTCAAGTGGTATCAGGATTATCAAAACTCAGATTATTCTACTGCTACAGTAGCACACACCGGTAATTCATCTGTTTGCCTCTCATCTTCTCTTAGACCATGGGTCATTGATTCTGGTGCGTCTGATCATGTTACCGGTAATAAAAATCTTTTTTCTTCCCTCTCTACCTCTGGTTTCTTACCTACTATAACTTCTGCCAATGGTTCTCAAACCCAATCCGAAGGGATTGGTACTGTTCAAATTCTACCTTCTCTCTCTGTTACTTCTGTTCTCTATGTTCCGAATTGTCCATTTAATTTACTTTCAGTCAGTTGTTTTGTAGATGTTTAAGAATTGGCAGAATTTTTGACCAACAAGAAATATTGAATTCAGTTCAGAATGTCCTATCAAATGTTGGGACATTATCAAACAGAGTATATGAACTTATTTCAGGATGTCTCACCAGATGTTGGGACATTGTGTAAATGACTTAAGTTCAGTTTTTCAGGATGTCCCAACAGATGTTGAGACATCTCAAACCTGCTACCAGAATTAATTATTGACCAACTGATCAGAGATATTTAAGGAGAGTTATCTGGAATTAATTAATGATGGATAAAAACAGAACAAGGCGCATCTGTAGGGAGTGTTATATTAAGGATTCAGATTAAAACAGAAGACCTAAATCACCTAGAATCTAGGAAGTAACAAACCCTAAATTCAAGGTGGAAGCTGCATGCACATTAGGGCTGGATCATCCTACAAAAAGCCCAAATTACAGATACCTATTTAATCAACAAAAACTCACAGAATTGAGTACGAATTTCAGAAGATCAAATAGGGTGTCTAGTGTTTTAATAGCAGGTTGTTTAATTGAACCACTTTATGAGCTTTTAAGCAAAAGTGCATTTGTGACTTGATTGAAACTGTGAAGTAAGATCAAGCTGTATTGTTTGAAGAATGTCTTCAATTTCATTAAACTTGTAAACTTGATCACTATGTGATTGAGGGGGAGTGAGTAGGGTACTCTTATCTAAGTTGTGTCTTAGGTAGAAATTGCATTGGGTAGTTATTAAGTGATAGATTAAACAGGGTGGTTTAAGTCTAGAATTAATAATACTTATAGTGGATTTCCTCCTGGCTTGGTAGCCTCCAGATGTAAGTGTGGTTATACACTGAACTGGGTTAACAAACTTCTGTGTTGTTTATTTTTCTTGCTATTTAAGTTTTGGTTAAATCTGTCAAGTGTTGGGACATCTCTTAGGACATCTCATACCTGATCACAAAATTTCAATTGGCATCAGAGCAGGCACCCTGCCTGTTTATACTGGGTGAGATCTAGGGAATATAAATTCTGTAACATGGACAGGGATATAGGGTCAGTAAATAGACCACCTATACTGGATGGATCTAATTATGACTACTGGAAGCCAAGAATGATTGCATTCTTAAGATCACTTGACAACAGGGCATGGAGAGCAGTCAACATTGGATGGGATCATCCTGTCCAAGATACCAAAGATGGATCAAAAGTGCTGAAACCTGAAGAAGAATGGAGTAAGGAGGAAGAAGATTCAGCACTAGGCAACTCAAAGGCCTTAAATGCTTTATTCAATGGCATTGATAGGAACATCTTCAGACTTGTGCATCACTGTGAGCTGGCCAAAGATGTTTGGGACACTCTCAAAACAACTCATGAAGGAACATCAAAGGTAAAAATGTCAAGGCTTCAACTTCTCACCACCAAGTTTGAAAATATGAGAATGAAGGAAGATGAGTCAATTCATGAATTCTACATGAATATCTTGGATATAGCCAATACCTCTGGAGCCTTGGGAGAAAAAATGACTGATGAAAAGCTTGTAAGAAAGATTCTCAGATCTTTGTCAAAAAGATTTGACATGAAAGTCACAGCAATAGAAGAAGCTCAAGACATATGCACAATGAAAGTTGAAGAGCTCATTGGTTCCCTTCAAACATTTGAGATGGGAATGAATGACACAAATGTAAAGAAGAACAAAAGCATAGCCTTGGTGACAAATACTGATGAAGAAGAAGATGATGAATCAGAAAATGGTAAAAGCCTATCAGACAATCTTGCTATGCTTGGAAGACAATTCAAAAAGATTCTCAGAGGAATGGAAGGCAAATCCAATCCCAGTGGAAGATATACAAACTCTTCTGAGAACAAGAGACCTTATGATGCTAACAGAAGGTCAAATTTTGCTGAAAAGACCAGTCAAGAAAAAGGAATCAAATGCCATGGATGTGAAGGATATGGACACATCAAGAATGAATGTCCTACCTACTTAAAAAGGCAAAAGAAAGGACTATCTGTAACATGGTCTGATGAAGACTCAGGAGGTGATTCAGAAGAAGAATCAGCTAAGCATATCACTGCCTTAGCTGGATTATATGAGTCTGAAAGTGAATCCAGTGATGGGGAGCTTACTTTTGAAGAACTTGAGCAAGCATTCAAAGATCTATAAAAAAGAAGCACTGAAATATGCAGTGAGGTTATACAGCTAAAGAAGCAAAATGAGGCACTAGAAGATGAAAAAGTAAGTGATCTAGAGATCATTGACACCTTAAAAAGTGAAGTAAGTCTTCTCAACTCAAAATTGGAACACATGTCCAAATCTGTTAGAATGTTGAACAACAGCTCAAATACACTGGATGTTATTCTCAACAACAATAAGCATTCAGGGGACAAAAGTGGACTGGGATTTAACAGAGTACATAAAGATGAAGCTAGCTCTAGCAAAACTACTTCAAAATCCATACAGTCAAACAAGATGTCCCAACAGATGCTTCAACATCAAGAAAAGAACACAAAGTCAAACATAATGTTCCAACAGATGTCTCAACATTCTGGAAAGAACAAAATGAAGAAGAAGTATCAAAGATGGAGATGTCATCACTGTGGAAGATTTGGACATATCAAACCTCATTTTTATAAGCTGCATGGATATCCAAATCAGATGTATCAGCAACCTTCCAAGAAGAAAATAGAAGTTACCAAGAAAGTGCTGCATAAACATCAAAGAAATCAGCAACCTCCTAAGCAGAAGACAGAAGTCATGAAGAAAGTATGGAGACCAAAAGCTAGCATTCAGGCTGATCAAAGCTACAAGAACAAGATCAACAATCAAGCTTGGAGATCTGCTGATGAACAACACACAGGGCAAAGGCATCAAAAGAAATCTCAACTCAAATGGTCAAAGAAAAGTACTGCATATATAGCACATACATCACTAAGAGTATCAGCTAAAGAAGACTGGTACTTTGATAGTGGATGTTCAAGAAACATGACTGGATTGAAGAATCTGCTAGTAAACTTAAAGTCACATTCATCCAGGTATGTAACCTTTGGAGATGGAGCTAAAGGAGAAATCAAGGGAGTTGGGACCTTGGATTGTAAAGATGTTCCAAGACTAGATGATGTGCTGCTAGTTAAAGGTTTAACTGCTAACCTGATCAGCATAAGTCAATTATGTGATCAAGGGTACAGTGTAAACTTTACCAAAACTGAATGCATAGTGACTAACAAAGAACAAGAGGTTGTCATGAGAGGAGCCAGATCTAAAGACAACTGTTACATGTGGGAATCTCAAGACCTCAGTCTCACTTCAACTTGCTCTTTAGCTAAAGAAGAAGAAGTGAAACTATGGCACCAAAGACTAGGTCATCTTCATTTCAGAGGCATCAAGAAGATAATATCTATGGATGCTGTAAGAGGTATTCCTAAACTGAAGATTGATGATGGCAAAATATGTGGTGAATGTCAAATAGGTGTAAACACCCCAAATTTGACCTCACCCATTCACACCATGGCTTGTGATCATTAGCATATGCATAAACACAATCATATCATCTCATATCTCATTTTTGAGTCACTGCATAGTTTCTAAATCATCTGCACCTAGGGTTTGTGATCTGAGCAACCCAAGGGCTTCTTGAGCCACTCCAAAGGCAACCAATCACTTCAAAGGGATCCATGTGTGTTCATCTATCATATTACATCCTCTCAAAGTCAAGATTTCAAAAGAATCACAAGAACTAGGGTTTGAATGGATGCAAGGCCAGGCTAGACTGCACAGTTGACCTAAAATTAGGGTTTTGGTTTCAGAGGCCATAACCCCAAATTTTTTGGTCATTCTTGTTTCCATTGGTCTCTATATGGTATAAGGAGTATGCATATCAAGTTTCATGAAGAAATTCCATGGGGAAGTCATCTAATCAAGAGTTGACTTTTCAGACAAGTCAGTGTAAAATCAGGGTATCTGAGGCCCCCAATGGCCCAACCAATGGGTGATCTTCATCATTTTGAGTGTATATGATCTTTATTTGATCATGGAAGAAGGTTGAAGTTCACAAAAATCAAGAATTTAGGGTTTTTGCAAATGTTGACTTTTTGGGCATAGTTGACTTTTCAAGAATGCTTCATTTTAGGTCATTTTTCAAGCCTTGATTCTTGATCCAAAAAAGCTTCAAATGGAAAAACTTTGGTCATGAAAGTTGTAGATCTCATCTTTCCCTTTTCAAAAAGTACAAGAACATGATCAAATTCTTCTTGGATCAAAAGTTATGGTGTGGCAAAGTTGGCTAAAATCATTGATTTTCAAGGCATGCTTCAAATGAGAATTTTGCAAAATCATGAACCAAAGCCAATTGCAACTTCTAATTCACTTCAAACCAGTATGCAAACATTCAATAGGTCCTAAAAATCAGAATTGGACCAAGGTTTCACATGGTTATGGTTTGTGTAACTAGACTTTTTCATGAAGTTTCAAAAGTGTGCCAACTTGCAAAAACATCATTGTGCTTCTCTCCACTTGATGCATTGGCTGCTGGACCTTCCCAACATCACACACACACCATGCTGCACCAGAACCATATCTTGTACTAGCCTAGATCATGAGCCATACTTTCCTTACACAAAATTTGACTTTTTGCAAAAGCAAACTTACCAATCACTATAGGCCAGGTCACATCATCTGACCTATAGGATTAAAATACAATATCATTTGGCAAGCAAAATGTATCAAGAGGCAAGGCTGAAACACTTCACAAGAACACATTCACAAAAACACACCCCAGCTGCATATTGCTTCGAATCTCTCTGCCCAGCCATCAAACATCCAAACCATTTCCACACTTCAACTCACCATACTTCATAGACCTCAAACCACCAAGAGCCAGGCCTGTTTTGATCAAGAACACCCCATTGCCATTTTTCACCTCAACTTGCAGTTTCATTCGAAACTCTCTCCATAGCTCACAAACATCCAAACAAACACCACAGACCTTCTCCACTCATTATTCTGATCACAAAGAACCATTCACAATGACCTGAAACTGCCTGAAACTCCATTGCCATTTTCAACTGAGTTGAAGCAGAAGCTGTCTAAACTCATCAACCAGCCAGCATAAATTGCTCCAAAGCATTCAAACATCATCAAGAGGTCCTAAGGAGTGGATTGCACAAGGAGAAGTGGCCAGAAAGTCATCAGAGTGAAAGCTTCGAATCTCAGGTAGCTTGAAAAATATTTTTCCAGAAATCATTTCTTTTGTTTTAAACTTGTTCTCTATGCTTCCCTGAGTATCCTGGTGCTTTTGGTTTTTGAAATGGTGATGAAATGAACATTTAATTGATCTATGAAACTTGCGTGCCCTAAAATTTGTTTGTTTCGATTCATGCTTCTGGGGAAATATAAATTTGTTTTGAGATGGGGTTTTGGTTCGTGAGTGAGTGGGGATCATTTCCCAATTCTTAGATTTCATTTTAGTTAGGTTTTTGGGGTTTTGGGGGATTTTCAGGGGAGATGCTGGCCGAAGAAGACGACCGGAAGTCTTCTCCGGCAGCCTGAATGTGATTATGCCCTAATCCTTGTCATTAAGCCAGTTTGAATCTTGGGCGTTAGATTAGGTTGACTGGTTGACTCCCCGCGCGAATGGAAGGCCCAGATGCATCCAATTAGCCCTAATCCACGTGTTTAGTTTAATTAATCATAATTTAATTAATTAACTCAGAAACAACCTGGACCCTTGGATAACGCGCGTGGTCAACAAATTCAAACTCAGACTCAATCTCATCCCTCCATTCTGTTGACTTTCCTTTATTTTCATTTATTTTCATATTTTTCTTATTTGTTTTGTTTAATTTATTTAAAATAGTAAAAAGTCTTAAAAAATTATGAAACTTTTTCTCCTGGGTTTTATTAATTTTTATGACACAAAAATATTTTCATTTTATTTTTTATCATTAAAAAGTATTTTTAAATATTTAAAAGATTATTTTTAAGTGATTAATGGAAATTAATTTATTAAAAATACTTTTAGGTATTTAAAAATCACCAAAAAATTCATGAAATGTTCTAAGACATTTATAAACATTGTCCAACCTTCAAACCAAATTTCTTTTTTGATCTTGATGCATTTTGAGAATTTTCCATTGAATTAAATCATTTTTTGTGCATTAATTTGATCCAAAGTTCAAAAATTCATTTCTGCCTATCTAGAAAGGGTTGGACATTGATTCTTCTTGCATTGTTTTGTGTTTAGCATGTAGTTTCTAGGATAAAATGGCCATGGTTTGATCTTGCATTTTCAATTTGTTTGGCATTTCTTTTGTTTAAGAACCCTAAAAACCCTAATAACTTACAAAAATCATAACTTGAGATTGGTTAAGAGTTGAGACCTCCCCTTTGGACTTTGGTTTATTATAGGTTTAGGGATTCTTTGTGTGGCATTTTCCATTTTTTATCTTAGGGTTTGCTTCTGTTTTTGGTTTTTGTTTGTTGTTTGTTTCATAAACCCTAATTTGGGCTTTCTCTTGCATCCTTCTTACATTCTCTTGCATAACATGACTTTCCATGCCATTCCATGCCTCCACTTGATTCATTTGACATCATAAGACATATAGGAAGCATGTGTGATCATTGCATCTTGCATTTGCCATGTTGTATGCCATGTATGTTTCATGACTTTTCATGTGTATCCATGCTTCTAAACTTGCACCATTTGCATCCATGAACTTGTATGAACATCTCCATGCCTTGACTCATGCTTGTAGCATCTCATAACATCATCATCATCATCAACATGCTTCTGGTTTTGTTTTTCATCATGTCATTTCATCTCATCTTGCATTGCATTGCATCTTTTTCACTAACTTTTCAGGTGGTAAGTAACTTTGAGAAGTGAATTTGCCTTCACTTCTCATAACTTCTCTTCATCTCTTTTCATGCATCCTTGCTGCATTTATGCTTGTGTTTGAGATTGAGCTTGCTCATTCTTGTTCCTCCCACTTTCTATCTTCAAGTGACTTGACTTCTTGAATGAAGCAAGTCACTTTGCTTCTCTTGATCCTGTTCATCTGCTTCCTGGTGGTTCCCTTTGAAGATTGCTCTTGAAAACCTCACAAACCTTAGGAACAACCAAGCATGACAATGATTAGGGTTTTGATTAGTCTCCCCTCTTAGTTTTACCTTTGTGTCTCTTTTGAGTCTTCTCCTCTCATCTCATAATCAGGGATTAAACCCTAAAGGCTTTAAGGCTTTGTGATTAAGCTTATGCCTGCATCCTTCTCTTAGGATGGAGTGTATAACTTTAATCCTAAGTGTTAAACCCTTAATGTGTTTAACTCCTTTAATCAATTCACATAATAAGTATCAAGACATCACACTTGTAACTTGGGCCTTGCATTAGGGTTCTAATTCTTCCTTAATTGGTTAAGAAGGATTAACCCTAGTGTTAATGGACAAGTCCCCCTCAAGTTGTCTTACAAACCATAAAAATCACTTCTTCATCATATCATTAATTAAAATCCACTTAATCAAAGGCTTGCTTTGTCATGAGTTTAATCCCTAATCATGGATTAAGTTGAGGAGCTTTCCTCAGCTTAAACATTCTCATCTATTATCCTTCTATTAGGATGGTGTAATGAGTCTGTTTAATCCCTGATTATGGCTTAACCTCATTACTTAACACTAGACAAAAACAACAAAAACATCTAAATAATCAACAAGTAGGTTAATGATCTTAATCCTACACCAAAGGTAATTAAGTGTGAGAATCTGACTTCACACTTAAGGTATTCTCATTACCCCTAATCAGAGGGAAGATGTGATGAGTTTACTAAATCCATTGGTTTAGGCTTAAGCTCATTAACTTATGACAAACTTTCAAAAGCAATGAAAGACTGAAAACTCAAAAAAACAAACAATAATCGTCTCCTTCGGGATTCTTTTCTCATCTCATTCACTCACAAACGAGAACTTGCTTCTTCCGTCTAATGCAAGACAGTTTGCACCTGAGCCAGACAGGTCATACACTTGAGCATAGACAAGTAAGCAGTTCACAAGTCAATTTATCTTTCAGTCTCTTTGGGTCGAACTACGGTGTTCTGACTTCCTCATTGCACGAGAGGATACGTAGGCATAACTTAACAGTTATCGAACAAAAGTCTCTGTATATTCCCCCTCTTTCCAGCTCCATTCTTTAGCCTCATGATCTTGAGCATTTCACCTCTTTCTCATTCTCACACTGACACATCATTTATACACTTTATACTTCATTCCTCTTACACTGACACCTGTACATCCTTTTCCAGCTCTTTTATACACAGATTGCACTGACACTACCCCTCTAAAACACAAATCTTTTAAGCGTGGATTCCGTCGAGTACGACGGACAATCTGGGTGCTAATACCTTCCCAGGTTGTAACCAACCCCCTTTCTCAGTCTCTCTGGTTCGCAACCGTCTTATCCATCTCTTTCTAGGTCTATGCAGCATTACCTTTCCTCCGGGATAAAAATGCCTAGCTGGCGACTCTATTCATCTCCAGTGAGTTCACGGCTGTGTGTTCTCATTGTTCCCTTCGCCGACCGTTCGCGTCTGTACCCTTATTTGACCTTGTTTCATTTATCGGGAGCGACAGCTTGGCGACTCTGCTGGGGAACCTTTATATTGCAACCAGGGCTTCTGGTTCTTTTTGTGGGTTCCTCCTAGCGCTTGATTGATTTGTGTTTACTGGGGTGTTATGTGTTTATTTGTGTTTGTATGTTTATATTTGTTTTTGCTTTATGTACAGTTGTTTATTGTTTTCTTTATAGCTTTGCATATTATCATACTGTTGTACTGTACTGCTGGCTGGATCTGGTTTTCCTTTGGTGGGTGGTGTTCTATTGAGAGTTAAGGTCCTACACCTGGGACCTGAGTGACACCTAGGCTAGAGTGAATCATATTCTTTCCCATTCCATTTCGGTCTGGTGCGGGAATATGAAACACGGTTCAGATATGGGTTTCTTCTTGAGAACTCTGTGTTGCAGATCTCCTGCAATGCTAGGGCTATCTGGGAAGCCTGCTAAGTCTGGATGACCTTCAGTATTGACCTTCAGAAACTGAGGTGAATTAGAGGAGGAATTGTTATGGTTATTGTAAACACTGTACTTCCGGGTTAGAAGTGTTTACACTTCTCATAACTGATCCAAGTCTGAGGATCCTTGTTTTAGAACACCACCTGTGAGGGGGGTTGGGCTGTTTACAGGTTTGCAGGTACCTTGACCTCAGAATACCCTGTTACTTTGGTTTGTTAAGAATACTCCATGTTGGACAGTTCTTGTGATTCTAAACCCTGGACATGTGGCTCTTTATTTGAGTCCCCCACCCCGGTTACTGGATTTATAGACCTCCATCTGGATTTCTTACACACTTGGACTTATATCAGGGCATTTTGATCAGATCCAGCTCAGTCACAGACCCTTGCATTTCATTTGCATACATAATCATTGCATCATATTGACATTTGCTTATTTGTGTTTCAGGGTATCCATCCTCATTTGGTTTTGGTTTTGACCCCATCTTCAGTTTTGACTTGTCTTCATCAGCATCTTCTTCATCTATCACCAGCCAATCAGTGGCCCCCTTCTTCAGTATTATCATCAGCACCTGTCTCTATTTAGTCTCAGCATCATGTCTCCTAAAAAGAGCAACATCACCTATCACTTCTTCCAGCCAGAGTTATCAGACATCAGGAGAATTCAGACCCTGATCACTCCAGATCACATACCTTTGTTCAGGGAGCATTATGGAGATATACTGGACATGGTTATGGATCTGGACCCATCACAGAGAAGCTTGATCCACACCTGCATTCAGTTTTATGATCCTCCACTGAGATGTTTTACTTTTCAAGACTTTCAGTTGGGCCCTCTTTTAGAAGAATACTCATCTTTGGTTGGTGTGCCTATCAGGGCTGGAATCCCTTTCAACCCTGAGATGGTCTTTCCTGCTAATGGAGAAGTAGCAAAGGCTTTGCATCTGGAACCTGTCCTGATTGAGCAGCATATGACTTCTAAAGCTGGAATCCCTGGTTTCCATCTGGATTTCTTGATCTCTCAAGCTACCCTGAAAGCTTCTCTAGTAGAGTGGAAAGCTGTTTGTGCTTTACTGGCCTTGAGCATATATGGAATTGTATTGTTTGCAGATGAGCCTCGATTCATTAGCAAGAATACAATCCATCTGTTCATCCTGAAGAACCCAGTGCCAACTTTATTGGGGGATCTTTACTATTCAGTGCATCAGAGGAATGAAAAGCAGAGGGGAAGGTTAGTGAGGTGTTGTGCTCCACTGTTCCATACTTGGCTTCTCAGGCATCTACCCAGGACAGATGCATTTTTAAACCCTCATCAGCGGAGCAACTGGGCTAAGAGACTCACTGTTCTAACTTCAGCTGACATCAGATGGTGCACTCAGAGCACCAAGGGCAGGGATATCATCACAAGCTGTGGGAATTTTCCTAATGTGCCTTTGATAGGAGTTAAGGGTAGTATCAATTACAACCCTCTGCTGTTTAGACGACAACTGGGCTATGCACTGGTCCACACTCCTAAGGCACAGGATTTGGTTGAGACTCTTTATTGTGAGAACAAGGTCAGTTTGACTGTTGTTAGGCAGGCTGCCTGGGCCTGGGATAATGTTCAAACCAAGGGAGTGACCATTCTAGGGAAGTGCAATAATGTGGCATCAGCACAATATTATGAGTGGTCCCGTGCCAGGGCCCAATTCTCTGGGATGCCCTTTACCATAGAAGACATGCCTGAGTCATCTTCAGCACCACCCCCTGCCACTATCAGTTTGGAAGAATTTGAGAGCTTGAAGGAAAGAAATGAGAAGCTAACCCAGGCCTTGCAGAAGACCCTCCGGGAGAGGAGTGAAGGTATGAGGGAGATTGAGAGGTTGGAGAAATTGAGAGTAGAGCACCTGACTAAGATTGAGAAGTCTGGGGATTATATCAAAAAGTCCAAGGCTGGAGAACAAATTCTGAAGAATGCTTGCAAAGAAGCCCAGTTCCAGAGAGCAAGGACAGACTTGTATTTGAAGGAGAGCCAAGCCCGGTGGGTCAGGATCACCGAGGCTCGTACCCTGGAGGACAAGAGAGTTCAAGACGAGATGGAGCAACTGGAGGCAAGTGCGAAAGAACAACAAGAAGCCCTGGCAGCAGCCCAGAGGGAGATATCAGAATTGAAGGTCAAAGCAGGAGTGAAGAGGGCAAAGGACCAAACTCAGCACAAGAAGCTAGCAGCAGCTGTTACAACCCGGAATCTCCTCATCAGGAATCTCACGGAGCGTCCGGCTGATCCTGTGACCGAAGCACTTCTCAAGGAAGTTCGTGAGGATGAGTTTGGTCTTGGTGTTTGACCATTTGTTTGTTGTTGCTTTCTTTCCATGTACTTTTTATTTTCTTGTACTGTATTTTGACCCCTTAGAGGGCTTGTGTTGTAAAATGAACAAGTTGTATCATTTCACCTTCTGTAATATATTTGTGTTAGTTTGCTTCACCTGAGTTTTCTTCAAGCAACAACAACAACATCTTCAAGGGTCTGGAAGGGTCAAAACTGAAAGCCAAACCGGATACCTTGAGAGCAAATAAGCATAACTGCATTGCATGCTAACCCTTTGTTTGTTTTGTAGGTTTTGTTTTATTGTTGCTAACCTCTGTTGTGATGCTCAGGAACTATTGCTAGACGCCGGGTATTTCCCCTCAACCGTCCGCACCGTTATCCAACCCGAAACAACCTTCCGGGAATTCAGATGGATCAGATGCAGCAGGACCTTACTGAGGTCAGAAATCAAATGGCAAATGAAAGGCTAGAAATGAGGAATCAAATGACTCAGTTTATGGAAGTTATGAACAACATGGCTCAGAGCCAGGAAAGATTGAGGGCCATGGTGGAAAGGCAGAATCAAGAAGACCCACATATAGGGACTGTCGGTACTAGTAACAATGAAAGAGTCCAACCTCACGTCAACCCTCCGGTATTTGGGCCACACCTCCATCCTGAGGTCAATATTCCAGCAAATGTTCAAGGGACTGCCACCGCAGCTAGGGTACTTCAAGAAGACCCCCAAGAGGACCAGTTCACAGTAATGGGCGCTGGGGAAGAAGCTTATGATAGGAGATTGGATGAGATAGCTGAGAAGTTGAGGTCCTTAGAATCTCAAAACTCTTTGGGCTTCGATGTCATGGACATGGGCTTGGTAGACGGGGTCAGGATCCCCCATAAGTTCAAGCCTCCTTGCTTTGAAAAATACAACGGGACTTCATGCCCCCGGACTCATTTACAATCATTTCTGGGAAGGCTGAAGGCCTATACAATGGATGAGAAGCTCTGGATGTTCTATTTCGAAGACAGCTTAACCGGAGCGTCAAGAGAATGGTACTCTCACTTGACAAGGGCAACTATTAGATGCTGGAAGGACCTGGCAGAGGCATTCATCAGACAGTATCAGTATAACTTGGACATGGCACCCAACAGGACCCTCCTAATGGGAATGTCACAGTCGTCAAGGGAAAGTTTCCGAGAATATGCACAGAGATGGAGGCAACTGGCTGCTGCTGTTCAACCACCTATGTCTGAACGAGAAATGGCAGATATGTTCATGAACACCCTTCAGGGAACTTATATTGACAGGCTGGCTGCTTTCTCTTCCACTAGCTTTGCAGATGTTGTCATAGCCGGGGAGAGAATTGAAAGCTTGTTAAAAATGGGAAAGATCTCAGACAACGGTGCAAGCTCGTCCAGTGGTACAAGAAAGCCTTTTGCAGGCCCAAGAAGAACTGGCGAGACCAATGTCATCCATTCAAACAGGGGCAGGCCCCAATATGCTCAAAGGTCAATAGCAGCAGTCACCATTCCTGCTCCAGCTCATCCACAACCAGTATATCAACCTCCTCAGCAAAACTATCAGCCGCAACCTCAGTACCATCAGCAAAATCAGTATCCTCCAAGGAATTACAACAACAGCAACACCAACAACAACAATCAGCAAAGGCCATTTCAGCAGAGGCCATCTCAAGCTAACAGAGTGATCGATCCGATCCCAATGCCATATGCTACTTTGCTGCCACAACTCCTGAAACTCAACCTAGTTGAGCTAAGGACGCTGGCACCTCCAGATCCCAACAGTCTACCCAGGAACTATGACTCCAATGCTAGGTGTGCTTTTCATTCAAACGCACCTGGCCATAGTACAGAAAAGTGCAGAGCCCTGCATATGAAGGTACAAGACCTGGTAGACTCGAAAGCTCTGAATTTCGCACCACCACCCAATGTCAATAAGAATTCGATGTCAAACCACGGTGGTCCTAGAATTAACGCTATTGAAGAAGACAAGCCGTCTTATTTAATAACCAGTGTGGGACAAATCAGGACGCCATTGGTAGAAATCAAGGCTCAGCTCTTGGAATGTCAGATGTTCCCAGGGTGTGAATTGGGTTGTGCTTACTGCAATATCTCTGTAAATGGGTGCGATAATTTGAGGAATGGCATAGATGGCCTTATTCAGAGTGGCCAACTTCAGATCACCACATCATTTCCAACAAATCCAGCAATCTCATCAGCAGCGGTTTCAGAACCTCCTACAACTGCAACAACCATTGTTCCTGACAATTCTTCGGTTTCATCAACAAGTACTTCATCTATTATCTCAACTGGTCAGTTTTCAACAAATCTTCCTGCTACAACTTCAGCATCACTCCATTATGAAGCTCCTACAACGACAACATCCATTCTTCCACCATTGTCTCCTACAACTCCAGCAACAAATCATGAAGATGTCTCTACTGTCACAATATTTTATGATCCTGAGAACAACTCTGCCTACCATTCAGAAGGTGCTGCTCCCACCAGAGCACCAGTTACAATCTTTTATGATCCACAAACAATTACAGTCCCTTCAGCAGCAGCAATCAGTCCAGTCACTGTCACGGTGCCTGGACCAGTACCATATGAAAGCAATAGGGCCATCCCTTGGCACTATGGCTCAGACGTGTACTGCGAAGGAAAAAGAATCACTCTCGAAACATCAACACCTGCACCACAAGTAGATAATGTGGGGGGAGGCGGAGGCTTCACTCGAAGCGGACGTCTCTTTGCTCCACCAATTCAAAGACCTACTGCCGAAGCAGAAGCTGCTGCCAAGGCAAAGGGAAAGAGCCCGGTGCAGGAAGATCAAGCTGTTAAAGAAGCCTTGAAGACGCCGTTCGATCAAGAAGTTGATGAGTTTATGAGAATCATCAAAAAGAGTGATTACAAAATTGTGGATCAACTTCACCAGACGCCATCCAAGATCTCCATCCTCTCACTGCTGATGTGTTCCGAAGCCCATCGGAATGCATTACTCAAAGTCTTGCACGCAGCTTACGTGCCTGAAGAGATCACTGTCAACCAGTTGGAGACCGTGGTTGGAAATGTTACTGCTAGCAATGGGCTAGGATTCACCAATACTGACCTGACAGCGGATGGCCGCAACCACAACAAAGCCTTGCACATCACCATGGAATGCAAAGGGGCAGTCCTTTCTCATGTACTGGTAGACACGGGGTCGTCCCTTAATGTCTTACCAAAGAAGGCTCTGGTGAAGTTAGAATATGATGGATTGGCGTTGAGATCCAGCAACCTGGTGGTAAGAGCTTTTGATGGCTCAAAGAGATCGGTTCTGGGAGAGATTGAGCTACCTGTGACAATTGGCCCACAGACCTTTAAAACTATCTTTTATGTGATGGACATTCAGCCCGCCTACAGCTGTTTGTTGGGTAGACCCTGGATTCACGCCGCCGGCGCAATAACGTCTACCCTTCACCAAAAGTTAAAATTTGAGTGGGAAGGCCAAGTTGTTACAATCTGTGGGGAGGAGGATATATTTGTTAGCCATCTGGCTACTTATAAGTATATTGAAATGGATGGGGAGATCCATGAAACAATGAGCCAAGGATTTGAAGCCTTGAATGTGAATGAAACATCTGTTGTATCTGGTACTCCAATGTCATCATACCAACAAGCCCGGAAGGTTGTTGAGGAAGGAACTGCCCAAGGCTGGGGCAAGCTACTACCGGTGGAGAAGAAAGAAGACAGATTTGGGTTGGGTTACAAACCAACTCAACAAGATCAAGCAGCGGCTGCGAAAGAGCCCAATTTTGTGAGTGGGGGGATGCTTACCCCTGATGCTATCAACTGTCTGGAAGACGAGCTGGAAGAGGAACGCAACCTGGAAAGCTGGATTCGTCCAAAGATCCCGGGGAGCAGTGTCTCGAACTGGTCTTCCCAGGAAATTATAAGAGTTACTCATGCAGAGTAATTATTATTTCCTGTATTTTTATAAGCATGCATCAAAGTCTTGCATCTTGCCCAAGATGACAAGACTCATTTTGTAATCGGGCCATCTGTACTTTTTGTGCAAACAAGATTAATTAATGAAATATCAGACATCTTTTTGCAAACGAGTCTTTTTCTTTTCGTTCACTGTTTTTCCATTTTTCTTTTTGTACAAAAAATTAATGGCGGTGTTTTCAAAATGACAACTTCATTTCACTTTTCTAAATAAGACTAAAATCAAGTCACTAAAATGAACAAACTTAACCCTTGCAGAGAGTGCCTTCCTGACAGCACCGACAACAGCACGGCTATGACTTCGTATGACTTTGACAATCCAATCAATCAAGCTGATGAAGGGGTTGAAGAAGAATATGAGCTTCCTGAAGAGCTAGCCAGGTTGTTGAGACAAGAGGAAAAGGTTATTACTCCTCACCAGGAGGAGGTTGAAGTGATCAATCTTGGTACAGATGAAGACGTGAAAGAAGTTAGAATCGGGGCCTGCCTGCAAGACTCGGTAAAGAGACAACTGATTGACCTGCTTCAAGAGTATGTGGACGTGTTTGCTTGGTCTTACCAAGACATGCCAGGGTTAGATACCGATATTGTTGTGCACAAGCTGCCATTAAAAGAAGAATGCCCGCCAGTTAAACAGAAACTGCGCCGTACTCGTCCAGACATGGCTATGAAAATCAAGGAGGAGGTACAAAAGCAATGGGACGCCGGGTTCCTTGCTGTGACTAGCTATCCACCATGGGTTGCTAACATAGTACCTGTGCCTAAGAAAGACGGAAAAGTAAGAATGTGTGTTGACTACCGGGATCTGAACAGAGCCAGCCCGAAAGATGACTTCCCATTACCTCACATTGATGTATTGGTAGATAACACGGCTCAGTTCTCGGTATTCTCCTTCATGGATGGGTTTTCAGGATACAACCAGATCAAGATGTCACCTGAAGACATGGAGAAGACAACATTCATCACACCCTGGGGCACGTTCTGCTACAAAGTGATGCCATTCGGACTGAAGAATGCTGGTGCAACATATCAACGAGCTATGGTAACATTATTCCACGATATGATCCATAAGGAAATCGAGTGTTATGTGGATGACATGATTGCCAAGTCCCTTACTGAAGAAGATCACCTGGTAAATCTGCTGAAGTTGTTCAAGCGTCTAAGGAAGTACCAACTGAAGTTGAACCCCAACAAATGCACATTCGGGGTGCGGTCTGGTAAACTGCTGGGTTTTATTGTGAGCGAGAAAGGGATTGAAGTTGACCCTGATAAGGTTAAAGCCATTCAAGAGATGCCTGCACCGAAAACTGAGAAAGAAGTTCGAGGTTTCTTAGGTCGATTGAATTACATTTCAAGGTTCATATCTCACCTGACAGCAACCTGTGAACCCTTGTTCAAGCTGTTAAGAAAGGAACAGACGGTCAGGTGGAACGAAGACTGCCAGAAGGCTTTTGACAAGATCAAAGAATATCTGCAGGAACCTCCAATCCTTATGCCCCCAGTTGAAGGAAGACCTCTGATAATGTACTTGACAGTATTAGAAGAGTCAATGGGGTGTGTGCTGGGCCAACATGACGAGTCTGGTCGAAAAGAGTACGCAATATACTACCTAAGCAAAAAGTTTACCGACTGTGAACAACGTTATTCACTGCTCGAGAAAACTTGCTGTGCTTTAGCGTGGGCTGCTCGCCGACTGAGACAGTATATGTTGACCCACACTACCTTACTGATCTCAAAGATGGACCCAGTCAAGTACATATTTGAGAAGCCAGCTCTTACCGGACGGGTTGCAAGATGGCAAATGATTCTCACAGAATACGACATCTAGTACACCTCTCAGAAAGCCATCAAGGGCAGTGTACTATCTGAATATCTTGCTGAGCAACCCATTGATGACTACCAGCCTATGAGATTTGACTTCCCTGATGAAGATATCATGTTCATTAAATCTAAAGATCATGAAGAGCCTGTTCACACTGAAGGGCCCGACCCGGAAGAAGAATGGACTATGATGTTTGATGGGGCTGTTAACATGAATGGCCGTGGTGTTGGTGCAGTACTCATTACACCCAAAGGAGTTCACATGCCTTTCTCGGCAAAACTCACTTTCAACTGCACTAACAACGAAGCTGAATACGAAGCTTGCATTATGGGTCTTGAGGAAGCCATTGACCTCAGGATCAAGACATTGACCGTATTCGGGGATTCAGCTTTGGTAGTCAATCAGACCAACGGAAAATGGTACACCCACCAAGATCATCTGATACCTTACAGGGATTATACAAGAAGGTTATTGACTTTCTTCACAACAGTCAAGCTTGAGTATATCCCTCGGGACGAGAATCAGTTTGCAGATGCTCTTGCTACCATTTCGTCCATGATCAAAGTTCAAGCTGCTAACTTTGTACCTCATATTTCAGTGTCCAGACTCGACAGGCCAGCATATGTATTTGCAGCAGATGTTGTCAAAAATGATAAGCCTTGGTTTCATGACATTAAATGCTTCTTGGAGGATCAAACATACCCACCTAGGGCATCTTCCAATGATAAGAAGACTTTGAGAAGGCTTGCTGGAAGTTTCTTTCTGAACACTGATGGATCTTTATACAAAAGGAACTTTGATATGGTACTCCTCAGATGTGTTGACAAGACGGAAGCAGATTTGTTGATGCATGAAGTGCATGAAGGCTCTTTTGGTACCCATGCTGGAGGACATGCAATGGCTAAGAAGTTGTTAAGATCAGGCTATTATTGGATCACAATGGATGCAGACTGTTGTGCTTACGCCCGAAAATGCCACAAGTGCCAGATCTATGCAGACAAAGTGCATGTGCCTCCGAATCCTTTGAACATTATGTCTTCACCATGGCCCTTTGCCATGTGGGGCATTGACATGACTGGCAAGATTGAGCCAACTGCTTCGAACGGCCACAGATTCATCCTGGTCGCCATCGACTATTTTACCAAGTGGGTTGAAGCAGCCTCATATGCAAACGTCACCAGGCAAGTGGTAGCCAGATTTCTGAAAAGAGATATCATTTGTCGATATGGAGTTCCCGAGCGAATCATTACTGATAATGGTTCCAACCTAAACAACAAGATGATGGCTGAGTTATGCCGGGACTTCAAGATCCAACACCACAATTCTTCTCCTTACAGGCCAAAGATGAATGGCGCTGTTGAGGCGGCAAACAAGAATATCAAGAAGATTGTGCAAAAGATGGTAGTCACATACAAAGACTGGCATGAAATGCTACCGTTTGCCTTGCATGGGTACCGCACATCAATCAGGACATCCACTGGGGCAACACCGTATCAGCTTGTGTATGGTATGGAAGCAGTCCTACCTGTTGAAGTTGAATTACCCTCTCTGCGGGTATTAATGGATGTTAAACTAAGTGAAGCAGATTGGGTTCGGGCCCGATACGAGCAACTGAGTCTGATCGAAGAGAAAAGATTGGCTGCAATCTGTCATGGGCAATTATATCAGAGAAGAATGAAGAAAGCCTTCGATCAGAAAGTCAGGCACCGAGAGTACCAAGTGGGAGATCTTGTGCTGAAGAGAATCCTCCCTCCTCATACGGACCACAGGGGCAAATGGACTCCAAATTATGAAGGACCATTTGTTGTAAAGAAAGTTTTCTCTGGTGGAGCGCTGATGCTCAACACCATGGATGGTGAAGATTTCCCGTCCCCTGTGAATTCAGACGCAGTTAAAAAATACTTCGCATAAAATGACCCGCTGGACATAAAAACAGAATGTAAGTCCAGGCAAAAATAGGGCATCTCGGCGAGTCAAAAACAGAATAAAAGACTCGGGCAAAAATAAGGGAAATAAAAAAAAAAAAACGTACACCCGCTGAGTTGAAAAGCCGCATTGGACAGCTCAGGCAAAAATGGGTATCCCGATGGATTGAAAACCCGAAAGGGCGATCCATGCAAAATAGGGGAATAAGCGAACAACTGCATTCTGAATTCGTCTGTATCGTTCACAACTTGGTAAGCTTCGAAAGGATTAAGCTTCGATCAGAATCAGCCTTCTTCAGTAAGCAAGACGAGAAGAACGTCATTGTCATAACAAGTCATAGCAGGAGAGGAAGCTCCTTTGAAAGCATCGTCAACACTGCCAGCACTTTGTTTCTCAATTTGTAACAATCTCCTCATTTCAGGAGATATGTTTCTTTGACTGTATCTTGCCAATTCAGGGCACATGAATTAATAAAATCAGATTTCTCAGTCATGTTTCGTTTTGTATATTTTTATTTGCAAAGGATGTCTGGTGTCTCTAAAAAATCAATTGCATAAGTACAGATGCTTTTCTCCCAAAAATAATAATAATAAAACACCTGCTTACAGGGAATATACTTACTCTCGAAAGTACTTAACTCCTATGACGGAATCCAGTAAAGGATACCTCGGGACCTTTTGTGCGTTTCCTTATCTTTGCAGGATCGCAGGTATACAGGACGCAACTTGGGGCATGTAAGCTTCATCCCAGCAAGCTGGCAAATCAACAAAAGATCTCAGCATCCGTAATGCTCTATCCCCAGCTGAGTTTCCTCTTGTTGCTCTCCCCAGCTAAGTTGCCTCTCATAATTCCCCAGCCGAGTTGCCATTTCATCCTCAGCTGAGTACAGGAGTCAGGGAATCATCTCCCCACAGAATCTTCAGCCTCTATCCAGAAGAGCAGCGCATAGAAGATCACAACAGAGTGAAGAAAGCCTCTACAAACCCCAGCTGGGTCTCTCATGTCAAAGGATATGTCAATCGGTGACCTATATCCCCAAGCAAATATCATCTTATTAGATCTACCAATGATCTCATCCCCAGTTGGGAGGTCCCTTTCAAACAGATCAGCCAGAGATCTTCGCAGCAACGGGATCTGAATCCCGGTTCGATATCTTTGCATAATCATGGCATTTGCATCATATTTTCCCCTCAGAGCGTAGCATTCCGTCTAATGCGGAGCATTACGGCAAAAATCAAATACATAGCATAATTATAAGTCATGTTGTGAATCGAACACTTGTGGATAACAACCGTTCATCATCATTGTACAAAAATCCCCACCAGAGTCCCAGCAGAAACAGTTGCCTCACCTTCACAAACACCAATATATATACTCCTTTTGGTACCCGTCCGTATCAACACTCCCCAGTAAAGTCGCCTGAACACTCTTTACAAGCAGGATTACCCGTATTACAGATGTTTTCTTGACATCCGTCCGTGTCAAATCACCCGCAGAAAGCCAAAGACATCCTCTTTGCACCCCCATGTACCTATATATACATTTTCTTGACACTCGTCCGTGTCATATCCCCAGCGCAGTCACTTACACTTTTACGACCCGTATACTTGTTGATATTATACTTTTCTCCTTTTGACACTCGTCCGTGTCACTCTCCCCAGCAGTTAAACACTCATCTATACACCATTCGCTCTTATACAGATACTCGTTCGTATCTCATATACACCGTTTATATCCCCACGGATTCAACAGTAGTCTTTGTTCTTTGTTAACCAGTTGGTACTCGTCCGTATCATCATCTCAGAACATTGCGTCTAGTGTTTGTTTCTACATGATACTCGTCTGTATCATAATCTTAAGGATGCCCGTCCGCATCTTTAATCCATACACCGTGTCAAACACTTGTGTCTTCTTGAATATAGATGCTCGTCCGTGTCTACTATTCCCCCAGAAGAACCATCAGATTCAACACTCGTCCGTGTTCCTTGTTAACCAGTTGATACTCGTCCGTATCATCATCTCTGAACATGTGTCAGTTTTGTTTCTACATGACACTCGTCCGTATCATAGTCTTAAGGATGCTCGTCCGCATCTTTAATCTATACACAATACCAAACACTTATGCTTTCCTTTCTTGGTTGTGAACGCTCGTCCGTGTTCACTATATCCCCAGTAGATCACCAACAAAGCATTTTCTTTTATCTGACACTCGTCCTGTGTCACGATAAACCCTGAGAGCAGCCGTACCCTGCTGAGTGGTCGTCCTCCACTTCTTGATGGTCGTCCTCCATCATGCTCATCCGATGGCCGTCCCCATCGTTGTTTCTTTAGCAGCCGTCCCCTGCTAGGTGGTCGTCCTCCACCTTTTGATGATCGTCCTTCATCACTTTATCCAATGGCCGTCCCCATTGTCGATTTCGGTTATCTGGCATTCGTCCTATGTCATGAGAAACCTCGAGAGCAGTCGTACCCTGCTGAGTGGTCGTCCTCCACTTCTTGATGGTCGTCCTCCATCATGCTCGTCCGATGGCCGTCCCCATCGTTGACCTTTTCTATCCGATGGCCGTCCCCATCGTTGATATTTTCGGCAGCCGTACCCTGCCAGGTGGTCGTCCTCCACCTTTGATGGCCGTCCCCATCATATTTCTTTTATCCCCAACAGAGCAGCCGTCCCCTGCTAGGTGATCGTCCTTCACCTTTGATGGCCGTACCCCATCATCTGTTTATTTCATTTATTCTTTAACCCGATGGCCGTCCCCGTCGTGGTCCCTTTTCCTTTAGCCCGATGGCCGTCCCCATCATCGGTTACCTTGCTTTATGAACTTGATGGCCGTCCCCGTCATGTTTCATTAACTCCCAGAAATTTTACAGCTTTATCTTGATGGCCGTCCCCATCACAATTTTATTTTCCCCAGCTAGTCGGCCGTCCCCGTCATTGCTTTACTTTCAGCACTTTCCCAGCATGTCGGCCGTCCCCGTCATTGCTCGTTACCCAGCAGTCGTCCTCTGCTCGACGGTCGTCCTCCGTCGCCCACACTTTGCAATATGCTTTATTTTCCTTTTACAATCCATATCCCTTTTCTTCTTTATTCTGTGAGTGCAAATTTTGGACTGTCTTTGGTATTCAACCACAAGTTATCTTGTTTGCCTGCTAAGCCGTCGCTTACAACCGGCACAGCTAACTCATGTTTGAATAGGGGCAGCTGTAAACACCCCAAATTTTCCCTCACCCATTCACACCATGGCTTGTGATCATTAGCATATGCATAAACACAATCATATCATCTCATATCTCATTTTTGAGTCACTGCATAGTTTCTAAATCATCTGCACCTAGGGTTTGTGATCTAAGCAACCCAAGGGCTTCTTGAGCCACTCCAAAGACAACCAATCACTTCAAAGGGATCCATGTGTGTTCATCTATCATATTACATCCTCTCAAAGTCAAGATTTCAAAAGAATCACAAGAACTAGGGTTTGAATGGATGCAAGGCCAGGCTAGACTGCACAGTTGACCTAAAATTAGGGTTTTTGTTTCAGAGGCCATAACCCCAAATTTTTTGGTCATTCTTGTTTCCATTGGTCTCTATATGGTATAAGGAGTATGCATATCAAGTTTCATGAAGAAATTCCATGGGGAAGTCATCTAATCAAGAGTTGACTTTTCAGACAAGTCAGTGTAAAATCAGGGTATCTGAGGCCCCCAATGGCCCAACCAATGGGTGATCTTCATCATTTTGAGTGTATATGATCTTTATTTGATCATGGAAGAAGGTTGAAGTTCACAAAAATCAAGAATTTAGGGTTTTTGCAAATGTTGACTTTTTGGGCATAGTTGACTTTTCAAGAATGCTTCATTTTAGGTCATTTTTCAAGCCTTGATTCTTGATCCAAAAAAGCTTCAAATGGAAAAACTTTGGTCATGAAAGTTGTAGATCTCATCTTTCCCTTTTCAAAAAGTACAAGAACATGATCAAATTCTTCTTGGATCAAAAGTTATGGTGTGGCAAAGTTGGCTAAAATCATTGATTTTCAAGGCATGCTTCAAATGAGAATTTTGCAAAATCATGAACCAAAGCCAATTGCAACTTCTAATTCACTTCAAACCAGTATGCAAACATTCAATAGGTCCTAAAAATCAGAATTGGACCAAGGTTTCACATGGTTATGGTTTGTGTAACTAGACTTTTTCATGAAGTTTCAAAAGTGTGCCAACTTGCAAAAACATCATTGTGCTTCTCTCCACTTGATGCATTGGCTGCTGGACCTTCCCAACATCACACACACACCATGCTGCACCAGAACCATATCTTGTACTAGCTTAGATCATGAGCCATACTTTCCTTACACAAAATTTGACTTTTTGCAAAAGCAAACTTACCAATCACTATAGGCCAGGTCACATCATCTGACCTATATGATTAAAATACAATATCATTTGGCAAGCAAAATGTATCAAGAGGCAAGGCTGAAACACTTCACAAGAACACATTCACAAAAACACACCCCAGCTGCATATTGCTTCGAATCTCTCTGCCCAGCCATCAAACATCCAAACCATTTCCACACTTCAACTCACCATACTTCATAGACCTCAAACCACCAAGAGCCAGGCCTGTTTTGATCAAGAACACCCCATTGCCATTTTTCACCTCAACTTGCAGTTTCATTCGAAACTCTCTCCATAGCTCACAAACATCCAAACAAACACCACAGACCTTCTCCACTCATTATTCTGATCACAAAGAACCATTCACAATGACCTGAAACTGCCTGAAACTCCATTGCCATTTTCAACTGAGTTGAAGCAGAAGCTGTCTAAACTCATCAACCAGCCAGCATAAATTGCTCCAAAGCATTCAAACATCATCAAGAGGTCCTAAGGAGTGGATTGCACAAGGAGAAGTGGCCAGAAAGTCATCAGAGTGAAAGCTTCGAATCTCAGGTAGCTTGAAAAATATTTTTCCAGAAATCATTTCTTTTGTTTTAAACTTGTTCTCTATGCTTCCCTGAGTATCCTGGTGCTTTTGGTTTTTGAAATGGTGATGAAATGAACATTTAATTGATCTCTGAAACTTGCGTGCCCTAAAATTTGTTTGTTTCGATTCATGCTTCTGGGGAAATATAAATTTGTTTTGAGATGGGGTTTTGGTTCGTGAGTGAGTGGGGATCATTTCCCAATTCTTAGATTTCATTTTAGTTAGGTTTTTGGGGTTTTGGGGGATTTTCAGGGGAGATGCTGGCCGGAGAAGACGACCGGAAGTCTTCTCCGGCAGCCTGAATGTGATTATGCCCTAATCCTTGTCATTAAGCCAGTTTGAATCTTGGGCGTTAGATTAGGTTGACTGGTTGACTCCCCGCGCGAATGGAAGGCCCAGATGCATCCAATTAGCCCTAATCCACGTGTTTAGTTTAATTAATCATAATTTAATTAATTAACTCAGAAACAACCTGGACCCTTGGATAACGCGCGTGGTCAACAAATTCAAACTCAGACTCAATCTCATCCCTCCATTCTGTTGACTTTCCTTTATTTTCATTTATTTTCATATTTTTCTTATTTGTTTTGTTTAATTTATTTAAAATAGTAAAAAGTCTTAAAAAATTATGAAACTTTTTCTCCTGGGTTTTATTAATTTTTATGACACAAAAATATTTTCATTTTATTTTTTATCATTAAAAAGTATTTTTAAATATTTAAAAGATTATTTTTAAGTGATTAATGGAAATTAATTTATTAAAAATACTTTTAGGTATTTAAAAATCACCAAAAAATTCATGAAATGTTCTAAGACATTTAGAAACATTGTCCAACCTTCAAACCAAATTTCTTTTTTGATCTTGATGCATTTTGAGAATTTTCCATTGAATTAAATCATTTTTTGTGCATTAATTTGATCCAAAGTTCAAAAATTCATTTCTGCCTATCTAGAAAGGGTTGGACATTGATTCTTCTTGCATTGTTTTGTGTTTAGCATGTAGTTTCTAGGATAAAATGGCCATGGTTTGATCTTGCATTTTCAATTTGTTTGGCATTTCTTTTGTTTAAGAACCCTAAAAACCCTAATAACTTACAAAAATCATAACTTGAGATTGGTTAAGAGTTGAGACCTCCCCTTTGGACTTTGGTTTATTATAGGTTTAGGGATTCTTTGTGTGGCATTTTCCATTTTTTATCTTAGGGTTTGCTTCTGTTTTTGGTTTTTGTTTGTTGTTTGTTTCATAAACCCTAATTTGGGCTTTCTCTTGCATCCTTCTTACATTCTCTTGCATAACATGACTTGCCATGCCATTCCATGCCTCCACTTGATTCATTTGACATCATAAGACATATAGGAAGCATGTGTGATCATTGCATCTTGCATTTGCCATGTTGTATGCCATGTATGTTTCATGACTTTTCATGTGTATCCATGCTTCTAAACTTGCACCATTTGCATCCATGAACTTGTATGAACATCTCCATGCCTTGCCTCATGCTTGTAGCATCTCATAACATCATCATCATCATCAACATGCTTCTGGTTTTGTTTTTCATCATGTCATTTCATCTCATCTTGCATTGCATTGCATCTTTCTCACTAACTTTTCAGGTGGTAAGTAACTTTGAGAAGTGAATTTGCCTTCACTTCTCATAACTTCTCTTCATCTCTTTTCATGCATCCTTGCTGCATTTATGCTTGTGTTTGAGATTGAGCTTGCTCATTCTTGTTCCTCCCACTTTCTATCTTCAAGTGACTTGACTTCTTGAATGAAGCAAGTCACTTTGCTTCTCTTGATCCTGTTCATCTGCTTCCTGGTGGTTCCCTTTGAAGATTGCTCTTGAAAACCTCACAAACCTTAGGAACAACCAAGCATGACAATGATTAGGGTTTTGATTAGTCTCCCCTCTTAGTTTTACCTTTGTGTCTCTTTTGAGTCTTCTCCTCTCATCTCATAATCAGGGATTAAACCCTAAAGGCTTTAAGGCTTTGTGATTAAGCTTATGCCTGCATCCTTCTCTTAGGATGGAGTGTATAACTTTAATCCTAAGTGTTAAACCCTTAATGTGTTTAACTCCTTTAATCAATTCACATAATAAGTATCAAGACATCACACTTGTAACTTGGGCCTTGCATTAGGGTTCTAATTCTTCCTTAATTGGTTAAGAAGGACTAACCCTAGTGTTAATGGACAAGTCCCCCTCAAGTTGTCTTACAAACCATAAAAATCACTTCTTCATCATATCATTAATTAAAATCCACTTAATCAAAGGCTTGCTTTGTCATGAGTTTAATCCCTAATCATGGATTAAGTTGAGGAGCTTTCCTCAGCTTAAACATTCTCATCTATTATCCTTCTATTAGGATGGTGTAATGAGTTTGTTTAATCCCTGATTATGGCTTAACCTCATTACTTAACACTAGACAAAAACAACAAAAACATCTAAATAATCAACAAGTAGGTTAATGATCTTAATCCTACACCAAAGGTAATTAAGTGTGAGAATCTGACTTCACACTTAAGGTATTCTCATTACCCCTAATCAGAGGGAAGATGTGATGAGTTTACTAAATCCATTGGCTTAGGCTTAAGCTCATTAACTTATGACAAACTTTCAAAAGCAATGAAAGACTGAAAACTCAAAAAAACAAACAATAATCGTCTCCTTCGGGATTCTTTTCTCATCTCATTCACTCACAAACGAGAACTTGCTTCTTCCGTCTAATGCAAGACAGTTTGCACCTGAGCCAGACAGGTCATACACTTGAGCATAGACAAGTAAGCAGTTCACAAGTCAATTTATCTTTCAGTCTCTTTGGGTCGAACTACGGTGTTCTGACTTCCTCATTGCACGAGAGGATACGTAGGCATAACTTAACAGTTATCGAACAAAAGTCTCTGTATATTCCCCCTCTTTCCAGCTCCATTCTTTAGCCTCATGATCTTGAGCATTTCACCTCTTTCTCATTCTCACACTGACACATCATTTATACACTTTATACTTCATTCCTCTTACACTGACACCTGTACATCCTTTTCCAGCTCTTTTATACACAGATTGCACTGACACTACCCCTCTAAAACACAAATCTTTTAAGCGTGGATCCCGTCGAGTACGACGGACAATCTGGGTGCTAATACCTTCCCAGGTTGTAACCAACCCCCTTTCTCAGTCTCTCTGGTTCGCAACCGTCTTATCCATCTCTTTCTAGGTCTATGCAGCATTACCTTTCCTCCGGGATAAAAATGCCTAGCTGGCGACTCTATTCATCTCCAGTGAGTTCACGGCTGTGTGTTCTCATTGTTCCCTTCGCCGACCGTTCACGTCTGTACCCTTATTTGACCTTGTTTCATTTATCGGGAGCGACAATAGGCAAGCAAACCAAGATGTCCCATCCAAAGCTCCAACATCTGACAACTTCCAAAGTTTTGGAACTTTTGCATATGGATCTTATGGGACCTATGCAGGTTGAAAGCCTTGGTGGTAAGAGGTATGCCTATGTAGTGGTTGATGACTTTTCAAGATATACATGGATAAATTTCATCAAAGAAAAGTCTGATGTATTTGATGTATTCAAAGAGTTATGCCAAAGATTACAAAGGGAAAAATCCAGCTGTGTGATCAGAATAAGAAGTGATCATGGAAAAGAATTTGAGAACCAAAAGTTCTTAGATTTCTGCTCTTCAGAAGGAATCAATCATGAATATTCTTCACCTATTACTCCTCAACAGAATGGGATTGTTGAGAGGAAGAATAGAACTATTCAAGAATCAGCAAGAGCTATGATCCATGCTAAAAAGTTACCTTTGTACTTCTGGGCTGAAGCTATGAACACTGCTTGTTACATCCATAACAGAGTTACTTTAAGGAAAGGAACTTTGTCCACAATATATGAAGTCTGGAAGGGCAGAAAACCCACAGTTAAGTACTTCCATGTGTTTGGAAGTAACTGTTATATTCTGGCAGATAGGGAGCAAAGAAGAAAAATGGATCCTAAAAGTGATGAAGGGATTTTCCTTGGATACTCTATAAACAACAGAGCATATAGAGTATTTAATTCTAGAACCAAGGTTATCATGGAGTCCATAAATGTGATAATTGATGATGCTCCTACAGATGTCCCAGAAGATGTTGGAACATCTGCTGATATCAAGATTGAAGCTGAAGAAAAGAATGATCATTATAACTTCACTCAAACTGATACAAGGACAGAAGAATCCAACAAACCTCCCTCCATCAGAATACAGAAGGATCATCCCAAAGATTTGATAATTGGTGATCCCAACAGAGGTGTGAGCACTAGATCAAGAGAAGTGATTTCAGGTTCCTGTTTTGTTTCTAAAATAGAACCTAAAAACATCAAGGAAGTCCTTACTGATGAATACTGGATTTGTGCTATGCAAGAGGAATTAGGTCAATTCACAAGGAATGAAGTGTGGAATCTTGTTCCTAGACCTGATGACATAAATGTGATTGGAACAAAATGGGTGTATAAGAACAAGTCAAATGAACAAGGAGTTGTTACAAAGAACAAAGCTAGACTTGTAGCTCAAGGATACACTCAAATTGAAGGAGTAGACTTTGATGAAACCTTTGCTCCAGTAGCAAGGCTTGAATCAATCAGACTACTTTTAGGAATTGCTTGTATCTTAAAGTTCAAGCTATTTCAAATGGATGTGAAAAGTGCCTTTTTAAATGGTTATCTTAATGAAGAGGTATATGTAGAACAGCCTAAAGGATTTGTTGATCCAAGCAGTCCAAATCATGTATACAAGCTAAAGAAGGCACTTTATGGTCTGAAGCAAGCTCCAAGGGCATGGTATGAAAGACTGACTACATTTCTTATCAAGCAAGGGTACAGAAAAGGTGGAATTGACAAAACCCTGTTTGTTAAAGATGAAGAAGGAAATGTCATGATTGCTCAAATATATGTTGATGACATTGTCTTTGGTGGGATGTCTGACAGGATGGTCAAACATTTTGTCAAGCAGATGGAATCTGAATTTGAAATGAGCATAGTAGGAGAGTTAACCTACTTTCTTGGTCTGCAAATAAAGCAAATGGAAGACTCAATGTTCATTTCCCAAAGCAAGTATACCAAGAACATAGTCAAGAAATTTGGAATGGAAAATGCAACTCATAAGAGAACTCCTGCTCCCACACATTTAAAGCTGACTAAAGATGAAAAGGGTGAGAATGTAGATCAAAGCTTATACAGAAGCATGATTGGAAGCTTGTTATACTTGACTGCTAGCAGACCAGACATAGCATTTGCAGTAGGTGTTTGTGCAAGATATCAAGCTGATCCAAAAGTCAGTCATCTCAATCAAGTCAAGAGAATTCTTAAATATGTTAATGGTACTTGTGACTATGGCATAATGTACTTTCATGGATGCAAACCAATTCTCACTGGCTTCTGTGATGCTGATTGGGCTGGAAGTGCTGATGACAGAAAAAGCACTTCAGGAGGATGCTTCTTTCTAGGAAACAATTTGATTTCTTGGTTCAGTAAGAAACAAAATTGTGTATCCTTATCTACAACTGAAGCTGAATATATAGCAGCTGGAAGCAGTTGTTCTCAATTGGTTTGGATGAAGCAAATGCTCACTGAGTACAATGTCCCACAGGATGTCATGACATTGTACTGTGACAACTTAAGTGCAATCAACATATCAAAGAATCCTATCCAACATAGCAGGACCAAGCACATTGATATCAGACATCATTTCATCAGAGATCTTGTAGAAGAAAAGGTGATTTCATTGGAACATGTTGCTACAAATCTGCAGTTGGCTGATATCTTTACCAAAGCATTGGATGCTACACAATTTGAGAACTTAAGGGGCAAACTGGGAATCTGTTATGTGAGATTTAGAAGTTAATGAAATGTGCCAACATGTCATATGACATTGTATGGCATAAGTTCCAGATGGCAATACCAGTCTGGTCAAGAACCTTGGGTATTCCATTCCTAATCATTTTCAATGTAACGGCTACTTATTTAGTAACAGCTTATAATCAACTATCAATATTCTCATCACACTATCACAAGCGAATCATATTATCAAGCTGTTCTCCAGAAATCATCAACCCTAAAACTCTTCATCCATCTTCCTTGACAATGTCTCAAAACCCTAACACTCTTGAAGAAGTTCTCAACAAAGAAGATGTAGTTCATGCATCCCCCATATCTGTGGTACCAATGAAATCAACCCCATTGGACGAAATCAGAGGAAGTGCTTCTCATGCTAAAAAGCCAAGAACTCCAAAAAGAGCTAAAGATCAAGTCTGCAGCAAATCCAAAGGCATTCCTTCTCCAGCAAACATGCCTCCAAAATCTTCTGACTATGTGGATGCTTCCATAAAGGAAATAGTCAACAAGATTCTTTTTGAACAGAGAGTGGTTAGTGGGATTTCTATTCCTCTGAACACCATGCCTGCCCCTCAAGAAGAACAAGCTCAAGCTGCAAAGGACACTCCTGATCAACAGGATGTCCCAATAGATGTTGGAACATCTGAGGATGAGAAAAAGACCTCATCTGATGCTGATATTGAACAAACTGAGGACCAGAAAAAGGCCTCAAATGAAAGTGATGAAGAAGACTCTGAGGATCAGACCAAAGCCTCAACTGAAGATCATATCTCTGCTGACCAACCAGCTGAAGAGGAGACTGCTCAATCTCCTCCTGTGGTGAACCTGGAGCAGGATTCTGATACAGAGATCATAGCCTCTGTTAGACCTAGCATAGCCAAAAGGCTCAGGTCTAGGAAAGGAAAGATGCAAGCAGAACCTGAAATTCCTGAGAAGAAGAAAGCTACCCCAAAGAAAGACAAAGCTAAAGCTGCCTTTGGTCCAACAAAACAATGGAGTAAAGTCCAAACCCAGAAGAGAAAAGCTGTCACTCCTCCAGACTCAGATGTTGAATCAGATGTCCCAACATCTCCTCCAAAGAAGAGACCAGCACCATCTAGGGCTTCAACTGTTGTTCCAGAAGCTCCCTTGGACAACATTTCATTTCATCATGTTTCAAGTGTAAACAGATGGAAGTTTGTGTACCAAAGAAGGGTAGCCCTTGAAAGAGAGCTAAGCAGTAATGCACTTGAGTGCACTGAACTGATTGATCTCATCTCTGCTGCAGGCCTCTTCAAAACAATCTCAAATCTCTCTCCCTGCTATGAACTTCTTGTCAAAGAATTCATTGTTAATCTTCAGGAAGATTGTGCCAATGGTAAGTCCTCTGAATTTAGAAAAGTCTTTGTTAGAGGTAGGTGTGTAGAGTTCTCTCCTCAGATCATCAACCAATACCTTGGAAGAGAAACAGATGGACCAAATGAGCTAGGAAAGACTGATAACCAAGTCTGCAAGGTTATCACAGCAAACCAGGTCAAGGCTTGGCCAGTTAAAGGAAAGCTCTCAGTGAGCATGCTGACAAGAAAATATGCAATGCTGAACAGGATTGGTACAACAAACTGGGTGCCTACCAATCACACATCTTCAATATCCACTGGCTTGGGCAGATTTATCTATGTTGTGGGAACTCAGACTAAGTTGGATTATGGTGCCTACATATTTGATCAGACCTTGAAGCATGCCAGCTCTTCTGCAACAAAGCTGCCAATAGCTTTTCCCTCCTTGCTGTGTGGTATAGTCCTAAGTCAATACCCTGGGATTCTCACTGAGAAAGACACAGTCTACAAGAGAGAAAGCCCCCTGGCATTTCACTACAAACTCTTCCTCAGTCATCATGCAGCAGATGTTGAAGCACCTTCTGGGACATCTGCAGGACCTTCAACTGCTAAGACTCCAATCTCCAAGAATGCATTAATTGTTGAACTCAAGAGCACTTGCAAAGAGCTTGAAGCAAGAAAGCAGAAACTTGAGGAAATCATTCAAAGGCTGGAGAGTGAAGGAGATTAGAAAGCTGCCTCTGATGAAGAAACTGAAGCTGATGAAGAAACTGAAAGTGATGAGTCTGAGTGATCATTGTATGTAAGGCAAATGTAATAACAACACTGCATTGTATTTCTGGATTAGTGTCTTTGGCCCCAAAATTTGTGTCTAACAAGGGGGAGAACAACAACAACAAAATGTATTGCTGTTTAATTATGAATGAAAAATCTGTTTGTTTGTGTCTGAACTGAATCAGTGTGTTTTGATAAATATTTCTGTTGCAACAAGACTGGATACATATATGTTTGAGGGGGAGTAATCTCAAATATGAATCAACAGAAAAGTAATGCTATACTCTGATAAAAAGAACTTTTGCTGCACTCTGATAACCAGAAAAGATGTTAGCCAAAATTAGCCAAAGGGGGAGTTTGTAGATGTTTAAGAATTGGCAGAATTTTTGACCAACAAGAAATATTGAATTCAGTTCAGAATGTCCTATCAAATGTTGGGACATTATCAAACAGAGTATATGAACTTATTTCAGGATGTCTCACCAGATGTTGGGACATTGTGTAAATGACTTAAGTTCAGTTTTTCAGGATGTCCCAACAGATGTTGAGACATCTCAAACCTGCTACCAGAATTAATTATTGACCAACTGATCAGAGATATTTAAGGAGAGTTATCTGGAATTAATTAATGATGGATAAAAACATAACAAGGCGCATCTGTAGGGAGTGTTATATTGAGGATTCAGATTAAAACAGAAGACCTAAATCACCTAGAATCTAGGAAGTAACAAACCCTAAATTCAAGGTGGAAGCTGCATGCGCATTAGGGCTGGATCATCCTACAGAAAGCCCAAATTACAGATACCTATTTAATCAACAGAAACTCACAGAATTGAGTACGAATTTCAGAAGATCAAATAGGGTGTCTAGTGTTTTAATAGCAGGTTGTTTAATTGTACCACTTTATGAGCTTTTAAGCAAAAGTGCATTTGTGACTTGATTGAAACTGTGAAGTAAGATCAAGCTGTATTGTTTGAAGAATGTCTTCAATTTCATTAAACTTGTAAACTTGATCACTGTGTGATTGAGGGGGAGTGAGTAGGGTACTCTTATCTAAGTTGTGTCTTAGGTAGAAATTGCATTGGGTAGTTATTAAGTGATAGATTAAACATGGTGGTTTAAGTCTAGAATTAATAATACTTATAATGGATTTCCTCCTGGCTTGGTAGCCTCCAGATGTAAGTGTGGTTATACACTGAACTGGGTTAACAAACTTCTGTGTTGTTTATTTCTTTTGCTATTTAAGTTTTGGTTAAATCTGTCAAGTGTTGGGACATCTCTTAGGACATCTCATACCTGATCACAGAATTTCATGTTTAACTCGTTCTCTTGATTGTAGTGTCACCTTCACTAACAATAATGTTATCCTACAGGATCGGAGTTCGGGACGGACGATTGGCGTCAGATGTGAGTCTCAAGGCCTTTATTACCTCTCAGTGTCATCTCAGACATGCTCAGCCAAAGATTCTTCACTTACTATCCATGCCCAGTTAGGTCATCCAAGTCTTTCAAAATTACATAAGTTGGTGCCAAGTTTATGGAAGGTATCTAATTTACAATGTTAGTCGTGTCAGTTAGGGAAACACGCTTGTAGTCAATTTCCCAATCGAGTCAATAAACGAGCTTCATCCCCTTTCGCTTTAGTTCATACCGATGTTTGGGGTCCCTCGCGTACTGTCTCTACTCTTGAGTCTAGGTATTTTGTCACCTTTATTGATGATTTTTCACGTTGCACATGGTTATTTTTAATGAAGAATAGATCTGAATTATTTTCTATTTTTGAACAATTTTATCGAGAAATAAGAACTCAATTCGGTGTGTCTATCCGTACCTTAAGAAGTGACAATGCCCGTGAATATTTATCCCAAAAATTTCAAAATTTTATGTCACGCAATGGTATTCTCCATCAAACATCTTGTCCTCACACACCTCAACAAAATGGGGTAGCCGAACGCAAAAATCAGCATCTCGTAGAAACCACTCAGACCTTACTTCTCCATGGTAATGTTCCACTTCAGTTTTGGGGGGATGCTGTGCTAACGGTATGTTACCTTATAAATCACATGCCCTCATCTGTCCTTAACAATAAAATCCCTCATTCAATCCTTTTTCCCAATTCCCCACTTCACCCAATTCCTCCCGAGTCTTCGGGACCACATGTTTTGTACACAATCTCTCTCCTGGTCTTGATAAACTATCAGCTCGATCACTAAAGCGTGTCTTTCTTGGTTATCATCAATCACAAAAAGGTTATCATTGTTATTCACACACTCTACAACGATATCTCATATCAGCCGATGTTACCTTCTTCGAGTCTGTTCCATATTTCGAGTCCAGCCAAGCAACTTCGGAACCCCTTCAGGAACGTATTCCCACACCTCTTCCGGAAGTCCTATATGTCATTGTCCCCGATCATTCTAGGGAACCTGGTGTAAACACCCCAAATTTGCCCTCACCCATTCACACCATGGCTTGTGATCTTTTCATATGCATGAATTCAATCATAGCATCTCATACCACATTTTTGATTCACTGCATGTCTTCTAAGTCATCTGCATCTAGGGTTTGTGATCTGAGCAATCCAAGAGCTATTTGAGCCACTCCAAAGGTCATCAATCACTTCAAGGGGGTCCATGTATGTTCAAGCATCATATTATGTCCCCACAAAGCCAAGAAAGTCAAAGAATCACAAGAACTGAGAAAGGCATGGAAGCAGAGCCAGGTTTAACCGCACAAATGACCTAAAATTAGGGTTTTGGTTTCAGAGGCCATAACTCCAATTTTTTTGGTCATTCTTGTTTCTATTGGTATCTATATGGTATAGGGATCATGCATATCAATTTGCATGAAGAAATTCCATAGGGAAGGCATCTGATCAAGAGTTGACTTCTTGGGCAAGTCAGTGCAAAATCAGGGCATCTGAGGCTCCCAATGACCCAACCAAAGGGTGTTCTTCATCATTTTAAATGTGTAGGATATTTATTTGATCATGGAAGATGTTATAAGTTCACAAAATTGAAGAATTTCAAGCCATTTGCAAAGTTGCCTTTTTGGGAAAGTGACTTGTAATGTAAACTTGCCATTTTGGGAAAGTTTTTCAACCTCCTCAAATTGATTCAAAAAAGCTTCAAATGAGAAAACTTTGGTCATGAAAGTTGTAGAATGGATCATTCCCTTTTCAAAAAGTACAAGAACTCATTCTAATTCATTTTGGATCAAAAGTTATGGCTTGTCAAAGTTGGGAAAAATCACATAATTTCAAGTTTTGCACCAAAGAGGCAAAGTTGCAAAACCTCTTACCAAGGCAAATTGTGACTTCAAATGGACTTCTAACCTTTGCACAAACATAAACCAATGCCTAAAAATCAGAATGAACCAAAGATTTGTCCATTTTCATGACTTATGCTTCAAGTAATCACAAAAGGGCCAAAGATGTACCAACTTGCAAAAACTCATGTAGCCATGCCTCTACTTGTTACAGCTCACAAAATCTGATCCACAAGAACTCCATGATCTCAGCTGAGCCAAACCATGCTCCTATCATAGCCTCCCACTTGCCCATACCTCAAGTACACCTAGACTTGACTTTATGCAAAATGGCCCATACTAATCCCACAGTGCCACACCAACTCCTCTGACCCATCCAAGTGTGATAAGTGGACCAAAAGAGACTCAACACAACAGACACACAAGCCTGAAGCAGCTCACAAGCCATAGTTCACAAAACTCTCCTCTTATGCACTTTCCTTCGAAACTCATCACACAAGCATCAAACACCAAAACAAACTTCATAGGATCACTCAACATGTTCCTCTGATCATTTCCCAACCCTCATTTGTCCCTGAAACCACCACAATCAAAAACACGATTTCAACACTCCATTGACCTGAGCTTCTGCAAACTTTCTCTGGAGGCCAAATAAACTCCAGCTAAGTGTCACAAGCTTCTGGGGAGGATCATTGGAACTTGTTTGGACCAAAGAAACAGCCAGAAAGCACCTAAGGCAAAAGCTCCAGCTCAGGTACCTCAAGAACTTTTTTTCCAGAAATTGCTTTTTATGCTATAGAATTGTTGCTTATGCTTCACTGATCATTCTGGTGTTCTTAGTTTTTAAAATGATTGAGTTTTGAGCCTGAACCATGTCTCTGAAAGTTTGACGTAAAAACTTCTTTGATTCGATTCGTGTTTGTGTTGAAGGATAAACATGATTTTGTGTTTGATTCGTGTTTGGGGTGGGTAGAGGATGAATTCTGGAGAGTTAGAGCATTTGAAACAGCCTAGGGATTGATTTTGATTTTCGGTTAGCCGGAGAAGATGACCGGAACACTGTTCCGGTCATCTGAAAGTCATTAGGGTTTCTGATTAGGGCTTAATCATAATTAGGCAAGTTTGAATTTGGTCCGTTCGTTCGCGCGCGCAGTCAATTCCCGCGTCCCTGAATTTGAATCTCAGCCATCAGATTAGCTGACTTTCTCATTTTTCATTTAAATTCATTTTTATTTTATTTGTTTTGCATTTTATTTCCACGAATTATTTAAAATAGCAAAAATCATTTAAAAATTATGAAAATTTTTGTCAAAGATTTCATTAATTTTTAAAACCCAAAAATATTTTTATTTTTATTTTTTGCATAAAAAATTATTTTTAAATCATTTAAATGTTTATTTTTAATTGGTTAATGAAAATTAATTAATTAAAAATGCATTTAGGTATTTAAAAATCACCAAAAAATTCACATTGCATTTAGAAACATTTAGAAACATTATCCAACTCTCAAAACAAATTTCTTTTTTGTTCTTGATGCCTTTTGATCATTTTCATTGGAATTAAATTCATTTTAAGGCAATATTTTTGTGCAAACTTTGAAAAATCCCTTCTGCCTAACCATTGAGAGTTGGATGATGATTCTTCTTGCATTGCATCCTCCATATCATGTAGTTTATAGGATAAAATTGGCTTGATTTGATTTTCCATTTCCAATTTGTTTTGCATTTTTCTTGATAAGGTACCCCAAAACCCTATTAATCTTAGGAAATTCATAACTTACCCTAGGTTAAGAGTTGGATCCCCTCCTTTGGGAAGTGAGCTTTTATAGGTTTAGGGTATCTTTGATTGCATTTTCAAATTTTTATCATGTCATTTGCTTCTGGTTTTGGATTTTTGCATTGCATGATGCATGTAACCCTAATTTGTGCCTTCCTTTGCATCCATTTCTCTTTTACTTGCATCCAATAACTTGCCATGACATTTTGTGCATCCACATGATTCATAATACATCTTAGGACATATTAGAATCATGTTTGATCATTGCATCTTTCATTTTCCATGTTATATGCCCATTGCATTTCATAACTTTTCATGTACATTCATGGTTCAAAGCATGCTCCATCTGCATCCATTGCCTTGTATGATCATTCTCATGTCTTGCCTTATGTTTGTATCATCTCTTAGCATCATTAAAATCATGTAAATGCTTCTGACTTTGGTTTGCATCATGACATTTCATCTCATTTGCATTGCATTTCATTTCTTTTTACTAACTTTTCAGGTGGTAAGTTGTTTTGAGAAGTGGATTTGCCTTCACTTCTCACAATCTCTCCTCATCTCTCTTGCATCATTTTTGCATCTTGTATTTGTCTTAGAGTGGGCTTACTCATTCATGCTCTCTCCTTACTTTCTTTCTCCAAGCAACTTATATTCTTAAGTGAAGCAAGTTGTCTTGCTTCTCTCTGCTCCCTTCTCCTTTCATCTGCTTCCTTCCTGGTGGTTTCTCTGAAGATCTTTCCCTCTTAAGCCTAATTAACCCTAGGAATGACCAAGCATGATAATAATTAGGGTTTGATTAGTCCCCCATTTAGTTTTACCTTTGTGTCATCTTTGAGTCTTCTCTTCTCATCTCATAATCAAGGACTAAACCTTAAAGGTTTTAAGGCTTTGTGATTAAGCTTATGCCTGCATCCTTCTATTAGGATGGAGTGTATAACTTTAATCCTAAGTGTTAAACCCTTAATGCGTTTAAATCCTTTAATCAATCCATCTAATAATCACTAAGACACCAAGCTTGTAACTTGGGCCTTGCATTAGGGTTCTAATTCTTCCTTAATTGGTTAAGAAGGACTAACCCTAGTGTTAATGGACAAGTCCCCCTCAAGTTGTCTTAAAAATCATAAAACTCACTTCTTAATATCATCATTAACTAAAATCCACTTTAATAAAGGTTTTGTTTTGTCATGAGGTTAATCCCTAATCATGGATTAAGTTGAGGAGTCTTTCTCAGCTTAAATGCTCTCATCTATTATCCTTCTATTAGGATGGTGTAATGAGTCCATTAAATCCTTGATTATGGCTTAAACTCATTACTTAACACTAAAAAAAAATAACAAAAACATCTAAATAAATACAAGTAGGTTAATGATCTTAATCCTACACCATAGTGATTAAGTGTGAGGTGCTTACTTCGTACTTAAGGTATTCTCATTACCCCTAATCAGAGGGAGGATGTGATGAGTTTACTAACCCATTAGTTTAGGCTTAAGCTCATTTTCTTATGACAAACTTTCAAAGGCAATAAAAGGTTAAAAATCCAAAACAAACAATAATCGTCTCCTCCGGGATTCTTTTCTCACCTCATTCACTCACAAACGAGAACTTGCTTCTTCCGTCTAATGCAAGACAGTTTGCACCTGAGCCAGACAGGTCATACACTTGAGCATAGACAAGTAAGCAGTTCACAAGTCAATTTATCTTTCACTCTCTTTGAGTCGAAATACGGTGTTCTGACTTCCTCATTGCACGAGAGGATACGTAGGCATAACTTAACAGTTATCGAACAAAAGTCTCTGTATATCCCCCCTCTTTCCAGCCTTATTCTTTAAAGCCTCATGGTCTTGAGCATTTCATTTTTGTTCTCACACTGACACTTCACTTATACACTTCACCTTTCTTTTAGCACTGACACTTGCATTCTTTCCAGCTTTGATACACAGATAGCACTGACACTACCCCTTTAAAACACAAATCTTTTAAGCGTGAATCCCATCGAGTACGGCGGACAATCTGGGTGCTAATACCTTCCCAGGTTGTAACCAACCCCCTTTCTCAGTCTCTCTGGTTCGCAACCGTCTTATCCATATCTTTCTAGGTCTATGCAGCATTACCTTTCCTTCGGGATAAAAATGCCTAGCTGGCGACTCTATTCATTCCCTTCTCTCTTTCGCCGACCATTCGCGTCTGCACCCCATTTGACTTAGCTTCATTTGGTGGGAGCGACACCTGGTCCACTAAATACCCCTAAAGTTGACCCCCATACTTCTCGCCCACTTCAAACATATCAGCATCGTCAACCAACGTCTGTCGTACCTGTCCCTGAAGCCACACCTGTTCCTGAGGTCGTACCTATTTCTGAGGTCGCACCTGTCCCTGAGGTCATTGTAGACTCTCCTCTGACGCTCTCGCCATCACCGGATCCGATCCTGCAACCTGAGTCTGATCTTCCGATTGCCCTTCGAAAAGATATACGTCAAACACGAAATCCTTCTCCACATTATATTGATTTATGTTATCATCGTCTTTCCCCTTTGCAGTATACTTGTTTGTCTTCTTTGTCTTCTGTTTCTATTCCTAATACTTTAGGTGAAGCATTATCTCATCCTGAATGGAGGCAAGCAATGATTGATGAAATGTGTGCTCTTGAAAGCAGTGGTACCTGGGAACTGGTTCCTTTACCCCCTGGGAAATCTTTAGTAGGTTGTCGTTGGCTTTATACAGTGAAGGTTGGTCCAGATGGTAAGATTGATCGATTTAAAGCCCGCTTGGTAGCCAAAGGATACACTTAGATTTTTGGGTTGGATAATAGTGATACCTTTTCACCTGTAGCCAAGATGGCATCTGTTAGACTTCTTCTAGCTATTGCAGCCATTCGACATTGGTCTCTTCATCAACTTGACATTAAAAATGTTTTTTTACAGGTGATCTTGAAGAGGAAGTATATATGGAGCAACTATCTGAGTTTGTTGCTCAGGGGGAGTCATCGAATATAATGTGTAGGCTACACATGTCTCTTTATGGTCTTAAGCAATCTCCGAGAGCTTGGTTCTGCAGATTCAACGCTGTAGTCCAACAGTTTGGTATGGTCTGTAGTGAAGCTGACCATTCGGTTTTTTATCGTCACTCAGTCCAAGGGTGTATTTATCTTATTGTGTATGTAGATGATATTATCATAACTGGTAGTGATTAACATGCAATACTCCAGTTAAAACAACATCTCTCGAATCAATTTCAGACAAAAGATCTTGGTAAACTCCGTTATTTCTTGGGTATTGAGGTAGCCCAATCTAAAGATGGTTTGGTGATTTCTCAGCGGAAATATGCTATGGATATTTTGGAAGAAACATGTTTGTTGAATGCTAAACCAGATGATACTCCTATGGATCCAAGTGTCAAATTACTACCCAATCAGGGGGAGCCTCTATCTCAGTGTGGTAAGTCAGTTCTTAAATTCCCCTTGTCAGGAACACATGGATGCTGTTATCCGGATTCTGAGATACATCAAATGTGCTCCAGGAAAAGGTCTAGTATATGAAGATAAAGGACATACTCAGATAGTTGGATACTCTAATGCTGATTGGGCAGGGTCACCCATTGATAGACGATCCACTTCTGGGTATTGTGTACTTGTTGGAGGAAATCTTATATCCTGGAAAAGTAAGAAACAAAACGTTGTTGCAAGATCAAGCGCCGAGGCAGAATATGGGTCCATGGCAATGGCAACATGTGAACTTGTTTGGTTAAAACAATTGCTCAAGGAACGTCAAATTGAAGAAGCAAGACCAATGACACTTATTTGTGATAATCAAGCTGCATTGCACATTGCTTCAAATCCAGTCTTCCATGAGAGGACAAAACATATTGAGATTGATTGTCACTTTGTCAGAGAGAAGATCGATTCAGGTGACATCGTTACAAGCTTTGTCAACTCTAACGATCAATTGGCAGACGTGTTTACAAAATCCCTACGAAGCCCCAGAATTAATTATATATGTAACAAGCTTGGTGCATTTGACTTATATGCTCAAGCTTGAGGGGGAGTGTTGATATTTGTAAATATATATAGTGTTAAGAATATTTATATATAGAATAGTCCCACATCGACTATATCATGTAATTAGTTGTAATCTCTCTATATATAATAATGTCTCCGTAGTGCTTTTCAACACACACAGTTTAATCTAAATGTCTCTTATTATCACTTATTTCAACAAAAGCTTTCCATTTTGGGAAAGATATTCAACCTATTCTTTCATGACCAAAAATGCTTCAAATGAAAAATCCTTGGACATGAAAGTTGTAGATTATGTCTTCCCATTTTCAAAAAGTACAAGAACATGTCTTGATTCATCCTAGAACTCAAGATATGGCCTTTCAAAGTTGGCAAAAATCCTATAATTTTCAAGTGTGCACCAAAGAGGGGTTTTTGCAATTTCACTTGCCAAGCCATTTCATGACCTCTAATCAGCTTCTAAACATTATACCAACATAATGCAACACATTTTGATCAAGATTGCACAAAAAATCACAAGTTTCTATGCCTTGCACTTCAAGAAATTCCAAAGGGGGAAATGTGCAAAACCTATGATATCTCTTCATCCACTTGTTACAGCTGCACAAACCCAATCCAAGGGTCCTCCACAAACTCAGCTGAGGCCAAGACACCCCTTGAAACAAATCTGACTTGTGCCATGCCTCAAGTACACATCCATTGAAATTTTTGCAACTTGGCCCATACCAATCACACTATGCCACCACCCACTTTTTGATCAATCCTATTGGCTTATACTAACCCTAAGGACCTCATTTCATAACACACACAAGCCTGAAACAAGCCAAGCTCAGAAATCCCAAAATTTTCCATAACACTTCCTCTCTTCGAATCTCTCAGCATAGCCACTCAAACTCAAAACATCCTTCACCATTCAATCACTCATGTCATAAGGAACACAAACCACCCTTCATTTTGCCCTAAAAGCCTCTGAATCAAAAACACGATTTCTCACCTCTCAAAACTGAAACTCACAAAGGAGGCCATTTAAACTCTTGCAAAGCTTCTCAATAGCATTAGGGGGCTCAAAGGGGTTGGATTGCATAAGGGAGGAGCTCTGAAAGTCCATATTTGCAGTTCATCATCTCAGGTAGTCATCAAGAACTTTTTTTTTCCAAAAATATTCGTTTAAGTTATAGAATGATTCTATATGTCTCTCTGATCATGGTGATATGATTTGTTTTAAAAATGGTTGAGAAACCAGGATGTATTGGTCTTCTAAAACTTTGCCTATGAAAACTATTTTTGTTTGATTCCTTTGATTGATGCAATATAAATGTTATTTGTTGATGGATTTATGTTCAGTGATGTTAGATGGTTGATTCTTGAGCTTTAGAGGGTTTGGGGTAGCCTAGGGAAGAAGATAGGTTGAAAGGCTCGCCGAAGAAGATGACAGGTGTCGCTCCCACTAAATGACACCCCCGGTCAGATAGGGTACAGACGCGAACGATCGGCGAAAGGAGAACACACAAGGGTGAACAGAAAAGAAAAGAGTCACCAGCTGAGCATTTTTATCCCGAAGGAAAGGTAATGCTGCATAAACCTAAAAAGATATGGATAAGACGATCGCGAACCAGAGAAACTGAGAAAGGGGGTTGGTTACAACCTGGGAAGGTATTAGCACCCAGACTGTCCGTCGTACTCGACGGGATCCACGCTTGAAAGACTTGTGTTTAAAGGGGTAGTGTCAGTGCTATTTTGTGTGCAAAAGCTGGAAGAAAATGCAAAGGTCAGTGCAAGAAGAAATGTGAAGTGAAACAAAAGTGTGTCAGTGTAAAGAAAGAATGTGAAGCTCAAGACTATGAGGCTTAAAGAGTAATGCTGGAAGAGGGGGAATATACAAAGGCTTTTGTTCGATAACTGTTAAGTTATGCCTACGTATCCTCTCGTGCAATGAGGAAGTCAGAACACCGTAGTTCGACTCAAAGATACTGAAAGATAAATTGACTGATGAACTGCTTGCTTGTCTATGCTCAAGTGTATGACATGTCTGGCTCAGGTGCAAATTGTCTTGCATTAGACGGAAGAAGCGAGTTCTCGTTTATGAGTGAATGAGATGAGAAAAGAATCCCGGAGGAGACGATTATTGTTTGTTTTTGGTATTTTTAATCTTTTATTGCTTTTTGTGTTTATCATAAGAAAATGAGCTTAAGCTTAAACCAAGGGTTAGTAAACTCATCACATCCTCCCTCTGATTAGGGGTAATGAGAATACCTTCAGTATGAAGTAAGCAACTCACACTTAATCACCATGATGTAGGATTAAGATCATTAACCTATTTACATTTACTTAGATGTTTTTTTGGAGTTTTTGTTTAGTGTTAAGTAATGGGTTTAAACTATAATCAAGGATTTAATGGACCCATTACACCATCCTAATAGAAGGATAATAGATGAGAACATTTAAGCTGAGGAAGGCTCCTCAACTTAATCCATGATTAGGGATTAACCTCATGACAAAAAAAACCTTTGTTAAAGGGATTTTAAGTTAATGGTAGGATTAAGAAGTGGATTTTAGGGTTTGTAAGACAACTTGAAGGGGACTTGTCCATTAACACTAGGGTTAGTCCTTCTTAACCAATTAAGGAAGAATTAGAACCCTAATGCAAGGCCCAAGTTACAAGCTTGGTGTCTTAGTGATTATTAAGTGGATTAATTAAAGGATTTAAACACATTAAGGGTTTAAAACTTAGCATTAAAGTTATACATTCCATCCTAATAGAAGGATGCAGGCATAACCCTAATCACAAAGCCTTAAAACCTTTAAGGTTTAGCCCTTGATTAAGAGATGAGAAGAGAAGACTAAAAGATGACACAAAGGTAAAACTAATGGGGGGACTAATCAAACCCTAATTGTGATCATGCTTGGTTGTTCCTAGGGTTTATGATGCTTGCAAGAATACCTTCAAGGAAAATCCACCAAGGAAGAAGCAGGATGGAGGAAGGAGAAGCAGGAAGAAGCAAGACAACTCACTTCACTTAAGAAGATAAGTTGCTTGAAGAAAGAAAGAGGAGAAGGGGCATGAATGAGCAAGATCACTCTAATTCACAAGTAAAAATGTAGCAATGATGCATAAAAGAGATGAGAAGAGATTATGAGAAGTGAAAGCAAATTCACTTCTCAGGGACTTACCACCTAAAAAGTTAGAAACAAGAAATGAAATGAAATGAATGCAAGGATGAAGACCAAAGTCAGAAGCATATCCATGATGCAAATGATACTATGAGTTGGTATGAAGGCATGCCAAGAGATGTGGATGATCATACAAGTGATGGAGATGCAAATGAGACATGAAAGTAAGCATGAAAGTTCATGAAAACTTATGAAATGCAATGGATACATAACATGGCAAATGGATGGTGCAATAATCAAACATGATTGCAATATGTCTTAGGATGTCTCACATGTCATGTGGATGCACACAAAGTCATGACAAGTTCATGTATGCAAGCATATGAAGAATGAATGCAAATGAAGGCAAAGATTAGGGTTTACATACAATATGCAATGCAAAATCCAAAATCAGAAGCAAATGACAAGAAAAAAAATTGAAAATGGGATCAAAGGTACCCTAAACCTATATAAGTTCACTGCCCAAAGGGGAAGGTCAAAAGCTAAACCCTAAAGGACTTATGATTTTTCTAAGTTTGCTAGGGTTTTAAGGTACCTCACCAAGAAACATGCAAAACAAATTGAAAATGAAAGATAAATTCATGCCAATTTTATCCTAGAAACTACATGATATGTGGAATGCAATGCAAAAAGAACCATTACCAAACTCTTCATGGTTAGGCAGAAAAGATTTTTCTAAGTTAGGGTTAAAATATTGATTTTAAAGAACCCTAAATCAAAAGAAAAATGTCAAAATGGATCAAGAACCAAAAAGAAATTTGTATGAATGGTTTGATAATGTCTCTAAATGTGTCAAGATCCAATGTGATTTTTTTGGTGATTTTTAGAAACTTAAATGGTATTTTAATTTATTAATTTCCATTAATTAATTAAAATAAACATTTAAATATTTTTAAAATACAAATTTTATGCAAAAAATAAAATAAAAATTATTTTCAGAATGAGAAAAATATTTCAAGTCACGATGCAAAAAATGAAAATTTTTAGATGCATTTTACTATTTTAAATAAAATGAACAAAGTAAAGCAAATAAAATGAGAATAAAATCAAATTAAAAGTGAAGTCAACGCATCTGAAGGCCCACATTTAAACCTGGAGATGGAGGGAAAGACTATGCTCGTTATCCAACGACCTAGGTTCAAACTGGTATTTTAAAGCTATTCCTAATTAATTAATTTAATTAATCACAATTAGGGCTAAATGAACTCATCCCGACCCTTCAACACGCGCGGGAAGCCTAGATCCAACGTCCCACATTCAAACTCAGCTAACCCTAATTACCAAACCCTAATTACTTTCAGGTGGCCGGAAATGACCTCCGGTCATCCTCCGGCCACATCTCCCTTGAGATTTTCCTAAAACACTCCATAGGTCAAATCAAACCCCCCAAATCTCCAGAAATGATCCCTAAACCCCATAGAACAAGAATCCATCATCATATTTCATTTATTTTTCATCAACAACAAGATTCAAATGAAAACATAAAACTGAACAAAATTTCAGAACATGCATACACACTCAAAACTTAACCATTTTTCACCATTCAAGGTTCATTGTGATCAGTGGAACACACTCTACCATTCTATAACTAAAGAAACAAGTTCTGGAAAAATGTTTCAGGGAGGTACCTGAGCTTGAGCTTTCTCAGTTCTGAACTTTCAGGCCTTCTCTCTTTGTGCAAACCACCCCCCTTGAGCTCCTGATGAAGTTTTGATGCTTGGAAGGAATTTATTTTGGCTGGTTTGTGAGTTTGCAACCCAACTGGTCAGAAATCGTATTTGGTTTGTGAGGTGTTTTTGGATGTTTCAATGGTTGGTTTATGGTCAGTGAGTGATTTAGAGATGAATGGTGGAATTTGTTTGAAGATTGAGTGAGTGAGCTGAGAGATTCGAAGGGTTTTGCAAATTGGAGAGTTTTTGAGAACTTGGGAAATCTGAGGTTTTTTTGCTTCAATCTCTTGTGTTATGAGCTGTGTTTGATCCACATAATGAGTTGTGATAGGTCAGAGAGTGGGTGGTGGCCTATGGTGATTGGTATGGGCAAGTTGCGAAAATGTCAACATGACTTGTACTTGAGGTATGGGCAAGAATACAGCTGGTCCTTGGGAATGTCCATGCGCAGCTGACTTTATGGATGTCCACAAATCCATTCTTGAGGCAATTCAGTAAGAGGGAAGAAAGTTATGGGGTGTTTTGCAATTATGTGATGTTTTGGCCCCTTTGAAAAATCTTGATGATCAAGGCATGAAACTTGAGATTTCTTTGGGCAATTCTGAATTATAGGTCATGTACTATGTTTGTGTAATGGTTAGAAGTGTGTTTGAGTCACAAAATGCTTTGGCAAGTGGTTTTGCAAGTTTCCCTCTTTGGTGCATAAGTGAAATTTTGTGATTTTTCCCAACTTTGCAAGGCCATAACTTGAGTTCTATGATGAATTAGACCAAGTTCTTGTACTTTTTGAAAAGGGAATGATCCAATCTACAACTTTTATGACCAAGAATTTTTCATTTGAAGCATTTCTGAATCAAAAAGAGGAGGTTGAAAAACTTTCCCAAAATGGCAAGTTTGCATTACAAGTCACTTTCCCAAAATGGCAACTTTGCAAATGGCTTGAAATTCTTCAATTTTGTGAACTTCCAACTTCTTCTAAGATCAAATAAAGATCATATACACCCAAAATGATGGAGAAGACCCTTTGGTTGGATGATTGGGGGCCTCATATGCCCTGATTTTGCACTGACTTGCTCAAGAAGTCATCTATTGATCAGATGCCTTCCCCATTTAATTTCTCCATGAAAATTGGAATACATGATCCTCATATCATATAGATACCAATAGAAACAAGAATGACCAAAAAAATTGGTGTTATGGCCTCTGAAACCAAAACCCTAATTTTAGGTCATCTGTGTAGTTAAGCTTGGCTCTACTTCCATGCCTTTCTCAATTCTTGTGATTTTCTGACTTTCTTGACCTTGAGGGGATATAATATGATACTTGAACATACATGGACCCTCTTGAGATGATTGAAGCCCTTTGGAGTTGCTCAGATGGCTCAGGGATTGCTCAGATCACAAACCCTAGATGTAGATGACTTTGATCAAATGCAATGAAGCAAAAATGCAACATGAGATGATATGATTGATTTTATGCAAATGAAAAGAATCACAAGCCATGGTGAAATGAGTGATGGAAAATTTGGGGTGTTTACAGCTGCCCCTATTCAAGCATGAGTTAGCTGTGTAGGATGTAAGTGACGGCTTGACAGACAAACAAGATAACTTGTGGTTGAATACCAAAGACAGTCCAAAATTTGCACTCACTGGGGAAAAAAGGGATATAAATTGTAAAAGGAAACAAAGTAATATTATAAAATGCGGACGACGGAGGACGACCGTCGGGCAGGGGACGACTGCCGGGGATGAAGACATGACGGGGACGACCGACGTGCCGGGGAAATGAAAAGATTATGATGGGGACGACTATCAAATATAGTAACAAGGCTCTTTGGGGGATTAAAGGTAAATGATGGGGACGACCATCGGGTTGAAGAAATAAATGATGAGGGACGGTCATCAAGGGTGAAAGACGATCACCTAGAAGGGGACAACTGCTCTGTTGGGGATAAGATGAGGAACGGTCATCTAAGGTGAAGGACGATCACTTGGCAAGATATGATTGCCGAAGGTACCACGACATAGGACGAATGCCAGATAGAAAGAGGTCGACGATGGGGACGACCATCAGACAAGCATGATGAAGGACGATCATCAAGAGGTGAAGGACGATCACTTAGCAGGGTACGACTGCCAAAAATATCACGACATATGACGAATGTCGGATAGGAAAGCGTTCCAGTAATGGAGACTCTGCTGGGGGAATGATGAAGGACGATCATCAAAGGGTGAAGGACGATCACCCGACAGGGTACGGCTGCTCTCGGGGTTTATCATGACATAGGACTAATGTCAGATAGAAGAGAAATTTGCTTTTTAGTGGGGATTTACTAGGAACTCCTCTGGGGAATGGTAGACACAGACGAGTGTCTAAAGAGTGTATAGATATTTGTTTGTAGAGAACGCTCGGGCGACTTTACTGGGGAATGATGACACGGACGAGTGCCAAAGGAGCATATATCTGTATTTTGAGAGTACAAAGGGGACACTTTGGCTTTCTGCTGGGGAATTTGTGAGGTATTTGTGTATCACTGTTGATGGAATGTTGGTACATACAGGTATTTGATTCAAAACATGGTTTATGATTATGCAGTATGCTTGATTTTTTGCCGTAATGCTCCGTATTAGACGGAATGCTACGCTCTGAAGGGAAATCTGATGTGAATGCTATGATTATGCAAGAGATACCGATCGGGGATTCAGATCCCGTTGCTTGTGGAGATCTCTGGCTGATCTGCTTGGAGGGAATGTCCCAGCTGGGCATGAGATCATTGGTAGATCTGATACATATGACTCTGTTTGGGGGAATAAGTCACTGATAGACCTATTCTTGGTGATGAGGAGCCCAGCTGGGGTCTGTGGAAGCTTTCATCACTTTGTTGTGAGATCTTCAGATATTGCTCTTCTGGATAGAGGTTGAGACTCTGCGGGGAGATGATTCCCTGTCTAACACTTGGCTAAGGAGGAATGATCACTGAACGACCTTCCTAGAGATTTTTGTGATTCTGCTGAAGATGATTGAAGCCTGGCAACTCAGCTGGGGTTGTGAGTACCTCTGGTGCTATTTGGGAGATGTGCTGAGTAAATAGTGATTTGGCAGCTTGCTGGGGAGAAGCTTTCATGCCCCATGTTGTGCTTTGAATACCTGCAATCCTGTCATGACAAAGAAATGTACAAGTATCCCGAGGTATCCTTTACTGGATTCCATCATAGGAGTTTAGACACTCCCGGGAGCAAATATATTTCTTGTAAGCATGTAACTTTTGGAAAAGACGCATCTCTATTTATGCAATCATTACATCAAGGATATCAGACATTTTGCAAATGAAAATAAATGTACGAGACGAAACATGACTAAAATCTGATTTTATTAATTTGTGTGCCCTGAATTGGCAGGATACAGTCAAAGAAACAGATCCCCTGAAATGAGGAGATTGTTACAAATTGAGAAGAATAAAGGTGATGGTAATGTTGATGACGCTTCAGTGTGCTTTTCTTTTCATATGACTCGTATGACATTGACGTTCTTCTCATCTTGCTTTCTGAAGAAGGCTGATTCTAACCGATGCTTTAACCTTTCGAAGCTTGCCACGTCGTGAGCGATATAGACGAATTCAGAACGCAGTTGTTCGCTTATTCCCTTATTTTGCGTGGATCGCCCTTTCAGGTTTTCAATCCACCGGGATACCCATTTTGGCCTGAGTTGTCCAATGCGGCTTTTCAACTCAGCGGGTGCACATTTTTTATTTATTTTCCCTTATTTTTGCCCGAGTCTCTTATTCTGTTTTTGACTCGCCAGGATGCCCTATTTTTGCCTGGACTTTCATTCTGTTTTTATGTCCAGTGGGTCATTTTATGCGAAGTATTTTTTAACTGCATCTGAATTCACAGGGGACAGGAAGTCTTCACCATCCATAGTACTGAGCATCAGTGCTCCATCAAAGAAAACTTTCTTTACTATGAATGGACCATCATAATTCGGAGTCCATTTTCCCCTGTGGTCTGTATGAGGAGGAAGGAGTCTTTTCAGCACAAGATCTCCTACTTGGTATTCCCGAAGCCTGACTTTCAGATCGAAGGCTTTCTTCATTCTTTTCTGATATAACTGCCCATGACAGATTGCAGCCAATCTCTTTTCTTCGATCAGATTCAGTTGATTGTATCGGGATCGGACCCATTCTGCTTCATTCAATTTGACATACATTAGTACCCACAAGGAAGGTAATTCAACTTCAACAGGTAGGACTACCTCCATACCATACACAAGCTGATACGGTGTTGCCCAAGTGGATGTTCTGATTGAGGTACGGTACCCATGCAAGGCAAATGGTAGCATCTCATGCCAGTCTTTATAGGTGACCACCATCTTCTGCACAATCTTCTTGATATTCTTTTTAGCTGCCTCCACAACGCCATTCATATTTGGCCTGTAAGGAGAAGAATTGTGATGTTGGATCTTGAAGTCCCGACACAGTTCTGCCATCATTTTATTGTTCAAGTTGGAACCATTATCAGTAATGATTCGCTCGGGTACTCCATACCGACATATGATGTCTCTTTTCAGGAATCGGGCTACCACTTATCTGGTGACATTGGCATAGGAAGCTGCTTCAACCCACTTGGTAAAATAGTCAATGGCAACCAGGATGAATCTGTGGCCATTTGAAGCAGTCGGTTCAATCTTCCCAATCATATCAATGCCCCACATGGAAAAAGGCCAGGGTGAAGACATCACATTCAGAGGATTCGGAGGCACATGCACTTTATCTGCATAAATCTGGCATTTATGACATTTTCTGGCATACGCACAACAGTCTGCATCCATTGTGATCCAGTAATAGCCTGATCTCAGCAACTTTTTAGCCATAGCATGCCCTCCAGCATGGGTACCAAAATATCCTTCGTGCACCTCGTGCATCAGCAAGTCTGCTTCTGTCTTATCAACACATCTGAGAAGTACCATATCAAAGTTTCTTTTGTACAAGGATCCATCAGCATTCAGGAAGAAACTACCAGCTAGCCTTCTTAATCTATTCTTATCATTAGAATATGCCCCAGGTGGGTATGTTTGATCCTCCAAGAAGCACTTGATGTCATGGAACCAAGGCTTATCATCTTTAGTAAGGTCTGCAAAGAATATATATGCTGGTCTGTCAAGCCTGGACACTGAAATCCGAGGCACAAAGTTGGCAGCTTGAACTTTAATCATGGATGAAATGGTAGCCAGAGCATCTGCAAACTGATTTTCATCTCGAGGGATATACTCAAGTTTGACAGTTGTGAAGAATGTAAGCAACCTCCTTGTGTAATCCCGGTAAGGTATCAGATGCTCCTGGGGAGTGTACCATTTGCCGTTGGTTTGATTAATTACCAGAGCTGAATCTCCGAACACAGTTAAGGTCTTGATCCTGAGGTCAATGGCTTCCTCAAGACCCATGATACAAGCTTCGTATTTAGCTTCATTGTTAGTGCAGTTAAAGGTGAGCTTTGTCGAGAAAGGCATGTGAACTCCTTTAGGTGTAATGAGTACTGCACCAACACCACAACCATTCATATTAACAGCCCCGTCAAACATCATAGTCCATTCTTCTTCTGGGTCAGGCCCTTCAGTGTGAATAGGCTCTTCATGATCTTTTGCTTTTATGAACATGATGTCTTCATCGAGGAGGTCAAATCTCATAGGCTGGTAATCATCAATGGGTTGCTCAGCAAGATAATCAGACAATACACTGCCTTTGATGGCTTTTTGAGATGTGTACTGGATGTCATATTCCGTGAGAATCATTTTCCATCTTGCAACCCGTCCGGTAAGTGCTGGCTTCTCAAATATATACTTGACTGGATCCATCTTGGAGATAAACAATGTAGTGTGGGTCAACATATATTGTCTTAGTCGGCGAGCAGCCCACGCTAAAGCACAACAAGTTTTCTCGAGCAGTGAATAACGTTGTTCACAGTCGGTAAACGTTTTGCTTAGGTAGTATATTGCATACTCTTTTCGACCAGACTCGTCATGCTGGCCCAACACACACCCCATTGACTCTTCTAATACTGTCAAGTACATTATTAGAGGTCTTCCTTCGACTGGAGGCATAAGAATTAGAGGCTCCTATAAGTATTCCTTAATTTTTTCAAAAGCCCTTTGGCAGTCTTCGTTCCACCTGACCGTTTGTTCTTTTCTTAACAACTTGAATAAAGGTTCACAGGTTGTCGTGAGGTGAGATATGAACCGTGAAATGTAGTTCAATCTACCCAGGAACCCCCGAACTTCCTTTTCAGTCTTTGGTGCAGGCATTTCTTGAATGGCTTTAACTTTATCAGGGTCAACTTCAATCCCTTTCTCACTTACAATAAATCCAAGCAGCTTACCGAATTACACCCCGAATGTACACTTGTTGGGGTTTAACTTCAATTGGTACTTCCTCAGACGCTTGAATAGCTTCAACAGATTCACCAAGTGGTCTTCTTCTATGAGGGACTTGGCAATCATGTCATCCACATAACATTCAATTTCTTTATGGATCATTTCATGGAATAATGTTACCATAGCCCGTTGATAAGTGGCTCCATCATTCTTCAGTCTGAATGGCATTACCTTATAACAGAATGTGCCCCAGGGTGTGATGAAAGTTGTCTTCTCCATGTCTTCAGGTGACATCTTGATCTGATTATATCCTGAAAATCCATCCATGAAGGAGAACACCGAGAACTGAGCCGTATTGTCGACCAATACATCTATGTGAGGTAAAGGGAAGTCATCTTTTGGGCTGGCTCTGTTCAGATCCCGGTAATCCACACACATCCTCACTTTTCCATCTTTCTTAGGCACAGGTACAATGTTAGCAACCCACGGCGGGTAACTAGTTACAGCAAGGAAACCGGCGTCCCACTGTTTTTGTACCTCCTCTTTTATCTTCATTGCCATATCTGGGCGAGTACGGCGCAACTTCTGTTTTACTGGAGGACAGTCTTCTTTCAGAGGCAGCTTGTGCATAACAATATCGGTGTCCAACCCTGGCATATCCTGATAAGACCAAGCAAAAATATCCACATACTCCCGAAGCATGCCAATAAGTTGCTCTTTTACTGAATCTTGCAGATAGGCCCCGAGCTTAACTTCTTTCAGATCTTCTTCTGTACCAAGATTAACCGTCTCAACTTCCTCCTGATGAGGAATGATAACCTTCTCCTCTTGTCTCAACAACCTGGCTAGCTCTTCAGGTAGCTCATAATCTTCTTCAACCCCTTCATCGACTTGATTAATCGGATTGTCAAAGTCATACGAAGTCATAGCGGTGTGGTTGTTGGTGCAGTCTGGAGGGCACTCTCTGCAAGGGTTGAGATTTGTTCATTTTAGTGATCAATTTTAATCTTATTTAGAAAGAGTGTAAAATGAAGTCATTATTTTGAAAAACATTGCCATTTCATTTTTGTACAAAAAATAAAAAATGAAAAACAGTGAGCGGAAAAGAAAAGACTCATTTGCAAAAGATGTCATGATATTCATTAATTGATCTTTGCACAAAATACAAGATGGCCCGATTATAAAATGAGTCCTGACATCTTGGGCAAGACGCAGGACTTGATGCATGCTTTAAAAAAAATAGGAAATAATAATTACTCTGCGGGAGTAACTCTTATAATTTCCTGGGAAGACCAGTTTGAGACACGGTTCCCCGGGATCCTTGGACGTATCCATCTTTCCAGGTTGCGCTCGTCTTCTGACTCATCTTCCAAATTATTCACAGCATCTGGGGTGAGCATCCCCCCGCTGACAAACTTGGGCTCCTTTGCAGCCTCTGGTTGATCTTGTCGAGTTGGTTTGTAACCCAACCCGAATTGGTCCTCTTTCTTCTCCACGGGCATCAGCTTGCCCCAGCCTTGGGCGGTACCTTCCTCAACAACCTTTCGGGCTTGTTGATATGATGTGATGGAAGTCCCAGACACAACAGATGTTTCATTAATATTAAGGGCCTAAAACCCTTGGCTCATGGTTTCATGGATCTCCCCATCCATTTCAATGTATTTGAAAGTAGCCAGCTGGCTAACGAAGATATCCTCTTCCCCACAAATGGTCCCACTCAAATTTTAACTTCTGGTGAAGGGTTGACGTCACGGCGCCAGCGGCGTGTATCCATGGTCTACCCAATAGACAGCTGTAGGCAGGCTGTATATCCATCACAAAGAAGGTCGTTTTGAAAACCTGTGGGCCAATCATTATTGGCAACTCTATCTCTCCCAGAACTAATCTTTTAGAACCGTCAAAGGCTCTCACTACCAAGTTGCTTGGGCGTAGTGCCAATCCATCATACTCCAGCTTCACAAGGGCTTTCTTGGGTAGGACATTGAGTGATGACCCCGTGTCCACCAATACGTGAGAAAGAACTGCACCCTTACACTCCAAGGTAATTTGCAAAGCCTTGTTGTGATTGTGACCTTCCGTTGTCAGATCAGCGTTGGTAAATCCTAGTCCATGACTAGCGTTGACATTTCCAACCACAGCCTCTAACTGATTGACAGTAATCTCCTCCGGCACATAAGATGCGTGCAGGACTTTTAATAGTGTGTTTCGGTGAGCCTCGGAGCACATTAGCAATGATAGTATGGAGATTTTGGAAGGTGTTTGGTGAAGTTGGTCCACCACCTTATATTCACTCTTCTTGATGATCCGCATGAATTCATCAACCTCTTGATCAAAAGGAGTCTTCAAAGCTTCTTTAGCAACTGCTTCTTCTTGCACCAGGCTCTTCCCTTTTGACTTAGCAGCAGCTTCTGCTTCAGCAATGGGTCTTGGTATTTGCGAGGCAAAGAGACGCCCGCTTCTAGTGAAGCCTCCGCCTCCCCCCACATTGTCTATCTGAGGTGAAGAAGTTGATGATTCTAAAGTGATTTTCTGCCCCTCGCAGTATAGATCTAAGCCATAATGCCAAGGGATGGCATTATTGCTTTCGTAAGGAACTGGCCCAGGCATTGTGATGGTGACCGGACTGATAGCAGCTGCAGAAGGGACCACAATGGTGTGTGGATCATAATATATGGTAACCGGAGCTCTGACAGGAGTAGCATTTTGTTGTGAGTTGTTGGAAGGAATATTGGCGGGATCATAGTATATCGTAACCGCTGAGACACTTTCCTTAACTGTTGCTGATGTTGTAGACAGTACCGTTGACTGGACGGGTGTTGAAGTTGTAGCAGAAACTGATGGAATAATGGGTGTTGTCGTTGTAGAAGGAATTGCGACTGAACTTGTATCTATTGAAGTCATTGATTGAGTAATTGTTGGAGTTGTAGTAGAATCTGTTGGAACAATGGTTGTTGATGCTGTAGGAGTATCTGTGATTGTTGATGAAGGAGTTGTTAAAGTTGTAGTTGCTGTTGTCGTAATCTGAAGAATGCCATCTCTAATGAGACCATCTATGCCGTTTCTCAGTATCTCACATCCATTAACGGCAATGTTGCAATACCCACAGCCGACCTCGCATCCGGGGAACACTTGGCATTCTAACAACTGAGCTTTGATTTCAACCAAGGGTGTTCGGATTTGTGCAACACTGGTAATTAATGTGGATGGTTTGCCTTCCTCGATAGCATTAATCCTAGGCCCGTTGTGACTAGGCATTGGATTTCATGTAACGTTCGGAGGAGGCGCAAAATTGAGAGCTTTTGAGTCCATTAGATCCTGGACTTTCATCTGCAGGGCCCTGCATTTTTCAGTATTATGCCCCGGTGCGTTTGAGTGGAATGCACACCTGGCATTTGCATCATAGTTCTTTGGCATATTAAGAGGATCTGGAGGTGCCAATGTCCTTAACTCAACTAGGTTGAGCTTCAGGAGTTGTGGCAAGAGTGCAACATACGGCATTAGAATTGGGTCAATTACCATGTTTGCCTGTGATGGTCTTTGTTGAAAGGGACGTTGTTGTTGGTTGCCATTGTTGTTGTTGTACGACCTTTGTTGCGGATAATGAGCTTGTTGTTGGTACTGTGGTTGTTGTTGTTGAGGATATGCTGTTTGTTGTGGCATTGGAGCTGGGATGGTAACAGCTGCTACTGACCGATGGGCATATTGAGACCTGCCCCTGCTTGTATGGATGGAATTGGTCTCACCTGCCCTTCGGGGTCCCGCATAAGGTTTTCTGGGATTGCTGGAGGAACTTGCACCACTGTCGGAGATTTTGCCCATCTTTAAGAGACTTTCAATCCTCTCACTAGCTATGACCATGTCAGCAAAACTGGTAGAGGAGAAAGCAGCCAGCCTATCAATATAGTCCCTTGAAATGTATTCATGAACATGTCAGCCATTTCCCTTTCTGACATGGGGGGTTGGACAGCAGCGATAAGCTGCCTCCACCTTTGAGCATACTCCCGGAAGCTCTCTCTGGAAGATTGAGACATACCCATCAGGAGAATCCTATTGGGAGCCATGTCCAGGTTATATTGATACTGACGGATGAAAGCCTCGGCCAAATCCTTCCAACATCTTATGGTGGCCCTAGACAAATGTGAATACCATTCTCTCAAAGCTCCAGTCAGACTGTCCTCAAAGTAGAACATCCATAGCTTTTCATCCATGGTATAAGCTTTGAGCCTTCCCAAGAAAGACTGCAGATGAGTGCGAGGACAGGAGGTACCATTGTACTTTTCAAACCATGGGGGTTTGAATTTGTGGGGAATTCTCACCCCATCTACTAATCCCATGTCCATCACATCGAAGCCCAAAGAATTATGAGATTCCAAAGATCTTAACTTTTAAGCAATCTCGTCCAATCTTCTGTCATATACCTCATCTTCAGCCCCTATAATAGTAAATTGTTCTCCCTGGGGATCTTCCTGCAGGATTGGGCCCCCAATAGCATTACCTTGACCATTCCTTAGGATATTAACTTCTGGATTCAGGTGGGGTCCAAAATCCTGTGGGTCAATACGAGGATGGCCCCGTTTGTAACGCCCCGAAAATCTAAAGTTAATTATTTAATCATTTATTTAATTAATTTAGAAAATTGGAGAGTTTGGATTATTTTGAGAATTTTGGAGAAAATGAGTATTTTTATATAATAAGGATAAATAGTGTTTTATTATGCTATTTTATTATTATTATTATGAATATATTAAAGAAAAGGGTAAGGTGGTCTTTTTGTGAAATTATGAGGGTAAAGTGGGAAAAGGCTAAACTGGGATAATATATCCAGAGAAGAGAATACGATCAGTTTCTCATATTTTGTTTTCTATCGTGTTTGGAGAAGTGCTCTGAAGAAAGGAGAAGCTCAGAGTCAGGAGGCTATGGAGAACCCCAGAGAAGAGTGTAAAGCGTCGAAATTCTCTAAGGTATGGGGAGTTTTTATAATCTATGATAAATGTATAGGAATTGGAATATGAATGGATTAGGATGGTATGAGTTTTAGGGGTTTTTGGGGTTTTGAGTTAGGTTGAGTTTTATGAGAAATCTTGATGAATTAGAGCGATTGGAATGAGTTATAAATATATATTTGTTTGTATAATTGTTGTCTGGATGTTGTTGAGGTTTAATTAATGTTTTTGAATGGTTTTTGAGTGTTATGATGTGAAATCCGTAATGGGGTTTGGGGGTTTTTGGAATTGGAACAGTCTGCAATTGTATAGCAGAGAACTGCTGGAAAACGTGTGTTAACCGGTTAACGCAATGGGTTAACCGGTTAACCATTGTAATTTTTGGAAAACTCTGGAATTTCGTCGGCGTTAACCGATTAACGCTATGGGTTAACCGATTAACACTGTTGGAATGATAAATTTTAATTCTTTGAAAATTCATATCTTTTAAACCGTAAGTCCGATTCGCATTCCGTTTGAAGCGTCAGAAAGAAAACAAACTGAACTTTATTTTGATGAATAGAAACGAGAGAAATGCACAGTTTTTGATAAATGAATTTGTGAAATAACCTTATAATTACCTTATAAATTACCGGGTACGGGTTAATCTTGATGTGTCAGAGTGGTTAGAGAACCAGTGTTCAGGGTGTAATGTCATGATGATATATATATATATATATATATATATATATATATATAATTTAATGATTGTTTTGCTGATTGAAATGAATGATGCGAATTATTTTGATGAAATTACGATGTAGCGCATCATTGCATTTCATAACATTCATGATGGGGCTTCGGCCTATTTATTTGCTTCAATCCCATTGTGTGGATTGAAGTGTCTCGATGATTTACGATGTGCTCCTTTGTGGAGGGTTGATGGTCATGTATCCATCTCATGATGAAAATGGTACCACATGCATATTGCATATCAGGATGTTAGAATTGCATATTCTGCATGAATTTCATGATTGTGTTGGTGTTGATTGATTTCATGATAGTGTTGTGGTTGTTGCTGAATTTTGTAGTTGACGATGTCATGATATGTGTACTAATTTATTTATGATTCTATATTCTTGTACGTTTATGATATATTATGATTACTCACCCTGTCTGCTTGGAAATGTTGCCTCCTTCGTGGGTAACTTGCAGATGTCAAAGAATAGTCCTGTAGTGCAATAGGAGTAATTCATGAGTCTCGGAGTGTGCTTTAGTGTTCCTTAGGAGTGGTTCTGGTTTATGTGTCCTGCTCTGTGTCATGTAACACTGAGATGGGTTTTATTCTGTTAACTTATTCAGTTATGTTATTATTGGATAAATGTTTTCCTATTTATATGATGTTAAATTCAGGATGGTGAAAAATAATATTATGAAGTTTTTGAATTATGAAGTAAAATTCCGCCGTGAAATGTTTTATGATATTTTGATGTAGATTAACCTGTGTTATGGGACAGGACACTGTTGTGTTGATTTTTGATGATATGTAATACCCTTTTTGATGATTACTCTGATATTATTTAAATATTATGTTTTGGGGTAGAAGGGTGTTACATTAGTGGTATCAGAGCAGGTCGGTCTGTCCGGCCAAGTCTTGTTGTTGTCAGTCAGTTGTCAAGTTGTTATTTATTTAACGATTATTCTCTTCTGATGTGGTAAGTATTGTGCATAATGGCTGGAAACAACTCGCGTGCCCTCGCTGATGCTATTGCAGCTCTTGCTCAGACTGCTGCTCGAAACAATGCGCGTGATGAGTTTCATGCATTGGAGAAATTCCAGAGGAATAATCCACCTGTGTTTGAAGGAACTCATGATCCGGCGAGCGCACAGAAGTGGCTCAAGGCAATTGAGAAGATTTTCAGAGTGATGGCGTGTGTTGACGCGCAGAAAGTTCAATTCGGAACTCATATGTTGTCTGAGGAAGCTGAGGACTGGTGGGATAATACTCGTCAGCGTCTAGAGGATGAGGGTGTTGTGGTAACTTGGATTGTATTTAAGGAGGAGTTCCTTAAGAAGTATTTTCCAGAAGATGCTCGTGGTAAGTTGGAGATAGAATTCCTTGAGCTGAAGCAAGGAAACATGACAGTGGCAGAGTATGCTGCCAAATTTGAAAGGCTGGTGAAGTTTTGTCCTCACTACAACAGGGCAGATGCTGAACTTTCCAAGTGCCTTAAGTTTGAGAATAGGCTGAGACCTGAAATTAAGCAGGGAATTGGATGCCAACAAATTCGCAAGTATGCAAAGTTGGTGGATAAGAGCTGTATTTATGATGAGGACAGCCGAGCTCGGTCAGCTCACTATAAACAGCTGAGCGAGAAGAAAGACAAGAGTCAGTATAGAGGAAAACCTTATGTGACTACTGGTAATAGAGGGAAGCAGAAGGCATTTGATGAGAAGAAGCAAAGTAAGGGAGCTGCCAATGTACCTGTTAAGTGTTACAAGTGTGGAGAGGCAGGTTATAAGGCTGATGTGTGTACCACCAGAGTTATGAAATGTTACCGTTGTGGCAAACTTGGGCACAAGATGAGTGATTGTCCTAATGAGGGCCCAACCTGTTACAATTGTGGTGAACAGGGGCATATCAGCGCCCAATGCTAGAAACCAAAGAAGAATGCTGCTACTACTTAGAATGCTGGAAGAGTTTTTGCATCAGCTGGTTCAGAAGCTCCAAAGAAGGACAACTTGATCAGAGGTACCTGTTTTATTAATAATATTGAGTTGATTGCTATTATTGACACTGGAGCTACACATTCATTTATTTCTCTTGAGTGTGCTAATAGATTGGGTTTAAAGTTGTCTAATATGAACGGTAATATGATAATAGAGACTCCTGCTAATGGTTCTGTGACTACCATGCTTGTCTGTTTGAAATGTCCTTTGACAATTTTCGAGAAGAATTTTGTGATGGATTTGGTGTGCCTACCATTACACCAAATCAATGTTATCCTTGGTATGAACTGGTTGGAATTCAATTATGTTCATATTAATTGTTATAGTAAGACGGTGCAGTTCCCTGATTTGAGCGGGAATGGTGAGTTGATGTTTTTATCTGCTAAGCAAGTGGATGAACTTGTTTTAGATGAAGCTTTGATGTTTGCAGTGTCTACCGCATTGCAAGTTAATGATAAGACTGTCAGTGCAGAGTTGCCTGTGGTTTGTGAATTTCAAGATGTGTTTCCTGGTGATATAAGTGATTTACCACCGGAACGTGAGATTGATTTTTCTGTGGACTTAGTACCGGGTACGAGTCCTGTCTCGATGGCTCCTTATAGAATGTCGGCTTCAGAGTTGAATGAGTTGAAGAAACAATTAGAAGAATTGTTAGAGAAGAGGTTCATTAGACCCAGCGTTTCTCCTTGGGGTGCTCCGGTGTTGCTTGTTAAGAAGAAGGATGGTAGTATGAGATTGTGTGTCGATTACCGACAGTTGAATAAAGTGACTATCAAGAATAAGTACCCACTTCCGAGGATCGATGATTTGATGGATCAGCTAGTAGGTGCTTGTGTCTTTAGTAAAATTGATCTGAGGTCTGGTTAGCATCAGATTCGAGTTAAAGCTGATGATATTCCGAAGACAGCTTTCAGGACGAGATATGGGCATTATGAGTATACAGTGATGCCGTTTGGAGTTTCTAATGCACCTGATGTGTTTATGGAATATATGAATAGAATCTTTCATGAGTATCTGGATAAGTTCGTGGTGGTTTTCATAGATGATATCTTGGTATATTCTAAATCAGAAGAAGAACATGTCGAGCATTTGAGAGTTGTGTTGCAAGTGTTGAGAGAAAAGAAATTGTTTGCTAAATTATCTAAGTGTGAATTTTGGCTAAAGGAAGTGAGTTTCCTCGGCCATGTAATTTCAAGTGGTGGAATTTCTGTGGATCCTTCAAAGATTGATGCGGTATTGCAGTGGGAGACTCCAAAGTCAGCTACAGAAATTCGTAGTTTTCTTGGGTTGGCTGGTTACTATCATAAGTTCATTGAAGGTTTTTCAAAGATAGCTTTACCGTTGACGCAATTGACTAGGAAGGGTCAAGCGTATTTGTGGGATGTTGCTTGTGAAGAGAGTTTCATAGAACTGAAGAAAAGATTAACGACCGCGCCAGTGTTGGTCTTACCGAATCCAGATGAGTCCTTTGTAGTTTATTGTGATGCTTCCAAGATGGGTCTTGGTGGAGTTTTGATGCAGGATAATAAGGTAGTTGCTTATGCTTCTAGACAGTTAAGAGTTCATGAGAGGAACTATCCTACTCACGACTTAGAGTTAGCAGCTGTGGTGTTCGTACTTAAGATTTGGAGGCACTACTTGTTCGGTTCGAAATTTGAAGTATTCAGTGATCACAAAAGTTTAAGGTATTTGTTTGATCAGAAAGAGTTAAACATGAGAAAGAGGCGGTGGCTTGAATTATTGAAAGATTTTGATTTTGATTTGAATTACCATCCGGGTAAGGCAAATGTTGTGGCTGATGCTTTGAGTAGGAAGTCGTTGCATATTTCAATGCTTATGGTGAAAGAATTAGAAATGATCGAGCAATTCAGAGATATGAGCTTGTTGTGTGAAACTACTACTGATAGTGTGAAATTGGGAATGTTAAAGCTGACCAGTGAGATTTTGGAAGAGATCCGTAAGGGTCAGAAATCTGATTTGAAATTAGTTGACCAATTGATGTTGGTTGATCAAGGTAATGCAGGTGACTTTCGAGTTGATGAAGATGGGGTTTTAAGATTCCGAGATAGAGTATGTGTTCCGGATATTGCAGGAATTAAAAAGAGTATTTTAGAAGAGGGGCACAAGAGTCGACTGAGTATTCATCCTGGTGCTACGAAGATGTATCAGGATTTTCGCAGTTTGTTTTGGTGGCCGGGTATGAAAAGAGACATTGCTGAATTTGTATATGCTTGTTCGACATGTCAGAAGTCAAAGATAGAACATCAGAGACCTTCGGGTATGATGCAACCATTGAATGTTCCTGAGTGGAAATGGGATAGTATTTCCATGGATTTCGTGACTGGGTTACCTAAGACTGCTAGAGGTAATGATTCGATTTGGGTAATTGTTGACTGGTTAACTAAGTCGGCACATTTCTTGCCGATGAGGATTAACCATTCCATGCAAAGGTTAGCTGAAATTTATATTGAGGAAATTGTAAAGTTGCATGGTGTACCTTCAAGTATTGTATCGGATAGAGATCCGCGGTTTACATCGAGGTTTTGGAAGAGTTTACAGAATGCCTTGGGTACTAAGTTGAGGATGAGTTCTCCATATCACCCGCAAACGGATGGCCAGACGGAAAGAACAATCCAATCTTTAGAAGATTTGCTGAGAGCTTGTGTGTTAGATCAAGGAGGGTCTTGGGATAGTCATTTGTCGTTGGTCGAGTTTACGTACAATAACAGTTTTCATGCTAGTATCGGGATGGCTCCATATGAGGCGTTGTATGGTAGACGTTGTCGTACTCCATTATGTTGGTATGAGTCAGGAGAGAATTTGGTGCTTGGGCCATAAATTGTCCAAGAAACAACTGAAAAGATAAAAATGATTCAAGAAAGAATGAAAATGTCGCAGAGTCGTCAAAAGAGTTATCACGATAAGAGAAGGAAAGCACTTGGGTTCCAAGAGGGAGATCATGTGTTCTTAAGAGTTACTCCTATGACTGGTGTGGGAAGAGCTTTGAAGTCTAGAAAGCTCACTCCACGTTTCGTCGGTCCGTATCAGATTATGCAGAGGATAGGGGAAGTGGCCTATCGTATGGCTTTACCTCCCTCTCTTGCGAATTTACATGATGTATTCCATGTATCACAGTTGAGGAAGTACATTCCGGACCTGTCGCATGTAATTCAGTTAGATGATGTTCAGGTGAGAGATAATCTGACGATTGAAGTTGTACCAATAAGGATTGATGGTAGGGAATTGAAGCGATTTCGAGGCAAGGAAATTGCTTTAGTGAAGGTATTGTTGGGAGGACCAGCTAGAGAAAGTTGGACTTGGGAACGGGAAGATCAGATGAGGGAGTTGTATCCGACTCTATTTACTTCAGGTAATTTTCGAGGACGAAAATTCTTTATGTAGGGGAGAGTTGTAACGCCCCAAAAATCTAAAGTTAATTATTTAATCATTTATTTAATTAATTTAGAAAATTGGAGAGTTTGGATTATTTTGAAAATTTTGGAGAAAATGAGTATTTTATATAATAAGGATAAATAGTGTTTTATTATGCTATTTTATTATTATTATTAATAATATATTAAAGAAAAGGGTAAGGTGGTCTTTTTGTGAAATTATGAGGGTAAAGTGGGAAAAGGCTAAACTGGGATAATATATCCAGAGAAGAGAATACGATCAGTTTCTCATATTTTGTTTTCTATCGTGTTTGGAGAAGTGCTCTGAAGAAAGGAGAAACTCAGAGTCAGGAGGCTGTGGAGAACCCCAGAGAAGAGTGTAAAGCGTCGAAATTCTCTAAGGTATGGGGAGTTTTTATAATCTATGATAAATGTATAGGAATTGGAATATGAATGGATTAGGATGGTATGAGTTTTAGGGGTTTTTGGGGTTTTGAGTTAGGTTGAGTTTTATGAGAAATCTTGATGAATTAGAGCGATTGGAATGAGTTATAAATATATATTTGTTTGTATAATTGTTATCTGGATGTTGTTGAGGTTTAATTAATGTTTTTGAATGGTTTTTGAGTATTATGATGTGAAATCCGTAATGGGGTTTGGGGGTTTTTGGAATTGGAACAGTCTGCAATTGTATAGCAGAGAACTGCTGGAAAACGTGCGTTAACCGGTTAACCATTGTAATTTTTGGAAAATTCTGGAATTTCGTCGGCGTTAACCGGTTAACGCTAAGGGTTAACCGGTTAACACTGTTGGAATGATAAATTTTAATTCTTTGAAAATTCATATCTTTTAAACCGTAAGTCCGATTCGCATTCCGTTTGAAGCATCGGAAAGAACACAAACTGAACTTTATTTTGATGAATAGAAACGAGAGAAAAGCATAGTTTTTGATAAATGAATTTGTGAAATAACCTTATAATTACCTTATAAATTACCGGGTACGGGTTAATCTTGATGTGTCAGAGTGGTTAGAGAACCAGTGTTCAGGGTGTAATGTCATGATGATATATATATATATATATATATATATATATATATATATATATATATATATATATATATATTTATTTAATGATTGTTTTGCTGATTGAAATGAATGATGCGAATTATTTTGATGAAATTACGATGTAGCGCATCATTGCATTTCATAACATTCACGATGGGGCTTCGGCCTATTTATTTGCTTCAATCCCATTGTGTGGATTGAAGTGTCTCGATGATTTACGATGTGCTCCTTTGTGGAGGGTTGTTGGTCATGTATCCATCTCACGATGAAAATGGTACCACATGCATATTGCATATCAGGATGTTAGAATTGCATATTCTGGATGAATTTCATGATTGTGTTGGTGTTGATTGATTTCATGATAGTGTTGTGGTTGTTGCTGAATTTTGTAGTTGACGATGTCATGATATGTGTACTAATTTATTTATGATTCTATATTCTTGTACGTTTATGATATATTATGATTACTCACCCTGTCTGCTTGGAAATGTTGCCTCCTTCGTGGGTAACTTGCAGATGTCGAAGAATAGTCCTGCAGTGCAATAGGAGTAATTCACGAGTCTCGGAGCGTGCTTTAGTGTTCCTTAGGAGTGGTTCTGGTTTATGTGTCATGCTCTGTGTCATGTAACACTGGGATGGGTTTTATTCTGTTAACTGTTTCAATTATGTTATTATTGGATAAATGTTTTCCTATTTATATGATGTTAAATTCAGGATGGTGAAAATTAATATTATGAAGTTTTTGAATTATGAAGTAAAATTTCGCTGTGAAATGTTTTATGATATTTTGATGTTGATTAACCCGTGTTACGGGACAGGACACTGTTGTGTTGATTTTTGATGATATGTAATACCCTTTTTGATGATTACTCTGATATTATTTAAATATTATGTTTTGGGGTAGAAGGGTGTTACACCGTTCATTGTTGCTAGTTCCTCCTGTTCCAAGATGAGGTTCCTCAGGAGTTTGTCTCTCCACCAGCTCTCTTAACCTCTCCTGGCTCTGGGCTAGGCCAGTCATCACTGCCATGAACTGAGACATCTGATTTCTCATCTCCAATCTCTCATTGGTCATTTGATTTCTGACCTCAGTCAGATCCTGCTATACTTGTTCCATTTGAATGTTGGGAAGATTGTTACGAGTCGGGTACCGGTGCGCGCGGTTGACAGGGAACACTCGGCGACGAGCAATGTTTCCTGGTATCGCAACAAAGTTAGAAACAATAAATAACAACAAAACCTACAAAACAAAAACAAAGTTAGTATGCAATGCAGTATGCTTATTTGTTTTCCAAGGTATCCGGTTTGGTTCTTGGTTTTGACCTTTCCAGACCTCGGGGAAGATGCTTGATGTTGTTGAGAGAAAACCCAAATGGAAACAAACTAAAATATATTACAAATGGTGACCAATACATAGTTTGTTTTACAACACATGCCCATGGAGGGTCAAAATACAATAAAAGGAAAAGTACATCAAATGGAAACAAACAACAAGCAAAGAAATCAGACATCCAACCCAAATTCATCTTCTCTGACCTCCTTCAGGAGGGCCTCAGTCACTGGACCAGCTGAGTGCTCTGTAATGGTCCTAATGAGGAGGTTCCTGGTGGCAAAAGCAGTAGTTAACCTCTTATGATTGTCCTGGTCCTTTGATCTCTTCAATCCTGCCCTAAGCTTCAATTCTGAAATCTCCTTCTGAGCTGCCAACAAAGCTTCCTGCTGCTTCTTCTCACTGGCCTTTAGCTGTTCAATATTGGCTTGAGTCTTCTAGTCTTCTTGTGTACGGGCTTCAGTGATCCTGACCTACCTAGACTGACTTTCTTGCAGATAGTTCTCAACCCTAGCTTTCTGAATCTTGGCCTCTTTACAGGCATTCTTCAATATCTGTTCCCCAACCCTTGCTTTCCTTATGTAGTCCTCTGTCTTCTCAATTTTGGCAAGAGGCTCCACCCTGAGCTTTTCTAATCTCTCAATGTCCAGACGACCATCACTCCTTTCCCAAAGGGTCTTCTTCAAGGCTTGAGATAGCTGCTCATTCCTTTCCTTCAACTTTTCAAATTCCTCCAGGCTCACTGTTGTTGCAGGCTGTATTATGGATGGCCCAGGTATGTCTTCCAAGTTGAAAGGCATTCTGGTAATCTGAGCTCTAGTACGGGACCAGTCATAGTACTGAGCTGAAGCAACATTATTACATCTTCCAAGAATAGCTACCCCTTTTGTCTGGATGTTTTCCCAAGCCCAGGATGCTTGTCTGACAACAACTGAATTAGGTTGCACTTCACAATACAGGGTTTCAGCTAAATCCCGTCCTTTGGGAGGGTGAACCAAGGCATAACCCAGTTGTCTCTTAAATAGTAAAGGATTGTAGTTGATGCAACCCTTCACTCCTATCAGAGGCACATTTGGGTATTGTCCACAACTGGTGATAATGTCCTTGCCTTTGGTACTCTGGGTGCACCATCTAATATCATCTGAAGTCAAGGCAATGAGCCTCTTAGCCCAATTCTTCTGCTGGTGGGGATTCAAGAAAGCATCTAAGTTAGGCATGTGTCTGAGCAGCCAGGTGTAAAACAAAGGAGCACAACATCTTACCAACTTCCCCCTATGTTTCTCATTCCTCTGATGAATGGAGTAATAGAAATCTCCTAGCAATGTAGGCACTGGGTTCTTCAGAAGCAACAAATGGATAGCATTCTTGCTGACAAATTTTGGCTCATCTGCAAACAGTATAGCCCCATATATGCTGAGGGCTAACAGTGCACAAACTGCCCTCCACTCTCCCAATGAAGCCTTCAGGATGCCCTGAGAAATCAAGAAGTCCAAATGCAAGCCAGGAATCCCAGCTTTTGTTGTCATGCTTTGCTCAATCAGGGCAGGCTCCAAGTATAGTGCCCTTGCTATCTCTTCATTTCTGGGAGCTGGCATCTCTGGGTTGAAGGGGATTCCACCTCTGATGGGTACTCCAATCAATAAAGAGAACTCTTCCAGCAGAGGCCCTAGCTGAAAGTCTGGAAATGTGAAGCATCTCAATGGAGGGTCATAAAACTGCAAGCATGTGTGGATCATGCTCCTCTGAGAAGGATCAAGGTCCATAACCATATCCAGGATACCTTCATAATGCTCTCTAAACAATGGGATGTGATCAGGTGTGATGAGTGACTGGACCTGCATGATACCAGTCAACACAGGCTCAAAGAAGTGGTAGGATATATTGCTTTTCCTAGGAGTAGCCATAAGTGCTTGTTGAAGAAGCTGAAGATAAGTGTTGATGAAGATTCACAGACTAATATGCTGAAGGTGAACCACTGACAGACTGGTGCTGGAGATAATTGAAGTAGATAACTGATGAAGATAGCTGAAGCAAAGGTCTATGCAGAAGAAGGGGTCAAAACCAAAACCAAGATAAAATGAGGTGGATACCCTGAAAAGCAAATAAACAAATGTCAAATGATGCAATGATGATATATGCAAATGATATGCAAGGGTTTATGATTAAGCTGGATCTGATTATCTGTCTTGATATAAGGCCCATGTATGTTCAAAAATCCAGATGGAGGCTTAGAAATCCAGTAACCAGGGTGAGGGACTCAAACAAAGAGTCACATGTCCAGGGTTAATCACAAGAACTGTCCAAAGTGGAGTGCTCTTAAACAAACAAGTAACAGGGTATGATGTGGCCAAGGGTTCCTGCAAACCTGTAAATAACCCAACCCCCTCACATGTAATGTTCTAGAACAAGGATCCTTAGACTTGGATCGGTTATGAGAAGTGTAAACACTTCTAACCCAAAGGTACAATGTTTACAATAATCATAAAAGATCCTCCTATAATTCACCTCAGTTTCTGAAGGTCATAATAAAGGTCATCCAGACTTAGCAGGCTTCCCAGATAGCCCTAGCACTACAGGAAATCTGTAGCACAGAGTTCTCAAGAAGAAACCCACATCTGAACCGTGTTTCATATTCCCGCACCAGACCGAAATGGAATGGGAAAGAACATGAACCACTCTAGCCTAGGTGTCACTCAGGTCCCAGGTATAGGACCTTAAACTCTCAATGGAACCCCACCCATCAAAACAACACACCAGATCCAGCAATGACAGTATGACAGTATGATGCATAAAGCTAGTAAAGAAAGTAGTAAATAAAACTGTACATAAAGCAATAAAGCAAATACATAAACATAATTAGCACATAACACCCCAGTAAACACAAATCAAACAAGCGCTAGGAGGAACCCACAAAAAGAACCAGAAGCCCTGGTTACAATATAAGGGTCCCCAGCAGAGTCGCCAAGCTGTCACTCCCACTAAATGACACCCCCGGTCAGATAGGGTACATACGCGAACGATCGGCGAAAGGAGAACACACAAGGGTGAACTGAAAAGAAAAGAGTCGCCAGCTGGGCATTTTTATCCCGAAGGAAAGGTAATGCTGCATAAACCTAAAAAGATATGGATAAGACGATCGCGAACCAGAGAAACTGAGAAAGGGGATTGGTTACAACCTGGGAAGGTATTAGCACCCAGACTGTCCGTCGTACTCGACGGGATCCACGCTTGAAAGACTTGTGTTTAAAGGGGTAGTGTCAGTGCTATTTTGTGTACAAAAGCTGGAAGAGAATGCAAAGGTCAGTGCGAGAAGAAATGTGAAGTGAAGCAAGAGTGTGTCAGTGTAAAGAAAGAATGTGAAGCTCAAGACTATGAGGCTTAAAGAGTAATGCTGGAAGAGGGGGAATATACAGAGACTTTTGTTCGATAACTGTTAAGTTATGCCTACGTATCCTCTCGTGCAATGAGGAAGTCAGAACACCATAGTTCGACTCAAAGAGACTGAAAGATAAATTGACTGATGAACTGTTTGCTTGTCTATGCTCAAGTGTATGACCTGTCTGGCTCAGGTGCAAACTTTCTTGCATTAGACGGAAGAAGCGAGTTCTCGTTTATGAGTGAATGAGATGAGAAAAGAATCCCGGAGGAGACGATTATTGTTTGTTTTTGGTATTTTTAATCTTTTATTGCTTTATGGTTTTTATCATAAGAAAATGAGCTTAAGCTTAAACCAATGGTTAGTAAACTCATCACATCCTCCCTCTGATTAGGGGTAATGAGAATACCTTAAGTATGAAGTAAGCACCTCACACTTAATCACCATGATGTAGGATTAAGATTATTAACCTATTTACATTTACTTAGATGTTTTTTTGGAGTTTTTGTTTAGTGTTAAATAATGAGTTTAAGCCATAATCAAGGATTTAATGGACCCATTACACCATCCTAATAGAAGGATAATAGATGAGAACATTTAAGTTGAGGAAGGCTCCTCAACTTAATCCATGATTAGGGATTAACCTCATGACAAAAAAAAACCTTTGTTAAAGGGATTTTAAGTTAATGGTAGGATTAAGAAATGGATTTTAGGGTTTGTAAGACAACTTGAGGGGGACTTGTCCATTAACACTAGGGTTAGTCCTTCTTAACCAATTAAGGAAGAATTAGAACCCTAATGCAAGGCCCAAGTTACAAGCTTGGTGTCTTAGTGATTATTAAGTGGATTGATTAAAGGATTTAAACACATTAAGGGTTTAACACTTAGGATTAAAGTTATACACTCCATCCTAATAGAAGGATGCAGGCATAACCCTAATCACAAAGCCTTAAAACCTTTAAGGTTTAGCCCTTGATTAAGAGATGAGAAGAGAAGACTCAAAGATGACACAAAGGTAAAACTAATGGGAGGACTAATCAAACCCTAATTGTGATCATGCTTGGTTGTTCCTAGGGTTTATGATGCTTGCAAGAATACCTTCAAGGAAAAGCCACCAAGGAAGAAGCAGGATGGAGGAAGGAGAAGTAGGAAGAAGCAAGACAACTCACTTCACTTAAGAAGATAAGTTGCTTGAAGAAAGAAAGAGGAGAAGGAGCATGAATGAGCAAGCTCACTCTAATTCACAAGTAAAAATGAAGCAATGATGCATAAAAGAGATGAGAAGAGATTATGAGAAGTGAAAGCAAATTCACTTCTCAGGCACTTACCACCTGAAAAGTTAGCAACAAGAAATGAAATGAAATGAATGCAAGGATGAAGACCAAAGTCAGAAGCATATCCATGATGCAAATGATACTATGAGATGGTATGAAGGCATGCCAAGAGATGTGGATGATCATACAAGTGATGGAGATGCAAATGAGACATGAAAGTAAGCATGAAAGTTCATGAAAACTTATGAAATGCAATGGATGCATCACATGGCAAATGGATGGTGCAATAATCAAACATGATTGCAATATGTCTTAGGATGTCTCAAATGTCATGTGGATGCACACAAAGTCATGAAAAGTTCATGTATGCAAGCATATGAAGAATGAATGCAAATGAAGGCAAAGATTAGGGTTTACATACAATATGCAATGCAAAATCCAAAATCAGAAGCAAATGACAAGACAAAAAATTGAAAATGGGATCAAAGGTACCCTAAACCTATATAAGTTCACTTCCCAAAGGGCAAGGTCAAAAGCTAAACCCTAAAGGACTTATGATTTTTTTAAGTTTGCTAGGGTTTTAAGGTACCTCACCAAGAAAAATGCAAAACAAATTGAAAATGAAAGATAAATTCATGCCAATTTTATCCTAGAAACAACATGATATGTGGAATGCAATGCAAAAAGAACCATTACCAAACTCTTCATGGTTAGGCAGAAAAGATTTTTCTAAGTTAGGGTTAAAATATTGATTTTAAAGAACCCTAAATCAAAAGAAAAATGTCAAAATGGATCAAGAACCAAAAAGATATTTGTATGAATGGTTTGATAATGTCTCTAAATGTGTCAAGATCCAATGAGATTTTTTTGGTGATTTTTAGAAACTTAAATGGTATTTTAATTTATTAATTTCCATTAATTAATTAAAATAAACATTTAAATATTTTTAAAATACAAATTTTATGCAAAAAATAAAATAAAAATTATTTTCAGAATGAGAAAAATATTTCAAGTCACGATGCAAAAAATGAAAATTTTTAGATGCATTTTACTATTTTAAATAAAATGAACAAAGTAAAACAAATAAAATGAGAATAAAATCAAATTAAAAGTGAAGTCAACGCATCTGAAGGCCCACATTTAAACCTGGAGATGGAGGGAAAGACTACGCTCGTTATCCAACGGCCTAGGTTCAAACTGGTATTTTAAAGCTATTCCTAATTAATTAATTTAATTAATCACAATTAGGGCTAAATGAACTCATCCTGACCCTTCAACACGCGCGGGAAGCCTAGATCCAACGTCCCACATTCAAACTCAGCTAACCCTAGTTACCAAACCCTAATTACTTTCAGGTGGCCGGAAATGACCTCCGGTCATCTTCTCCGGCCACATCTCCCTTGAGATTTTCCTAAAACACTCCCTAGGTCAAATCAAACCCCCCAAATCTCCAGAAGCCCTTTGGAGTTGCTCAGATGGCTCAGGGATTTCTCAGATCATAAACCCTAGATGCAGATGACTTTGATCCAATGCAATGAAGCAAAAATGCAACATGAGATGATATGATTGAATTTATGCAAATGAAAATAATCACAAGCCATGGTGAAATGAGTGAGGGCAAATTTGGGTTGTTTACAACAGGAGCTTGCTCCGGTCACCTGGAAGTGTTTAGGGTTAGGATTATGGTTAATCTTGTCAGTTTGAATGTCAGCCATATGATCTTATTTAGCGCGTGTTTGTAGGGTCCAGATTGATTCACTTAAACCCTAATTCGGTTTAATTAAAATAATTAGGTTTAATTAATTAATTAACTCAGTTTAAATGCTGGCAATTAGATTGCGCGTGCATTCAACCAAATCATCCCCAGTTTGAATCCCAGCCTTCAGATCAGCATACTTCCATTTTATTTCATTTTATTTTTCATTTTATTGCATTTTCTTTCACATTTATTTTAAAATAACAAAACACTTTCAAAAAATCTCATTTTTTTACATTTTTGTTTCAAATATTTTTCTTAACCTGAAAACATTTTTTATTTTAATTTTTACATTAAAAAAGTATTTTTAAAATATTTAAATGTTTTATATAATTAATTAATTGATTTTAATTAATTAAATATGCATTTAGGTTTCTAAAAATCACCAAAAAATTCATGAAGCATTCTAATACATTTAGAAACATTTCCAAACTCACAATACAAATTTCTTTTTAGCTTTGATCACATTTTCACAATTTTCTTTGAATTAGGGTTCTTAAATTTCACATTTTTTAACCCTAACATGAAAAATTCATTTCTACCTAACCATGATGAGTTTGAACTTGATTCGTTTTTCATTGTTTCACATATTGCATATAGTTTCTAGGTTATTTATCTCATATTTTTGCATTGCATTTTCAATTTGATTTGCATTTTTCCTTTAGAATCACCCAAAAACCCTAGTTAACTTAAGAAATCCATAACTTTGCCTAGGTTAAGTTTCTGACTTTCTCCTTTGGGGTGTGATCTTATATGTGATTAGGGTTTGTTTGAGTTCAATTTCAAATTTTTATCATGATGTATGCTTCTGTCTTGGTCATATGCATCATGCTTGTTCATAAAAGCCTAATTTTGCATCTCCATTTGCATTCTTCTTTGCATTTCATGAACTTGTGATCTTGTCATGCCATCCCATTCTTTTGTATGTCATCTTAGACATCTTAGGATATGTTTGAAACATTGCTTGATCATTTTTGCATCATTTTGGTATGCTTTTCATCCATTACATTTCATGAACATCCATGTGTTTTCATGCTTCTAAACATGCTTCCATTGCATCTCATTCTCTTATGATCATTCATATGCATCTTGTATGATTTTGCCTCATCTGATAACACATTTGCATTGTTTAATCACTTCTGGTTTTGGACTTTGCATCCTTATTCATCTCATTTCTTTGTGCTTTATGTCTTATGCATCTTGTACTAACATTTCAGGAAATTTTGGTAAGTTATTTGGGAAGTGGATTTTCCTTCACCTCCCACCTCTTCTTTTCTTTGCGTTTGCATCCTTTAATTGTCTTTATAGTGAACTTGTTTCACTTGTGTTTCTCTTCTTACTTCCTTTCTTTTAATTTATTTATCTTCTTCAGGAAGTAAGTAACTTATTCTTTCTCTCCTTCTCTTTTCATCTACTTCTTCTTCCTTGGTGGCCTTGAAGATATTTTATCTTAAGCCTCACAAACCATAGGATATCCAAGAATGATAATTTTTAGGGTTTTGTATAGTCTCCCCTAGTCTTTTACCTTTGAGTCTCCTTGAGTCTCTCTTTTCTCATCTCATAATCAGAGACTAAACACTTAAAGTTTTAGGACTTTGAATTAGGGTTATGCCTGCATCCTTATCTTAGGATGGAGTGTATAACTTTAATCCTTAGTGTTAAACCTTTAATTTGTTTAAACCTCTTAATCAAACACATTAATAATCACTAAGACTTTATCTTGTAACTTGGGCCTTACATTAGGGTTTTATCTCTTCCTTATGGTTAAGAGGGACTAACCCTAGTGTTTAATGGACAAGTCCCCCTCAAGTTGTCTTACAAACTTAAAATCCACTTCTTAATCTCACCCTTTAATTAAAATACACTTAATAAAGGCTTGTTATATAATGAATTTAATCCCTAACCATTGATTAAGTTGAGGTGTCTTCCTCAGCTTAAGTGTTCTCATCTATTATCCTTCTCTTAGGATGGTGTAATGAGTTCACTAATCCTTGATTGGAGATTAAACTCATTACTTAACACTAAAAAAACCCAAAAACATCTTAATAATCAGAAGTAGGTTAATGATCTTAATCCTATATCCTCATGGTAGTTAAGTTGATATGCTTATCTCATACTTAAGTAGACTCATTATCCCTAATCAGGGAGGATATAATGAGTTTACAACCCTTGATTTTGGCTTAAGCTCATAATCCTATGCAAAACACCAAAAACAATAAAAAACTGAAAAACACAAAAAAACAAACAATAATCGTTTCCTTCGGGATTCGTGTCTCATCACACTCATTCACAAACGAGGACTTGCTTCTTCCGTCTAATGCAAGACAGTTAGCACTCGAGCCAGACGAGTCATACACTTGAGCATAGACAAGTAAGCAGTTCACAGTAAAATCATCTTGTCTCTTTGAGTCGAACTACGGTGTTCTGACTTCCTCATTGCACGAGAGGATACGTAGGCATAACTTAACAGTTATCGAACAAAAGTCTCTTTGTCATCCCCCTCTTTCAGCATTCTTTCTAAAGCCTCAGTTCCTGAGCAATTCACACCTTTTGCACTGACACCTATATTTTCTTTCCCTAGCTTTTGCATACAGATAGCACACACACTACCCCTTTTAAACACAATCAAGTAAGCGTGGATCCCGTCGAGTACGACGGACGATCTGGGTGCTAATACCTTCCCAGGTCGTAACCAACCCCCTTTCTCAGTTTCTTTGGTTCGCAACCGTCTTATCCATACCCTTCCAGGTTTATGCAGCATTACCTTTCCTTAGGGATAAAAATGCCTAGCATGCGACTCTATTCAACCTTAACCTCCAACATCGTCGACGGGTTCGCGTCTGCACCGGGACGTAAAGTCCGGAGAGCGACAGCTTGGCAACTCTGTTGGGGATAAGTTGAAACCAGGGCTTCTGGTTCTTTTTGTGGGTTTCTCCTAGAGCTTGTTTGATTTGTGTTTTTGGGGGTGTTATGTGTGCTTTTTTTTATTGCTTTATTTATTGCTTTCTGCACAACTTTATTTATTGCTTTCATTTACTGTTTTATGCATTTCATATTATTGTCATCATATCATGTGCTGGATTTCTTGGTTTGCCTTGGTGGGAGGGGTATCTCAGTAAGAAAGGTTCCACACCGGGAGCCTGAGTGACACATAGGATTAGAGTGGATTCATATTCTTTCCCATTCCATTTCGGTTTGGTGCAGGAATATGAAAACACGGTTCAGACATGGGTTTTTTCTTGAGAACTCTGTGCTACGGATTTCCTGTAGTGCTAGGGCTATTTGGGAAGCCTGCTAAGTCTGGATGACCTTTTAGATGACCTTCAGCATCTAAGGTGAATTAGAGGATGGTCCTTTATGATTAATGTAAACACTGTACTTCCGGTCTAGAAGTGTTTACACTTCTCATAATAGATCCGAACCTGAGGATCCTTGTTCTAGAACAATACCTGTGAGTGGGCTAGATTGTTTACAGGTTTGCAGGAACCCTTGACCTCAACATACCTTGCTACTGGATATTGTTTTAAGGTTACACTACTTTGGACTGATCTTACGAAACCCTGGACTTGTGACTCTTTATTTGAGTCCCCCACCTGGTTACAATTTCTCTAGCCTTCATCTGGATTTATGAACACTCATGGACCCTATCAAAGCAAATGACAAATCCAGCACCTGATCACAAACCCTTGCATATCATAAGCATACATTATTTTGCATCATTTTAACATTTGTCTATTTGTTTACATGGTATCCACATCATCTTTGGTTTGGTTTTGATTGTTCTTCTGCTCAGCCATCTTCATCAATTATCTTCCTCAGAGATCTTCTTCAACTGATACGTTCTCTAGTTGTCTTCATAAGATATTTTCCTCAGTTATCTTCATCAGCATCCATTGTCAGTATGGATTCATCCAAGAAGAGCAACATCACTTACCATTTCTTTGAGCCCTCTCTAGCAGGCATCAGACAGATTCAGGAACTTATCACTCCTGATCATGTCCCTTTATTCAGGGAACATTATGGTGGTATTATAGACATGATCATAGACTTGTATGCATCACAGAGGAGCATGATTCACACTTGCCTTCAGTTTTATGACCCTCCTATCAGATGTTTCACTTTCCCAGACATTCAGATGGGTCCTTTGTTAGAAGAGTTTTCCATGTTGTTGGGTGTCCCCATCAGAAGAGGAATCCCTTTCAACCCTGAGATGACTGCTCCTAGGAATGAAGACATAACTAAGGCTCTGCACTTGGAAGCCACCATCATTGATCAACATATGACCACCAAGGCTGGAATCCCAGGCCTCTATTAGGACTTCTTGATCACTCAGGCCACCAGTCATGCTGCATCAGGGAAGTGGGAAACTGTTTGTGCTCTCCTGGCTCTTAGTATATATGGAATCATCTTGTTTGCAGACGAGCCTAAGTTTGTAATCAAGAATGCTATCCACATCTTCCTGCTAAAGAATCCAGTTCCTACCTTGTTAGGAGATTTCTACTACTCAGTGCATCAGAGAAATGAGAAGCAGAGGGGAAGACTAGTCAGATGTTGTGCTGAAGACAGAAGCTTTCTTGAATCCTCACCAGTCAAGGAATTGAGCTAAGAGAATGATTGATCTCACTTCAAAAGATATCAGGTGGTGTACTCAGAGCTCCAAGGGCAGGGACATAAGTACAAGCTGTGGACATTATCCTAATGTACCTCTTATTGGAAGGAAGGGTTGCATCAACTACAATCTTTTTCTTTTCAAAAGGCAGCTAGGGTATGCCTTAGTACATCCACCAAGAGAGAAGGATTTAGCAGAGACCCTTTACTGTGATGTTCAGAATAATTATGCCATCATCCGAAAAGTAGCCTGGGCTTGGGATAACATACAGACAAAAGGGACTGCTATTCTTGGCAAGTGTAACAACATAGCTTCAGCTCAGTACATTGATTGGTCTCGCATCAGAGGACAGATCACCCGCATGCCATTCACCCTGGAAGATGTGCCAGTGCCATCATCATTAGAGCCCATAGCTACAGTGAGTCTGGAGGAATTTGATAAGCTGAAAGAGAGGAATACCCAGCTTTCTGAAGCTCTGAAAAAAACCCTTTTGGGAAAGGAATGATGGTCGTCTGGATATTTAGAGGTTAGAGAAGCTCGGATCATGCATATGACCAAGATAGAAAAGACAGAGGACTTCATCAGAAAAGCCCGAGCAGGGGAGTTGGTATTGAAGAATGCTTGCAAAGAAGCTAAGATTCAAAAAGCCAGAGCTGAGAATTACCTAGAGGAGAGTCAGGCTAGATGGGTCAGGATCACTAAAGCTCGTTTGCAAGAAGATCAGAAGACACATGCTAAGATTGAGTAGTTGGAAGCTAATGAGAAGAAGAGTCAGGAAGCCTTGTTAGCAGCACATAAGGAAATCTTCGAGTTGAAACTTTGGGCGGGGTTGAAGAGATCAAAGGACCAAGACAAGTACCCGAAGTTGACAAGTGCCATTGCCACCAGGAACCTTCTTATCAGGACCATCACAGAGCATCCAGTTGGACCAGTGACTGATGCTCTCCTGAAGGAAGTCAAGGAGGATGACTTTGGGCTGGATGTTGATTTCTTTGTACTTGTATTTTATTTTGGTTGTAATTTATTTCTCATAGGGATTTTGTTGTGTTTCTCGACTTAATTGTATTTTGACCCACCATGGGAACTTGTTGTAATCATAAACTGTGTATCTTTTGCATTTATAATGTATGGTTTATGTATTACATGGATTTTCTTATTGGACTACATTTCTCTTCAACGTCTTCATTCCCAGAGGTCTGGAAGGTCAAAACCAAAGAACCAAACCGGATACCCTTGGAAGATAAATAGACATACTGCATTGCATACTAACCTCATTCTTTGTTTTGTAGGTATTTTTGTTGTTGTTTTCTCACTTTGCTGTTGTCTCAGGAAACATTGCTCGTAGGAGGGTTTTCCCCATCAACAGAGTTCACTGGTATCCAACCAGAAACAGCCTTCCGAGCTTATAGATGGACCAAGTTCAACAAGATTTGACTGACATGAGAACTCAGATGGCTAATGAGAGAACTGAGATGAGGGCTCAGATGAACCAGTTCATGGCAGTAATGACTGGGTTGGCTCAAAGCTAAGAAATATTAAGAGAGTTAGTCGAGCAGCAAACTCCATAAGAGAAACATCTAGGTACAGGAGGTACTAGTAACAATGATCACGGGCAGCCATGAACAAATCTGCCAGAGTTCGGGCCTCATCTCAATCCTGAAGTCAATGTTTTCAGAGATACCCAAGGAAACACTGGAGGTTGTGCCTTGCAAGGGGACCCTCAAGAAGAACAGTTTACAGTAATTGGTGCTGGGGATGAAGCCTATGATCGTCGTCTGGACTAAATAGCAGAGAAGCTTAGATCTTTGGAGTCCCAAAACTCTTTGGGATTTGATGTAATGGACATGGGTTAGTTGAGGGAGTCAGGATTCCTCACAAATTCAAGCCTCCTTGCTTTGAGAAATATAATGGCACCTCTTGTCCACGTACTTACCTGCAGTCCTTTTTGGGGAGACTGAAAGCTTATACCATGGACGAAAAGTTGTGGATGTTCTACTTCGAAGACAGTCTGACCGGGGCATCCCGTGAATGGTATTCTCACCTTTCCAGAGCAACAGTCAGAAACTGGAAGGATTTGGCCGAAGCTTTCATACGCCAGTATCAATGTAACTTGGACATGGCTCCCAACAGGACTCTCCTAATGGGTATGTCTCAGTCTTCAAGAGAAAGCTTCAGGGAATATGCCCAAAGGTGGAGACAGCTCGCTGCTGCTGTCCAGCCTCCGATGTCGGAAAGAGAAATGGCCGACATGTTTATGAACACATTGCAAGGAACATACATCGACATACTTGCTGCTTTCTCTTCCACTAGCTTTGCTGATGTAGTTATAGCTGGTGAGAGAATTGAGAGTCTTTTGAAGATGGGCAAAATTTCAGACAACGGTGCTAGTTCCAGCAATGCCAGGAAACCCTTATCGGGACCTCGAAGGACAGGTGAGACCAACTCAGTACACATGGGCAGAGGTAGGCCTCAATACATGCCAAGATCAGTGGCTGCTGTCACCATTCCAGCTCCAGCACCTCAACAACAGTATCCTCCACAACCACAATACTTCCAACCGCAACAACAATTTCCTCAACAGAGATCTTACAACAATAACAATCAGCAACAACTTCTGTTTCAACAAAGGACTTCACAAATCAACAGGGTTATCGATCCCATTCCGATGCCCTATGTTGCCTTACTTCCACAATTATTAAAGCTCAACCTAATTGAATTAAGGACTCTGGTCCCACCAAATCCCCAGAATCTTCCAAGAAACTATGATATCAACGCCAAGTGTGCCTTCCACTCCAATGCACCTGGCCATACAATAGAGAAGTGCAGAGCCTTACACATGAAGGTTCAAGATTTGATTTATTCTAAGGTAGTCAACTTTGCACCCCCTCCAAGTGTTAGCAAGAATCCTATGCCTAGCCATGGTGGGCCAAGGATAAATGCCATTGAGGAAGATATACCAGTGAGCCTAATTGACAGTGTTGCAAGTATTCAAATACCTCTGGCCGAGGTTAAAGCCCAACTTTTAAAGTGCCAAGTGTTCCCGGGTTGTGAAGCCCATTGCGAAGCTTGCAAGATTTCTACCAACGGTTGTGCAAAATTGAATACCGGTATCAATAATCTTATCAAAGAAGGCATTTTACAGATCACTTCAACAGTTCCAGCTCCTACAACATCAACAACCATTCCTCCTACAACACCAGCACACATCATTCCATCAGATCTAACAGATATCACTCCTACAGCTTCAACAACAATCATTCCAACAGATTCCTCTACAACATCAACAACCATCCCTTCTTCAACTTCAACGAACATCAGTTCAACACATCCTTCTACAACAACAGCAGCCATCAATGAAGACATTTCCACAGTTACCATTTACTATGATCTGGCAACAATCCACGTTCCAGATTCTTTCAACAACTCACATCAACATCAGCAACCTTCATCACCTGCACCATCTCCGGTCAGACCTCCTATTACAATTTATTATGAACCCTAGACTGTCTCAACTCCTTCTTCTGCAACAATTAGTCTGATTACTATCACAGTACCTGGACCAGTTCCATATGACAGCAACAGTGCCATGCCTTGGCACTACGGCTCAGATTTGAATTACAATGGAAAGAAAGTCACTCTTGACACTTCTACACCACAAATTGATAATGTAGGGGGAGGCGGAGGCTTCACTCGAAGCAGACGTCTCTTTTCCTCACAATTCCCAAGGACTAATGCTAAAGCAGAAGCTGCTGCCAAGGCTAAGGGCAAGAGTGTTGTGCCTGAAGAACCTATTGCCAAGGAAACTCAGAAGACATCCTTTGACCAGGATGTAGACGAGTTCATGAGAATAATCAAGAAGAGCGACTATAAGGTTGTGGACCAGCTCCATCAGACACCCTCTAAAATCTCTATTCTATCACTGCAAATGTGTTCTGAAGCTCACAGGAATGCACTTCTCAAAGTCCTGCACGCAACTTACGTGCCAGAAGAGATTACAGTTAATCAGCTAGAAACGATGGTTTCTAATGTCAACACTAGTCATGGACTAGGGTTCACCGATGCGTATCTAACTACGGAGGGCCGTAGACATAATAAGGCTTTACATATCACCTTGGAGTGTAAAGGTGTTGTTCTTTCTCATGTATTGGTTGACACTGGGTCTTCTCTCAATGTTCTTCCAAAGAAAGCCTTGGTCAAGATGGAATATGATGGCCTTGCACTGCGTCCAAGTAACCTGGTTGTGAGAGCCTTTGACGGTTCTAAAAGATCGGTTCTGGGGGAAATTGAGCTGCCTGTGGTGATTGGCCCACAAATCTTCAAAATTATCTTCTACGTGATGGACATTCAGCCTGCCTATAGCTGTCTGTTGGGTCGGCCTTGGATTCACGCCGCTGGCGCCATAACATCGGCCCTTCACCAGAAGTTAAAATACGAATGGGAGGGCCAAGTTATCACAATCTGTGGGGAGGAGGATATCTTCATCAGTCATCTAGCTACTTACAAGTATATTGAGATGGATGGAGAGATCCATGAGACAATGAGCCAAGGGTTTGAGGCCCTCAATGTCAATGAAGCAACAACCCAAGTATCTGGAACTTCAATCTCTTCTTACAAGCAAGCTCGGAAGGATGTTGAAGACGGGAATGCCCAAGGCTGGGGCAAGCTGTTGTAAGTTCAGGTCAAGGAAGAGAAGTTCGGGTTGGGTTACAAACCATCCCGACAGGTCCAAGAGGAGGCTGTTGAAGCTCCCAAGTTTATCAGTGGGGGAATGCTGACCCCAGATGCAATCAACAATGTGGAAGACGAGGCTGAAAGCGACTCCAACCTGGAAAGCTGGATTCGTCCAAGAGTCCCAGGCCAGCAAGTCCTCAACTGGTCTTCCCAGGAAATTATAAGGATTACTTCTGCAGAGTAATTATTATTTCCTGTTTAAGCATGCATCAAGTCCTGCACCTTGCCCAAGGTGTCAGGACTCATTTTATAATAGGGTCATATTTGTATTTTGTGCAAATAAATGATTAATGAACAATGGACATCTTTTGAAAACAATCTTTTTTTCGCTCATTGTCTTCCATTTTTGTTATTTTTGCACAAAATAATAAATGGAAATGTTTTTTTTAATAAACTTCATTCTCCTTTTCCTAAACAAGATAAAATCAATCACTAAAATGAACAAATCTCAACCCTTGCAAAGATAATCCTCCAGATTGCACCGACAACGATACTGCTATGACCTCATATGACTTCGACAATCCGATTAATCAAGCAGATGAAGGGGTTGATGAAGACTATAATTTGCCTGAAGAGTTGGCTAGGTTGTTAAGACAAGAGGAAAAAGTGATTGCTCCTCATCAGGAGGAGGTTGAGACCATCAATCTTGGTACCGAAGAAGATGTGAAAGAGGTGAAGATCGGGGCCAGTATGCAAGCTCCAGTGAAAGAACAACTCATCAGTATGCTGCGAGAATATGTTGACATGTTCACTTGGTCCTATCAAGATATGCCAGGTCTAGATACAGATATTGTCATGCACAAATTTCCACTGAAAGAAGATTATCCGTCGGTCAAACAGAAGTTGCACCGTACTCGCCCAGACATGGCCATGAAAATCAAAGAAGAAGTACAAAAGCAGTGGGACGCCGGTTTTCTCGCTGTAACTAGTTACCCGTCGTGGGTTGCTAACATTGTACCAGTACCTAAGAAGGATGGCAAGGTGCGTATGTGTATGGATTACTGGGATCTAAACAGAGCAAGCCCGAAGGGTGATTTCCCATTACCTCACATTGATGTATTGGTAGACAACACAACTCAGTTCTCGGTATTTTCTTTCATGGATGGATTTTCTAGATACAATCAGATTAAGATGTCACCTGAAGACATGGAGAAGACAACTTTCATCACTCCTTGGGGCACGTTCTGCTACAAGGTAATGTCGTTCGGTCTGAAGAACGCCGGTGCAACATATCAACGGGCTATGGTAACATTATTTCACGATATGATCCATAAGGAAATCGAGTGCTATGTGGATGATATGATTGCCAAGTCCCTTACAGAAGAAGATCATTTGGTGAATCTACTGAAACTGTTCAAGCATCTGAGAAAATATCAGTTGAAGTTGAACCCCAACAAATGCACATTCGGGGTACGTTCCGGTAAGCTGTTGGGTTTTATTGTAAGTGAAAAAGGAATTAAGGTTGATCCCGACAAAGTGAAAGCCATTCAGTAGATGCCTGCACCTAAGACTGAAAAAGAAGTTCGAGGATTATTAGATAGATTGAACTACATCTCAAGGTTCATATCTCATCTCACTGCAACCTGCGAACCCTTGTTCAAATTGTTAAGAAAAGAGCAAATAGTCAGGTGGAATGATGATTGTTAGAGAGCTTTTGACAAGATCAAAGAATATCTGCAAGAACCTCCAATTCTCATGCCTCCAGTTGAGGGAAGACCTCTAATCATGTACCTGACAATATTAGAAGAGTCAATGGGGTGTGTGTTGGGCCAGCATGACGAGTCTGGTCGAAAAGAGTATGCAATATACTACCTAAGCAAAACGTTTACCGACTGTGAACAATGTTATTCACTGCTCGAGAAAACTTGTTGTGCTTTAGCGTGGGTTGCTCGCCGACTAAGACAATATATGTTGACTCATACTACCTTATTGATCTCAAAGATGGATCCAGTCAAGTACATATTTGAGAAGCCAACACTTACCAGAAGGGTTGCAAGGTGGCAAATGATTCTAATAGAATATGGCATTCAGTACACCTCTCAAAAGGCTATCAAAGGCAGTGTATTGTCTGACTATCTGGCTGAGCAACCCATTGATGATTACCAGCCTATGAGATTTGACTTCCTTGACGAAGACATCATGTTCTTAAAAGCAAAAGATTTTGAAGAGCCAGTTCATACTGAAGGGCCTGACCCAGAAGAAGCATGGAATATGATGTTCGATGGGGCAGTTAATTGCAACGGTCGTGGGGTTGGTGCAGTACTTATCACACCCAAGGGAGTCCATATGCCTTTCTCAACAAAACTCACCTTTGCTTGCACTAACAACGAAGCAGAATATGAAGCTTGTATCATGGGTCTTGAGGAAGCCATTGACCTCAAGATCAAAACCTTGAATGTATTCAGAGAATCAGCTTTGGTAATCAACCAGACCAATGACAAGTGGTACACTCATCAGGAGCATCTGATTCCCTACCGTGACTATACGAGGAGATTGTTGACCTTCTTCACAACAGTTAAGCTTGAATACATCCCTCGAGATGAGAATCAGTTTGCAAACGCTTTGGATACCATTTCATCCATGATCAAAGTACAGAGTGCTAATTATGTGCCTCGGATTTTGGTATCCAGACTGGACAGACCGGTATATGTATTCTCTGTGGACACTGTCACCGATAACAAGCCTTGGTAGCATGACATCAAATGCTTCTTGGAGAATTAGACATACCCACCTGGGGCATCATCGAATGATAAGAAGACATTAAGAAGGCTAGCCTACAGTTTCTTCCTCAATACTGATGGTTCTTTGTACAAGCGAAACTTCGACATGGTCCTGCTCAGATGTGTTGACAAGAAGGAAGCAGACCTACTAATGCATGAAGTACATGAAGGTTCTTTCGGTACCCATGCCAGAGGACATGCAATGGCAAAGAAGTTGTTAAGATCGGGTTATTATTGGATCACAATGGATGCAGACTGTTGTGCCAATGCCAGAAAATGCCACAATGCCAGATCTACGCAGATAAAGTGCATGTGCCTCCAAATTCTTTGAATGTAATGTCTTCACCTTGGCCCTTCGCCATGTGGGGCATTGATATGATTGGAAAGATTGAACCGACTGCTTCAAATGGTCACAGATTCATCCTGGTAGCCATTGATTAATTCACCAAATGGGTTGAAGCAGCTTCATATGCAAATGTCACTAGGCAAGTGGTAGCTCGATTTCTGAAAAAGGATATCATCTGTCGATATGGAGTTCCCGAGCGAATCATTACTGATAATGTTTCCAATTTGAACAACAAGATGATGGCAGAACTTTGCCGGGGTTTCAAGATTCAACATCACAATTCTTCTCCTTACAGGCCAAAGATGAACGACGCTGTTGAGGCAGCCAACAAGAATATCAAGAAGATTGTGCAGAAGATGGTAGTCACCTATAAAGACTGGCACGAAATGCTACCATTTGCCTTGCATGGGTACCGAACCTCTATCAGAACATCTACTGGGGAAACACCTTATCAGCTTATGTATGGTATGGAAAGGAGTCCTACCTGTTGAAGTTGAACTACCCTCCTTACGGTTAATGATGGATGTGAAACTAGATGAAGTAGAATGGGTCCGATCCCGATATAATCAACTGAATCTGATTGAAGAGAAGAGATTAGCATCTATCTATCATGGGCAGTTATATCAAAATTGAATGAAGAAAACCTTCGATCAGAAAGTCAGGCCTCGGGAATACCAAGTGGGAGAGCTTGTTCTAAAAAGATTTCTTCCTCCTCATACAGGCCACAGGGGCAAATGGACACCAAACTACAAAGGCCCATTCATAGTAAAGAAAGTTTTCTCTGGTGGGGCACTGATGCTCACTACTATGGATGGCGAGGATTTCTTATCTCTTGTGAATTCAGATGCAGTTAAAAAATACTTCGCATAAAAGACCCGCTAGACACAAAAACAGAATGTAAGTCTAGGCAAAAATAGGGCATCCCGGTGAGTCAAAAACAGAATAAAAGACTCGGGAAAAAATAAGGGAAAAATTATAAAAAAATGTGTACACCCGCTGAGTTGAAAATCCACATCGGACAGCTCAGGCAAAAATGGGTATCCCGGTGGATTGAAAACCCGAAAGGGCGATCCACGCAAAATCAGGGAATAAGCGAACAACTGCATTTAGAATTCGTCTGTATCACTCACAACATGGCAAGCTTCGAAAGGATAAAGAGTCGGTCAGAATCAACCTTCTTCTGAAAGCAAGATAAGAAGAACATCAAGGTCATACAGGTCATAGCAAAGGAAGTTCACTGGAGCGTCAAATTCAAACATTGCCAACACTTTTATTTTCTCAATTTACAGCAATCTCCTCCTTTCAGGGGATTCGCTTCTTTGACTGTACTTGCCTATTCAGGGCACACAAATAAATAAAATCAGAATATTCAGTCACACTTGGTTTTTACCTTTTGTTTTTGTTTGCAAAATGTCCAAGGTTCATAATACAAAATTTGCATGAAAACATATAGGCCATTTTTAATAAATGCTTGCAGGAAACATGAACTCTTAAGCAAATCTAACTCCTATGACGGAATCCGTTTGAGGATACCTCAAGACACTTGTACGTTTCCTTTGTCTTAACAGGTTGCAGGTACTCAGGGAAAACAATCTTTCACAGGATGGGGCATATCAGGCATTTTCCCCAGCCAAGCCAAAAATCACATCATCAGTAGGAATCCTTGACAAGAAGTATTTCCTCGCGAATTTTTATCCCCCAGAGGATTCCTTGAGGAATTCATCAATCCCCAACGTATCATTTGGACGAGGAGTGGCAATAGATTATTTCCCAGAATTTATCTCCTCCCCAAGCAGGATCTCTCGAGAAATGCCTGACGGCTTTCCCCCAACAAAGTAGCTAGGAACTTTCCATTCCCCGCCAGAGTTGTCATTTTCTCCCCAGTAGAGCAATGCCTGAAATACTTCCCCAGCGGAGTTGCTGAAACTTTCTCATCCCCAGTGGAGTTCTCCCTCTGGACAGATAAACCATAGATCTCTCTTCCAGCAGGATCCGGATCTTAGATCGGTTGTCTCATTTGCATAATCGTAGCATTCACATCGTTTTTCCCCAAACTAAGCGTCGCATTCCGTCTAATACGGAGCATTACGGCAAAAATCAAACATTTGCATGATCATAAGCCAGGTTCGAGCCAATCACCTGCAAATATCAATATCACTTCATCAGCAATATATAAAACTTATATCCCCTGCAGATATAAGACAAGACATCCCCATTGCACACTCAAGTACAAATGCATGTTCATATTTATACATGTTCTTTTCGACACTCGTCCGTGTCATCTTTCCCAGGGAAGTCGCCATAATCCCTTTGGTATTCGTCTGTATCTTACTTATACAGAATTCTCAAACACTTCTTTATAATTGTACATATTATTTTTTGACACTCGTGTGTGTCATGTTTCCCCAGCAAGTCAAACACTCGTCTGTGTCCCTTGCTCAATCCCTTTTTGACACTCGTCCGTGTCTTGCACATACTTCACCAGCAGATCAATACTTGTACATACTTATACATAAGTCTTTGATACTCGTCCATATCTTGTATATATCACCTCCTCAGCAGATCAACACTCGTCTGTGTTCCTTACTTAACCGATTGATACTCGTCCGTATCTTGTATATATCACCTCCTCAGCAGATCAACACTCGTCCGTGTTCCTTGCTTAACCGATTGATACTCGTCCGTATCATCACCCTTAAACACGTGTCAGCATTTTCTTCTATCGATACTCGTCCGTATCGTGGTCCTAAGGATGCTCGTCCGCATCTTTAGTATATACACACCGTCAAACACTTACACCTTTTATTTTAAGGCGTAAGCACTCGTTCGTGTTTACATCCCCACGGAAACAAAACAACTTTTTCTATCCGACATTCGTCCTATCTCGTGATATTTTTTGGCAGCCGTCCCGTGCCAGGTGATCGTCCTTCACCTTTGGATGACCGTCCCTCATCCTTTCCCCAGTGGAGTCCCCATTGTTGGAACCTTCTATCCGACATTTGTCCTATGTCACGATATCTTTTTTAGCAGTCGTCCCCTGCTAGGTGATTGTCCTTCACCTTATGATGACCGTCCCTCATCATTTATCCGATGGCCGTCCCCATCGTTGATTTTTGTTATCCGACATTCGTCCTATATCGAGGTAATCCCCAAAGAGAAGCCGTACCCTGCTAGGTGACCGTCCTTCACCTCTTGATGATCATCCTTCATCATGCTTATCTGATGGCCGTCCCTATCGTTGATCTTTTCTATCCGACATTCGTCCTATGTCGTGATAAAGAGCAGGCCGTCCCCTGCTAGGTGATCATCTTTCACCTTTTGATGACCGTCCCTCATCATTGTTTCATTTATTCTGTTACACGATGGCCGTCCCCGTCGCGGTTTATTTACTTTCCAGCCTGATGGTTCTCCCTATCAGTGCTTTTCTCACTTCTTCAAATCCCCAGAGAGTCTTATTTCTTTACCCGATGGCTGTCCCCATCTTGGTCTTTTCTCTTTTTGATGACCTTCCTTCATCACTTTACCCGATGGCCGTCCCCGTCGCGGTTTCTTTATTCCCCAACATGATGGTCGTCCCCGTCATTGCTTTACTTACCGTTTTACCCCTAGCAGTCGTCATATGCTCGATGGTCGTCCTCCATCGCTTTCACTTAATAAACATATTATACTATCTTTTACAATTTATATCCCTTTTCTTCTTCTCCCCAGCGAGTGCGAATTTAGGACTATCTTTGGTATTCAACCAAAGGTTATCTTGTTTGTCTGATAAGCCAGGCGCTTGCATCCTGCACAACTAACTCATGCTTGAATAGGGGCAGCTGTAAACACCCCAAATTTTCCCTCACTTTTTCTCACAGCATGGCTTGTGATCTTTCATTTTTTGCATTAGCATAAGCATATCATATCCCACTGCATAGTTCATTTCATCTGCATCTAGGGTTTGTGATCTGAGCAATCCAAGAAGTGATTTGAGCCATCTCAAAGGTCTTGAAGCATGCCAAGAGGGTACATGTGTGTTCCATTATCATAATATGCTCCCCAAAGTTCATAAAAGTCAAGGGATCACAAAGTATAAAAAAGGCATAAAGGCAGACTGAAGATTTCCTACACAGATGACCTAAAATTAGGGTTTTGGTTTCAGAGGCCTTAATCCCAATTTTTTTGGTCATTCTTGTTTCTAAAGGTCTCAATATGTTATAAGGATCATGTGTACCAAATTTGATAAAGAAAATCACTGTGAAAGTCATCTGATCATTGGGTAACTTCTTGAGCAAGTAAAGTCAAAATCAGGGCATCTGAAGCCTCCATCCAGGGTACCAAAGGGTCATCATCATCATTTTGAGTCTCTATGATCTTTATTTGATCATTGAAGTGGTTGTAAGTTCACAAAGTTGAAGAATTTTGAGCCTAATGCAAACTTGCTATTTTTGGAAATGACTTGTAATGGAAGCTTTCCATTTTGGGAAAGATATTCAACCTATTCTTTCATGACCAAAAATGCTTCAAATGAAAAATCCTTGGACATGAAAGTTGTATATTACGTCTTCCCATTTTCAAAAAGTACAAGAACATGTCTTGATTCATCCTAGAACTCAAGATATGGCCTTTCAAAGTTGGCAAAAATCCTATAATTTTCAAGTGTGCACCAAAGAGGGATTTTTGCAATTTCACTTGCCAAGCCATTTCATGACCTCTAATCAGCTTCTAAACATCATACCAACATAATGCAACACATTTTAATCAAGATTGCACAAAAAATCACAAGTTTCTATGCCTTGCACTTCAAGAAATTCCAAAGGGGGAAATGTGCAAAACCTATGATATCTCTTCATCCACTTGTTACAGCTACACAAATCCAATCCAAGGGCCCTCCACAAACTCAGCTGAGGCCAAGACACCCCTTGAAACAGCTCTGACTTGTGCCATGCCTCAAGTACACATCCATTGACATTTTTGCAACTTGGCCCATACCAATCACACTATGCCACCACCCACTTTCTGATCAATCCTATTGGCTTATACTAACCCTAAGGACCTCATTTCATAACACACACAAGCCTGAAACAAGCCAAGCTCAGAAATCCCAAAATTTTCCATAACACTTCCTCTCTTCGAATCTCTTAGCATAGCCACTCAAACTCAAAACTTCCTTCACCATTCAATCACTCATGTCATAAGGAACACAAACCACCCTTCATTTTTCCCTAAAAGCCTCTGAATCAAAAACATGATTTCTCACCTCTCAGAATTGAAACTCACAAAGGAGGCCATTTAAACTCTTGCAAAGCTTCTCAATAGCATCAGGGGACTCAAAGGGGTTGGATTGCACAAAGGAGGAGCTCTGAAAGTCCATATTTGCAGTTCATCATCTCAGGTAGTCATCAAGAACTTTTTTTCCAAAAATATTCTTTTAGTTATAGAATGAATCTATATGTCTCTCTGATCATGGTGATATGATTTGTTTTGAAAATGGTTGAGAAACCAGGATGTATTGGTCTTCTGAAACTTTGCCCGTGAAAACTATTTTTGTTTGATTCCTTTGATTGATGCAATATAAATGTTATTTGTTGATGGATTTGTGTTCAGTGATGTTAGATGGTTGATTCTGGAGCTTTAGAGGGTTTGGGGTAGCCTAGGGAAGAAGATAGGTTGAAAGGCTCGCCGAAGAAGATGACCTGAGCTTGCTCCGGTCTCCTGAAAGGGTTTAGGGTTAGGATTAGGTTTAATCTTGCCAGTTTGAATGTCAGCCATAGGATCTTGTTTAGCGCGTGTTTGTAGGGTCCAGATTGATTCACTTAAACCCTAATTCAGTTTAATTAAAATAATTAGGTTTAATTAATTAATTAAGTCAGTTTAAATGCTGACCATTAGATTGCGCGTGCAGTCAACCAAATCATCCCCAGTTTGAATCCCAGCCTTCAAATCAGCATACTTCCACTTTATTTCATTTTATTTTTCATTTTATTGCATTTTCTTTCACATTTATTTTAAAATAGCAAAACACTTTCAAAAAATATCATTTTTTACATTTTTGTTTCAAATATATTTCTTAACCTGAAAACAATTTTTATTTTTATTTTTGCATTAAAAAAGTATTTTTAAAATATTTAAATGTTTTATTTAATTAATTAATTGATTTTAATTAATTAAATATGAATTTAGGTTTCTAAAAATCACCAAAAAATCCATGAAGCATTCCAATACATTTAGAAACATTTCCAAACTCAACATACAAATTTCTTTTTAGGTTTGATCACATTTTCACAATTTTCTTTGAATTAGGGTTCTTAAATTTCACATATTTTAACCCTAACTTGAAAAATTAATTTCTTCCTAACCATGATGAATTTGAACTTGATTCTTTTTTCATTGTTTCACATATTGCATATAGTTTCTAGCTTATTTATCTCATACTTTTGCATTGCATTTTCAATTTGATTTGCATTTTTCCTTTAGAATCACCCAAAAACCCTAGTTAACTTAAGAAATCCATAACTTTGCCTAGGTTAAGTTTCTGACTTTCTCCTTTGGGGTGTGATCTTATATGTGATTAGGGTTTGTTTGAGTTCAATTTCAAATTTTAATCATGATGTATGCTTCTGTCTTGGTCATATGCATCAAGCTTGTTCATAAAACCCTAATTTTGCATCTCCATTTGCATTCTTCTTTGCATTTCATGAACTTGTGATCTTGTCATGCCATCCCATTCTTTTGTATGTCATCTTAGACATCTTAGGATATGTTTGAAACATTTCTTGATCATTTTTGCTTCATTTTGGTATGCTTTGCATCCATTACATTTCATGAACATCCATGTGTTTTCATGCTTCTAAACATGCTTCCATTGCATCTCATTCTCTTATGATCATCCATATGCATCTTGTACGATTTTGCCTCATCTCATAAGACATTTTCATTGTATAATCACTTCTGGTTTTGGACTTTGCATCCTTATTCATCTCATTTCTTTGTGCTTTATGTCTTATGCATCTTGTACTAACATTTCAGGAACTTTTGGTAAGTTATTTGGGAAGTGGATTTTCCTTTACCTCCCACCTCTTCTTTTCTTTGCATTTGCATCCTTTAATTGTCTTTGGAGTTAACTTGTTTCACTTGTGTTTCTCTTCTTACTTCCTTTCTTTTAAGTTACTTATCTTCTTCAGGAAGTAAGTAACTTATTCTTTCTCTCCTTCTCTTTTCATCTACTTCTTCTTCCTTGGTGGCCCTGAAGATATTTTATCTTAAGCCTCACAAACCATAGGATATCCAAGAATGATAATTTTTAGGGTTTTGTATAGTCTCCCCTAGTATTTTACCTTTGAGTCTCCTTGAGTCTCTCTTTTCGCATCTCATAATCAGAGACTAAACACTTAAAGTTTTAGGACTTTGAATTAGGGTTATGCCTGCATCCTTATCTTAGGATGGTGTGTATAACTTTAATCATTAGTGTTAAACTTTTAATTTGTTTAGACCTCTTAATCAAACACATTAATAATCACTAAGACTTTATCTTGTAACTTGGGCATTACATTAGGGTTCTATCTCTTCCTTATGGTTAAGAGGGACTAACCCTAGTGTTTAATGGACAAGTCCCCCTCAAGTTGTCTTACAAACTTAAAATCCACTTCTTAATCTCACCCTTTAATTAAAATCCACTTAATAAAGGCTTGTTAAGTAATAAATTTAATCCCTAACCATGGATTAAGTTGGGGTGTCCTCCTCAGCTTAAGTGTTCTCATCTATTATCCTTCTCTTAGGATGGTGTAATGAGTTCACTAATCCTTGATTGGAGATTAAACTCATTACTTAACACTAAACAAAAACCCAAAAACAACTTAATAATCACAAGTCGGTTAATGATCTTAATCCTATATCCTCATGGTAGTTAAGTTTAGATGCTTATCTCATACTTAAGTAGACTCATTATCCCTAATCAGGGAGGATATAATGAGTTTACAACCCTTGATTTAGGCTTAAGCTCATAATCCTATGCAAAACACCAAAAACAATAAAAAAACTGAAAAACACAAAAAAACAATCAATAATCGTTTCCTTCGGGATTCTTTTCTCATCACACTCATTCACAAACGTGAACTTGCTTCTTCCGTCTAATGCAAGATAGTTAGCACTCGAGCCAGACGAGTCATACACTTGAGCATAGACAAGTAAGCAGTTCACAGTAAAAACATCCAGTCTCTTTGAATCGAACTATGGTATTCTGACTTCCTCATTGCACGAGAGGATATTCAGGCATAACTTAATAGTTATTGAACAAAAGTCTCTTTGTCATCCCCCTCTTTCAGCATTCTTTCTAAAGCCTCAGTTCCTGAGCAATTCACACCTTTTTCACTGACACCTGTATTTTCTTTCCCTAGCTTTTGCAAACAAATAGCACACACACTACCCCTTTTAAACACAATCAAGTAAGCGTGGATCCCATCGAGTACGACGGACGATCTGGGTGCTAATACCTTCCCAGGTCGTAACCAACCCCCTTTCTCAGTTTCTTTGGTTTGCAACCGTCTTATCCATATCCTTCTAGGTTTATGCCGCATTACCTTTCCTTCGGGATAAAAATGCCTAGCTGGCGACTCTATTCAACCTCAACCTCCAACATCGCCGACGGGTTCTCGTCTGCACCGGGACGTAAAGTCCGGGGAGCGACACATATAATTCCCGGTTCCTGATCGGACTTCTGCTTCAGAAATGGAAGATGTCAGAAAGTAAAATATGCACTACAAGTTCTTTGATACCAAAGTGGATCTACTTAACCAGATGGTGTCTCTTATTACCCCGGGTCATGTGGGATACTTCAAAGAGAATTATGGTGATATTCTGGATATGGTGATTAACCTGGATAGTGCTGAGAGGAGTGCAATCCATACTTTGTTGCAGTACTACGATCCTAGGCTCAGATGCTTCACTTTTCATGACTTCCAGTTAGGTCCTCTGCTTGAAGAGTATGCTTTGATTTTGGGGGTCCCACTCAAAGACCAGGTCCTTTACAATTCAGAAATGACCAGACCAACTTATCTTGACATTGCCAAAGATCTTTATTTGAGCTCAACTAAAGTGGAGGCAAACTTGACTGCTACCAAAGTTGGGGTACTTGGTTTTCTCTCGACTTTTTGGTTAGAAGAGCTGGAGAACTTGTTGTGGCTGCTCAATGGGATTCAGTTTGTGCTATCTTATCCTTATCCATCTATGGGATCATCCTGTTTGCTGACATGGATAAATTTGTGGATATGAATACCATCCATTTGTTTGTGCTGAAGAATCTTGTTCCCACTCTTCTGGGTGATCTATACGACTCAGTACATTACAAAAATGAGAAGAAACAGGGTGGTCTAGTCCGATGTTGTGCTCCTCTATTCTACAATTGGTTCATGAGACATCTACCCACTACTGAAGTCTTCACCGATCCCAATGTAATATGGGCCCAGAAACTGAGCATGTTGTCTGCTAAGGACATCAGATGGTTTACCCTGAGGTTGAAGGGGAAGAACTTTATCACTAGCTGTGGAAGTTATCTCAATGTGCCAATACTAGGAGTGGCCGGGGGCATCAGTTATAACCCCATTCTCCTGAGAAGACAGTTGGGATATGAACTCAAAGATGTTCCCGAAGAATCAGAGTTATTCTAAACTTTCTACTTCCATGTGAAAGATAACCTTCCTTTGGTCAGGAAAGCTACAGGTTCCTGGAAACTTATCAGAAGGGAAGAGGTAACATGATTAGGCAAAAGTAATAATCAGATGTCCCCTGAGTATGAAGCTTGGATAAAGGAAAAAGTCTAAGTGGCCCTAATCCCTTTTCTTCACCAGTTCCATCTCTTACTACTGTGCCATTGGAGGATTATCAGAAGTTGGAGGCTTTGGTCCAAAAACTTAGAGATGAAAATCTAGAGGTCAACAATGCTTTCCCGAAGCTGATGATCCACAACAAGAAGCTAGAGGAAATAACTCATCAAGCTAAGGAGACAATCAGGCTCAAGCAAAAGGACTTTGAAGAAAGGGAGCTCTATTTCAAGAAGAGGATGTTGGCTGAAACCCACAAGGCGAGTCAGCATCGGAAAGACAAGAAGTCTTTAGATAAAGCCAATGAATTTTTGATCCTTTGGCAAGAAAGATGGGATGACAATATGAAAAAGCAAAATAAGGTAGAGGATGAGTACAAGCTCAAGATCAAAAACCTCCAAGAGCTCCTGGCTGAACAGGAAGAGCTTCTTCAGAAAGCCCGCGAGCAATGTAGAGACTACCTTCAGAAGATAGGCCAAGGTCGACAAGCAGTTGAAGATATCCATAAAAAGGTAGAAGAGTTGAAACAATGGGCCGATGTTTAGAAATTCAAAGCTGAGCCAAGTCCTAGCAAAGAGAATGAAGAGGTGCTCCTGCAACAGATCATCGAACTACATGCTTCCTTTGATCAGAGAGATCTCCACATTCAAAAACTAATCCAGGATCCAGGTTATCTAGACATAACTCAGTTATTCCAGGTGGTCAAGCGTCTCAGCTGGATTTTGAAGGACGTGGAGCTTCCTAGGGCTTAGTTTCATTCGCTTGTACCAGGATTACCCACATGCCTATTGTGGGATTCCTTTGTGCTTTGCTGTATGAATCGGCACCCTTCGGGGAATTTGTTATCTTCAGATTTCAGTTTATGATATTTGACTTGGTTGGAATCTCTAGTTATTATCCTTGCACTGACACGGAGTTCTAAGCACCAGTTTTCCATAATTATCTGATCTGAGCTTCACGCGGGGTCTTCTTCCCTAAAATATGAATTTTCAAAGGCTATCTGAATTCTCTAAATACCGGAACGGGAATGTAAAAAACCTTGAGAATAAAAAGAATACAGCATTGCATGCATTCATGTCATTTGCATTTTTTTCTTTTGCAGGTTATCCAGATTTCTTAACTTATCTGTTTATTCAGGAAAGATTGCGAGAGCCGTAAAAAAGTCGTCTTCTCAAACACGACACTCATTTGCATCGGTACGATACTCACCGCAACCAGAGAAACATCATGGACACCGTACAGACTGAGCTGAATGAACTTCGCACCAGGATAGCCGAGTTTATGACTATGATGCAGGGCATGGCCCATGGGAAGCAAGAGCTAAGAGCTGCTCTTCTCAGACTTGATCCATCACAGGTGAACCCTCCAGTTGTTACTTTGGATACTCAGATAAATCCAATCAACAACAATAGGGGTAACTGACCTCCAACTCCAGAGGGTGGCGGTCCTATTCCTCTCCATGTAGAAGATCGTCAAGAAGATCAGTTCACCTTTGTCAATCAAGACATGGGATTTGGCCCAGGTGGTAATTCCCAAGACTTTCAGATGTCGATTGAGAAAGTTAGGGCTTTGGAATGCAGGGATACTCTAGGAATTGATGTTTCTGACATGGGCCTGGTTCAAGGAGTGATCATTCCTCCAAAGTTTAAGCATCCAGGTTTCGATAATTACTACGGCAATTCTTGCCCAAAAACTCATCTGCAAGCTTTTTACCGCAAGATTGCTACACATACCAAAGATGAGAAGCTTTGGATGTACTATTTCTAGGACAACCTGTCTGGAGGCTCACTGGAATGGTATATGAAATTATTGAGGACCTTTGTTCGCAATTAGAAAGAGCTTAGGGAGGCTTTCCTCAAGCAATACCAATATAATATTGACATGGCTCCAAGTCGGACCCAACTACAAAGTTTGTCTCAAAAAAACTCTGAAATCTTTAAGGAATATGTGTAGAGGTGGCGCAAAGTCGCAACTAGGGTTCAACCACCACTGATGGAGAGAGAAATTGTTGACCTTTTCATGGATACCCTCCCTGGGCACTTCATGGAAATGTTAGCAAGTTGTTCATCTAGCGGTTTTATTGATATCATCCTAACTAGTGAGAGAATTAAAAGTTGGATAAAGTAGGGGAAAATTCAGAATAGCGGAGCATCGACCTCTGGAGTCAAGAAACCTTTTGTGAAAAGAAGAGAAGGTGAAGTCATGGCTGTATACACCCAAAGGAAGAGAGGCAATCAGAACTCCTATTATCAGGCAGCTTCCATTATCATCCCCGCTACTACCACTCAGCAACAGGTACAACAGCCATAGCAACATCCAAAGGGGGCCGACAAGGGTATCAACCAAAGACCAGGATGACTGAAATACATTTCGAGGTTCCACCAATGTCCTATTCTCAAATTTTGCAAAATCTCCTTCAATTACAAATGATCCAACTAAGAACTTTGTAGCCTCCGAGGCAGAGGCAGATTCCTGAGGGCTATGATGCTAATGCTCACTGCAAGTTCAATTCCAGAGCTCTAGGACACAGTACTGAAAATTGTAAAGCCCTTACATACAAGGTGCATGATTTGATAGACTCCAAGGAAATTAATTTCGCTCCAACCCCGAACGTCTTGCAAAACCCCATGCCTCCGCATGAGAAGACTATAGGGGATATTGATGATGGAGAATGCTTGAATCTGGTGTATGATGTCAATGCCTTAAAGACTTCGATGTTGGTTATGAAGGGTTTCATGGCTAGGAAGAATATATTTCCGGGTTGTGAAGAGGGTTGTTCAGATTGTGATAATTCCGTTGATGGTTGTTACCAATTGAGATCGGGGATACAAAGAATGATTGACGAGGGCAGCATTCAGTTTGATAGAATTGACAATGACTATATACTATAATCCAGCACAAATTCTAGCACCGACAAAAGTGGTACCTATGACATTCACCACTCCTAGACCAATTCCGTAACAAAGAGAAAAAGCCATCCCCTGGTACTATGGGGCCGAAGTTTACTGTAATGGTCAGAAGCAGGATGTGACCTCTTCCAGCTTAGCTCATCACCAAGTTGAAAATGTTGGAGTTGGAGGGTTCACAAGGAAAGGGAGGATATTTGCGCCTGAAACGTTAAGAAATAGTGTGATACTGCCAAGGGAAAATGCAGAGGCCCGAGCAAGAGAAAAGGGTAAGCAAGCCATGACCAGTGATGTCCCTGTACCAGAACCTGATATCACCTTCGACAAAGAAGTGGAGGAATTTCTGAGAATCATTAAAAAGAGGGATTATAAAATAGTTGATCACCTGTAGCAAACTCCCTCTAAGATTTCAATATTATCCTTGTTGATGTGTTCAGACTCACACAGGAAAGCTCTATTGAAGATTTTAAGCAATGCCTACATACCGTCGGACATATCAGTGAACCAGATTGAAACTGTGGTTTCAAGTGTGAATGCCAGCCATGGTTTAGGGTTTACGGATATGGATTTGACCACTGAAGGACGCAGCCACAATCGAGCTCTACACATTTCTATGGAATGTAAAGGAGCCGTGCTCTCTCATGTACTTGTGGATACGGGCTCATCCTTGAATGTACTGCCGAAGAAAGCACTGATTAAGTTGGACTATGACGGGGTAGTGCTCAGACCCAGTGACTTGGTGGTCTGGGCATTCGATGGCTCAAAAAGGTCTGTCTTTGAAGAAGTGGAACTACCAATAAAGGTAGGTACACAAGTTTTCAATAATACCTTTTATATTATGGATATGCAGCTAGTGTATAGTTGTTTGCTGGGATGACCCTGGATACATACATCAAGGGTTGTGTCTTCAACCCTCCTCCAGAAACTCAAATTCGTCTGAGAAGGACAGATCGTTACAGTGTGCAGGGAAGAAGACATCTTCATCAGTCACTTATCCTTGTTCAAATATGTAGAGATGGATAGAGAGATTGTTGAAACTCCTTGTCAAGCCTTCGATCCAGTCATAACTGAGGGTACATCTTCATTAGTTACTCTTTCTGAGGATAAGAAGAAGGGGGTGTCAATCTCATCCTACAAACAGGCCTTAGAGATTATAGAATCAGGTACGGATAAGGGTTGGGGCAAAATGATTGAAGTTCCAGAGAAGAAGGATATGTTCAGGGTTGGCTATAATCCTGTCCAGTTGATGCCAAGTCAGAGCGCTAGAGGTCGAAAAGGCCCGATTACTTTCACGAGTGTAGGATGGGTTGATCATGGCAGCATCTGTGCAGTGCAAGATGAAACAGTTGATAGTGATTTTGAACTGGATGAGTGGATAAAGCCCTGCGTCCTGGGTATACAACTCAACAATTGGTCGGCCGAAATGATCGTCTCTGTCACTCAACCACAAAAGTAATAGTCTCGTGTTTCTATTCTTTTGTATGAAAGCTCTATGCCTTTCCTGAGGCATAGTAGCTCATTGTGAGGGTTCATTATTTCATAATGCAATAACAATCATTAATAAAATGGACGCTTTGGTATTCATTCATGGTTTTCCTTGTCTTTCATTATTCCATGTTTCCCACTTTTTTTCTAAAATCTAGCATGAATCATCATTCATGCATATGTACCCCATCGGGTCTCATCAGTGACGATCTTTCTATGGCTCAATATGACTTTGACAATCCCATTTACCTAGCCGACGAGGAGGGTGAAGAAGATTGTGAATTATCTTAAGAACTAGCATAAATGCTCAAGCAAGAGGAGATGGTGATTCAGCCGCACAAAGAGGCCATTGAAGTGATAAACCTGGGTACTGATGAGGACAAAAAAGAGGTCAAGATCGGGGCTGCATTGGAAGAATATGTAAAGAGCCATTTGATTTCTATGCTCCGAGAATATGTTTATATCTTTGCCTGGTCTTACCAGGATATGCCAGGGTTGAACACCGATAACGTAGTGCACAAGCTGCCACTCAGAGAAGAATGTCCTTCGGTGAAGTAAAAGTTGAGAAGAACTCGACCTGATATGGCTATACAAATCAAGGAAGAAGTTCAAAAGTAGTTTGACGTCAGATTCTTAGCTATGATGAGTTATCCTCCATGGGTTGCAAATATTGTACCAGTTCCTAAAAAGGATGGCAAGGTCAGAATGTGTGTGGATTATCGAGACTTAAATTGGGCGAGCCCCAAAGATGACTTCCCATTGTTGCATATTGACGTGCTAGTTGACAACATGGCCCAATTTTCTGTGTTTTCCTTAATGGATGGATTTTTAGGCTACTATCAAATCAAGATGTCGCCAGATGACATGGAGAAGACTACTTTCATTACCCCATGGGGCACCTTCTGTTACAAAGTAATGCCATTTGGTTTGAAAAATGTTGGGGGCAACATACCAACAGACAATGGTGACTCTATTCCACGACATGATTCATCAAGAGATCGAGGTCTACGTTGATGACATGATAGCAAAGTCACAAATAGAAGAGGAACATCTAGTCAACCTAGCCAAGATATTTAACAGGCTTCGGAAATTCAGATTGAGGTTGAACCCGAACAAGTGCACATTCGGGGTGCGTTCAGGAAAGCTGCTGGGCTTTATTGTTATTGTAAGGGGGATTAAGGTTGACTCTGCAAAGGTAAAAGCAATTTAGGAAATTCCTGAGCCGAGAACCGAGAAAGAAGTGTGTGGCTTCTTAGGGAGGTTGAACTACATTGCATGGTTCATCTTTCACCTGACAGCTACGTGCAAACCAATCTTCAAACTTTTGAGGAAGAATCAAGCCATCAGGTGGAATGATGACTGCCAGTTAGCTTTCAACCGAATCAAGGAGTATCAGCAAAAAACTCCAATTCTCATACCTCCAGTGCTAGGGAGACCTTTGATCATGTACCTCACAGTGCTCGATGGGTCAATGGGTTGCGTACTAGGTCAGCAGGACGAGTCTGGTCGAAACGAGCATGCAATCTATTACCTTAGCAAAAAATTTATCGACTGTGAGACACGATACTCACTGCTCGAGAAAACTTGTTGCGCTTTGGCATGGGTTGCTTGCCAGCTAAGACAGTACATGCTGACTCATACCACTCTGTTGATTTCCAAGATGGACCCTATTAAATACATCTTTGAAAATCCAGCTCTGACAGGAAGAGTAGCCCGGTGACAGATGATTCTGACAGAATACGATATCCAGTATACTTCAAAAAAGGCTATCAAGGGAAGTGTATTGTCAGATTATTTGGCCCAACAACCGATCGAGGATTACCAGCCAATGAGGTTCGAGTTCCCGAATGAGGACATCATGTTCCTCAAGTCGAAAGACTGTGAAGAACCACTCCTGGAGGAGGGGCCAAACCCTGAATCCAAATGGAGTCTGATGTTTGACGGAGCTGTTAACATAAACAGAAGTGGAGTTGGTGTTGTTATTATCTCACCGGAAGGAATCCATATGCCCTTCACTACCCGGTTGACGTTCGAGTGCATTAACAACGAATCAGAGTACAAAGCCTGTATAATAGGGATCGAGGAAACAATTGTTTTGAGAATCAAGAACCTCGAGATCTTTGGTAATTCGACTTTAGTTATAAATCAGGTTAACAGAAAATCGTTGGTTCATCAACCTCATATGATTCCTTATCGGGACTATACCAGAAGGTTGTTAACCTTCTTCACCAAGGTAAAGATACACTATATACCTCAGGACGAGAATCAATTTGATGATGCTTTAGCAACCTTGTCTTCCATGATCAAGGTTTACCAAGATAATTACATGCCTAAAATCGACGTGTCTCGTCTGGATAGGTCAATATATGTGTTCGCCGTTGATGGTGTTAATGATGAAAAACCATGGTACTATGACATCAAGCAATTTCTAAAATCCCAAGAATACCCAGCGGGGGGAATCCAACAAACACAAGAAGACCCTTAGGAGGTTGGCAGGCGGGTTCTTCTTAAACCAGGATGACGTGCTCTATAAACGGAACTTTGACATGGTCTTGCTCAGATGTGTGGATAGACACCAAGAAAACATGTTAATGAAAGAAGTTCACGAAGGCTCCTTCGGTACTCATGCTGGAGGACATGCTATGAAAATAAGCTTATGAGGTCAGGGTATTATTGGATCACCATGGAATCCGATTGCTGCAAGTACTCCCGCAAGTGCCACAAGTGCCAAATCTATGCTGATAAGGTTCATGTACCTCCAAATACATTGAGTGTCATGTCGTCACCTTGGCCCTTCTCCATGTGGGGCAATGATATGATTGGCAAGATTGAGCCAACTGCTTCCAACAATCACCGCTTCATCCTGGTTTCCATAGACTATTTCACGAAGTGGGTCGAAGCGACGTCTTATGCCAATGTCACCAAACAAGTGGTAGCCCGGTTCATCAAAAGGGATATTTGTCGCTCCCACCAAATGAGGCTGGGTCAAATAGGGTACAGACGCGAACGGTCGGCGAAAAGAGAAGAAAAGAAAAGAGTCGCCAGCTAGGCATTTTTATCCCGAAGGAAAGGTAATGCTGCATAGACCTAAGAGAAGATGGATAAGACGGTTGCGAACCAGAGAAACTGAGAAAGGAGGTTGGTTACAACCTGGGAAGGTATTAGCACCCAGATTGTCCGTCGTACTCGACGGGATCCATGCTTAAAAGATTTGTGTTTTAAAGGGGTAGTGTCAGTGCAATCTGTGTATGAAAGCTGGAAAGAATGCAAGTGTCAGTGCTAAAAGAAAGTGAAGTGAAATATGTGTAGTGTCAGTGCTAGAACAGGAGTGAAATGCTCAAGACTATGAGGCTCAAAGAATAATGCTGGAAGGAGGGGGAATATACAGATACTTTTGTTCGATAACAGTTAACTTATGCCTACGTATCCTCCCGTGCAATGAGGAAGTCAGAACACCATAGTTCGACTCAAAAAGACTGGAGATGAATTGACTGGTGAACTGCTTACTTTTCTATGCTCAAGTGTATGACCTGTCTGGTTCAGGTGCAAACTGTCTTGCATTAGACGGAAGAAGCAAGTTCTCGTTTGTGAGTGAAGATGATGAGAAAAGAATCCCGGAGGAGACGATTATTGTTTGTTTTTGGTATTTTCAATCTTTTATTGATTTTTGGAGTTTGTCATAAGTTAGTGAGCTTAAGCCTAAACCAGGGGTTAGTAAATTCATCACATCTTCCCTCTGATTAGGGGTGATGAGAATACTTTAAGTATGAAGTAAACACCTCACACTTAATCACCATGATGTAGGATTAAGATAAGTAACCTACTTGCATTTATTTATATGTTTTTGGTATTTTTGTTTGGTGTTAAGTAATGAGTTTAAGCCATAATCAAGGATTTAATGGACTCATTACACCATCCTAATAGAAGGATAATAGATGAGAACATTTAAGCTGAGAAAGGCTCCTCAACTTAATCCATGATTGGGGATTAACCTCATGACAAAACAAAGCCTTTATTAAAGTGGATTTTAGCTAATGGTGAGGTTAAGAAAAGGATTTTATGGTTTGTAAGACAACTTGAGGTGGACTTGTCCATTAACACTAGGGTTAGTCTTTCTTAACTAGTTAAGGAAGAATTAGAACCCTAATGCAAGGCCCAAGTTACAAGCTTGATGTCTTAGTGATTATTAGATGAATTGATTGAAGGATTTAAACACATTAAGGGCTTAACACTTAGGATTAAAGTTATACACTCCATCCTAATAGAAGGATGCAGGCATAAGCTTAATCACAAAACCTTAAAAGCTTTAAGGTTTAGTCCTTGATTAAGAGATGAGAAGAGAAGACACAAAGATGACACAAAGGTAAAACTAATGGGGGACTAATCAAACCCTAATTGTTATCATGCTTGGTTGTTCCTATGGTCTATGAGGCTTGCCAAAAGATCTTCAAAGAGCCACCAAGGAGGAACAAGATGAAAGGAGAAGGAGAAAAGAGAAACAAGCTAACTTACTTCACTTAAGAAGATAAGTTACTTGAGGAAAGAAAGTAAGAGATGAACATGAATGAGCAAGCTCACTCTAAGGCAAAGATAAAATTCAGCAATGGATGCATAAGAGAGATGAGAAGAGATTGTGAGAAGTGAAGGCAAATTCACTTCTTAGACACTTACCACCTTAAAAGTTAGCAACAAGGAAATGAAAATACATGAAAATGAAATGAGATGCAATGATGCAAACCAAAGTCAGAAGCATAAACATGATGTTAATGATGCTAAAAGATGATTCAAACACATGTCAAGAGTTGTGGATGATCATACAAGGATAAGGATGCAAATGAAGCATGTTTTGAACCATAAAAGTTCAAGAATGTTTATGAAATGGAATGAATGCATAACATGGCAAATGAATGATGCAATGATAAAACATGATTCTAATATGTCCTAATATGTCTTAGAAGTTATGTGGATGTGCAAAATTTCATGGCAAGTTCATGAATGCAAGCAGATGAGGGATGGATGCAAATGAAGGCAAGAATTAGGGTTTATATACAATATGCAATGCAAAATTCAAAATCAGAAGCAAATGACAAGATAAAAAATTGAAAATGGGATCAAAGGTACCTTAACCCTACATAAGTTCACTGTCCAAAGGAGGGGACCTAACTCCTAACCTAATGGAAGTTATGATTTTCTCAAGTCTACTAGGGTTTCAAGGCACTTCAAAAGGAAAAATGCACATAAAATTGAAAATGAAATATAAATTCAAACCGGTTTTACCCTAGAAACTACATGACATGAAGGATGCAATGCAAGAAGAACCATCATTAAACTCTTCATGGTTAGGCAGAATGAATTTTTCTAAGTTAGAACAAAAATATTGCCTTTAAATAACTTTAATTCCAAAGCAAAATGTCAAAATAGGACAAGAACCAAAAAGAAATTTGTTTGAAGAGTTTAATAATGTTTCTAAATGTATTAAAATGCAATGTGAATTTTTTTTGTGATTTTTAAATACCTAAATGCATTTTTAATTAATTAATCTTCATTAATTAACTAAAAATAAACATTTAAATGATTTAAAAATAATTTTTGATGCAAAAAAATAAAAATAAAAATATTTTTGGGTTCTGAAAATTAATAAAAGATTTGATAAAAATTTTCAGAAATTTTTAATGTATTTTGCTATTTTTAAAAATTTGTGGAAATTAAATACAAAACAAATGAAATAAAAATGAAATTAAAGAGAAAATGAGAAAGTCAGCTGATCTAAAGGCCCAGATTCAAACCTAGGGGGCGGGAGTTGACTACGCGCGCTAACGGACGGCTGGAATTCAAATCTCACTAATTATGATTAAACCCTAATCCTGAACCCTAATTACTTTCAGATGACCGGAACAATGTTCCGGTCATCTTCTCCGGCCATCCAATCCTTCAATCTCACTCAAAACGCAATCTTAAGCTCTCTAACTCTCCAGAATCAAACATCTAACAACCTTAAACATGAATCCAGCCCTAAAACTCATTTATTTTCACTCAAGAACAAGGATCAAAGCAAAACGGGAAAAAAACGCAAAAAATTTCAGAGGTTCAATACATGCTTAATACTTGACTATTTTCAAAACTAAACACATCAGAATCATCAATGAATCATGGAGAATCAATTAGTAACTTAAAAACACGTTTCTGGAAAAATTGTTCTTGATGATACCTGAACTGAAGCTTTCGAAAATGGTGCTTTCTGGCCAGTTCTTTGCTTCAAACAAGCTCCAATGATCCTCCCCAAACGTTTGTGATGCTTAGCTGGAGTTTATATGGCCCCAAAATGGAAATGGCAGAAACTCAGTTCATGAAGTGTGGAAATCGTGTTTTTGATTTTGGGCTTTTTAGGGCAAAGTGATGGTTGGGAAATGATCAGTGGATCATGGTGAGTTGTTATGTGAAGTTTGTTTTAAGGTTTGAGGCTTGTGTGTTGAGATTCGAATTTAAATGCCAAGAGGGAGGTTTTTGTGAACTATGGTGATGCTCTGGTTTCAGGCTCCAAGATTGTGTGAAATGTGATCCTTGAGGCATGTATGTGAAGCTGTGATTGGTCAGAGTAGTTGGTGTGGCTCAGTTTGATTGGTATGGCTCAAGTTGCATAAAGTCAACATTTGTGTAAGTGAAGGTATGGGCTGGTTCAGTCATGGTACAAGGGTATGGTTCGAATGAACTTGCTTCAAGGAGGTCCATGGAAGTCATATTTGGCAGCTGGCACAAGTGGATGAAGGGTTATGGAGCATTTTGCAATTTTGTCCAACTTTGGCCCCTTTTGAGATTCTTGAAGTTTAAGGCATGGAACTTAAGAAATTCTTGAGCCAATCTGAAGTTTAGGTCATATATGATGTTCATGTAATGCTTAGACAACAATTAGAGGTCACATTTTGCCTTGGTACAAGAATTTGCAAGTTTCCCTCTTTTCACATAAGTGAATTTTTAGTGATTTTGTCCAACTTTGCAAGGCCATAACTTTTGATCTAAAATGAATTATAATGAGTTCTTGTACTTTTTGAAAATGGGAGGATACAATCTACAACTTTCATGACCAAATATTTTTCATTTGAAGCATTTTTGAATCAAAAAGAGGGGATTGAAAAACTTTCCCAAAATGGCAAGTTTAAGTCACTTTCCCAAAATGGCAACTTTGCAAATGGCTTGAAATTCTTCAATTTTGTGAACTTCTAACATATTCTAAGATCAAATAAAGACCATACATATTCAAAATGGTGGGGAATACCCTTTGGTTGGGTGATTGGGGGCCTCAGATGCCCTGATTTTGTACTGACTTGCTCAAGAAGTCATCTTTTGATCAGATGCCTTCCTCATTGAATTTCTTCATTAAAATTGATATGCATGATCCTAATAACATATAGAGATCAATAGAATCAAGAATGACCAAAAAATTTGGAGTTATAGCCTCTGAAACCAAAACCCTAATTCTAGGTCATCTGTGCAATTAAGATTGGCTCTGCTTTCATGCCTTTCTCAGTTCTTGTGATTCTTTGACTTCCCTGACCTTGTGAGGATATAATATGATGCTTGAACATATATGGGCCCTCTTGAGATGATTGATGACCTTGGGAGTGGCTCAGATAGCCCTTGGATTGCTCAGATCACAAACCCTAGATGCAGATGACTTTGAAACAATGCAGTAAAGCAAAAAATGCAATATGGGATGCTATGATTGAACTTATGCAAATGAAAAGAATCACAAGCCATGGTGAAATGAGTGAGGGAAAATTTGGGGTGTTTACAGCTGCCCCTATTCAAGCATGAGTTAGCTGTGCAGGATGTAAGCAACGGCTTAACAGGCAAACATGATAACTTGTGGTTGAATACCAAAGACAGTCCAAAATTTGCACTCACTGAATGAAGAAGAAAAGGGATATAGATTGTAAAAGGGAGTAAAGTATAATTATAAAGTGCGGGCGACGGAGGACGGCCGTCGGGCAGGGGACGACTGCTGGGATAAAACAATGACGGGGACGACCGACATGCTAGGGAAATAGAGGGATCATGATGGGGACGGCTATCAGGTACAATTCTCTGGGGATTAAAGGTAAAGTGAATGATGGGGACGACCATAAAGTTCAAGGCATAAATGAAATAAATGATGAGGTACGGTCATCAAAGGTGAAAGGCGATCACCTAGCAGGGGACGGCTGCTCTGTTGGGGATAAGATGAGGGACGATCATCTATTGGTGAAGGACGATCGCCTGGCAAGGTAAGACTGCCGAAAGTATCACGACATAGGACGAATGTCGGATGAAAAGGTCGACAATTGGGACGGCCATCGGACAAAATGATGAAGGACGATCATCAAGAGGTGAATGACGATCACCTAGCAGGGGACGACTGCTAAAAATATCACGACATAGGACGAATGTCGGATAAAAAGGGTCGACAATGGGGACGGCCATCGGATAAAATGATGAAGGACGATCATCAAGAGGTGAAGGACGATCACCTAGCAGGGGACGGCTGCTAAAAAAATCACGACATAGGACGAATGTCGGATAGGAAAGGGGTTCTAATGAATAGAGACTCCGCTGGGGATGATGAAGGACGATCATCAAAAAGGTGAAGGACGATCACCTAGCAGGGTACAGCTGCCGGAAATATCATGACATAGGACGAATGTCAGATAGAAAGGAAATAGTTTATCAAGATTTACCGGGAATTCTTCTGGGGAATGGTAGACAGAGACGAATGTCTAAATATAAGTGTTTGACACGGTGTATAGGTTAAAGATGCGGTCGAGCATCCTTAAGATTATGATACGGACGAGTATCAGTAAAAACAAATGCTGACACATGTTCAGAGATGATGGTACGAACGAGTACCAACTGGTTAATAAAGAACACGGACGAGTGTTGACTCTGAGGGGATTTGAGTGGCATATACAAGATACGGACGAGTATCTGTATGAGTAAAAAGTGACGAGCGAGATATATACGAGTGTCCAACTTGCTGTGGGGAGCATGACACGGACGAGTGTCGGAAGAAGTGTATTATAAACAAGTATTTGGTTTACTATGAAGGGGATATGACACAGACGAGTGTCAAGAAGCATCTGTAATGTATAAGCATCTATTTGTAGAGAACGCTCGGGCGACTTTACTGGGGAATGATGACACGGACGAGTGCCAAAAGGTGTATGTATCTGTATTTGTGAGTGTAAAGGAAATGCTTTAATATTCGGCCGGGGAGTCTGGGAAGTATTTTGTATACCGTTGGTGGAATGTTAGGTTCGACCCATGGCTTATGATTATGCAATATGTGTGATTTTTGCCGTAATGCTCCGTATTAGACGGAATGCTACGCTCTGGGGGAAAATATGATGCGAATGCTATGATTATGCAAAGATACCGATCCGGGATTCGGATCCCGTTGCTGTGGGGATCTCTGGCTGATCTGCTTGAAGTGGATATCTCAGCTGGGGATAAGATCATTGGTAGATCTGACATATATGACTCTGCTTGAGGAAATAGATCACTGATAGACCTATCTTGGTAATGAGGGACCCAGCTGGGGTCTGCGGGAGCTTTCGTCACTCTGTTGTGAGATCTTCAGGTATTGCTCTTCTGGATAGAGGCTGAAACTCTGCGGGGAAATGGTTCCATGTCTAACACTTGGTTGAGGAGGAATGATGACTGGCAACTCCGCTGGGGATAAAGCATCTCTGGTTCTATTTGGAAGACGTGCCGAGTAAGTAATGATTTGGAAGCTTGCTGGGGAGAAGCTTTCATGCCCCATGATGTGTTCTGAATACCTGCAATCCTGTTATGACAAAGAAACATACAAGTATCCCGAGGTATCCCTTACTGGATTCCATCATAAGATTTTAGACACTCCTGGGTGTAAGCAATAAATTTCCTGCGAGCATCGTAGTTTTAGAAAAGATGCATCTGTACTTATGCAATCAATCATCTTAAAGACATCAGACATTTTTTGCAAATGAAAATAAAATGTACGAGACGAAATATGACTGAAAATCTGATTTTATTAATTTATGTGCCCTGAATTGGCAAGTACAGTCAAAGAAACAGATCCCCTGAAATGAGGAGATTGTTACAAAACAAAAAGATGCTGGCAATGTTGACGATGCTTCAGTAAGCTTCCCTTTTTCTATGACTCGTATGACATTGACGTTCTTCTTATCTTGCTTTCTGAAGAAGGCTAATTCTGACCGATGCTTGAAACTTTCGACGCTTGCCATGTTGTGAGTGATATAGACGAATTCATAATGCAGTTGTTCGCTTATTCCCTTATTTTGCGTGGATCGCCCTTTCGGGTTTTCAATCCACCGGGATACCCATTTTTGCCTGAGTCGTCTAATGCGGCTTTTCAACTCAGCGGGTGTACATTTTTTATTTATTTTCCCTTATTTTTGCCCGAGTCTTTTCATTCTGTGTTTGACTCGCCGGGATGCCCTATTTTTGCCTGGACTTACATTCTGTTTTTATGTCCAGCGGGTCATTTTTATGCGAAGTATTTTTTAACTGCATCTGAATTCACAGGGGACAAGAAGTCTTCACCATCCATAGTACTGAGCATCAGTGCTCCTTCAGAGAAAACTTTCTTTACTATGAACGGACCATCATAATTCGGAGTCCACTTGCCCCTGTAGTCCGTATGAGGAGGGAGGAGTCTTTTCAGCACAAGATCTCCTACTTGGTATTCTCGGAGCCTGACTTTCTGATCGAAGGCTTTCTTCATTCTTTTCTGATACAGCTGCCCATGACAAATTGCAGCCAATCTCTTCTCTTCAATCAGATTCAGTTGTTCGTATCGGGATCGGACCCATTCTGCTTCATTCAACTTAACATCCATTAGTACCCGTAAGGAGGGTAATTCAATTTCAACAGGTAGGACTGCCTCCATACCATATACAAGCTGATACGGTGTTGCCCCAGTGGATGTTCTGATTGACGTTCGGTATCCATGTAAGGCGAATGGTAGCATTTCATGCCAGTATTTGTAGGTGACTACCATCTTCTGCACAATCTTCTTGATATTCTTGTTAGCTGCCTCTACAGCGCCATTCATCTTTGGCCTGTAAGGAGAAGAATTGTGGTGTTGGATCTTGAAGTCCCGGCACAGTTCTGCCATCATTTTGTTGTTCAGGTTGGAACCATTATCATTAATGATTCTCTCGGGTACTCCATACCGATAGATGATGTCTCTATTCAAGAATCGGGCTACCACTTGCCTGGTAACATTTGCGTAAGAAGCTACTTCAACCCACTTGGTAAAATAGTCAATGGCTACCAAGATGAATCTGTGGCCATTTGAAGCGGTCGGTTCAATCTTGCCAATCATGTCAATGCCCCACATGGCAAAGGGCCAGGATGAAGACATCACATTCAAAGGATTGGGAGGCACATGCACTTTATCTGCGTAAATCTGGCATTTATGGCATTTTCTGGCATACGCACAACAGTCTGCATCCATTGTGATCCAGTAATACCCTGATCTTAGCAACTTTTTAGCCATAGCATGCCCTCCCGCATGGGTACCAAAAGATCCTTCGTGCACCTCGTGCATCAACAAGTCTGCTTCTGCCCTGTCAACACATCTGAGAAGCACCATATCAAAATTCCGCTTGTACAAGGAACCATCAGTATTCAGGAAGAAACTGCCAGCCAACCTTCTTAATGTCTTCTTATCATTGGAAGATGCCCCAGGTGGGTATGTTTGATTCTCCAAGAAGCATTTGATGTCATAGAACCAAGGCTTTTCATCTCTGGCAAGGTCTGCTGAGAATACATAAGCTGGTCTGTCAAGTCTGGATACTGAAATCCGAGGTACGAAGTTGGCAGCTTGAACTTTGATCATGGATGAAACGGTAGCCAGAGCATCTACAAACTGATTTTCATCTCGAGGGATATACTCAAGCTTGACTGTTGTGAAGAAAGTCAACAACCTCCTTGTATAATCCCGATAAGGTATCAGATGATCTTGGTGGGTGTACCATTTGCCGTTGGTTTGACTAATTACCAGAACTGAATCTCCGAATATAGTCAACGTCTTGATCCTGAGGTCAATGGCTTCCTCAAGACCCATAATACAAGCTTCGTATTCAGCTTCGTTGTTAGTGCAGTTAAAGGTGAGTTTTGCCGAGAAAGGCATGTAAACTCCTTTAGGTGTAATGAGCACTGCACCAACACCACGACCATTCATATTAACAGCCCCATCAAACATCATAGTCCATTCTTCTTCCGGGTCAGGCCCTTCAGTGTGAATAGGCTCCTCATGATCTTTTGCTTTTATGAACATGATGTCTTCATCGGGGAAGTCAAATCTCATAGGCTGGTAATCATCAATGGGTTGCTCAGCAAGGTAATCAGACAATACACTGCCTTTGATGGCCTTTTGAGATGTGTATTGGATGTCATATTCCGTGAGGATCATTTTCCATCTTGCAACCCATCCGGTAAGTGCTGGCTTCTCAAAAATGTACTTAACTGGGTCCATCTTAGAGATCAATAAAGTGGTGTGGGTCATATTGCACCCCAAAATTTGCCCTCACAATACAAGACTTTGTGTGCTAAGAGGTTCACAAGGTTCACAAGACCTTTCATGAGGTTCATGAAGTTTACAAGACACTTTATGAGGTTCACAAGGTTCACAAGGTTCACAATGCTTACAAGACCTTTCATGAGGTTCATGAAGTCTACATGATACTTTATGAGGTTCACAAGGTTCACAATACCTCCCATGAGGTTCACAAGGTTCATAAGACATTTTATGATGGTTCACAAGGTTCACAAAGTTCACAAATAGTCAGAAAAGTTGACAATCCCCTCATACAATGCACCTCCTAAGCAGTGCATTCAAAACTAGGGTTTTGACTTTAATCAGGATAAATGGACTTCCAAGACTTCAAGTGAGCTTCATAACATCTTATATGTGTGTAAGAACCCCCATGACAAGTTTCAAGACTTTCCTCAAAAGTTTGCTCAGTCAGATGATCAGATAAGTCAAAATCAGTCAAAGTAGTTAAAAAGTCAAACTGAGGTCAACTGTGGTCAAACCAAAGTCAAACTTCATGATTTTTTGCCAACATCAAGTATATGAAGTAAAATTCATCATTTGATCAAGAGTTGATCATGATTCATCAAGGAGATTTCAGATCATCAAGAATCAGGAGTTTCTAAATTAGGGTTTCCTTAGTAAAAGTCAACTGAACTTTGACCAGCCATAACTTTCATATGCTTCATCACCAAGTTTCCATCCAAATCTCATTTTGAAGGAAATTTAATTCTATACAACTTTGTGTCTCACAAGCCAAGCCCAAAAATGCTTCATTTGGAAGGTATGAGCTAAGACATTATAGGTCCTTTTGAAAGTCAACAAAAGGTCAACAACTTCAAAAGAGCATAACTTGAGAATGGTAAATGATATGGACATGAAACCAGTGGGGTTGGTTAGAGGACTCTTCAAGCTTTCCAAAATGTCCAAGAACACCCTCATAGCATTAAAATTGAAGGATGTGTGCCCTTGCAAAGTTGGGAAATTTTTGGTTGGTTTATGAAGAAAATGGAGGTCTAAAACCAATTTTTTCTAAATGGGCTTGCCATATGATGACCCAATCCATACTATGACCTCATGCACGACCCAAGACCTCAAAAATCAGATTTTTTATCATTTTATTTTTATTTATTTTGATTTAATTCATTAAAAATCATTTTAAATTAAAATAAAATATAAAAGTCAAAGATTTAAAAATGATTGAGCTTCTAGAAATTCATAAATATGATTGGAATCAAAGTGGTAAGAGGATCATGATGATTGGCCTAAAATAGCAAGTGTTTATGCAAAAATATTTGATTTTTAAGGCTTATCTTTTTGAATCTTTTTGGATCAAACTTATCACACAAGTATCAAACTTTTCTGACCTAATTCATTGCTCTATAAGTACATTGCATAACCCTATTCACTATTCACGAATTCTTGCCTCAAAAGTGTAAGTTTCATATTTTCAAAAACCTCTCCAAACTCAAATTCGGATTTTAACATACAAGGCATTAGAAGGTAATTTGAGAACATAGCAATGATCCTGGGACATCATTGAGTCGAAACCAATACCTATTTGCATCCAAAACCACTCATATAGCATATCCCGAAGCATTCTTGATCATGAATTATTTTGTTTCGATTTCACTAATTCAATGCATTTTGATGAATTTTGTTTGGCTAATCATGTTTGTGATGTTGTATAGAATGTTTCTGGGCAAAGAAGTTGAAGAAACCGTGAATAACCCGTGAGATGCCATAGTTAGGGTTTCACCTTTGAATTTGGGGTTTCATGATTCACTGAATTTAAATGAATTTAAAGGACATGGTTTGATTGTATAGACTGTGAGGATCATGTTTCATTAATCAATTTGTAAAAATTGTACTGTTTTGCTGGTATTTGAAATTCGCAGGTTCCATATGCTATGAAATTCGCAGGTATATTCGTAAGTGAGAACGCAGGAAATTTCACAGGAGCCAAGGAAGAAGAAGACCTCAGCGCGCGTTTTCCAAAATTCAAATATTGTATATAATATTTTATGTATTAGTTTCTGTTTTATTTCACAATCTCATGCTTGTCCCAGTGGTAAAGCAGGCGTGCGTATTGTTGGATGGCTGGGGTTCGAATCCTGGCTGTGACAAGTTTTTCATGTTTTTTTCTTTTATCCATTAAACATAATATATTATGAATTGTAGTTGTTTCATATACAGGTGCGCTCTCCCAGCTGGAATGGTAACGTGTTTGTGTGATTTCTTGAAGGTCCTGGGTTCGATTCCCCCAGGCCTTTTGTTTTGCTTATTTTTCATGATTTTCAGGTTTTAGACAACAAAACCAATTTGACTCTCTTCTTTGCCACCTGCGCGCAGGCTGGCCCAGTGGCTGGAGGCTTTTTCCAGGTATTGGGAGGTCCTGGGTTCAAAACCAGGCCTCCCCTTTTTCTTTTTCTCATTTATTTCCTTTGTTTTAATTGCTATTACTATTATTTTTATTAATTAAAAAAGTTTTCATGAATTAAACTATATATATATATATATTATTATTATGTATAATTTATTTATGTAATTAAGTTAATATTTAGTGTTTAATATTTTTATATAGAACTTAATTTATTTTGTAAACCCTAAAAAATATATTTTTCTTAAAACCCTAATTAATCATATTAATTTTCAAAACCCTAATTTCTTTTTCTTCTATTTTTGTTTAATATTATTATTTATATTCAATCTAATTTTTATTAAATGTATAAATTGCTTATAATTTAAATTTTTGTACATAAATATGTTTAAAGATTAAAATGCTTAGTTTATTTTTATAATATGAAAATATTCTCTAATTGTTTAGAATTTAATTTTTGCATGTAAATAATTTTTATTATATGTTTAAAAATATGTAAAATTGCTAATTTAATTTTTATAATTATAATTTATTTTTCATAATATGTTCATAATTGATTTAATTTCATAATTTATACATAACTTAAAAAATTTATAATAATTAATATAATTGTTCATACTTTCTTATTAACCATTAAAAATTTTGTTTATTATAATATTTTTGCTTATTATTATTATTATTAATCCTGTTTATTACTAACCCCATTTATTTTTAAATTGTTATTATTATTATTTCTACTAACCCAATTATAATTGCTTATTTATTTTGCTTATTTATTTATTTTGCTTATTTATTTAAATTGCTTTTATTATTATTATTGTAATTGCTCTTGGATGTAATATTTTATAATGTTTAAATTATTTATTTTATGCCATGGTTAGTAAAAATAGGGAGTGTAACATGTATGTTATTTAAAATTAATTTAGATCACTTAATTCAAAAGATAAATATTAAATTGTACACTCACACACGTAAGTCGATCTTTGATCGTCATCTCACTTCCTTAGGGATACCTCTCATTGTTGCCTAATCAAAAGGTCAAGTAGGGTGTATAAAGCAAAAAGTCCCTCAAAATAAAGTCATCTAGTCCCTTAACAATAAAAGATCAAGTCCCTTTTCGAATGTTGCCTTCATAATGATCTTGTCCCTTTCGAATAAAGATGGCAGTCCCTCCAAAAATGCTTATACACCCCACAGTTGCCTACATTAAACAGATGACCCTTACTTGTCCCTCACATCCAAGGTAATGACTACCTATTCCTTAATAATAGGGATAGTCTTACCATTTAAAGGATTCAAGAACAGAAAAGACTTAAAAATTAGGGTAGGTTCCTCATAGTTACTTGCTCACTCTTCAAAAACTTTTCAAACACTTCACATTTTCGAACAAATTTTCCAAACAAAGGTTTTTTACGCATCCGTACATGGATCATTATCAAACTCTTATGAAAATTTCTATTCACACACTTCACATTTCAAAAACAATTCAAAGTGAGCTAAGTAACTAAGAGCCCATGGATAACCATGGATGTAAAGGGTGCTAACACCTTCCCTTTACATAACCTACCCCCCGGACCCAAAAATCTTTTAAAAGGTCTTTCCTGTTCTTTTATGCCTTTCCTTTGGATAAAATAAAAGTCGGTGGCGACTCTTGTTATCCGCAACATAACTAAAGTCAGTTCTCCCGCCGTGTTACAGTTCAACATATACTGCCTTAGTCGGCGAGCAGCCAACGCTAAAGCACAACAAGTTTTCTCGAGCAGTGAATAACGTTGTTCATAGTCGGTAAACTTTTTGCTTAGGTAGTATATTGCATACTCTTTTCGACCAGACTCGTCATGCTGGCCCAACACACATCCCATTGACTCTTCTAATACTGTTAGGTACATGATTAGAGGTCTTCCTTCAACCGGAGGCATAAGGATTGGAGGCTCTTGTAGATATTCCTTGATTTTGTCAAAAGCCCTCTGGCAGTCTTCATTCCACCTGACCGTTTGTTCTTTTCTTAACAGCTTGAATAAGGGTTCACAGGTTGCAGTGAGATGAGATATGAACCTGTAAATGTAGTTCAATCTACCTAAGAACCCCCAAACTTCTTTTTCTGTTCTCGGTGCAGGTATTTCTTGAATGGCTTTAACTTTATCAGGGTCAACTTCAATCCCTTTTTCACTTACAATAAAACCCAGCAGCTTACCGGATCGCACCCCGAACGTGCACTTGTTAGGATTTAACTTCAGTTGGTACTTCCTCAGACGCTTGAATAACTTCAATAGATTTACCAGGTGGTCTTCTTCTGTGAGGGACTTGGCAATCATGTCATCCACATAACATTCAATTTCTTTGTGGATCATGTCATGGAATAATGTCACTATAGCCCGTTGATAAGTGGCGCCAGCATTCTTCAGTCCGAATGGCATCACCTTATAACAGAATGTGCCCCAGGGTGTGATGAAAGTTGTCTTCTCCATGTCTTCAGGTGACATCTTGATCTGATTATATCCTGAAAATCCATCCATGAAGGAGAATACCGAGAACTGAGCCGTATTGTCGACCAATACATCAATGTGAGGTAAAGGGAAGTCATCTTTCGGGCTGGCTCTGTTCAGATCCCGGTAATCCACACACATCCTTACCTTGCCATCCTTCTTAGGGACAGGTACAATGTTAGCAACCCACGGTGGGTAACTAGTTACAGCAAGGAACCCGGCGTCCCACTATTTTTGTACCTCCTCTTTTATCTTCATTGCCATATCTGGGCGAGTACGGCGCAACTTCTATTTTACTGGCGGACAGTCTTCTTTTAGAGGCAGCCTGTGCATGACAATGTCGGTGTCCAACCCTGGCATATCCTGATAAGACCAAGCAAAAACATCCACGTATTCCCGAAGCATGTCAATCAGTTGCTCTTTCACTGAATCTTGTAAGCAGGCCCCAATCTTAACTTCTTTCATGTCTTCTTCCGTACCGAGATTAACCGTTTCGACCTCCTCCTGATGAGGAGTGATAACCTTCTCCTCTTTCCTTAACAACCGGGCTAGCTCTTCAGGTAGCTCATATTCTTCTTCAACCCCTTCATCAGCTTGATTGATTGGATTGTCAAAGTCATGCGAAGTCATAGCAGTGTTGTTGTCGGTGCAGTCTGAAAGGCACTTTCTGCAAGGGTTTAAATTTGTTTATTTTAGTGATCCGTTTTATCTTATTTAGAAAGAGTGAAAATGAAGTTATTTATTCTGAAAAACATTTCCATTTTATTTTTGTACAAAAAGAAAAAATGAAAAACAGTGAGCGAAAAAGAAAAGACTCATTTGCAAAAGATGTCCTGATATTCATTAATTGATCTTTGCACAAAATACAAGATGGCCCGATTACAAAATGAGTCTTGACATCTTGGGCAAGATGCAAGACTTGATGCATGCTTTAAAATACAGGAAATAATAATTACTCTGCAGGAGTAACTCTTATAATTTCCTAGGAAGACCAGTTTGAGACATGGCTCCCCGGGATCCTTGGACGTATCCAGCTTTCCAGGTTGCGCTCGTCTTTCGACTCATCTTCCAAATTGTTCACAGCATCCGAGGTGAGCATTCCCCCGCTGACAAACTTGGGCTCCTTTGCAGCCTCTAGTTGATCTTGCTGAGTTGGTCTGTAACCCAACCCAAATCGGTCTTCTTTCTTTTCTACGGGCAACAGCTTGCCCCAGCCCTGGGCGGTACCTTCCTCAACAACCTTCCGGGCTTGCTGGTATGATGTGATGGAAGTTCCCAGTACAGCAGATGCTTCATTAATGTTTAGGGCCTCAAACCCTTGGCTCATGGTTTCATGGATCTCCCCATCCATTTCTATGTACTTATACGTAGCCAACTGGCTAACAAAGATGTCCTCCTCCCCACAGATGGTGATGATTTGGCCTTCCCACTCGAATTTCAACTTCTGATGAAGGGTAGACGTAACAGCGCCAGCAGCGTGGATCCAGGGTCTACCCAACAGACAGCTGTAGGCCGGCTGTATGTCCATCACAAAGAAGGTAGTTTTGAAGGTCTGCGGGCCAATCAACACAGGCAGATCAATCTCCCCAAGCACTGATCTTTTAGAGCCGTCAAATGCTCTCACCACCAAATTACTCGGACGCAATGCCAAGCCATCATACTCCAGCTTCATTAAGGCTTTCTTTGGTAAGACATTGAGTGATGACCCAGTTTCCACCAGTACATGAGACAGAACAGCACCCTTGCATTCCAAGGTGATATGCAAAGCCTTGTTGTGGTTGCGTCGCTCTGTTGTTAAGTCAGCATTGGTAAAGCCCAGTCCATGACTGGTGTTGACATTTGCAACCACAGTTTCTAGCTGATTAACAGTAATCTCCTCCGGCACGTATGCTGCGTGCAGGACTCTCAACAGCGCGTTCCTGTGAGCTTCGAAACACATCAACAGTGATAATGTGGAGATTTTGGAGGGCGTTTGGTGAAGTTGGTCCACCACCTTGTAATCACTCCTTTTTATGATTCTCATGAACTCGTCTACATCTTGTTCAAAAGATGTCTTCTGAGTTTCCTTGGCAGTTGGCTCTTCAGATACCACACTCTTTCCTTTTGCTTTGGCAGCAGCTTCTGCTTCAACATTAGGTCTTTGTGTTTGTGAGGCAAAAAGGCGTCCGCTTCTGGTGAAGCCTCCGCCTCCCCCAACATTATCAATTTGTGGAGAAGAGGTTGATGAATCCAGAGTGATTTTCTCCCCGTTGCAGTAGAGATCAGAGCCATAATGCCAAGGTATGGCATTACTGCTTTCATAAGGAACTGATCCGGGCACTGTAATAGTGACTGGACTGATTGCTGCAAAGGAGGGTACTGTAACGGTGTGCAGATCATAGTAAATCGTGACTGGTGATCTGGCAGGAGGTACCACGGTTTGTTGTTGGAAATTGCTGCTGGGAGGAACATTTGATGGGTCATAGTAGATTGTAACTGTTGAGACATCTTCATTAATTTTTGCTGGCGTTGTAGAAGATTCTGCTAATAAAATGGATGCTGATGTTGTAGAAGAAACAGTTGTTGAAATTCGACTTGTTGAAGTGATGGATAGAGTAATTGCTGGTGATATTGATGAATCGGTAGGAATGATTATTGTTGCTGTTGTAGGAGAATTTGTCGCTGAAGGAATGATTGTTGATGTTGTAGGAGATTCTGGGATTGTTGTTAAAGGAATTGTTGGATTTGTAGGCGTCGTTGTTGAAATCTGAAGGATACCATCCTTAATAAGACCATCTATGCCGCTTCTTAGCCTTTCACACCCATTGACTGCAATGTTGCAATACCCATAGCCGAGCTCACACCCAGGGAACACTTGGCATTCTAAAATTTGAGCTTTAATTTCAACCAAAGGCGTTCAAATTTGTGCAACACTGGTGATCAAGGTGGATGGTTTGTCTTCCTCAATGGCATTAATCCTAGGCCCACCATGATTAGGCATAGGATTTCTGTTGACATTCGGAGGAGGTGCAAAGTTGAGGGCTTTAGAATCCACCAGATCTTGGACTTTCATCTGTAATGCTCTGCACTTCTCAGTATTGTGACCAGGCGCGTTGGAGTGAAAGGCACACCTGGCGTTGACATCATAATTCTTCGGGAGATTAAGAGGATCTGGTGGTGCCAACGTCCTTAACTCAACCAAGTTAAGCTTCAGGAGTTGTGGCAATAGGGCAGCATAAGGCATAGGGATAGGGTCAATCACCCTATTTGCCTGTGATGGTCTTTGTTGAAAAGGACGCTGTTGCTGGTTGTTGTTGTTGTTGTAGGTTCTCTGTTGCGGATATTGAACTTGTTGTTGATACTGTGGTTGTTGTTGTTAAGGATATGCTGATTGCTGAGGAATCGGAGCTGGAATGGTGACTGCTGCTACTGACCGATGTACATACTGAGGTCTGCCCCTACTTGTATGAATTGAATTGGTCTCACCGGCTCTTCGGGGTCCCACAAAAGGCTTTCTGGGATTACTGGATGAACTCGCACCGTTGTCGGAAATCTTACCCATTTTTAATAGATTTTCAATCCTTTCACCAGCTATAACCACATCTGCAAAGCTGGTAGAGGAGAAGGCAGCCAATCTATCAATATATGTTCCTTACAAAGTATTCATGAACATGTCAGCCATTTCTCTTTCTGACATGGGCGGTTGGACAGCAGCAGCAAGCTGTCTCCACCTTTGGGCATATTCCCTGAAGCTTTCTCTAGAAGACTGGGACATTCCCATTAGGAGGGTCCTATTGGGAGCCATGTCCAGGTTGTATTGATATTGTCTGATGAAAGCTTCAGCTAAGTCTTTCCAGCATCTGATGGTAGCTCTGGTCAAGTGTGAATACCACTCTCTCGAAGCCCCAGTCAGACTGTCTTCAAAGTAGAACATCCACAACTTTTCGTCCATGGTATACGCTTTAAGTCTTCCCAGGAAAGACTGCAAGTGAGTTCGTGGACAAGAGGTTCCATTGTATTTCTCAAAGCACGGGGGTTTGAATTTGTGGAGAATTCTCACCCCATCCACTAGTCCTATATCCATTACATCGAAGCCCAAGGAATTCTGAGACTCCAAAGATCTCAAGTTCTCATCCATTTCATCCAACCTCCTATCATAAAATTCGTCTCCAGCTCCCATAACAATAAACTGCTCTTCTTGGGGATCCTCTTGCAAGATTCTCCCCCCAGCAGTATTTCCTTGCACATTTCTCGGGATGTTGACTTCCGGATCCAGATGAGGTCCAAATATTGGTGGGTCAATACGAGGCTGGCATAGCTCATTGTTACTAGTTCCTCCTGTTCCAAGGTGAGGCTCCTCAGGAGTTTGCCTCTCCACCAGTTCCCTTAACCTTTCTTGACTCTGGGCCAGGCCAGTCATCACAACCATGAATTGAGTCATTTGATTCCTCATCTCCACTCTTTCATTAGCCATCTGATTTCTGACCTCAGTCAGATCCTGCTGTACTTACTCAATTTGAATATCAGGAAGGTTGTTGCGAGTAGGGTACCGGTGCGCGCGGTTGACAAGGAACACTCAGCGACGAGCAATGTTTCCTGAGATCACAACAAAGTTAGAAACAAAATAAATAAAACCTACAAAACAAAACAAAAGTTAGTATGCAATGCAGTATGCTTATTTGCTTTCCAAGGTATCCGGTTTGGTTCTTGGTTTTGACCTTTCCAGACCTCGAGGAAGATGCTTTGATGTTGTTGAGAGAAAAGCCCAAATGGAAACAAACTAAAATATATTACAAAAGGTGAACAATACATAGTTTGTTTTACAGTACATGCTCCTGGAGGGTCAAAATACAACAAAAAGAGAAGTACATCAAATGGAAACAAACAATAAGCAAAGAATCAAACATCCAGTCCAAACTCATCCTCTTTGACCTCCTTCAGAAGTGCCTCAGTCACTGGACCAGCTGGGTGCTCTGTAATGGTCCTAATGAGGAGGTTCCTGGTGGCAATAGCAGTAGTCAGCTTCTTATGCCTGTCTTGGTCCTTTGATCTCTTCAATCCAGCTCTAAGTTTCAACTCTGAAATCTCCTTTTGGGCTGCCAACAAAGCTTCCTGCTGCTTTTTTTCATTGGCCTCTAACTGTTCAATCTTGGCCTGAGTTTTCTGGTCTTCCTGTGTTCGGGCCTCAGTGATCCTGACCCGGCTAGCCCGACTCTCTTGCAGATAGAGCTCAGTCCTAGCTTTCTGAATCTTGGCTTCTTTACAGGTATTCTTCAATATTTGTTCCCCAGCTCTTGCTTTCCTGATGTAGTCCTCTGTCTTCTCAATTTTGGCAAGATGCTCTACCCTGAGCTTCTCCAATCTCTCAATGTCCAGACGACCATCACTCCTTTCCCAAAGGGTCTTCTTCAAAGCATGAGATAGGTTCTCATTCCTCTCCTTCAGCTTCTCAAATTCTTCTAGGCTGACAGTTGCTGCAGGTTGTACTGTAGAGGGTCCAGGTATGTCCTCCAAGGTGGAGGGCATTCCAGTAATCTGAGCTCTAGTACGGGACTAGTCATAGTACTGAGCTGAAGCAACATTATTACACCTTCCGAGAATAGCCATCCCTTTTGTCTGGATGTTGTCCCAAGCCCAGGATGCTTGCCTGACAACAGCTGAATTAGGTTTCACTTCACAATACAGGGTCTTTGCTATATCTTGCACTCTAGGAGGGTGAACCAAAGCATAGCCCAGTTGTCTCTTAAACATCAAAGGATTGTAGTTGATGCAACCATTTACTCCTATCAGAGGCACATTTGGGTACTGTCCACAACTGGTGATAATGTCCTTGCCTTTGGTGCTCTGGGTGCACCATCTAATATCATCTGAAGTCAAAGCAATGAGCCTTTTAGCCCAATTCTTCTATTGGTGGGGATTCAGGAAGGCATCTGACTTAGGCAGGTGTTTAGGCAGCCAGGTGTGAAACAAAGGAGCACAACATCTTACCAACTTCCCCTTTATTTCTCGTTCCTCTGATGAATGGAGTAGTAAAAATCTCCCAGCAATGTGGGTACTGGGTTCTTCAGAAGAAACAGATGGATGGCATTCTTGCTGACAAATTTAGGCTCATCTGCAAACAGTATGGCCCCATATATGCTGAGGGCTAACAATGCACAAACTGCCCTCCATTCTCCCAAAGAGGCCTTCAGGATGGCCTGAGAAATCAAGAAATCTAAGTGCAAGCCAGGGATCCCAGCTTTTGTTGTCATATTTTGCTCAATCAAAGAAGGCTCTAAGTACAGTGCTTTTGCTACTTCTCCATTACTGGGAGCTGGCATTTCTGGGTTGAAAGGGATTCCACCTCTGATAGGCACTCTAATCAATGAAGAAAACTCTTCCAGCAGAGGCCCTAGCTGAAAGTCTGAAAAGGTGAAACATCTCAAGGGAGGGTCTTAAAACTGTAAGCATGTGTGGATCATGCTCCTCTGAGACGGGTCAAGGTCCATAACCATATCCAGGATACCTCCATAATGCTCTCTAAACAATGGGATGAGGTTAGGTGTGATAAGTGATTGGACCTGCCTGATACCAGTCAACACAGGCTCAAAGAAATGGTAAGATATGTTGCTCTTCCTGGGAGTAGTCATGAGTGTTGATGAAGAGCTGAAGACAAGTGCTGATGAGGATCAAGACTGATACTGGAGATGAGCCACTGACAGGCTGGTGCTGGTGATGATAAAGATAGCTGAAGCAGACAACTGATGAAGATAGCTGAAGCTGAGGTCTATGCAAAAGAAGGGGTCAAAACCAAACCAGATATGAGGTGGATACCCTAAAAAACAAATAAACAAATGTTAAATGATGCAGATGATGAATATGCAAATGATATGCAAGGGTTTGTGATCAAGCTGGATCCGATTATCTGTCTTGATATAAATCCATGTGTGTTCAAGAAGTCCAAATGGAGGTTCAGAAATCCAGTAGCCAGGGTGGGGGACTCAAATAAAGAGTCACATGTCCATTGTTAATCACAAGAACTGTATAAAATGAGGTACTCTTAAACCAAATAGTTAACAGGGTATGATGTGGCCAAGGGTACCTGCAAACCTGTAAACAGCCCAACCCCCTCACAGGTGATGTTCTAGAACAAGGATCCTCAGACTTGGATCAGTTATGAGAAGTGTAAACACTTCTAACCCGGAGGTACAGTGTTTACAATAACCATAAAAGATCCTCCTCTAATTCACCTCAGCTTCTGAAGGTCATAATAAAGGTCATCCAGACTTAGCAGGCTTCCCAGATAGCCCTAACACTACAAGAAATCTGTAGCACAGAGTTCTCAAGAAGAAACCCACATCTGAACCGTGTTTCATATTCCCGCACCAGACCGAAATGGAATGGGAAAGAATATGAACCACTCTAGCCTAGGTGTCACTCAGGTCCCAGGTACAGGACCTCAAACTCTCAATGAAAACCCACCCACCAAAACAGAGACCAGATCCAGCAATGATAATGACAGTATGATGTATAAAACTGTAAAGAAAGCAATAAACAAGACTGTACATAAAGCAATAAAATAAATACATAAACACAATTAGCACATAACATCCCAGTAAACACAAATCAAACAAGCGCTAGGAGGAACCCACAAAAAGAATCAGAAACCCTGGTTACAGTATAAGGGTCCCCAGCAGAGTCGCCAAGCTGTCGCTCCCACCAAATGAGGCTGGGTAAAATGGGGTACAGACGCGAACGGTCAGTGAAAAGAGAAGGAAAGAAAAGAGTCGCCAGCTAGGCATTTTTATCCCGAAGGAAAGGTAATGCTGCATAGACCTAAGGGAAGATGGATAAGACGATTGCGAACCAGAGAAACTGAGAAAGGGGGTTGGTTACAACCTGGGAAGGTATTAGCACCCATATTGTCCGTCGTACTCGACGGGATCCACGCTTAAAAGATTTGTGTTTTAAAGGGGTAGTGTCAGTGCAATCTGTGTATCAAAGCTGGAAAGAATGCAAGTATCAGTGCTAAAAGAAAGTGAAGTGAAATATGTGTAGTGTCAGTGCTAGAACAGGAGTGAAATGCTCAAGACTATGAGGCTCAAAGAATAATGCTGGAAGGAGGGGGAATATACAGAGACTTTTGTTCGATAACATTTAAGTTATGCCTACGTATCCTCCCGTGCAATGAGGAAGTCAGAACACCGTAGTTCGACTCAAAAAGACTGGAGATGAATTGACTGGTGAACTACTTACTTTTCTATGCTCAAGTGTATGACCTGTCTGGCTCAGGTGCAAACTGTCTTACATTAGACGAAAGAAGCAAGTTCTCGTTTGTGAGTGAAGATGATGAGAAAAGAATCCCGGAGGAGACGATTATTGTTTGTTTTTGGTATTTTCAATCTTTTATTGCTTTTTGGAGTTTGTCATAAGTTAGTGAGCTTAAGCCTAAACCAGGGGTTAGTAAATTCATCACATCTTCCCTCTGATTAGGGGTGATGAGAATACTTTAAGTATGAAGTAAACACCTCACACTTAATCACCATGATGTAGGATTAAGATCAGTAACCTACTTGCATTTATTTAGATGTTTTTGGTATTTTTGTTTGGTGTTAAGTAATGAGTTTAAGCCATAATTAATGATTTAATGGACTCATTACACCATCCTAATAGAAGGATAATAGATGAGAACATTTAAGCTGAGAAAGGCTCCTCAACTTAATCCATGATTAGGGATTAACCTCATGACAAAACAAAGCCTTTATTAAAGTGGATTTTAGGTAATGGTGAGGTTAAGAAAAGGATTTTATGGTTTGTAAGACAACTTGAGGGGGACTTGTCCGTTAACACTAGGGTTAATCTTTCTTAACCAGTTAAGGAAGAATTAGAACTCTAATGCAAGGCCCAAGTTACAAGCTTGATGTCTTAGTGATTATTAGATGAATTGATTGAAGGATTTAAACACATTAAGGGCTTAACACTTAGGATTAAAGTTATACACTCCATCCTAATAGAAGGATGCAGGCATAAGCTTAATCACAAAGCCTTAAAACCTTTAAGGTTTAGTCCTTGATTAAGAGATGAGAAGAGAAGACACAAAGATGACACAAAGGTAAAACTAATGGGGGACCAAACCCTAATTGTTATCATGCTTGGTTGTTCCTAGGGTTTATGAGGCTTGCCAAAAGATCTTCAAAGAGCCACCAAGGAGGAACAAGATGAAAGGAGAAGGAGAAAAGAGAAACAAGCTAACTTACTTCACTTAAGAAGATAAGTTACTTGAGGAAAGAAAGTAAGAGATGAACATGAATGAGCAAGCTCACTCTAAGGAAAAGATAAAATGCAGCAATGGATGCATAAGAGAGATGAGAAGAGATTGTGAGAAGTGAAGGCAAATTCACTTCTCAGACACTTACCACCTGAAAAGTTAGCAACAAGGAAATGAAAAGACATGAAAATGAAATGAGATGCAATGATGCAAACCAAAGTCAGAAGCATAAACATGATGTTAATGATGCTAAAAGATGATGCAAACACATGTCAAGAGTTGTGGATGATCATACAAGGATAAGGATGCAAATGAAGCATGTTTTGAACCATAAAAGTTCAAGAATGTTTATGAAATGGAATGAATTCATAACATGGCAAATGAATGATGCAATGATCAAACATGATTCTAATATGTCCTAATATGTCTTAGAAGTTATGTGGATGTGCAAAATGTCATGGCAAGTTCATGAATGCAAGCAAATGAGGGATGGATGCAAATGAAGGCAAGAATTAGGGTTTATATACAATATGCAATGCAAAATTCAAAATCAGAAGCAAATGACAAGATAAAAAATTGAAAATGGGATCAAAGGTACCTTAACCCTACATAAGTTCACTGTCCAAAGGAGGGGACCTAACTCCTAACCTAATGGAAGTTATGATTTTCTCAAGTCTACTAGGGTTTCAGGGCACTTCAAAAGGAAAAATGCACATAAAATTGAAAATGAAAGATAAATTCAAACCGGTTTTACCCTAGAAACTACATGACATGAAGGATGCAATGCAAGAAGAACCATCATCAAACTCTTCGTGGTTAGGCAGAATGAATTTTTCTAAGTTAGAACAAAAATATTGCCTTTAAAGAACTTTAATTCCAAAGCAAAATATAAAAATAGGTCAAGAACCAAAAAGAAATTTGTTTGAAGAGTTTAATAATGTTTCTAAATGTATTAAAATGCAATGTGAATTTTTTTTTGTGATTTTTAAATACCTAAATGCATTTTTAATTAATTAATCTTCATTAATTAACTAAAAATAAACATTTAAATGATTTAAAAATAATTTTTGATGCAAAAAAATAAAAATAAAAATATTTTTGGGTTCTGAAAATTAATAAAAGATTTGATAAAAAATTTTCAGAATTTTTTAATGTATTTTGCTATTTTTAAAAATTCGTGGAAATTAAATACAAAACAAATAAAATAAAAATGAAATTAAAGAGAAAATGAGAAAGTCAGCTGATCTAAAGGCCCAGATTCAAACCTAGGGGGGCGGGAGTTGACTACGCGCGCTAACGGATGGCTGAAATTCAAATCTCACTAATTATGATTAAACCTTAATCCTGAACCCTAATTACTTTCAGATGACCGGAACAGTGTTCCGGTCATATTCTCCGGCCATCCAATCCTTCAATCTCACTCAAAACGCAATCTTAAGCTCTCTAACTCTCCAGAATCAAACATCTAACAACCCTAAACATGAATCCAGCCCTAAAACTCATTTATTTTCACTCAAGAACAAGGATCAAAGCAAAACGGAAAAAAACGCAGAAAATTTCAGAGGTTCAATACATGCTTAATACTTGACTATTTTCAAAACTAAACACATCAGAATCATCAGTGAATCATGGAGAATCAATTAGTAACTTAAAAACACGTTTCTGGAAAAATTGTTCTTAATGATACCTGAACTGAAGTTTTCCAAAGTGGGGTTTTCTGGCCAGTTCTTTGCTTCAAACAAGCTCCAATGATCCTCCACAAACGTTTGTGATGCTTAGCTAGAGTTTATATGGCCCCAAAATGGAAATGGCAGAAACTCATTTCATGAAGTGTGGAAATCGTGTTTTTGATTTTGGGCTTTTTAGGGCAAAGTGATGGTTGGGAAATGATCAGTGGATCATGGTGAGTTGTTCTGTGAAGTTTGTTTTAAGGTTTGAGGCTTGTGTGTTGAGATTCGAATGAAAATGCCAAGAGGGAGGTTTTTGTGAACTATGGTGATGCTCTGGTTTCAGGCTCCAAGATTGTGTGAAATGCGATCCTTGAGGCATGTATGTGAAGCTGTGATTGGTCAGAGTAGTTGGTGTGGCTCAATTTGATTGGTATGGCTCAAGTTGCATAAAGTCAACATTTGTGTAAGTGAAGGTATGGGCTGGTTCATTCATGGTACAAGGGTATGGTTCGAATCAGCTTGCTTCAAGGAGGTCCATGGAAGTCATATTTGGCAGCTGGCACAAGTGGATGAAGGGTTATGGAGCATTTTGCAATTTTGTCCAACTTTGGCCCCTTTTGAGATTCTTGAAGTTTAAGGCATGGAACTTAAGAAATTCTTGAGCCAATCTGAATTTTAGGTCATATATGATGTTCATGTAATGCTTAGACAACAATTAGAGGTCACAATTTTCCTTGGTACAAGAATTTGCAAGTTTCCCCCTTTGGCACATAAGTGAATTTTTAGTGATTTTGTCCAACTTTGCAAGGCCATAACTTTTGATCTAAAATGAATTATAATGAGTTCTTGTACTTTTTGAAAATGGGAGGATACAATCTACAACTTTCATGACCAAATATTTTTCATTTGAAGCATTTTTGAATCAAAAAGAGGGGATTGAAAAACTTTCCCAAAATGGCAAGTTTAAGTCACTTTCCCAAAATGGCAACTTTGCAAATGGCTTGAAATTCTTCAATTTTGTGAACTTCTAACATCTTCTAAGATCAAATAAAGACCATACATATTCAAAATGGTGGGGAATACCCTTTCGTTGGGTGATTGGGGGCCTCAGATGCCCTGATTTTGTACTGACTTGCTCAAGAAGTCATCTTTTGATCAGATGCCTTCCTCATTGAATTTCTTCATGAAAATTGATATGCATGATCCTCATAACATATAGAGATCAATAGAATCAAGAATGACCAAAAAATTTGGAGTTATGGCCTCTGAAACCAAAACCCTAATTCTAGGTCATCTGTGCAGTTAAGCCTGGCTCTGCTTTCATGCCTTTCTCAGTTCTTGTGATTCTTTGACTTCCCTGACCTTGTGAGGATATAATATGATGCTTGAACATATATGGGCCCTCTTGCGATGATTGATGACCTTGGGAGTGGCTCAGATAGCCCTTGGATTGCTCAGATCACAAACCCTAGATGCAGATGACTTTGAAACAATGCAGTGAAGCAAAAAATGCAATATGGGATGCTATGATTGAACTTATGCAAATGAAAAGAATCACAAGCCATGGTGAAATGAGTGAGGGAAAATTTGGGGTGTTTACAATATTATCTGCCGATATAGAATCCCTGAAAAAATCATTACTGACAATGGTTCTAATCTCAATAATAAGATGACGATAGATTTGTGTCGGGACATCAAGATCGAACATCACAACTCTTCGTCGTACCTCCCGAAGATGAATTGCGCAGTCGAGGCGGCGAACAAGAACATTAAAAATATTGTGCAGAAGATGGTTGTGACGTACAAAGATTGTCATGAGATGTTTCCATTTGCATTGCATGTGTACTTAACATCTGTGCACACCTCAACATGGGCAACCCCATTCTCGCTCGTATATGGTATGGAGGCAGTCCTACCAGTTGAAGTCGAGATTCCTTCTCTGAGGATAATGATGGATGTCAAACTTGACGAGGCTGAGTGGCTCCAATCCAGGTACAATCAGTTGAGCCTCATTGAAGAGAAACGCCTAGCAGCTGTATGCCATGGACAGTTGTATTAAAGGCGAATGAAACGGGCATTCAACCAGAAAGTACGACCTCAACGCTACATACCTGACGACTTAGTGATGAAAAGGATCCTTCCTCCTTTGACATATCACAGGGGAAAATTGACACCTAACTATGAAGGTCCATTTGTGGTTAAAAAGGTCTTCTCGGGTGGAGCCTTAATGTTAACAACCTTGGATGGAGAAGATTTCCAATCCCCTATCAACATAGACGCAGTTAGAAAATAATTCGTATCCAGAGACCCGCTTGACAAAAACAGAATAAGAGTCCAAGCAAAAAAGGGCTTCCCGTCGAGCCAAAAACAGAATAAAAGGCTCAGGCAAAAGTTAGGGAAATATTTGAAAAAATGTACACCTGCTGAGTTGAAAAGCCATATTGGACAACTCAGGCAAAAAAGGGTATCCTGGTGGATTGAAAACCTGAAAGGGCGATCCACGCAAAATAGGGACTAAAACGAACAACTGCGATATGTGGGATCTGAGATGCATCATCTGCAATCAAGGGTAATATGAGGGTTAAAGATCAATTCCATCATCTTCCTTAAAAGTGAAGCATGCAAAGAGTTTTGAAGACATACGGGCCATAGCCGGGCCATAGCCGGGTCATAGCTTGATGAGATTTGACTTTCACATTGCCATTAGGATAGTTTATTTTCTTTTTGTGCAATTTCGTCTTTCCAGGGATTGCTTCCCGGTGTAATGCCTATTCATGGCCATTTTTAATCAATAAAAGTGCAATTTCATTCAATTTATTGTCATATGTTTTGTTTTTCATCTACCATTGATTGATTGCAAAAATGTCCAACAAATTGTGATAAATATTGCATTGCGAATACATGAATGCTTTATAATAAGTGCATGAGAATAAAAACATTTGACATATATCTGATGTGTTGGGTGACCGGGATGGTGATTCAGACCGTGAACCCTGGGCATGCAGGCCAAACTAACTTTGCATTTTGCAGGCACTATCAATTATGTTCATTAATATGCAGGTACAAGTGTTGCAAGCAAAGCCAGTGCCAGCACAAAACTTCAGGAAGCCTTTCCTCAGCCGATCATTGAGCAGGGTTCCTCATAAAAGTTTCATTAGAATATCTCTTCTCCAGCAAAGCCGTAAGAGGAGGTTTGGTACTTCTCGAGTAGAAGGATACCACCATTTCACACCCCCAACATGAGACTCTTCTTACCTCTCATTCCTAGCGAGAGGCGATCAAAACTTTCATCTTCAGCAAGAAGTATCCTCTTTGGCAATCCCCATCATCCTCAGTAGATTTAAAAATTGAAATCTTTCCTATCGAAGTAATAGAAGTTTTCTAATGTTCTCCCCAAGCAGAGAGTTTCCCTTCTTCAACAGAGAAGTATTCCCTACCAGAGGCTTCTTATACCCAGCAATACATGGAGTTATCTCATTCCCTATCATAGGTGAAGATATGGAAGAACCTGAGGGTTTTCTTTCTTACACAACATTGTTTGCTGTTTTCCCCAGTGAAGTTGCCAAATAAAGTCTAATCCTCATTGGCATCTCTTCCCTAAACACATGGCTTTGTACCTGAGGGATTCCCCAGCTGAATTTTTCCTCAGCATAATATCAACAAATCTTTTCCTCAGCCGAGTCAGAAGGATATCACTTCCCCAACGGAGTTCTACGGGTAACGTACCTATCCGATCAAGTTCATCCCCAATAGGGTCTTCATTTCTCATCTATCTCAAAGTCCAATTTATTTTTGGCAAGGGTGGAAGTTCAGAACCAGTGTATCATTAGCATCTTCCCCCTACAGAGTTACTTTTCCCCACAAGGATTCATCAAATCAATTCAGTAATTATTTCTCCCCAGTCAAGCTACCAGGGATACTTGTTATATCTTTATCAAGAGATCCCTTTGCATTTGCATTTAGTAATCATCATTACATTTTCATCCTCTAAAGTGTAGCATTTCCATCATTGAGGAGCATTACGCCCTGTAAAAATTCAAACATATACATACAAAGCATAAGATAGTTTTGTTGTCTTGTACAAAAGCCCGAAACATTATTTCTTCAATCAGACCAGAACATCCCCACAGAGGATACCCCAATACATTACCAGACAGAATTTCAAGTATAATCAAGGGATCAGGGATTTGTCAATCTTGCCCTCAGGTACTTGTTGTCCCCTACAAAATTGTCCTTCATGACATTCTTTTGTAAGTGTACCTTCGGCTTAGTCTTACGCTTACGATCCCACATTCGGCTTGGTTTCGTATTGTTTGAGTCTACCTTCGGCTTAGTCTCACTCTTTGTAAGTCCATCTTCGGCTTGGCCTTACTTTTTTTCGAGATTCACCTTCGGTTTGTTCTCGAATTCTTTCGTAAGTCTACCTTCGGCTTAGTTTTACGCTTACGATCCCACCTTCGGCTTGGTTTCATATTAATCGAGTCTAAATTTGGCTTAGTCTCATTCTTAGTAAGTCTACCTTCGACTTAGTCTTACGTTTACGATTCAACCTTCAACTTGGTTTCGTATTGTTTGAGTCTACCTTCGGCGTAGTCTCATTCTTTGTAACTCCACCTTCGGCTTGGTCTTACTTTTTCGAGTTCACCTTCAGCTTTTTCTCAAATTCTTTCGTAAGTCTACCTTCGGCTTAATCTTACTCTTATTGTAATACCCATATACAAAAGACATACATGAAGCATATTTTTCATATATAATATTAATAATTTGGTACTGAAATACAAATAAGTCCTTAGCAACACATTGCATAACTATAGCCACTGCAACATAAGGTCCTAAACCAGGCTATAAAATAGTACAAGATGTTCAACTACAAAAAGATCTAAGAACTAGATCCGAAGATCTCAAAAGTCCACAGCGGAAGACTAAGCCATCAACTAGTAAGGATAATCAAATCACCTTATCCTTACCCTTAGCGGAACCTGAAGTACCTGAAATAACAACATCAACATGGGGTGAGATAAAACATCTCAGTGGGCTCCCTATCTTAGAGTTCTCTCGGCTCTAAGGGTCAAGCATAACAATTCTACGAGTACAAAGGTTCCTCTCAAAAATAAACAATTTGAAACGGAACAACCTAACAATACATCATACAAGACTTCCCGTGGGACTCAGTGAAACACCCACCTCAAGTATGAACCATTAGACTTCTCATGGGACTCAATGTAATACCCATCTCAAGTTAATTCTCGCTTCCCGTGGGACTCAATGTAATACCCACCTCAAGCTAACTCTCGCTTCCCGTGGGACTCAATGTAATACCCACCTCAAGCTAACTCTCGCTTCCCGTGGGACTCAATGTAATACCCACCTCAAGCTAACTCACGCTTCCCGTGGGACTCAATGTTATACCCACCTCAAGCTAACTCTCACTTCCCGTGGGACTCAATGTAATACCCACCTCAAGCTAACAAAGGGGAACACAAACAAGCGGGATCCTCGATTCTTATTAGTCTACGAACTCCTAAGTGTCTCACAAGTCTCATCAATTCCTTATCTCTAACTCACAATTCCATAATTATGTTTCGTTACCTTTTAATCGAAAAGTCGGGTAAATGTTGGGTGGAACCAACATTTCTTGATCTCAAAATATAGATTTCATCATTAGTTTCGAAACGATATGTGGAATGCTAAAAATGGATACCCGAATCATAAATTACGAATTAAAAACCAAGGTTTGAAACCTACAGGTCTCGTTGAGCGAAAATCTCCTTGGAACTTTCGCTGAGCGAGGTATGCTCGCTGAGGGAGCTACACCAGTTCAGGAAGTTCCAGCCTTACGGGAAAACACTCTTTCCACACCCAAACACTCCCAAACATCAACCGATGCAACAAGACATAATAAAATGTATCCATTATCATCATATGAGTATTTTAGGTAGGTTTTAATCGAGTTTTAACCGTTAAACTTCCGATATCTCTTAGATTTTCCAATCTAGCCCTAACCACAAAATCTCTAAAACTCAACCAAAATCAAAGAATAAAGTTTCTAACTAAGAACCCACCTCGAGAGATGAAGATTGACGGAAAGATTGAGTTGATTCAACGGACGGATGATCGGGAATGAGGAATTGGAGCTTTAGGGCTTTTCTCTCTTCTTCTTCTCTTCTCTTCTCCTTTTCCTTCTTTTCTTCTTTCTTACCAACTTCTCTTTCTCTCATATTATATATATATATATATATATATATATATATATATATATATATATATATATATATATATATATATATATATATAACTTATATTTTTACCAATGGGTAAAAAATTAGAGAGTATCCAAAAATGTCTCTTAATCCGATATTTTATAAACCTCTGATTCAGCTAATATTAATTAAAAATTAATATTCCGCGGATTACTCTATTTGGTTCCATTAAAATTTCTTAGAGTATTCCGGAATAATATTATTACTAATTAATATTGTCCAGAGCTTTAAATAAAATACGGGGTATTACATCTTCCCCCCCTTAAATAAAATTCGTCCACGAATTTGAAAGATTACCTGAACAGGTGAGGATATGATTCCCGCATTTCTGATTCCAACTCCCACGTAGCATCATCCGGATGCGTCTTGTCCCATTTCACTTTAACAAGTGGTATCTCTTTATTTCTCAGTACCTTGGTTTCTCTCCCAACAATACGGCTTGGTTTGGGTTCAAAGGTCAAATCCGTTTCTATCTCGATAAAATCCGGCAGAACAGGCTGAAGAGGACCAGGAACGAACCTACAAAGTTGACATACATGAAAAACATCATGCATTTCGGATAGAGATGGCGGCAAGGCTAAGCGGTAAGCAACTTCACCAATCCTTTCTAGAATCTGATACGGTCCCACGTATCTCGGGCTTAGCTTGCGCGACTTAAACGGTCCTTTCAACCTCAACCTCAGAGTGATTTTCAAGTATACATGATCACCTTCAACAAATTCCAAAGGTCTCCTTCGATTGTCAGCATAACTCTTCTGACGATCTTGGGCTTGCTTAATCTTTTTTCGGATCATACAAATATTTTCCGTAGTCTCTTGAATAATTTCCGGTCCCAAAATCCTATCTTCACCCACTTCCGACCAACACAATGGTGTTCTACACTTCCTTCCGTACAAAGCCTCATATGGAGCCATTCCGATACTCGCATGGTAACTATTGTTGTACGAAAATTCGATCAACGGCAAAAGTTCTTTCAAATTTCCTCTACTTTCCAAAACACATGCTCTCAACATATCTTCCATCGTTTGAATCGTATGTTCCGTCTGACCATCCCTTTGAGGATGATTAGAAGTACTCAAGTGCAAATTCGTACCCATGGCTTGTTGGAACACCTTCCAAAATCTCGAAGTGAACTTCGGATCTCTATCTGATACAATACTGGACGGGACACCGTGCAATCTCACAATTTCAGCAATAAACAACCTTGCAAGCTGACTTGTCTTGTATGTAGTTTTCACGGCTAAGAAATGCGCAAATTTCGTTAGTCTGTCCACAATCACCCAAACAGAGTCATAGCCACCCTGAGTACTTGGTAAACCTACTGCAAAGTCCATAGAGATACTATCCCATTTCCAAATTGGGATGTCCAAAGGTTGTAACAATCCACCTGGCCTTTGGTGCTCAATCTTCACTTGCTGACACACCACATATTCTGATACAAATACCGCAATGTCCTTTTCATCCCGGACCACCAATACTCCCTCTTCAAATCTCGATACATCTTCGAAGATCCCGGATGTATCGTAAAAGAACCTTTACGGGCTTCTTACAGAATCCATATCTTTAACACATCATCATCCGGAATGCAAATTCTTTGATTAAATAGGATGATCCCATCTAATGCTCTCACAAAACCTGGTTGGAGTAACAGTCCCTGCAACTTCTCGTCTAAAACTTGCGCTTGTTGAATATCATTCCTCAAGGTAGAATTAATATTCAAGTTTCCCATGATTACACCACTCGGAGTCTAAACAAACTGAAGATTAAGATCCCAAAACTTTTCTAGCAATGCATACTCCAAAACCATCAATTCGGCACTATGAATCACTTTTCTACTTAAGGCATCTGCCACTTTGTTCGCTTTTCCGGGGTGATATTTCAACTCAAGATCATAATCCTTCAAATACTCCATCCATCTCCTCTGTCTCATATTCAGTTCCTTTTGGTCAAAGAGGTACTTCAAACTCTTATGATCACTAAAAATCTCAAAACGCACACCATACAAATAGTGTTGCCACACTTTCAAGGTAAACACCACGGCCTCTAATTCCAAATCATCCGTAGGATAATTCTTCTCATGAACTCTCAACTGTCTGGAAGCATACGCCACCACCTGACCTTCTTGCATGAGAACACCTCCTAAACCCATCTTTGAAGCATCGCAAAACACTTCATAAGATTTGTTAGGATCGGGAATTATCAAGACTGGAGCAGTCGTCAATTTCTCATTCAACCACACGAAACTTTGCTCACAACTGGAATCCCATTCATAAGTGAAGTCCTTCCTAGTGAGCTTAGTTAACGGTAAATCCATCTGAGAAAAAACCTTTAATAAACCTTCTGTAGTAACCTTCCAAACCTAAGAAGCTCCTCACTTCGGTAACATTCTTCGGTCTCTCCCAATTAATTACAGCTTCTATCTTGGATGAGTCTACAACTACACCTCCCCGGGATATAACATGTCCAAGGAAGTTGACTTCTGACATCCAGAATTCACACTTACTAAATTTAGCAAAAAGCTGCTTTTCCTGCAGTATCAATAGGACAATCCTTAGGTGTTCTCCGTGCTCTTGCGGAGTACGAGAATAGATAAGAATGTTATCGATAAAGATCACCACAAATTTATCCAAACAACTCTGAAATATCCAGTTCATGTAATCCATAAAAACAGCTGGAGCATTCGTCACACCGAAAGGCATCACTAAGAATTCATAATGACCGTAACGGGTTCTGAATGCAGTCTTCGGAACATAAGAACTCTTCACACGAATCTGGTGATAGCCCGATCTCAGATCAATCTTCAAGAACACACAGGCTCCTTTAAATTGATCTAGAAGGTCGTCTATCCTTGGTAAGGGGTATTTATTCTTGATTGTAACCTTGTTCAACTTCCGATAATCGATGCACAGCCTCATACCACCATCCTTTTTCTTTACCAACAACACCGGAGCTCCCCACGGTGAGACATTGGGCCTTACACAATGCTTTGCCATCAAATCTTCCAGTTGGTCCTTCAACTCCTTCAACTCGAGCGGAGCCATTCGATAAGGGGAAACAAATATAAGAGCCGTTCCCGGTATCAGGTCGACTGAGAATTCAACTTCCCTCACCGGAGGTAACGAAGTGACATCTTCAGGAAAAACATCAGGAAATTCACAAACTATCGGAATGTTCAAAACTTGCTGGTCATTACTCTCCTCTTTAGTAAGGACAAGCAAAACAAATTTCTCTTGTTCAAACAGAAAATTTACCATTCCAACTGTACCTTCTAAGATCGTTGTCAAAACATCTTTCGGAGGCACTCCAACGGAGGGAATGAGAATCAACTTTTCTTCACATCCAATAAACACAGAATTAGCAGACAACCAGTCCATTCCCAGGATAACATCAACTTTCGCCTATCATCCTCTGTTGATAGTGATTCTTTATTTTTCTGTCTTTCGCCTATCATCCTCTGTTGATAGTGATTCTTTATTTTTCTGTCTTTCGCCTATCATCCTCTGTTGATAGTGATTCTTTATTTTTCTGTCTTTCGCCTATCATCCTCTGTTGATAGTGATTGTTTATTTTTCTGTCTTTTGGCATCCATATTGACCTAGTTCGAATGTCGTTTTTGCCTTATCGTCCTTCGGGGATAAGTGATTTTATTTCCAGTTATTTGCCTTATCATGCTAAGCGATTTATTTTGTCAATTGTTTCTTGCTGTGTCACCCATCATTTCCAGTTTATTTCATTTGCTATTTTCACAATTTTGTTCTTTGTCGGACAAATTTGGAGTCTGTTCATATCTAATTATCTTATACCTTGAAAGATTGAAAGCAAGCTGGTTCATCTTACTCGGTCTAAGCCAATTCGATAGGGGCAACTGTCATACCCCAAATTTGTCCTACCCGCACCTTTTTATTTTTCTGTCTCATCATTTCTTTAGAAGTTCCAAAAAGTTCGTATCATTTTATTTTTTGTCTGATATTCGAATTGTGCGAAAGGTTATGGTCTAATTGAGTTTGCTGTGTCAAGTGTGTGTGCAATACTAAAAAATCAGTATGGTGTGTGGAGTTTGGCTATCCGATTTCATCTTTGTTTTTATAAGCCATTTTATCATAAAATTCTAAAAAAAAAAAAAATCAAATCAATTTCTTTATTTTTCTTATTTTCTTAATCCATGTTCCATTTCTAAACCATTTCTTTTAAATTTAATTATCCACCATTTATCCAATTCTTTTTTAAAAAAAAACATGTATTATTATTATTTTTACCCATTTTGTTCTTTCTATCTCATCCACCTTTTATTTATTTATTATTATTTTATTTTTAAAATAAAAAAAACAAAGTTCATTCATCACTAACAAAAAAAAACATTTATCTATTTCTATACAAAAATAAAAATTTCATCCTTTTTTATAGTTATTATTACTATTATTATTATTTTTTTAAGTTTCTATTATTAGGTTTTTAGCTTTTTATTATAATTTCTATTATTTAGTTTCTATTATGTTTTTTTTGCTGTCACTAACATATCCTAAAAAAAACACCAAGATAAATTCACAAAAGAATTCACTTTTATCATTACATCTTAACCTTCAAATTATTCCTTCATTTTGCAGCATCTCACATAGACCACCCACGTTTCATCCCACTAACCCGTACAAGTATTTCCACTACCAATATCAAAACAAAATCTCCACTCCACTTTCTGTTAGGAAAAACGTACTATGTGTGTGCTATATGAAGCAAATTTCACAAGGAGCATATTCTGAAAATAGATCCCACACAGCCTGTCAACAAGATTTTTCATCACAACCATAACCTTCACACACTTTTTTTTTAGAATTTTCAAACTCAAATATTCTTCATCTTCAATCCAGTAACAAAAAGCATAAATCGTAACATCACCTTCATCTCACCGCCCCACTCGCTACTCCATTTTCTTCCGTTAACTTTTTTCAGTATCCCTTTCAAACACAGCAAAAAAAAAAATTCATTTTATCACCAACAACAAACCAAATGCTGTGAAACCAAAAACAATGAACGAAAAAGAAACAACTCTGAAAACCTTAAACCGCGAGAAAACCGAATCTGAGAACTTGTGTGCAAAACGAATCGAGAAAAACAAGGCTGCCATCGCGAAACCCACCGCCGCCGAAACCTTCTCTACCCTTCATCTTCATCGTTCAACAAACCTAGAACCAAACTCGACCTCCACGACCTTACCGCATCACCCACGCAAACACCATTCACCCACCTTTATCGAAAACGAACAAAATCGTAGAAATCTGAAAAACCCGACGTGAATCTGAAACCAAACCACCACCTTCATAACCGGAAAACAGATCGTGACCCCCATCCGCCGTCAACGCAACCCAAAACCGAGTCTCACAAAGCTTGAATCGAGCAAATTGAGAGCGCCAAGAGGAAGACTGAGATCTGCGAGTGAGTTTATGTTTCTTTTTTGACTCAGCGTTTTCTCTTCTGGAAGCTTTTCCCAATTGGTGAAAACTGTGTGTTGCTGCGCTTGGTATTTGGTCTTTTCTTAGATGTTGTTAATGCACCTTTAAGGATGTCGTTGTTAGCTGACGGATCGGGCTCAACCCGTTTTTAATTTCGGGTCCTACACAAATCCCACACACTAAACCCTCTGCATTTTTTTTCTTTCCTTTTGCTTATCTAATTTTCTTGATATTTTTGCTGTTTTTTAATATATATATATTTTCTAAAATATGTCCATGAATAACTAAGTATATATTATTTTAGTTTTATTATTATAGATTTTTTTTAAGTTTTCTATTTATTATATTTTTTTATTTGATTTTATATTTCAATTTCATTTTATTTCTAGGATACTGTAGATTATTAATATTACCACTTTTGTTTAATTTCTTTTAGCTTTAAATGGGCCAATGATATAACAAAAATTAAATTATCTCCAATATTTTTAATTGGAGAATTTAATTAATATGAGACCTTTGTATTTAATTTATTATATTATTTAATTACAACAAAACAAATTTAATTTAGTTTTTTTATTTCTTTTATCATATCATCTTGATTATTAAACATATTATTAAATTTTTTGTCTATTTAATTCAATTATTCGTATTTTACAACCTTATTACAATTTAATTCTTTTTTTTAATCCCCTTATTTATGATTCTTACAATTTGTTACTTTAATCGAATTGCGAATTAACGTAAGCCGAGCGCATCGTGCCTCACCATCTTTTTTTTCCGAATTCGAGTTTCAAATATTTTTATAATTAAAGTAACGGATTAAATGAATTCTGGAGTCTCGCATTCCTCGAATTCTTGAATGAACGCTCCCGAGGCTCACCCCGCGGGACGTTGTTCATTCGACTTTCCTTATTTAAAACGTTTAATCCACATATCAAATAATGAAAGAATTGAATTCTGGAATCTAGCATTCCTCAAATTCTCGGATAAATTCTCCTGAGGCCCGCCCCTCAAGACGCAATTTATTTACCCTTTCATTCTAAAAAACCCTAATCGAATCAAGCATTTCTCCAAGCGAACATTATTTAAATCCCTTCTGTCTCACAAACAAGCTAGCGCTTCAGCCTCCTATCGCGAGCAGACAAGCCAACGCTTAGCAGTTAGAATGCAGTTTATATACTCGTTCATTAAAACAAATCAAACCAATTAACCTTAGTACCACGATCTACGAAGCTCTGACTTTCCCATTGCACAAGGGAATACGTAGGCACACGGATCTTACTCCTTGTCGAGCACCCTAGGAACAAAACCACCTTTTTCCCCCGTGACCTTATATTAGAATTGTTCGCATTTATTATTCGAAGAAAACAGAAAGCATAAGTCAACATTAGATCGCAAAATAAACTAAGAGGTTCCCGTTGAGTACAACGGTCGTAAGGGGTGCTAATACCTTCCCCTTACGGAATCGACTCCCGAACCTAGAATCTAGTTTCAAAGACCTTGTTCTATCCATTTTTCTAAAAAGGGTTTCTCGATATTTTCCCTTTCCTTAATTGGAATAAAATAAGTTCGGTGGCGACTCTGTTGTTTTAATTTTCATCCGCGGTAATTTTTTTTATCGCGAGGTCGTATTTTTCGAGGTGTGAAAGCTGGCGACTCTGCTGGGGACAGTCAGAGAGTCAAGCCTAACTTAGTTTACTTTGCGATCAATGTTTATTTTGCTTACCTGTTTTTCTTCATGCTTTTTATGCATGTTTATTTTCTCTCACTTTATTATGATTATTATCATACCTGCTTGTTGGATCCTGGGTTGGCATCTGAGTTTGCGAAAAAGAAGAGGGAACACCTAGTTTAGAATTGGAAGTTATTAGTGTTAGTCTCCAAGGACTCGCTCCTTGCAAGCCTAGCATGAAAGCTCCCCCAGAGAGTAGACCTGTTCATGGATCTCGTCATAATGCGGCTAGCCTGTTGCATGACTTGATTCATGAAAGGGCTGTGACTCTGGACCCACTTTTAGAACTGGTTCCAATGTTGGCAGTTGCGTAGTGTTAGTCTCTAAGGACCCGCTCCTCATACGGCTAACATGAGAACTCCACTCAAGGTAGACCCTATCGTTATTATCGTCATAATACAGCTAGCTTGTGGCAGGACGTTAGTACGATTAGCCTCCGTGACCTTGAGTATCTTATCCATAATCGTAGAAACTATCATGTGAGTGGTTTTATGGGTAAAGAACTTAGAACAATCCTATAAGAGCCTACATGCTACAGTTACTTTTATCAAGAGATACCAGTTTATTTACTTGTTACTATGGTTCACCTCAGAGCAGATTATACTTGTGATCCTGGATCTTGCATTGCATCCATACACATATTAATTTCATTGGCGTTAACTGTTCATCTTGCATTTCATTCCAAATCCATAAACGCATTCCCTGTTCCTCCATCTTCAGAAAATTAAGTTGGTTTCCCGACGCCCGTATCGTGCTAGACGCCCGTACCTAACTCGAGCCAACACTAGAAGACTAATGGACGTGATTCAAGAAGAACAAGCTGCTATGAGGGAAGATATTGACTCGGTCAAGAACAAGATTGACCAAATCTATGAGACCATACAAGCTTTGGCTAGGATGGAAGAATGTCGCGAAGCTGCTGCCGCAATGAACAATGCTCTAGTGCAAGGATCTACCTCGCGCGCAATGCCTTCAGTTCCAGTTCCAAATCCTTTGGTCTATGGTTTGCCTCCAGGTTTCACTCCGGCTGTTGAAGAGGTCACTTCTCAACCAATACCTACCTCTGGTGTTACTGTTGGTGCTATTCCTCAAGCTCAACCTTTTCCAACTCAAGTCCAGTATCCTCATGCTGAAGAGGATCATCAAGTTGAGTATGAGATGCATACTGCTGTTCCAATCACCAATCCCCGTGCTGTTCAAGAATCTGAAGCTATGAAGATGTGTCGCGAGTTAGCTGAAAAACTCAGAATCATGGAAGGACACAACTCAACCTCTCTGAGTGCCTCAGACATGTGCTTAGTTCCAGATGTTGTGATCCCTGCTAAGTTCAAACTGCCAGAATTCGAGAAGTACAAAGGCCTCAGTTGTCCTGAACTCCATTTGAGGATGTATTGCAGAAAAATGGCCGCTCATGCCAAAGACGACAGACTCATGATCCATTTCTTCCAAGACAGCCTGTCTGGAGCGTCTCTAGAATGGTACATGCAACTTGAATGCAACAATGTTCGTACTTGGCTTGATCTATCTGATGCATTCAAAAAGCAATACAAGTACAACACTGACTTAGCTCCGAATCGCACTCAACTTCAGAGTATGACTCAAAAGGAAAGCGAATCCTTTAAGGAGTACGCCCAACGATGGAGGGAGTTAGCTGCCAGAGTGCATCCGCCATTGGTTGACCGTGAATTAATCGATATCTTCATGGGTACCCTACATGGGCAATACTACGAGAAGCTGATCAGCAGCGTATCTTCTGGATTTTCGGACATGGTGATGGTCGGAGAAAGAATCGAAGAGGGTATGAAAAGTGGAAGGATTCAAGGAGGCTCCAGCAGCCAAACCAATGTCAAGAAACCTTTCAACGGGTACAAGAAGGGCGAAACAAATGCCATTTCTTCTGCAAGTGGGAAACCTCAACAGAGTGCACCTACTCCAGTTCTCTACTATCAGTACCCGTATGTTGCTGCTGCGCAATATGCTCCTATGCCATATCAGCCAATTCCTCCAATGCCTTATCAGCAGGCCATTCAAGCTCCATTTCCACCTCAGATGGCTTATCAACCACGTCCACATCCTATGATTGCAGCTGCGCGGTATGCACCCAATCCGTACCAGCAACCGGCCTATCCACAACGGCCCGGTCAACAACAACAATGCGCTCCTCAACAGCGCCCACCATATCAGCAAAAAAGGCCTAAAAGAAACTTTGATCCACTGCCTTTATCATATGGAGAAATCTTTAACGGGCTGATGGAAAAGGGAACTCTTGTTTTAAAAGACCTGCCACCACAAAATGGTACCGCCCGAGACAATGATGCCAATGCCCGCTGTGAGTATCACAAGGGTGCTCCAGGTCACGCGATCGAGAATTGCAAATCGTTCAAGCACAAGGTTCAAGATCTAATCGACTCTAAGGATCTCACCTTTACCCCGAGAAATCCAAATATCCAGAACAATCCAATGCCGCCGCACTGGGCCAACAAGTGAAGACATTTAAAGGGGTTGTTGAAGACCAAGCTGAGTAGTCTCCAACTATGAAGTGTTAAATCAAGAGAAGTTCAATTCCTCAAATCAAGGCAGCCATCACCATTTATCATTTTCGCATCTTTGTTATTTTGTACTGTTTGTTAAGTATTATTTGCTTTGAACATTATCGTTTGTACTTGGTTTTGTTAATATTATGTTTATGCATGTTTTGAATCAATCTATTCGCATTTGCTCATTATTTATCATTTATCACAAAATCACAAAATATTCTCTCACTTCACTTTAGCAAATATTTGAGGGAGGATGATGAAAACGATATACCCATAACTGTTGCGGTATGCTTTCAGATAAAACCTCGTCAATGATGTACAGGCATTCTTTCAAATCCCTAAACACTGGAGATATAAGGAGTTAGTCCCTAGTCAACCACTTCGAGCCTAGAAGTAGGAGTTTCTTTCGGATACAACCCTTACATCTAACCCGGGGCAGGGTAGTTGTTCAGTTGACCTGACTACACTTCCAAATCGCAAGATGAGACATCCCGTCAGAGGACCATCAACAAATGACTAGGCAGTCACAACATTCAACGAAATACAAAAAAATATAGAGAAAAAAAACCACTAAGTTGAGCACCTGAAGAGGGACTTAGTCGGAAAAAAAAACAAATCAAAAAAGGAACTCAAATCCTCAGCAAAAACAAAACAAAGATCAATGACCACCAAATAAAGAATCAAAGGGTCACCAGCAAAATAAGATGACTGCCACTTCAAGCAAACTTTGAAGCTACATCTTCACTCTTGCAAAGTCAAAACAAATGTATGTGCAAATGTTAACTGAACGTAGGACTGGAGAACATCACGAAGAAGGGGTGGTACAAATCAAACTTTGAGCCTTATATCCTTTGTTTCTCAAACCATTAACCAGACCACATTACAACCCTCAAAAGTCCTAATTGAGGCTCGGTTTATTCTGAAAGCAGGCTACCAACAAGGTTGCGTAAGTTGACTCCCATATATTTGCTAATCTTAAATCTCGTTTGCACATTATTCTTGTTGCATCTTTCACGCACTTTCTAAATCAGCACTTCGTTTGGACTAATGGTCCATTCGTCACACTTTCACAACATTCAAATAAATTGAGTTTTTCAAAACTTACATGAACTTCACATTAACACTACCATTTGCGTATGAATAATTTAATTGTGATTGAGTGCTTGACATCAGTGCGATCCCAACAATGGGAAATCAAAAGAGGAGCTTGAATCAATACTTCTTCAAAATCAGCTCAATTAGGGGCATAATTTCATCCCCAACAGCTCAATCAGGGGCATTTCATTTTCAACAACTCAATCAGGGGCAGACGCCTACCAAATCCAGATACCGGGGCAGATCATGTCTTTGTCAAAGCCTCCCCACTAGATTTATTTTAAATACCCTACAGACTAGAGCAAGCAAACAAGGAGCAAATCTTCCTCTCTCTTCTCCCCAGCTGAACAGACAGTCCTCGCTGGACGTTGGCAATCATCCAAAGCAAATCAGTTCTCATGCTTCAATCAAGTCACTTTGTTCATCAGCAAATAACTAAACTTGGAGTTTTCAGATCCATCTTCTAATCACACATCGTCGAAGATCGAGTGTCAGGGAATTAAGCCCTCCACCCACCCATAGTCCAATCATTATTGGCAACTACCAAACCAAAAGTCCACCAAGCTGGCACCTTTCTACCGCTCATATGCATCATTATGCATCATCAACGTCATACGCATCATTTACATCAATCATTTGCAACACGTGCATCATTTGCATATCTAAATAAACCAGCTTTTCATACTCCTAACAGTTTTAACTTTCATCAATGCATAAGCACTTGCATCGTATCTCCATCATTATGGAATACCATTTCACAAAAAAAACAGTCAAGCATACGTGCATAATTCAGGGTCCAGGATCAATACAAGTTTCCAGTCCTTTCCCCAACAGAAGTCAGGATCATATCAATCAAAGATTCTAGGCACCTCCTTGGCAAAGTTCCAGTGGTCGTACCCCGTTGGATATTTCTCTTCCAGATTATTTAAATTTTCTGTTACTCGTCATCCTTTTGGTGTCAGGATCACTTTATCATCCCTTTGGTGATAACGATTATTTAATTTTTTGTTACTCGTCATCCTTTTGGTGTCGGGATATCTTTATCATCCTTTTGGTGATAGCGATTACTTAATTTTCTGTTACTCGTCATCCTTTTGGTGTCGGGATCGCTTTATCATCCTTTTGGTGATAGCGATTATTTAATTTTCTGTTACTCAACATCCTTTTGGTGTCGGGGTCGCTTTATCATCCTTTTGGTGATAGCGATTATTTAATTTTCTGTTACTCAACATCCTTTTGGTGTCGGGGTCGCTTTATCATCCTTTTGGTGATAGCGATTATTTAATTTTCTGTTACTCAGCATCCTTTTGGTGTCGGGGTCGCTTTATCATCCTTTTGGTGATAGCGATTATTTAATTTTCTGTTACTCAACATCCTTTTGGTGTCGGGGTCGCTTTATCATCCTTTTGGTGATAGCGATTATTTAATTTTCTGTTACTCATCATCCTTTTGGTGTCGGGGTCGCTTTATCATCCTTTTGGTGATAGCGATTATTTAATTTTCTGTTACTCAGCATCCTTTTGGTGTCGGGGTCGCTTTATCATCCTTTTGGTGATAGCGATTGTTTAATTTTCTGTTACTTGTCATCCTTTTAGTGTCGGGGTCGCTTTATTATCCTTTTGGTGATAGAAATTATTTATTCTTTTGTTACTCATCATCCTTTTGGTGTCGGGGTTGCTTTATCATCCTTTTGGTGATAGCGAATTTATTTTTAGTTCATTGCCTTATCATCCTCTGGTGATAAGTGATTTTATTTTTCAGTCTTTCGCCTATCGTCCTCTGTTGATAGTGATTCTTTATTTTTCTGTCTTTCTCCTATCATCCTCTATTGATAGTGATTCTTTATTTTTCTGTCTTTCGCCTATCATCCTCTGTTGATAGTGATTCTTTATTTTTCCAGTCTTTCGCCTATCATCCTCTGTTGATAGTGATTCTTTATTTTTCTGTCTTTTGGCATCCATATTGACCTAGTTCGAATGCCGTTTTTGCCTTATCGTCCTTCGGGGATAAGTGATTTTATTTCCAGTTATTTTCCTTATCATGCTAAGCGATTTATTTTGTCAATTGTTCCTTGATGTGTCACCCATCATTTCCAGTTTATTTCATTTGCTATTTTCACAATTTCTTTCTTTGTCGGACAAATTTGGAGTCTGTTCATATCTAATTATCTTATACCTTGAAAGATTGAACGCAAGCTGGTTCATCTTACTCGGTCTAAGCCAATTCGATAGGGGCAACGGTCATACCCCAAATTTGTCCTACCCGCACCTTTTTATTTTTCTGTCTCATCATTGTTTTAGAAGTTCCAAAAAGTTCGTATCATTTTATTTTTTGTCTGATATTCGAATTGTGCGAAAGGTTATGGTCTAATTGAGATTGCTGTGTCAAGTGTGTGTGTGCAATACTAAAAAATCAGTATGGTGTGTGGAGTTTGGCTATCTGATTTCATCTTTGTTTTTATAAGCCATTTTATCATAAAATTCTAAAAAAAAATCAATCAAATCAATTTCTTTATTTTTCTTATTTTCTTAATCCATGTTCCATTTCTAAACCATTTCTTTTAAATTTAATTATCCACCATTTATCCAATTCTTTTGTTTTTAAACATTTATTATTATTATTTTTACCCACTTTGTTCTTTCTATCTCATCCACCTTTTTTTTATTTATTATTATTTTATTTTTAAAAGAAAAAAAAACAAAGTTCATTCATCACTAACAAAAAAAAACATTTATCTATTTCTATACAAAAATAAAAAATTTCATCCTTTTTTATAGTTATTATTATTATTATTATTTTATTTTTTTTAAGTTTCTATTATTAGGTTTTTAGCTTTTTATTATAATTTCTATTATTTAGTTTCTATTATGTATTTTTTGCTGTTACTAACATATACTAAAAAAACACCAAGATAAATTCACAAAAGAATTCACTTTTATCATTACATCTTAACCTTCAAATTATTCCTTCATTTTGCAGCATCTCACATAGACCACCCACGTTTCATCCCACTAACCCGTACAAGTATTTCCACTACCAATATCAAAACAAAATCTCCACTCCACTTTCTGTTAGGAAAAACGTACTATGTGTGTGCTATATGAAGCAAATTTCACAAGGAGCATATTCTGAAAATAGATCCCACACAGCCTGTCAACAAGATTTTTCATCACAACCATAACCTTCACACACTTTTTTTTAGAAATTTCAAACTCAAATATTCTTCATCTTCAATGCAGTAACAAAAAGCATAAACCGTAACATCACCTTCATCTCACCGCCCCACTCGCTACTCCATTTTCTTCCGTTAACTCTTTTCAGTATCCCTTTCAAACACAGCAAAAAAAAACAACATTCACTCACCTCCACGACCTCACCGCATCACCCACGCGAACACCATTCACTCACCTCCACCGAAAACGAACAAAACCGTAGAAATATGAAAAACCAGACGTGAATCTGAAACCAAACCACCACCTTCATAACCGGAAAACAGATCGTGACCCCCATCCGCCGTCAACGCAACCCAAAACTGAGTCTCACAAAGCTTGAATCGAGAAAATCGAGAGCGCCGAGAGGAAGACTGAGATCTGCGAGTGAGTTTGTGTTTCTTTTTTGACTCAGCGTTTTCTCTTCTTGAAGCTTTTCCCAATTGGTGAAAACTGTGTGTTGCTGCGCTAGGTATTTGGTCTTTTCTTTCATGTTGTTAATGCACCTTTAAGGATGCCGTTGTTAGCTGACGGATCGGGCTCAGCCTGTTTTTAATTTCGGGTCCTACACAAATCCCACACACTACACCCTCTGCATTTTTTTTCTTTCCTTTTGCTTATCTAATTTTCTTGATATTTTTGCTGTTTTTTTATATATATATTTTCTAAAATAGGTCCATGAATAACTAAGTATATATTATTTTAGTTTTATTATTATCGATTTTTTTTAAGTTTTCTATTTATTATATTTTTTTATTTGATTTTATATTTCAATTTCATTTTATTTCTAGGATACTGTAGATTATTAATATTACCACTTTTGTTTAATTTCTTTTAGCTTTAAATGGGCCAATGATATAACACAAATTAAATTATCTCCAATATTTTTAATTGGAGAATTTAATTAATATGAGGCCTTTGTATTTTATTATATTATTTAATTACAACAAAACAAATTTAATTTAGTTTTTTTATTTCTTTTATCATATCATCTTGATTATTAAACATATTATTAAACTTTTTGTCTATTTAATTCAATTATTCGTATTTTACAACCTTATTACAATTTAATTCTTTTTTTTAATCCCCTTATTTATGATTCTTACAATTTGTTACTTTAATCGAATTGCGAATTAACGTAAGCCGAGCGCATCGTGCCTCGCCATCTTTTTTTTCCGAATTCGACTTTCAAATATTTTTATAATTAAAGTAACAGATTAACTGAATTCTGGAGTCTCGCATTCCTCGAATTCTTGAATGAACGCTCCCGAGGCTCGCCTCGTGGGACGTCGTTCATTCGACTTTCCGTATTTAAAACGTTTAATCCACATATCAAATAATGAAAGAATTGAATTCTGGAATCTAGCATTCCTCGAATTCTCAGATAAATTCTCCTGAGGCCCGCCCCTCAAGACGCAGTTTATTTACCCTTTCATTCTAAAAAACCCTAATAGAATCAAGCATTTCTCCAAGCGAACATTATTTAAATCCCTTCTATCTCACAAACAAGCTAGCGCTTCAGCCTCCTATCGCGAGCAGATAAGCCAACGCTTAGCAGTTAGAATGCAGTTTAAATACTCGTTCATTAAAACAAATCAAACCAATTAACCTTAGTACCACGAACTACGAAGCTCTGACTTTCCCATTGCACAAGGGAATACGTAGGTACACGGATCTTACTCCTTTCCGAGCACCCTAGGAACAAAACCTCCTTTTTCCCCCGTGACCTTATATTAGAATCGTTCGCATTTATTATTCGAAGAAAACAGAAAGCATAAGTCAACATTAGATCGCAAATTAAACTAAGAGGTTCCCGTTGAGTACAACGGTCGTAAGGGGTGCTAATACCTTCCCCTTACGGAATCGACTCCCGAACCTAGAATATGGTTTCAAAGACCTTGTTCTATCCATTTTTCTAAAAAGGGTTTCTCGATATTTTCCCTTTCCTTAATTGGAATAAAATAAGTTCGGTGGCGACTCTGTTGTTTTAATTTTCATCCGCGGTAATTTTTTTTATCGCGAGGTCGTATTTTTTGAGGTGCGACACTAACCACCATTGGAGGAGACAAAGGAAATAGTTGCAACCCAAGTTTCTTCGCACAACTAGTAGATATAAAAGAATGCGTAGCTCCACAGTCAAATAAAACAAGACAAGGATGATTGTTAACAAGACAATTACCCGCAATCAAGGAATTGTCGCCCTTCGCCTTCCTAGCACCCGTAGTATAAACTCTTGCTTGCACTTGGTCCTTCTTATGGGAACAATCTCTAGCAAAATGTCCTTCTCTCTGACAAAGGAAACAAACCACGGCACCTGGATTGCATCTACCAAAATGATTCTTATGGCATCGGGAGCAAGAATGAGGAGCACTGGATCTAGGACCCGACACCTGTTTCCCCTTGAAGGGTTGGGGCCTCGGCCTAAAAGATTGACTAGCTCTCCCCCTATCTCCTTGAACCTCCCTTCCGACACTTGCTTTTGTCTGCACTTTCATCAAACTATGTTCTGCAACATAGCATTGTCTCAACATCTCAGAGTAGGTAGTGAACTCCCTTTGAGAGACACTATGTAAGAGTTCGGCCCTTAGCCCAAACAAGAACTGGTCAATTTTCCACCTTTCATCAGGGGCATACATAGCCTGCCTAGAGTAGGCCACCATGTTCTCAAACTTCTCAGCATAACTGGCCACAGTCATGCTCCCTTGCTTCAATTGTTGAAATTCGAACTCCTTTTGTGTCCTCAAGGAACTCGGGAAATATTTATCCATAAAAGTTGTCTTAAATTGCTACCATAACCTCGGAATCCCTTGCACCATCATCAAAATTGGAAGCACTCTCCCACCACCTAGCAGCAAGACCCTTTAGTAAATGTGACGCAAAAGTCACCTTGTCTTCTTCACTACAAATCACAATCTGGAATATCCTCTCTACTCCAGTCACCCATTCGTGAGCCTTAACCGGATTGTGCGAAAGGTTATGGTCTAATTGAGATTGCTGTGTCAAGTGTGTGTGTGCAATACTAAAAAATCAGTATGGTGTGTGGAGTTTGGCTATCTGATTTCATCTTTGTTTTTATAAGCCATTTTATCATAAAATTCTAAAAAAAAATCAATCAAATCAATTTCTTTATTTTTCTTATTTTCTTAATCCATGTTCCATTTCTAAACCATTTCTTTTAAATTTAATTATCCACCATTTATCCAATTCTTTTGTTTTTAAACATTTATTATTATTATTTTTACCCACTTTGTTCTTTCTATCTCATCCACCTTTTTTTTATTTATTATTATTTTATTTTTAAAAGAAAAAAAAACAAAGTTCATTCATCACTAACAAAAAAAAACATTTATCTATTTCTATACAAAAATAAAAAATTTCATCCTTTTTTATAGTTATTATTATTATTATTATTTTATTTTTTTTAAGTTTCTATTATTAGGTTTTTAGCTTTTTATTATAATTTCTATTATTTAGTTTCTATTATGTATTTTTTGCTGTTACTAACATATACTAAAAAAACACCAAGATAAATTCACAAAAGAATTCACTTTTATCATTACATCTTAACCTTCAAATTATTCCTTCATTTTGCAGCATCTCACATAGACCACCCACGTTTCATCCCACTAACCCGTACAAGTATTTCCACTACCAATATCAAAACAAAATCTCCACTCCACTTTCTGTTAGGAAAAACGTACTATGTGTGTGCTATATGAAGCAAATTTCACAAGGAGCATATTCTGAAAATAGATCCCACACAGCCTGTCAACAAGATTTTTCATCACAACCATAACCTTCACACACTTTTTTTTAGAAATTTCAAACTCAAATATTCTTCATCTTCAATGCAGTAACAAAAAGCATAAACCGTAACATCACCTTCATCTCACCGCCCCACTCGCTACTCCATTTTCTTCCGTTAACTCTTTTCAGTATCCCTTTCAAACACAGCAAAAAAAAACAACATTCACTCACCTCCACGACCTCACCGCATCACCCACGCGAACACCATTCACTCACCTCCACCGAAAACGAACAAAACCGTAGAAATATGAAAAACCAGACGTGAATCTGAAACCAAACCACCACCTTCATAACCGGAAAACAGATCGTGACCCCCATCCGCCGTCAACGCAACCCAAAACTGAGTCTCACAAAGCTTGAATCGAGAAAATCGAGAGCGCCGAGAGGAAGACTGAGATCTGCGAGTGAGTTTGTGTTTCTTTTTTGACTCAGCGTTTTCTCTTCTTGAAGCTTTTCCCAATTGGTGAAAACTGTGTGTTGCTGCGCTAGGTATTTGGTCTTTTCTTTCATGTTGTTAATGCACCTTTAAGGATGCCGTTGTTAGCTGACGGATCGGGCTCAGCCTGTTTTTAATTTCGGGTCCTACACAAATCCCACACACTACACCCTCTGCATTTTTTTTCTTTCCTTTTGCTTATCTAATTTTCTTGATATTTTTGCTGTTTTTTTATATATATATTTTCTAAAATAGGTCCATGAATAACTAAGTATATATTATTTTAGTTTTATTATTATCGATTTTTTTTAAGTTTTCTATTTATTATATTTTTTTATTTGATTTTATATTTCAATTTCATTTTATTTCTAGGATACTGTAGATTATTAATATTACCACTTTTGTTTAATTTCTTTTAGCTTTAAATGGGCCAATGATATAACACAAATTAAATTATCTCCAATATTTTTAATTGGAGAATTTAATTAATATGAGGCCTTTGTATTTTATTATATTATTTAATTACAACAAAACAAATTTAATTTAGTTTTTTTATTTCTTTTATCATATCATCTTGATTATTAAACATATTATTAAACTTTTTGTCTATTTAATTCAATTATTCGTATTTTACAACCTTATTACAATTTAATTCTTTTTTTAATCCCCTTATTTATGATTCTTACAATTTGTTACTTTAATCGAATTGCGAATTAACGTAAGCCGAGCGCATCGTGCCTCGCCATCTTTTTTTTCCGAATTCGACTTTCAAATATTTTTATAATTAAAGTAACAGATTAACTGAATTCTGGAGTCTCGCATTCCTCGAATTCTTGAATGAACGCTCCCGAGGCTCGCCTCGTGGGACGTCGTTCATTCGACTTTCCGTATTTAAAACGTTTAATCCACATATCAAATAATGAAAGAATTGAATTCTGGAATCTAGCATTCCTCGAATTCTCAGATAAATTCTCCTGAGGCCCGCCCCTCAAGACGCAGTTTATTTACCCTTTCATTCTAAAAAACCCTAATAGAATCAAGCATTTCTCCAAGCGAACATTATTTAAATCCCTTCTATCTCACAAACAAGCTAGCGCTTCAGCCTCCTATCGCGAGCAGATAAGCCAACGCTTAGCAGTTAGAATGCAGTTTAAATACTCGTTCATTAAAACAAATCAAACCAATTAACCTTAGTACCACGAACTACGAAGCTCTGACTTTCCCATTGCACAAGGGAATACGTAGGTACACGGATCTTACTCCTTTCCGAGCACCCTAGGAACAAAACCTCCTTTTTCCCCCGTGACCTTATATTAGAATCGTTCGCATTTATTATTCGAAGAAAACAGAAAGCATAAGTCAACATTAGATCGCAAATTAAACTAAGAGGTTCCCGTTGAGTACAACGGTCGTAAGGGGTGCTAATACCTTCCCCTTACGGAATCGACTCCCGAACCTAGAATATGGTTTCAAAGACCTTGTTCTATCCATTTTTCTAAAAAGGGTTTCTCGATATTTTCCCTTTCCTTAATTGGAATAAAATAAGTTCGGTGGCGACTCTGTTGTTTTAATTTTCATCCGCGGTAATTTTTTTTATCGCGAGGTCGTATTTTTTGAGGTGCGACACTAACCACCATTGGAGGAGACAAAGGAAATAGTTGCAACCCAAGTTTCTTCGCACAACTAGTAGATATAAAAGAATGCGTAGCTCCACAGTCAAATAAAACAAGACAAGGATGATTGTTAACAAGACAATTACTCGCAATCAAGGAATTGTCGCCCTTCGCCTTCCTAGCACCCGTAGTATAAACTCTTGCTTGCACTTGGTCCTTCTTATGGGAACAATCTCTAGCAAAATGTCCTTCTCTCTGACAAAGGAAACAAACCACGGCACCTGGATTGCATCTACCAAAATGATTCTTATGGCATCGGGAGCAAGAATGAGGAGCACTGGATCTAGGACCCGACACCTGTTTCCCCTTGAAGGGTTGGGGCCTCGGCCTAAAAGATTGACTAGCTCTCCCCCTATCTCCTTGAACCTCCCTTCCGACACTTGCTTTTGTCTGCACTTTCATCAAACTATGTTCTGCAACATAGCATTGTCTCAACATCTCAGAGTAGGTAGTGAACTCCCTTTGAGAGACACTATGTAAGAGTTCGGCCCTTAGCCCAAACAAGAACTGGTCAATTTTCCACCTTTCATCAGGGGCATACATAGCCTGCCTAGAGTAGGCCACCATGTTCTCAAACTTCTCAGCATAACTGGCCACAGTCATGCTCCCTTGCTTCAATTGTTGAAATTCGAACTCCTTTTGTGTCCTCAAGGAACTCGGGAAATATTTATCCATAAAAGTTGTCTTAAATTGCTACCATAACCTCGGAATCCCTTGCACCATCATCAAAATTGGAAGCACTCTCCCACCACCTAGCAGCATGACCCTTTAGTAAATGTGACGCAAAAGTCACCTTGTCTTCTTCACTACAAATCACAATCTGGAATATCCTCTCTACTCCAGTCACCCATTCGTGAGCCTTAACCGGATCTAATCCGCCATGAAACTCTTGGGGGTTCATGCGGAAAAAGTCTCTAAATGTTCCTCCCACAGCTCCAGGAGTAACCACGTGAGGGTGAAGGCCCCCACTCATCTGATGCATCATTTCTTGCATGAATTGGTGCTGATGTTGCTGCATCTGCTGCATAAATTGGAACATAGGAGCATTCCCATCGCTACCTGCTTGATCGCTACCGGGACGAGTGACACAGGGTCGAGCACGAGTTCCACGTCTACCAGCCATAATTCCTAAATGTCATCAAAACAAGATTAAGTTGATTAGGCTCAATACCATAAACATAACATTTAGTCCTATCGCAAGTCAACGTGTATGAACGGAAGGAAACACTTATGATATTTCAAGGCTAGGTCGAGGATACGACTTGCTCTGATACCAATTGTAATACCCATATACAAAAGACATACATGAAGCATATTTTTCATATATAATATTAATAACTTGGTACTGAAATACAAATAAGTCCTTAGCAACACATTGCATAACTATAGCCACTGCAACATAAGGTCCCAAACCAGGCTATAAAATAGTACAAGATGTTCAACTACAAAAAGATCTAAGAACTAGATCCGAAGATCTCAAAAGTCCACAGCGGAAGACTAAGCCATCAACTAGTAAGGATAATCAAATCGCCTTATCCTTACCCTTAGCGGAACCTGAAGGACCTATAATAACAACATCAACATGAGGTGAGATAAAACATCTCAGTGGGCTCCCTATCTTAGAGTTCTCTCGGCTCTAAGGGTCAAGCATAACAATTCTACAAGTACAAAGGTTCCTCTAAAATATAAACAATTCGAAACGGAACAACCTAACAATACATCGTACAAGACTTCCCGTGGGACTCAGTAAAACACCCACATCAAGTATGAACCACTAGACTTCTCATGGGACTCAATGTAATACCCATCTCAAGTTAATTCTCGCTTCCCATGGGACTCAATGTAATACCCACCTCAAGCTAACTCTCGCTTCCCGTGGGACTCAATGTAATACCCACCTCAAGCTAACTCTCGATTCCCGTTGGACTCAATGTAATACCCACCTCAAGCTAATAATGGGGAACACAAACAAGCGCGATCCTCGATTCTTATTAGTCTACGAACTCCTAAGTGTCTCACAAGTCTCATCAATTCCTTATCTCTAACTCACAATTCAATAATTATGTTTCGTTACCTTTTAATCGAAAATTCGGGTAAAATTCGGGTGAGACCAACATTTCTTGATCTCAAAATATAGATTTCATCATTAGCTTCGAATCGATATGTGGAACGCTAAAAATGGATACCCGGATCATAAATTACGAATTAAAAACCAAGGTTTGAAACCTACAGGTCTCGCTGAGCGAAAATCGCCCTGGAACTTTCACTGAGCGAGGTATGCTCGCTGAGCGAGCTACACCAGTTCAGGAAGTTCCAGCCTTACGGGAAAACACTCTTTCCACACCCAAACACTCCCAAACATCAACCAATGCAACAAGACATAATCAAATGTATCCATTATCATCATATGAGTATTTTAGGTAGGTTTTAATCGAGTTTTAACCGTTAAATTTCCGATTTCTCTTAGATTTTCCAATCTAGCCCTAACCACAAAATCTATAAAACTCAACCAAAATCAAAGAATAAAGTTTCTAACTAAGAACCCACCTTGAGAGATGAAGATTGGCGGAAAGATTGAGTTGATTCGACGGACGGATGATCGGGAATGAGGAATTGGAGCTTTAGGGCTTTTCTCTCTTCTTCTTCTCTTCTCTTCTCCTTTTCCTTCTTTTCTTCTTTCTTACCAACTTCTCTTTCTCTCATATTCTATATATATATATATAAAACTTATATTTTTACCAATGGGTCAAAAATTAGAGAGTATCCAAAAATGTCTCTTAATTTGATATTTTATAAACCTCTGAGTCAGCTAATATTAATTAAAAATTAATATTCCGATGATTACTCTATTTGGTTCCATTAAAATTTCTTAGAGTATTCCGGAATAATATTATTACTAATTAATACTGTCCAGAGCATTAAATAAAATATGGGGTATTACACTTATGATCCCACCTTCGGTTTGGTTTCGTATTGTTTGAGTCTACCTTCGGCTTAGTCTTACTCTTTGTAAGTCCACCTTCGGCTTGGCCTTACTTTTTTCGAGTTCACCTTCAACTTGTTCTCGAATTCTTTTGTAAGTCTACCTTCAGCTTAGTCTTACGCTTACGATCCCACCTTTGTCTTGGTTTCGTATTGTTTGAGTCTACCTTCGGCTTAGTCTCATTCTTTATAAGTCTACTTTCGGCTTAGTCTTACGTTTATGATTCAACCTTCGGCTTGGTTTCGTATTGTTTGAGTCTACCTTCGGCTTAGTCCCATTCTTTGTAAGTCTACCTTTGGCTTAGTCTTACATTTATGAATCCACCTTCAGCTTGGTTTCATATTGTTTGAGTCTACCTTCGGCTTAGTCTCATTATTTGTAAGTCTACCTTCGGCTCAGTCTTATGCTTACGATCCCACCTTTGGCTTGGTTTCGTGTTGTTTGAGTCTACCTTCGGTTTAGTCTCACTCTTTGTAAGTCCACCTTCGGCTTAGCCTTACTTTTTTCGAGTTCACCTTCGGCTTGTTCTCGAATTATTTTGTAAGTCTACCTTCGGCTTAGTCTTATGCTTATGATCCCACCTTCGGCTTGGTTTCATATTGTTTGAATCTACCTTCGACTTTGTCTCATTCTTTGCAAGTCTACCTTCAGCTTAGTCTTATGCTTATGATCTCACCTTCGGCTTGGTTTCGTATTGTTTGATTCTACCTTCAGCTTAGTCTCATTCTTTGTAAGTTTACTTTTGGCTTAGTCTTATGTTTATGATTCCACCTTCGACTTATTTTCTTATTGTTTTAGTCTACCTTCGGCTTAGTCTCATTATTTGTAAGTCTACCTTCGACTTAGTATTACGTTTATTATTCCACCTTCATCTTGGTTTCCTATTGAAATTCTGGGATCCGATATGTGATGTCGAACCAGATGTTTAGACACTGAAATCCTAAAAAAAAATTAATAAGCTAGTAAATTAAATAACACAGGAAATTGTTAACCCAGTTCAATGTATCTCCACACTTACATCTGGGGGCTACCAAGCCAAGAAGGAAATCCAATATAAGTAATATTAATTATGGAGTTGAACCAATCAGTTTAATCCTTCACTTAATATCTACCCAAGGAAATTTATATCTAAGACTCTACTTAGATATGAGTACCTACTCACTCCCCCTCAATCACACAGTGATCTTTACAATGATTAATAAGTTTGAAGTCACACTTCAGACACACCAGCTTGATCTTACTTAATAGTTTCAATCAAGACACAATTCACTTTTTGCTTAAAAGCTTATAAAGTGACTAACAATTAAAACCTGCTTAAAAATAAATAGCTTCACTAACACCCTTGACAGTCTTCTTAAATTCGTGAGATTTTCTTGAGTGTTTCAGTTTCTTAAATTGATGCTTGGTTTGTGGGCTTTTTGCAAATTATCCAGACTTTGATAAATCCCACAGTCATCTCCTTGAATTAAGGTGAGTTAGTTTGTTATCTCCTTGAATCAAGGTGAGTTAGTTTTTCTGTTTCCTTTACACTGGAACTAGATAACTAAGCTTCCTAAAGAGGCGCCTTGGTGTGCTTATCCTTTTACAATTAATTCCAGATATTTACTCCTTATTTTAAGCACTTCTGTCACGCATCATTTAAGTCAGATAGCAGGTTTGCGATGTCACAACATCTGGTGTGACATCCTGATGTCCTGAACTAAGTTCATCACTTATACTTTGTTTGTCAAAAATTCTGCCAATTTCTAACATCTACAAACTCCCCCTTTGGCTAATTTTTGGCTAACATATTCTTCTGGTTTTGTCAGAGAGCAGCGGAGTTCCTTTCTGTTGGATCATGTGAGAGCTAATAATTTGCTCCCCCTCAAACATATATGTATACTGCCATGACTTGGCACAACAGAATTTGATAATTATTCATTTCACCTAGTGACACTTTGATATACCATTGAAACTTCAAATTCAACTTAGTTCAGCAGTCAGAAATTAACATCATTGTTCAATACACTTCTCCCCCTTGTTAGACATAAAATTTTGGGGCCAAACATTACAGAAACAGAAAAAAAAACATTCAGAATTACAATGCAGAACAATCAATACATTTTCCACCACAAACAGCTTCACTCAGACTCAGTGTCCTCTGTATCCTCAGAATCAGAATCAGATGCATCAACATTCTCAACAACCTCTTCCAGCTCCAGTCTTTGAATTAGGTCCTCAAGCTTCTTCTTCCTTTCATCCAGCTCTTTGCAGGTTTTCCTGAGCTCTGCAATCAGGGTTGCCTTTGATATATGTGTCTTGACAGCAGATGTCCCAGTAGATGTCCCACCTGGTGCTTCAACATCTGCAGCATAATGACCTAGAAACAGTTTGTAATGAAAGGACAGTGGACTCTCCCTTTTACAGACAGAATCCTTGTCAGTAAGGATGCCTGGATATTGGTTGAGAATCACCCCACAAAGTAGTGATGGGAAGGCTATTGGAAGCTTGATGGCTGAGGTTCCTGCATGCTTTAGAGTCTGGTCAAAGATATATGCCCCATAATCTAGCTTGGTTTGGGTGCCTACAGCACAGATAAACCTCCCAAGCCCAGTAGCTATAGATGAGGTGTGGTTGGTTGGAACCCAGTTAACTGTTCCAATTCTGTGCAGCATTGCATACTTCCTGGTTAACAAGCTGACTGAGAGTTTCCCTTTGACTGGCCATGTCTTGACTTGGTTAGCTGTGATTATTTTGCATACTTGATTGTCAGTCTTGCCAAGCTCATTTGGCCCATCCGTTTCTCTCCCCAGGTACTGATTTATCACCCTAGGAGAAAAATCTACACATCTTCCCCTGACATACACTTTCCTGAAATCCTCATATTTCCCATCAGCACACCCTTCTTGTAAGTTAACTATGAATTCTTTTACCAGCAGTTCATAACAAGGAGAAAATTTGGAGACAGTCTTGAACAGTCCAGCATTGGAGATTAAATCAATTACCTCAGTGCATTCCAAGGCATTGCTACCCAGCTCTCGTTCCAGAGCCACCCTTCTCTGATAGACATATTTCCATTTACTTACACTGGAGACATGGTGGAAGGACACATTGTCCAGGGGTGCCTCAGGGACAGCAGTGGCAGTCCTAGGAGGTGCTGGCCTCTTTCTGGGTTGAGATGTTGGGACATCCTCCTCAACATCAGAATCAGATGGAGTTGTGGCCTTCCTCTTCTATGTGCTGACCTTACTCCATTGATTTGTAGGTCCAAAAGAAGTTTTGACCTTGTCCTTCTTGGGAGTTGACTGTCTTTTCTCAAGAGTTGCATGAGCAGCTGGCTTCTTATCCTTCCTAGCCCTAAGCCTCTTGGCTATGCTATGATCTCTATGTCAAAATCATCATCCAGGTTTTCAACTGGTGGAGGTTGAGAAGCCTCATTCTCAGCAGCTTGATCATCAGTAGCTTGATCATCAGTAGCTTGATCATTATCATTTGGGGCTTTGTCCTGGCCCTCAGTTGTTTCAACATTGCTTGGGACATCCTGTGGAGCAGGTATGTCTTCTTCAGCTTGATTGCTTGGGACATCTTGTGGAGCAGGCATACTGTTCAGGGGAACTGACACCCCAGGAACAACCCTTTGTTCCGCCAGGATCCTGGTTACAAGCTTTTTGATTGATGCGTCCACGTAAGCAGAAGCTTTGGGGGTACTAGAAGATGAAGAGGTTCCCTTACTTTTTATGAAGTCTGGCTCCTTGGGTCTTCTTGCATGGGGAGTCCTGGGCTTTTGAGCAATGGGAATGCTTCCTCTGATCACATTTATAGGTGTAACATCCATTGGTACTATAGATAATGGAGTGGCTTTCACTACGTCTTCTTGAATGAGACCCTCATCAATGGAGTTAGGGTTCTGATGTTGAGACATTTTTTCGATTGTAGTGGAAATGTGTAAAGGTTTGATAGATTTGGATGAGTTTAGAGTTTCAGCTGTAGCATGCAAAAGGTTCAGTGTTGCTAATGAGAATGTGAGAAGCTGAAAGCACGTTTGTACATAAATAGAACCCGTTGCTATTGGAATTTTTAAAATTGGAATACAAACAGTTATTGGCCAGACTGGTGCTGCCATCTGGTGATCATGCCATACGATGTCATTAGACATGCTGGCACTTCTCCATAATTGCTATATGTCACATATGCAGATTCCCAATTTACCCCTTAGGTTTTCAAATTGGGTAGCATCCAAAGCCTTTGTAAATATGTCAGCTAATTGCAGCTCTGTGGCTACATGCTCCAATGTGATCACCTTCTCCTCCACAAGGTCTCTGATGAAGTGATGTCTGATATCTATGTGCTTAGTCCTGCTGTGTTGGATAGGATTTTTGGAGATATTAATAGCACTTAAATTGTCACAGTACAATGTCATGACATCTTGTGTGACATTGTATTCTGTGAGCATTTGTTTCATCCATACCAGCTGTGAACAACTGCTACCAGCTGCAATATATTCAGCTTCAGCAGTGGATAAGGACACATAATTCTGTTTCTTACTGAACCAAGAAATTAAATAGTTCCCTAGAAAGAAGCATCCTCCTGATGTACTCTTTCTATCATCAGCACTTCCAGCTCAGTCAGCATCACAAAACCCAGTGAGGATTGGTTCATAACCATGAGAGTACATTATGCCATAGTCACAAGTACCATTTACATATTTCAAGATCCTCTTAACCTGGTTTAGATGGCTCACTTTTGGTTCAGCTTGATACCTTGCACACACACCTACTGCAAAAGCTATATCTGGTATGCTAGCTGTAAGATATAGTAGACTTCCAATCATGCTTCTGTACAAGCTTTGGTCCACACTTTCACCTTTGTCATTCTTTGTCAGTTTTAAATGAGTGGGGGCAGGTGTTCTCTTGTGACTTGCATTGTCCATCCCAAACTTCTTGACAGTGTTCTTTGCATACTTGCTTTGGGATATGAACATGGAGTCCTCCATCTGTTTGATTTGCAGTCCAAGGAAGTAAGTTAGTTCTCCCACTAGGCTCATTTCAAACTCAGACTCCATTTGAGTCACAAAATGTTTAACCATCTTGTCTGACATCCCACCAAACACTATGTCATCCACATATATCTGAGCAATCATAACCTTTCCCTCTTCATCCTTTACAAACAGGGTTTTGTCTATTCCTCCTTTCCTGTATCCATGTTTAATGAGAAAGGTGGTCAGTCTTTCATACCATGCTCTGGGAGCTTGCTTTAGACCATACAGAGCCTTCCTCAACTTATATACATGGTCTGGACAGCTTGGATCAACAAATCCCTTTGGTTGCTCCACATATACTTCCTCATTAAGGTACCCATTTAGGAAGGCACTTTTAACATCCATCTGAAATAGTTTGAACTTTAGGATGCAAGCAATTCCTAGGAGTAGTCTGATGGATTCAAGTCTTGCTACTGGTGCAAAAGTTTCATCAAAATCTACCCCCTCAATTTGTGTATATCCTTGAGCCACAAGCCTAGCCTTGTTTTTTGTAACTACTACCTGCTCATTAGACTTGTTTTTGTACACCCACTTAGTGCCAATCACATTAATGTCATCAGGCCTAGGAACAAGATCCCATACTTCATTCCTTGTAAACTGGCCTAATTCTTCCTGCATAGCAGAGATCCAGTACTCATCATTCAGAGCTTCCTTGATGTTCTTAGGTTCTATCTTTGAAACAAAGCAGGAGCCTGAGATCATCTCTCTTGATCTAGTGATGACACCACTGTTGAGATCACCAATTATCAGTTCTTTAGGATGATCTTTCTGGATTCTGATGGAGGGAGGTTTGTTGGATTGCTCTGACCTTGCCTCAGTTAAAGTGAAGTCAAGATTATCACTTTCTATTTCAACTTCAGTTTGATTGTCAACAGATGTTCCAACATCATTAGCAACATCTGTCTTTTCATAGGTATCATCAATAATCACATTTATTGACTCCATTATAACCTTGGTTCTGGAGTTAAATACTCTGTAAGCTCAGCTATTTATGGAGTATCCAAGAAATATCCCTTCATCACTCTTAGGGTCCATCTTCCTTCTTTGATCCCTATCATCCAGAATGTAGCACTTTCTTCCAAATACATGAAAATACTTGACTGTAGGTTTTCTACCCTTCCAGACTTCATAGATGGTGGATAGAGTTCCCTTTCTTAGTGTTACTCTATTGTGGATGTAGCATGTTGTGTTCATAGCATCAGCCCAAAAATACAGGGGTAACTTCTTGGCATGAATCATGGCTCTAGCTGACTCCTGAATAGTTCTGTTTTTCCTTTCTACAATCCCATTCTGTTGAGGGCTGATGGTAGAAGAATACTCATGGTTGATCCCTTCTGAAGAATAGAAGTCTGAGAATTTTTTATTCTCAAACTCCTTTCCATGATCACTTCTTATTCTGACCACACAGCTTGCTTTTTCTCTTTGGATCCTATGGCACAGATCTTTAAATACCTCAAACACATCAGACTTTTCTTTGATGAAGCTTATCCAGGTATATCTTGAGAAGTCATCAACAACCACATAGGCATATCTTTTTCCACCAAGACTCTCTACCTGCATTGGTCCCATAAGGTCCATGTGCAATTATTCCAAGACTTTGGAGGTTGTCAGATGTTGAAGCTTTGGGTGTGACATCTTGGTTTGCTTACCTATTTGAAACTCACCACACACTTTACTTTCATCAATCTTAAGTCTTGGGATCCCTCTTACAGCCTCCATAGATATGATCTTCTTTATTCCTCTGAGATGGAGATGACCCAGTCTTTGATGCCACAACTTCACTTCTTCTTCTTTGGCTAAGGAACAAGTAGATTTGAGGCTGAAATCTTGGGGTTCCCACATATAGCAGTTATCTTTTGATCCGGCTCCTCTCATGACCACTTTGTGCTCTTTATCAGAAACTATGCACTCAGCTTTGGTGAAGTTGACACTGTAACCTTGGTCACATAACTGACTTATGCTGATCAAGTTAGCAGTTAATCCTTTTACCAACAACATACCATCTAGACTTGGTACACCTGAGCAGTCCAGGGTCCCAACTCCCTTGATTTCCCCCTTTGCTCCATCTCCAAAGGTTACATAGCTGGATGAGTGTGACTTTAAGTCTACCAGCAGATTCTTCAGTCCAGTCATGTGCCTTGAGCAGCCACTATCAAAATACCAGTCTTCCTTAGCAGATACTCTGAGAGATATGTGTGCTATATAGGCAACAACCTGCTTGGACCATTTGTGCCTGTTGTGAGGTTTCCTTTAATTCATCTGCCCTGGGTAGTGTCCATCTCTAGAGTTCCAAGGTTGGCTGGTGAACTTGTTCTTCTGCTTAGGCATGTACTGGTAGCTTTGATAAGTATAAAGTCTAGCTTTAGGTATCCAAATTTTCCTGGTGACCTCTGTCTTCTGCTTAGGAAGGTGCTGGGAACTCTGATTGGGGTATCCATGCAGTTTGTAGCAAAAAGGTTTGATGTGACCAAACCTTCCACAGTGATGGCATCTCCATCTTTGATATTTCTTTTTCATCATGTTTTTCTCATGATGTTGAGACATCTGCTTGAACATCTTGTTTGACTTCATGGGATCTGGAGTTGTTTGGCTGGTGCTAGTCTCAGAGTTTTGAGCTTTATTAAATCCCAACCCAGTCCTATCCCCTAAGTGCTTGTTGTTGTTGAGAATGGCATCCAGTGTGTTTGAGCCACTGTTCAGCATTCTGACAGATTTAGACATATGCTCCATTTTGGAGTTGAGTAGGCTGACTTCATTTTTCAAAGTGTCAATGATCTCTAGATAACTTGCCTTTTCAGCCTTTAATTCCTCAATCTGCTTCTTCTTCTGTTTACTTTCCATACATACTTCAGTGCTCCTTTCACACAGCATCCTGTAAGATGTTTCAAGCTCTTCAAATGTCAGATCCTCATCACTGGATCCCCCTTCAGTTTCACATACTCCAGCTAGAGCAGTGATGTGCTTTGCAGACTCTTCTTCTGACTCACTACCTGAGTCTTCATCTGACCAGGACACAGAAAGACCTTTCTTTTGCTTTTTTAGATAGGTTGGGCATTCACTTCTAATGTGTCCATAACCTTCACATCCATGACATTGGATCCCTTTTCCTTGGTTAGTCTTCTCATCATAGTTTGACCTTCTATTAGAGTCATAAGATCTTTTATTCTCAGAGGTTGAGTTTCTTCCACTTGGTCTGGGCCTGTTGTCCATTCTTTTGAGAATTTTGTTAAATTGTCTCCCAAGTATAGCAATTGAATCTGATAAGTTGTCCTCAGAGCCTGCTTCATGACTTTCTTCTTCCTTATTAGTGTTTGAGACCAGGGCTATGCTTTTGTTTTTCTTCACAATAGTATCATTCATTCCCATCTCAAAGGTTTGAAGGGAACCAATGAGCTCCTCAACTTTCATTGTGCAGATGTCCTGAGCTTCTTCTATGGCAGTGACCTTCATGTCAAACCTCTTTGGCAGTGATCTGAGAATCTTCCTTACCAACTTTTCATCACTCATCTTCTCTCCCAAGGCACCAGAAGTATTAGCAATCTCCAGGATGTTCATGTAAAACTCATGAATGGTCTCATCTTCCTTCATCCTCAAGTTCTCAAACTTGGTGGTGAGAAGTTGAAGTCTTGACATCTTCACCTTTGATGTTCCTTCATGAGTAGTTTTGAGGGTGTCCCAAACATCCTTGGCTAGCTCACAGTGACGCACAAGCCTAAATATGTTCCTGTCAATGCCATTGAACAAGGCATTTAAGGCTTTGGAATTTCCAAGTGCTGACTCTTCTTCCTCCTTGCTCCACTCTTCTTCAGGCTTCATCACTTTTGCCCCATCCTTATTGTCTTTGACAGGGTGCTCCTATCCTTTGTTAACTGCTTTCCAAGCCCTGCTATCAAGAGATTTCAAGAATGCTACCATTCTTAGCTTCCAGTAATCATAGTTGGATCCATCCAAGATAGGTGGTCGATTCACAGATCCTACATCTCTGTCCATGTTCCCAAAATTTGCAGTCCCTAGATCTCACCCAATTATACAGGCAGGGTGCCTACTCTGATGCCAATTGAAATTCTGGGATCAGATATGTGATGTCGAACCAGATGTTTAGACACTAAAATCCTAAACAAAAATTAATGAGCTAGTAAATTAAATAACACAGGAAATTGTTAACCCAGTTCAGTGTATCTCCACACTTACATCTGGGGGCTACCAAGCCAGGAAGGAAATCCAATATAAGTAATATTAATTATGGAGTTAAACCAATCAGTTTAATCCTTCACTTTAGATCTACCCAAGGAAAATTCTATCTAAGACTCTACTTAGATATGAGTACCTACTCACTCCCCCTCAATCACACAGTGATCTTTATAATGATTAATAAGTTTGAAGTCACACTTCAGACACACCAGCTTAATCTTACTTAATAGTTTCAATCAAGACACAATTCACTTTTTGCTTAAAATCTTATAAAGTGACTAACAATTAAAACCTGCTTAAAAATAACTAGCTTCACTAACACCCTTGACAGTCTTCTTAAATTCGTGAGATTTTCTTGAGTGTTTCAGTTTCTTAAATTGATGCTTGGTTTGTGGGCTTTTTGCAAATTATCCAGACTTTGATAAATCCCACAGTTATCTCCTTGAATTAAGGTGAGTTAGTTTGTTATCTCCTTGAATCAAGGTGAGTTAGTTTTTCTGTTTCCTCTACACTGGAACCAGATAACTAAGCTTCCTAAAGAGGCGCCTTGGTGTGCTTATCCTTTTACAATTAATTCCAGATATTTACTCCTTATTTTAAGCACTTCTGTCACGCATCATTTAAGTCAGATAGCAGGTTTGCGATGTCACAACATCTGGTGTGACATCCTGATGTCCTAAACTAAGTTCATCACTTATACTTTGTTTGTCAAAAATTCTGCCAATTTCTAACATCTACACCTATTGTTTGAGTCCTTCGGCTTAGTCTCATTCCTTGTAAGTCTACCTTCAGCTTAGTCTTACGTTTATGATTCCACCTTTGACTTGGTTTCGTATTATTTGATTCTACCTTCGGCTTAGTCTCATTCTTTGTAAGTCTACCTTCGGCTTTGTCTTACGCTTATGATCCCACCTTTGGCTATGTTTCGTATTGTTTGAGTCTACCTTCAGCTTGTTCTCGAATTCTTTCGTAAGTCTACCTTCGGCTTAGTCTTATGCTTATGATCCCACCTTCAGCTTGGTTTCGTATTGTTTGAGTCTACCTTTGGCTTAGTCTCATTCTTTATAAGTCTACCTTCGGCTTAGTCTTACGTTTATGATTCCACCTTCTGCTTGTTTTCGTATTATTTGAGTCTACCTTCGGCTTAGTCTCATTCTTTGTAAGTCTACATTTGGCTTAGTCTTACGTTTATGATTCCACCTTCGGCTTGGTTTCATATTGTTTGAGTCAACCTTCGGCTTAGTCTCATTCTTTGTAAGTTTACCTTCATCTTAGTCTTACGTTTTCGATTCCACCTTTGGCTTGGTTTAGTATTGTTTGAGTCTACCTTCGGCTTAGTCTCATTCTTTTTAAGTCCACCTTTGGCTTGGCCTTACTTTTTTCAATTTCACCTACGGCGTGTTCTCGAATTCTTTCGTAAGTCTACCTACGGCTTAGTCTTACGCTTACGATCCCACGTCTAGCTTGGTTTCGTATTATTTGAGTCTACCTTAGGCTTAGTCTCACTCTTTGTAATTCCACCTTCAGTTTGGTCTTACTTTTTCGAGTTCACCTTCGGCTTGTTCTCAAATTATTTCGTAAGTCTACCTTCGTCTTAGTCTTACGCTTACGATCCCACCTTCAGCTTGGTTTCATATTGTTTTAGTCTACCTTCGTCTTTGTCTCAATCTTCACAAGTCCATCTTCGACATGGTCTTACTCTTTCGAGTCCACATTCGGCTTGGTCTCGTATCACTGATCCCTTTAAAAGGTTGGGTTATTTCAATTCCCACAGAGTACAAATTTTCTGGTTTATTTGGGTATTCAATCCCTCCATACCTTGAACGTCTGAAATCCATTGCTATGATCTATTCAGGTTTACAGTGATTGAATAGGGGCATCTGTAACACCCCAAAATTTGTCTTCTCATTTTTCATGGTATCTAGCATATCACATTGCATTCGTAATTCCATACATTGCATAATAAAAAGATAAATAATAATAAAATAGGTCATGCATCTTTGGTTGGTGTACAAGGCATGTGATCGAGGTTTACTCAGTGGCCAAATCAACAATCAGATCTCATCAAGGTCGAAGCAGGCTCAGAACGGATGGTGGATATGCAAAAGGAGAGTTTCCCACCAAAAGGAGGGAAATTTAAATTTGTCTTCTGTTAACCGGTTAACATCAGGGGTTAACCAGTTAACGCCTGCGAATTTTGGATAAAATTTTCAAAATTCAGTTGGTGCCTCTCATTCCCTTTCCATTCTCCACTTTGCATTGTGTTTCCACCAAACTATAGAACATTCCACATTTTTCTCAAGGAATATTCCCAGAATATTCCAAGGAATATTCCAAGAATATGCCAAGGAATATTCTAGGAATATTCCCAACCAACCCTTAGCTTAGGATCCAAGCCTTGTGCCCTAACTTAAACCTAACTCCAAACCTAATGCATATATAAGCTTTGTTCATCAAGCAAAAAAGGATTGGCCATTTTTTCACAAAAATTCATCACTCTCACAATCTCAATTCTCTCACTTTCTTCCATTTTCCCAAATTCACCAAAGCTTCATCATCAAGATCTTTCAAGTTTCACATCGAAACTCGAAAGATCGAAAGCTTATCTTTCATCATCTTCACCGATTCAGCAGATAATCGAAGAAATTGTCACGGTTGCGGTGTTTATTTCACCGTTCGGAATCGTTTCGAATTCTCATCGATTGCATTTATTTTGCACACTCATGGATCGAAGCCTGAAAACTCTGGTATTCTCTTCGTTTGTGCATCGATCAACATCGTAACAATCACCAAACCAAGTCTCCGCTTTGTAGGTTGGTGATTCCGAAACCACTTATTTCTTTAACTTAATTCTCTTCATCTCGTCGTACGATATTCTTCGATTTTCTTGCTTTTGTGATGCTTTATTCGGTTTAGTCATTAGTAGCTAGGATCGTAGCATAATGGTGGTGTTAATAGGTGGTAGAAGGTTATATTTAGGTGTAAATTTCGTGCTAGTATGATAATGGTTATATTAGGAGCTTTTGGAAATAAGTTGATAGCTAGAAGTGCTTTTTTCCTCACTGTTTTTCAATTCTAGTTCAGTGTTAACCGGTTAACGTTGTGCTGATTTGGCATTTTTATGTTGTTTTCTTGCATGTTTGTGCACCACTCCTTCTTTAATCATCATGGATCTTTAGATTATGATTTTAGGGAATTGTTAGGAACTGATATAGTGCAAGTGTGCATAGTTTCGATAACGTTCGACGTATGTTTCGTTAGATTCCGGTTTTAGGCGTAAGTGTTGCATACATGTCCATATCATATTATGATCATTGTTTGCATGATTTAGTATCCTTTATAGCATGTTAATAAATGTTTGCACTTCAGTTTTGCATCACATTTGAAGTCCGATCATGTTTTGGTTAAATCATGTGCATAATGGAAAAATCGCATGTTGTGAAAACCACATAATCATCTAGTTTGCATCCATTGATTGTATGATGATATGTTGCATTTCATTGTTAGTAATCCATTTAATGTTGTTGCATAACTTGAATGATCATTGCATTCCGTTGTTTGCATTAAAACTGTAATACCCCGTATTTTAATAAAATGTTCTAGATAATATTAATTGAGATTAATAGGGTTCCAGTGTGCTCTAAGAGTTTCAGTAAAAATAATTAGAGCAACCGACGAGCTTAAATCAACTAATTAAGTATTATCTGACTCAGAGATTTTATTAAATAGTCGACTCAGAAACATTTTTGGATACTCTCAATTTGGACCCGTTAGCTTACTAACTAATAGTTATATTAGTAAAACTATTGTTGTTTGGTTTAAAAAGAAAGAAAACAAGGATTTGTTATAAAGAGGGAAAAGAAGAGAAAGTTGGTAAGAAGAAAGAAAAAGGAAAAGAAAGAAAGAAAGGAAGAAAGGGAAGAGAAGAGAAAGAAGAAGGAAAACCTAAGAAGAGGGAAAGCTTGGATCATCACCATTCTCCATCAATCTTCACCAAACTCCTATTCATTGTCAAGGTGGGTTCTAGTTTGAAACCCTTACTTATAGAAATTCTTGATTTAAGAGTTAGGTTACGTTTTGAGGAAATGATAAAATTGATAAGTCGAAAGTTTAAACGGTTAAAACATGTTAGAAATGAAGTATATTGGTTGTTATATGCATATAATCATGTTTTGTTGATGATTTAACTGGTTGGTGATGTTTATATGAGATTTTGGAGTTTAGAAGTGATTTTCAGGTTTTATAGCAGGTACAATTGATTGTAGCAGAGTGAAAATCGATTGCACCATAGTCCAGAAACGTTTTTTTAAAATCCAGGACTGTGCAATCGATTGCACCCTGTAGTTTTTTCAAAAATGAAATTGAAACGGGCGTATCTTTTGAACTGTAACTCTGATTTGACCCCCGTTCGAAGCATTGGAAAGATATATCAAAGCTCTATTTGATGGAAGGAAGAAATATTGTTTTATATGTGAAATTAAATAATTTGTGAGATTAATTAATTTGTGATATTTATTAATGTGTGAGATTAATGGAAATAATGTTAATCTCATATCTTTTGCCTCGGGTGTCCGTTTTAGCTCTTCCATATATCGAATTGAAGCTAATAATATGTTATATCTTATGAGATCGAGAAATATTATTTTGAGCCTACTTTTACCTGACTTTTCCAATTAACTATGATTATGTAAAGAGAAGGAATTATGGTATTAATCTAGTTGTGGATTATGTGTTAACCATGAGAATTGGATGGGATTAGAGACAATGAGATTATTGTGAGAATTGTTTAATGGTGGTAATTGAATTAAAATGTTAGAATTATATGTTTAAGAACTATATAAATAAAAGCATCAAGAATGGAGAAAGAGTGAGGAAACCTTACTTTAAACCAATAGTGTGGCCTAGTATTGTGACTAGGGTGTGTGAGATGTATAACTTGAGAGGTAGGTAGGATTACCCTAGGTTGATACAAAACTGTACTAGAGATGTAACAATGCTTATATGTTGATACTCGAATAGTATCCCCGTGCTAAGTAGTTATGTTAGGATGGAGGTTTTGTTTCCATCGCGTTATAATCCTAATTTAATTATGCTTTGCTCGTGTCGGGATCTCACGAGGTGGGACGGCCGAGAAACATAATGGATGACCATGACCCGTCCTCGTCCTGGTGTGGCTGGGAGGGGAAAGTATCCATTAGGATAAGTAATGAGTGACCCGTGCTCGTCCTTGTGTGGCTGGGCGAGGAAAGTTACTTTGTGGCGAGGTACCGTGACATGTGCTCGTCCTTGTGTGGCTGGGCAGGGAAAGTACCTTAGGTAGATAATGAGTGACCCGTGCTCGTCCTTGTGTGGCTGGGCAGGGAAAGTTATCTATAGGTAGATAATAAGTGGCATGCGCTCTTCCTTGTGTGGCTGGGCGGGGAAAGTTATCTATACGTTGAGGATCGAGTGACCCGTGCTCGTCTGCTACAGCTATGGCTGGGCGGGGAAAGATGCCTCTAAGAACCTTGTGTATGCTCCGTTTTGTGTACTTTGATGTCTCTAGCTTTATGTGAACTCGAAGTCTAGGTTCTTCCCGACTTAAGTGATGTTTTGATTGAACCCTTGGAGCCGAGAGAACTCTATGATAGGGAATCCACTGAGATGTTGTTATCTCACCCCACTATTGTTGTTGCTTTTCGGGTTTCTTTTGCAGGTTTGTTTTACAAGTGGAGCTATGCTCGAGATGTTTCAAGTGAAGCATAGTTTTAGTCTTCTGCTGTGTATTTCTGCATCTTTGTACAATAATGGATATTGAATTGATCATAGTGTTTTTATTTTAGTATGATTTCCATGTCTTGTACCATTGTTGTATAGGATTTTAGAATCGATCAAGAATGTGAATTATACTAGTAGGCATTTATGATGGTGTCAGTACCAAAATAACACTTGTATGATATTATTCTAGATATATATTATATGGGTCTTATAGTTGGTATCAGAGCAGGTCGTATCCTCGACCTGGCCTTGAAACATCATAAGTAAATATTTCCTTCCTCTTAAGTGTGTCTTGCTAGCGTGGTTCTTAATATTATATTATGTAGTATTGGGCCTGATCAACCTAATGCTACGTATGTGATAGGTAAAATCATGGTTGTGTGACCATGAGGACTATGAAGTGTTGTCGTTACTTATGCTGTGAGAGTAGGCTCAAGCTAAGAGTTAGCCGAATGAGCTCTTGTCAACTCATTTGGAGTCTTCTTAAGAGTTTTACTTCCTGTAACATGGAGTTGCATAGTAGTATGTTGTTAGAGAAATCCTTTGGAATGGATAGAATCTGAAGGGTACATATGTTTGTAGTAGGAATGGTCAGTGTATCAAGGAATATTTAAAATCACTGGTGGATCAGTATTGGTCACTTGTATGGACAAATGTTTTGAGAAATCTCATACCACGAAAATAGAGGATGCTTTATGGAACATGTGACGTAGGTTCAAGAGTGAGATAATTGTTAGTATTTCGGTTCTAAGATCGTGGTGGCATCATAGATGAATGAGAGTACTTCAAGGAATATATTCGGATAATATCTTACATATGGATAGAAGTTACAGGTAAAGAATGTTTGTTTACTTATGGGAACCTAAAGTTGTGGTGAAATGTGAAGAGAAACACAAGGATTTGATTACACGTTTCAAGTGAGTCATGTATACCCTGAACGAAGAGTAGAAGACTAGAGTTGCGTATCCGGTTGTGTCCGAAGGGAAAAAGTTTAGAGTGATGCATCAGGGTGTTATATTTAGTAGGGGATCAATTCGGTAAGTGTTGAAATTACCCAAGGAATAGTATAAGGTGTAGTGTCGAAGAAAGAACAAGCTTTATTTAGTGACTTGAGGCGTATTTGGTATGGACTATATAAGGTTGTGATAAGTGGTAAAGTAATCCCTAGTTTCGGGAGAGTTCTAGTAAGATGAATTATGTTTGAGTATGAGAGGATTACCGCAGAGCGTGGAGTCAACACGATATGGAAACGATATTAGCAGTGCATTATGAGAATGTGTTAACAGAATGTATTTTTGGACGAATGTAAAATGGAGTTTTTGAGATGTTGTTGGAACTAAAGCTAAGGAAGTGTAATCAATGATGGTTCGCCCATTAGGACTCTGGTAGTGTGATTGCTATATGCGTAGAATCGTTTGTTAGTATGTTTGTAACCTTTGGGACGTGATTGGAATAAGTTTGGGAGGTTTAGGTAGCAATGAAAACCAGAATTGTGTTTCTGTGTTTGAAGTGATCGGATTACCCTCTGGGTAGTACCCGATTATAGAATTGTGTTACTAAGATCTCTTCCGGCTAATGGAAGTTAAGTCTTGCATGGAGTAATCGGTTACCCTCCTGGTAGTGACCGATTACCATTGTTAAGTTTTGAAAATTGGATCTTGCTAAGATGCATACATTTTAACTAGAGTGCCCGATTGAAGCGTTATTGGTACTGATAGGAAGTTGTGGAGACATTCTAGGAAATGGTTAGTAGAGGATAAAAGAACCCTAATTAATACGTAAGTAGAGATATCGAAGGTCTTTCAGAGGAATGCATTACCTCAGTTTTCAGGTGTAAGGAAAACACATGTACTTGTGAACAATCTGAATATTTGGAATATACCTCAAGTGGGATTAAGAATGTTGTTATTTTAATTCTTGCTAAGGAATTCAAGAGAGAGGACAACATTGTGTACTAATAAGTGAGATTTCCAATGTTTGTTTACCCGATAGGGATTGTGTGTTGGATTTATTTATGGACAAGCCGAGTGTTAGCTTGCGACTGAAACCCTTTTGATGTCGTCATTGTCGTCTTCCTACTAACGTCGTTGTACGAGTGGAATCAAACTATTCCATTGAGTATTTGTGTTGTGACAGTAACAAAATGGTAGTTATATGTAAACACCCCAAATTTGCCCTCACTTCTTCTCACACCATGGATTATGATCTCATTTTGCATAAACATCTCATTGCATCTCACATTGCATAAACAACTTCGTCAAATCATTGCAAGACTGCACAATTAGGGTTTTGTGATTAGATGAATCTTAGAAGTGATCTGAGCAATCTCTGAGACCTTGAAGCATGCCAAGAGTGTCCATGAGGGGTCTATGGTCTTATTATATCTCCAAGGATGATTGGAAGTCACAAAATGTCAAAGGATTGCACAGAAGTCCAGGCAGAGCTAGTGTTTTCCTGCACAGATGACCAAAAATAGGGTTTCGGGTTTGAGGCCCTTAGCCTCAAATTTTTTGGTCACTCTTGATTCTAATGGTCTTAATATTTTATGAAGAGCATGTGTACCAAATTTGATGAAGAAATTCACCGTGGAAGTCATTTGATCATTGGGTAACCTCTTGAGCAAGTAAAGTCAAAATCAGGGCATCTGAGGCCTCTATCAAGGGTACCAAAGGGCCATCATCATCATTTTGAGTCTCTATGATCTTTATTTGATCATTGAAGTGGTTGGAAGTTCACAAAGTTGAAGAATTTTGAGCCAAATGCAAACTTGCTATTTTTGGAAATGACTTGTAATGGAAATTTCCATTTTGGGAAAGATATTCAACCTATTCTTTCATGACCAAAAATGCTTCAAATGAAATTTTTTCAAACATGAAAGTTGTAGATTATGTCTTCCCATTTTCAAAAAGTATAAGAACATGTATTAATTCATCCTAGAACTCAAGATATGGCTTTTCAAAGTTGGCAAAAATCCTATAATTTTCAAGTGTGCACTAAAGAGGGTTTTTGCAATTCCACTTGCCAAGCCATTTCATGACCTCTAATCAACTTCTAAACATCATACCAACATAATGCAACACATTTTGATCAATATTGCACCAAAAATCACAAGTCTACATGCCTTGCTTCTCTAGAAAGTTCAAAGGGGGAAATTTACAAAATGCATTGAAACTCTTCATCCACTTGTTACAACTCACATGTTTCAATCCAAGGGCTCACCATGAACCATTATGAAGCAAGACATGCCATAGAACCACTCCTTCCATGACCCATGCTCATAGTATAACCAATGTTGACTTTTTGCAAAAACAACCATACCAATCACACTATGCCACCAACAACTCTCTGGCCAATCAGAACATCATATACAAACATTATGGACTCCATTTCATACAACACATTGGCTTGAATCATCCCATAACTCAAGAATCCAAAAATCACTCAAGAACTTTATATCTTCAAATCTGATCACACAAGCCACAAACCTCAAAACAAACTTCACCAGTCATCTCCAAATGGTCTAAGGATCACAAAGCACCCTTTAAAAAGCCTTGAAACATAGCCAAACAAAAACATGATTCCTGGTGCAGACGAGTTGTATCTCTCAAACCAAGCCATATAAACTTGTTCTAAGCATTGCAACATCATCAGGGAGTTCATTGGAGGTGGATTGAACAAAGAAAGAGGCCAGAAAGCTTCATCTCAGGTAGTTCATCCTAACTTTTTTTCCATAAGCTTTGTTTTATGTTTTGGAAATGTTCCCCATGCTCCCCTGATCACACTGCACTTGTTGTTTTTGAAAATGGTGAAGAAACGAGCATGAACCGTATCTCTGAAATTTTAACCTAGAAAAATGTTTGGTTTGATTAATGAGATTGATGAAAAATAAATTGTTTTTGGGGCTGGATTCGTGTTTAGGGAGGTTCATAGATCATTTCTTGAGATTTTGGTAGTGTTTCATGGCCTATGGTGGAAGTTGGGATGAAGGTTGGCCGGAGAAGACGACCGGAACATTGGTTCCGGTCGCCTGAAGTTAATTAGGGCTTAAGTTTGATTAGTTGCCCAATTCACTTGTGGCCTTAGAATATTGATTAGGGTTAGTGTAGGAACGGCCCAGATTGCACGTATTAACTTAATCCTGATTAATTAATTATAAAACAAATTAATTAGCCAAAATGAATCCTGACCCTTCAAACACGCGCGCAGTCAACCAGGTCCCCCGAGGTTCAAATCTAGACCATTAGATCAACTTACTTTTCATTTATTTCATTTTATTTTCATTTTATTGCATTTCTTTTGTTCTATTTATTTAAAATATCAAAACACTTTCAAAAAATCTCATTTTCTACATTTTTGTTTCAAATAATTTTCTTTACTAAAAAACATTTTTTATTTTAATATTTTTCATTAAAAAGTATTTTTAAAACATTTAAATGTTTTATTTAATTAATTAATTAATTTTAATTAATTAAATATACATTTAGGTTTCTAAAAATCACCAAAAAATCATGAAGCATCCATAAATATTTTGATCAATTTACAAACTCACCACACAAATTTCTTTTTAGGTTTGATCACATTTTCACAATTATCTTTGAATTAGGGTTCTTAAAAAGTTAATTTTCTAACCCTAACTTTGAAAAATATTTTCTAGTCAACCCTAATGAGTTTGTAAATGGTTCTTTTTTGCATTTGATCACTCTTTGCATGTAGTATCTAGGATATTTATCTCATATTTTTATCTTGCATTTTCAATTTGTTTAGCATTTGTTTTGAAGAATCACCCAAAAACCCTAGCAAACTTAGAAAAACCATAAGTAGACCTTGGTATAGCTTCTGACCTCCACCTTTGGTGAGTGTTCTTGAGAGTCCCTAGGGTTCATTTGATTGTATTTTCAATTTTTTCTCATGAGTATTTCTTCTGTTGTGGCCATATGCATCATGCTTTTCATAAAACCCTAATTTTGCATCTTCATTTGCATTCTTCATTGCATATCATGAACTTATGAATTTGCCACGCCATTCCATTCTTTTGTATGTTATCTTAGACATCTTATGACATGTTTTAAACATTGATTGATCACTGTTGCATCATTTTGGCATGCTTTGCATTCATTTTGTTTCATGAACTTCTATGTGTTTTCATGCTCCTAACATGCTCCATTTGCACTCATTCTCTTGTATGATAATATACATGACATGTTTATGCCTTTTCATCATTTCATACACCATTTTCATTGCATTTACACTTCTGGTTGTGGTCTTTGCACCTTCATATGCTTTGTTTCCTTTTCCTTTAGCATTTGCATTTTATGCATCTTGTGCTACTTTCAGGAACTTTTGGTAAGTTGTCTGGGAGGTGGATTTGCCTTCACCTCCCACCTCTTCTTTCCTTTACATTTGCATCCTTTAATTGTCTTTGGAGTGACCCTTATTCACTTGTGTTTATCTTTCTCCTTTCTTTTCTCCTAAGTTACTTATCTTCTTCAGGAAGTAAGTAACTTATTCTCTCCTCCCTTCTCTTTTCATCTGCTTCCCTTCCTTGGTGGCCTTAAAGATATTTTCTCTTAAGCCTCACAAACCATAGGATATCCAAGCATGATAATTTTTAGGGTTGTGTATAGTTTCCCCTAGATTTTTACCTATGAGTCTCCTTGAGTCTCTCTTCTTATCTCTTAATCAGAGGCTAAACTCTTAAAGCTTTAGGACTTTGGAATTAGGGTTATGCCCGTATCCTTATCTTAGGATGGAGTTTATAACTTTAATCCTTAGTGTTAAGCCTTTAATTTGTTTACACCTCTTAATTAAAACACATTAATAATCACTAAGACTTTATCTTGTAACTTGGGCCTTACATTAGGGTTCTATCTCTTCCTTATGGTTAAGAGGCACTAACCCTAGTGTTTAATGAACAAGTCCCCCTCAAGTTGTCTTATAAACCATAAAATCCACTTCTTAATCTCACCCTTTAAATAAAATCCATTTAATAAAGGTTTGTTATATAATGAATTTAATCCCTAACCCTGTATTAAGTTGAGGAGTCTTTCTCAGCTTAAGTGTTCTCATCTATCATCCTTCTCTTAGGATGGTATAATGAGTTCACTGATCCTTGATTGGAGATTAAACTCATTAATTAACACTAAACAAAAACCCAAAAACATCTTAATAATCACAAGTAGGTTAATGATCTTAATCTTTCATCATTAAGGTAATTAAGTTGAGATGCTTATCTCACACTTAAGTAGGCTCATTATTCCTAATCAGGGGTGATATAATGAGTTTACGACCCTTGATTAAGGCTTAAGCTCATCATCTTATACAAAACACCAAAAACAATAAAAAACTGAAAACACAAAAACAAATAATAAATGTCTCCTCCGGGATTCTTTTCTCATCACACTCATTCTATAAACGAGAACTCGCTACTCCCGTCTAATGCAAGACAGCTAGCACTCGAGCCAGACGAGTCACACACTTGAGCATAGACAAGCAAGCCGTTCACAGCAAATCATTCCAGTCTCTTTGAGTCGAACTACGGTGTTCTGACTTCCTCATTGCACGAGAGGATACGTAGGCATAACTTAACAGTTATCAAACAAAAGTCTCTTTGTCATCCCCCTCCTTCCAGCTTTCTTTTAAAGCCTCATTCCTGAGCATGCACCCTCTCTATTGCACTTACACACTGTACATTTTCTCCCTAGCTTTCTATACACAGTCAGCACATATACACTACCCCTTTTAAGCACAATCTTGTAAGTGTGGATCCCGTCGAGTACGATGGACGATCTGGGTGCTAATACCTTCCCAGGTCGTAACCAATCCCCTTTCTCAGTCTCTCTGGTTCACAACCGTCTTATCCACACCCTTCCAGGTTTAAGCAGCATTACCTTTCCTTCGGGATAAAAATGCCTAGCTGGCGACTCTATTCAACCTTCAACCTCCAACATCACCGACAGTTCGCGTCTGCACCGGGGATGTTAAGTCTTTTTGGGAGCGACTCCTTGGCGACTCTGCTGGGGAAGTATGCAACTAGGGCTTTTGGTTCTTTTTATGGGTTTCTCCTAGCGCTTGTTTGATTTGTGTTTATGGGGGTATTATGTGCTATGTGTGCTTTTTGTTTATTTTCTTTATTTATTGCTTTCTGTACAACTTTATTTATCGCTTTCATTTACTGTTTTTATGCATTTCATATTATTATCATATCATATATGTGCTGGATTTGTTGGTTTGCCTCGGTGGGAGGGGTATTCCAGTGAGAAAGGTCCAACACAAAGGCCTGAGTGACAGACATAGGATTAGAATGGCTTCATATTCTTTCCCATTCCATTTCGGTCTGGTGCGGGAATATGAAACACGGTTCAGACATGGGTTTCTTCTTGAGAACTCTGTGCTACGGGTTTCCTGTTGTACTAGGGCTATCTGGGAAGCCTGCTAAGTCTGGATGACCTTTTAGATGACCTTCAACATCTGAGGTGAATTAGAAGAGGGTCCTTTATGATTAATGTAAACACTGTACCTCCGGGTTAGAAGTGTTTACACTTCTCATAATAGATCCAAGTCTGAGGATCCTTGTTCTAGAACAATACTTGTGAGTGGGTGGGGTTGTTTACAGGTTTGCAGGAACCCTTGGCCTCAACATACCCTGTTACTAATATTGTTAAGGTTATACTGATTATGGACTAATTCCTTCATAACCCTGGACTTGTGGCTCTTTATTTGAGTCCCCCACCTGGTTACTGGTTCTCAGACCTTCATCCGGACTTATGAACACTCATGGACCCTATCAAAAGCAAATGACAAATCCAGCACCTGATCACAAACCCTTGCATATCATTCTGCGTACATCATACTGCATCATTTTAACATTTGTCTATTTGTTTTATAGGGTATCCACATCATCTTTGGTTTGGTTTTGACTGTTCTTCTGCTCAGCCATCTTCATCAGTTATCTTCATCAGAGATCTTCTTCAACTGATATCTTCTCCAGTGGTCTTCATCAGTTATTTTCTTCAGTTATCCTCATCAGCATCCATTGTCAGTATGGATTCAACCAGGAAGAGCAACATCACATACCATTTCTTTGAGTACCCTTTGGCAGGCATCAGGCCGATTCAGGCTCTCATCACTCCTGATCATGTCCCTTTATTCAGAGAACATTATGGTGGTATTATGGACATGATCATGGACTTGGATGCATCACAGAGGAGCATGATTCACACATGTCTCTGGTTCTATGACCCTCCTCTAAGATGTTTCACTTTCCCAGGCTTTCAGATAGGTCCTTTGTTGGAAGAGTTTTCTATGTTGTTAGGTGTCCCTATCAGAAGAGGAATCCCTTTCAACCCTGAGATGACTACTCCTAGGAATGAAGACATAGCTAAGGCTCTGCATTTGGAAACCACCATCATTGATCAGCATATGGCTACCAAGGCTGGAATCCCAGGCCTCCATTTGGATTTCTTAATCACCCAGGCCACCAACCATGCTGCAACAGGGAAATGGGAAACTATTTGTGCTCTCCTGGCTCTTAGTATATATGGTATCATCTTGTTTGCAGACGAGCCTAAGTTTGTAAGCAAGAATTCTATCCACATCTTCCTATTGAAGAATCCAGTTCCTACCTTGTTAGGAGATTTCTACTACTCAGTGCATCAGAGAAATGAGAAACATAGGGGAAGACTAGTCAGATGTTGTGCACCTCTCTTCTACTGTTGGTTATTGAGACACATGCCGAAGACAGAAGCTTTCCTGAATCCTCATCAGTCAAGGAATTGGGATAAGAGAATGATTGCCCTTACTTCAGAAGACATCAGGTTGTGTACTCAGAGCACCAAAGGCAGGGACATAATTACAAGCTGTGTATAGTATCCTAATGTACCTCTTATTGGAATGAAGGGTTGCATCAACTACAATCCTTTTCTTTTCAAAAGACAGTTAGGGTATGCCCTAGTACATCCACCAAGAGAGCAAGACTTAGCAGAGACCCTTTACTATGATGTTCATAATAATCATGCCATCATCCGACAAGCAGCCTGGGCTTGGGATAACATACAGACTAAAGGAACTGCCATTTTGGGGAAGTGCAACAACATAGCTTCAGCTCAGTACATTGATTGGTCTCGCATCATAGGACATATCACTCGCATGCCATTCACCTTGGAAGATGTTCCAGGGCCATCATTAGTAAAGCCCATAGCTATAGTGTGTCTGGAGGAATTTGAGAAGTTGAAAGAGAGGAATACCCAACTTTCTGAAGCCCTGAAGAAGACCCTTTGGGAAAGGAATGACGTTCGTCTGGACATTGAGAGATTAGAAAAGCTCCGAATCGAGCATGTGACTAAGATAGAGAAAACAGAGGACTTCATCAGAAAAGCCAGAGCAGGGGAATTGGTATTGAAGAATGCTTGCAAAGAAGCCAAGATTCAGAAAGCCAAAGCTGAGCATTATTTGGAAGAGAGTCAGGCTAGGTGGGTCAGGATCACTGAGGCTTGTTTGCAAGAGGATTAGAAGAAACAAGCTAAAATAGAGCAGTTGGAAGCTAATGAGAAGAAGAGTCAATAAGCACTCCTAGCAGCACAGAAGGAAATCTCCGAGTTGAAATTCCGGGCAGGGATAAAGAGATCAAAGGACCAAGACAAGTACCAAAAGTTGACAAGTTCCATTGCAACCAGAAACCTTCTTAGCAAGACCATCACAGAGCATCTGGTTGGACCAGTAACTGATGCTCTCCTAAAGGAAGTGAAGGAGGATGACTTTAGGCTGGATGTTTGATTCTTTTGGTTGTATTTTAATTCTCATGGTGATTTTGTTGTATTGCTTGGCTTAATTGTATCTTGACCCACCATGGGAGCTTGTTGTAATCATAAACTATGTGTCTTTTGCATTTATAATATATGGTTTATGTATTACCTGGATTTTCTCTTGGACTTCATTTCTCTTCAACATCTTCATTCCCTGAGGCCTGGAAGGTCAAAACCAAAGAGCCAAACCGGATACCCTTGGAAGAAAAATAGACATATTGCATTGCATACTAACCTCATTCTTTGTTTTGTAGGTATTTTGGTTGTTGTTTTCTCACTTTGCTGTTGATTCAGGAAACATTGCTCGTAGGAGGGTTTTTCCCATCAACAGAGTTCACCGATATCCAACCAGAAACAACCTTCCGAGCTTACAGATGGACCAAGTTCAACAAGATTTGACTGACGTTAGAACTCAGATGGATAATGAGAGTACTGAGATGAGGGCTCAGATGAACCAATTCATGGCAGTAATGACTGGGTTGGCTCAGAGCCATGAAAGATTAAGAGAGTTAGTCGGGCGGAAAACTCCAGAAGAGAATCATCCAGGTACAGGAGGTACTAGTAACAATGATCATGGGCAGCCGCGAACAAATCCGCCATAGTTTGGGCCCCACCTCAATCTTGAAGTTAATGTTGTTGGAAAAACCCAAGGAAATGCAGGAGGTCGTGTTCTACAAGAAGATCCTCAGGATGAACAGTTCACAATAATTGGTGCTGGGGATGAAGCCCATGATCGTCGTCTGGACAAAATAGCAGAGAAGCTAAGATCCTTGGAATCCCAAAACTCTTTGGGATTTGACGTAATGGACATGGGATTAGTGGAAGGAGTAAGGATTCCTCATAAGTTCAAGCCTCCATGCTTTGAAAAGTATAATGGTACCTCCTGTCCTCGTACCCACCTGCAATCTTTTCTGGGGAGATTAAAGGCATATACCATGGATGAAAAACTGTGGATGTTCTACTTTGAGGATAGTTTGACCGGGGCATCCCGTGAGTGGTATTATCATCTATCCAGGGCTACAGTCAAGAATTGGAAGGACTTAGCCGAAGCTTTCATACGCCAGTATCAGTACAACCTAGATATAGCTCCCAATAGAACCCTCCTGATGGGCATGTCTCAGTCTTCAAGAGAAAGCTTCAGGGAATATGCCCAAAGATGGAGACATCTTGTTGCTGCTGTCCAGCCTCTGATGTCAGAAAGAGAGATGGCTGACATGTTTATGAACACATTGCAAGGAACATACATTAACAAACTTGCTGATTTCTCTTCCACCAGTTTTGCTGATGTAGTTATAGATGGTGAGAGAATTGAGAGACTTTTGAAGATGGGAAAAATCTCTGACAACGGTTCTAGTTCCAACAATTCCAGAAAACCTTTCTCCAGACCTCGTAGGGTAGGTGAAACTAATTCAGTTCATATGGGCAGAGGTAGGCCTCAATACATGCCAAGATCAGTGGCTGCTGTCACCATTCCTGCTCCAACACCTCAACAACAATATCCTCAACAACCACAACACCTCCCACAACAACAACAATTTCCTCAACGGAGATCTTACAACAACAACAATCAACAACAACGTCCTTTCCAACAAAGAACTTCACAAATCAACCGGGTTATCGATCCCATTCCGATGCCCTATGCTGCCTTACTTCCACAATTAGTGAAGCTCAATCTGATCGAATTGAGGACTCTGGCTCCACAAGATCCCCAGAACCTCCCAAGAAACTATGATATCAACGCCAGGCATGCTTTCCACTCCAATGCACCTGGCCATACAACAGAGAAATGCAGGGCCTTACACATGAAGGTTCAAGATTTGATTGATTCTAAGGCAGTCAACTTTACACCCCCTCCAAGTGTTACCAAGAATCCTATGCCTAGCCATGGTGGGCCTAGGATAAATGCCATTGAGGAGGATCAAACAGTAAGCCTAATTGACAGTGTTGCAAGTATTCAAACACCTCTAGCCGAGGTTAAAGCCCAACTTTTGAAATGCCAAGTGTTTCTGGGCTGTGAGGCCCATTACGAGGCTTGCAAGATTTCTACCAACGGTTGTGCAAATTTAAAGAACGATATCAACAATCTTATCAAAGAAGGCATTTTACAGATCACATCAACAACCATTCCTCCTACAACACCAACACACATAACAAATATCACTCCTACAACTTCAACAACAATCATTCCAACAAATTCTTCTACAACATCAACAACCATCCCTTCTTCAACTTTAACGGACATCAGTTCAACACATCCTTCTACATCAACAACAACCATCAATGAGGACATTTCCACATTTACCATTTACTTTCACCCGACAACAATCCATGTTCCAGATTCTTTCAACAACTCACATCAACATCTCCATCAACATCAGCAACTTTCATCACCTGCACCATCTCCAGTCAGACCTCCTGTTACAATTTATTATGACCCACAAACTGTCACGACTCCTTCTTCCACATGAATCAGTCCGGTGACCATCACGGTACCTGGACCAATTCCATATGATAGTAGCAGCGCCGTGCCTTGGCACTATGACTCAGATCTATATTGCGACGGAAAGAAAGTCACTTTTGACTCTTCAACACCACAGATTGATAATGTCGGGGGAGGCGGAGGCTTCACTCGAAGCGGACATCTCTTCGCGTCACAGCTCCCAAGAGTTAATACTAAAGCAGAAGCTGCTTCCAAAGAAAAAGGCAAAGGTGTGATGCCTGAAGAACCAATTACCAAGGAAGCTCAGAAGACATCCTTTAACCAGGATGTGGACGAATTCATGAGAATGATCAAGAAGAGTGACTATAAAGTTGTGGACCAGCTCCATCAGACACCCTCCAAAATCTCCATATTATCATTGCTCATGTGTTCCGAAGCTCACAGGAATGCACTTCTCAAGGTCCTGCATGCAGCGTACGTGCCGGAGGAGATTACAGTTAATCAGCTGGAAATGGTGGTTTCAAATGTCAATACTAGCCATGGGCTAGGTTTCCCTGATGCTGATCTGACTACGGAGGGCCGTGACCACAATAAAGCTTTACATATCACCTTGGAGTGTAAAGGTGTTGTTCTTTCTCATGTCTCGGTTGACATTGGGTCATCTCTCAATGTCATTCCAAAGAAAGCCTTGGTCAAAATGGAGTATGATGGTCTTGCACTTCGTCCAAGTAACCTGGTTGTGAGAGCCTTTGACGGTTCTAAAAGATCGGTTCTTGGAGAAATTGAGCTGCTTGTGGTCATTGGCCCACAGATCTTCAAAACTATCTTCTACGTGATGGACATTCAGCCTGCCTACAATTGTTTGTTGGATCGACCATGGATTCATGCTGCTGGCGCCGTAACGTCAACCCTTCACCAGAAGTTAAAATACGAATGGGAGGGCTAAGTTATCACAATCTGTGGGGAGGAGGATATCTTTGTCAGTTATCTAGCTACTTACAAGTACATTGAGATGGATGGGGAGATCCATGAGACGATGAGTCAGTGTTTTGAGGCCCTCAATGTCAATGAAGCAACAGATGAAGTGTCTGGTACTTCAATCTCTTCTTACAAGCAAGCTCGGAAGGTTGTTGGAAACAGGAATGCCCAAGGCTGTGGCAAGCTGCTGCAACTTCAGATCAAGGAAGACAAGTTCGGTTTGGGTTACAGACCATCCTGAAAGGTCCAAGAGGAGGTTGTTGAAGCTACCAACTTTATCAGTAGGGGTATGCTGACCTCGAATGCAATCAACAATGTGGAAGACGAGGATGAAAGCGACTTCAAACTGGAAATCTGGATTCGTCCAAGAGTCCCAGGCCAGCAAGTCCTCAACTGGTCTTCCCAGGAAATTATAAGGATTACTGGTGCAGAGTAATTAGTATTTCCTATTTAAGCATGCATCAGGTCTTGCATATTTCCCAAGGTGTCATGACTCATTTTCTAATAGGTCCATGCATGTATTTTGTGCAAATGAATGATTAATGAACAATGGAAATCTTTTGCAAACAATTTTTTCTCGCTCACTATCTTTTCATTTTCTGTTATTTTCGCACAAAACAATAAATGGTAAAGTTTTTCTTAATAAACTTCATTCACCTTTTTTCTAAATAAGATAAAATCAAACACTAAAATGAACAAATCTCAACCCTTGCAGAGATAATCCTCTAGATTGCACCGACAACGACACCGATATGACCTCGTATGACTTCGACAATCCGATTAATCAAGCAGATGAAGGGGTTGATGAAGACTATGATTTTCCTGAGGAATTGGCCAGGTTGTTAAGACAAGAGGGAAAAGTGATTGCTCCTCATCAGGAGGAAGTTGAAACTGTCAATCTTGGTACCGAGGAAGATGTGAAAGAGGTGATTATCGGGGCCAGTCTGCAAGCTCCAGTGAAAGAACAACTCATCAGTATGCTTCGAGAGTATGTTGATGTGTTCGCTTGGTCTTATAGAGATATTCCGGGTCTGGATATAGACATTGTCATGCACAGGCTGCCATCGAAAGAAGATTGTCCGCCAGTTAAACAAAAGTTGCGCCGTACTCGCCCGGACATGGCCATGAAGATCAAAGAGGAAGTACAAAAACAGTGGGACACCGGTTTTCTCGCTGTAACTAGGTACCCGTCGTGGGTTGCAAACATTGTACCCGTACCTAAGAAGGATGGCAAGGTGCGTATGTGTGTGGATTACCGTGATTTGAATAGAGCAAGCCCGAAATATGATTTCACATTACCTCACATTGATGTTTTGGTAGATAACACAACTCAGTTCTCGGTATTTTCCTTAATGGAAGGATTTTCTGGATGCAATCAGATTAAAATGTCACCTGAAGACATGGAGAATACAACTTTCATCACGCCTTGGGGAACATTCTGTTACAAGGTAATGCCATTTGGTCTGAAGAACGCCGATGTAACATATCAACGGGCTATGGTAACATTATTCCACGACATGTTCCATAAAGAAATTGAGTGTTATGTGGATAATATGATTGCCAAGTCCCTTACAGAGGAAGATCATCTGGTGAATCTGCTGAAATTGTTCAAGCACCTAAGGAAGTATCAGTTGAAGTTGAACCCAAACAAATGCACATTCGGGGTACGTTCTGGTAAGCTGCTGGGTTTTATTGTGAGTGAAAAAGGAATTGAGGTTGATCCCGATAAAGTCAAAGCTATTCAGGAAATGCCTGCACCTAAGACTGAGAAAGAAGTTCGAAGGTTCTTAGGAAGATTGAACTACATCTTGAGGTTCATATCTCATCTCACTGCAACCTGCGAACCCTTGTTCAAACTGTTAAGAAAAGAGAAAACAGTCAGGTGGAATGATGATTGTCAAAGAGCTTTTGACAGGATCAAAGAGTATTTGCAAGAACCTCCAATTCTCATGCCTCCAATCGAAGGAAGACCTCTAATCATGTACCTGACAATATTAGAAGTGTCGATGGGGTGTGTGTTGGGCCATCATGACGAGTCTGGTCGAAAAGAGTATGCAATATACTACCTAAGCAAAAAGTTTAGCGAATGTGAACAACGTTATTCACTGCTCGAGAAAACTTGATGTGCTTTAGCATGGGCTGCTTGCCGACTAAGACAGTATATGTTGACTCATACTACCTTATTGATCTCAAAGATGGATCCAGTCAAGTACATATTTGAGAAGCCAACACTTACCGGAAGGGTCGCAAGATGGCAAATGATTCTAACAGAATATGACATTCAGTACACCTCTCAGAAATCCATCAAGGGCAGTGTATTGTCTGACTATCTGGCTGAGAAACCCATTGATGATTACCAGCCTATGAGATTTGACTTGCCTGATGAAGACATCATGTTCTTAAAAGCATAAGATTGTGAAAAGCCTATTCACACTAAAGGGCCTGACCCAGAAGAAGCATGGACTATGATGTTCGACGGGGTAGTGAATTGCAACGCTCATGGAATTGGTGCAGTGCCTATTACACCCAAGGGAGTCCATATGCCTTTCTCAGCAAAACTCACCTTTGCCTGCACTAACAATGAAGCAGAGTAAGAAGCTTGTATCATGGGTCTTGAGGAAGCCATTGACCTCAGGATCAAAACCTTGAATGTATTCGGAGATTCAGCTTTGGTAATCAACCAGACCAACGACAAGTGGTACACTCATCAGGAGCATCTGATTCCCTACCATGACTATACGAGGAGATTGTTGACCTTCTTCACAACAGTCAAGCTTGAATACATCCCTCGAGATGAGAATCAATTTGTAGACGCTTTGGCTACCATTTCATCCATGATCAAAGTACAAGCTGCTAATTATGTACCTCGGATTTTGGTATCCAGACTGGACCGACCGACATATGTATTCTCTGTGGACACTGTCACTGATAACAAGCCTTGGTACCATGACATCAAATGCTTCTTGGAAACTCAGACATACCCACCTGGGGCATCGTCAAATTATAAGAAGACATTAAGAAGGCTAGCCGGTAGTTTCTTCCTCAATACCGATGGTTCTTTGTACAAGCGAAACTACGACATGGTCTTGCTCAGATGTGTTGACAAGAAGGAAGCAGACCTGCTAATGCGCGAAGTACATGAAGGTTCTTTTGGTACCCATGCCGGAGGACATGCAATGGCAAAGAAGTTGTTAAGATCAGGTTACTACTGGATCACAATGGATGCAGACTGTTGTGCTTATGCCAGAAAGTGCCACAAATGCCAGATCTACGCAGATAAAGTGCATGTGCCTCTGAATCCTTTGAAAGTGATGTCTTCACCTTGGCCCTTTGCCATGTGGGGCATTGACATGATTGGAAATATTGAACCAACTGATTCAAATGGTCACAGATTCATCCTGGTGGCCATTGATTACTTCACCAAATGGGTTGAAGCAGCTTCATATGCAAACGTCACCAGACAAGTGGTAGCTAGATTTCTGAAAAGAGATATCATTTGTCGATATGGAGTTCCCGAGCGAATCATTACTGACAATGGTTCCAATTTGAACAAAAAGATGATGGTTGAATTACCCTCCTTACGGGTAACGATGGATGTGAAACTGGATGAAGCAGAATGGGTCCGATCTCGATATAATCAACTGGGCCTGATTGAAGAGAAAAGATTAGCAGCTCTCTGTCATGGGCAGTTGTATCAGAAACGAATGAAGAAATCCTTCGATCAGAAAGTCAGACCTCGGGAATACCAGGTAGGAGAGCTTGTTCTGAAAAGACTTCTTCCTCCTTATACAGACCACAGGGGCAAATGGACGCCAAACTACGAAGGCCCATTCATAGTAAAGAAAATTTTCTCTAGTGGAGCACTGATGCTCACTACTATGGATGGCAAGGACTTCCTATCTCCTGTGAATGCAGATGCAGTTAAAAAATACTTCGCATAAAATGACCCGCTGGACATAAAAACAGAATGTAAGTCCAGGAAAAAATAGGGCATCCCGGCGAGACAAAAACAGAATAAAAGACTCGGGCAAAAATAAGGGAAAAACAAAAAAAATGTACACCTGCTGAGTTGAAAAGCCACATCGGACAGCTCAGTCAATAATGGGTATCCTAGTGGATTGAAAACCTGAAAGGGCGATCCACTCAAAATCAGGGAATAAGTGAACAACCGCATTTCTGAATTTGTTTGTATCACTCACATAACATGGCAAGCTTCGAAAGGACAAAGCGTCAGTCAGAATCAGCCTTTTTCGGAAAGCAAGATAAGAAGAGCGTTCAGGTCATACGGGTCATAGCAAAGAAGCTCACTAGAGCGTCATCTTCAGCATTTCCAACACTTTTATTTTCTCAATTTACAGCAATCTCCTCCTTTCAGGGGATTCACTTCTTTGACTGTACTTTCCTATTCAGGGCACACAAATCAATAAAATCAGAATATTCAGTCACACTTTGTTTTTACCTTTTGTTTTTGTTTGCAAAATGTCCAGAGTTCGTAATACAACATTTGCATGAAAACATATAGGCCATTTTCAACAAATGCTTGCAGGAAATATGAATTCTTAAGCAAATCTAAATCCTATGACGGAATCCGGTTGAGGATACCTCGAGACACTTGTGTGTTTCCTTTGTCTTAACATGTTGCAGGTACTCAAGGCATACAATCTTTCACAGGATAGGGCATATCAGGCATTTTCCCCAGCCAAGCCAGCAATCACATCATCAGCAGGACTCCTTGACAGAAGTATTTCCTCGCGAAGTTTTTATCCCCTCAGAGGATCCCTTGAGAAATTCATCAATCCCCCAGCGTATCGCTTGGACGAAGGAGTTACAGCAGATTACTTCCCAGAAGTTCTCTCCTCCCCAAGCAGGAACTCCCGAGCAATGCCCGAACTTCTTTTCCTCCGCAGAGTTGCTAGGATTACTCTCTCCACAGCTAGTCACCAAGACTTTCTCATCCTCAGCTGAGTTGCCAAGGTCTGTCATTCCCCAACAAGTTTCCAAAGTTCTCTTTGTCCTCAACCAGTCGCCAGGACTGTTTTTTCCTGTCGCTCCCAACAAATGAAAATAGATCAGATGAGGGTACAGACGCGAACGGTCGGCGAGAGGGACAATGAGAACACACAGCCGTGAACTCACTGGAGAATGAATAGAGTCGCCAGCTAGGCATTTTTATCCCGGGGAAAGGTAATGCTGCATAGACCTAGAAAGATACGGATAAGACGGTTGCGAACCAGAGAGACTGAGAAAGGGGGTTGGTTACAATCTGGGAAGGTATTAGCACCCAGATTGTCCGCCGTACTCGACGGGATCCACGCTTAAAAGATTTGTGTTTTAAAGGGGTAGTGTCGGTGCAATTTGTGTATAAATGAGCTGGAAAAGGATGTACAGGTGTCAGTGTAAAAGGAGTGTGAAGTGTATAAATGATGTGTCAGTGCAGGACAGGAGTGAAATGCTCAAGATCATGAGGCTAAAAGAATGAGGCTAGAAAAAGGGGGAATATATAGAGACTTTTGTTCGATAACTGTTAAGTTATGCCTACGTATCCTCTCGTGCAATGAGGAAGTCAGAACACCGTAGTTCGACCCAAAGAGACTGAATGATGAATTGACTTGTGAACTGCTTGCTAGCCTATGCTCAAGTGTGTGACCTGTCTGGCTCAGGTGCTAACTGTCTTGCATTAGACGGAAGAAGCAAGTTCTCGTTTATGAATGAATGAGATGAGAAAAGAATCCCGGAGGAGACGATTATTGTTTGTTTTTGAGTTTTCAGTCTTCTATTACTTTTGAAAGTTTGTCATAAGTTAATGAGCTTAAGCCTAAACCAATGGATTTAGTAAACTCATCACATCTTCCCTCTGATTAGGGGTAATGAGAATACCTTAAGTGTGAAGTCAGCTTCTCACACTTAAACACCTTTGATGTAGGATTAAGATCATTAACCTATTTGTGATTATTTAGATGTTTTTGGTGTTTTTGTTTAGTGTTGAGTAATGAGATTAAGCCATAATCAGGGATTAAACAGACTCATTACACCATCCTAATAGAAGGATAATAGATGAGGGTGTTTAAGCTGAGGAAAACTCCTCAACTTAATCCATGATTAGGGATTAAACTCATGACAAAACAAGCCTTTGATTAAGTGGATTTTATTAATGGTATGATGATGAAGTGAGTTTTATGATTTGTAAGACAACTTGTGGAGGACTTGTCCATTAACACTAGGGTTAGTCCTTCTTAACCAATTAAGGAAGAATTAGAACCCTAATGCAAGGCCCAAGTTACAAGTGTGATGTCTTGATGATTATTATGTGAATTGATTAAAAGATTTAAACACATTAAGGGTTTAACACTTAGGATTAAAGTTATACACTCCATCCTAAGAGAAGGATGCAGGCATAAGCTTAATCACAAAGCCTTAAAGCCTTTAGGGTTTAGTCCCTGATTATGAGATGAGAAGAGAAGACTCAAAGATACACAAAGGTAAAACTAAGAGGGGAGACTAATCAAAACCCTAATTCATTGTCATGCTTGGTTGTTCCTAAAGTTTGTGAGGTTTTCAAGAAAGATCTTCAATGGAACCACCAGGAAGCAGATGAAAGGATCAAGAGAAGCAAAGCAACTTGCTTCATTCAAGAAGTCAAGTCACTTGGGGAAAGAAAGTAAGATGAAGAGGAATGAGCAAGCTCAAACTCAAACACAAACAAAAATGCAGCAATGGATGCAAGAGGGATGAAAAGAAAAGTTATGAGAAGTGAAGGCAAATTCACTTCTCAAAGTCACTTACCACCTGAAAGGTTAGAAAAGAAATGCAATGCAATGCAAGATGGGATGAGATGACATGATGAGAAACAAAACCAGAAGCATGTTGATGATGATAATGATGTTATGAGATGCTACAAGCATGAGGCAAGGCATGGAGATGTTCATACAAGATCATGGATGCAAATGAAGCAAGCTTAGAAGCATGGATACACATGAAAAGTTAGGAAGCATACAAAGCATACAACATGGCAAATGCAAGATGCAATGATCAGAGATGCTTCCTATATGTCTTAAGATGTCAAATGAATCACAAGAATGCTTGAAATGCTAAGACAAGTCATGTTATGCAAGAGAATGCAAAAGGGATGCAAAAGAAAGCCCAAAATTAGGGTTCAAGGATCAAACATCAAACAAAAACCCAAAACAGAGGCAAACCCTAAGATAAAAAATGGAAAATGCCATCCTAAGAAACCCTAAACCTATACTAAACCAAGGCCCAAAGGGGAGGTCTCAACTCTTAACCAATCTCAAGTTATGATTTTTCTAAGTTATTAGGGTTTTTAGGGCTCTTAAACAAAAGAAATACCAAACAAATTGAAAATGAGGAAACAAATCATGGCCATTTTACCCTAGAAACTACATGCCAGACACAAAACAAAGCAAAAAGAATCAATGTCCAACTCTTCTCCAATAGGCAGCAATGATTTTTTGAACTTATGATCAAAATAATGCACAAAATATGATTTAATTAAATGAAAAATTCTTAAAATGCATCAAGATCAAAAACGAAATTTGGTTTGAAGGTTGGACAATGTTTCTAAATGTCTTAGAACATTTCATGAATTTTTTTGTAATTTTTAAATACCTAAAAGTATTTTTAATTAATTAATTTCCATTAATCAATTAAAAATAATCTTTTAAATATTTAAAAATACTTTTTTGATGATAAAAAATAAAATGAAAATATTTTTGTGTTTACAAAATTAATAAAACTCAGAGGAAAAAGTTTCATAATTTTAAAACCTTTTTTACTATTTTAAAATAATTATGCAAGTTAATTGAAAAAAAAAATGAATTAAAAATAAATAAAAGGGAAAGTCAAACAAAAGGAAGGCTGGGATGGATCCAGGATTTGAATGCGCTGACTGGCGCGTGAATGGAGGGTCTGGATTCACTCTGGCCAAATTAATTTAATTACGAATTAATTAAAACTTAATTAAGTGGATTAGGGCTAATGAATGAATTTGGGCCATCCAAACCAGCGGGAAGTCAACAAGTCAAGGGGAATCTACGCTCAGAATTCAAACTGACTTAATGACACAGATTAGGGCATAATCACATTCAGGCTGCCGGAGAAGACCTCCGGTCGTCTTCTCCGGCGAGCAACTCCCCTGAAAATCTCCAAAACCCCTCAAATCGTAACAAAAATGAAACCTAAATATCCAGAAATGATTCCCATGATCCCCTGAACTAAAACCCTAAGTCAAAACTAATTTGTTCTTCCTCAAATCCATGAATCGAGCAAAACAAAAATTAGGGCACGCAGGTTTCAGAAGCAAATTAAATACTCAATTCAAAGCCATTTTAAAAACCAAAAGCACCAGGATGCTCAGTGAAACATAAGGAACAAGTTTATAACATGAAAAACAATTTCTGGAAAAATAAATTTCCAGCTACCTGAGATTTGGAGCTTTCAACCTGATGACTTTCTGGCCACTCCCTTCAGTGCAATCCACTCCTTAGGACCCCCTAATGGTGTTTGAATGCTTTAGAACAATTTATGTTGGCTGGTTGATGAGTTTCGACAGCTTCTGCTCAAGCTCAGTCAGAAATGGCAATGGAGTTTCAGGCAGTTTCAGGTCATTGTGATGGGTTCTATGTGATCAGAACAATGAGTGGAGAAGATCTATGGTATTTGTTTGGGTGTTTGTGAGCTATGGAGAGAGTTTCGAATGAAAATGCAGGCTGAGGTGAAGAATGGCAATGGGGGATTCTTGCTTGTTTCAGGCCTGGCTCTTGGTGGTTTTTGGTCTATGAAGTATGGTGAGTTGAATGGTGAAAATGGTTTGAGTGTTTGAAGGCTGAGCAGAGAGATTCGAAGCAACTTGCAAGATGGAGTGTTTTGTGAATGTGTGTCTTCTCAATGGTTTCAGCCTTGCCTTGTACATGAAATGGCTTGCAAAATGATAATGTATTTTAATCCTATAGGTCAGATGATGTGACCTGGCCTATAGTGATTGGTAAGTTTGCTTTTGCAAAAAGTCAAGTTTTGTGTAAGGCAAGCATGGCTCATGATCTAGGCAAGTACATGGCATGGGCTGCGCAGCAAAGGGTGAGGTGAGAGGCTAGCCAAAGTCAGCATCCAATGTCATAGTTTGTAGGAAGTGAAATGAGTGGTTTTGCAACTTGTTGCTTTATGGTTCACATGAAAGAAAGTCTTGTTACATGAACCAAAACATGAAGGATTCTTGGTTCAAATCTGAATTTTATGACTTAGAGAATGTTTGCATACTGGTTTGAAATGAATTAGAAGTCACATTGGGCTTTGGTTCATGATCTTGCAAAATTTCCATTTGAAGCATGCCTTGAAAATCAATGATTTTTGCCAACTTTGTCTTGCTATAACTTTTGATCCAAAAAGAGTTTGATCATGTTCTTGTACTTTTTGAAAAGGGAAAGATGAGATCTACAACTTTCATGACCAAAGTTTCTCCATTTGAAGCATTTTTGGATCAAGAATCAAGGCTTGAAAAATGACCTAAAATGAAGCATTCTTGAAAAGTCAACTATGCCCAAAAAGTCAACATTTGCAAAAACCCTAAATTCTTGATTTTTGTGAACTTCAACCTTCTTCCATGATCAAATAAAGATCATATACACTCAAAATGATGAAGATCACCCATTGGTTGGGTCATTGGGGGCCTCAGATGCCCTGATTTTACACTGACTTGTCTGAAAAGTCAACTCTTGATCAGATGACCTCCCCATGGAATTTCTTCATGAAAATTGATATGCATACTCCCTATACCATATAGAGACCAATGGAAACAAGAATGACCAAAAAATTGGAGTTATGGCCTCTGAAACCAAAACCCTAATTTTAGGTCAACTGTGCAGTCAAACTTGGCTTTGCATCCATTCAAACCCTAGTTCTTGTGATTCTTGTGAAATCTTGACTTTGAGAGGATGGAATATGATACAAGAACACATATGGATCCCTTTGAAGTGATTGGTTGCCTTTGGAATGGCTCAAGTAGCTCTTGGATTGCTCAGATCACAAACCCTAGGTGCAGATGACTTAGAAACTATCCAGTGAATCAAAAGTGAGATATGAGATGATATGATTGTGTTTATGCATATGAAATGATCACAAGCCATGGTGTGAATGGGTGAAGGCAAATTTGGGGTGTTTACAGCTGCCCCTATTCAAACACGAGTTAGCTGTGCAGGTTGTAAGCTAAGGCTTAACAGGCAAACAAGATAACTTGTGGTTGAATACCAAAGACAGTCCGAAATTTGCACTCACAGAATGAAGAAGAAAAGGGATATAGATTGCAAAGGAAAATAAAGTATATTGTAAAGTGTGGGCGACGGAGGACGACCGTCGAGCAGAGGACGACTGCTGGGTAAAGTGTGCTAAATAAAGCGATGACGGGGACGGCCGACATGCTGGGGATAAAAGGTAAAGCTGAGACGGGGACGGCCGAATAGCTGGAAAAAAGATAAGATATTATTATGATGGGGACGGCCATCAAGATAAAGCTGTAAAATTCTCTGGGAATTAATGAAACATGACGGGGACGGCCATCAAGTTTACAAAGGTAAGGCAACCAACGATGGGGACGACCATCGGGCTAAAAAGGGAAAGGGACCACGACGGGGACGGCCATCGGGTTAAAGAATAAATGAAATAAACAGATGATGGGGTACGGCCATCAAAGGTGAAGGACGATCACCTAGCAGGGGACGGCTGCTCTGTTGGGAAGAAATATGATGGGGACGGCCATCAAAGGTGGAGGACGACCACCTGGCAGGGTACGGCTGCCGAAAATATCGCGACATAGGACGAATGCCGGATAGAAGGGGTCAACGATGGGGACGGCCATTGGACGAGCATGATGGAGGACGACCATCAAGAAGTGGAGGATGACCACTCAGCAGGGGACGTCTGCTCTCAAGGTTTGTCATGACATAGGACGAGTGCCAGATAACCAAAAATCAACAATGGGGACGGCCATTGGATAAAAATGATGAAGGAAGATCATCAAAAGGTGGAGGACGACCACCTAGCAGGGGACGGCTGCTAAAATCAACGATGGGGACGGCCATCGGATGAGCATGATGGAGGACGACCATCAAGAAGTGGAGGATGACCACTTAGCAGGGGACGGCTGCTAAAATCAACGATGGGGACGGCCATCGGATGAGCATGATGGAGGACGACCATCAAGAAGTGGAGGATGACCACTTAGCAGGGGACGGCTGCTCTCGAGGTTATCATAACACAGGACGAGTGTTAGATAAAAAGAAAATTTGTTGGCGATCTACTGGGATATAGTAAACACGGACGAGCGTTTACATCCAAGAAACAAAAGGTATAAGTGTTTGGTATTTGTATAGATTAAAGATGCGGACGAGCACCCTTAAGACTATGATACGGACGAGTATCACGTAGAAACAAACTGACACATGTTCAGAGATGATGATACAGACGAGTATCAACTGGTTAACAAAGAACACGGACGAGTGTTGCATCTGAAAGAATCCTTCTGGGGAATAGTAGACACAGACGAGTATCTATATTCAAGAAGACATAAGTGTTTGACACGGTGTATGGATTAAAGATGCGGACGAGCATCCTTAGGACTATGATACGGACGAGTATCATGTAGAAACAAACACTAGACACAATGTTCTGAGATGATGGTACGGACGAGTACCAACTGGTTAACAAAGAACAAGGACTACTGTCGAATCTGTGGGGATATGAGTGATGGTGTATACAAGATACGGACGAGTATCTGTATAAGTGTAATCATGAGTAGTAAGTATATATAGATGAGTGTTTATCTGCTGGGGAGAGTGACACGGACGAGTGTCAAGAGAGATAAGTATATCATTATCAACAAGTATATGGGCTGTAGAAGTGTAAGCGACTGCGCTGGGGGATACGACACGGACGGGTGTCAAGAAAGTGTAGATATACAAGTATAGGTGAGTGCAAAGATGATGTCTTTGGCTTTCTGCTGGTGGTTTGACACGGACGGGTGTCAGGAAGTATCTGTAATACGGGTGATTTGTTTGTAAAGTGTATTCAGGCAACCTGTTTGGGGAAGTGATGACACGGACGGGTGTCAAAAAGGAAATATATACTGGTGTTTGTGATTTGTGAGGCAACTGCTTTTGCTGGGACTCTGGTGGGGGTTTTTGAAGAAAGTATTCTGTATATTGACGGATCGTCATTATTATTCACAAGTGTACGATTCACCACATGACTTATGATTATGCTATGTATTCGATTTTTTGCCGTAATGCTCCGTATTAGACGGAATGCTACGCTCTGGGGGGATAATATGATGCGAATGCTATGATTATGCAAAGATAACAAACTGGGATTCGGATCCCGCGGCTGCGAAGATCTCCGGCTGATCTGCTTGAAATGGACCTCCCAGCTGGGAATGAGATCAGTGGTAGATCTAATGATGTATCTGCTTGGGGATATAGGTCACTGATTGACATATCCTCGTAATATAGGACCCAGATGGGGTTTGTAGAAGCTTTCTTCACTCTGTTGTGACTTCTTCAGGCGTTGCTCTTCTGAGTAGCGGCTGAGGATTTTGTGGGGAGATGATTCCCTGACTTCTGCCTTCTGCTGAGGAAGAATGGTTGGTACTACAGCTGGGGAATGCTGTTGGTAACTCAGCTGGGGAGAGCAATGGGAGGCAACTCAGCTGGGGAGAAAGCACTTTGAGTACCAAGACTGTTTGTTGATACTTGCAATCCTGCAAAGACAAGGAAACGCACAAAAGGTCCCGAGGTATCCCTTTCTGGATTCCGTCATAGGAGTTAAGCACTTTCGAGAGTAAGTATATTCCCTGCAAGCATGTGTTTTTATTTTTAGAGGAAAACATCTGTACTTATGCAATCGTTTTTTTTTTTTTTTTTTTTTTTTTTTTTTTTTTTTTTTAGCGACATCAGACATTCTTTGCGAACAAAATATACAAAACGAAACATGACTGAAAAAAAATCTGATTTTATTAATTCATGTGCCCTGAATTGGCAAGATACAGTCAAAGAAAACAAGTCTCCTGAAATGAAGAGACTGTTACAAATTGAGAAACAAAATGCTGGCGGTGTTGACGACGCTTTCAAGGAGCTTCCTCTTCTGCTATGACTCGTATGACAATGACGTTCTTCTCGTCTTGCTTTCGGAGGGAGGTTGATTCTGATTGAAGCCCGATCCTTTGGAGCTTTCCAAGTTGTGAGTGATACAGACGGATTCAGAATGCAGTTGTTCGCTTATTCCCTTATTTTGCATGGATCGCCCTTTCGGGTTTTCAATCCATCGGGATACCCATTTTTGCCTGAGTTGTCCAATGCGGCTTTTCAACTCAGCGGGTGTACATTTTTTATTTATTTCCCTTATTTTTGCCCGAGTCTTTTATTCTGTTTTTGACTCGCCGGGATGCCCTATTTTTGCCTGGACTTACATTCTATTTTTGTGTCCAGCGGGTCATTTTTTTATGCGAAGTATTTTTTAACTGCATCTGAATTCACAGGGGACGGGAAATCTTCACCATCCATGGTGCTGAGCATCAGTGCTCCACCGGAAAAAACTTTCTTTACAACAAATGGTCCTTCATAATTTGGAGTCCATTTGCCCCTGTGGTCTGTATGAGGAGGGAGGATTCTCTTCAACACAAGATCTCCTACTTGGTACTCTCGGTGCCTGACCTTCTGATCGAAGGCTTTCTTCATTCTCTTCTGATATAACTGCCCATGACAGATTGCAGCTAATCTCTTCTCTTCGATCAGACTCAGTTGTTCGTATCGGGCCCGAACCCATTCTGCTTCACTCAGTTTAACATCCATCAATACCTGTAGAGAGGGTAACTCAACTTCAACAGGTAGGACCGCTTCCATACCATACACAAGCTGATACGGTGTTGCCCCAGTGGACGTTCTAATTGATGTGCGATACCCATGCAAGGCAAACGGTAGCATTTCATGCCAGTCTTTGTAGGTGACTACCATCTTTTGCACAATCTTCTTGATGTTCTTGTTAGCTGCCTCAACAGCACCATTCATCTTTGGTCTGTAAGGAGAAGAATTGTGATGTTGGATCTTGAAGTCCCGGCACAGCTCTGCCATCATTTTGTTGTTCAAATTAGAACCATTATCAGTAATGATTCGCTCGGGAACTCCGTATCGACAGATGATATCTCTCTTCAGAAATCTGGCTACCACTTGCCTTGTAACATTTGCATATGAGGCTGCTTCGACCCACTTGGTGAAATAGTCGATGGCGACCAGGATGAATCTGTGGCCATTCGAAGCAGTTGGCTCAATCTTGCCGATCATATCAATGCCCCACATGGCAAAGGGCCATGGTGAAGACATGATGTTCAAAGGGTTGGGAGGCACATGCACCTTATCTGCGTAGATCTGGCATTTATGACATTTTCTGGCGTAAGCACAACAGTCTGCATCCATCGTGATCCAGTAATAACCCGATCTTAACAACTTCTTAGCCATGGCATGCCCTCCGGCATGGGTACCAAAGGACCCTTCGTGCACTTCATGCATCAACAAACCTGCTTCCGTCTTGTCAACACATCTGAGGAGTACCATGTCAAAGTTCCTTTTGTATAAGGACCCATCAGTGTTCAGGAAGAAACTACCAGCAAGCCTTCTCAAAGTCTTCTTATCATTGGAAGATGCCCCAGGTGGGTATGTCTGATCCTCCAAGAAGCACTTAATGTCATGGAACCAAGGCTTATCATCTTTGACAACATCTGCTGCAAACACATATGCTGGCCTATCAAGTCTGGACACTGAAATCTGAGGCACAAAGTTAGCAGCTTGAACTTTGATCATGGACGAAATGGTAGCAAGAGCATCTGCAAACTGGTTCTCGTCCCGAGGGATATACTCAAGTTTGACTGTCGCGAAGAAAGTCAGTAACCTTCTCGTATAATCCCTGTAAGGTATCAGATGATCCTGGTGGGTGTACCATTTTCCGTTGGTTTGATTGACTACCAGAGCTGAATCTCCGAATACGGTCAATGTCTTGATCCTGAGGTCAATGGCTTCCTCAAGACCCATAATACAAGCTTCGTATTCAGCTTCGTTGTTAGTGCAGTTGAAAGTAAGTTTTGCCGAGAAAGGCATGTGAACTCCTTTGGGTGTAATGAGTACTGCACCAACACCACGGCCATTCATGTTAACAGCCCCATCAAACATCATAGTCCATTCTTCCTCCGGGTCGGGCCCTTCAGTGTGAATAGGCTCTTCACGGTCTTTTGATTTTATGAACATGATGTCTTCATCAGGGAAGTCAAATCTCATAGGCTGGTAGTCATCAATGGGTTGCTCAGCAAGATATTCAGACAATACACTGCCCTTGATGGCTTTTTGAGATGTGTACTGTATGTCGTATTCTGTGAGAATCATCTGCCATCTTGCAACCCGTCCGGTAAGTGCTGGCTTCTCGAAAATGTACTTGACTGGGTCCATTTTTGATATCAATAAAGTGGTGTGGGTCAACATATACTGTCTCAGTCGGTGAGCAGCCCACGCTAAAGCGCAGCAAGTTTTCTCGAGCAGTGAATAACGTTGTTCACAGTCGGTAAACTTTTTGCTTAGGTAGTATATTGCATACTCTTTTCGACCAGACTCGTCATGCTGGCCCAGCACACACCCCATTGACTCTTCTAATACTGTTAAGTACATAATCAGAGGTCTTCCTTCAACTGGAGGCATGAGGATTGGAGGCTCTTGCAGATATTCCTTGATCTTGTCAAAAGCCTTCTGGCAATCTTCGTTCCATCTGACCGTTTGTTCTTTTCTTAACAGCTTGAACAAGGGTTCACAGGTTGCTGTAAGGTAAGATATGAACCTTGAAATGTAGTTCAATCGACCTAAGAACCCTCGAACTTCTTTCTCAGTTTTCGGTGCAGGCATCTCTTGAATGGCTTTGACTTTATCAGGGTCCACCTCAATCCCTTTCTCGCTTACAATAAAACCCAGCAGCTTACCAGATCTCACCCCGAATGTGCATTTGTTGGGGTTCAACTTCAGTTGATACCTTCTCAGACGCTTGAACAACTTGAGCAGATTCACCAGATGATCTTCTTCAGTAAGGGACTTGGCAATCATATCATCCACATAACATTCTATTTCTTTGTGGATCATATCGTGGAACAATGTTACCATAGCCCGTTGATACGTTGCACCGGCATTCTTGAGCCCAAATGGCATTACTTTGTAGCAGAACGTGCCCCAGGGTGTGATGAATGTTGTCTTCTCCATGTCTTCAGGTGACATTTTAATCTGGTTGTATCCTGAAAATCCATCCATGAAGGAGAATACCGAGAACTGAGCCGTGTTATCCACCAATACATCAATGTGAGGTAAAGGGAAATCATCTTTCGGGCTGGCTCTGTTCAGATCCCGGTAATCAACACACATTCTTACTTTGTCGTCCTTCTTAGGCACAGGTACTATATTAGCAACCCACGGCGGGTAGCTAGTTACAGCAAGGAACCCAGCGTCCCATTGCTTTTGTACCTCCTCCTTGATTTTCATGGCCATGTCTGGACGAGTACGGCGCAGCTTCTGTTTGACTGGAGGGCATTCTTCTCTCAAAGGCAGCTTGTGCACAACAATGTCGGTATCCAACCCTGGCATATCTTGGTATGACCAAGCAAACACATCCACATACTCTTGAAGAAGATCAATCAGTTGTCTCTTTACTGAGCCTTGCAGGCAGGCCCCGATCCTAACTTCTTTCACGTCTTCCTCTGTACCAAGATTAATCACTTCAACTTCCTCCTGGTGAGGGGTAATAACCTTTTCCTCTTGTCTTAACAACCTGGCTAGCTCTTCAGGAAGCTCATATTCTTCATCAACCCCTTCATCAGCTTGATTGATTGGATTGTCAAAGTCATACGATGTCATAGCCGTGCTGTTGTCGGTGCTGTCTGGAAGGCACTTTCTGCAAGGGTTAAGTTTGTTCATTTTAGTGATTGATTTTAATCTTGCCTTAGAAAAAAGTGAAATGAAGTTATCATTTTGAAAACACCGCCATTTATTTTTGTACAAAAAGAAAAATGGAAAAACAGTGAGCAGAAAAGAAAAAGACTCGTTTGCAAAAAGATGTCTGATATTTCATTAATTTAATCTTGTTTGCACAAAAGTACAGATGGCCCTGATTACAAAATGAGTCTTGTCATCTTGGGCAAGATGCAAGACTTTGATGCATGCTATAAAAAATACAGGAAATAATAATTACTCTGCATGAGTAACTCTTATAATTTCCTGGGAAGACCAGTTCGAGACACTGCTCCCCGGGATCTTTGGACGAATCCAATTCTCCAGATTGCGCTCCTCTTCCAGCTCGTCTTCCAGACAGTTGATAGCATCAGGGGTGAGCATTCCCCCACTGACAAATCCAGGCTTCTCAGCAGCCTTTGCTTGATGTTGAGTTGGTCTGTAACCCAACCCAAACTTGTCTTTCTTTTCCTCCACAGCTAAAACTTTGCCCCAGCCCAGGGCGGTTCCTTCCTCAACAACCTTCCGGGCTTGTTGGTAAGATGACATTGGAGTACCAGATACAGCGGATGCTTCATTCACATTCAAAGCTTCAAACCCCTGGCTCATTGTTTCATGGATCTCCCCATCCATCTCAATGTACTTATAGGTTGCCAGGTGGCTGACAAAAATGTCCTCCTCTCCACAGATTGTGACAACTTGGCCTTCCCACTCATATTTTAACTTTTGGTGAAGGGTAGACGTTATTGCGCCGGCGGCGTGAATCCAGGGTCTACCCAACAAACAGCTGTAGGCGGGCTGAATGTCCATCACATAAAAGATAGTTTTAAAGGTCTGTGGGCCAATTGTCACAGGCAGCTCAATCTCTCCCAGAACCGATCTCTTAGAACCATCAAAGGCTCTTACTACCAGGTTGCTGGGTCTCAATGCCAATCCATCATATTCTAACTTCACCAGAGCCTTCTTCGGTAAGACATTCAGGGATGAACCTGTGTCTACCAGCACATGAGAAAGGACAGCTCCTTTGCATTCCATGGTTATGTGCAAGGCTTTGTTGTGGTTGCGGCCATCCGCTGTCAAGTCAGTATTGGTGAACCCTAGCCCATTGCTAGCAGTAACATTTCCAACCACGGTCTCCAACTGGTTGACAGTAATCTCTTCAGGCACGTAAGCTGCGTGCAAGACTTTGAGTAGTGCATTCCGATGGGCTTCGGAGCACATAAGCAGTGAGAGGATAGAGATTTTGGATGGCGTCTGGTGAAGTTGATCCACAATTTTGTAATCACTCTTTTTGATGATCCTCATAAACTCATCAACTTCTTGATCGAACGGTGTCTTCAAGGCTTCTTTAACAGTTTGATCCTCCTGCACCGGGCTCTTTCCTTTTGCCTTGGCAGCAGCTTCTGCTTCGGCAGTAGGTCTTTGCATTGGTGGAGCAAAAAGACGTCCGCTTCGAGTGAAGCCTCCGCCTCCCCCCACATTATCTACTTGTGGTGCAGGTGTTGATGTTTCAAGAGTGATTCTTTTTCCTTCGCAGTACACATCAGAGCCATAGTGCCAAGGGATGGCCCTATTGCTTTCATATGGTACTGGTCCAGGCACCGTGACAGTGACTGGACTGATTGCTGCTGCTAAAGGGACTATAATTGTTTGTGGATCATAAAAGATTGTAACTGGTGCTCTGGTGGGAGCAGCACCTTCTGAATGGTAGGCAGAGTTGTTCTTAGGATCATAAAATATTGTGACGGTAGAGACATCTTCATGATTTGTTGCTGGTGTTGTAGGAGATAGTGGTGGCAGGATGGATGTTGCTGTTGTAGGAGCTTCAAAATGGAGTGAAGCTGAAGTTGTAGCAGAAAGATTTGTTGTAAACTGATCAGTTGAGAGGATGGATGAAGTACTTGTTGATGACACCGAAGAATTATCAGGAACAATAGTTGTTGCAGTTGTAGGAGGTTCTGAAACCGTTGCTGAGGATATTGCTGGATTTGTTGGAAATGATGTGGTGATCTGAAGTTGGCCACTCCGAATAAGGCCATCTATGCCATTCCACAAATTATCGCACCCATTTATCGAGATATTGCAGTAAGCACAGCCTAACTCACACCCCGGGAACATTTGACATTCCAAGAGCTGAGCTTTGATTTCTACCAATGGTGTCCTGATCTGTCCCACACTGGTTATTAAATAAGACGGCTTGTCTTCTTCAATAGCGTTAATCTGGGGACCACCATGGTTTGGCATCGGGTTTTTATTGACATTGGGTGGTGGTGCGAAATTCAGAGCCTTTGAGTCCACCAGGTCTTGTACTTTCATATGCAGAGCCCTGCATTTTTCTGTGCTGTGGCCAGGTGCGTTTGAATGAAAAGCACACCTAGCATTGGAGTCATAATTCCTTGGTAGACTGTTGGGATCCGGAGGTGCCAACGTTCTTAGCTCAACCAAGTTGAGTTTCAGAAGCTGTGGCAGCAAAGTAGCATATGGCATGGGAATCGGATCAATCACTCTGTTAGCTTGAGAAGGCCTCTGCTGAAATGGCCTCTGTTGACTGTTGTTGTTGGTGTTGCTGTTGTTGTAATTCCTTGGAGGATACTGATTTTGCTGAGGTTGCGGCTGATAGTTTTGCTGAGGAGGTTGATAGACTGGCTGAGGATGGGCTGGAGCAGGAATGGTGACTGCTGCTATTGACCTCTGAACATACTGGGGCCTGCCCCTGTTTGAATGGATGGCATTGGTCTCGCCAGTTCTTCTTGGGCCTGCAAAAGGCTTTCTTGTACTACTGGACGAGCTTGCACCGTTGTCTGAGATCTTTCCCATTTTCAACAGGCTTTCAATTCTCTCCCCAGCTATGACAACATCCGCGAAGCTAGTGGAAGAGAAAGCAGCCAACCTGTCAATATAGGTTCCCTGAAGGGTATTCATGAACATATCTGCCATTTCCCGTTCAGACATAGGTGGTTGAACAGCAACAGCCAGTTGCCTCCATCTCTGGGCATATTCTCGGAAACTCTCTCTTGAAGACTGTGACATTCCCATCAGGAGGGTCCTGTTGGGTGCCATGTCTAGATTATACTGATACTGTCTGATGAAGGCCTCTGCCAAGTCCTTCCAGCATCTAATAGTTGCCCTTGTCAAGTGAGAGTACCATTCCCTCGATGCTCCAGTCAAGCTGTCTTCGAAGTAGAACATCCAGAGCTTCTCATCCATTGTATAGGCCTTTAATCTCCCGAGAAAAGATTGTAGATGGGTCCGAGGACAAGAAGTCCCATTATACTTTTCAAAACATGGAGGCTTGAACTTGTGGGGAATCCTAACCCCGTCTACCAGACCCATGTCCATGACGTCGAAGCCCAAAGAGTTTTGAGATTCTAAGGACCTCAACTTCTCAGCTATTTCATCCAATCTTCTATCATATGCTTCTTCCCCAGCACCCATTACTGTGAACTGGTCTTCTTGAGGGTCTTCCTGTAGTACCCTCCCTGCTGTGGCAGTCCCTTGTATATTGACAGGGATGTTGGCCTCTGGATGGAGATGGGGTCCAAAAACTGGGGGATTGACATGAGGTTGGACCCTCTCGTTGTTACTTGTGCCAGCAGTTCCCACATGGGGCTCTTCTTGATTCTGCCTTTCCACCATGGCTCTCAATCTTTCCTGGCTCTGAGCCATGTTGTTCATAACTTCCATAAACCGAGTCATTTGGTTCCTCATTTCTAGCCTTTCATTTGCCATTTGATTTCTGACCTCAGTGAGGTCCTGCTGCATCTGATCCATCTGAATTCCCGGAAGGTTGTTTCGGGTTGGATAGCGGTGCGGACGGTTGAGGGGAAATACCCGGCGCCTAGCAATAGTTCCTGATGCATCACAACAGAGGTTAGCAACAACAAAACCTACAAAACAAGCAAAGGGTTAGCATGCAATGCAGTTATGCTTATTTGTTCTCAAGGTATCCGGTTTGGCCTTCGGTTTTGACCCTTCCAGACCCTTGGAGATGCTGTTGTTGTTGCTTGAAGAAAACTCAGATGAAGCAAACTAACGCAAATATATTACAGAAGGTGAAATAATACAACTTGTTCATTTTACAACACAAGCCCACTAAGGGGTCAAAATACAGTACAAAATAAAAGTACATGGAAAGAAAGCAACAACAAACAAATGGTCAAACACCAAGACCAAACTCATCCTCACGAACTTCCTTGAGAAGTGCTTCGGTCACAGGATCAGCCGGACGCTCCGTGAGATTCCTGATGAGGAGATTCCGGGTCGTAACAGCTGCTGTTAGCTTCTTGTGCTGAGTTTGGTCCTTGGACATCTTCACCCCTGCTTTGATCTTTAGCTCTGATATCTCCTTCTGGGCTGCTGCCAGGGCTTCTTGCTGTCCTTTTGCACTAGCTTCCAGTTGCTCCATCTTGTCTTGAACTCTCTTGTCTTCCAGGGTACGAGCCTCGGTGATCCTGACCCACCGGGCTTGACTCTCCTTCAAGTGCAAGTCTTTCCTTGCTCTCTGGAACTGGGCTTCTTTGCAAGCATTCTTAAGAATTTGTTCACCAGCTTTAGACTTTTTGATATAATCCCCAGACTTTTCAATCTTAGTCAAATGCTCCACTCTCAACTTCTCCAATCTCTCAATCTCCCTCATACCTTCACTCCTCTCCCGGAGGGTCTTCTGCAAAGCCTGGGTTAGCTTCTCATTTCTTTCCTTCAAGCTCTCAAACTCCTCCAAACTGATGGTGGCAGGGGGTGGTGTTGAAGATGACTCAGGCATGTCTTCTATGGTAAAGGGCATTCCAGAGAATTGGGCCCTGGCACGGGACCACTCATAATATTGTGCTGATGCCACATTATTACACTTCCCCAGAATGGTGACTCCCTTGGTTTGAACATTATCCCAGGCCCAGGCAGCCTGCCTAACAACAGCCAAACTAATCTTGTTCTCACAATAAAGGGTCTCCACCAAGTCCTGTGCCCTTGGAGTGTGGACCAGTGCATATCCCAATTGCCTTCTGAACAGCAGAGGATTGTAATTGATGCTACCTTTAACTCCTATCAAAGGCACATTAGGAAAATGCCCACAGCTGGTGATGATATCCCTGCCCTTGGTGCTTTGAGTGCACCATCTGATATCTGCTGAAGTTAGAACAGTGAGTCTCTTAGCCCAGTTGCTCTGCTGATGAGGGTTTAGGAATGCATCTGTCCTGGGTAGATGCCTGAGAAGCCAAGTGTGGAACAATGGAGCACAGAACCTCACTAACCTCCCCCTCTGCTTTTCATTTCTCTGATGCACTGAATAGTAAAGATCCCCCAATAAAGTGGGCACTGGGTTCTTCAGGATGAACAGATGAATTGCATTCTTGCTAATGAATTGAGGCTCATCTGCAAACAATACAATCCAATATATACTCAAGGCCAGTAAAGCACAAACAGCTTTCCACTCTCCTAGAGAAGCTTTCAGGATAGCTTGAGAGATTAAGAAGTCCAGATGAAAACCAGGGATTCCAGCTTTAGAGGTCATATGCTGCTCAATCAGGACAGGTTCCAGGTGCAAAGCCTTTGCTACTTCTCCGTTAGCAGGAAAGACCATCTCAGGGTTGAAAGGAATTTCTCTCCTGATAGGCATACCAACTAATGAGGAGTACTCTTCCAATAAGGGGCCCAACTGAAAGTCTTGAAAAGTAAAACATCTCAGTGGAGGATCATAAAACTGAATGCAGGTGTGGATGAGGCTCCTCTGTGAAGGGTCCAGATCCATAACCATGTCCAGTATATCTCCATAACTCTCCCTGAACAAAGGTATGTGATCTGGAGTGATCAGGGTCTGAATCCTCCTGATATTTGATAACTCTGGCTGGAAGAAGTGATAGGTGATGTTGCTTTTCTTTGGAGCCATGATGACAAATGTTGATGAAGATACTGAAGAGAAGGGCCATTGATTGGCTGGAATAGATAGCTGGTAGCAAGTGCTGATGAAGGCAGGTCAAAAACTGAAGATGGGGTCAAAACCAAAACCAGATGAGGATGGATACCCTTAAACACAAATAAGCAAATGTTAATATGATGCAATGATTATGTATGCAAATGATATGCAAGGGTTTGTGACTGAGCTGGATCTGATCAAAATGCCCTGATATAAGTCCATGTGTGTTCAAGAATTCCAGATGGAGGTCTATAAATCCAGTAACCAGGGTGGGGGACTCAAATAAAGAGCCACAAGTCCAGGGTTTAGAATCACAAGAACTGTCCAACATGGAGTACTCTTAACAAAATCAAAGTAACAGGGTATTCTGAGGTCAAGGTACCTGCAAACTGTCGCTCCCGATAAAATGGGACTGGCCCAGATAAAGGTACAGACGTGAACGGTCGGCGAGAGGGACAATGAGAACACACAGCCGTGAACTCACTGGAGATGAATAGAGTCGCCAGCTAGGCATTTTTATCCCGGAGGAAAGGCAATGCTGCATAGACCTAGAAAAAGATGGACAAGACGGTTTGCGAACCAGAGAGACTGAGAAAGGGGGTTGGTTACAACCTGGGAAGGTATTAGCACCCAGATTGTCCGTCGTACTCGACGGGATCCACGCTTAAAAGATTTGTGTTTTAAAGGGGTAGTGTCAGTGCAATTTGTGTATAAAATAGCTGGAAAGGAATGTACAGGTGTCAGTGTAAAGTATATAAGTGATATGAAGTATGAAAGTGTCAGTGTAAGGACAAAAGGTGAAATGCTCATGATAATGAGGCTAAGAGAATAAAGCTGGAAAGAGGGGGAATGTACAGAGACTTTTGTTCGATAACTGTTAAGTTATGCCTACGTATCCTCTCGTGCAATGAGGAAGTCAAAACACCGTAGTTCGACCCAAAGAGACTGAAAGGTGAATTGACTTATGAACTGCTTGCTTGTCTATGCTCAAGTGTATGATCTGTCTGGCACAGATGCAAACTGTCTTGCATTAGACGGAAGAAGCGAGTTCTCGTTTATGAGTGAATAAGATGAGAAAAGAATCCCGAAGGAGACGATTATTGTTTGTTTTTGAGTTTTCAGTCTTTTATTGCTTTTGAGAGTTTGTCATAAGTTGATGAGCTTAAGTCTAAACCAATGGGTTAGCAAACTCATCACATCTTCCCTCTGATTAGGGGTAATGAGAATACCTTAAGTGTGAAGTCAGATTCTCACACTTAATCACCTTTGGTGTAGGATTAAGATCATTAACCTACTTGTGATTATTTAGATGTTTTTGGTGTTTTTGTTTAGTGTTGAGTAATGAGGTTAAGCCATAATCAAGGATTAAACAGACTCATTACACCATCCTAATAGAAGGATAATAGATGAGAATGTTCAAGCTGAGGAAAGCTCCTCAACTTAATCCATGATTAGGGATTAAACTCATGACTAAACAAGCCTTTATTAAGCGGATTTTAATTAATGGTATGATGATGAAGTGAATTTTATGGTTTGTAAGACAACTTGAGGGGGACTTGTCCATTAACACTAGGGTTAGTCCTTCTTAACCAATTGAGGAAGAATTAGAACCCTAATGCAAGGCCCAAGTTACAAGTGTGATGTCTTGATGATTATTATGTGAATTGATTAAGAGATTTAAACACATTAAGGGTTTAACACTTAGGATTAAAGTTATACACTCCATCCTAAGAGAAGGATGCAGGCATAAGCTTAATCACAAAGCCTTAAAGCCTTTAGGGTTTAGTCCCTGATTATGAGGTGAGAAGAGAGGACTCAAAGAGAGACACAAAGGTAAAACTATGAGGGGAGACTAATCAAAACCCTAAATCATTGTCATGCTTGGTTGTTCCTAAGGTTTGTGAGGTTTGCAAGAACAATCTTCAGAGGAGCCACCAGGAAGCAGATGAATAAGATCAAGAGAAGCAAAGTGACTTGCTTCATTCAAGAAGTCAAGTCACTTGAAGAAAGAAAAAGGGAGGAACAAGAATGAGCAAGCTCAAACTCATACACAAACAAAAATGCAGCAATGAATGCAAGGGAGATGAAAAGAAAAGGTATGGGAAGTGAAAGCAAATTCACTTCTCAAGTTTACTTACCACCTGAAATGTTAGAAAGAAATGCAATGCAATGCAGGATGAGATGAAATGGTATGATGCCAAGCAAAACCAGAAGCATGTTGATGATGATAATGATGCTATGAGATGCTACAAGCATGAGACAAGGCATGGAAATGTTCATACAAGATCATGGGTGCAAATGATGCAAACTAAGGAGCATGAATGAGCATGAAAAGTTATGAAACATACAAGGCAAATGACATGGCAAATATGAGATGCAATGATCAAAGATGCTTCCTACATGTCTTAAGATGTCAAATGAAACACAAGCATGCATAAAATGCAAAGACAAGCCATGTTATGCAAGAGAATGCAAGAAGGATGCAAAAGGAAGCCCAAATTAGGGTTCATGGATCAAACATTAAACAAAAACCAAAAACAGAAGCAAACCCTAAGATAAAAAATGGAAAATGCCACCCTAAGAAACCCTAAACCTATACTAAACCAAGGTCCAAAGGGGAGGTCTCAACTCTTAACCAATCTCAAGTTATGAATTTTGCAAGTTATTAGGGTTTTTTAGGGTTCTTAACAAAAGAAATACCAAACAAATTGAAATTGAAAGATCAAATCAAGACCATTTCATCCTAGAAACTACATGTTAAACACAAAACAAAGCAAAAAGAATCAATGTCCAACTCTTCTCCAATAGGCAGAAATGATTTTTTGAACTTATGATCAAAATAATGCACAAAATATGATTTAATTCAATGAAAAATTCTTAAAATGTGTCAAGATCAAAAATGAAATTTGGTTTGAAGGTTGGACAATGTTTCTAAATGCCTTAGAACATTTCATGAATTTTTTTGTAATTTTTAAATACCTAAAAGTATTTTTAATTAATTAATTCCCATTAATCAATTAAAAATAATCTTTTAAATATTTAAAAATACTTTTTTGATGATAAAAAATAAAATAAAAATATTTTTGGGTCTTAAAAATTAATAAAACCTTTAGGAAAAAGTTTCATAATTTTTAAGAATTTTTAACCATTTTTAATAAATTATGCAAGTTAAATGAAATAAAATGAAAATAAAATTGATTTAATCTGAATTAAATGAAAAGTAAGCTAATCCTAAGGTGGAGATTCAAACTGGGCTGGGGACAGTTGACTGGCGCGCAGATCCAAGGGTCCTGGTTGACTCTGATTAAATTAATTAAATTAAGGATTAATTAAGCTAATTAGGAGGATTAGGGCAAACGAAATGATCTGGGCCGTTCAAAGCAGCGGGAAGTCAACAAGTCAGAGGCAATCTACGCTCAGCATTCAAATGGCCATAATGACCTGAGTTTAGGGTTAATCACCCTCAGGTGACCGGAGAGAAGCTCCGGTCATCTTCTCCGGTTGCACAAAAACCCTAGAACACGATTCAGGTACCTATTCTACAAATCAAGCACACCTAAATGATCCTCTAACTTCCTAGGTCATGAATCCATCTCCAAACAACATTTATGCATCATGAATCAAAGGAATCGAAAGGAAAGAAATTCACGGGCAAAAATTCAGAGGGACCATACAAGCTCAGTTTTCACTCATTTTTAAATCTAAACATATCACCATGATCCTTGAAGCATGCATTTTCACTTTATAACAAAAAATCAGAGCTTTGAGAGAAAGGTTTCATGGTCATACCTGAGGTGACAACTCCTGTTTCTGGGCTTTCAGAGCAGTTTCTTGATGCAAGCTAGCTCCAATGACTCTCCTGGTGCTAATGGCAGGCTTGGAATGAACTTTAACAAGCTATTTCAAGAGGTTCCAAACTGATATAGCAGAAAGTGAGCTTTGTGTACAGGCTGTTTTAGGTCAATGTAAAGGGTGGTTTTGACTCCTTGTGGTATGCTTGACTTGTTGGTGAAGAAAGATGAGGTGTTTGATGGCTGGATGAAGGGATTCGATGAGTTCTGGTTTGGAAGGTGAGGAATGGTGAAACTCAGGTCAGGCTTGTTTCAGGCTTGAGCTTTGGTGGTTTGAGGTCTATGGAGTATGGTGAGTTGAATGGTGAAGATGGTTTTTATGTTTGCAAGCTGTGGAGGCAGATTCGAAACAACTTGCAAGATGAGGTGTTTTTGTGAATGTGTGTGTGTGAATGGTTTCAGCCTTGCTAGATGTATGGAATGCCTTGCCCTTTGTCCACATAAACCTCTCTCATTGGTCAGATGATTGGACATGTGCTTTATTGATTGGTAAGTCACCTTTTGCAAAAAGTCAAAAATTGTGTAAGGAAGGTATGGCTCATGATCTAGGCTAGTACATGGCATGGGCTGCGCAGCAAAGGGTGAGGTGAAAGGCTAGCCAAAGTCAGCATCCAATGTCATAGTTTGTAGGGAGTGAAATGAGTGGTTTTGCAACTTGTTGCCTTATGGTTCACATGTGATTTCTTTGGCCAACCAAACATAAACCATGGGCATTCTTGATCCAATTCTGACTTTTAAGGCCTAAGGAATGTTTGTGTCATGGTTTGAAATGAATTAGAGGTCACAAAAGGCTTTGGTCCATGACTTTGCAAAATTTCCATTTGAATCATGCCTTGAAAATCAATGATTTTAGCCAACTTTGTCACACCATAACTTTTGATTCATGAAGAGTTTGATCATGTTCTTGTACTTTTTGAAAAGGGAAAGATGAGATCTACAACTTTCATGACCAAAGTTTTTCCATTTGAAACCTTTTTGGATCAAGAATCAAGGCTTGAAAAATGACCTAAAATGAAGCATTCTTGAAAAGTCAACTATGCCCAAAAAGTCAACATTTGCAAAAACCCTAAATTCTTGATTTTTGTGAACTTCAACCTTCTTCCATGATCAAATAAAGATCATATACACTCAAAATGATGAAGATCACCCATTGGTTGGGTCATTGGGGGCCTCAGATGCCCTGATTTTACACTGACTTGTCTGAAAAGTCAACTCTTGATCAGACGACTTCCCCATGGAATTTCTTCATGAAAATTGATATGCATACTCCCTATACCATATAGAGACCAATGGAAACAAGAATGACCAAAAAATTTGGGGTTATGGCCTCTGAAACCAAAACCCTAATTTGCAGTCAACTGTGCAGTCAATCCTGGCTCTGCATCCACTCAAAACATAGTTCTTGTGATTCTTTTGAATTCTTGGCTTTGTGAGGATGTAACATGATGCTTGAACACATGTAGACCCCTTTGAATTGATTGGTTGCCTTTGGAGTGGCTCAAGATGCCCTGAGATTGCTCAGATCACAAACCCTAGGTGCAGATGACTTAGAAACTATGCAGTGAATCAAAAATGAGATGTGAGATGATATGATTGAACTTATGCATATGAGAATGATCACAAGCCATGGTGAAATGGGTGAGGGCAAATTTGGGGTGTTTACAGCTGCCCCTATTCAAACATGAGTTAGCTGTGCAGGATGTAAGCAACGGCTTAACAGGCAAACAAGATAACTTGTGGTTGAATACCAAAGACAGTCCAAAATTTGCACTCACAGAATGAAGAAGAAAAGGGATATAGATAGTAAAGGAAAATAAAGTATATTGTAAAGTGCGGGCGACGGAGGACGACCGCCGAGCAGAGGACGACTGCTGGGTAAAGGGCAGTGACGGGGACGGCCGACTAGCTGGGAAAAGTGCAGGAAATAAAGCAATGACGGGGACGGCCGACACGCTGGGGATAAAAGGTAAAGCCAAGACGGGGACGGCCGACCAGCTGGGAAAAGTCAAATTATGATGGGGACGGCCATCAGGATAAAGCTGTAAAATTTCGGGGAGTTAATGAAACATGACGGGGACGGCCATCAAGTTCATAAAGGTAAAGTAACCAACGATGGGGACGGCCAACGGGCTAAAAGGAAAAGGGACCATGACGGGGACGGCCATCGGGTTAAAGAATAAATGAAATAAACAGATGATGGGGTACGGCCATCAAAGGTGAAGGACGATCACCTAGCAGGGGACGGCTGCTCTGTTGGGGATAAAAGAAATATGATGGGGACGGCCATCAAAGGTGAAGGACGATCACCTGGCAGGGTACGGCTGCCGAAAATATCGCGACATAGGACGAATGCCGGATAAAAGGTCAACGATGGGGACGGCCATCGGATGAGCATGATGGAGGACGACCATCAAGAAGTGGAGGACGACCACTTAGCAGGGGACGGCTGCTCTCAAGGTTTATCATGACATAGGACGAATGTCAGATAACCAAAATCAACAATGGGGACGACCATTGGATAAAATGATGAAGGACGATCATCAAAAAGGCGGAGGACGACCACCTAGCAGGGGACGGCTGCTAAAAAGATCAACGATGGGGACGGCCATCGGATGAGCATGATGGAGGACGACCATCAAGAAGTGGAGGACGACCACTCAGCAGGGTACGGCTGCTCTCGGGGTATCATAACACAGGACGAGTGTTAGATAAAGGAAAAATGCTTTGTTGGCGATCTACTGGGGATATAGTGAACACGGACGAGCGTTCACAACCAAGAAAGGAAAGTATAGGTGTTTGGTATTGTGTATAGATTAGAGATGCGGACGAGCATCCTTAAGACTATGATACGGACGAGTATCATGTAGAAACAAACTGACACATGTTCAGAGATGATGATACGGACGAGTATCAACGGGTTAACAAAGAACACGGACGAGTGTTGAATCTGAAGGGACTCTTCTGGGGAATAGTAGACACGGACGAGTGCCTATATTCAAGAAGACAAAAGTGTTTGACACATTGTATGGATTAAAGATGCGGACGAGCATCCTTAAGACTACGATACAGACGAGTATCATGTGGAAACAAACATTAGACGCAATGTTCTGAGATGATGATACGGACGAGTACCAACCGGTTAACAAAGAACAAAGACTACTGTCGAATCTGTGGGGAGATAAGTGATGGTGTATACAAGATACAGACGAGTATCTGTATAAGTGTGTAGTGAGTATATATAGATGAGTGTTTTAACTGCTGGGGAGAATGACACGGACGGGTGCCAAGAGAGAAAAGTGTAATATGAACAAGTATCTGCTATACAAAGTCTAGGCGACTGCGCTGGGGATATGACACAGACGGGTGTCAGGAAAGTGTATATATAGGTATGTGTGGGTGCAAAGAGGATGTTGTCGGCTTCCTGCTGGTGATATGACACGGACGGGTGTCATTGAAGTATCCGTGATATGGGTGATTTTGTTCGTAAAGAGTGTTCTGGCGACTTTACTGGGGAGTGATGATACGGACGGGTATCAAAAGGAAATATGCTGGTATTTGTGAATATGAGGCAACTGCTTTTGCTGGGACTCTGGTGAGGATTTTTTGGGGGGGAAAGTATATGATTATTATTCACAAGTGTTGATTCCGAACATGGCTTATGATTATGCTATGCGTTTGATTTTTTTTTTTTTTTTTTTTTTTTTTTTTTGCCGTAATGCTCCGTGTTGGTCGGAATGCTACGCTTTGAGGGGACAGTATGATGCAAATGCCATGATTATGCAAAGATATCAAACAGGGATTCGGATCCCGTTGTTGCGAAGATCTCTGGCTGATCTGTTTGAGGTGAACCTCCCAGCTGGGGATGAGATCATTGGTAGATCTGGTGAGATGTATTCATTTGGGGATATAGGTCACTGGTTGACATATCCTTATAATACGGGACCCAGCTGGGGTTTGTAGAAGCTTTCTTTACTCTGTTGTGATCTTCTATGCGCCGCTCTTTCTGGATAGAGGCTGGGTATTCTGTGGGGAGATGGTTCCCTGACTTCTGCACTCAGCTGAGGACGAAATGGCGACTTGGCTGGGGAGTTATGAGAGGCAGCTCAGCTGGGGAGAGCAAGAAAAGGCAACTCAGCTGGGGATAGAACATTTCAGATGCTGAGATTGAGTGTATGTTGGTTTGGCAACTTCGCTGGGGAAATGGGCATCTTCCAGCGCCACGTAGAAGATAGACCGAGTTGATAATGATTCACCAGTTTGCCGAGACGTGACTCGCATGCCCCAGGTTGCGTTCTGGATACCTGCAATCCTGCAAAGATAAGGAGACGCACAAAAGGTCCCGAGGTATCCTTTATTGGATTCCGTCATAGGAGTTTAGAATACTTCTGAGAGTAAGCATATTTCCTGCAAGCATGTTTTTATTATTTATTTTTTTTAGAGAAAAACATCTGTACTTATGCAATTAGTTTTTCAGAGACATCAGACATCCTTTGCAAATAAAAATGTACAAGACGAATCATGACTGAAAAATCAGATTTTATTAATTCATGTGCCCTGAATCGGCAAGATACAACCAAAGAAACAAGTCTCCTAAAATAAGGAGATTGTTATAAATTGAGAAACAAAATGCTGGCGGTGTTGACGACGCTTTAAGGAGCTTCCTCCTCTGCTATGACTCGTATGACAATGACGTTCTTCTCGTCTTGCTTTCTGGAGAAAGTTGATTCTGATCGAAGCTTGATCCTTTCGAAGCTTACCAAGTTGCTGACAATACAGACGAATCCAGAGTGCAGTTGTTCGCTTATTCCCTTATTTTGCATGGATCGCCCTTTCGGGTTTTCAATCCATCGGGATACCCTTTTTTGCCTGAGTTGTCCAATGCGGCTTTTCAACTCAGCGGGTGTACATTTTTCATTTATTTCCCTTATTTTTGCCCGAGTCTTTTATTCTGTTTTTGACTCGCCGGGATGCCCTATTTTTGCCTGGACTTACATTCTGTTTTTATGTCCAGCGGGTCATTTTTATGCGAAGTATTTTTTAACTGCATCTGAATTCACAGGGGATGGAAAATCTTCACCATCCATGGTGCTGAGCATCAGTGCTCCACCAGAGAAAACTTTCTTTACCACGAATGGCCCTTCGTAATTTGGAGTCCATTTGCCCCTGTGGTCTGTATGAGGAGGGAGGATTCTTTTCAGCACAAGATCTCCCACTTGGTACTCTCGGTGCCTGACTTTCTGATCGAAGGCCTTCTTCATTCTTTTCTGATACAACTGCCCATGACAGATTGCAGCCAATCTCTTCTCTTCGATCAGACTCAGTTGCTCGTATCGGGACCTAACCCATTCTGCTTCACTCAGTTTGACATCCATCAAGACTCGCAAGGAGGGTAATTCAACTTCAACTGGTAGGACTGCTTCCATACCATACACGAGTTGATACGGTGTTGCCCCAGTGGACGTCCTGATTGACGTGCGATACCCATGCAAGGCAAACGGTAGCATTTCATGCCAATCTTTGTAAGTGACTACCATCTTCTGCACAATCTTCTTGATATTCTTATTTGCTGCCTCAACAGCGCCATTCATCTTTGGTCTGTAAGGAGAAGAATTGTGATGTTGGATCTTGAAGTCCCGGCACAGCTCTGCCATCATTTTGTTATTGAGATTGGAACCATTATCAGTAATGATTCGCTCGGGCACTCCGTATCGACAGATGATATCCCTTTTCATAAATCTGGCTACCACTTGTCTCGTGACGTTTGCATATGAGGCTGCTTCAACCCACTTAGTGAAATAGTCAATGGCGACCAGGATGAATCTGTGACCATTTGAAGCAGTCGGCTCAATCTTGCCAATCATGTCGATGCCCCACATGGCAAAGGGCCATGGTGAAGACATTATGTTTAAAGGATTCGGAGGCACATGCACTTTGTCTGCGTAGATCTGGCATTTGTGGCATTTTCTGGCGTAGGCACAACAGTCCGCATCCATTGTGATCCAATAATAGCCTGATCTTAACAACTTTTTAGCCATTTCATGCCCTCCAGCATGGGTACCAAAAGAGCCTTCATGTACTTCATGCATCAACAAATCTGCTTCCGTCTTGTCAACACATTGGAGGAGTACCATATCAAAGTTCCTCTTGTATAAAGACCCATCAGTGTTCAGAAAGAAACTCCCAGCAAGCCTTCTCAAGGTCTTCTTATCATTGGAAGATGCCCCAAGCGGGTATGTCTGATCCTCCAAGAAGCATTTAATGTCATGGAACCAAGGCTTATCATCTTTGACTACATCTGCTGCGAATACATATGCTGGTCTGTCAAGTCTCGATACTGAAATCCGAGGTACAAAGTTAGCAGCTTGAACTTTGATCATGGACGAAATGGTAGCCAAGGCATCTGCAAACTGATTCTCGTCCCGAGGGATATACTCAAGTTTGACTATTGTGAAGAAAGTCAATAACCTCCTTGTATAATCCCTGTAAGGTATCAGATGTTCCTGGTGTGTGTACCATTTGCCGTTGGTTTGATTGATTACCAGAGCTGAATCTCCGAATACAGTCAATGTCTTGATCCTGAGGTCAATGGCTTCCTCAAGACCCATAATGCAAGCTTCGTATTCAGCTTCGTTGTTAGTGCAGTTGAAAGTGAGTTTTGCCGAGAAAGGCATGTGAACTCCCTTAGGTGTAATGAGTACTGCACCAACACCACGACCATTCATGTTGACAGCCCCATCAAACATCATAGTCCATTCTTCTTTCGGGTCAGGCCCTTCAGTGTGAACAGGCTCTTCATGATCTCTTGCTTTAATGAACATGATGTCTTCATCAGGGAAGTCAAACCTCATAGGCTGGTAATCATCAATGGGTTGCTCAGCAAGATATTCAGACAATACACTGCCCTTGATGGCTTTCTGAGATGTGTATTGGATGTCATATTCTGTAAGAATCATTTGCCATCTTGCAACCCGTCCGGTAAGAGCTGGCTTCTCAAATATGTACTTGACTGGGTCCATTTTTGAGATCAACAAAGTGGTGTGGGTCAGCATATACTGCCTCAGTCGGCGAGCAGCCCACGCTAAAGCACAGCAAGTTTTCTCGAGCAGTGAATAACGCTGTTCACAGTCGGTAAACTTTTTGCTTAGGTAGTATATTGCATACTCTTTTCGACCAGACTCGTCATGCTGGCCCAGCACACACCCCATCGACTCTTCTAATACTGTCAAATACATGATCAGAGGTCTTCCTTCAACTGGAGGCATAAGGATTGGAGGTTCTTGCAGATATTCTTTGATCTTGTCAAAAGCCTTCTGGCAGTCTTCATTCCACCTGACCGTCTGTTCTTTTCTCAGCAGTTTGAACAAAGGTTCACAGGTTGCTGTAAGGTGGGATATGAACCGTGAAATGTAGTTCAATCGACCTAAGAACCCCCGAACTTCTTTTTCTGTCTTCGGTGCAGGCATCTCTTGGATGGCTTTGACTTTATCAGGGTCAACTTCAATCCCCTTCTCACTCACAATAAATCCCAGCAGCTTACCGGATCGCACCCCGAATGTGCATTTGTTGGGGTTCAGCTTCAACTGGTACTTCCTCAGACGCTTGAATAACTTCAGTAGATTCACCAGGTGATCTTCCTCTGTAAGGGACTTGGCAATCATGTCATCCACATAACACTCTATCTCTTTATGAATCATATCGTGGAATAATGTTACCATAGCCCGTTGATACGTGGCACCAGCATTCTTCAGTCCGAATGGCATCACCTTGTAACAAAACGTGCCCCAGGGTGTGATGAAGGTTGTCTTCTCCATGTCTTCAGGTGACATTTTGATCTGATTGTATCCTGAAAATCCGTCCATGAAGGAGAATACCGAGAACTGAGCCGTATTATCTACCAATACGTCAATGTGAGGTAATGGAAAATCATCTTTCGGGCTGGCTCTGTTCAGATCCCGGTAATCAACACACATTCTTACTTTGCCGTCCTTCTTAGGCACAGGTACTATGTTAGCAACCCACGGCGGATAGCTAGTTACTGCAAGGAACCCGGCGTCCCATTGCTTTTGTACCTCCTCCTTGATTTTCATTGCCATGTCTGGACGAGTTCGGCGCAGTTTCTGTTTGACCGGTGGGCATTCTTCTCTCAAAGGCAGCTTGTGCACCACAATGTCGGTATCCAACCCTGGCATGTCTTGATACGACCAAGCAAACACATCCACATACTCTTGAAGTAGATCAACCAGTTGCTTCTTCACTGAGTCTTGCAGGCAGGCCCCGATTTTAACCTCTTTCACGTCTTCCTCCGTACCAAGATTAATCACTTCAACCTCCTCCTGGTGAGGGGTAATAACCTTTTCCTCTTGTCTTAACAACCTGGCCAGCTCTTCAGGAAGCTCATATTCTTCTTCAACCCCTTCATCAGCTTGATTGATCGGATTGTCAAAGTCATACGATGTCATAGCCGTGCTGTTGTCGGTGCTGTCAGGAAGGCATTCTCTGCAAGGGTTAAGTTGTTCGTTTTAGTGATCTGATTTTAATCTTATTTAGAAAAGTGAAATGAAGTTGTCATTTTGAAAACACTGCCATTTATTTTTTGTACAAAAAGAAAAATGGAAAAACAGTGAACGAAAAGAAAAAGACTCGTTTGCAAAAAGATGTCTGCTATTTCATTAATTGATCTTGTTTGCACAAAAAGTACAGATGGCCCAATTACAAAATGAGTCTTGTCATCTTGGGCAAGATGCAAGACTTTGATGCATGCTTATAAAAATACAGGAAATAATAATTACTCTGATCGAGTAACTCTTATAATTTCCTGGGAAGACCAGTTCGAGACACTGCTCCCCGGGATCTTTGGACGAATCCAATTCTCCAGATTGCGCTCCTCTTCCAGCTCGTCTTCCAGACAGTTGATAGCATCGGGGGTAAGCATCCCTCCACTGACAAAACCAGGCTCTTCAGCAGCCTTTGCTTGATGTTGAGTTGGTCTGTAACCCAACCCAAACTTGTCTTCTTTTTTCTCCACCGATAGCAGTTTGCCCCAGCCCTGGGCAGTTCCTTCCTCAACAACCTTCCGGGCTTGTTGGTATGATGACATTGGAGTACCAGATACAGCAGATGCCTCATTCACATTCAAAGCTTCAAACCCCTGGCTCATTGTTTCATGGATCTCCCCATCCATTTCAATGTACTTATAGGTTGCCAGGTGGCTGACAAAAATGTCCTCCTCTCCACAGATAGTAACGACTTGACCCTCCCACTCGAATTTTAACTTTTGGTGAAGGGTAGACGTTATTGCGCCGGCGGCGTGAATCCAGGGTCTACCCAACAAATAGCTGTAGGCGGGCTGAATGTCCATCACATAAAAGATAGTTTTAAAGGTCTGTGGGCCAATTGTCACAGGCAGCTCAATCTCTCCCAGAACCGATCTCTTAGAACCATCAAAGGCTCTTACCACCAGGTTGCTGGGTCTCAATGCCAAACCATCATATTCTAACTTCACCAGAGCCTTCTTTGGTAAGACATTCAGGGACGAACCTGTGTCTACCAGCACATGAGAAAGGACAGCTCCTTTGCATTCCATGGTTATGTGCAAGGCTTTGTTGTGGTTGCGGCCGTCCGCTGTCAAGTCAGTACTGGTGAACCCTAGCCCATTGTTAGCAGTAACATTTCCAACCACGGTTTCCAACTGGTTGACAGTAATCTCTTCAGGCACGTAAGCTGCGTGCAGGACTTTAAGTAGTGCATTCCGATGGGCTTCGGAGCACATAAGCAGTGAGAGGATAGAGATTTTGGATGGCGTTTGGTGAAGCTGATCCACAATTTTGTAGTCACTCTTTTTTATGATTCTCATAAACTCATCAACTTCTTGATCGAACGGTGTTTTCAAGGCTTCTTTGGCAGCTTGATCTTCCTGCACCGGGCTCTTTCCCTTTGCCTTGGCAGCAGCTTCTGCTTCGGCAGTAGGTCTTTGAATTGGTGGAGCGAAGAGACGTCCGCTTCGAGTGAAGCCTCCGCCTCCCCCCACATTGTCTATTTGTGGTGCAGGTGTTGCTGTTTCAAGAGTGATTCTTTTTCCTTCGCAGTACACGTCAGAGCCATAGTGCCAAGGGATGGCCCTATTGCTTTCATATGGTACTGGTCCAGGCACCGTGACAGTGACTGGACTGATTGCCGCTGCTGAAGGGACTGTAATCGTTTGTGGATCATAAAAGATTGTAACTGGTGCTCTGGTGGGAGCAGCACTTTCTGAATGGTAGGCAGAGTTGTTTTCCGGATCATAGAATATTGTGACAGTAGAGACATCTTCATGATTTGTTGCTGGTGTTGTAGGAGATATTGTCGGAAGAAATGATGTTGTTGTTGTAGGAGGTTCAAAATGGAGTGAAGCTGACGTTGTAGCAGAAAGATTTGTTGTGAACTGATCGGTTGAGATGATGGATGAAGTGCTTGTTGATGAGACCGAAGAATTGTCAGGAACAATGGTTGTTGCAGTTGTAGGAGGTTCTGAAACCGTTGCTGATGGGATTGCTGGATTTGTTGGAAACGATGTAGTGATCTGAAGTTGGCCACTCTGAATAAGGCCATCTATGCCGTTCCTCAGATTATCGCACCCATTTACTGAGATATTGCAGTAAGCACACCCCAACTCACACCCCGGGAACATCTGACATTCCAAGAGCTGAGCCTTGATTTCTACCAATGGTGTCCTGATCTGTCCCACACTGGTTATCAAATAAGACGGCTTGTCTTCTTCAATGGCGTTAATTCGGGGACCACCATGGTTTGGCATTGGGTTCTTATTGACATTGGGTGGTGGTGCGAAATTCAGAGCCTTGGAGTCTACCAGGTCTTGTACCTTCATATGCAGAGCCCTGCATTTTTCTGTGTTGTGGCCAGGTGCGTTTGAATGGAAGGCACACCTAGCATTGGAGTCATAGTTCCTGGGTAGACTGTTGGGATCCGGAGGTGCCAACGTTCTTAGCTCAACCAGGTTGAGTTTCAGAAGTTGTGGCAGCAAGGTAGCATATGGCATTGGGATCGGATCGATCACTCTGTTAGCTTGAGAAGGCCTCTGCTGAAATGGCCTCTGTTGACTGTTGTTGTTGGTGTTGCTGTTGTTGTAATTTCTCGGAGGATACTGATTTTGCTGGTGGTACTGAGGTTGTTGTTGATAGTTTTGCTGAGGAGGTTGATAGACTGGTTGAGGATGGGCTGGAGCAGGAATGGTGACTGCTGCTATTGACCTTTGAGCATATTGGGGCCTGCCCCTGTTTGAATGGATGGCATTGGTCTCGCCAGTTCTTCTTGGGCCTGCAAAAGGCTTTCTTGTACTACTGGACGAGCTTGCACCGTTGTCTGAGATCTTTCCCATTTTTAACAAGCTTTCAATTCTCTCCCCAGCTATGACAACATCGGCAAAGCTAGTAGAAGAGAAAGCAGCCAACCTGTCAATATATGTTCCCTGAAGGGTGTTCATGAACATATCTGCCATTTCTCGTTCAGACATAGGTGGTTGAACAGCAGCAGCTAGTTGCCTCCATCTCTGGGCATATTCTCGGAAACTCTCCCTTGAAGACTGTGACATTCCCATTAGGAGGGTCCTGTTGGGTGCCATGTCTAGATTATACTGATACTGTCTGATGAAGGCTTCTGCTAGGTCCTTCCAGCATCTAATGGTTGCCCTCGTCAAGTGAGAGTACCACTCCCTCGATGCTCCTGTCAAGCTATCTTCAAAATGGAACATCCACAATTTCTCATCCATTGTATAGGCCTTCAGCCTTCCCAGAAATGACTGTAAGTGAGTCCGGGGGCATGAAGTCCCATTATACTTTTCGAAACAAGGAGGCTTGAACTTATGGGGGATCCTGACCCCGTCTACCAAACCCATGTCCATAACGTCGAAGCCCAAAGAGTTTTGAGATTCTAAGGACCTCAACTTCTCAGCTATTTCATCCAATCTTCTATCATAAGCTTCTTCCCCAGCACCCATTACTGTGAACTGGTCTTCTTGAGGGTCTTCCTGTAGCACCCTTCCTGCTGTGGCAGTCCCTTGTATATTGACAGGGATGTTGGCCTCTGGGTGGAGATGGGGTCCAAAAACTGGGGGATTGACATGAGGTTGGACCCTCTCGTTGTTACTTGTGCCGGCAGTCCCCACATGGGGCTCCTCCTGATTCCTCCCTTCTACCAAGGCTCTGAGCCTCTCCTGACTTTGAGCTAAGTTGTTCATTACTTCCATGAACTGTGTTATCTGAGTTCTCATCTCCAACCTTTCGTTGGCCATCTGGTTTCTGACCTCCGTAAGGTCCTGCTGCATCTGATCCATCTGAATTCCCGGAAGGTTGTTTCTAGTTGGGTACCTGTGTGGCCTGTTGAGGGGAAATACCCGGCGGCGAGCAATAATTCCTGAGATTCACAACAGAGGTTAGTAACAACAAAACAAAAACCTACAAAACAAACAAAAGGGTTAGTATGCAATGCAGTTATGCTTATTTGTTCTCAAGGTATCCGGTTTGGCCTTCAGTTTTGACCCTTCCCGACCCTTGAAGATGCTGCCGTTGAAGTTGCTTTCGAAGTAAACTAACATGAATATATTACATAAGGTGAAATAATACAATTTGTTCGTTTTACAACACAAGCCCACTAAGGGGTCAAAATACAGTACAAAAATAAAAGTACATGGAAAGAAAGCAACAACAAACAAATGGTCAAACACCAAGACCAAACTCATCCTCACGAACTTCCTTGAGAAGTGCTTCGGTCACAGGATCAGCCGGACGCTCCGTGAGATTCCTGATGAGGAGATTCCGGGTGGTAACAGCTGCTGTTAGCTTTTTGTGCTGAGTTTGGTCCTTGGACCTCTTCACCCCTGCTTTGATCTTCAATTCTGATATCTCCCTCTGGGCTGCTGCCAGGGCTTCTTGTTGTTCTTTTGCATTAGCCTCGAATTGCTCCATCTTGTCTTGAACTCTCTTGTCTTCCAGGGTACGAGCCTCGGTGATCCTGACCCACCGGGCTTGACTCTCCTTCAAATACAAGTCTGTCCTTGCTCTTTGGAACTGGGCTTCTTTGCAAGCGTTCTTCAGAATTTGTTCACCAGCTCTAGACTTGTTGATATAATCCCCAGACTTCTCAATCTTAGTCAGATGCTCTACTCTCAACTTCTCCAATCTCTCAATCTCCCTCATACCTTCACTCCTCTCCCGGAGGGTCTTCTGCAAAGCCTGGGTTAGCTTCTCATTTCTTTCCTTCAAGCTCTCAAACTCCTCCAAACTGATGGTGGCAGGGGGTGGTGCTGAAGATGACTCAGGCATGTCTTCTATGGTAAAGGGCATTCCAGAGAATTGGGTCCTGGCACGGGACCATTCATAATATTGTGCTGATGCCACATTATTACACTTCCCTAGAATGGTGACTCCCTTGGTTTGAACATTATCCCAGGCCCAGGCAGCCTGCCTAACAACAGCCAAACTAATCTTGTTCTCACAATAAAGGGTCTCCACCAAGTCCTGTGCCCTAGGAGTGTGGACCAGTGCATAGCCCAATTGCCTCCTGAACAGCAGAGGGTTGTAATTGATACTTCCATTCACTCCTATTAAAGGCACATTGGGAAAATGTCCACAGCTGGTGATGATATCCCTGCCTTTGGTGCTCTGAGTGCACCATCTGATGTCTGCTGAAGTTAGAACGGTGAGTCTTTTAGCCCACTTGCTCTGCTGATGAGGGTTTAGAAATGCATCTGTCCTGGGTAGATGCCTAAGGAGCCAAGTGTGGAACAATGGAGCACAAAACCTCACTAATCTCCCCCTCTGCTTCTCATTCCTCTGGTGCACAGAATAGTAAAGGTCCCCCAATAAAGTTGGCACTGGGTTCTTCAGGATGAACAGATGGATTGCATTTTTGCTAATGAATCGAGGCTCATCTGCAAACAACACAATTCCATATATGCACAAGGCCAGCAGGGCACAAACAGCTTTCCATTCTCCTAGAGAAGCCTTCAAGGTAGCTTGAGAAATTAAGAAATCCAGATGGAAACCAAGAATTCCAGCCTTAGAGGTCATATGCTGCTCAATCAAAACAGGTTCCAGATGCAAAGCTTTTGCTACTTCTCCATTAGCAGGAAAGTCCATCTCAGGGTTGAAAGGAATTTCTCTCCTGATGGGCATACCAACTAATGAGGAGTACTCTTCCAATAAGGGGCCCAACTGAAAGTCTTGAAAAGTAAAACATCTCAGTGGAGGATCATAAAACTGAATGCAGGTGTGGATGAGGCTCCTCTGTGAAGGGTCCAGATCCATAACCATGTCTAGTATATCTCCATAACTCTCCCTGAACAAAGGTATGTGGTCTGGAGTGATCAGGGTTTGGATCCTCCTGATGTCTGATAAGTCTGGCTGGAAGAAGTGATAGGTGACATTGCTCTTTTTAGGAGCCATGATGTTGAAGACTGAGTAGAGACAGGTGCTGATGATAATACTGAGGAAGTGGGCCACTGGCTGGCTGGTGAAGCAGATAGCTGATGAAGACAAGTCAAAACTGAAGATGGGGTCAAAACCAAAACCAAATGAAGATGGATACCCTGAAACACAAATAAGCAAATGTCAATATGATGCAATGAGTATGTATGCAAATGAAATGCAAGGGTCTGTGACTGAGCTGGATCTGATCAAAATGCTCTGATATAGGTCCAAATGTGTTCAAGAATTCCAGTTGGGGTCTATAAATCCAGTAACCAAGGTGGGGGACTCAAATAAAGAGCCACATGCCCAGGGTTTTAAAATCACAAGAACTGTCCAACATGGAGTACTCTTAACAAAGCAAAGTAACAGGGTATTCTGAGGTCAAGGTACCTACAAACCTGTAAACAGCCCGACCCCCCTCACTGGTGGTGTCCTAAAACAAGGATCCTCAGACTTGGATCAGTTATGAGAAGTGTAAACACTTCTAACCCGGAGGTACAGTGTTTACAATAACCATAAAAGTTCCTCCTCTAATTCACCTCAGTTTCTGAAGGTCAATACTAAAGGTCATCCAGACTTAGCAGGCTTCCCAGATAGCTCTAGCATTGCAGGAAATCTGCAACACAGAGTTCTCAAGAAGAAACCCATATCTGAACCGTGTTTCATATTCCCGCACCAGACCGAAATGGAATGGGAAAGAATACGATTCACTCTAGCCTAGGTGTCACTCAGGTCCCAGGTATAGGACCTTAACTCTCAATAAAACCCCACCCACCAAAGGAAAACCAGATCCAGCCAGCAGTACAGTATGACAATATGGTATAATGAAAAAGCAATAAAGAAAGCAGTAAAGCGAACTGTACATAAATCAAAAATAAAATACATACACACACAAATAAGCACATAACACCCTAGTAAACACAAATCAAACAAGCGCTAGGAGGAACCCACAAAAAGAACCAGAAGCCCTGGTTGCAAAATAAGATCCCCAGCAGAGTCGCCAAGCTGTCGCTCCCGATAAAATGGGACTGGCCCAGATAAAGGTACAGACGCGAACGGTCGGCGAGAGGGACAATGAGAACACACAGCCGTGAACTCACTGGAGATGAATAGAGTCGCCAGCTAGGCATTTTTATCCCGGAGGAAAGGCAATGCTGCATAGACCTAGAAAAAGATGGACAAGACGGTTTGCGAACCAGAGAGACTGAGAAAGGGGGTTGGTTACAACCTGGGAAGGTATTAGCACCCAGATTGTCCGTCGTACTCGACGGGATCCACGCTTAAAAGATTTGTGTTTTAAAGGGGTAGTGTCAGTGCAATTTGTGTATAAAATAGCTGGAAAGGAATGTACAGGTGTCAGTGTAAAGTATATAAGTGATATGAAGTATGAAAGTGTCAGTGTAAGGACAAAAGGTGAAATGCTCATGATAATGAGGCTAAGAGAATAAAGCTGGAAAGAGGGGGAATGTACAGAGACTTTTGTTCGATAACTGTTAAGTTATGCCTACGTATCCTCTCGTGCAATGAGGAAGTCAGAACACCGTAGTTCGACCCAAAGAGACTGAAAGGTGAATTGACTTATGAACTGCTTGCTTGTCTATGCTCAAGTGTATGATCTGTCTGGCACAGATGCAAACTGTCTTGCATTAGACGGAAGAAGCGAGTTCTCGTTTATGAGTGAATAAGATGAGAAAAGAATCCCGAAGGAGACGATTATTGTTTGTTTTTGAGTTTTCAGTCTTTTATTGCTTTTGAGAGTTTGTCATAAGTTGATGAGCTTAAGTCTAAACCAATGGGTTAGCAAACTCATCACATCTTCCCTCTGATTAGGGGTAATGAGAATACCTTAAGTGTGAAGTCAGATTCTCACACTTAATCACCTTTGGTGTAGGATTAAGATCATTAACCTACTTGTGATTATTTAGATGTTTTTGGTGTTTTTGTTTAGTGTTGAGTAATGAGGTTAAGCCATAATCAAGGATTAAACAGACTCATTACACCATCCTAATAGAAGGATAATAGATGAGAATGTTCAAGCTGAGGAAAGCTCCTCAACTTAATCCATGATTAGGGATTAAACTCATGACTAAACAAGCCTTTATTAAGCGGATTTTAATTAATGGTATGATGATGAAGTGAATTTTATGGTTTGTAAGACAACTTGAGGGGGACTTGTCCATTAACACTAGGGTTAGTCCTTCTTAACCAATTGAGGAAGAATTAGAACCCTAATGCAAGGCCCAAGTTACAAGTGTGATGTCTTGATGATTATTATGTGAATTGATTAAGAGATTTAAACACATTAAGGGTTTAACACTTAGGATTAAAGTTATACACTCCATCCTAAGAGAAGGATGCAGGCATAAGCTTAATCACAAAGCCTTAAAGCCTTTAGGGTTTAGTCCCTGATTATGAGGTGAGAAGAGAGGACTCAAAGAGAGACACAAAGGTAAAACTATGAGGGGAGACTAATCAAAACCCTAAATCATTGTCATGCTTGGTTGTTCCTAAGGTTTGTGAGGTTTGCAAGAACAATCTTCAGAGGAGCCACCAGGAAGCAGATGAATAAGATCAAGAGAAGCAAAGTGACTTGCTTCATTCAAGAAGTCAAGTCACTTGAAGAAAGAAAAAGGGAGGAACAAGAATGAGCAAGCTCAAACTCATACACAAACAAAAATGCAGCAATGAATGCAAGGGAGATGAAAAGAAAAGGTATGGGAAGTGAAAGCAAATTCACTTCTCAAGTTTACTTACCACCTGAAATGTTAGAAAGAAATGCAATGCAATGCAGGATGAGATGAAATGGTATGATGCCAAGCAAAACCAGAAGCATGTTGATGATGATAATGATGCTATGAGATGCTACAAGCATGAGACAAGGCATGGAAATGTTCATACAAGATCATGGGTGCAAATGATGCAAACTAAGGAGCATGAATGAGCATGAAAAGTTATGAAACATACAAGGCAAATGACATGGCAAATATGAGATGCAATGATCAAAGATGCTTCCTACATGTCTTAAGATGTCAAATGAAACACAAGCATGCATAAAATGCAAAGACAAGCCATGTTATGCAAGAGAATGCAAGAAGGATGCAAAAGGAAGCCCAAATTAGGGTTCATGGATCAAACATTAAACAAAAACCAAAAACAGAAGCAAACCCTAAGATAAAAAATGGAAAATGCCACCCTAAGAAACCCTAAACCTATACTAAACCAAGGTCCAAAGGGGAGGTCTCAACTCTTAACCAATCTCAAGTTATGAATTTTGCAAGTTATTAGGGTTTTTTAGGGTTCTTAACAAAAGAAATACCAAACAAATTGAAATTGAAAGATCAAATCAAGACCATTTCATCCTAGAAACTACATGTTAAACACAAAACAAAGCAAAAAGAATCAATGTCCAACTCTTCTCCAATAGGCAGAAATGATTTTTTGAACTTATGATCAAAATAATGCACAAAATATGATTTAATTCAATGAAAAATTCTTAAAATGTGTCAAGATCAAAAAAGAAATTTGGTTTGAAGGTTGGACAATGTTTCTAAATGCCTTAGAACATTTCATGAATTTTTTTGTAATTTTTAAATACCTAAAAGTATTTTTAATTAATTAATTCCCATTAATCAATTAAAAATAATCTTTTAAATATTTAAAAATACTTTTTTGATGATAAAAAATAAAATAAAAATATTTTTGGGTCTTAAAAATTAATAAAACCTTTAGGAAAAAGTTTCATAATTTTTAAGAATTTTTAACCATTTTTAATAAATTATGCAAGTTAAATGAAATAAAATGAAAATAAAATTGATTTAATCTGAATTAAATGAAAAGTAAGCTAATCCTAAGGTGGAGATTCAAACTGGGCTGGGGACAGTTGACTGGCGCGCAGATCCAAGGGTCCTGGTTGACTCTGATTAAATTAATTAAATTAAGGATTAATTAAGCTAATTAGGAGGATTAGGGCAAACGAAATGATCTGGGCCGTTCAAAGCAGCGGGAAGTCAACAAGTCAGAGGCAATCTACGCTCAGCATTCAAATGGCCATAATGACCTGAGTTTAGGGTTAATCACCCTCAGGTGACCGGAGAGAAGCTCCGGTCATCTTCTCCGGTTGCACAAAAACCCTAGAACACGATTCAGGTACCTATTCTACAAATCAAGCACACCTAAATGATCCTCTAACTTCCTAGGTCATGAATCCATCTCCAAACAACATTTATGCATCATGAATCAAAGGAATCGAAAGGAAAGAAATTCACGGGCAAAAATTCAGAGGGACCATACAAGCTCAGTTTTCACTCATTTTTAAATCTAAACATATCACCATGATCCTTGAAGCATGCATTTTCACTTTATAACAAAAAATCAGAGCTTTGAGAGAAAAGTTTCATGGTCATACCTGAGGTGACAACTCCTGTTTCTGGGCTTTCAGAGCAGTTTCTTGATGCAAGCTAGCTCCAATGACTCTCCTGGTGCTAATGGCAGGCTTGGAATGAACTTTAACAAGCTATTTCAAGAGGTTCCAAACTGATATAGCAGAAAGTGAGCTTTGTGTACAGGCTGTTTTAGGTCAATGTAAAGGGTGGTTTTGACTCCTTGTGGTATGCTTGACTTGTTGGTGAAGAAAGATGAGGTGTTTGATGGCTGGATGAAGGGATTCGATGAGTTCTGGTTTGGAAGGTGAGGAATGGTGAAACTCAGGTCAGGCTTGTTTCAGGCTTGAGCTTTGGTGGTTTGAGGTCTATGGAGTATGGTGAGTTGAATGGTGAAGATGGTTTTTGTGTTTGCAAGCTGTGGAGGCAGATTCGAAGCAACTTGCAAGATGAGGTGTTTTTGTGAATATGTGTGTGTGAATGGTTTCAGCCTTGCTAGATGTATGGAATGCCTTGCCCTTTGTCCACATAAACCTCTCTCATTGGTCAGATGATTGGACATGTGCTTTATTGATTGGTAAGTCACCTTTTGCAAAAAGTCAAAAATTGTGTAAGGAAGGTATGGCTCATGATCTAGGCTAGTACATGGCATGGGCTGCGCAGCAAAGGGTGAGGTGAGAGGCTAGCCAAAGTCAGCATCTAATGTCATAGTTTGTAGGGAGTGAAATGAGTGGTTTTGCAACTTGTTGCCTTATGGTTCACATGTGATTTCTTTGGCCAACCAAACATAAACCATGGGCATTCTTGATCCAATTCTGACTTTTAAGGCCTAAGGAATGTTTGTGTCATGGTTTGAAATGAATTAGAGGTCACAAAAGGCTTTGGTCCATGACTTTGCAAAATTTCCATTTGAATCATGCCTTGAAAATCAATGATTTTAGCCAACTTTGTCACACCATAACTTTTGATTCATGAAGAGTTTGATCATGTTCTTGTACTTTTTGAAAAGGGAAAGATGATATCTACAACTTTCATGACCAAAGTTTTTCCATTTGAAACCTTTTTGGATCAAGAATCAAGGCTTGAAAAATGACCTAAAATGATGCATTCTTGAAAAGTCAACTATGCCCAAAAAGTCAACATTTGCAAAAACCCTAAATTCTTGATTTTTATGAACTTCAACCTTCTTCCATGATCAAATAAAGATCATATACACTCAAAATGATGAAGATCACCCATTGGTTGGGTCATTGGGGGCCTCAGATGCCCTGATTTTACACTGACTTGTCTGAAAAGTCAACTCTTGATCAGATGACTTCCCCATGGAATTTCTTCATGAAAATTGATATGCATACTCCCTATACCATATAGAGACCAATGGAAACAAGAATGACCAAAAAATTTGGGGTTATGGCCTCTGAAACCAAAACCCTAATTTTCAGTCAACTGTGCAGTCAATCCTGGCTCTGCATCCACTCAAAACATAGTTCTTGTGATTCTTTTGAATTCTTGGCTTTGTGAGGATGTAACATGATGCTTGAACACATGTAGACCCCTTTGAATTGATTGGTTGCCTTTGGAGTGGCTCAAGATGCCCTGAGATTGCTCAGATCACAAACCCTAGGTGCAGATGACTTAGAAACTATGCAGTGAATCAAAAATGAGATGTGAGATGATATGATTGAACTTATGCATATGAGAATGATCACAAGCCATGGTGAAATGGGTGAGGGCAAATTTGGGGTGTTTACACAAACCTGTAAACAACCCAACCCCCTCACAGGTGGTGTTCTAAAACAAGGATCCTCAGATTTGGATCAGTTATGAGAAGTGTAAACACTTCTAACCCGGAGGTACAGTGTTTACAATAACCATAACAATTCCTCCTCTAATTCTCCTCAGTTTCTGAAGGTCAATACTAAAAGGTCATCCAGACTTAGCAGGCTTCCCAGATAGCCCTAGCATTGCAGGAAATCTGCAACACAGAGTTCTCAAGAAGAAACCCATATCTGAACCGTGTTTCATATTCCTGCACCAGACCGAGATGGAATGGGAAAGAATACGATTCACTCTAGCCTAGGTGTCACTCAGGTCCCAGGTATAGGACCTTAACTTTCAATGGAACACCCACCCACCAAAGCAAATAACAGATCCAGCCAGCAGCATGACAGTATGATATATGAAAAACTGTAAAGAAAGCAATAAATAAAGCTGTACAGAAAGTAATAAATAAAGCGAATATACAAACACAAATAGCACATAACACCCCAATAAACACAAATCAATCAAGCGCTAGGAGGAACCCACAAAAAGAACCAGAAGCCCTGGTTGCAGTATAAGGGTCCCCAGCAGAGTCGCCAAGCTGTCGCTCCCGACAAATGAAAATAGATCAGATGAGGGTACAGACGCGAACGGTCGGCGAGAGGGACAATGAGAACACACAGTCGTGAACTCACTGGAGAATGAATAGAGTCGCCAGCTAGGCATTTTTATCCCGGGGAAAGGTAATGCTGCATAGACCTAGAAAGATACGGATAAGACGGTTGCGAACCAGAGAGACTGAGAAAGGGGGTTGGTTACAATCTGGGAAGGTATTAGCACCCAGATTGTCCGCCGTACTCGACGGGATCCACGCTTAAAAGATTTGTGTTTTAAAGGGGTAGTGTCGGTGCAATTTGTGTATAAATGAGCTGGAAAAGGATGTACAGGTGTCAGTGTAAAAGGAGTGTGAAGTGTATAAATGATGTGTCAGTGCAGGACAGGAGTGAAATGCTCAAGATCATGAGGCTAAAAGAATGAGGCTAGAAAAAGGGGGAATATATAGAGACTTTTGTTCGATAACTGTTAAGTTATGCCTACGTATCCTCTCGTGCAATGAGGAAGTCAGAACACCGTAGTTCGACCCAAAGAGACTGAATGATGAATTGACTTGTGAACTGCTTGCTAGCCTATGCTCAAGTGTGTGACCTGTCTGGCTCAGGTGCTAACTGTCTTGCATTAGACGGAAGAAGCAAGTTCTCGTTTATGAATGAATGAGATGAGAAAAGAATCCCGGAGGAGACGATTATTGTTTGTTTTTGAGTTTTCAGTCTTCTATTACTTTTGAAAGTTTGTCATAAGTTAATGAGCTTAAGCCTAAACCAATGGATTTAGTAAACTCATCACATCTTCCCTCTGATTAGGGGTAATGAGAATACCTTAAGTGTGAAGTCAGCTTCTCACACTTAAACACCTTTGATGTAGGATTAAGATCATTAACCTATTTGTGATTATTTAGATGTTTTTGGTGTTTTTGTTTAGTGTTGAGTAATGAGATTAAGCCATAATCAGGGATTAAACAGACTCATTACACCATCCTAATAGAAGGATAATAGATGAGGGTGTTTAAGCTGAGGAAAACTCCTTAACTTAATCCATGATTAGGGATTAAACTCATGACAAAACAAGCCTTTGATTAAGTGGATTTTATTAATGGTATGATGATGAAGTGAGTTTTATGATTTGTAAGACAACTTGTGGAGGACTTGTCCATTAACACTAGGGTTAGTCCTTCTTAACCAATTAAGGAAGAATTAGAACCCTAATGCAAGGCCCAAGTTACAAGTGTGATGTCTTGATGATTATTATGTGAATTGATTAAAAGATTTAAACACATTAAGGGTTTAACACTTAGGATTAAAGTTATACACTCCATCCTAAGAGAAGGATGCAGGCATAAGCTTAATCACAAAGCCTTAAAGCCTTTAGGGTTTAGTCCCTGATTATGAGATGAGAAGAGAAGACTCAAAGATACACAAAGGTAAAACTAAGAGGGGAGACTAATCAAAGCCCTAATTCATTGTCATGCTTGGTTGTTCCTAAAGTTTGTGAGGTTTTCAAGAAAGATCTTCAATGGAACCACCAGGAAGCAGATGAAAGGATCAAGAGAAGCAAAGCAACTTGCTTCATTCAAGAAGTCAAGTCACTTGGGGAAAGAAAGTAAGATGAAGAGGAATGAGCAAGCTCAAACTCAAACACAAACAAAAATGCAGCAATGGATGCAAGAGGGATGAAAAGAAAAGTTATGAGAAGTGAAGGCAAATTCACTTCTCAAAGTCACTTACCACCTGAAAGGTTAGAAAAGAAATGCAATGCAATGCAAGATGGGATGAGATGACATGATGAGAAACAAAACCAGAAGCATGTTGATGATGATAATGATGTTATGAGATGCTACAAGCATGAGGCAAGGCATGGAGATGTTCATACAAGATCATGGATGCAAATGAAGCAAGCTTAGAAGCATGGATACACATGAAAAGTTAGGAAGCATACAAAGCATACAACATGGAAAATGCAAGATGCAATGATCAGAGATGCTTCCTATATGTCTTAAGATGTCAAATGAATCACAAAAATGCTTGAAATGCTAAGACAAGTCATGTTATGCAAGAGAATGCAAAAGGGATGCAAAAGAAAGCCCAAAATTAGGGTTCAAGGATCAAACATCAAACAAAAACCCAAAACAGAGGCAAACCCTAAGATAAAAAATGGAAAATGCCATCCTAAGAAACCCTAAACCTATACTAAACCAAGGCCCAAAGGGGAGGTCTCAACTCTTAACCAATCTCAAGTTATGATTTTTCTAAGTTATTAGGGTTTTTAGGGCTCTTAAACAAAAGAAATACCAAACAAATTGAAAATGAGGAAACAAATCATGGCCATTTTACCCTAGAAACTACATGCCAGACACAAAACAAAGCAAAAAGAATCAATGTCCAACTCTTCTCCAATAGGCAGCAATGATTTTTTGAACTTATGATCAAAATAATGCACAAAATATGATTTAATTCAATGAAAAATTCTTAAAATGCATCAAGATCAAAAAAGAAATTTGGTTTGAAGGTTGGAAAATGTTTCTAAATGTCTTAGAACATTTCATGAATTTTTTTGTAATTTTTAAATACCTAAAAGTATTTTTAATTAATTAATTTCCATTAATCAATTAAAAATAATCTTTTAAATATTTAAAAATACTTTTTTGATGATAAAAAATAAAATGAAAATATTTTTGTGTTTACAAAATTAATAAAACTCAGAGGAAAAAGTTTCATAATTTTAAAACCTTTTTTACTATTTTAAAATAATTATGCAAGTTAATTGAAAAAAAAAATGAATTAAAAATAAATAAAAGGGAAAGTCAAACAAAAGGAAGGCTGGGATGGATCCAGGATTTGAATGCGCTGACTGGCGCGTGAATGGAGGGTCTGGATTCACTCTGGCCAAATTAATTTAATTACGAATTAATTAAAACTTAATTAAGTGGATTAGGGGTAATGAATGAATCTGGGCCATCCAAACCAGCGGGAAGTCAACAAGTCAAGGGGAATCTACGCTCAGAATTCAAACTGACTTAATGACACAGATTAGGGCATAATCACATTCAGGCTGCCGGAGAAGACCTCCGGTCGTCTTCTCCGGCGAGCAACTCCCCTGAAAATCTCCAAAACCCCTCAAATCGTAACAAAAATGAAACCTAAATATCCAGAAATGATTCCCATGATCCCCTGAACTAAAACCCTAAGTCAAAACTAATTTGTTCTTCCTCAAATCCATGAATCGAGCAAAACAAAAATTAGGGCACGCAGGTTTCAGAAGCAAATTAAATACTCAATTCAAAGCCATTTTAAAAACCAAAAGCACCAGGATGCTCAGTGAAACATAAGGAACAAGTTTATAACATGAAAAACAATTTCTGGAAAAATAAATTTCCAGCTACCTGAGATTTGGAGCTTTCAACCTGATGACTTTCTGGCCACTCCCTTCAGTGCAATCCACTCCTTAGGACCCCCTGATGGTGTTTGAATGCTTTAGAACAATTTATGTTGGCTGGTTGATGAGTTTCGACAGCTTCTGCTCAAGCTCAGTCAGAAATGGCAATGGAGTTTCAGGCAGTTTCAGGTCATTGTGATGGGTTCTATGTGATCAGAACAATGAGTGGAGAAGATCTATGGTATTTGTTTGGGTGTTTGTGAGCTATGGAGAGAGTTTCGAATGAAAATGCAGGCTGAGGTGAAGAATGGCAATGGGGGATTCTTGCTTGTTTCAGGCCTGGCTCTTGGTGGTTTTTGGTCTATGAAGTATGGTGAGTTGAATGGTGAAAATGGTTTGAGTGTTTGAAGGCTGAGCAGAGAGATTCGAAGCAACTTGCAAGATGGAGTGTTTTGTGAATGTGTGTCTTCTCAATGGTTTCAGCCTTGCCTTGTACATGAAATGGCTTGCAAAATGATAATGTATTTTAATCCTATAGGTCAGATGATGTGACCTGGCCTATAGTGATTGGTAAGTTTGCTTTTGCAAAAAGTCAAGTTTTGTGTAAGGCAAGCATGGCTCATGATCTAGGCAAGTACATGGCATGGGCTGCGCAGCAAAGGGTGAGGTGAGAGGCTAGCCAAAGTCAGCATCCAATGTCATAGTTTGTAGGAAGTGAAATGAGTGGTTTTGCAACTTGTTGCTTTATGGTTCACATGAAAGAAAGTCTTGTTACATGAACCAAAACATGAAGGATTCTTGGTTCAAATCTGAATTTTATGACTTAGAGAATGTTTGCATACTGGTTTGAAATGAATTAGAAGTCACATTGGGCTTTGGTTCATGATCTTGCATAATTTCCATTTGAAGCATGCCTTGAAAATCAATGATTTTTGCCAACTTTGTCTTGCTATAACTTTTGATCCAAAAAGAGTTTGATCATGTTCTTGTACTTTTTGAAAAGGGAAAGATGAGATCTACAACTTTCATGACCAAAGTTTCTCCATTTGAAGCATTTTTGGATCAAGAATCAAGGCTTGAAAAATGACCTAAAATGAAGCATTCTTGAAAAGTCAACTATGCCCAAAAAGTCAACATTTGCAAAAACCCTAAATTCTTGATTTTTGTGAACTTCAACCTTCTTCCATGATCAAATAAAGATCATATACACTCAAAATGATGAAGATCACCCATTGGTTGGGTCATTGGGGGCCTCAGATGCCCTGATTTTACACTGACTTGTCTGAAAAGTCAACTCTTGATCAGATGACCTCCCCATGGAATTTCTTCATGAAAATTGATATGCATACTCCCTATACCATATAGAGACCAATGGAAACAAGAATGACCAAAAAATTGGAGTTATGGCCTCTGAAACCAAAACCCTAATTTTAGGTCAACTGTGCAGTCAAACTTGGCTCTGCATCCATTCAAACCCTAGTTCTTGTGATTCTTGTGAAATCTTGACTTTGAGAGGATGGAATATGATACAAGAACACATATGGATCCCTTTGAAGTGATTGGTTGCCTTTGGAATGGCTCAAGTAGCTCTTGGATTGCTCAGATCACAAACCCTAGGTGCAGATGACTTAGAAACTATCCAGTGAATCAAAAGTGAGATATGAGATGATATGATTGTGTTTATGCATATGAAATGATCACAAGCCATGGTGTGAATGGGTGAGGGCAAATTTGGGGTGTTTACAGTTCCCTATCAGAGTTTCCAGGACTTCCCTTTTCCCTGGCTGAGTTGTCTGAACTGCTCTCCCCAGCAAGTGGCCAGAGCTTCCCTTTTCTTCAGCTAGTCGCCAAGGTTTTCTCCCATCCCGAGTATGTCGCCAGCAAGAGTATCTCCAGTAGAGTCGCCCAAGATCAATCCTCCCCAACATAAGGTTTCCCCAAGCAGAAGCTTCCCCAGCAGGGATCCCCACAGGGTTCCATAGAAAGGTCGTTCATTGATCCTTTCTCCCTGCAGATCAGCCAATGATCTCTTTCCCCAACGGAGTTCTTCCTCTATAAAGATAGCCCAGAGATCTTTCTCCTTGCGAGATCCAGATCTCGGATCGGTTTTATCATTTGCATAATCATAGCATTCGCATCATTTTTCTCCAAACTAAGCGTAGCATTCCGTCTAATACAGAGCATTACGACAAAAATCAAACATTTGCATAATCATAAGCTAGGTTCGAGCCAGTCACCTGCAAATATCAAAATCACTTCACCAGTAATATATAAAACTCATATCACCTGCAGCTAAAATCCAAAACATCCCCTTTGCACTCTCAAATACAAATGTCTGTTCATATTTATAGATGCTCTTTTTGACACTTGTCTGTGTCATCTTTCCCCAGTGAAGTCACCATAATCCTTTTGATATTCATCTGTATCTTACTTATACAGAATTCTCAAACACTTGTTCATACTTGTACATACTCTATTTAATACTCGTCCTTCAAACACCCGTTTGTGTCCCTTGCTCAATCCTTTTAACACTCGTTTGTGTCTTGCACATACTTCCCTAGAAGATCAATACCTATACATACTTATACAGAATTCTTTGATACTCGTCCGTATCTTGTATATATCACTCCTCAGCAGATCAAACAATCGTCCGTGTTCCTTGCTTAACCGATTGATACTCGTCCATATGATCATCCTTAAACATGTGTCAACGTTTGTTTCTACTGATACTCGTCCGTATCATGGTTCTAAGGATGCTCGTCCACGTCTTTGGTCTATACACACTGTCAAACAGTTATACCTTTTATTTTAAAGCGTAAGCACTCGTCCCTGTTTACATCCCCACATAAATAAAACAACTTTTTCTATCCGGCATTCGTCCTATGTCGTGATACTTTCGGCAGCCGTCCCCTACAAGGTGATCGTCCTTCACCTTTGGATGATCGTCCGTCATCCTTTCCCTAGTGGAGTCCCCATTGTTGGAACCTTCTATCCAAAATTCGTCCTATGTCGCTATATTTTTGGCAGTCGTCCCTTGCCAGGTGATCGTCCTTCACCTTTTGATGACCGTCCCTCATCATTTTATCCGATGGCCGTCCCCATCATTGATCTTTGTTATCCGGCATTTGTCCTATGTCGAGATAATCCCCCAAGAGCAGCCATCCCCTACTAGGTGATCGTCCTTCACCTCTTGATGATCGTCCTTCATCATGCTTGTCCGATGGCCGTCCCCATCATTGATCTTTTCTATCCAGCATTCGTCCTATGTCGTGATAAAGAGCAGGTCGTCCCCTGCTAGGTGATCGTCCTTCACCTTTGATGACCGTCCCTCGTCAAATATTTCATTTATTCTTTAACCCGATGGCCGTCCCCGTCGTGGTCCCTTTTCCTTTTCCTGATGATCGTCCTTCATCAGTTTAGCCCGATGGCCGTCCCCATCGTTGTTTACTTTACTTTCCAGCCTGATGGTCGTCCCCATCAGTGCTTTTCCCACTTCTTCAATCCCCAGAGAGTTTTATTTCTTTACCCGATACCCGTCCCCGTCGTAGTCTTTTCTCTTTTTGTTGATCGTCCTTCATCACTATACCCAATGGTCGTCCCCGTCGCGGTTTCTTTATTTCCCAGCAGGATGGTCATCCCCGTCATTGCTTTACTTACCGTTTTACCCCCAGCAGTCGTCCTTTGCTCGATGGTCGTCCTCCATCGCTTATACTTGATAAACATATTATACTATCTTTTACAATTTATATCCCTTTTCTTCTTTTAATAAAGAGTGCAAATTTCGGACTGTCTTGGTATTCAACCACAAGTTATCCTGTTTGTCTGTTAAGCCAGCGCTTACATCCTGCACAGCTAACTCATGCTTGAATAGGGGCAGCTATAAACACCCCAAATTTTCCCTCACTTTTTCTCACACCATGGCTTATGATCTCATTTTGCATAAACATCTCATTGCATCTTACATTGCATAAACAACTTCATCAAATCATTGCATGACTGCACAATTGGGGTTTTGTGACAAATGAATCTTAGAAGTGATCGGAGCAATATATGAGTCCTTGAAGCATGCCAAGAGGGTCCATGAGGGGTCTATGGTCTTATTATATCTCCAAGGACGATTGGAAGTCACAAAATGTCAAAGTATTGCACAGAAGTCACGGCAGAGCTAGGGTTTTCCTGCACAAATGACCAAAATTAGAGTTTTTGGTTTGAGGCCCTTAACCTCAAAATTTTTGGTCACTCTTGATTCTAATGGTCTTAATATGTTATGAAGAGCATGTGAACCAAATTTGATGAAGAAATTCACTGTGGAAGTCATCTGATCATTGGGTAACCTCTTGAGCAAGTAAAGTCAAAATCAGGGCATCTGAGGCCTCTATCAAGGGTACCAAAGGGTCATCATCATCATTTTGTGTCTCTATGATCTTTATTTGATCATTGAAGTGGTTGGAAGTTCACAAAGTTGAAGTATTTTGAGCCAAATGCAAACTTGCTATTTTTGGAAATGACTTGTAATGGAAACTTTCCATTTTGGGAAAGATATTCAACCTATTCTTTCATGACCAAAAATGCTTCAAATGAAATTTTTTTCAAACATGAAAGTTGTAGATTATGTATTCCCATTTTCAAAAAGTACAAGAACATGTCTTGATTTATCCTAGAACTCAAGATATGGCTTTTCAAAGTTGGCAAAAATCCTATAATTTTCAAGTGTGCACCAAAGAGGGGGTTTTGCAATTTCACTTGCCAAACCATTTCATGACCTCTAATCAACTTCTAAACATCATACCAACATAATGCAACACATTTTGATCAAGATTGCACCAAAAATCATAAGTCTCCATTCCTTGCTTCTCAAGAAAGTTCAAAGGGGGAAATTTGCAAAATGCCTTGAAACTCTTCATCCACTTGTTACAGCTCACATGTTTCAACCCAAGGGCTCACCATGAACCATGCTGAAGCAAGACATGCCATAGAACCACTCCTACCATGACCCATGCTCATAGTACAACCAATGTTGACTTTTTGCAAAAAATGCCATACCAATCACACTATTCCACCAACAACTCTCTGGCCAATCAGAACATCATATACAAACATTATGGACTCCATTTCATGCAACACATTGGCTTGAATCATCCCATAACTCAAGAATCCAAAAATCACTCAAGAACTTTATCTCTTCGAATCTGATCACACAAGCCACAAACCTCAAAACAAACTTCACCAATCATCTCCAAATGGTCTAAGGATCACAAAGCACCCTTTAAAAAGCCTTGAAACATAGCCAAACAAAAACACGATTCCTGGTGCAAGGAGCTGTATCTCTCAAACCAAGCCATATAAACTTGTTCTAAGCATTGCAACATCATCAGGGAGTTCATTGGAGGTGGATTGAACAAAGAAAGAGGCCAGAAAGCTCAATGAGTGAAAGCTTCATCTCAGATAGTTCATCCTAACTTTTTTTTCCATAAGCTTTGTTTTATGTTTTGGAAATGTTCCCCATGCTCCCCTGATCACACTGCACTTGTTATTTTTGAAAATGGTGAAGAAACGAGCATGAACCGTATCTCTGAAATTTTAACTAGAAAAATGTTTGGTTTGATTCATGAGATTGATGAAAAATAAATTGTTTTTGGGGCTGGATTCGTGTTTAGGGAGGTTCATAGATCATTTCTGGAGATTTTGGTAGTGTTTCATGGCCTATGGTGGAAGTCGGGATGAAGGCTGGCCGGAGAAGACGATCGGAACAGTGGTTCCGGTCGCCTGAAGTTAATTAGGGCTTAAGTGTGATTAGTTGCCCAAATTCACTTATGGCCTTAGGATCTTGATTAGGGTTAGTGAAGGAACGACCCAGATTGCGCGTATTAACTTAATCCTGATTAATTAATTATAAAACAAAAGTAATTAGCCAGAATGAATCCTGACCCTTCAAACACGCGCGCAGTCAACCAAGTCCCCCCAGGTTCAAATCTGGACCATTAGATCAGCTTACTTTTCATCTATTTCATTTTATTTTCATTTTATTGCATTTCTTTTGTTCTATTTATTTAAAATATCAAAACACTTTCAAAAATTCTCATTTTCTGCATTTTTGTTTCAAATAATTTTCTTTACTCAAAAACATTTTTTATTTTAATTTTTTGCATTAAAAAATATTTTTAAAACATTTGAATGTTTTATATAATTAATTAATTGATTTTAATTAATTAAATATACATTTAGGTTTCTAAAAATCACCAAAAAATCATGATGCATCCATAAATATTTAGATCAATTTAAAAACTCACCACACAAATTTCTTTTTAGGTTTGATCACATTTTCACAATTATCTTTGAATAAGGGTTCTTAAAAAGTTAATTTTCTAACCCTAACTTTGAAAAATCATTTCTGGTCAACCCTAATGAGTTTGTAAATAGTTCTTTTTGCATTTGATCACTCTTTGCATGTAGTATCTAGAATATTTATCTCATATTTTTATCTTGCATTTTCAATTTGTTTAGCATTTGTTTTGAAGAATCACCCAAAAATCCTAGCAAACTTAGAAAAACCATAAGTAGACCTTGGTATAGCTTCTGACCTACACCTTTGGTGAGTGCTCTTGAGAGTCCCTAGGGTTAATTTTAGTGTATTTTAATTTTTTTCTCATGAGTATTTCTTCTGTTGTGGCCATATGCATCATGCTTGTTCATAAAACCCTAATTTTGCATCTTCATTTGCATTCTTCTTTGCATATCATGAACTTATGAATTTGTCATGCCATTCCATTCTTTTGTATGTCATATTAGACATCTTAGGACAATTTTTAAACATTTATTAATCATTGTTGCATCATTTTGACATGCTTTGCATTCATTTTGTTTCATGAACTTCTATGTGTTTTCATGCTCCTAACATGCTCCATTTGCACTTATTCTCTTGTATGATCATATACATGACATGTTTATGCCTTTGCATAATTTCATACACCATTTACATTGCATTTACACTTCTGGTTGTGGTCTTTGCACCTTCATATGCTTTGTTTCCTTTTCCTTTTGCATTTGCATTTTATGCATCTTGTGCTAACATTTCAGGAACTTTTGGTAAGTTGTCTGGGAGGTGGATTTGCCTTCACCTCCCACCTCTTATTTCCTTTGCATTTGCATCCTTTAATTGTCTTTGGAGGGAACCTGCTTCACTTGTGTTTCTCTCACTCCTTTCTTTTCTCCTAAGTTACTTATCTTCTTCAGGAAGTAAGTAACTTATTCTCTCCTCCCTTCTCTTTTCATCCGCTTCCCTTCCTTGGTGGCCTTGAAGATATTTTCTCTTAAGCCTCAAAAACCATAGGATATCCAAGCATGATAATTTTTAGGGTTGTGTATAGTTTCCCCTAGATTTTTACCTTTGAGTCTCCTTGAGTCTCTCTTCTCATCTCTTAATCAGAGGCTAAACTCTTAAATTTTTAGGACTTTGTAATTAGGGTTATGCTTGTATCCTTATCTTAGGATGGAGTGTATAACTTTAATCCTTAGTGTTAAGCCTTTAATTTGTTTACACCTCTTAATTAAAACACATTAATAATCACTAAGATTTTATCTTGTAACTTGGGCCTTACATTAGGGTTCTATCTCTTCCTTATGGTTAAGAGGGACTAACCTTAGTGTTTAATGGACAAGTCCCCCTCAAGTTGTCTTACAAACCATAAAATCCACTTCTTAATCTCACCCTTTAATTAAAATCCATTTAATAAAGGTTTGTTATATAATGAATTTAATCCTTAACCCTGGATTAAGTTGAGGAGTCTTTCTCAGCTTAAGTGTTCTCATCTATCATCCTTCTCTTAGGATGGTGTAATGAGTTCACTAATCCTTGATTGGAGATTAAACTCATTACTTAACACTAAACAAAAACCCAAAAACATCTTAATAATCACAAGTAGGTTAATGATCTTAATCCTTCATCATTAAGGTAATTAAGTTGAGATGCTTATCTCACATTTAAGTAGGCTCATTATCCCTAATCAGGGGTGATATAATGAGTTTACGACCCTTGATTAAGGCTTAAGCACATCATCTTATACAAAACACCAAAAATAATAAAAAACTGAAAACACAAAAACAAACGATAAACGTCTCCTCCGGGATTCTTTTCTCATCACACTCATTCTATAAACGAGAACTCGCTTCTCCCGTCTAATGCAATACAATTAGCACTCGAGCCAGATGAGTCACACACTTGAGCATAGACAAGCAAAAGTTCACAGCAAATCATTCCAGACTCTTTGAGCCAAACTACGGTGTTCTGACTTCCTCATTGTACGAGAGGATACATAGGCATAACTTAACAGTTATCGAACAAAAGTATCTTTGTCATCCCCCTCCTTCCAGCTTTCTTTTAAAGCCTCATTCCTGAGCATGCACCCTCTCTTTTGCACTGACACACTGTACATTTTCTCCCTAGCTTTCTATACACAGTCAACACATATACACTACCCCTTTTAAGCACAATCTTGTAAGCGTGGATCCCGTCGAGTACGACGGACGATCTGGGTGCTAATACCTTCCCAGGTCGTAACCAACCCCCTTTCTCATTCTCTCTGGCTCGCAACCGTCTTATCCATACCCTTCCAGGTTTATGCAGCATTACCTTTCCTTCGGGATAAAAATGCCTAGCTGGGGACTCTATTCAACCTTCAACCTCCAACATCACCGACAGTTTGCGTCTGCATCAGGGACGTTAAGTCTTTTCGAGAGCGAAATTATACTTCGTCGCTCGTTGGAGTATGTAAGCTACATGTTGTGCCCCATTTTGTGTTATCTTGAGTTGTGGATGGTGAACGATTGTTGCACCTATTTAGAACCGCGAGTGAGAATCATATTGCAAGTTAGTATGGACTGGATTATTAATTTTGAGTTGGAATGTTTGTTATCAAAGAGGAACAAGTTCAGTTGTGTTCGACCGTTTAGCCTTTGATAGGTAATCGATTGACACATGACTTTTGTGGAAGACTTTAGAGAATTGTACTTTCTAAATTGTAAGCCCGTTTTGACTTCCGTTTGAAGTATCAGAGAATAAAGTGTTGGAATTTCTTTTGAGAATGTTTGGTATACATCAAATGATCTGAATAATTGGTGTGTTGTCATTGCGACTATTGAGGAACTAAATGGAAGAGTTATAAGAGACTCATGAAGTGTTGATCTCCCAGGAAACTTTTTGGTATCTGAATTATTGTATGGATAAGAGATGAATAATTGGTCAGTTCTTGTATCGCTAAATTCTTAACATCAAGTTATGGACTCTGTAAGAGTAATACCAGATGTGTACATCTGAGTCATACTCAAAGATTTGGATTTTTAATTTACCTTCTTGGATTGTTTAAGGAGCAACACCCTTGAGAGAAGCGAACATGAACGATAGGGTTTTTATGGTCTTCAAAGGTGAGTATATGGAATATTGTATATGATAGACAAGTGTTCTGGGAATTCGCATGTATACTAAGGAGGATTTAAGTTTGGTATTGGTGACTCGCTAATAATTGTAAGTTCTGTGACAGTGCCACATTGTTATTAATGGAAACCTTATGTCAGCAGAAACTTTGAGTGAATGGAATCCTGTGAAGAGAGATTCGATACGGAGAATAGTAACCATGGTCAGATTTGTTAAGCCGAATTGTATAAATTGTTTCGAGTTTAGAATGGAAATATGAATTGTATTAGTTATGATTGCAACGGTACAACCCCTGTATCTCTGTCGTTGGAGAGTTTGGACCGAAGTTGTTATTGAGTAGTTGAAAAGTAAGTTGTTCCATCCTGGAATGTCTGCAAGTTTGTTTTGTTGATTGGTGGAAACTCTAATGAATATAGCGTTCTCCGCAGAATACCAATTACCTAGTATTTCTTGAGAATTCGTGGTATCTCCATTGCTAGGCTTTGAAAGCATAGTGGAAGGAGACAGATGAAAGAATTCAGTCGGATTGTTAGAAATCATAAGAGAATTATTTATGAGTGTTGAGGTAAGATAATTTTGTTCGAAGTGTGTTGTATATGGTAAGACACTAAAAGGATGGAGTGTCAGATGTAAACGGTTACAGTGTGTGATGTCAGACATGTGGAATTGACAAAGGAATTGTTTGACAACTTTTGAGAGGGTTATAGTAGTTGAAGGGTTTAATAAGAGATTTTGTTGGAAATTGTATGTAGATAAGATTTCATTAAGATGCCTTGTGGAGATTCGTTGAGTGTTTGTGTTCCAAAATCAAATTGGAGTGTTATGCTTTGTGTTATGACTCGATAGAAGGAATTAGAGTGGTATGCTAATCTGAAGGAGAGATAAGCCTAAGTGATTCAGTATGAAGCAACATATGGATTGCGAGAATAGTAAGAAGTTAACCTAATGTTGGAACAAAAGTATGAGTGAGGACATGAAGTTTGGTTGTCATGAAACAAGGACCGTAAACCGTGAAGTCAAATTGGAATTTGAGTATGTCAGAACATGTAGGAGAAGTAATAATAAATATGTGTCTAGGACAATGTTGCAAACTGTGTTGTTATGGATTACAGGAAATTCAAGGACGAATTTCAATTCAAGGAAGGGAGGATGTAATACCCCGTATTTTAATAAAATGTTCAAGATAATATTAATTGAGATTAATAGGGTTCTGGTGTGCTCTGAGAGTTTCAGTTAAAATAATTAGAGCAACTGACGAACTTAAATTAATTAATTAAGTATTATCTGACTCAGAGATTTTATTAAATAGTCGACTTAGAGACATTTTTGGATACTCTTAATATGGATATCCGTTAGCTTACTAACTAATAGTTATATTAGTATAACTATTGTTGTTTGGTTTAAAAAGAAAAAAAACAAGGATTTGTTATAAAGAGGGAAAAGAAGAGAAAGTTGGTAAGAAGAAAGAAAAAGGAAAAGAAAGAAAGGGAAGAGAAGAGAAAGAAGAAGGTAAACCTAAGAAGAGGGAAAGCTTGGATCATCACCATTCTCCATCAATCTTCACCAAACTCTTCTTCATTGTCAAAGTGGGTTCTAGTTAGAAACCATTTCTTTTAGAAATTCTTGATTTTAAGAGTTAGGTTAAGTTTTGAGGAAATGATAAAATTGATAAATCGAAAGTTTAAATGGTTAAAAATTGTTAAAAATGAAGTATATTGGTTGTTATATGCATATAATCATGTTTTGTTGATGATTTAACTGGTTAGTGATGTTTAAATGAGATTTTGGAGTTTAGAAGTGATTTTTTAGGTTTTATAGCAGGTACCTCGATTGCAGCAGAGTGCAAATCGATTGCACCATAGTCCAGGAACGTTTTTTTTTTGAAAATCTGGGACTGTGCAATCGATTGCAGTAGTTGTGCAATTGATTGCACATTGTAGTTTTTTCAAAAATGAAATTGAAACGGGCGTATCTTTTGAACTATAACTCTGATTTGACTTCCGTTTGAAGCATTTGAAAGATATTTCAATGCTCTATTTGATGGAAGGAAGAAATATTGTTTTATATGTGAAATTAATTAATTTGTGAGATTAATTAATTTGTGATATTTATTAATTTGTGAGATTAATGGAAAGAATGTCAATCTCATATCTTTTGCCTCGGGTGTCCGTTTTAGCTGTTCGATATATTGAATTGAAGCTAATAATTTTTTCTATCTTATGAGACCGAGAAATATTATTTTGAGCCTACTTTTACCCGACTTTTCCAATTAACCGTGATTATGTTAAGTTAAGGAATTATGGTATTAATCTAGCCCGTGCTCGTCTGCTACAGCTATGGCTGGGCAGGGAAAAATGCCTCTAAGCACCTTGTTCATGCTCCTTTTTATGTACTTTGATGTCTCTAGCTTTATATGAACTCTAAGTCTAGGTTCTTCTCGACTTGAGTGATGTTTATATTGAACCCTTAGAGCCGAGAGAACTCTAAGATATGGAAGCCACTGAGATGTTGTTATCTCACCCCATTATTGTTGTTGCTTTTCAGGTTTCTTTTGCAGGTTTGTTTTACAAGTTGAACTATGCTTGAGATGTTTCAATTGAAGCATAATTTTAGTCTTCTGCTGTGTATTTCTACATCTTTGTCCAATAATGGATATTGTATTGATCTTAGTGTTTTTATTTTAGTATGATTTCCATGTCTTGTACCATTGTTGTATAGGATTTTAGAATCGGTCAAGAATGTGAATTATACTAGTAGGAATTTATGATGGTCTCAGTACCAAAAAACACTTGTATGATATTATTCTAGGTTGATATTATACGGGCGTTACAAAAACTCATGTTTTTGCATTTGAAAGATAATGAAAATCTGCCTTGTTTCCATTGCTGCATTTTGAAACAGGAGCTATAAAAACATGTTGCATTATTCTGTTTTAGGTCTTTTAAACCTATTTTCATGTTGTTTGATAGCTGTAATAGATTGTTTGGTACCTGCTGAATTTAGGCTTTGCTTACTTTTAAGGTCCTTAGACTTAGGATTGAGTCTAGTATAGGCCATAATTGTATTAGGAATTGTTTGATATTTGTTTACCTTCTTCCTTTTATCATTTTAGCCATATCCTACTAAACTTTGTTTTGTAGGGAGGTTGAGGTAAGCATGTTCACATAACGTCTTCCTTTTATATTCTTTACGCTTTCCAAGTGTGTTTGCCTTAGCACTTTGTGCTCTGTTTGTATAAGCTTCCCCCTTTTGTAGAAACAACTTAACTTCCTTAGGAAGTAAGTTGAGTTATAAGTTTCCTTTTCTTTTCCTTTTCTTCTTTAGGATTAGAAAACCACACAAACCATTAGGATCTCCTTTTGCATGCAAAAAATAACTTAGGGTTATGTCTTAGTTCCCTTAGTTTTCCCTTTCTCGATTTGAGTCATTCTTTCTCATCTCATAAAGAAAATAACAAAATACCTAATAAAGGTTGAGATTTCTCGCACACCAAGATACTTTTTCATGGGTTACTTATACACGTCCCATTTCGGGGCGAGGTGTAAGGCATCTACCACGATGAACAATTCTTAGTATGAGAATGTTTCACAAACAACAAACTCAAAACACTTCTTTTAAATGACAATAAACAAACAATACTCGTATTTTCTTTCGGGAATTCTCTTCTCACCTTATTCACTTAAAACATGAACTTGCTACGACTTGTCTCTTTGCAAGACGGTAACACACTCTTTCAAGGCGAGCCCACAACACCTGATTATAGGCATAAGCAGTTCAATTCATAAAAAACACAAACAGACAGAGTTCTCGCATTAGTTAGGAAAACTACGTCGACTCTGATCCTCATATTCCCGATGAGGTACGTAGGAAGCGGGGTAGGACCCATTAGAGCACACTCTTTATTTTCCCTACATTTTCCCCGTACATTTTCGTTCTCTCTTTTCCAGTTCCCTTTCTCATTCCAGTTCCAGTTAGTAGTTCGTTTATTTCTTACCCTTTGAAACAGACAAACAAGCATGGATCTCGTCGGGTACGGCGGACGATCTGGGGTGGTAATACCTTCCCTAGTCGTAACTGACTCCCGAACCCAGTTCTTTGGTTCGTAGGACCTTATCTTTTCCTTTTCTCTTCGATTTGTGCAGCATTACCTTTCCTATTTATTCGGGATAAAAATGCATTGCTGGAGACTCTGCCTTTTCCCCGCCACTTTCGCGTTTGTACTAGGATGAAATTCTTGGGAGCGACACACACTATTATGCACCTTGATGAAGTGATTTACCATGCTGAGCCCAGTGAAGGCGCTGGTGTGAATGAAAGGCTTGATGATTTTCAAGACCGTTTTGCTTAAATGCAGATAGAGATGCAGGCTTTGAGACATAAATATTTTTTTGGTAAAAATGCTTATGATCTATGTTTGGATCCTAATGTCAAGGTTCTGCATAAGTTCAAGCTACCTGAGTTTGAGAAGTATAAGGGAAATACTTGTCCTCTGAGTCACTTGACTATGTATGCTAGAAAGATGTCTGCTCAGACAGAGAATGATCAACTTGTGATTCATTATTTCTAGGACAGTCTGACTGGTGCAGCTATGAGATGGTATATGGGTTTGGACAATAGCCAAATCAATAATTTAAATGATTTGGGAGAGGCTTTTGTTAGGCAGAACAAGTATAATGTTGATATGACACCGGACAAAGATCAGCTTCGTGCTATGTCCCAGAAGGACAAAGAAACTTTTAAAGAGTATGCGTAGAGATGGTGCGAGCTTGCAGATCAGATTGTTCCTCCTATGGAATAGAAAGAGATGACAAAGATATTTTTGAAGACTTTAGGTTCTTTCTACTATGAGAAGATGATTACAAGTGCTCCATCCGATTTCACTGAGATGGTGAATATGGGGAGGTGACTAGAATAATGTGACCATGAGGGACAATTGAGCAAAGAAAGTAGTAATGGCTCGAGTTCTAAGAGGTTCAACTTTGGTAAGAAGAAAGAAGGTGAAACTAATGTTGTGTCTCGTGAAAGTTACAGAAGACCTCGTGGTCGCGAGAATCGTCATCAGCAACATATAGCTTATGTAACTCTGAGGATTAATGCAACTCCTACTGTGTTGGTAGCTCCAAAGTATCAGCCTCGTTATCAGCAACCTTATGTGCAATATAATGGTAATCAATAGGGTCGTGCTAAGTCGAGCTTTGTTCCTATTCCAATGTTGTATGCAGATTTTCTTCCATCGCTGATTGAGAAGAATCTTGTGCAAACACATTCACCACCACCAGTTCCAGAGGTTATTCCATGGTGGTATAAGCCATAAGGTCATTGTGCTTTTCATCAAGATGCCCCGGGGCACGATATTGAGAATTTTTTCCACTGATGATTGAATTACAAAAGTTGATAAGGAGTAACGTGTTGTCTTTCAATGATGTTAATCCGAATGTGAAGACAAATCCTCTTCCGAAACATGGTACTACGTCTGTGAACATGGTTGATGGTTGTCCTGGTTTGTTCAAGATTTATAATGTCCACTAGATTCGAAGGTTTTTCGTTGAGATGCATGCTTTCTTAAGTGAATATCATGATATTGATCATGATTATGCCGCTTGTTGCATTTGCTCGGTGAATCCTCGTGGTTGTGTGATTGTTAAGAGAGACATTCAAAAGATGATGGATGATAAGTTAATCAAAGTGACAGCTAAAAGAGATGAATATGAAAATTAAGTGAATGTTATTGTGCCTCAGTTTAATATTCCTGAGAAAGTTATTCCTGAGAAGGTGGTTATTCCTTTTGATAGCCGCAAACATGTTATTACTCCATTGGTGATCAATTTGTCTGGTCCAATGCCATATGAATCTGATAAAGATGTTTTGTACCGATATAATGCTACGATGATAGAAAATGTTAAGGAAGTTCCTATTCCTTCTCCAATGTTTGTGGTTAACATTGCTGATGTCACAAGGGTTACTCGAAGTGGTAGAGTTTTTGCTTCAGATCCTCCGAAAAGAATTGAAGATACAAGTGCGAGTAAACAGATTGAGGATGCAATTGCCCAATCAAACCAATTTGGTGATTCCAGTTTGAAATATAGTGAATATGAGGTGTTAAAATTGATAAAGAAGAGTGAATACAATATTACTGAGCAGTTGTTGCATACTCTGTCAAAGATATTAGTTTTATCACTCTTGATGTGTTATGAGGCTCATAGGCAATCTTTGCAGAAGATTCTTGATCAAGCTTATGTTGACCGTGATGTGACCATTGATCAATTTGATAGTATTGTGGCTAATATCACATCATGCAAAAATCTGAGTTTTTGTGATGATGATTTTCCTGAAAAAGGAAGGAACCATAATTTGGCTCTGCATATTTTGGTGAATTGTCAGGAAGATGTTATATCTAAAGTTCTGGTTGATACTAGGTCTTCTCTAAATATGATGCGGAAGTCAACTTTGTCAAGGCTTGCGTACCAAGGTGCTCCAATGAGGCATAGTGGGATTATTGTTAAAGCTTTTGATGGATTGAAGAAAAATGTGATTGGTGAAGTTGATCTTCCTATTCTGATTGGACCGTTTATATTCTAAATTACTTTTCAAGTGATGGATATATGTCCATATTATAGTTGTCTCCTTGGAAGACCCTGGATTCATGAGATAGAAGATGTGACTTCTACTCTCCATCAGAATCTGAAATTTGTGAAAGATGGGAAATTAGTGATTGTCGGCGGTGAGCAGGCGATGCTAGTGAGTAATTTTTCATCCTTCTCATATATTAATGCTGATGAATATATTGGAACTTCATTCCAAGATCTTTTTGTTGTTGATAATGTTGTTAAGAAGAATGTTATGCCTATGTCTTCTCTCAAGGATGCTTTGCGTGTGTTTGAAACTAGTCGATCTGACAGTTGGGGACGAGTAATTAATGCTGTTGACAACAGAGAAGGATTTTGTGTTGGTTTTGCGCCAGGTGTGGTTCTTAATAACCCAAAGAGTATTCAGGAAGGATTCCGAAATGCTGGGTTTATCAACGGTCATTTCGGTGCTGCCATCATTGAAAATGATGAAGATGAAGAAATGCCTAACTTTATTACGCGCATAAAGATTTGCAAGAACTGGGTTGTTGTTGATGTTCCTTCTATTGTTCATGCTTCAAAGTAATTTGTTTTATTTTCTTTCAAAAATCCTTTCACTCTACCCAAGGTGAAAGTGATGTTTGCCAAACTTTGTTTCAAACTCTTATGATCACCTATAAAATGATATATTTTTATTTCCATATGTGTTTTTCCTTTTTTGCTTTATTATGAAAAATGGTAACATAAAAAACCCATAATAATCACTGTTTATCTGCATAATGTTTTCACTTTTGTTCATACTCTAAAATAAAAATAAAATCATTGTGCAAATTGATTGATAAACCCATTGAAAACAATGATCTTATGCCCACTCCCAACTTTGAATTCCCTCTGTTCGAAGCTGAGAAAGAGGATGTTGAAGATATTCCTGGTTGCTTGAGCACGAGGAAAGAGTTATTCAGCCTCATGATGAGCTATTAGAGATGGTTAACTTGGGTTGTGAAGATAATAAGAAAGAAGTCAATATTGGGGCATTTCTTGGTCCTGATGCTAAGAGGAGGACGATAGAGCTTCTTAGAGAGTATGTGAATGTGTTTGCTTGGTCATATCAAGACATGCCAGGTCTTGATACTAATATTGTGGAGCATAATTTATCTAATTCTTATTTTTGAGTTATAACATAAGTTGATTTCTAGAAAAAATTTGGTACTTGAATTTGTTTAAATACACTTTGCATTTTTTTTAATTTTATATTGTTGATGTTTTGATAACAATAAATTCTTTATTTTTTTATTGAATTCTAACTATTACTTTGATATTTTTATTTAAAAAATACAATCAATGTCAAATTTTCAATTATTCTTTTATATATATATATATATATATATATATATATATATATATATATATATATATAATTTAATAAAATTTACCGTACATCACACGGATAGATGGCTAGTTTATTTAGTAATCTTAGAAGTAAAGTATATATGTTATTAACACTTAATAATATAAAAAAAATTATTGTTTAGTAAGTTATTTAAATTTAGTTTTAAAGTTTAGTTGTAATTTTGTTTAGTTGTTGATATACTAAAAACCCAAAGTACGTGACTTCGCTTTTCAATTTCATTTTGATTTTTATTTCAACCCGATGTGATTCTTGATGGATCCATGATCTTTAGACGTGTGTACACGTCTTCCGATTGTGTTCACTTTCACTATTCCAAGTTAAAAGATCTATTGGTTGACTTTATGTCATTTTCATTCATATAAGTAATCACTTCTCATTCATCGAAAACCTATTTCCACCTTAAGACACTTTCCTTTACAGATCATTAAAGAAATAGCCATTAATCTCTCATTACTTCACAACTTTCAACTCTTCAAAACTAAATAACAAAAGAACTGAGTTTTTGGAGTCTCGCATTCCTTGAATTCTTGAATGATCGCTCTTGAGGCTAGCCCTCGGGTTGTGATTCATTCAAACTTTCATTTCTAAAATACTTAAACTTTTTCTTAATCAAACAATGAAAGAACTGAGTTCTTGGAGTCTCGTGCTCCTTGAATTCTTGAATGATTTGCTTTTGAGGCTAGCCCTTGAGTTGTGATTCATCTAACCTTTCATATCTAAAACATCTTACAACCTTTTACCTGTAGTTTTCCGAACTACAGCGCTCTGACTTTTCAATTACACGAGGGAATACATAGGCACAAGGCTTTAATCCTTGGCGAGCACACTTTTATTTTTCTTTCATTTTACTTTTCATCATTTTCCACCTTTTTCCATATATTCTATTCCCATCTTATAGCAAACAAAGTTTAGTCAATAACACAAATATTTTCAAGAGGTTCCCATAGACTACTACATATATTTAGGATTCTCTTTCAATTATGTTTTTCGATCTTTTTCCCTTTCCCTTGGATAAATTAAAGTTCAGTGGTGAATTTAAATGATTTGCAATACAAGTTAACTCAATAGCTTGATATCTGATTCTCAATGTGATAGAAAATGGCGACTTCACTGGGGACTCCCCCAAGAGGGTTAAACCTATCTTGTTATATTTATGTTGTTGTTATATTGTGTGCTTATATTGTTTGAGTTTTCTATATTTATGGGATTTGATATCATGATTAAAGCTTAACACCCGAGATTTGAAAAAGAAGAGGGAACACCTAAGTTTAGATTTGGAAGTAATTAGTGTTAGTCTCCAAGGGCTCGCTCTTTGTAAGCCTAGCATGAAAGTTTGCCTCGAGGGTAGACCCATTCGTAGATCTTGTTGTAACTCAGCTAGCTTGTTGCACGACTTAATTCATGAAGGGTCTGTGACCTTGGGACCCATTTTTATAACCAACTTCTATATTGGCAGTTGTGTAGTGTTAGTCTCTGAGGGCTCTCCCCTTTGTGAGCCTAGCATGAGAACCCCACTCAAGGTAGACCTTATCGTTATTATCGTCATAAGATAGCCAGCCTGTTGCAGGACGTTAGTATGATTAGCATTCACGACCTTGAGAACCTTATCTATCACTGTAGAAATTATCCTGTGAGTGGGTTTTATGGGTAAAGAATATATAACTCCTTTCTTAAAGCCTACCTGTTAAGGTGTTTTGTATTACTTATGTTATCATGGGTCCTAACCCTACTTACGTTGCATGGCATTGTATATCATTTGCATCGATTCATGCATACATCCAAGCTGTTTGTCACCTTACTCTGGTTGTCTACCTTTTCCGATTATCTGTCAGTCATCGAGTTGGTTCCTCATCATAGATACAAGACTAACGATAACATCAGAATAAGAATGGCTGATCAAGAGAAACATAATAGAAGAGTTAGAGAAGACCTTGATGATTTGAAAAGCAATGTCAACAAGATTAGGGAGATGTTACAAGCTTTGACCACTAATGGAACTCAGCCCTTGAGGATTATATTGTCATACCAAATGCACCATATGCACCGGTAGTTGATCCTATTTCCTACCAAATGTATCAGTAGTTGAGCCTATTTCCAACTAAAGACACCGATAGTTGAGTCCATTTATACCTAATACACCGATAGCAACTGATATCATGAATTTTTGGTCCATCTACTTAGTACACAGGTAGTCGTTAATTTTGTCTTTGATTTCTTTGTTTCTCTCTACCTAGTGAACAGGTAATCGAAAATTAATTCCCAATTCAATATTCCTCCATGTATTAGACTTGAATATTTTGTTTGGTTAATTTTCCCAACAAAGTTTCGCTTCCCTATTGAATTTTATCCTGATTATGTCTCAGAGTCTTTTTCCCAAGTTGAATCAGCTATCCAATGATTTATTTTCCTGGTAAACTCTTGTGTTGTTAGTTTCTATTCCCCAGCGGGATTTCTTCTATGTCCCCAAGATTTTGCTTTCCTCTGGTGGTTGTATTTTCCCCCAGAGACCTTGGGTTGCATATCATATCATATTCATATCATTTCATGATCTCTAAGGACAAAAATAGGGTTTTCTATATTTAAGTCTCTCCCATCTTGTAGAGACGAAGATGCCAATCTTCATATCTCCAGATTGAAGAAACTTAAATAGGGGCAGTTGTAATACACTAATTTTTTCCCTAAGATTTCTTTGCATTTCATCAGCATCTTACATACAAACAAGATCGCATTGTTTTCTCGGTTCTTCTCGGGTGTAGGTTTATGCCTCACATGGGATCACTATTGCTTTATGTGTTTTTATTTTTTTATATTTACTAACCATTAATTAAAATCCAAAAATATTTTGTTTTCTTTTATTACCATTTTCATGGAAGAGCAGGTGAAAAATACAAAAATAGCAGTCCCGCAGCTCGAATGAATTTCATAGATAAGAGTCGAAGTTGATCTACAAACAATTCAAATTTATCTTATCAAGGATTTCCCAATTTAATTGATTTATTCAAGGAATTCCAAGGTTCATTTATTTATTTCCATGCCTTCTTCGACGCACAAAAGAATCAAGCCGAAGCCATAGTAGTGCAAAAGAAAACAAAATTTCAAATTTTGCACTAAGTAACCGGTTACCACCCTGGGCGTAACCAGTTACTTGTGTGTAAATTTGAGAATTTTGGCAATAATTTCAAATTTTCATATTTTGGCCCCAATTTCATTTTTGATCACTCTTGGAATATTCTAGACCATCTCCATTTAATTTCAATACATCATTAAATTTAATTCCCACCATAAACCATCACTAATCACCACTCTTTTCATGATTCCCTCCAATTTTGAATTACCAAGCCTAATTTGAATTTCCAAAGCAAGCTCCATTCCACCAAATTCTCATATCTAAACTCTTTAAATAGAGGCCTTTCTCATTCATTTAACAAGCCTTTGATATCCAAGAAAATATCTTGCAAAATATCCACCGAAACCACAAATTCACTAAAGCTCTTCTCTCTCTTTTGAAAGTTATCAAGAATTCACCTTGAATTCTTGATCAACTTTGAGATACACCTTCATCCTTTTCATTTTATTCATCAATTTCAGTAGATCAAGCATGGTATTGGATCAATTTGAAGATTGTTCTTGGTAATTCACTTTTTCCATGGTTCCACCTTCATCATCAACATTCAAGATGTATATCCTTGATGCTTTTGGTTGTTTATCTTTTAGATCAATAATTGTTGTTTGATTGCAGGGATTTCACTGTGTTTTAACCTTAAAGTTCGTGCTAATTCAGTTCATGATTATAAAGTGTTTGAAAAAAGTTTTGAAATAAGGATCATGCTGATTTTTAGCATTTTTTTTTATTTTGCGTGCAGAGTAATCGGTTACCACTCTGGTAGTAACCGGTTAACTATGTTAAATTTTCCAGAAACTGTTTTTTTTGTACTGGTAACCGGTTACCACTCTGGTAGTAACCAGTTACTCTGAAACAGAACTGAATTTTTGGCTTATTTTGGAGCTGTTTTTGGTTCCTTTTCTCTCCTCTTCTCCTCTATTCTTATTTTTACCTAGGGAGACATTTGTTGGATTGATTTTCTTAAATATCAAAGAACTTTGGGTGTAGATTAGAGTGGCTAATATTCATTAGTCCAAATCTACCTCTAAGTGAATTATATAATTCATTTTAGGTACTTTGCATTAGTGATATGTTTTCATACTTGAATCCACCAAGATGAGTGATTGAACTCAAAGATGAAAGAATACCATAAGTGTAGCTCAATTTGGTATTCATCTTTAGTTTCGTGCGGTATTCTGTTCGGATGACGCTTTATATATCTTTTATCTCACATGCATTAACACTAACACCGTTAACCTTAATTGGTTTTGGCCGGACTCATTTGTAGGGTAATTACTCCATAAATTACTCGGAAATTGCTTAACATAGACCTAAATGTGTCTCGAATTCGGAATAAAAATCCAATTGGATACTTGCACTTTCGTGGATCGGACCTCGTGTTGGTCGCGTAATCCGAAAGTGATTGATCTTTTTGCGTTAAGATCTAAGACATGTGAAGTTTAACGCGTAGTTGTCTTGGGTCTCCCAATCTTCTTTCAAACTTCATTGAATTTGGTTCTAATCGCCTTGATTAATCACTATAGTGTAAGATACTAAGCGGAACCGGTTACCTTTTCGGTATTTGGCATTAAATGCCCTGTTACTCTTTTGGTTGTGGATGATTAAGTTCACCATACCACTATTATTATTACTATTATTACTACTACTATACTAATATTTTAATTTCCTTCTTGCACCTTTATCTCCTTTATTTTTATTATGTTTTTATATTTCTTTATCATCCATTATCATATTTATATTTTTGCTATTATATTCTTGCATTGATTTTTCTTTTGTCCACCTAGACACAAAAACATTAATAAAAGCTTAAACCATAAAAAACTTAATTCTTCCTATCTTGGAATATTGGTTACTAGCCTATGCTTTGGAGTGGTTTACCTATGGACAACTCTGAAGTATTGATGGAATTTTGGACTTAGAATTAAGACTCTTATCCCTTTGTGAGGAAGTGTTAATCATTGAAGACTTGCCTTTATTTGGCATTGGTTTCTAATTGTTTAAGGATGAAATTCTTATTAATGCTTTGAAGTAGCCTCATTTAGGTTAGATCATTATTTTCCCTAGCTTTTATTTTATGTACTAGGTTAGCCTATTCATCTCTTCCTCCTTCTTCAATTTTCAAAACTTCCCTCTTTTTCAAAGGATTCTCGTTTTCAAAACTATCACCTCTTTAATAAATAAAACCTTGACTTTTTTCAAGTGGATTTTACTACTTCTTTTCTTTTAAAAGTCAATGAATTTAATCATCTTGACTTTAATTCAAAAAAATAAAAGAACCAAACTCATTCAAGTTGTTTTGTACCTTTGCGCACCTTTTTTTTGTTTTCTTTACAAGTGTAGATTATGAGTCATTATTCTTTAATCGGGTGCAAGTATCTCAATCTCCAAGGTTGTAGTTTGATATAATTGAGTCTCTTGTCATTCATGGGGGTTTAGTGGCATATTCGTCGATTTTATCCGAGTTGGCACCCTCCCCATAATGATGTATGAGTCCATGCCCTCACTCTCATGAAAGATTTATTAGGCTATCCCCTTTAAAATGAAAAATTCTCTTCACTTAATAAAATCAATCATAACCAACCTTTTCACTATTTGTACCATGAACTATGGGGTTTTGATCTCACATTGCACATTGTGGGTACGTAGGCATGAGGTGGTAAACCTCTCCAAACACAACATTTAAAAATTAATTATTTTCTCATCCCTCCACTCTCATTTGCAAACCATTTTCAAACCATTTTCAAACCAAAAGCAATAAATTTTTCAAAGGGCTCCCATGGAGTACCATAAACATTTTGGATGCATAAAACCTTCCCATTTTGTAACCTATCCCCTTACCTGGTTCTCTGCTTGTTTCTTTAGCTTTTTTGCTTTTAGATTCATTAGGATTTATTCACTCTTTTTTTCCTTTTCCATTTGGAATAAAATAAAAGCGCGGTGGAGACTCTGTTTACTTTGAGTTAAGTTAACTAATAACTTACACTCATGATTTTACCGCTACAATACGCAAATACAAAGATAAAGTGATTGTATACAACAAGGCCATATTCTCCTTCACACAAATAAAACACAAAAATGGTTAACACATGTTCCATATAACGTCTCACTCACCACTAGACCATTACTCGACAAGGATGCACACTAGGCATTGTATGCATGAGCATCGGCATCTAGATTCTCTATCAAATTCCTAGTCACAATACTAGGTCCTACTATTGATTTGTGGTAAGGTTTCCTTACTTTACTTAACTCTTTGTAATTAAGTAGCCTCATGATTATTATTAGATAGCATGCAAAGCATTGAAATACCTTCTCACAAATTAATTAACCACACATGTAAATCAATGTTTCCACTCTTTATCATGTAAAGCATTGAAATAACTTTTCAACGCTTCGAATAGGGCTCAAAATAGAGTTACGGTTCAAAAGTTATGGATTTTCAAACATTTTTCTCAAAGTTATGCCAGACTAATCGATAACTCAAATAGGATAATCGATTACTCTGTGTATTTTTCATGCAGAATGCCAATTTTCAATCGGGTAATCGGTTAATCTGTAACAGAAGCTAAAAAACCTGTATTTTTCAACCTAAAAACCAGTAGAACTTCTTGGAAAATCAATGAAATGCAATAGCAATTATCATATGTCATATTCACACATATCGGCTATTCTATGCAATTTGTTCCGCATTTTAACTGTTAGAAACATTAAACCAACACAATTACTCATAATCTATCAATTTCTACTCTAGGTTTTTCAACCCAAACTTCTACACTAAAAGTTCTACCTAGAATCCACCTTAAAGATAGAAGAGGAGGTTGATAAAGATGATGAAGTGAGAATGGTGATGAGTTCTACAAGAGCTTTTTCTTCTTCCTTGAGTTTTCTTTCCTTTTCTCTTCTTACTCCCTTCTCTTCTTCCTATTCTTTTTTTTTTCTTCTTCTTCTTTTCCTTTTCCATATATATATATATATATATATATATATATATATATATATATATATATATATATATATATATATATATATATATATATATATATATATATTGTTCCGGACTGGGCCGTAAGGATATGCAGGGCACAGCCTAATATATGTCGGGCAAAGGCCCATGTGCTCGAGCAGGTGAACTTCTTGGCTAAATCAACTACTGATACGATGGGCACACACTGATGACGGGCAGAGAACATGTCTGCCAGCTCATCTGCCACGCCACCCAACTACCCTTCATTATCTCCTGAAAGATAGGGGCAGTTGGACCAGGGGGCAGACCTTTGGTCTAGGTCTTCACGCTTCTTATGCGTCCCTTGGCAGCTCCTCCTTGGGCCTAGCCAGATTAAGCCCATTGAGGGGCCTTGGCCCAGCGCTGGGGGCACATTATAAATACCCTTTCTTGGCAAAGGGTCAGGTATTCTTACTCATTCTGAACAAACCTTAATATTCTGTACCTCTTCTGACTTAAGCATTGGAGTGCTTTGCAGGTACACCCCCTTTCTCATTTCATTCTCTGGCCCATTCATCAAATCATTGGAAGGCCCTTCTGATCAGGTGAGATCAGTGGTGCCGTCTGTGGGAACTAGCTCCCCCTTCTTCCACAAACAGAAGATCAAAGCTCAAACACTGTCCTTCCAACATGGCCGGAGAACATCCTGGCGAGCGCAGCCGCCCCCTCGTCGACTATACCATGGACGACGGCCCGCAGTTCCATGAAGCAGACGCCCGAGATGGCCGTCCAGCCACTCCGTCTCCTGAACCCCAAAATAACGGGGATCCCCCTCACGTTCAAAACCAAGGGACCGAGACATTTCACCCCATCCCCGTTCCTGTCGAAGGAGACGCCACCATGATTTCTATGGTGAACGCCCTCAACCAAGCCGGCTCTATGCTCTACCAGCAGCACGAGAGAATCATGGCCCTAGAAGCTGAACGACAGGAGGTGCGACCTCAACAAGAGAGGAGGACACAACAACGTCCAGAGGCGACGAAGAAACGAGGACGTCGCTCCCCAGAGCCTCACGTCAGTAGGGCACGCGCCCGCCGTGATAACGGTCGATTCGGAACCTCGCCGAGGCGCGACCGTAACCCCGACCGCAACGAACTCTCCCCACTAAGGAGTGATGAAGAAGACCTGCATTATCCCCTGTCACGGGCAATAATGGAAGCTCCGCTCCCCAAAGGCATGGAGAAACCTCCTAACCTAGCTGTGTACGACGGGACTACCGACCCCGACGATCACGTCGACAACATTAACGCGATGCTCGACTACCGTAATGACATCACCGGGCACCTCAAATGCAGGTTGTTCTCGACGACCCTCAGGAAAGGGGCCATGGCCTGGTACAAGAGCTTGGCCCCCGAGTCCATCACGTCTTGGAGAGTCATGAGATCCATGTTCACGAGGCATTTCACAGCCTCCCGGCGTCACCCCAAGACAGAGGCAACCCTCGAGGCCATAGTTCAAAAGAAAAATGAAACACTACGCTCGTACATCGAGCGATTCAACCAGGAAACTGTCGAGGTAGATACTACTGAACACATGAAGAAATACCTCCTCGAAAGGGGGCTCCTGCCCGGTAGCGAACTCAGCAGAGTTGTCAGGATCGAGCCTCCCCGCACCTTGAATGAACTTCTGTACAAGGCCCAGGCCTACATCAGATACAAGGAGAAGCAGGTAGCCCACAACGCCCGGAGCGGCCGTTATATCGGAGAGACTGATCACCCCAAGCGTGAAAATCCGAATATTCCCCGTCGCAATGGGGACAAGCGAAGGGAAGAAAGGCCCCGCGAGCCCCGAGAAGGAAGAGGCCCCGCGGGCCGATACAACGAATATACCTTACTGACAGCTCCCCGCGAGCGTATCCTCGTGGAATGTATCAACTCCGAATTCAAGTAGGGCAGAGTAAGGTTCCCAAAACCATCTGCACCAAAGCCTCATACCGACAAGTCCAAGTACTGCAGGTTCCACAGGAGCCACGGGCATGTGATCGAGGACTGCATTCACCTAAAAGATGCAATAGAGATTTTAATCCAGGAAGGGCATCTTAAACAGTATACTAAAAAGAACGAAGCTCCCAAACACGAGGAGTCGGAGAAGAAGAGACCTCGGGAGGACACACCCCCCGACAACTCTCCTTATCAAGTGGCCCTCTGCGTGTCACGACCAGAGGATTTCACCCTCCCTGAGCGATTTCCCGAAGGACGGATCACTGCACTCAGCCCCTGGGAAGATTTCCCGACCACCCTTGTCATATCGGGCGGGGGGATCAACGGCGAGGCCGCCGCCCTCTCAGTAAAACGCAAATTTGACGAGCTCCTTCTGACCGCGCCCGAGCAAAAGGCAATGCTGATAAAATATCGGGATAAATCCAACCCAATATCCTTCTTTTTGGAAGAACTTCCGGGCGGCTCCCCGAATTTGGGCATCCCGCTCTTGATCAGGACCAGGATGGCCCAGTTCGACGTCAGACGCATCCTGGTCGATCAAGGCAGCTCGGTAGATATCATGTACGTCCACCTCTTCAAGACTCTGAAATTAGACAAGACAAACCTATCCCCCTACGTCGGGTCCGACCTCCAAGGATTAAATGGAGCCACGACAAGACCGTGGGGATATGTCGAACTCCTCGTCACCTTCAGGGAGCAGGAAACGGCCAGGGAAATCAAAATCCAATTCCTGGTCGTAGACTGTCCATCCCTCTACAATTGCATCTTCGGCCGCCCGACATTAGCCGAACTCACCGCGGTACCATCTACCGTCCATCTAAAAATGAAGTACTACACCAAACTAGGCCGCGTAGTCACCATCCACGGCGACATCGAGGCTGCCCGACGGTGCTACGACGCCGCAGTAAAAGGACAGGCCACAGTCAATACAAAGAGCAACAAAAAGCCCAAGACCGAAGATCCTCTCCTCCAGGGAATCAACGCTATCGACCTCGACTGCCGCATTGGCCACGACGAAACTGAAGAATGGAAGCCCGCCGAGGAACAGTCTCCAGAACACCCGTTCTGACCGGTCCCCGACGGGGAATTCGAGCTAATCCCCCTGGGTGACGATCCTGGAAGAACAGTAAAGATAGGCAAGGGATTGCCCGAGGAAACAAGGGAGAAACTCGTAACATGCCTCAAGGAGAACTCCGACCTCTTCACTTGGAACGCCACTGAGATGTCCGGCCTGGATCCTGAAACCGCGTGTCACCAGCTAGCTATAGACCAGGCAGTCAGGCCCATAGCACATCGTAGGCGCAAGCAGTCCCCCAAGAAGGCGGAGGCTGCCGAGCGAGCTGTAAAAGACCTCTTAGAGGCAAATTTTATTTCTGAAGCCCAGTACACAACCTGGCTCTCTAATGTAGTCCTCGTTAAGAAAAATAATGGAAAATGGCACATGTGTGTTGATTATACTAATCTTAATAGGGCTTGCCCCAAAGATGCTTTCCCTCTCCCTAACATAGATAAGCTCATTGACAATTCTGCAGGTTTTAGACTCTTGTCCTTCATGGACGCATATAGCGGATATAATCAAATCCCTATGTCGGACACGGACAAGAGACACACGGCGTTCATGACCTCGACCGGCAATTACTATTACAACGTAATACCGTTCGGACTCAAGAACGTCGGGGCCACATACCAGCGCATGATGAACAAAGTCTTCAAGGAAGAAATAGGGGATATGCTCGAGGTATACATGGACAACATGATCATCAAGTCACACGAGGAGGTCGACCATGCTCGACACCTATAAAAAGTCTTCGAGCAGGCGAGACGGTGTAAAATGAGGTTTAACCCTGAAAAATGCATGTTCGGTGTCCGGGCGGGAAAGTTCCTGGGTTTTTACCTCACCGAAAGGGGTATCGAGGCCAACCCCGACAAATGTCGGGCGTTCTCGGAATTTGCAACCCCGAAGACCAAAAAATCAATCCAATCCCTCAACGGAATGCTCGCCTCACTCTCTCGTTTCATCGCCAAATCTGCCCGGCATGCACTACCATTCTTCAGACTCCTTCGAAAGGAAGCCAGCTTCGAATGGACCGACGAATGTCAACGGGCACTTCTCCATTTGAAGAAGGTTCTCTCTGAACCCCCGGTCCTATCACGACCATCAGAAAGAGAGACCTTATACCTATACTTGTTCGTGGCAACCGAGGCCGTCAGCGCCGTCCTAATAAGGGAAAACAACGAAGGACAAAAACCCATCTATTTCACGAGCAAAGCGCTCCAAGGTCCCGAACTCAGATACCAACAAATTGAAAAGGTCGCCCTGGCTCTCATAAATGCGGCGAGGAGGCTACGCCACTACTTCCTCGCGCACACGGTCAAAGTAAGAACCGACCAGCCAATCAAACAGCTACTCGGACGACCAGATATGGCCGGCAGAATGCTCAAATGGTCGCTGGAACTCTCCGAATTCGATATACAATATGAGAACAGAAAGGCCTTACAAGCCCAAGCACTGGCCGACTTTGTCGCGGAAATGACCCACAGCCCGACACCGACGGATGGCGCCCACAAATGGACGATCTCCGTCGACGGCGCCTCTAGTACAACGGGCAGTGGAGCTGGGATCATCCTCGAGAATGAGGACGGAATCCTGATCGAGGTCTCACTAGCACTAGCCTTCCCGACATCAAACAACCAAGCCGAATATGAGGCTTTCATCGCCGGTCTGAGGTTGGTTGAAGACCTAGGAGCAAAGGAGGTAAAAATATCAACAGACTCCCAGCTCGTGGCATCACAAGTACGAGGAGAGTACCAGACCAAGAACGACAACCTTGTCGAATACCTGGCCTTGGTCAAAGAATGACTCGAAAAATTCGAGAAGTGGGAAGTACAGCACGTGCCTCGCGAGCACAACACCCGGGCCGACATCTTATCGAAGCTAGCTAGCACGAGAAAGAAGGGCGGGAACAAATCTGTAATTCAAGAGATCCTTCCTCGACCTAGCATCGAAAAACCACCTCCTCCACTCGAGGTCAACGCGATCGGGGATACTCATTGTTGGATGACACCTATCTACAATTACCTAACGAAGGACGAGCTTCCCGTCGACCCAAAAGAGGCAGCCACCACCAAGCGGAGGGCATGCTCGTACGTCCTCCTCGAAGGGAAACTTTACCGTAGGGGGTTCTCCATCCCATTACTCAAGTGCGTCGAGGAAGAGAAAGTCTCCGACATACTGGGAGAAATACACCGAGGAATAAACGCCCAACACCCCGGCGGGCGATCACTCGCACGAAAAGCTCTTCGAGCGGGCTACTACTGGCCGGCCATGCAACACGACTCCAAAGAACACGTAAAAAAATGCGACAAATACCAACGGCACGCCGACATGCACCTCGCGCCCCTGAATGAGCTAAAAACACTCTCTTCTCGATGGCCCTTCGCATGGTGGGGCATGGACATCCTCGGGCCTTTCGTGACCGGATCGTACCAGAATAAATACCTCATCGTAGGGGTAGATTATTTTACCAAATGGATCGAAGCAGAGGCACTGGCTAAAATAACAGCGCAAAACATTCTTCGATTCTTTAAACGCAATATCCTCGCTCGATTCGGCGTACCCCAGGTCCTTGTCACGGACAACGGAACGCAATTCACAGACGGGGGATTCCAAGACTTCGTCGCGAGCTTAGGTACTAAGCAACATTTCATGGCCGTCGAGCGTCCTCAAACAAACGGGTAAGCGGAGGCGGCCAACAGGGTAATCCTGCGCGGACTCAAACGCAGGCTCGGTGAGGCAAAGAGGGCGTGGGTCGAGGAGTTACATAGCGTTCTATGGGCTTACCGTACAACACCCCACTCCACAACCGGGGAGACCCCATTCCGACTAACTTACGGCACCGAAGCAGTCATCCCGGTAGAAATAAGAGAACCGACGAGACGTATAGAAGAACCCCTAGACGAAGAAATGAACGACGAGGCACTCAGAGCCGAACTGGACCTCGTCGACGAGGTCCGCTCCGAAGCGGCCCTTAGAGAAACATCCCTCAAACAAAAAAATAGCCTTGCGCCACGACGCGAAGGTCATAAAAAGATAGTTCCAGGTGGGCAGCCTGGTCCTCAGAAGAAACCAAAAAAGCCCTAGAGAGGGTAAACTGGCCGCCAATTGGGAAGGCCCCTACCGCGTCCGCGACAAGACGAGCAACGGGGCCTATTATCTAGAAAACCTACAAGGCGGAGAACTCGCTCGACTATGGAACATAGAGAAACTTAGACAATATTACAGCTGAATATGTCACGGGGAGACGTGGGAGGTACGACCACGCTCTTCGTCTCCAAAACTACAGAGAGGAACCGCGCGGCCGGGGACGAACTAACCCCATCCAGCGAGCACAACCCTCCCCGACGGTTGGGACCTCGATCGAGAACCAACTTTGAAGTACCAAGACAGGCAGGGCACCCAGCTCGTGATGGGAATGCCCAAGCCTCGAAGCCGGCGTCCCGAACACCGAACCCGGTTTTCGATCCAAACGGGCACGACGCCCACTACCTCATCGGTTCCCTAAACCGAGGATACTAAGATGGTCGAGCATAAAACAGTTCATGAATACAAACATAATAAAAAATAACCGAGCAAGAAGAATAATTAAAGATAACATTCATACATTAGACAAACGGCCAAAGCCAAGTACGCCCGAAGGCCAAAATACATACGCCCGAGGGCCAAAATACATAAAAGGCACGCAGGCCATACAAACAAAACAAATCAAAACTCCTAAGACTCCGTCCGGAGCTCCTCCTCAACATTCTCCTCCTCCTCTCCATCGTCCCCCCCAGCTCTTCTTCGGCTTCAAAAGTGCACACTATCTCCCCCTCCTGGACACAGTAATTATGGGCTAACCCCTCCGTCACCAGTTCGGGATTTAAAACCCTTAGTTGTTCGACGGCGTTGTCAAAACCCTCCTTAAATATAGCCACGAGGTCCTGGTTGAGAGAGCGAATGTGACCCATCAGATCACCTCGGGAACCAAGAGCGAGCTCCTCCTCAGTCTCGTCAGCTAACGGACGGACCTTATCCTCGAGCGAAGCAAGCTGAGTACGCAACCCAGCATTCTCCTCAGTCACCTTCTGATGCCCGGCTATTTGCTCCTCCAAACTCACCTTGGCCGCCTTCAGTTGATCCCGCTCCTCCTTAACCTGCTCCAGCTCTTTCTTCAGCCCCTCTTGCAGGTGATGCTCCTCCTTGTAGTCCAACAAGTCCTTAGACAGCCTGTCCTTCTCAGATCGGACCTGCAAGAGAGCATCCTCCAAGGAGTCAGTAGACACTGAAGTATCAGTCAAGACCATGGTCGTTTCCATCACCCCGATGACGGCGGCCAAATCCCTTGCCAGTTCCTTACACCGAGCACCAGCCTCCTGGTTCAGAATATCCCTTGCTTCGGGCGCTGGCACGACGATCGCATCCTCGGCCTTGAAAAAGGCCCGCTCCAGGTAACAGGGGGCAGTAGATAACTGCCAGGTCCACCCGGACTCCCGTTCCCCCCTAAGGTCGACCTCGAGAGAGTCCCCTCCGGAAGCTTCCGCTTGTGGAGAGGGGAGGCTGATAGAGGCGGGCTGTCAGGTATGTCGATCGTAGATGCCCGAGGAGGAGAGGAGGGCACTGGACTTGCTGTGTTCGAGGTCCCAGCCCCGGAGTCCCCAGCCACCACCTGAGCACGAGGCACGGTTTTCTTCTTCTTCTTTGGAGCCCTGTCCGGGGCACCAACCTGGTTGGCCAGCTTGAGGACCCGGTCACGAGCAGTGGGCATAGCACCTGCAAAACGAGGCACATAAACATTAGCGGGCGAAGACATAAACAAAAATAAAAACAAGTAAAACACCTACTCAATAATTCCATGGCCTTCTCCTCGGTTCTACACTCGAGCAGGGCCTTGGTATTAATAATACGGGCCTCGCAGATCGGCATCCCGTCCTCGTCAACATAGGCCACACCCTTTCGATCTGTCCAGACCGCCAGATTGAAGATCTGCACGTACTCAACCAGCTTCTTATACGCGAGCCTATCCTCGACACCCAGCATTGCAAATTTAATCCTATAATGGCCGGTGGTGAGATCGAAATGGTCACGCTGCCACCTTTGCGGTATCTTCGACATTAACTTCTCTTCTCCATTTGCTTCCCGTTTGTAGTAATATAGGGAATGCAGGGCAGCACGGGTGATCGGTCTCACCACATACCACCAACCCTTAAAATGACGGGCAGAATCCACGTACGTCTTGAACAAACGCACAGGCTGCTTGAAGGAAACCCAGCTGTGTCGTCCCCGAAGACCGGACCGCTGGAGGTGGAAGACATGGAAGAAAAGGGCTCGAGTACACCCAATGTCGAGGAAGCGGCAGACCAACTCAAACGCACGCATAAAAGCAAGGGCATTAGGGTGTAGCTGAGACGGCGCCAGCCGAAGCCACTTGAAGATGGACATTTGAAAAGAATTGAAGGGCAGCCTGATCCCGCCTCCTGGAAAGCGAACTCGTACATGGCAAACTGCTTCCCTGGGAAACGATGGCATATCCGGTCTGCCTCTTTAGGAGCATGGCACTGCCAGTTTTCGGGATCTTCCCGGCTTCTATCCTCCACCACGGCATAAGCAGGGATTGCCTCGTCACAAAAATAGGATTCCTCGTCCAAGGGTTCATCCGCAACCCAGGAGAGATCATTCTTCCCGGACGATGAGGCGTGTTCAGTACCATCCCGGGCACTCTCCTCCCCGATAGATAAATGCGTGATGACCGCATCTTCGGACCGTGGCCCGGCATCTTCTCTTCTCGGTCGTAAACGCCCTGTTGCACCTAAAACGCAGACAGAAAGAGTGAATTCGACGTCATATCAAATCCACCCTTCCACCGCAGGTCAAGTGAAAGGGCGTAGAAGCAACGTTCACGGGCACCAGTGCGAAACTCCACCCACTGCCACCAGGCCCGGTGGAGAAGTTTCGCATGTGTTCGGCGCAGGAATACGCACGTTCTTATGCACCGGGCAAAAATCTCATATATACTTATGCAAATTTTGCCCGACACATGAAATTCTTGCCCGGGACAGTCTAACCCTAACCCTATTTTTTTCATTTGCAGTCTATTTCACTATTCCTAAGTCAAATCTAACCAATCTATCACAAATACAACATGCATTCATAGCCATTTAACGCAAAAAAGTGGAAAATAGAGGATTAAGAAGGCAAAAATGATACCTGACATGTTGAGAGTGAAAGAGAGACGGCGGTGCGTGAGCAGCGACGGCGGTTCAGGCAGCAAGACGGGCGGAGGCAGGGAAATTAGTCAGAGCTTCCGGTAAACGTAGGAGCGAAAAAGTGCAAATGAAGTCACTCAACTTCCTTTTATAGTCCCAGGCGTGTGGATCAACGCGCTAGGTCATCATTACCTATTGCCTACGCCGCCGTTTGCACACTAAACAAAGTGACGCTATTAATACTAAAACACGTCAATCCATAAGGAAACTGAAACGGCGTCGGGCAGTTAAACACCTCCCCGACTCCATGGGACGTCCCCGACCCTATACGATATCCTCGACTTCTACAAAGACAGCGCGAGCCCGTCGAGAACCTTCGTCCTCGACACTAGTCAGCTTATCAAGTGCCCGAGGAGAAAGGGGTGTTGCGGGCAGTTCTGCTGGAATATTATATGCCCAGCCATACGCCCGCTACCTTATCCTCGACACGCATACCTCGATTACAACACAAGTCATCACTCCAACTCAGAGACTCGACTTGGGGGGCTCCTGTTCCGGACTGGGCCGTAAGGATATGCAGGGCACGACCCAATATATGTCGGGAAAAGGCCCATGTGCTCGAGCAGGTGAACTTCTTGGCTAAATCAACTACTGATACGACGGGCACACACTGATGACGGGCAGAGAACATGTCTCCCAGCTCATCTGCCACGCCACCGAACTACCCTTCATTATCTCCTGAAAGATAGGGGCAGTTGGACCAGGGGGCAGACCTTTGGTCTAGGTCTTCACGCTTCTTACGCGTCCCTTGGTAGCTCCTCCTTGGGCCTAGCCAGATTAAGCCCATTGAGGGTCCTTGGCCCAGCGCTGGGGGCACATTATAAATACCCTTTCTTGGCAAAGGGTCAGGTATTCTAACTTATTCTGAAGAAACCTTAATATTTTGTACCTCTTCTGACTTAAGCATTGGAGTGCTTTGCAGGTACACCCCCTTTCTCATTTCATTCTCTGGCCCATTCATCAAATCATTGGAAGGCCCTTCTGATCAGGTGAGATCATATATATATATATAATACTTATTATACAATATAATACAATGATATAAAATATCTCCAATTGATATTTTATCGTCCAACACCAATTGATCAATTATTAGATTCACTTAAAATATCCTCTCTTGAACTAATAAATATTGGTCTGAGTCTTTAATAAATAATTGATCTCTTCAGAGTTCACTAGTTGCTATATTGATCCCAATTGGCAACACTTAGAACACTTAGGAGATTCTATTATTCCTATTAAACAAAGATAAAGTACTTAGAATCTCATTTGATCCAATTTGATATCCAATTGAGCGTTTAAAAGAATTTTGGGGTATTACATTCCCATAGAGTACTACAGATACTTATGATGCTAGCACATTCCCTAGGTGTAATCAACCTTCGTACCTTCGATCTTTGATCGCTTACCTTTTAGCCTCGTCTTTTAGCTTTGCATGTGTATTAGGGTTTGTTCGATCTTTTCTCATTCCCTTGGATAAATTAAATTTCGGTGGTGAATATAATGATTTATGATTCAAGTTGATTAATAGCTTGATATCCAATTCTCACCGCGACAAAATTCGTTCCAACTTATTTTCGACAGTCCCATGTAAAATTGCTCATGGAATAACCTCTCCAAACAAGTCCAATCATGGATCAAATTTGCTGGAAGCATAGTGAACCATGTGAAAGTGTTCTTAGTGAGGGAACTAGGGAAGTATTTCACTCTTAAGTTTTTGTTATTTACAATTTCCCCTTCCTCAATTAGATATCTCGCCACATGTTCGTTAGTGGATTCACTAGTTTCCTTAGAGAACTTAGTGAACTTTGAGACTTTCCATCTATGGGGTAATTTTGATTGCAGAATATATACAAATAAAGGTGATGTATAATTTGGCCTATGGAAGTCAACATTTACCCCATTTTATGCCATGATTCTTTCGACCATGGCTGCCAAATTATTATCTGCAGCCATATCATTATGTTGAAATTGATGTATGACCTCGTCAGCGTTTTGATTTATATTGACCATTACCACCCTTTGTTCCCTTTTCATTGGGGGTACCAGTTGTTCGACTGCAACACCCTGATTTGTCTCGTTTGCAAGGGGTGCATTATGTTGGGCTTGTTTAATGGTAGTATCCTCTTTGAGGACTACCCCTTGATTTTCTACCATCCAATTCCTTGGAGGTTATCGAAGGGGTTGTGGAACTCCAAAAAAGTATGTTATGCACGTCATTTATGCTGCCATTTGTTTTTTTGTTTGGGTGGTGTTTTTAATCAAGGGATTAAATATTGTTCCCATTTGTTTGCCAAGCATATATATAGACCATTTAATGATTACTTTTGTCCATTTTTTGTCTCAACACCGCTGCAAAATTGGTGGTAAGATTAGGTATTTGTTGGGTAGGAAATCCAATCCATAAGGGTTGGCTAATTCGATCCAAGTTATTAACACTAGACCTAGTCCCTTGTAATGGCGAAGATGAATTCACCAATGGGTCAGTAAACGTTGATGATGTATTATGAAAACTTGCCATCAATGAAGTTAGCATTCCAAATGGCTCTTCATGACCATCTAAGGGCATTGAAAACCCATACATATAGGGCCTAAATAAGTTATTTCCCACAGGAGGAGGGGTCACTGGTTGACCATGTGTCCTCACGGGGGATAAAATAGGTCCACTTTGACCAATCAACGGTATAAGCACCCTACTTTCCGTGGATGGTATAGGTTCAGACACAGATGTTGCGACCGTATTTAATCTGTCGAAGAAGGGGGTTGTTCTCCATTGTTATTTGGAGGATTTGGATTCAATATTCTCCTTCTTGGTATTTCTTCATTGTTTATGTCCATCTTACTACTTCTCAATACCATGCAACGAAGTCAAAAGATACTATACTAAAATGAAGAATATCTAAAAAAAATTTCAAAAATTTTAACGATAGAATTGTCCCACTGGGCGTGCCAATTTGTTTACAATCGAAAATGGTAAACAACCGCTGATCTCCAATTTATGGTTTACTTACATGATCAACAAGTGAATCCTAGGACATGCTTTTGTTAAATTAAGTTTCGAAAACTATGAACATTTCGAAAATGTTCTTGATTTGAGAATAACATTTAATATTTAAAGATAAACGCAGAATTGCAAAGAAATAACAATAAGAGGCTTCAAAGTAAATTCCAATGAAGAAATGATTGTAAAAACGTAAACAAATTTATTGAAATGTAAAAAGATGGTGATTCACATGTAAATTCTCAGCAACTCGTTTTCTCAATGTACAAATACTTAATGTAATTCTATGAGATTTGTGCAATAATGGAACACACAAAATCCTATACACTAAGACCCATATTTATACTAATTCAAAAATAACTGCTACCAACGGTTTTTTCTCCAATAGATGACATGTTTCGCCTACATGCATTTCGCTTGATAATAACTTTACACGCGTCTTTCTCAAGAAATAGATAAGGACAAAAACAATTATAATCCTTATTTGAATTAACGTTTCGTCGAATATTATTTGCAACAAATTATATATGAATCAAACTCTTAAGTCTGAACTCAAAATATTTTCTAAGTTCCATACTAACATTCTCTCTACATAAGAAGGTGTCTTCAACAATATGAACCTTCTGCCGAAAGAATTATCTTCGTGTATATTTTAAGAATACTTCCTTTAACTTTTCCAGCTCATCCCAAACATTTCCCTAGTGTCGAAATCTCCAGCCAACAAACAAACAATGTTTCTTGCTACTCGCACATGGGAGGATTGAAGAGTTAGTTTGTGCTTCACGTCGGAATGGATAAAACATCATTCGTTTATGAAAATTTTGGGATCATGCAAAGGCAGGAAGAGATAATTTGATTCGTTGGATTGTATGTAAGTGGATGACGAGTGTTTGAATGGTTAAGCTATACAGCTTGTATCCGAATATTCGGTGAAGAAAGAGGTATACACCCAATTAATCTGTTTTCATCCGATGTTATTGTAAAAATTGTGAGGAGAATTAAGTCACGGTTCCCTAACATAAGACAAATATATAAATGGTCAAGCTATACGACTTGTTTTCAAATACTCAGGGATGAAAGAGGCATGCGCCAAATTAATCCTTTTTCATCCAATTATTGAATTGAATTAAATTCGTTTAATTATCGTATTTTGAGTGGAAGATGTGTATCTGAATGGTTAATTTATACGACTTGTATCCGAATACTCGAGGAAGATAGAGGCATACACTCAATTGATCATTTTTCACCCGATTTAGTTGTGAAATAAGATTTTTGAATTGCTTTTGATTAAGTGGAAAAGAATTTGATGTTGGTCAAGTGTTTGGTTTATTTTAAAAAAATTGATTTCATTTACGAAGGTGAATGGATTATAAGCGATTGTTTTTTTCTTGGAAAGGTTTTGGCTTGAATTTGAAAATATACTTTATTTACAAAGTTGGAATTGCAGAACAAATCCTCTGGTTTGAGGAGGTTAAAGGAGATCTGGATGTAAAAAAATGTTTACAAAGGTCTAGTCCACACCACCTTGAGAAGGAGGCGATTGATTTCTTGTAGCTTAAGTAGTAGTAGCAACAACGACAATGTTGCACAAAGCATCTGAGTGAGTGGCTTTTGATCCATCCATTATTGAAAATTTTGGAGATCGAAGATTTGGAAATTTGGAGTTGATTTGTTACCAGAATAGATCCAAAACAACATATCTAAAGTTCGATCTTAAGAACTCTAATATGTTAGGTGGAAAAAGCTTTGAATCAGTGAATTAAAGTGAAAGTGTTCAATCATGGAAAACGCGAGAATTCGAAGTCGGTTCTTATAGACAACACCAATGTTCTGTTATAGAAATAGAATTGATCGGAGAATTGAGGTTGCAGAATGCAAGGTATACTTGAACTTCTTATGCGGTGAAAGAGAGACTGGCCTACAAGATTAACACTTCAATGCTTAAGTCAATATGCGAGTGACCTATGTGAATGAAGTTTAAATTTGAAATTGTATATTAAACAAATAATGTGTTATTGTTTATACATTGGAGCAATTGTAATCACCCATTGTTATTCAGATATAAGATGCAGGAAACCATTAAATATATCTTAAACTTAGATTTTCTATACTCTTCCCCACAATAACACCCCTATCCTACAAGTAGGGATGTTCAAAAAAACCATGAACTGAACCGAATCACCGAACTGAACCAAACTGAGGTTAAAATAACCAAAATGTTATGTTTGGTTAGTAAACAAAACCATATTATACAAAACAGTTCTTGAACCGTACTGAACTATAACAATACCAAACTGAAACTATAATTGAACCTGTAACACCTCAATTCTACCCGACGGAAATTCATAAATCAGAGTGTAAATCATCAAGTTATAAATAGGTGTCACATTTTCAACTTTTAAAACCACAACAAATATCAACTATACATGTAGATACATAACACTTAAAACACGGGGTGACAGAATAACAACATATTTATTCTTTAAATAAATAACTTTTATTACCAACAACGTGTTCATCATTTCAACTTATAACAACTTTATCCGTTTATTATGACATCTTTCAACAACTTAACATCTTAGTCAATACCACTACAACATTCAACTACATAAAGAAACAACATATATCCAACAAACGTCAACCCCCACGAGTGTTACGTATCAGAGCGACGACACCGACTTGACTACGAAGGTAAGCAACTCTAATCTGGAATACCTGCACTTTACCAACATAGGGGCAACATTCAAACAAAAGGGGTGAGATATCTAACAATATAATCAGAATGTATGATAAATAACATATTAGATCAAATTTCATAAATCACCACTTTACAATAACTCAAACAACATTGATACAACAACAACTTTAACAAGAAATTACAACCAAAACAACATAATATAACAACAATGATAACAACATACTACGACAACAACGTTGACATCATAATACAACAACAACGTTAACAACATACTACAACAGCAACGTTAACAACATACAACAACAACAACGCTAACAACTTAATACGACAATATTATCACAACTTAAGTATGAAACACGAAATGTGACTCAACATAATGCGTATGCATGTGGTACCATCGGAGTAGAACTCCTAATGTAAAATATGCCAGGTTATCATGGCATCTGCAAGGCTTACACCTTCAACGTAATAATTTTTCCAATCCATACCAATATGGTGAGCACCCGCTCCAACTTAGAAATGCAAATGGATGTCATGATACGACAACGTTATACGCAACAACAACATACAACGAACAACGCAAAACAACATGGAAACTATTAATTCAACACAAATTCAACCTTGGCCATAGGCCTACAACTTATCAATGTTGGCCAAAGGCCTCCAACAACAATGACAACTCAACGTTGGCTTTACACCTTAAAACAACAATGACTATAATAAAACAACTTTGGCTCAATGGCCTGCAGCATAACAATAACATCAACCATTCACTCAAGTTCCGACTAACTAATCCTATTAATTCTACTAATTATAATTCACTGCTACAATATATCCTCTACTATTTGTCATCAAGAATTCAACTCTGCTACAACTTTCCAAATACATACCTCTTTTGGACTTATAACAACAACCAACATACTACTTATATTAACACCTACTACTGTTATTTTGGGCTCCTGTTACATTATTTCTATACATCTCCACTTATTATTAGCTAACTATCATTCCAACCATACTTCTTCCAAATCCATGCCAACAACCAATTTACTAAACTTGCTACTGAATTATTTTTGTTAAACCACTACTCCAATGTTACCATCTTCATTCTCTTTTCAAGTATTAATGGTGTCAATACTAATTGATTACTACACTGCTCTAGGCTTTCTGTCACCTAAAAATACTTTACTGCAACATATTAAATCTACCACTCTCACTAGTTATTATTAACATTGTAACTTATACATATGCACTTCTACAAAAATACTACTGCCTCCTAATCCAATTAATTCTACTACTATTAATAATTTATAATTCATCACACCTAGTTTTATGAACTAATGGGTGCACAACCACAATACAACAACGTAACCCAACAAAACAACCAGGACCTCATGACGGTCGTCTCCCACTAGTGACGGTCATCAATCTCTTTTAACTCATGAGACGGTCGTGACCATATCGGGACGGTCAACAGCCTTTTCTTGACGATCATCACGCTCTGGTGATGGACGTAATGCGTAATTTGTTTGTGTGACGGTCATAAGGGGTGTGACGGTCGTCACATGTCTCAGACGGGCGTCTGGATCAAGGGACGGTCGTCCCACACGCTCTCTTTGTTTCTCTCCTTTTGCGTTCTGTAACTTCTTCAAGGTTTCGTCTCATACCAATTCCAATTATTCTCAACATCAATTCATAACCACACAACACAACTTTCTTTATCATCTACACGACTTATTCATCACCAACAACTTATCATCAAAACAACTTATTACTCAAAACAACTTATTAACCAAACCACTCAATTTTCAAAACAACTTATTTCTCGTTCAGAATATCAATTCAACCTCAACCTAATATATATACATACACTACAATCCTGACTAATCAACTTATAATTTAATTCAACACAGGTTAATTCTTTTATCTAATCAACAACTTATCAATTTCAATAATTTATTCAACCACACAACAACAACGGACAACAATAATTTATACAACCCATCCCACATGTTTTCATCATACAAACCCGATTAGAGAGTTAGAATCCCACCCTTACCTTTGGATCGAAGGCGGCTCTAACAATTTGATCGAAACCCTAACTTTTTCTTTCCTAAGCATTTCACGCAACCTCTGGTTCTTCTCAACTTCACGTTCTCCTCTTTTCACTGATAACTCCTTTTTCCCTTTATTCTAATTGTTTTATAATTATATTAAATCCTTAATAGTTCTTATAGGGCTTAAATTACGCACCTCCCACAATTACTACTTTTACTCACCATTAGGCCCACTTATTAAGAACAACACAATTCCACTTAATTCAACTTAAATCAACTTATTCGACTTAATTCAAACCAACTTAGCAACTTGTCCCAAACAACTTCGACAATTCAACATAAATCAACACTAATAACGCGAATATAATTAATTAATAAATAGGACGTTAAAGAACCGAACCGAAACCAAAAATTAAAAATACTAAAAACAAGTTTTATTTTTATTTTTTAAATTGAAAAATAGTTTATGATTCAGTTCTTTAATAAATGGTTCGGTTTGGAAAATTTTCTTCTAACGGTACGATACAGTTCATAATTTCTAAACGGTATACCAAATAGATAATTTTGTTTCGGTTTGATTCTAATTAAATTGAAACGATTCGGATCAGTTCGAATAAATTTTTAATATAATTTAATTTGGTTCGATTTGATTTTCTCCCTAAACTGTACCATAAACAATCCTTCCTACATGTTTTTAGACGAATTGTTGTTTTCTCTCTACCGAGTCAGCCTAGAACATTAACTAAATATGAGGTATTTATAATTTCAATATATTAGACTTGACTGTAATTTTCATTTTTTTTAGTATACATGAGTAGATATATAAAAATTTCTCACACTATAAAGAAATATTAAAAAACTTTAATTTCTCACACTATATCATTATCCCACATATAATTCACTCACTCTTTCAATCATATGATCAGCCATGTGTTTTAAGAAAATGTATATAAAGTTTAATCGGTGAGCATTCATCACAACATAGGATATTTGAAGGCTTGAAGCTAAGGGAAAAAGCCAACAAAGTTTTATTTAACTTTGTATTGATTTTCAACCGAAAAGTTATCTCAGAAAAATAAAATAAAACAAATTTTTGCACAACACATTAAATCAATAATTTTGTTTGGTTTGATTCTAATTAAATTGAAACGGTTCGGATCAGTTCAAATAAATTTTTAATATGATTTAATTCAGTTCGATTTGATTTTCTCCCTAAACTGTACCATAAACAATCTTACCTACAAGTTTTTAGACGAATCGTTGTTTTCTCTATACAGAGTTAGCCTAGAACATTAACTAAATATGATGTATTTATAATTTCCTTATATTGGACGTGACTGTAATTTTCATTTTTTTTAGTTATAACATGAGTAGAAATATAAGAATTTCTCACATAATATCAATTTCCCATATAATTCTCACACTATAAAGAAATATTAAAAAACTTTAATTTCTCACACTATATCATTATCCCACATATAATTCACTGGCTCTTTCCATCATATGAACAGCCATGTGTTTTATATTTAAAGTTTAATCGGTGAGCATTCATCACAACATAGGATATTTGAAGGCTTGAAGCTAAAGGAAAAAGCCAACAAAGTTATATTTAACTTTGTGTTGATTTTCAACCGAAAAGTTATCTCAGCAAAATAAAATAAAACAAATTTTTGCACAACGCATTAAATCAATAATTTTGTTTGGTTTGATTCTAATTAAATTGAAACGGTTCGAATCAGTTCGAATAAATTTTTAATATTATTTAATTCAGTTCGATTTGATTTTCTCCCTAAATTGTACCATAAACAATCCTACCTACAAGTTTTTTGACGAATCGTTGTTTTCTCTATACCGAGTTAGCCTAGAACATTAACTAAATATGATGTATTTATAATTTCCTTATATTGGACGTGACTGTAATTTTCATTTTTTTAAGTTATAATATGAGTAGAAATATAAGAATTTCTCACACAATATCATTATCCCATATAATTCTCACACTATAAAGAAATATTAAAAAACTTTAATTTCTCACACTATATCATTATCACACATATAATTCACTCGCTCTTTCCATCATATGAACAGCCATGTGTTTTATATTTAAAGTTTAATCGGTGAGCATTCATCCCAACATAGGATATTTGAAGGCTTGAAGCTAAAGGAAAAAGCCAACAAAGTTTTATTTAACTTTGTATTGATTTTCAATCGAAAAGTTATCTCAGAAAAATAAAATAAAACACATTTTTGCACAACACATTAAATCAATAATTTTGTTTGGTTTGATTCTAATTAAATTGAAATGGTTCGGATCAGTTCGAATAAATTTTTAATATGATTTAATTTAGTTCGATTTGATTTTCTCCCTAAACTGTACCATAAACAATCCTACCTACAAGTTTTTAGACGAATCATTGTTTTCTCTATACCGAGTTAGCGTAGAACATTAACTAAATATGATGTATTTATAATTTCCTTATATTGGACGTGACTGTAATTTTCATTTTTTTTAGTTATAACATGAGTAGAAATATAAGAATTTCTCACACAATATCATTATCCCATATAATTCTCACACTATAAAGAAATATTAAAAAATCTTTAATTTCTCACACTATATCATTATCCCACATATAATTCACTCGCTCTTTCTATCATATGAACAACCATGTGTTTTATATTTAAAGTTTAATCGGTGAGCATTCATCACAACATAGGATATTTGAAGGCTTGAAGCTAAAGGAAAAAGCCAACAAAGTTTTATTTAACTTTTTATTGATTTTCAACCGAAAAGTTATTTCAGCAAAATAAAAATAAAACAAATTTTTGCACAACACATTAAATCAATAATTTTGTTTGGTTTGATTCTAATTAAATTAAAACGGTTCGGATCAGTTCGAATAAATTTTTAATATGATTTAATTCAGTTCGATTTGATTTTCTCCCTAAACTGTACCATAAACAATCTTACCTACAAGTTTTTAGACGAATCGTTGTTTTCTCTATACAGAGTTAGCCTAGAACATTAACTAAATATGATGTATTTATAATTTCCTTATATTGGACGTGACTGTAATTTTCATTTTTTTTAGTTATAACATGAGTAGAAATATAAGAATTTCTCACATAATATCAATTTCCCATATAATTCTCACACTATAAAGAAATATTAAAAAACTTTAATTTCTCACACTATATCATTATCCCACATATAATTCACTGGCTCTTTCCATCATATGAACAGCCATGTGTTTTATATTTAAAGTTTAATCGGTGAGCATTCATCACAACATAGGATATTTGAAGGCTTGAAGCTAAAGGAAAAAGCCAACAAAGTTATATTTAACTTTGTGTTGATTTTCAACCGAAAAGTTATCTCAGCAAAATAAAATAAAACAAATTTTTGCACAACGCATTAAATCAATAATTTTGTTTGGTTTGATTCTAATTAAATTGAAACGGTTCGAATCAGTTCGAATAAATTTTTAATATTATTTAATTCAGTTCGATTTGATTTTCTCCCTAAATTGTACCATAAACAATCCTACCTACAAGTTTTTTGACGAATCGTTGTTTTCTCTATACCGAGTTAGCCTAGAACATTAACTAAATATGATGTATTTATAATTTCCTTATATTGGACGTGACTGTAATTTTCATTTTTTTAAGTTATAACATGAGTAGAAATATAAGAATTTCTCACACAATATCATTATCCCATATAATTCTCACACTATAAAGAAATATTAAAAAACTTTAATTTCTCACACTATATCATTATCACACATATAATTCACTCGCTCTTTCCATCATATGAACAGCCATGTGTTTTATATTTAAAGTTTAATCGGTGAGCATTCATCCCAACATAGGATATTTGAAGGCTTGAAGCTAAAGGAAAAAGCCAACAAAGTTTTATTTAACTTTGTATTGATTTTCAATCGAAAAGTTATCTCAGAAAAATAAAATAAAACACATTTTTGCACAACACATTAAATCAATAATTTTGTTTGGTTTGATTCTAATTAAATTGAAATGGTTCGGATCAGTTCGAATAAATTTTTAATATGATTTAATTTAGTTCGATTTGATTTTCTCCCTAAACTGTACCATAAACAATCCTACCTACAAGTTTTTAGACGAATCATTGTTTTCTCTATACCGAGTTAGCGTAGAACATTAACTAAATATGATGTATTTATAATTTCCTTATATTGGACGTGACTGTAATTTTCATTTTTTTTAGTTATAACATGAGTAGAAATATAAGAATTTCTCACACAATATCATTATCCCATATAATTCTCACACTATAAAGAAATATTAAAAAATCTTTAATTTCTCACACTATATCATTATCCCACATATAATTCACTCGCTCTTTCTATCATATGAACAACCATGTGTTTTATATTTAAAGTTTAATCGGTGAGCATTCATCACAACATAGGATATTTGAAGGCTTGAAGCTAAAGGAAAAAGCCAACAAAGTTTTATTTAACTTTGTATTGATTTTCAACCGAAAAGTTATTTCAGCAAAATAAAAATAAAACAAATTTTTGCACAACACATTAAATCAATAATTTTGTTTGGTTTGATTCTAATTAAATTGAAACGGTTCGGATCAGTTCGAATAAATTTTTAATATGATTTAATTCAGTTCGATTTGATTTTCTCCCTAAATTGTACCATAAACAATTCTACCTACAAGTTTTTAGACGAATCATTGTTTTCTCTATACCGAGTTAGCCTAGAACATTAACTAAATATGGTGTATTTATAATTTCCTTATATTGGACGTGACTGTAATTTTCATTTTTTTTTAGTTATAACATGAGTAGAAATATAAGAATTTCTCACACAATATCATTATCCCATATAATTCTCACACTATAAAGAAATATTAAAAAACTTTAATTTCTCACACTATAACATTATCCCACATATAATTCACTCGCTCTTTCCATCATATGAATAGCCATGTGTTTTATATTTAAAGTTTAATCGGTGAGCATTCATCACAACATAGGATATTTGAAGGCTTGAAGCTAAAGGAAAAAGCCAACAAAGTTTTATTTAACTTTGTATTGATTTTCAACCGAAAATTTATCTCAGCAAAATAAAATAAAACACATTTTTGCACAACACATTAAAAATAATAGAGGGAAACAAAGAGAATGGAGAAAGTGATGAGGCAAGAGAAGCTTGAACTTCACATATCAATCCAACCAACGGCCATATTCTACTCTCTCATCTTTCACTACGGCTACTATAAAATTTCATATTTATTCTTTCCAAAATATGGGGTTGTTTTTATCACTGTCAAAAAAAGTGTCAATGAAAACTGGGTCGAACCTAGAATTATTGGGTGTTCCAAAAAGTAATGAAAAACCAAGGGACTTGCGTTCATGGGCGAAGAAAACAAATTTTGTTTCTGATTACTCAGAAGAAGTAGGGTCAAGTGGAAGTGAAAAGTTTGAGCTTTTTGAACAGAGAGGAAGAGGGTCTTCATCTTCTACTGAGATGGAGATAGGACAGAATAAGGATGTTGAGATCCGACAAGCGAATGCATGGTGTTGTTGTTGGCTTAAGTGTATGGGAAATAGAAATGTCAAGCCTGTGTATATGAGAAAAGAGAAATGAAAACACACATGTTTACATAGGAATTGTAAGGTTGATGAAAAAATGGTAATTAAAATTGATGTAACCGATTACCACCCATTCTAACGACAAATGTATCAAAACAGTGAGTTTTGTAAATGGTTATATCAAATTGATGTAATTTTGATATTTTTCAAGACAATAAAACTTGTAATAGATTAGAGATTTTATGTAGCGAGTTATATGGTTTAATTTTTTATTTTTATAGTTAGTTACATAGGTTATTTTTCATGTTGGGTTGTCAATGAAATACTTGGGCTAGTCCATATTTTTTCAGGATTTTTTTGCACGATTTTTTTGGAAAGTTTTACCTGATATCCTATAGTTATATCGATACCCGTACATTTTTTTAAAAAAATATCAATTTTATTCTTGATTATTTTTAATTATTTTATTTTTTAATTTTTACTGTTAATGTCAGACTTCTAAAAAGTGCACCCTAGTAAAATCGTGTCGGAACACTTTAAAAATGACATTCAATATGTAATTTTTATACTCCGAAAGACTTGGACTAAGAATTCTGATTCATGTATATAGTGTACCGGAACACTTTATGTTAGACTTCTGGTTTGCTTTTGTTAAACAAACCTTTCTCTCATATTCCAATTCAAGAGTGTAACACCCCCTTTTCTATACGCCAAATAAGCAATTAAATCACTTAGGCACATATTAAAATTCCCTCAGAGTATATTTGAAAAACGGTATAAAAGAGCAATGCCACATTATACTTGAAATTGAAAACATACAACACCTGCTCAATAAAGATATGCAACAAACGGGGTAACTTACATACACAGGGATTTCATCCTTACACCTGTATTCATCAATTCATTAAATAGCGGAAACAAAACATCACATTTTCAAACTTATATACTTATCATAAATATATCTGCAAGTTTGAATCACCAAAATAATTCCATGTTTACATAAAACATTTCACATCAAAATACATATACAAATGTATCCATAAAAGGCATCAAGCCGACCCTAGCTACTCGGTGCTACATATCAGAGCCGACCGACCAAAAAGATGAAGACGAGCTTCACAAAATATCATCAAGCAACCTACTCTGCAATGCCTCATAGAGCATCATAAAACAACAGAAGGGTGAGAAACATTATCATAATAATATTGCATATAATTATATATCTCAACATATAAAATGCACATAAAGCATATTCTCACCACAATTCATACCTCATTATCCATACACATCGCAACGTGTACATACACTAATCAAGCATGTTCATCATGCACCAATTCACTAATTCACATAAACTCATATTATTTATGTTTATTCCTCAATTTTATTCATTCCGCATAAACATACGTCTACCTATGTTTAATCACATATATACATTACAAATGTATAAATCACATACATATACACATATCAAACATGCATATATACAAACAAGTATGTTTCATCACACATACTATCATCTCCATAATACTCCAAATAAACATATGCACATTCATGTTTATTTCTACATATCATAATTAAAATGATAAAATGCAACTCATAGAGACCGACACACGACTCTATGCAGATGCAATGCGGTACCGACTCAACATTTCAGCAGGTTCACTCAGGAACCAAATAGAATCATCGCTTGTTACCTAAAGTAACTCCCCGTCGGGCACACGATGTTCCCCATAGCTCACACCCCACATGGGCACACAATGTTTATGGATTGCTCACACCCCACACGGACACACAATCCGATTGCTCACACCCCACACGGGCACACAATCAATGTGAATAAATCACCCATCACTCACACCCCACACGGGCACACGATGTTTCTGGATTGCTCACACCCCACACGGGCACACAATCCGATCGCTCACACCCCACATGGGCACACGATCTTGTTGTAGTCATCGCTCACACTCCACATGAGCACACGATGCTACAACGGATTCACAAAGAATCCCACATCACAAGAATGCATATATTATGCTTACATGCAAAATGACACACAACATTATTGAAAAGGCATACATATTCACAATATAGTTATGCATTCATCTCATACAATTAGCATACATTCGCATTTAATTCAAGCAATGTATCTACTTGCCAAACGGCCACAACACAACAATCAAACCCACAATTCCATAATTAATATAATTACGTTTTATCGAAAAAGTCGGCTAAAAGTCGGCTAAAATTTCTCTTCTTAGCATCAATAGATTCTACATGTTTCTAACTTCGAATCAATATAAAAATCACTAAAAATGGATACCCGAAACTAAAGCTACGGATCAAAACACATAATCATTCAAAAACCTACAGGCTCGCTGAGCGCCCTCTCACTCGCTGAGCGAGAATCGCCCTGAAACTTTCACTGAGCGAGGGTTAGCTCGCTGAGCGATTACTGCGATTTCAGCAAAATACCAGCTGCGAACAGTCAACTCTTTCACTCCAAAACTCCACCAAAACTCCAATAAACATGATCAACAACATGTATTAGCTATCATACTTCGATTATAACGATTTCTAACCGATTAATCTACCAAATTCTCACATTTTCTCTCAAACCCTAACTATTCATCTTCTCTAACTTTCATCAAAACCAAAACTCAACCAATCAAACACATACATAATCATACACAATATTGAGATAACAATGCTTATCACCCTTACCCGATTATTTCGATTTCTTGGAGTAATCTTGAAGCTTTTCCAACTTTCCCTCTTTTCTCTTCTTCTTCTCTTCTCTCCTTTTTCTTTCTTCTCTTTTTCTTTCTCTTCTTTACCAACTTTCTATTTCACTCTTTCTCACTCTCTTATATTCTTTTCTCTTTTCTAATCTCTCCAACCAAATATCAATTCTCTCACAAAAATATCAATTCTACTAATTTCTAACTTATCATTAATTAACAAATGCCTAAAATACCCTCTTATCCAATTTTTACCCAGAAATTCATAAAACGGTAAAATCACATATCACACCAACATATCACATTAATTCATCAACATATCATATCATCATATTAATTTCACAAACAAAATAATAATTCAATTAAAATAAAAGACTCCAACAAAATGGGAATTATTGAATCAAGGCATTACAACTCTCCCCCACTTTAGAAATTTTCGTCCTCGAAAATATTACCTGATCCAAACAACTCCGGATACGACTCGTGCATCCTACTCTCCAATTCCTAAGTCATATTGCCTTCCGCGGCGCCTCCCCACGCCACTTTCACAAGCATAATATCCTTGCCTCTTAGCTTCTTAATTTCACGATCCAAAATCCTAACCGGCAAAGCTTCCACCGTAAGGTTATCTCTTACCTCAACATCGTCCATAAGAATAACATGTGACGTATCTGGAACATACTTCCGAAGTTGCGAAACATGGAACACATCATGCAAATTCGAAAGATTCGGAGGCAACGCCACATGGTAAGCCACAACACCAACTCGTGCAGTAATCTGATACGACCCAATAAAACAAGAAGTCAACTTCTTCGACTTCAAAGCACGACCCACACCCGTAACTGGGTTAACTCTCCAAAACACATGGTCGCCTTCCTGAAACTCAAGATCCTTCCTCCTCTTGTCATGATAACTCTTTTGTCTACTTTGAGAAGCTCTCATCTTCTCCCGAATAAACTTCACCGTTTCTGTAGTTTGTTGTACCATCTCCGGACCAACTAACGTTCTCTCTCTCCGGTTTCATGCCAACACAAAGGTGTTCGACATCTCCGACCATATAAAGCCTCATATGGTGCCATACCAATACTCGAATGAAAACTGTTATTATAGGTGATCTCAATCAACGCTAAATAACTATCCCAAATACCACCTTGTTCTAGCACACAAGCACGCAACAAATCCTCTAACGATTGAATCGTCCTCTCGGTTTGACCGTCCGTATGCGGATGGTAAGCCGAACTCAATCTTAGCTTAGAACCCAAAACCTTTTGCAAACTTTCCCAAAACCTCGATGTAAATCTAGGATCTCTATCCGATACAATACTCTTAGGAACTCCATGTAACTTCACAATCACAGAAACATAAATCTCGGCTAGCTTCTCCAAAGAATAACTAATATCAATCGGAATAAAGTGAGCAGATTTAGTAAGTCTATCAACAGTCACCCAAATAGCATTATGACCTCTTTGCGTATTCGGCAAACCCGTAACAAAATCCATCGATATACTATCCCATTTCCATTCCGGAATATCCAACGGTTGCATCAAACCACTAGGCTTCTGATGTTCCACCTTAGACTTCTGATATGTCAAACACGCATACACAAAATGAGCTACATCTCTCTTCAATCCGGACCACCAAAAGATCTTCTTCAAATCTTGATACATCTTATTCTCTCCCGGATGAATACTTAAATTACTCCGGTGTCCCTCTTCCAATATCATCTTTTTCAACTCCTCATCATCGGGAATACAAATACGACCACGGAATCTCAAAACTCCAAAATTATCAACCTTGAAATCAACATTCTCATTCATCATCAAATCGACAAATTTCAAATCCAACTTTTCCTTTTCACAAACGGTTGCAAGAAAATCATTCGTAACACGCAGCATACCAAGTCTCACGCTTCTCGGCGTCATCTCACAAACCAAACTCAAATCTCTAAAATTCTCCAAAAGTTCCCATTCTCTTATCATCAATGCGGACATATGTAACAACTTACGACTCAAGGCATCGGCCACCATATTCGCCTTACCCGGATGGTAATTCAAACCAAAATCATAATCCTTCAAAAGTTCTAACCATCTCCTTTGTCTCATGTTCAATTCCTTTTGATCAAATAAATACTTCAAACTTTTATGATCACTAAAAACTTCAAATCTTGCACCATAAAGATAATGCCTCCAAATTTTTAGAGCAAAAACCACAGCCGTTAATTCCAAATCATGCGTAGGATAATTCTTTTCATGCACTCTCAATTGTCTTGAAGCATAAGCTACAACTTTTCCATCTTGCATCAAAACACCACCTAACCCAAACAATGAAGCATCACAAAATACCACAAATGGTTCCGTCAGATTTGGAAAAATCAAGATCGGAGACATTGTTAACCTTCTCTTAAGTTCCATGAAACTCTCTTCACAATGAATGTCCCAAATGAAAGCTTTTCCTTTACAAGTCAATTGTGTTAACGGAAGTGCCAACTTTGAAAATCCTTCAATAAACCTCCGATAATAACCCGCCAAGCCTAAAAAGCTTCGAATCTCCGTAGCCGATCTAGGAACTTCCCATTGCATTACCGCATCAATCTTGGATGGATCAACACTAATACCACAATCGGAAATAACATGCCCAAGAAAACTTACCATCGACAACCAAGACTCTCACTTTGATAACTTAGCATACAATTGCTTCTCTTTCAAAATCTATAACACAATCCTAAAATGCTCTTCATGATCCTCTAGAGACTTAGAATAAATCAAAATGTCGTCGATGAACACAACCACAAAACAATCCAACTGTTCATGGAAAATACGATTCATGTATTCCATAAACACACCTGGCACATTAGAAACTCCGAATGGCATCACAGAATACTCGTAATGACCATACCGTGTCCTAAAAGCCGTCTTTTGAATATCCTCCTCTTTCACACGAATCTGGTGATATCCTGATCTCAAATCAATCTTACTAAAAACACGTGCGCCAACCAATTGGTCCATCAAATCATCAATCCTCGGAAGCGGATACTTGCTCTTAATTATCACCTTATTCAACTCTCAATAATCAATACATAACCGCATGCTTCCGTCCTTCTTCTTTACTAACAATACCGGTGCACCCCAAGGAGAAACACTCGGTCTAACAAACCTCTTGTCCAACAAGTCATTCGATTTCTTTTTCAATTCTACCAACTATGAAGCTGACATACGATACGGTGCCATAGAAATCGGTCTAGTACCCGGAACTAGATCAATAGAAAATTCAACTTCTCTTTCCGGCGGTACATCCTTAATATCGTCCGGAGACACTTCGGGAAAATCACACACCAATGGAAACTTACTCATCTCCACTTCGCCTTCCACTGAGAACGATGCAAACAAACCAAACAATTGAACTTCATCCACTAAAAGTTTCTTCAACTCTTTCGTGGATAGGAAATTCTCTTCTTCATCATTATCCAAAGAAGGAAACCTTACTAACTTATGATAGCAATCTATATGAACTCGATTCAATTGCAACCAGTTCATACCCAAGATCACGTCCAAATCCTCCAACGGTAAACAAACTAAATCCATAACAAAATCTTTACCATACATGGTCAAAGAACAACTTATGCACACCAAAGAAGTAGTTACCGACCCTGAAGCAGGAGTCTCAATAACTATCTCACCACCCCAAGAAGACATAAACAAATTCAAACGCTTAGCGCACTCAAGAGAAATGAACGAATGAGTCGCTCCCGTATCAATAATAGTAACTAAAGGCGTACTATTAATAAAGCATGTACCTTTAATCAAACGATCTGCACTAGTAGTATCCTTCCCTGCTACTGCAAACACCTTTCCGCCCGCCTGAGCTTGCTTCGGCTTAGTATACTTAGTCCTAATGTGACCAACTTCCCCACAATTGAAGAACTTCTCAACATTCCTCCTACACTCGGTTGTAGCATGTCCAAGACCTCCACAGTTTGAACATTTCACAATATTCTTCCCACACTCAAAAGACTTATGGCCTAAATCGCCAAACTTGTAACACTCAACGGGACCAGAACTCCCTCCACCAGATCTCCTATCAAAGTTTCCCCTATATTTTCCCTTATCAAAGGGTGTCACATAAGGTCCACTTCTAGCTTGTTGTTTCCCTCTCTTCTCATTCACACTCTTGTAATGTGTAGAACGGGCTTTGCTATCTTCTTCAAAGATTCTACAACATTCAGTCAAATCTGAAAACCTTCTAATTCTCTGATATCTCACAGCTTTCTTAATCTCAGGATGCAAACCATTCTCATACTTAATGCACTTAGAAAACTCAGCGGTAGCAGCAACATAATGAGGATGAAACTGAACCAATTCCACAAACTTAGTAGTATAGTCAACCACTGACATACTACCTTGCTTCAGCTCAAGGAATTCCATATCCTTCTTTCCTTTCACACTCTCAGGGAAGTACTTCCCTAATAATTCAATACGAAAAACTTCCCAAGTTATCTCTTCATCATCCTCCCCAAGAGTTTGACTTCTACCGACCCACCAATCATCAGCTTCTTCCTTCAGCATGTGAGAACCAAGTCTCACCTTGCTCCCTTCAGCACAGTCCATGACTCTGAAGATTCTTTCAATCTCCTTTAATCAATTCTGAGCACCATCGGGATCGAATCTTCCCTTGAAGACCGACGGTTGATTCCTCCTGAACTCATCATTCGCATTCACATTCGGCGCTCCCTGCACCGCCCTAGCCTTTGCTTCCAAAGCAGCAGCCATCACATTGTCGTTTCTACCAGGCATATTCTGATTTTTCCCAAAGACAACAACAAGATTAAACAAAACTTCAATCACAACAACATCAAGACAAACACAACTGACTCGAACACTGGCTCTGATACCACTTAATGTAACACCCCCTTTCTATACCCCAAATAAGCAATTAAATCACTTAGGCACATATTAAAATTCCATCAGAGTATATTTGAAAAATGGTATAAAAGAGCAATGCCACATTATACTTGAAATTGAAAACATACAACACTAGCTCAATAAAGATATGCAACAAACGGGGTAACTTACATACACAAGGATTTCATCCTTACACCCGTATTCATCAATTCATTAAACAACGGAAACAAAACATCACATTTTCAAACTTATATACTTATCATAAATATATCTGCAAGTTTGAATCACCAAAATAATTCCATGTTTACATAAAACATTTCACATCAAAATACATATTCAAATGTATCCACAAAATGCATCAAGCCGACCCTAGCTACCCGGTGATACATATCAGAGTCGACCGACCAAAAAGATGAAGACGAGCTTCACAAAATATCATCCAGCAACCTACTCTGAAATGCCTCATAGAGCATCATAAAACAGCAGAAGGGTGAGAAACATTATCATAATAATATTGCATATAATTATATATCTCAACATATAAAATGCACATAAAGCATATTCTCACCACAATTCATACCTCATCATCCATACACATCGCAACATGTACATACACTAATCAAGCATGTTCATCATGCACCAATTCACTAATTCACATAAACTCATATTATTTATGTTTATTCCTCAATTTTATTAATTCCGCATAAACATACGTCTACCTATGTTTAATCACATATATACATAAAAAATGTATAAATGTCATACATATACACATATCAAACATGCATATATACAAATAAGTATGTTTCATCACACATACTATCATCTCCATAATACTCCAAATAAACATATGCACATTCATGTTTATTTCTACATATCATAATTAAAATGATAAAATGCAACTCATAGAGACCGACACACGACTCTATGCAGATGCAATGCGGTTCCGACTCAACATTTCAGCAGGTTCACTCAGGAACCAAATGGAATCATCGTTTGTTACCTAAAGTAACTCCCCGTCGGGCACACGATGTTCCCCATAGCTCACACCCCACATGGGCACACAATGTTTATGGATTGCTCACACCCCACACAGACACACAATCCGATTGCTCACACCCCCACACGGGCACACAATCAATGTGAATATATCACCCATCACTCACACCCCACACGGGCACACGATGTTTCTGGATTTCTCACACCCCACACGGGCACACAATCTGATCGCTCACACCCTACATGGGCACACGGTCTTGTTGTAGTCATCTCTCACACTCCACATGAGCACACGATGCTACAACGAATTCACAAAGAATCCCACAACACAAGAATGCATACATTATGCTTACATGCAAAATGACACACAACATTCTTGAAAATGCATACATATTCACAATATAGTTATGCATTCATCTCATACAATTAGCATACATTCGCATTTAATTCAAGCAATGTATATACTTGCCAAACGGCCACAACACAACAATCAAACCCACAATTCCATAATTAATATAATTACGTTTTATCGGAAAAGTCGGCTAAAAGTCGGCTAAAATTTCTCTTCTTAGCATCAAAAGATTCTACACGTGTCTAGCTTCAAATCGATATAAAATTCACTAAAAATGGATACCCGAAACTAAAGCTACAGATCAAAACACATAATCATTCAAAAACCTACAGGCTCGATGAGCTCCCTCTCGCTTGCTGAGCGAGAATCGCCCTGGAACTTTCACTGAGCGAGGGTTAGCTCATTGAGCGACCACTGCGATTTCAGCAAAATACCAGCTGCGAACAGTCAACTCTTTCACTCCAAAACTCCACCAAAACTCCAATAAACATGATCAACAACATGTAATAGCTATCATACTTTGATTATAACGATTTCTAACCGATTAATCTACCAAATTCTCACATTTTCTCTCAAACCCTAACTATTCATCTTCTCTAACTTTCATCAAAACCAAAACTCAACCAATCAAACACATACATAATCATACACAATATTGAGATAACAATGCTTATCACCCTTACCCGATTATTTCGATTTCTTGGAGTAATCTTGAAGCTTTTCCAACTTTCCCTCTTTTCTCTTCTTCTTCTCTTCTCTCCTTTTTCTTTCTTCTCTTTTTCTTTCTCTTCTTTACCAACTTTCTATTTCACTCTTTCTCACTCTCTTATATTCTTTTCTCTTTTCTAATCTCTCCAACCAAATATCAATTCTCTCACAAAAATATCAATTCTACTAATTTCTAACTTATCATTAATTAACAAATGCCTAAAATACCCTCTTATCCAATTTTTACCCGGAAATTCATAAAACGGTAAAATCACATATCATACCATTATATCACATTAATTCATCAACATATCATATCATCATATTAATTTCACAAATAAAATAATAATTACTCAATTAAATTAAAAGACTCCAACAAAATGGGAATTATCGAATCAGGGCATTACAACTCTCCCCCACTTTAGAAATTTTCGTCCGCGAAAATATTACCTGATCCAAACAACTCCGGATACGACTCGTGCATCCTACTCTCCAATTCATAAGTCATATTGCCTTCCGCGGCGCCTACCCACGCCACTTTGACAAGCGTAATATCCTTGCCTCTTAGCTTCTTAATTTCACGATCCAAAATCCTAACCGGCAAAGCTTCCACCATAAGGTTATCTCTTACCTCAACCTCGTCCATAGGAATAACATGTAACGGATCTGGAACATACTACCGAAGTTGCGAAACATGGAACACATCATGCAAATTCGAAAGATTCGGAGGCAAGGCCACATGGTAAGCCACAACACCAACTCGTGCAGTAATCTGATACGGCCCAATAAAACAAGAAGTCAACTTCTTCGACTTCAAAGCACGACCCACACCCGTAACTGGGTTAACTCTCCAAAACACATGGTCGCCTTCCTGAAACTCAAGATCCTTCCTCCTCTTGTCATGATAACTCTTTTGTCTACTTTGAGAAGCTCTCATCTTCTCCCGAATAAACTTCACCTTTTTCTTAGTTATTTGTACCATCTCCAGTCCAACTACCGTTCTCTCTCCGGTTTCATGCCAACACAAAGGTGTTCGACATCTCCGACCATATAAAGCCTCAAATGGTGCCATACCAATACTCGAATGTAAACTGTTATTATAGGTGATCTCAATCAACGCTAAATAACTATCACAAATACCACCTTGTTCTAGCACACAAGCACGCAACAAATCCTCTAACGATTGAATCATCCTCTCGGTTTGACTGTCCATTTGTGGGTGGTAAGCCGAACTCAATCTTAGCTTAGAACCCAAAGCCTTTTGCAAACTTTCCCAAAACTTCGATGTAAATCTAGGATCTCTATCCGATACAATACTCTTAGGAACTCCATGTAACTTCACAATCACAGAAACATAAATCTCGGCTAGCTTCTCCAAAGAATAACTAATATCAATCGGAATAAAGTGAGCAGATTTAGTAAGTCTATCAAAAATCATCCAAACAACATTATGACCTCTTTGCGTATTCGGCAAACCCGTAACAAAATCCATCGATATACTATCCCATTTCCATTCCGGAATATCCAACGGTTGCATCAAACCACTAGGCTTCTGATGTTCCACCTTAGACTTCTGACAAGTCAAACACGCATACACAAAATGAGCTACATCTCTCTTCAACCCGGATCACCAAAAGATCTTCTTCAAATCCTGATACATCTTTTTCGCTCCTGGATGAATACTTAATTTACTCCGGTGTCCCTCTTCCAATATCATCTTTTTCAACTCCTCATCATCGGGAATACAAATACGACCACGGAATCTCAAAACTCCAAAATTATCAACCTTGAAATCCTCATTCTCATTCATCATCAAATCGACAAATTTCAAATCCAACTTTTTCTTTTCACAAACGGTTGCAAGAAAATCATTCGTAACACGTAGCATACCAAGTCTCACGCTTCTCGGCGTCATCTCGCAAACCAAACTTAAATCTCTAAAATTCTCCAAAAGTTACCATTCTCTTATCATCAATGCGGACATATGTAACAACTTACGACTCAAGGCATCGGCCACCATATTCGCCTTACCCGGATGGTAATTCAAACCAAAATCATAATCCTTCAAAAGTTCTAACCATCTCCTTTGTCTCATGTTCAATTCCTTTTGATCAAATAAATACTTCAAACTTTTGTGATCACTAAAAACTTCAAATCTTGCACCATAAAGATAATGCCTCCAAATTTTTAGAGCAAAACCACAGCTGCTAATTCCAAATCATGCGTAGGATAATTCTTTTCATGCACTCTCAATTTTCTTGAAGCATAAGCTACAACTTTTCCATCTTGCATCAAAACACCACATAACCCAAACAATGAAGCATCACAAAACACGACAAATGGTTCCGTCGGATTTGGAAAAATCAAGATCAGAGCCGTTGTTAACCTTCTCTTGAGTTCCATGAAACTCTCTTCACAACGAATGTCCCAAATGAAAGCTTTTCCTTTACAAGTCAATTGTGTTAACGGAAGTGCCAACTTTGAAAATCCTTCAATAAACCTCCGATAATAACCCGCTAAACCTAAAAAGCTTCGAATCTCCGTAACCGATCTAGGAACTTCCCATTGCATTACTGCATCAATCTTGGATGGATCAACACTAATACCACCATCGGAAATAACATGCCCAAGAAAACTTACCTTCGACAACCAAGTCTCTCACTTTGATAACTTAGCATACAATTGCTTCTCTTTCAAAATCTGTAACACAATCCTTAAATGCTCTTCATGATCCTCTTGAGACTTAGAATAAATCAAAATGTCGTCGATGAACACAACCACAAAACGATCCAACTGTTCATGGAAAATACGATTCATGTATTCCATAAACACACCTGGCGCATTAGAAACTCTGAATGGCATCACAGAATACTCGTAATGACCATACCGTGTCCTAAAAGCCGTCTTTTGAATATCCTCCTCTTTCACACGAATCTGGTGATATCCTGATCTCAAATCAATCTTACTAAAAATACGCGCGCCAACCAATTGGTCCATCAAATCATCAATCCTCGGAAGCGGATACTTTCTCTTAATTGTCACCTTATTCAACTGTCGATAATCAATACATAACTGCATGCTTCCGTCCTTCTTCTTTACTAACAATACCGGTGCACCCCAAGGAGAAACACTCGGTCTAACAAACCTCTTATCCAACAAGTCATTCAATTGCTTTTTCAATTCTACTAACTCTGAAGCTGACATACGATACGGTGCCATAGAAATCGGTCTAGTACCCAAAACTAGATCAATAGAAAACTCAACATCTCTTTCCGACGGTACATCCTTAATATCGTCCAGAGACACTTCGGGAAAATCACACACCACTGGAAACTTACTCATCTCCACTTAGCCTTCCACTGAGAACGATGCAAACAAACCAAACAATTGAACTTCGTCCACTAAAAGTTTCTTCAACTCTTTCGTGGATAGGAAACTCTCTTCTTCATCATTATCCAAAGAAGAAAACCTTACTAACTTATGATAGCAATCTATATGAACTCGATTCAATTGCAACCAGTTCATACCCAAGATCATGTCCAAAACCTCCAACGGTAAACAAACTAAATCCATAACAAAATCTTTACCATACATGGTCAAAGAACAACTTACGCACACCAAAGAAGTAGTTACCGACCCTGAAGCTGGAGTCTCAATAACCATCTCACCACCCCAAGAAGACATAAACAAATTCAAACGCTTAGCGCACTCAAGAGAAATGAACGAATGAGTCGCTCCCGTATCAATAATAGTAACTAAAGGCGTACTATTAATAAAGCATGTACCTTTAATCAAACAGTCTGCACTAGTAGTATCCTTCCCTGCTAAAGCAAACACCTTTCTGCCCGCCTGAGCTTGCTTCGGCTTAGTAAACTTAGTCCTAATGTGACCAACTTCCCCACAATTGAAGAACTTCACAACATTCCTCCTAAACTCGGTAGTAGCATGTCCAAGACCTCCACAGTTTGAACATTTCACAATATTCTTCCCACACTCAAAAGACTTCTGGCCTAAATCGCCACACTTGTAACACTCAAAGGGACCAGAACTCCCTCCACCAGATCTCCTATCAATGTTTCTCCTATGTTTGCCCTTATCAAAGGGTGTCACATAAGGTCCACTTCTAGCTTGTTGCTTCCCTCTCTTCTCATTCACACTCTTGTAATATGTAGAACGAGCTTTCCTATCTTCTTCAAAGATTCTACAACATTCAGTCAAATCTGAAAACCTTCTAATCCTCTGATATCCCACAGCTTGCTTAATCTCAGGACGCAAACCATTATCATACTTAATGCACTTAGAAAACTCAGTGGTAGCAGCAACATAATGAGGATGAAACTGAACTAATTCCACAAACATAGCAGTATAGTCAACCAGTGACATACTACCTTGCTTCAGCTTAAGGAATTCCATCTCCTTCTTTCCTTTCACACTCCCAGGGAAGTACTTCCCTAAGAATTCAGTACGAAAAACTTCCCAAGTTATCTCTTCATCATCCTCCCCAAGAGTTTGACTTCTACCGACCCACCAATCATCGGCTTCATCCTTCAACATGTGAGAACCAAGCCTCACCTTGCTCCCTCCAACACAGTCCATGACTATGAAGATTCTTTCAATCTCCTTCAAACAATTCTGAGCACCTTCGGGATCGAATCTTCCCTTGAAGACCGGCGGTTGATTCCTCCTGAACGCATCATTCGCATTCACATTCGGCGCTCCATGCACCACCCTAGCCATTGCTTACAAAGCAGCAACCATCGCATTGTCGTTTCTACCAGCCATATTCTGATTTTTCCCAAAGACAACAACAAAATTAAACAAAAGTTCAATCATAACAACATCAAGACAAACACAACTGACTCGAACACTGGCTCTGATACCACTTAATGTAACACCCCCTTTCTATACCCCAAATAAGCAATTAAATCACTTAGGCACATATTAAAATTCCATCAGAGTATATTTGAAAAACGGTATAAAAGAGCAATGCCACATTATACTTGAAATTGAAAACATACAACACCTGCTCAATAAAGATATGCAACAAACGGGGTAACTTACATACACAAGGATTTCATCCTTACACCCGTATTCATCAATTCATTAAACAGCGGAAATAAAACAACACATTTTAAAACTTATATACTTATCATAAATATATCTGCAAGTTTGAATCACCAAAATAATTCCATGTTTACATAAAACATTTCACATCAAAATACATATACAAATGTATCCATAAAAGGCATCAAGCCGACCCTAGCTATCCGGTGTTACATATCAGAGCCGACCGACCAAAAAGATGAAGACGAGCTTCACAAAATATCATCCAGCAACCTACTCTGCAATGCCTCATAGAGCATCATAAAACAGCAGAAGGGTGAGAAACATTATCATAATAATATTGCATATAATTATATATCTCAACATATAAAATTCACATAAAGCTTATTCTCACCACAATTCATACCTCATCACCCATACACATCGCAACGTGCACATACACTAATCAAGCATGTTCATCATGCACCAATTCACTAATTCACATAAACTCATATTATTTATGTTTATTCCTCAATTCTATTCATTCCGCATAAACATACGTCTAGCTATGTTTAATCACACATATACATTACAAATGTATAAATCACATACATATACACATATCAAACATGCATATATACAAACAAGTATGTTTCATCACACATACTATTATCTCCATAATACTCCAAATAAACATATGCACATTCATGTTTATTTCTGCATATCATAATTAAAATGATAAAATGCAACTCATAGAGACCGACACACGACTCTATGCAGATGCAATGCGGTACCGACTCAACATTTCAGCAGGTTCACTCAGGAACCAAATGGAATCATCGCTTGTTACCTAAAGTAACTCCCCGTCGGGCACACAATGTTCCCCATTGCTCACACCCCACATGGGCACACAATGTTTATGTATTGCTCACACCCCACACGGGCACACAATCCGATTGCTCACACCCCACACGGGCACACAATCAATGTGAATAATTCACCCATCGCTCACACCCCACACGGGCACACAATGTTTCTGGATTGCTCACACCCACACGGGCACACAATCCGATCGCTCACACCCCACATGGGCACACGATCTTGTTGTAGTCATCGATCACACTCCACATGAGCACACGATGCTACAACGGATTCACAAAGAATCTCACAGCACAAGAATGCATACATTATGCTTACATGAAAAATGACACACAATATTCTTGAAAATGCATACATATTCACAATATAGTTATGCATTCATCTCATACAATTAGCATACATTTGCATTTAATTCAAGCAATGTATCTACTTTCCAAATGGCCACAACACAACAATCAAACCCACAATTCCATAATTAACATAATTACGTTTTATCGGAAAAGTCGGGTAAAAGTTAGCTAAAATTACACTTCTTAGCATCGATAGATTTTACACGTTTCTAGCTTCAAATCGATATAAGAATCACTAAAAACGGATACCCGAAACTAAAGCTACGGATCAAAACACATAATCCTTCAAAAACCTACAGGCTCGCTGAGCGCCCTCTCGCTCGCTGAGCGAGAATCATCCTGGAACTTTCGTTGAGCGAGGGTTAGCTCGCTAAGCGACCACTGCGATTTCAGCAAAATACCAGTTGCGAACAGTCAACTCTTTCACTCCAAAACTCCACCAAAACTCCAATAAACATGATCAACAACATGTACTAGCTATTATAGTTCGATTATAACAATTTCTAACCGATTAATCTACCAAATTCTCACATTTTCTCTCAAACCCTAACTATTCATCTTCTCTAACTTTCATCAAAACCAAAACTCAACCACGGCGGCAGCGCAGTGACATGACTTGGTTGTTGTGTTTGTCGGAGCTTTATGCATGGCGTGGGTGCTTCGGTTGCGGAAGTTTCTACAATGTCTCTTCCCGACACGGTTGTGAGTCTGATTTCGATATTTTCCTTCGTTTCTTATTCTCTGTTTCAGATTTTTGGTTATGATTTTGCTGGCCAATGTTGAATGTTGGCTTTGAATCAAAAGTCTGGAGTTTCAACCGTGTTTGACGAAAGATTCCAATTAGATTTTTTCCTGTTTCAAGTTTGTTGTTGTAGCACTCGAAATTTTCCCTCTCATTTTCATATCATATATCATAGCATATAGTATACATATCCTAATATTTTGCATAGAAAGATGGAGCATGACATCCATGATTAGAAGCTTAGGGCATGTGATCAGTCATCCATCAGGCTATGATTCTTCAAAGTCAAGATAAGAGCCATGTGGTCTTGCAAGAAGCCTACCAGGCATCCTCATGTCTCATACAAGTTCAAACTCATCCTCAAAGCCCTAAAAGGGGTGGGATTCATCAGAAGTTCAACAATGCAATTTTCTCCTATGCAAAGAAACCCTAATTAGGGTTTTACCCCAGAGCAAGACATCCGCATAGATTTGATCAATTCTTGTGGTCAAAGGCTTTCTTATGTTATAAAAGGTCTAAAGATGAAATTTGGTGCAAAAATTCATTGAGGAGGTCAGACAATGGTTCAGTTGCTTGCAGTTGAAGGAAGAAGTCAACTGTGTGGAAAAAAAGTCAAACAGGGGAATTTTAGGGTTTTGATTATGATCATCAATTTCATGAACCTTTATTTGGTCAATAAATAACATGAATGAGATCATTTGTCAAGAATCAGGGATTTACAAATAGTTGCTAAATTGGAAATTTTTCACATGAAAAGTTTCTATTTTTGGAATTATTTGCCCTAGACCTTCAAGCTATTATTTCATAGGCAAAAAAGCTTCAAATGATTTTTCTTTGAATATGAAAGTTGTAGATCTTTATTTTCCCTTTCCCAAAAGTCCAAATACACCTTCATAGCATGTTTAGAACTCAATTTATGATTTTTGGAAGTTTGAGGCATTTTTAGGGTTTTTAGTGCATAGGTGTCAATATCACATTGGTCCATTATTTTTATGTTATTTTGGGATGTGTCACATTTTATGTCACATTATTTTAGTGGGTCTTATTTTGCTTTCACGTGGCCTAGAAAGTGTATATACCATCTTTTCTATTTGTTTGTTTAGTGGATATTTTGTGGAAGTAGTAGTACAAGGTTGGCACATGGGGAAGAAAAGAATCATCAGCAAACACACAACACACACCTCTCTTTTCCTTTGCTTTTTCACTATTTTCTTTCTCGCATTGAGTCACACTTTTTGTGCACCAAAAGGAGAAGTATCACACATGAGATACATCCATGCACCATGAAGCTACACCCAATTGTCACCACATGATTATCACTTATTTATCATCAACCAACATCATTATGACAACACATGCACTCCACCATAACAAACATACACCACATGCACATAATCAAATTTGAACAAAAAAATTGCATAGTGAAAGAAGAAGAGCACGGGTTATGTATTTTTGGGTGGGATAACAAATTTGGTTCAAGTATTTTCACTCTTGCACCACACACCCTTGAGAATATAAAGTTTCATTCACGATTTTGAAGGGTGAGAATCACATTTTTCATCACTCTCAACATCACTCTCTAATTCTGAGTTTGCTCTCTTTTTTTTGCACCTTCATCCAAACATGAATCTGATTTCAATCCTTCATCACACTCTTGCAAGCTTGTTCTTGAATCATCATTCACATCCTCTCACTCATTTCATCATCATCATCATTATCATTTGGAGTAATGTCTTGAAGCTTTGGTTTCATCAACAACAAGTTTGGATTATCCTTTGTCTTCTCATTTTCAAAGCTTTTAGCCTTTATTTGGCTTGAAGGAGGTGCAAGGAAGCTTATCCAATTCTGGTTTTCTCAAAATTCATCAAGGAGGCTTCATACAGGTTTGAACTCCATAATAACTTTGCTTCGGTTTTGATCCATTTCTGCTTGATTTGAGTTACTAATTCCTGATGTTACTTGTATGAAGTGATTAGAAGTTTTGTGATGCATTAGATCTTGAATTGCAGTTTTGATGTGTGATTTTATTTGGTTCAATTTGAATTGTGTGTTGCTTGTTTGTGAAAATGGATAGCATATTCGTGATCTACTTATTCTCAGCTTTAATTTGATGTATGGTTTGTTCATTTCTGGAAAAAAATTGCTTGGCCTCACCGGAGTGTGACCGGAGAAAACAACCGGAGCTTCTTCGACCGATGATCTTGGTTCCATTTCCAGTTTAAACATAGGCCATTGATTGTATTGGATCCAATGCTTCTGATCGTGCCACCTCATAAATGAAAGCATGTGCAACACATGTGTTTTCTATTTTTCATTTTTTTTTGTGCTTGATCATGTTATTTGTGTGGGCTCTCAGATCTGGACCGTTTATTTGCTTGACTCGTTTGATGAATTGTTTTTATGGTATGTTAGATCTATTGACTTTTATGCTGAATATTGTGAACCATTGATTGGGTACACTTTCTTTAGCTGACTACACCACGCGCGTTGGATGTTGTGACTTTTGTTATTGTTGACCTGCGTATGGACCTTAGGATTTGATTACCATGTGAGACTCTTTCTGGACCGTTGATGATGATTACTTGGACTTCCCCTTGGTTGACTGAATTTTGCGTTGGGCCTTGTTATACTATGCGCACCCCTTCATTTTAAGCCTAGTCTTCTTTTAACTGGTTTGGATTGTTCTTTGCACCTCCTTTTTATTTCTATTTCTTTTCTTTTTTATTTCAATTTTTATTTTTTAAAAATTGCTTCCTGATTCTAAAAAATTCAAACATATTCAGGTGACATCTTTGTTATTTTCTAAAATTTTCACAAATTTTTATTATCTTTTTTTATTATTTTTAATGTCATGAATTAATGTTCTTATTAATTTCCTTTGTATTTCTTTATTCTATGAACACTTGACTTTGTGTATTTTCTAACTTGAGTTCTAAGATAGATATGATCCTAGTTCTATTTGCTATGCATCACTAACATGTTGAGGTACTTTGATGATTTTTGTGGTAATTTTTAGGTCTTGTTTGGATGACTTTTAGCTTGTTGCTTCTTAATTAAGAAAGTGAAACCATAACCTTACTTTGACCTATTGTTTGATGGAATTTGCTTCTGATTCTTGGCTTGTGTTTTTACCTTGATGCTTGTATGTGCTTGAGATGCTTTTTTTTAATGACATAATTTTTGAAGCATGCTTATTATTTGTTTGAGGATTGCATTTTAAATGACTTAATTTGAGGATGTTTTGAACCATGTTTGCTTGTTTGCTTAGGAAGGCACTTGTGCCATCATATAAGGTTTTGTTTGATGATATATGACCCATGGTTGTGATATGTGAACCTCACTTTTACTTTTCCTATGCTTACCTTATGCACTAAGTAACACTTTTCACAAGTATAATTCACTTCACTTCACATTTCTTATGTCTTCTCCATTTGCCTCATTATGTTCTTATATGCTGTGATTGATGATTGTACTTTCTTCTTAGGCATATAATCAAGTTGTTTAGGTTCTGACCTTGAGGTTACTTGATGATTTTTGAACTTGGTTGAACTTCTCTTATCATTTGTGAATACTTCTAACATTTTCAGGGGCTATGGTAAGTAAGAGGCGTGGAGGGTGATTCCACATCTCAATCTCATTCCTCCTCCTTCTCTTTTATGCTTTCTCATACTTGTGATTGTGATGATCTTATGCCATCAATGTCTAAATTATCCTTCATCCCTCTTTAGAAACAACTTAACTTCTTTAGAGAATTAAGGTGCCATCTAATTTCTTTTGCTATTCTTTTTTCTTCTTTCCTTCTTCTACATTAGGATAGAAGTAAAAACTCACTAACCTAGGACCTCTATGCATGATAAAATTAGGATTTGTTAGTCCCCCCCTTAGTTTTTTACCTTTGAGATCCTTTGGGTGCTCTCTCTTTCTCATCTTCAAACAAAAACCTAAAAAACACTTAATAATGGTTGAAGTAGTGTTTTGTGTATGGATTTATTCCATGGGGCACTTGTAGTCTTCCCATATTGGGATAGTACAAGCTTGTCTAGCATGATGTACAAGTCTAATCATGAGACTATTTTCACAAAGAAAATCATAAAAAATACTTCTTAATTTCAAATCACAAAACACTTAATAAAGTCAATGGGTTAGTGAGCTTAGGCCCTAATCTATGGAAGCAAGTTTTGGGGATCTTCCTCTCACTTGGGTATGCTTGTTCTTCATTCCACATTGGAATGTAGTAACAAGTACACATTCCATGGAAAATGACTTAAGATCACTTTCTTGTGTCAAACACAAATAAAAGCTCCTAAATAACACTGAACAAAGAATAAATGTCTCTCCTTCGGGACTTCTTTTCTCATCACCTTCACTCATAACATAAGAACTTGCTCCTACTTGTCACTTTTCAAGAAGGTAACACACTCATGCCAGACGAGCCTGCAACACCTTATCATTATAAGCAGTTCAAGCTTTTAAAACACAAGCCATTTTCCTCCCTAGTTTGGGGAACTACGGCGACTCTGATCCTCATGTCCAGATGAGGTACGTAGGCAGCGGGGTAGGGCCTGTTCGAACACTTTTTTATTTCCCCTACATTTTCCCCCTTTCTTTTCTTTTCTTATCCAGTTTCAGTCTTTCTTTTGCAGCAGCTTTCATTTCTTCACCCTTTGAGACAATTGTAAAGTAATGTTGTGATGAAGTTCTTAATGTTGAAGCTTTGAGTAAAACAAAATAGCGATGTTGTGAAATATGTTATGGATTTGGTGAAAAGTTGTTTCTATTTTTTTTTTGTTCAGTGACATAAGTATATTATTTTCATTTGGTTGAAAAAGAGAAATTAGGTGATGCATGTTCATGTATGATGATATTTGAAAGTTTGAGATTTTTTCCGTATGATAGGTGTCGAAAATATTTCCGATACAAGAGAAGAAAGAACAAGTCTAAAAACCGCCGAAACCCTTTTGGTAAGACTTCCGGTATATATTTTGTTATGAACCAGAATTCTTAGTCCAAGTCTTATGGAGTATAAACGTTACATATCGAATATCATTTTTAAAGTGTTCCAATGCAATTTTATTAGGGTGCACTTTTTGGAAGTCTTACATTAACGGTAAGAAATAAAATAATTATTAATAAAATTCATCAATCAAAAACATTTCCATGAAATTAACCTTGAGAAGTTCATTTTTATCAAAGAAATAAAAAATCAAAGGTTTGACTTTGCAATGATTGGCTTGTGTATCAGATGAACTTGCACTTCTTGATCTTCAATGAATTCAAACTCTTGAGCCATCTTAACACTATGGATGTAATCTAAATGTGTATTTGAACCTCTTGAATCATGTCTCAAGGCTTAAGATCATGTTTTTGTCAAAAATCAAAGGTGCGGTTGAATTAGTTTCATATTTACTCATTTTTTATCCGTGCGCAACCGCAAATCAAATTGGCGCTGTTTTCGGGGATTCTTGTCATTTTTTAACCATAAATTGAGTCATATGTTTAATGTTCTCGCGTTTTAGGTCCTTTTTGTGTGATTTCTATCCGGACATCCATTTTGCGTCTGACCAGGTTCGAAAACTAGATTTTAGGGAAATCATCTTCTTTTTTACATAAATTTGACTTTAACTTCATAGCTTCAAATCTTCCATTCCATGCATTTTTTGACAAACAACCATATGTGACAAAGTTGTAGTATGATGTAAGGGCTTCAATTTGAGACTTGGAGCACAAAACAAATATGGTCTAGATTGAAAGTTATAGCCTTTCAAAGTTAGCACCACATTAGGATTTTTCAAGATACTTGTAAAAATTCACATGTTTTCATTGTTGCCCCTTTGCAATTAACTTCAAATTTCTTGATTTTTCTTAATAAAATTCATCAATCAAACAAATTTCCATGAAATTTACCTTGATAAGTTCATTTTTTATCAAAGAACTAAAAAAATCATAGGGTTGACTTTAAAGTTATTGGCTTGTGTATCAGATGAACTTGCACTTCTTGATCTTCAATGAATTCAAACTCTTGAGCCATCTTAACCCTATGGATGTAATTCAAAGGTGTATTTGAACCTCTTGAATCATGTCTCAAGGATTGAGATCTTGGTTTGGCCAAAAATCAAAGGTGCAATTGAATTAGGTTAATATTTACCCGCTTTTGATCCGTGCACGACATCGGATCAAATTGGCGCAGTTGTTGGGGATTCTTGTAATTTTTAACCATAAATTGATTCATATGTTTTATGTTCTCGCGTTTTATGTATGTTTTGTTCGATTGCCATCTGGACGTCCGACTTGGTCCAAAAACCCAGTTTTAGTGCAAATCGTCTCCTTTTTTACATAAATTTGACCTCAATTTCATTGCTTCATATCTTCCGATCGATGCATTTTTTGAGAAACAACAATATGTGAAAAAGTTTTAGTATGATGTAAGGGCTTCAATTTGAGATTTGGAGCACAAAAAATGATGGTCTAGATTGAAAGTTATGGCCTTTAAAAGTTAGCACCAAATTAGAGTTTTTCAAAATACTTGTAAAAATTCACATGTTTTCATTGTTGCCTCTTTGTAAGTAACTTCAAATTAATTTTTTTTTCTTAATGTAATTCATCAATCAAATACATTTCCATGAAATTAACCTTGAGAGTTTAATTTTTTATCAAAGAACTAAGAAAATCAAAGGTTTGACTTTGTAGTGATTGGCTTGTGTATCATATGAACTTGCACTTCTTGATCTTCAATGAATTCAAACTCTTGAGCCATCTTAACACTATGGATGGAATCCAAATGTGTATTTGAACCTTTTGAATCATTTTTTTTATTTGTGCGCTACATCGTATCAAATTGGCGACGTTGTCGGGGATTCTTGTCGGTTTTAACCATAAATTGAGTCATATGTTTAATGTTCTCGCATTTTAGGTCCTTTTTATGTGATTTCTGTCCGGACATCCGTTTTGTGTCCGACCTGGACCGAAAACCCGATTTTAGGGAAAATCGTCTCCTTTTTGACATAAATTTGACCTTAACTTTATGGCTTCATATCTTCAAATTCATGAATTTTTTGATAAACATCTGTCGTACCTCGAAAAATACGATCCGGGCGATGGGACGCGGAAAGAACAATAGAGTCGCCACCTAATTCTATTTATTCTACGAGAGAAAAAGGAGATATAGATACAACCTAAATAAGGATAAGAATTGGTCAACGAAACCAAATTCTAAGTTCGGGAGTCGGTTACTGTTGTACCCCAAAATTTTCCCTCCCACAATCAAAACAAGGTGTCCCTAGAGTTCTCTCAAGGTTCACAATTGGTCAGAAAGTTTGAAAGTTATATCAGACAAAGCATCCTCCTAAGCAATGGATTTACAACTAGGGTTTTGAGTTTATCTGAGCTAAACGGACTTCCAAGGCCTCAAGTGAGCTTCATAACATCCCACATGTATTTAAGAATCCCCATGTCAAGTAGCAAGGCTTTCCCAATAAGTTTGACCAGTCAGATGATCAGATATGCAAAAATTAGTCAAAGTATTTAAAAAGTCAAACCGAGGTCAACTGTGGTAAAATTAAAGTCAAACTTCAATATTTTTTGCCAACATCAATTTTATGAAGTAAAATTCATCATTTGATCAAGGGTTGATCATGATTCATCAAGTAAGTCTCAGATCATCAAGAATCAAGAAGTTTCTAAATTAGGGTTTCCTAGGAAAAGTCAATTGAACTTTGACCAGCCATAACTTTCACATGCTTCATCAAAAATTTCCCATCTAAAGCTCATTTTTAAGGAAATTGAAACCTCTACAAATTTGTGTCTCACAAGCCAATTCTAAAAATGGTTCATTTGGAAGGTATGAGCTAAAACATTACAGGTCATTTCAAAAGTCAACAAAACGTCAACTCTTTCCAAAGAGCAAAATTTGAAAATGGTAAAAGATATGGACATGAAACCAAAGATTTTTGTTAGAGGACTCTTTAAGCTTTACAAAATTTCCAAGAAAACCTTCATAGCTTTAAAATTGAGGGATTTATGCCTTGTCAAAGTTGGGAGATTTTCAAGTGGTGTATGAAGAAAATAAGGTCTTAAATCCAATTTTTTCCAAATGGGCCTATCAATTTGCAACCCAATCTTAACAATAACATCAAGCACGACCCAATTCAAATTATTTCTGATTTTTATAATTTATTTATAATTTATTTGGATTTTATTCATTAAAATTCATTTTAAATCAAAATAAAATATAAAAATTCAAATATTTGATTTGATTCTTCTTCTATAAACTCTTAAAGACCATTCAAGTTGATTTGATCTCATCCAATTTCGTGCACACCCAATTTAGAAGCATAGAATTTGATTTTTTTACATTTAAGATAGAAAATTTCTTCATGATCAAGCAATCAAATCTCATGATTCAAAGTCCATCATTTTTGACCCAATTGCTTCACTATAGAGCCTTGATCAAAACAGAAGCTTGAGGACGAAAATTTCAGGTCAAAAATTCACTTTTAAAAATTCAAACTTTTTCAAAAAATTAATTTTCGGTTTGGATCTTTGGGCTTGTCTCAAATCAATTTAAAGGTTGATACAGATTCCTTGATATCTCTTGAACGTATTTCAATCATTTTCATCATCAGAACCATAACAAAATGCATAAACCGCATCTCACTTTTGAGACAATTTTTTATTTTTCGATTGCATAGATTCTGAAGTTTTAAATTGTTTTTGACAATTGAATGTTGTTTATCATGATCTATGGATGGTTTCTGGTTGGTTTGTGTGAAGTTTAATTGCAGGTATCAAGAACGGCCATGGTTAGGGTTCTTCAAATCGTGAATTAGGGATTCCATAATGAGATGAATTTAGACCAAATCAATAAGATATTTGGACTTAATGGACTAATATTAATCGATTTGAGCATTTAGAATTTATTTATCGTGCTTGTTTTTTATGTTTAAGCTTGCAGGACTTCTAGCTATGCAAGGAATCCGTCACTATAAGCTTTAGTGACGAAAAGTGTCACTAAAGCCTAAGTCAACGGACTGAGGTTGAAGATGAAGTTAGGGCGCGCAATCTGATTTTTCAAAATTGGATTTATTTTATTAATTATTATATGTATTTATGTTACAAACCATGCATGTAGCCCAGTGGTAACGTATGCGTGCATATGAACATAGGGGCTGGGTTCGATCCTTGGTTCCAGCATTTTTTTACACTTTATTTTTATTTTTTCCGGTTAAAATATAATAGGTTTGTCTCATAGGATTAACACCAGCGCGCGCTGACCCTGTTGGTTTTGTGATACGTTGTTAAGGTAAGGGACCTGGGTTCAATTCTCAGGTCCTATCTTTTTGAGCAATTTTCTTATTTTTTCTTATTTCCTAGTATCTATTGTTTTAATTAATTTTATTTTAATATATTAATTAACTTATTAAATTTAAACCAATAATAAAAATAACTCTTTCTGAATTAAATTTTATGATTTTTTTTTAAAAAACGAGAAACAATTTTATTTATTTATAATAATAACTTTATTTTAATATATTCTTTTTTCTTATAATAATAATTTTTTAAATAAAATTAATTAATTAGGTTTTAACTAATTCTTTCAAACCCTAATTTTTTTAATTAATTCTAATAAACCCTAATTCTCTCTAACCCTGAATAAATAATAACCCTAATTATTTTATTTTTAATATTTCTTTATTTTTTTTATTTATACTTGATTCTTGCTTTATTTTAATTATTAGAAAAAATGTATAGGTTTGTAAGTTGTAATTTATTTTTCGCTCGATTATTTTGTAACTGCCCAAAGCCTTGTAATAGCTTAGATTTACTTTTCCGTCCTTTTAATTATTATTATTTAAATGCTTGGTTAGTAAATAGGGAGTGAGAATTAATTGAATAATAATATGGACTTAGATAATTAATTAAATAAGATAAATATTTGAAATAAATCACTCACACACATAAGTCGATCTAAGATCGCCGTCTGCATTTCCTAGGGTATCCCTTTTGGTTGCCTTCTTTAAATGGTCAAGTCCCTCAAATATAGGGGTGTCTTAAGCAAAGTCCCTTCACGTATAAATCATCAAGTCCCTACAGATTTAAAAGATCAAGTCCCTTCGAGGTCTCCTACGGAATAATAATCTTGTCCCTTCGAATAAATGATGATAGTCCCTACGAAATGCTAAAGACACCCCTTAAGTTTCCTTCATTGACCATACGATGACCCTACACCCGTCCCTTAAAAAAATCCAAGGTAATGACTACCTATTCCTTAATAATAGGGATAGTCTTACCCTTTAAAGGACATATAAGAACATGAATGACTTAGTCTACGGTAGGTACCTTATAATTACTTGCTCACACCTTTAAAAAATAATTTTCACACCTCACAATATTTTCAAACAAGGCTTTGTATACATCCATACGAGGATCATTACAAAGTAATTAGAGAATTTCTAATCACACTCTACACTTTTCAAAAACATTTAAGTGACCTAAGTAACTAAGAGCCCATGGATAACCATGGATATAAAGGGTGCTAACACCTTCCCTTTATATAACCTACCCCCGAATCCAAGTATTTTAAAAATAGCTCTTTCCTGTTCTTTTATGTCCTTTCCACTTGGATAAAATAAAAGTCGGTGGCGACTCTTGCTATCCGCAACATTTATAGAAAGCCAGTTCTCCCACTGTGTTACAGAACTGGCGACTTTGCTGGGGAATTACTAAGTAAAATAGGGGTACCCTTAGGAATTAGATCACTTAAATTGTTTGCTTTGTTTGCTTTATATTACTTGTTGGACTTTTTGTATGAAAGATCCTAACCTGAATCTAGTGTACCCTAGGTAAATGGCAATAGACCAAGGAAACTGTACAGCGTATACCGATATGGTTGATCTGGTGGCCATAGTTAATGTGACTTCTTGGTTGGTGCTTATGTTCCTTAAGTAAGTTAAGGATAATATGGGGATGCCATGTGTTGTCAATACACTAACTGACCTTTAGAACCCTAGTTAACCCATCTTGGCCTTTAGAAAGTAGTGAGATAGCCGGCTTTGGAGAAGTCTAAAGTTGGTTGATACTCGATACTACGCTCATTGAGATCCTAAACTTGGAAGGTTTTGGTTGGCAAGTAAGTTGCCTACTGAACAACCACCTTTGGGAAGGATCAGTGATATTGAGATCCCTTAGAACCCGATTACTTTTGTAGGACAGGATGAACCATCTAAACTTCAGAGGAGGGTACTTACCTTTAAACCTCATGCAAGCCTTCAAACCTAGGGATATTGTGTGACTTGTTTGTGTGTGCCATATGTTTGTGATTGAGCATAACATCATGACATCATAAGCATAGCATTTTCACTAACCATTTCAAGGACCAAAGGATTTATCTTTGTTCTTTGTTGCAGGTCATGGCTTCTGCTCGTAGGAATACTATCCGGATCAACTTTGTAGGGATACCTTCTAAGCTTAAAGAATTGATTTCTCAAGTTTATGAAAACTCCCAATTCATCAAGAGGCATGGTTACCTACTGGATCTAGTTACTTCAGGATTCAATGAAGACATGATGAGTGTCATATTCCAGTTCTTTGATCCTAAACATCATTGCTTCACATTCCCCAACTATCAGTTGGTTCCTACAATGGAGGAGTTCTCCAAACTACTATGTATACCTATCCTTGATTAGAGACCCTTCACAGGCTAAGAGAATGAGCCTATACCTGAAGTCATTGATGCAGCCCTACATCTGAAGAAATCAGACATTGTCCTAGAAATAAGAAGTGGAGTTCAGGGTATTCTTGCTAAGGTATTGATGAAGAAAGCTCAAATGTTCTTAAAGGCTATGAGCTATGATGCTTTTGAGGAGATCCTAGCCCTACTGATCTATGGCTTAGTATTGTTCCCTAATCCAGATCAGTTCATAGACGTACACGCCATCCATATATTTCTGACTCACAACCCAGTGCCTACATTACTTGGAGACATCTTACATTCTCTTCACACTCGTACTATGAAGGCGAGGGGAACTCTGATGTGTTGCATACCTTTATTGGCTAGGTGGTTTATTTCTCACCTTCCTCGATCAGTGATGAAGAATGAACAAGGGTTAAGGTGGTCTAAGAGGATCATGTCACTTTCTCATTCAGACATTCAGTGATGATCTCGATATATGGAGAATGTTACTATCATTGACCGTTATGGGGAGTTCCCTAATGTGCCACTCCTTGGCATTAGAGGGGTCATTACTTACAACCCTTATTTAGATCTACGTCAGCTTGGTTATGCTCGGAGTAATGGTCCTAATGACATGCTTATTCAGGGTATTGTGTTCGACTATGACAACGATCTTCAAAGTTACCGTCAAAGGTTTATACGAGCTTGGAACAAGGTGAATAGGATTTATAGCAAGACTTTGGAGCCAAAGTATTCTATTCCTATGGATCCTTATCTCAGATGGGTGCGATCTCGTGCTCAGACTCTTATGATGCCCTATCCTGCTGTTCTACCAATCATTATGGAGCATGTTGCTGAAGGAGATGTTCCTTATACCATCCTTCATCCAAACATGTCCACTGATTTGGAAGAGTTGCAAAAGTCCTAGATTCAATTGCGGGAGTAAAGGGATACTTTTGAGACTCATTTTAGAGCTAGTCAAGAAGGAATTCTGGAGCTGACAAGGCAACTTCACGAGGAGCGAAACCTCAACACATACCTCAACCCAAAGAGGAAGCGTCCATGGGAGACTTAAAACCCCATATATTTATTTTTGTACTTTATTGTTATTTCCTTTAATTGTAAGCCCAAGGGGCAAATTTATATTAAACATTTACTAATAAAATTTTGTTTTTGTTTTCTTTAACAAATTTAAATCCTACGGTCCTTGAAAACATTGCACAAACATATATATACCATATCATTACATCACAGGTTTCTTATAAACAGGTATCTTATCTTCTGGCTGATTATTTCAGCAGAAATGGCTCTCGAACAAAATGTCCAGGATCTCCAGACTCAGAATGCCCAATTTCAAGAGATGATTCTGAATTTCTCTAGGGGACAAGATGAGCTGAAGGCACTTCTGACCAAGAAAAAGAAGAAGACTAGAAAATCAGCTGGTTTCATCAACCTGGGTAGAAGATTCAGAGCTCCAATCAAGACAGATGCTGAAGTGGAAAATCCTGGAGATAAACGTCCTACTGAAGAGAAAGGGAGTCAACATGGTACAACTGTGAATTCTGATTCTATGGAAAATTATTACCATGACCCTTCCAGTGAAGAGAAGTATAGGATACTGGAGGACCGGATGAATGCTATAGAACTACAGAAGACTTCTGGGTTTGAATTTGAAGATCTGAGCTTGATTTCTGGAGTCTCCATCCCTATTGGTTTCAAGGTTCCTACTTTTGTGGTGTATGATGGTGTGTCATGCCCAAAATTGCATTTGAGATCTTATGTCAGGAGAATTCAACCACATACTCCTGATAGGAAGTTATGGATGCATTTCTTTCAAGCGAGTTTGTCCGGGTCCCAATTAGAATGGTATTATCAACTGGATAGTACCAACATTCGTAACTGGAATGATCTTGCTTAGGCTTTTTATAAGTAGTACCATTTTAATTCTGATTTAGCACCAAATCGCATGCAGCTCCAGAGCATGTCTATGGGGGCTAAAGAAAGTTTCAAGGAGTATGCTCAGAAGTGGAGAGATTTGGCAAGTAGAGTTCAACCCCCTTTTTCTGACAGGGAATTGGTTGATATGTTTATGAGTACGTTGACTGGTCCTTTCTATAGTCATCTCATTGGAAGCTCATCCTCTGGTTTCACTGAGCTGATAATGACTGGAGAACGTGTGGATAGTGGGATACAAAGTGGAAAGATTCAGATGGCTGCTTCTTCAAGTACCACCAAGAAGCCTTCTAATGGGAATAAGGAATCCAATGTTGTGTATGGCCAACATGGTCGTAATAATCATAACCAATTTGTGGGAGCTATTCTGATTTATAATCCTACACCTCCACCACAAGAGCAGTAGCAAAATAGTCAGCCTAAGCCTAGGAAGCAATTTACCAAGATCAATATGTCGTTGGCTCAGGCTTTGCAACACATGTTGAAAGGAGATTTGATTACTTTGAAAGACCCTCCTCAGAATACCAATACTTCCTCTCCTCGTTACAATCCTAATGCAAGGTGTGCATATCATTCTAATAGCCCTGGCCATGATACTAACAGTTGATGGGCATTGAAGAACAAAATTCAGGATATGATTGAGAATGGAGAAATTGAGTTTGACCCTCCGGAAACTCCTAATGTGATTACTGCTCCTATGCCTAAACATGAGAAGAATGTTAATGTTGTTGATGAGGTTTCTCATGTTCGTACTGTGGCTGAAATAACTACTCCTTTATCCATTGTCAAGAAGAAACTTGTGCAAGCCGGTTTATTTCCGGGTTGCAATGAATATTGTTTTTACTGTGCCTACAAACTTGATAGTTGTTGGAAGCTGAGATCAGGTATTCAACGCCTGATAGATAAATATAATATACTATTGAGAAGACCCCTTCTATAGAGAATTTATGTGGAGGTTTGGCTCAAGACTTGAAGATTGAAGATGTGACTATGGTTGATAATATCCCTGTGAAAATTACTTCCAAAGGTCCAGTAAGGATCACTATTAAGGGTCTTGTGAAGATTACTGCTGAGCCAAAGGTGGATCCAATGATTATTACCACTTCTAGTCCTATCCCATATACTTCTGATAAGGCTATACCCTGGAATTATGGTTCTGATGTTTATATCCATGGTGTCAAGCAAGATCCTTTGACTGATACACCTGTTATTACCATTAATCTTGATGTTGACAATATTGTTGGGTCCAGTAAGGTTACCAGGAGTGGAAGAATTTTCTCTCCAAAAGACACCTCAAAGATTCCTTCTACTCCAGTTCATATCTCTAACTCTGGGCCAAGTACTGAAGCTCGGGGAAAAGGACCAGTGATTGAACTTGTTCAAGCTGAGGCACCAGCTAGTGAAGATCTCTCTAAGCAGATGGAAGAAGTACTGAAGATCATCCGCAAGAGTGATTATGATATTGTTGACCAGTTGGGGCATACTCCCTCCAAAATCTCCATGTTGTCTCTGCTATAATGTTATGAAGCCCATGCCAAGGCTTTAATCAAATTTCTGAAGACTGCTCACATGCCTCATGAAATCTTTGTGGATCCGTTTGAGAATTGTGTTGCTCATCTAACTAGTGATAATGGTTTGAGTTTTACTGATGCTGATCTGACTCATGCTAAAAGAAACCATAATAGAGCTCTGCACGTCTCCATTGAGTGTAGGGGCACTACTTTGTCTCATGTGATGGTGGATAATGGTTCTTCGTTGAATGTATTACCTAAGGAGGTTCTGGATAAACTCAACTTGAAGGATGTAGTGTTAAGACCAAATAATGTGGTGGTGAGGGCCTTTGATGGTTCAAGAAGAATGGTGCATGGAGAGGTGGATCTTCCAATCAAAGTATGCTCTCAAGTCTTTGATTCCACTTTCTATGTAACAGATATTCGTCCTGCATATTCCTGTTTGCTTGGGCGCCCCTGGATCCATGGGACAGGAGCTGTAACTTCCATTTTACATCAGAAATTGAAATATCCGGGGAAAGGAAATATTGTCACTGTTTATGGTGAATAAGAATACATGGCCAGTCATATGAATAACTTTAAGTATGTTGAGATGGAGGGTGAATTTGTTGAGACTCCTTGCCACATATTTGAAGTGGTTCCTCAAGTCGTTCCTGCTACTGAAGCCATCCCTGTTGTTAAAAGAGTTCATGGGATTACCAGAGTACCTCCTACAATGGCCTCCCTCAAAGATACTAACGTTGTGGTTGAAGAAGGTGGTTGTACTATTTGGGGTTAGCTTCCTGACATTCCTTACAAGTCTGACAAGTTTGGTTTGGGTTTTACTACAGAATCTCAGAAGGCTATTCGTCGTGCTTGTGCTGCTCGTATCACTAATAGAGGAATCATAAAGGACCAAGTCAATATTATGGGAGATTACGATGAAGATTACAATCTGGATGAGTGGATCTTTCCTACCATTGGTGATGGACTCAACAAATGGAAGGCTGAAGACGTTATTCCTATCTCCTTTAGTCAGGAGTAAATGCTATTTTTGTTTCTAAATTCAATTTTTTTAACTTTGAACAATTAAATACTTTTAAGCCTTGTGCTTTGCCCGGGGCACAATAGTGTGCTTATTAGGGTTGTCATTTCATTTGCATATTTTCATTCAATAAAATCAATGGACGTTTCTCGCTTCGTAAATATTGCGCTCTAAGTCTTTCTCTTACTTTTTCCTTTTATAAAAAAAAACTATGTGTTCTTACACACACTCACGTCACTAAAATGCAGATCTTCATCCACTCTGGATCCTATTGATAACAATTATGCTATTGCTAATTATGACATCGAGAATCTGATCTATCAAGTCGAGGATGGAAAGGAGGAAGACTGCGGAGTACCTGTAGAGCTGGAGAGATTGCTACAACAAGAAGAGAAAGTTATACAACCTCATGAGGAACCAATTGAAGTTGTGAACCTGGGAACTGAGGAAAGCAGGAAAGAGGTCAAGATAGGTGCTGAATTGGAAGATGTTGTTAACAACAGGTTGATTCAGATGTTACGTGACTATGTCGAAATTTTCGCTTGGTCTTATGAAGATATGACAGGGCTGGATACAAATATTGTGGTTCACCGTCTACCAGTGAAAGGGGATTGTCGCCCAATAAAACAGAAAGTTCGTTGTATGCGTCCTGAGATGTCAGAAAAGATTAAGGCAGAGGTGATGAAACAATTCAATACAAGGTTTTTAGCTGTTACTTCTTATCCTCAGTGGGTTGCAAATGTGGTGTCGGTGCCTAAGAAAGATGGTAAAGTACGTATGTGTGTAGATTACAGGGATTTGAACAAAGCCAGCCCCAAAGATGACTTTCCACATCCACACATTGATGTTCTGGTAGACAACACTACTCAACACAAGGTATTCTCTTTTATGGATGGTTTCTCTGGGTGCAATCAGATTAAGATGGCACCGGAAGATATGGAGAAGACTACATTTGTTACACAATGGGGCACTTTTTGATATAAGGTGATGCCATTTGGTTTGAAGAATGTTGGGGCAACGTATCAGCGTGTTATGGTATCTCTATTCCATGATATGATTCACCATGAGATGGAAGTATATGTGGATGATATGATAGCCAGATATCAGATTGAAGAAAAACATCTTGATCATCTGCACAAGTTGTTTGAGAGGTTAAATAAATACAAGTTGAGATTAAATCCAAACAAGTGTACTTATGGAGTTAGATCTGGTAAAATTTTGGGTTTCATTGTCAGTGGTAAGGGTATTGAAGTTGATCATGCAAAGGTAAAAGCTATACAAGAGATGCCTGCTCCTCGTACTGAGAAAGAAGTTAGAGGTTTCCTGGGACGACTGAATTACATTGCAAGATTTATTTTCCAGTTGACTGCTACTTGTGAACCAATCTTCAAGTTGATGAAGAAAGATCAAGTAATGGAATGGAATGACGAATGCCAGGTAGCTTTTGATGAGATCAAAAAGTACCTATATGAACCTCCTATATTAATGCCACCAGTTGAAGGAAGACCCTTGATTATGTACTTGACAGTATTGGACAACTCAATAGGGTGTGTGTTGGGGCAACATGACGAATCTGGTCGAAAAGAGCAGGCAATATACTACCTTAGCAAAACGTTTATCGACTGTGAAACAAGATACTCACTGCTCGAGAAAACTTGTTGCGCTTTGGCATGGGCTGCTCGCCGACTAAGACAGTATATGTTGACTCATACCACTTTATTGATTTCAAAAATGGATTCAATCAAGTACATATTTGAGAAACCTTCTCTCTCCGGAAGAATCGCAAGATGGCAAATGATCTTGACAGAATATGACATACAATATACTATCAGAAAGCAATTAAATGAAATTTAGTTGCTGATCATTTGGCTCATCAGGCAGTGGATGATTATCAGTCCATGAATTTTGAGTTCCCGGATGAGGATATTATGATTGTTACTAAAGAACCTAGACAATATGAAGGACCAGGGCAAGGATCCCGATGGACTATGGTTTTTGATGGAGATTCTAATGCGCTTGGTAATGGTGTTGGGGTTGTGATTATATCTCCTAAAGGTTGTTATACACCAGTTACTACAAGGCTTTTTTTTAATTGTACCAAAAATATGGCCGAGTATGAAGCGTGCATCATGGGTATCAAGGTTGCCATTGAGATAAAGATTCCGTTTTTGAATGTGTATGGAGATTCAGCTTTGGTAGTTAGTCAATTTAAAGGAGATTGGGACGCCAAGCATCCTAATCTCATCCCTTACAGAGAGCATGTGTTGTCTTTGATCCTGTACTTTGAAGAAATCACCTTTGGACATATTCCACGAGAAGAAAATCAGTTGGCAGATGCATTAGACACCATGGTATCTATGTTTGAAATCAGTTGGGATGATGAAGCTCCGAGAATTACTATTGATCGATTTGATAAACCTGCATACTGCAATGAGGTGGGTACTGAAGGAGTAGAGGAAAAACCTTGGTTCTATGAAGTGAAAAGGTATCTTGAAGCTCAAGAGTTCCCTGAAGGGGAATCTGTCAATGATAAGAAGTTTCTAATGAGATTTTCTGCTAAGTTCTTACTGAGTAATGGAATTTTGTACAAGCGCAGTCACGATTCAACTTTGCTTAGATGTGTGGATAAGAAAGAGGCAGTAGAGATTATGGAAGACATGCATGATGGGATCTTTGGTACTCATTCTAGTGGGCATACTATGGCTAAGAAAATCCTGAGAGCAGGTTATTATTGGTCTACTATGAAAGTTGATTGCTATCAACATTCCAAAACTTGTCACAAATTCCAGATTTATGCTGATAAGATTCATGTGCCTCCAGTTCCATTGAATGTTCTGACTGCTCCATGGCCTTTTGCCATGTGGGGCATTGATATGATTAGGGAGATCAAACCTACTGCTTCCAATGGACATCGTTTCATCCTTGTGGCTATTGATTACTTCACGAAGTGGGTAGAGGCAGCTTCATTTGCTTTTGTTACCAAGAATGTTGTGGCTCGATTCATCAAGTATAATTTTATATGCAGATATGGTATCCCTGAAAGGTTTATCACAGATAATGGTACTAATTTGAAAAATACTATGATTACTGATCTCTGCACGCAGTTCAAGATTAAGCATCACAATTCTTCTCCATATCGTCCAAAGATGAATGGCACAGTGGAAGCCGCCAATAAGAATATTAAGAAGATCTTGCAAAAGATGACAGTTACATATAAGGATTGGCATGAGATGATACCATTTTCTCTTCATGGTTATCGTACCATAATACATACTTCAATAGGGGCAACCCCTTTCTCCCTTGTTTATGGTATGGAAGCAGTTTTACCCATTGAAGTTCAGATTCCTTCCTTAAGAATTATGAAGGATGCAGACTTAGATGAAGATGAATGGATTCAGACTCGACTCGACCAGATAAACTTGATTGATGAGAAAAGGTTAGCAGTTATTTCTCATGGTCAGATGTATCAGAAACGTATGATCAAAGCCTTCAATAAAAAAGTTAAGCAGCAAGTGTATCAGGCTGGTGATTTGGTAATCAAGCATATCATATTACCACAACGTGATCCCAGGGGGAAATGGACCCCCACCTATGAAGGGACATTTGTTGTTAAGAGAGTATTTTCTGGAGGTGCCATGATGCTTACCGCTATGTATGGTGAAGATTTCCTGCAACCTGTGAATGCAGACATAGTTAAAAAATACTACGCATGAAAAGAGACCCGCTAGGTTGATTGGCCTAGGCAAAAATAAGGGCATCCCTGCAAACCAAAAGGGTTCGGGCAAAAATTAGGGATATATATATATATATATATATATATATATATATATATATATATAATGTACACCCGGCAAGTCGAAAACCTGAAAAGGCGGCTTGGGCAAAAAAGGGTATTCCGGTGGATTGAAAATCTGAAAAGGAAATCCAGGCAAAAGTTAGGGATTAAAGCGTATGACTATGTCTCGTTGGATCACCCATGTAACCTCTACTAGTTGTGTTATCTACGTCAAATTCAACATATACAGATCAATCCAATCGTTTCTTTTCCGATAGTTGAAGATGAGATAATTGAAGATAATGGCAATAGCAAAGTTGAAACTCAATAGGATTATTTACACATAGCTATTTTTTCCTTGTCTTTATAAAAATTTCTTTGACGAATTCCTCTTACTAGGATTTCCGTCTCTGTGTTAAAACTTGCCAGTTTATAGGTCAATTTCTAAATAAATAAAATTCCATTTTTCGTATTCAGCTTTACTTTTCCCTCTTTAATCAGGTTTACTTTTCCCCTTTTACTAAAGAGAAAAACATCCATTGATTATGTTTGAATGTATATATGCTTTTGAATATGATTGATGTTTACCAGAAATGCATAAATTACAATAATAGCATTTACTAAGAACGAATGGAGGTAGGAATTCAACGAATCTTCACCGATTCATCCCCATAGATTAATCTTTACGAATTTTCTTACGGAGTACTTCAAGTAATATCTTGTACTTCCAACTCTACGGAGTCTCCAAACAGGTTCATATCTTCCGAAGAATTGATACTTGACCGAATAAGTCTCCCGGATCTATGTCCATCTCTTTTATCCTTAGTCGGTATATTCAGGAACTTAACCCTTCAATAAGAAGTACAAAGAATGAAAAACAGAAGGTTCTAAGTACGATGTTCTTAAACAAGACAGGAACGAAGTCTTCATACCCCTCAGCAATGAATCGGGATTTATTTTCCCCAGTCTGCAATTGTTCTATGAAGCTACTTATATGCTTCAACTACATAATTCATTCGTACATACATCATATCATATCATATCATATCATATCATATCATATCATATCATATCATATCATATCATATCATATCATATCATATCATATCATATCATATCATATCATATCATATCATATCATATCATATCATATCATATCATATCATATCATATCATATCATATCATATCATGTCATATCATGTCATGTCATGTCATATCATATCATATCATATCATATCATATCATATCATATCATATCATATCATATCATATCATATCATATCATATCATATCATATCATATCATATCATACCATATCATATCATACACATTCTCATAAAATATCATCTTGTAGAATGTTATATACATCATGATATTTGCACCGAACTAATCTTGTTTTTCAGGTTAATTCTCCAGCAGACAAACTTCATCAACAACTTGATACCTTGGGCCGTCGTTTATCTACCCAAAGGTTTTCTCATTATCTTGGGACGTCGTTTATCTTCCCGAAGGCTATCTTGAGATGTCGTTTATCTTCTCTAAAGCCATATTGTTTCCTTGGGCCGTCCTTTATCTACCCAAAGGTTATCTCATTATCTTGGGACGTCGTTTATCTTCCTGAAGGCTATCTTGAGACGTCGTTATCTTCTCAAAAGTCGTATTGTTACCTTGGGTCGTCGTTTATCTACCCAAAGGTTATCTCATTAACTTGGGACGTTGTTTATCTTCCCGAAGGCTATCTTGAGACGTCATTTATCTTCTCAAAAGCCGTATTGTTACCTTGGGCCGTCGTTTATCTACCCAAAGGTTATCTCATTATCTTGGGACGTCGTTTATCTTCCCGAAGGCTATCTTGAGACGTCGTTTATCTTCTCAAAAGCCATATTGTTACCTTGGGTCGTCATTTATCTATCCAAAGGTTATCTCATTATCTTAGGACGTCGTTTATCTCCCCGAAGGCTATTTTGAGACATTGTTTATCTTCTCAAAAGCCATATTGTTACCTCGGGCCGTCGTTTATCTACCCAAAGGCTATCTCATTATCTTGGGACATCGTTTATCTTCCCGAAGGCTATTTTGGGACGTTTTTTATCTTCTCAAAAGTCATATCATTACCTTGGGTCGTTGTTTATCCACCCAAAGGCTAGATCTTCATATTTGGGATTGCTTTCCTCTCAAAGAAATATATCTGAAGAATTTTTCTCCGAATGGCATCTTTAAGCCCATTCAAGCAATACAACCAGCCAACAGTATCATTCTACGCACCGACAAATGCAAATTTTTGGGCTTTTGTGTTCAATCCTCTTCAACCTTAAAGTCACGAATGGCGTACATGCCAATCTAACTCTTCAGATTTCAGAAAATTGAACAGGGGCAGCTGTTGTACCCCAAAATTTTCCCTCCCACAATCAAATCAAGGTGTCCCTAGAGTTCTCTTAAGGTTCACAGTTGGTCAGAAAGTTTGAAAGTCATCTCAGACAAAGCATCCTCCTAAGACATGGATTTACAACTAGGGTTTTGAGTTTATCTGAGCTAAATGGACTTCTAAGGTCTCAAGTGAGCTTCATAACATCCGACATGTATTCAATAATCCCCATGTCAAGTTGCAAGGCTTTCCCAATAAATTTGACCAGTCAGATGATCAGATATGCAAAAATCAGTCAAAGTAGTTAAAAAGTCAAACTGAGGTCAACTGTGGTCAAATTAAAGTCAAACTTCAATATTTTTTGCCAACATCAAGTTTATGAAGTAAAATTCATCATTTGATCAAGGGTTGATCATGATTCATCAAGTAAGTCTCAGATCATCAAGAATCAAGAAGTTTCTAAATTAGGGTTTCCTAGGAAAAGTCAACTGAACTTTGACCAGTCATAACATTCATATGCTCCATCAAAAATTTCCCATCCAAAGCTCATTTTGAAGAAAATTGAATCCTCTACAACTTTGTGTCTCACAAGCCAAGCCTAAAAAGGCTTCATTTGGAAGGTATGAGCTAAAACATTACAGGTCATTTCAAAAGTCAACAAAAGGTCAACTCTTTCCAAAGAGCATAATTTGAAAATGGTAAAAGATATGGACATGAGACCAAAGGGGTTTGTTAGAGGACTCTTTAAGATTTCCAAAATGTCCAAGAACACCTTCATAGCTTTAAAATTGAGGGATTTATGCCTTGTCAAAGTTGGGAGATTTTCAAGGGGTGTATGAAGAAAATAAGGTCTTAAATCCATTTTTTTCCAAATGGGCCTATCAATTTGCAACCCAATCTTAACAATAACATCAAGCACGAATCAATTCAAATTATTTCCGATTTTTATAATTTATTTGGATTTTATTCATTAAAATTCATTTTAAATCAAAATAAAATATAAAAATTCAAATATTTGATTTGATTCTTCTTCTAGAAACTCTTAAAGACCATTCAAGTTGATTTGATCTCATCCAATTTCGTGCACACCCAATTTAGAAGCATATCATTTGCTTTTTATTTACATTTAAGATAGAAGATTTCTTCATGATCAAGCAATTAAATCTCAGGATTCAAAGTCCATTATTTTTGACTTAATTGCTTCACTATAAAGCCTTGATCATAACACAAGCTTGAGGACAAAATTTTCAGGTCAAAAAATCACTTTTCCAACTTCAAACTTTTTCAAAAAAATCAATTTTCGGTTTGGGTCTTTGGGCTTGTCTCAAAGCAATTTAAAGGTTGATACAGATTCCTTGATATCTCTTGAACGTATTTCAATTATTTTCATCATCAGGACCATAACAAAATGCATAAACCGCATCTCACTTTTGAGACAATTTTTTATTTTTTGATTGCATAGATTCTGAAGTCTTAAATTGTTTTTGACAATTGAATGTTTTTTATCATGATCTATGGATGGTTTCTGGTTGGTTTGTGTGAAGTTTCATTGAGGTATCAAGAACGACCATGGTTATGGTTCTTCAAATCGTGAATTAGGGATTCCATAATGAGATGATTTTAGACCAAATCAATAAGATATTTGGACTTAATGGACTAATATTAATCGATTTGAGCCTTTAGAATTTATTTAACGTGCCTGTTTTTGATGTTTAAGCTTGCAGGACTTCTAGCTACGCAAGGAACCCGTCACTATAAGCTTTAGTGACAGAAAAGTGTCACTAAAGCCTAAGTCAACGGACGGAGGTTGAAGATGAAGTTAGGGCGGGCAATATGATTTTTCAAAATTGGATTTATTTTATTAATTATTATATGTATTTATGTTACAAACCATGCAGGTAGCCTAGTGGTAACGTATGCGCACGGATGAACATAGGAGCTGGGTTCGATCCCTGGTTCCAGCATTTTTTTACACTTTATTTTTATTTTTGTCGGTTAAAATATAATAGCTTTGTCTCATAGAATTAACACCAGCGCGCGCTGGCCCTGTTGGTTTTATGATACGTTGTTGAGGTAAGGGACCTGAGTTCAATTCCCAGGTCCTATCTTTTTGAGCAATTTTCTTATTTTGTCTTATTTCCTAGTTTCTATTGTTTTAATTAATTTTATTTTAATATATTAATTAACTTATTAAATTTAAACCAATAATAAAAATAACTCTTTCTTAATTAAAATTTTATTATTTTTTTTATAAAAAAAAAAAGAGAAACATTTTTTTTCTGAATAATAATAACTTTATTTTAATATATTCTTTTTTCTTATAATAATAATTTTCTAAATAAAATTAATTAATTAGGTTTTAACTAATTCTTTCAAACCCTAATTTTTTTATTAATTCTAATAAACCATAATTTTCTCTAACCCTAAATAAATACTAACCCTAATTATTTTATTTTTAATATTGCTTTTTATTTATTTATACTTGATTCTTGCTTTATTTTAATTATTAGAAAAAATGTATAGGTTTGTATGTTGTAATTTATTTTTCGCTCGATTATTTTTTAACTGCCCAAAGCCTTGTAATAGCTTAGTTTTACTTTTCTGTCCTTTTACTTATTATTATTTAAATGCTTGGTTAGTAAATAGGGAGTGAGAACTAATTGAATAATAATATGGACTTAGATAATTAATTAAATAAGATAAATATTTGAAATAAATCACTCACACACATAAGTCAATCTAAGATCACCGTCTGAACTTCCTAGGGTATCCCTCTTGGTTTCCTTCTTTAAATGGTCAAGTCCCTCGAATATAGAGGTGTCTTAAGAAAAGTCCCTTCACGTATAAATCATCAAGTCCCTACAGATTTAAAAGATCAAGTCCCTTCGAGGTTGTCTACGGAATAATAATCTTGTCCCTTCGAATAAATGATGATAGTCCCTACGAAATGCTAAAGACACCCCTTAAGTTGCCTTCATTGACCATACGATGACCCTACGTCCGTCCCTTAAAGAAATCCAAGGTAATGACTACATATTCCTTAATAATAGGGATAGTCTTACCCTTGAAAGGACATATAAGAACATGAATGACTTAGTCTATGGTAGGTACCTCATAGTTACTTGCTCACACCTTTAAAAAATACTTTTCACACCTCACAATATTTTCAAACATTTTCAAACAAGGCTTTCTATACATCCATACGAGGATCATTACAAAGTACTTAGAGAATTTCTAATCACACACTACACTTTTCAAAAACATTTAAGTGAGCTAAGTAACTAAGAGTCCATGGATAACCATGGATATAAAGGGTGCTAACACCTTCCGTTTATATAACCTACCCCCCGAACCCAAGTCTTTTAAAAATAGGTCTTTCCTGTTATTTTATGTTCTTTCCACTTGGATAAAATAAAAGTCGGTGGCGACTCTTGCTATTCGCAACATTTATAGAAAGTCAGTTCTCGCACCGTGTTACAGTTACGCAAGGGGAAGGTATAAGCCCCCCTCACGTTCGATGTACTCAACGGAAACCTCTTAGTCTAACTATGCGATTAAGTGTTGATTTATGTCTTTGTCTTCTAAATGATTTGTTAAAATGTTTGTTCTAATAGATATTATTAATGTTATTATGGAGAAAATATTAAATTTTTTTATTATTGTGCTCGCGAAGGATTAAAATCCATGTACCTACGTATTCCCTTGTGCAATGGGAAAGTCAGAGCTTCGTAGTTCGTGCAACTACGGTTTGTGTTTTATAATGAATAATTGTTTGAAACACTTTCTAACTTTTAAGCGTTGGCTTTTACTCATGGTGGAGGCTGAAGCACTAGCTTGTCTGCGAGGTAGAAAGATTTAAACAAGGTTCGTTTAGAGAAAAGTGTTTGACCTTTGTTAAGGTGTTTTAAAAGGAAAGGGCGAATGAACCACAACGTGTGGGGCTAGCCCATGAGTGATTTCATTCAAGAACTATATGGAGTGCTAGACTCCAGAATTCAGTTCCTCCGTTGATTAATTATGAAAAGTTTTGTATTGGTTGGTAAGTTTTAAGTGGTACTCAAAAGAAAGAGACAAGTCGTCATCTTTAAGGGAGATATCTCACCTATTCTACCATAAACATTTGAGGAAATGAAATCGAAAGAAGCTTTAAACTTGGATACGGGGATCGACAAGCAATGCCACATTCTTTCTTCGAGAAATAAAATTGGAAGAAGCTTTAAACTTGGATACGGGGATCAACAAGCAATGCCACTTTCTTCCTTGATAGAAATTCTTTGATAAAATTGATTTGTTTGTGTTTGTGGGAATAAGGAGAAATATCTTTCCTATGGGGATGAATCATGTTTCATCTTTTTGAAGATTATTGAATTGGTTTAAGTGTTTTGAATATGAAAGAGTGAATGGACCACAACGCGTGGGGCTAGCCCAGGAGTGATTTCATTCAAGAACCCGAGGAATGCTAGATTCCTGAGTTTATTTCTTTTGTATAATTAAATTGTAAGAATTAGGTATTTTAGGAACAAGAGGGAGAATAAACCATAACTCGAAGGCTAGCCTCAAGAATGATTTATTCAAGAACTATGTGGAGTGCTAGACTCCATAATTCAGTTCCTCCGTTATTTAATATGTGAATTAAGTATTTGTGTTTGTTTTAAAATTTTAGAAACAAAGGAGTAAATGAAACATAACTCGAATGCTAGATTCCTGAGTTCAGTTCCTCGGTAATTATTAAGAGTTTGAATGATTAGATGGCGAGGCGCGAAGCTCTCGACTTACGAGTAAAATGCAAATGCAGGTTGGTTGGTTGTTTGATTGATTAAGTGGATTCGATTCCTAATCCCTATGGGTGCTCCTAGTAATATGAAATCCTAACCGAAAGAAATGTGGAAGTGTGCGAGTGAAACCGCTCAGTGTTGGACCGAGGGTTCGTGGGTGAATTGAAAGCGATAAATGCAAAAAAAATGCGTACAAAGTAATCGGGAGAGGGATACATGATAATTTACAAGGGATTGCGATGAAATAAAGGGTCTCGTTGTAATTTTCCCAAAAGAAAGCGTGTGTGCAGTGTATTAATTTATTTGGAACTGTTAGAACTTGATATTGTATAAAATGTGAAAAATAAATAAATAAAATAAATAGACTAAATAAAATAAATTATGAAATAAAATAAAATAAATAAAATGGCCTCATATTAGTCACAATTTGTCGATTTATTGGAATCGACTTAATCACGACTTTTTATTATATCATCGGCCCCAAAAATAAAAAGTGCAAATAAATAAAAAATAAATAAAAAATGAAACTGAAAATAACGGATCAAGATATCAAAACAAATTACAAACAAGAAATTAAAAACTTCTAATAATAAAAGAAAACCAAGTAAAGTAAGAAAACAAATAAGAAAAAAAAGCAAAGATAACAATTAAATCTCAAGGGGTGCAACTCTGGTTTTGTGTGGGTAAATAGCAGAAGACAGATATAGGCTCAAAGCCCAACATAAAGAAGAAAAAAAAAACAGCTGAAGGGGGTAACAGTTTGAGTAGGGCGTGTGTATAGAAAGCAGAAAGATCATGGGCTGAGTTTATATTTTCCTTTGAAATCCAACACTAACAAATAAAAAAAATATAGGTGATATATATGCAGATTTTAAAATAATTTAAACATAAAAACATAAATCAACTTTCCAACCCAAAAAGAAAACGGTTCCACCATTCCTCACCATTTAACGATTCAGTGGCGAAAAGAAAAAGTGAGATCCACCCTGTTCACGGCGGTTTCGGATTCGGTTTCTAATTTGGTTTAAATCTCAGGGTTTGCTCGCAATCCAAATCACTCGTTTTTTGTGTTCATTTGGGTTTGTGTCCGATTTAGCGAAGGATGGGGTTCGGCGGTTTGAAAGGGTTCGTTGCGTGGTTGTTTTTCGACTGAAAAAAGAGGAAGAAGGTGGTGGTTTATTGGTGATGGAGAGCAAAGGTTTATAGTGTTTAGTGATGGAGGTGGTGGTGAGCGAATGATTCACGGCTATTTTGTTAGTGTATTCAGATTTGTGCCCGGTGGTTCGCAGTTCCCCAACGCGATTCGTTTTTGGTTTCACTGTGTTTTCGCGATGGTGGCGAGGGTTTGTGATTGGCGGCGATGGTGATAAGAAGGTTTTGAGATTGGTGCGCTTATAACCTGCGGTAGAAGTGGTTTTGTGTTCGAATGGTGGTTTCAGTTGGTTGAAGATGGATGGATGAGGTTGTTGAAGAAGGATGAGTTGGTGGAGGGCTTGATGTTAAGGTGGGAAAACCATCAGTTTATTTTTGTTGTCCATGTTATATGGTTTTCCTCTCTTTTTTTTAACATTCTCTCCTCTAAGTCTCTCCCTCATGTCCTCTTTCTTTTTTTAGCAGAATACTCTCTTTTTATTAGTGTCGTACCCCGAAAAATACGACCTTACGCGATCCGAAAAGGACGGAGTCGCGCGCCGGACTGACTGAAGAGTCGCTACCTAATTCTATTTATTCCCGAAGAGGGAAAGGGGAGATATAGATACAACCCGGGAGGAGAAAAGGATGAGGACAAAGGTCAACGGAACCATTGCCTGGGTTCGGGAGTCGGTTATGCAGGGGGAAGGTATTAGCACCCCCTACATCCATCGTACACGATGGGAACCATCTAAGTTAACGCGCGAGAAAGGATGTCTATGCTTAAACGAATTGCTTGCTAGAGGGAAATGAGTTGAATTATAAGTTAGATTGAATCTAGGTGCTCGGCAAGGATTGAGATCCTCGTGCCTACGTACTCCCGTGTGCAATGGGAAAGTCAGAGCCTCGTAGTTCGGCCTACTAAGGGTAATGGTTGTTCAATTTTATTACCTTTCGTCGATGAAAAGGTTTAGGAGTGGAAATGTACTAAAGACTATGGATAGTTTATCTCGCCCAACAAGACGAGTGTCCTGCGTCGAAATAATCGGAGCGAGTAACGAAAGCTCGTTATCCCCCTTTCTACCGCTTAAGGCTCGTGGCGTACAAATCTTCTCGTATTATTAGAATGTGTTTTTATTTCCTAAAGCCGCTTGACGTTGGATCAAGGGTTTGGATCTAATCGAAACATTTTGGTTTTTTTGAGGTTTAGAGGGTGCATGCAAATGGAGGTTTATTTTTGTAGTTTTGTTAGCGAGGCACGAATCGCTCGGCTCGCAAGGATAGGAGGATCCTAATAAACGAAATAATAACTGGAAAATAAAGTGCAAGTGTGCAAGTGAGATCGCTTGGCGTTGGACCAAGGATTCAGAATTAAATAAAGTGCTGAAAATAAAATGCGTACAAATTAATGGGAGAGGGGTACAAAATAAATACAGGGGATTGCGAGAAATAAAAGGGTATCATTGTAATTTGCCCAAGAGGAAGCGTGTGTGCAGCGTGTTTGAACTATTCGAAGGCGTTCAGCCTGTTTATTCGGGACGCAACTATTCGAAGGCGTTGGACCTTTTTCGAGCGCAACTATTCGGAGGCGTTGGACCTTTTTGGGACGCGACAAAATTTTGTTCGTGAACTGCCTTAGAATCGATTCAAAATCGGAATCATTCTATAAGGAGTCGAAACGTAATTTAAAATACGAAATTAAATGAATAAATTGAATAAATAAATGAATTGAATTGTTAGAAAAATAAAATAATGAATAATGAATATAAATAAATAAATAAATTAAATAATGTTTGACAATAATGAATAAAATTAAATTATATTACATGTTTTTTGTTCCGAATAAAAAATAATAGAATAAAATAAAAGGAGGGCCTCATATTGACCGCTCATCACCGATTAAATGTAATCGGGCGAAAACGGCCTTTTATGATATCATCGGCCCATGAAAATAATAATCCAAAATAGAAATGACCAAAATATAAATAAAAGAATCAACATCGAGAAATATTAAAATACAACTTAAATTATTTTCTTTCTTTTTTATTTATTTAAAAAGAACCGGAATCGAAAAATAAAACATAATATACCAAAATAAGGAAAAAAAAATAATAGTAATAAAAATTAAAATTGAAATAGACAGAGGGTGCATCGGTGAAATTGGTGTAAATAGAATAGTAAAGGTAAATAACAAAACAAATTTAATAAAAGAATTAAGAAAAAGAAACAGAGGAACATTATCCTCCTCTTTTCGTTCTGCGCCAACAAAACAGACCCACCCTAAGAATTTTAGCATGAATTGAAGGGGTCAAGTTCAAATCCAGCAATAACAAAAACATAATAAATTAAATAATAAAATAATAAAGTAAACATGATGGGGGAGGCGCATGAACATGGGTTATCTAAACCCAACAATAGATAACAATCATTTAATAAAATAAACAGTTTTTTTTTCTTTATAAAATATAAATAATAAAAAATGATGGTAATAAATAATCATAATGAAAGTTAATAATCATAAAGGAAACATAGGGATCGTGGTTACCCCTTCAAAAAAAACTCAGAAGACCAAACAGAGCCAACAACTCGGCGGCAACAATCTCACTCTTCACTCGCGTCCGTCTCGCTACGATGAGGCTCAGATCCTATCGTCAGTTCACAAATTTCTCAACGGATTCTCGAATATCACAGCTGAGTTTGGGGTTCCTTCTTATGTATCTCTCGGCGTCTCGGTCTCTCTTCGACAGCTTCTCAGCGGCGGCGTGCTTCGTCGGTCTCCGGGTTCGCTCCGACGGTGGTAAATGGGTTTGTTGGTTTGGTGAAGACGGGCTTTGCGGCGGATATGGTTTTGCGACGGTTGTTCGCGGATGGCTAAGGGTGGTGTTTCGCGAAAATCTCTCGCGGTGGGTGACGGTTTGTGCGGCGGACGGTGAGTTTCAGTTCTGTTACGGTGAGTTGATTTTGGTTGGTGTTTTTGGAAAGAAGGGCGGTTTGCGGTTTTAATGGTGGTTCCGCCTGGTTCAGATGAAGGCTTGGTGATGGTAGGCGGTTTTGAAGTGGTTGTTGGGTGAAGCGGTTCCAGATTTATGGTGGCTTAGTTCGTCAAATTCGAAATCGCATGGTTTACGGTTGTGGATTCGTCCGATAGCAAGTTTGGATTCACAGTTGGTTTTAAGGTGTTTCGCGGCTAAGGTTATGGCTTTGGAAGGCTTGTTTTGGTGTTGAGGGTTGTTTGTTTTTGTTTTGGAAAAAATACTGTGAAAGGGTGAGGTTTGGTGTGTGAAGATGGAGAGATAATGAAGGTGACGAAACAATGGTGGTGGTGAAAGGTTGCAGAGGCCTGAGGTTTTGCTTGTGTTTTTGAGATTTTGTATCAGATTGATGAAGGGTGGTTTTCGGTTTAGCTGTTATTGTGTGAATTTGGATTCTGCAATTTTTATTTTTTTGTGATTGTGAATAGAATCAGTGTGTTGTTATAGCATGTAAGGTAGTGGAAGAGCAACGAAAAAGTGGGTGGAATTGTTGCCAGGCTGGTGGAAATTTCGTGAATGTTGTTTGGAGTGTGTGGGGTCCGTAGGAAATTCAGAAAGTGAAAAGGGTGTCTGCGATTTGTGAGTGGGGAATCTACTGGGCTAGTGGGGTTAAGGATAATGGTGTGATTAGCTGTTGTATGGAACATGATATCACCTAGGCTAGAAATTTAATTTGTGGTCAAGTATTGGAAAATAAGAATATTGATTTGAAAATTGAATAACATAACAATAATAAAAATGATAATACTAAAAAAAATGGTGATAAAAAAAAAGAAATGAAGTAGAAAATAATAAAATTTAAAAAATGTAATTTTGAATAAAATAAAGAGAAAAAAAATGAAATAATGATAAAAATGATAATAGCAATGATAACAATAATAAAAGTGAAAGAAATAATAATAATAATATTAATAACAATGAAAATAGTAAAAAAAAATAATAATAATAATAATAATAATAATAGAAAAGAAAAATTTTTATGATGATTTTTTTTAGACAGTGGGCTTAAAAGAAAAATTAATGTTTTTTTTTAAAACAATTTAGTAATGAGATAATAATAAAAAAAACAAAAAAGAAAAGATATAATACTAATGATAGATTTTTTTTGGATAAATGACTAAACAATAAAAACTTAACCTTATGATAATATTAAAAGAGAAATAAAATTTTAGAAAATAATAAAATGTATTTTTTATTTTGGTAATTGATTATTTTATAACTTTTGTATATATATAAGAAAACGGTAAATAAGCTAACGGGCTTGAACAGCAAAATAAAAAAGATTTTCTCGCTTTGAAAATAAATGACCTATTTTTGTAATTTTCGAATATCAGAAGGCAAAATAAAATAATTCATATTTTGGATTTCTAAATAAAGATTAGACAGAAAATAAAATGGTAGGACAAATTTGGGGTATGACAATTAGAAACAAACTCTCTCCCCTTTTCAAATTGGTCTTGCAGTGGTATGTCATTTTCAATGTTGCACTTTGGACAGGCTATTGTCATTGTTCTCATACAGTGGAGGAGCATGCTTTATATGGTATTTAAACTTGCAGAAATTAGCATGGTGTTCGTAGTAGATTTTAACGAATAATCTTTGGTTTTCCAATGTTACTGAATTTGGATAACTTGCAGGACTAACCAAACAAGTCCTAGGACACATGTGCTAAGATTTGAATATATTTTATAAACTCTTAAGAGAAACGTTTTTAACTCTTTTATATAGTCTCTTGATTTATTTTTATTAAGATTGATTTGTGATTATATAGTTAAGTTAACGTCCATAATCTAGTAAAATAAACAAAAAGGCTTAAAAGTGTTTATGATAGTAAATGCTGAAAGATAAATTGATCTGGTAAACATAATAAGAAATGAAGAAATTGAAAAACATTCATAAACTGGAATAAAATATGGTGTTTACACATACATTTCCAAACAAATCTCTTTTTCTCTTTCGCACGAGTATTCAGAGTATTTTCACTGGAATTTTATGTACAAGTTTTCACACACTAAAACTTAACAAATGCTACCCTATTTATACAAAAATAAAATAATTGCTAACTAACTGAAAAACTCTAAAAACTTGACACTTAGCTTTTTGCATGTTCCTAAAAAATCCACGTATTCTTTTTCCAAACAAAACCAAGGTTCAAATTTGAACTTCTCCTTAAGGCTTAAACAACGCACCCTTTCACCATGTCGAAACAACAAGACACCATCTCCTCTGTCAAATTGTATAATATCTCAACATTATTTGTCAAATTGTCAAATGCGTTGCCTTCATTTTCCTTCTTTTAAAGATCTTGTCGAAAGTATCATTTCACCACTAATCCTTTGTCATAATGCATATAAAATTCCAATTAGTAAGAACATATTCATATATATATATATATATATATATATATATATATATATATATATATATATATATGTATATATATATATATATATATATATATATATATATAAACCATTTTGGCATGTAATCCCTACAATTTGATGGATGCAAGTTGTCATGTCCTGAAATATCCTGCTATCATTGCCTTTCTAATGTTGACGTGATAGTCAGAATTGTCGAAAACAACACCACATAATTTCAAGTTAAAACAAACCATGATACACATTAACTGTTGTCGAACATTATCAGCTGATCTTAGTGCTCTGTTATTGACCAAGTTTGTTGTAGCACTAAAATGCATCCTCATTGTTTTACTCGTAAGCGTAGCATACATTTAAGAATTTGAGATGATCTTCAAAAAACCTGGTGTCGGAAATACATGCATACAAATTGCCCCCCAGCAAAGATGTTTCGACTGTCTTTTGGAGAAACCATCATTTGCTGTCGAGTCATGTTTCGTCTCCATACTATTCACATTAATTGTGCTGATTCCCAAAATCTTTTTTGTCAGATCACAAGACAAAATAATCATCACACTTTCCCTAAAACATCATATCCAACCCATGTTTGGACATAACCTCCATCACCCTAGTCACCTAGGCTTGTCATGTTCTTTCCAACTTCCACTACTTTTCTTTACTGCCAATGAAATTTTTACACGTGCCATAATCGTTTCAAAAACTAAAACGTTTCTTACTTTCCTTCCCATATAAATACTCAGTTTCCCTTTCTGAAAAAACTTTTCTACACTCTTGAACTTACTCTTCATAGCTTAATCTCAAACCTTTCTCTCTCACTCCAACTCCCTCCATTAACAATGGTGTCTTCAAGCAACCAGAAGGTCAAAGACATAACGTCTCTCCCATACGCACACAGACTTCCTGGACCAGAAATTGTGGGTAATCAAAAGTATGTGCCAGAGGCTCCAAATGAAAGAGAGAAGGCAAGCATTTATCAATCCCAGGTACTTATTCTGGTTCTTATCTCTGGAACTTGTCATGCTATGTTAGGTCCATTGCCTAACCCAAACATTGATCAGGCTAGATTAAAAGATTTTTTTCTTGTTTACTCTCGTTCTAAACCCATAGGCGCTGGACTGAATCTTAACCCTAATGGAGAACCCATAGTCCAAACTGAAAATCCATCTAGTCCTGTAGAACTAGACTGAACTTATTTGAATCAACCTAGGATTTTTAGGAGATGTCCATTAACCAAAGACCCTTCTGATTACTTAGACTGGCTAGCCAAGGTCGAAAAGGCTAAAGGTAAGTTCTTGAAACAAATCGGTATCTTCGACATAATACAATTGTCGAAAGTAGGTCCTAGTTATTGCACCAACATGATTTTGGCTTCCCTTTATTTTTGGGATATCACTTATAACACTTTTCATCTTCCCTGTGGAATGGTGACTCCCACCCTTTTTGACCTAGCTGCCATCATTGGCCTTAGTCCCATAGGAGTAGATTTCGATCCAACTGTTTTGGATGAAAACTCCATAGCTTTTGAAACCAGTTTTGCCTCCTACTCTTTGTTCATTGCCCATTACCATGACAAAAGCTCCTCTGAAGTACTTGATGTATAACATATAGCTTTTTTTAACCCTTTGGCTATCAAAGTTCGTGTTCTGCTCAAGATCCCTTCAAGTGGCTAAAAAATATCTCACCATAGCCAACCAACTTCACGCTGGTAATAAACTCTGCCTAAGAGAAATGATCTTGGAGAATCTCTACGAATCAATCAGCGAGAGCGTCGAATCTTTAAAGCTGATCAAGGAGAAAGGCAAGTTAAGCTTAGCATGCCCTTTCTGGTTCCTGCAATATTGGCTTAATACCATTTTTGAAGCCTCACTTCCTGCCAAGAACACAGTGGACGAAGAGGGTGTCAAAACTAGAACTGTCGAATGGTCTCGGTTAGCGCAACTAACCCCCTCTAAAGAAGGAATTGGCCTTCGACGATCTTTTACCAGCTACGTGACAATGTTTGCTAAAAGGTACAATTTTACCCCCAACATGGAACTCTTTGCCAACAAAAATGTTGGGCCAAAATGGTTTACCAAACATCCTCCCTTTGAACTACAAAAAGATGAGGACACCTTTTTGGACCTTTGGGAATCATTTCTGACACCAAGGTTTCTATTTTCCCATCAAACCATGACCAATACTAAAATTGCCTGATTGTTTATAAACCCAACCTTGTCGCTCGACAGTTTGGGTTGATCCAAATAAAACCCAAACCCATTTATCCAAAGAAAGGCTTCATCCTCTTCTACAACTCTTTTCTCAATGCATCAAAAAGCCTGGAGATATCAGAGAAATTGAATGATGTGACCTAGGAAATTCAACCAGTGGTCTTTCGACCCACCTTTCTTTGTACTCAAGAATTTGACGTTTGGTGGAGGGACTACTACCTTACCAGATTCTATGACATAACGACCTTTCAAACTCTCCTGACGAACGCTTTTGCTTTTGTGCAGGATCGAACCAAAAAAGGTACTCAACAACATATTAAGGAGATCCAAAAATTTCAAAAATATTTTGAAACTATTTATAGGCCAGATGATATTAGGTGAACCATAGGCGAGGCAGTGGTGACTCTAAAGCATAAATTCACAGAAAAATTAGGGAAATTAACACTGCCTTCATATGTTCGACCAGACGTGCATTATGACTTGGCGTATAGTTATTATCCACCAAAATTTCCCCCATTACCATCTGTTGAATTCGGTGTGGCCTTGAGCCCTCCATTTCCAGATTGGTTTGTTTGTGGATATGGTTTGAAGTTGCTTCAGGAGTCTCGTAAAAAACCTGTTAAGCGTGTGGTTCCGACCAAATATCATTTGGATAATTATCCAGAGCACCTTCATGTTGGAATAGAACGCGTACACATGGAATCTCCTATTCTTGATGGTGCTAAAGAAAAACAATTTTCTTTCATTTCAATTTTATGCTCATGTTTTCCCTGACTTACTGTCTTACCTTTTTTTTCTAGCTGTCAAGATTACTGCCAAAAAGGTCCCTGTCGAAATCAAACCTGGAAGGGCCGTCGAAAAGTCTACTTCCACTGTGAAAAAAGTTTCAACAAACATCCTCCTTTGGTTATTTTATTCACAATATAAACTTATTACTTATACTTGTCAAATCATTTTTTGGTATTTTAGGAAAGTCGAAAACCACCAACCCCTCAAAAAAGAAAAGAAGAGGAAACACAAGTGATTCCTGATGAATCTGGGGATGAATCTCCAGACCTACAACCCCTCAAACGAAAGAAAGCTTTGAAAATTAAAACAGTTGCTTCTCAGAGATCTCTTGTCCAATCTGTGAAGAGAACTCCTCCTGCCAGCCCAATAGTCAAAGTTGCACAGGATGCAGAAAGTGGAGACTCCAGCCTCCATACTGAGATTCCTCAGGTAAGTTATATTTCAACTAATGTCACTTTCCTTTCACTTTATTTTTCTTACCCTCTTTCATTTCCAGGTTCAAGTCATGGTTGAAGAACGTCCTACCAGTTCTACTCCTCATTCTCCAAAGGATTCGACTAAGGAATCAGGCGCAGCAAAGGACCTTGACAAAACCTAAACTCTTGGTGATACCAATATGATGGAGGGAGTTCAAGAAGAAGAGGCTCCCACAAATGATGAAACTAAGCGTCAAACTGTAGCTGAATTCGACACTAATATGGATGATCCATCTGGTGTCAATTCTCCTCTTCACCCAAAGTCAGATATTGGAGAAGATGAAGGTTCTGTCAAGGATGGTAAAGGTGAAAAGGATAATGGCGAACCAACCGTCGAAGAAAAGGAGTATGAGAAGGAACAAAATGTTGAAATTGAGGAAAACACCAAAGCAAAAACTATTGAGGCCAAAGATCAGTCAAAGAAAGAAACTGGATCTTCTGCTGGGCCTTGTTTTCAACCAATTTCTTCTCAACCTCAAAGCACTCCTCCATCCATTGGTTTGACTACATTTTCACGTGAGGAGCTTGAAATCTTGAGTGAGGAAACCTCTAGATTACCTGAAAGCCATGCTCAGTAACCTCTACAACTTCCAAGATTCTTCTTATAGTAGTTCGACTACCTCTAGAGCCACCTCTGAAGTTAGATCCCTGAACTTTATCATAACTGAAGTCAAAACCAAAATACTTGGTGTGGATCTATTCAAAATTCTGGAGGAAAATCCTACTGCTCAGTTTGAACTGAAGAAGCTTCTTAAACAAGTTAATGTCCTGGAGGCTTCTGCTGACAAAACTCGTCTTGTGATGGATCTGGCCCAAATAATTGATACAGTGAGTGCGGACCTCAATCTTCGAAAAGAGTTTTCTCAACATATTTCTAACAAGACTGAAACTCAAATTGCTGAATGGGATGATGTAGCTATTTCGACTGACAAAAGTTCAGAGTTGCAAAGGCTTTCTGAGACTTATTCCACAAATGTTGCTGAATGTGACAACAACATTCGAAGCTTTAAAGATCAAATAGCCCAACTTCAACTCAAAATTTCCTAATAAAAGCAGCGCAAAGCAAAACTTCAGCAGCCCAAGGATGAGGAGATTGACGAAGAGATCAAAGTGGGACTTCATCATGCAGACATAGCCCAATAATTAAGTCAGGAAATTGACAACATCTCTTACAACAAAAGCATATGTGACTGTCGAATTAATGTTCACAAGAGGAAATTTGAGGAACTCAAAGAGTCTTTCCTTAAGGACTACATTGTAATAGAAATAGTTTTTTTCTTAGCAGCCTTTGAGGCATTTCCTTTGTAATGACATTAATGCCATTTATTTGACGAATCATTTTATTTGTTTTATATAATCACTCTGTTTTTATTTTCACTTCTTGCAAAGTTGTCTTATATTTCTTTAAATACTTGCCATTTATTTTTATTATCCTTTCGTCTTTACCTATCTCTTCGACTTCATACGCGCCATTTGAAAAAACTTGTAAGATTTTGAAAGGTCCTTCCCACTTAGGGGACCACTCTCCCATTAATCTATCTTTTCAATCCATGGGATGAATTACTTTCCATACAAGATCACCCATACAAAGGTTCTTGTATTTTAATTTTTTGTTGTAAAATTTTTCGACTCTTTCTTTCTATATTTTTATCAACTCTAACGCGCGTAACCTTTCTTCATCTAAATCAACTAATTCATCCATCATCATGATCCAATATGTTTCTGATGGAATTTCATGACGCCTTTGAACTCGTATAGATTGTAAATAAATTTCGACTGGTAACACTGCATCATGTCCAAAAGTTAATTTAAATGGAGTAGAGTTTGTAGCTTCTTTAGGAGACGTTCGACAAGCCCACAAAATCTTATCCAAAGTCTTGTGCCAATTTCTGGGTTTTTTACCCACGTGCTTTTTGATCAAATTTATCACAACCTTGTTTGCTGCTTCGACTTGTCCATTTGCTTGGGCGTAATAAGGTGTAGAAGTCAAAAGCTTAAAACCTGTCTCCTTTGCAAATGTTTGCATGTTTCTTCCAGTAAACACAAATCCTTGATCGGTGGTTATTGTTTCTGGTATTCCAAATCTATAAATTATATATTTTTGGATAAATTCTATGACTGCTTCTTGGTATATGTTTACCAGAGGTATGGCCTCATTCCATTTAGTGAAGTAATCTACTCCAACCAAAATGTATTTATGCCCTTTTAACGAAGCTGGTCGAATTTCTCCAATTAAGTCTAAAGCCCAACCTCTGAAGGGCCAAGGCTTTACAATTGAATGCAACTCACTTGCAGGGACATGTGGTATACCTGCATGTACTTGGCATTCCTGACACCCTTTTGCAAATTCGACACAATCCTTAAACATGGTTGGCCAATACAGACCTTGTCGAAATAATAACCATTTCATCTTATGCCCTGCTTGGTGTGAGCCACACGCACCACTGTGCACATTCGACAAAGCTATGTAAGCTTCCCCTTCGCCCAAGCATTTCAATAGAAATCCTTCTGCAGTCTTTTTAAATAAGTCAATTCCAAAGAGTATGTAGCTTAGAGCTTTGTACTTTACCTTTCTTTCCACTTTATGGTTTGGGTCTTATAGATAATCCTTAATAGGTTTTCTCCAATCCTTAAATTCTGGACTATCTTTATTGAAAATTTCAAAATTTTCCTCATCCCCATAGCCTAATTTAATTGTCTCTAAATCTGATGGGGCTAATTTGGTGGATATAACCCTTCCCCTTACTTCAATAGCGTTCTCCAAATTTTCCTTCGACACTTTGTAGTCTGATGCAATTTGGGCTAGGTCATTGGCTTCCTGATTTTTTATCCTAGGAATATGTTGAAGGGTTACATTGTCGAATGCTTTGAGGAGTCTGTTGGCTATTACAAAGTACATAATCAGATTTTCTTTGACACATTTATATTATTTGTTTATTGTTTTATTACCAATTCAGAGTCACCCATTATTTCGACTCTTGTTGCCCTCAAATCCAACAATATTTCAAGTCCAGCTATCAAAACATCATTAGCATCTTGACCTCTCTGTATTAGTAACCTTTTAGGTTCTTGTTGAATAGGGACTTCGACACGAGGCTATTCGACCACCTCTTCTTGGATCCTAAGGTTAGCCTGGGGATTATTTAGAGGCCTCTGGTTTATTGTAGGCTCTTCTTCGACATTGATCACTGGGTTCTGAATTACAGGTTCTCTCTATCGAATACGAGGGACACCAAAGAAATCAGCAATACGCGCCATCTGTGTTGCCAATACTTAATTTGTTTGGGTAGTATTTTGTATCAAAGGATTGAAAACTACTCTCATTTGTTGTGTCAACATTTGGACCATATCATTGTTACTTTCGTCCATTTGTTGTCGTATTATTTATGCAGAATTATTTGTAATTGTTGGCATTTGGAAGCTTGGTGGGGGTTGATTTATTCTCATATTCCCACCAGATCCTAATCCTTGTAATGGTGATGACTTATTTAATAAGGAATCAGAATAGATTGCAGATGCATTTTGTAAATTTTCCATAGTGATAGTAGGCATCCCATAAGGTTGTTCCCTACCAAACAAAGGCATTGTAAAGTTCGTCACAAAAGGCATGTGAACGTTTCCTATAGGGGGAGGTGTTCCCATGGACATTTGGGGCCCCATGGAAGAAAAACTAGGTGCACTTTGAGACACTGCAAACGCATGTGTTGATCCTGACGAAGAGGGTATGGCTTCTGACACAGAAACAGGCCCTATATTTCCTCCAGTCGAAGGAGTGGTGGTAAGTACTGTATTATTTTCGTTCTGGTTATGTGTTGAATTTTCCATTCTTTTTACTCTAGTTCTTTTTGGTCTCTCTATGTCAGTTACGACTAATTTACCGCTTATCGGAATCATATAACGTAGTAAACGTTTTCAAATTAAGAGTCACTTTATTGAATTCTTTAAGAACTTTAGCACTGGTCCCACTGGGTGTGTCGATTTGTTCGCAGTAGATTTTAACGAATAATCTCTAGTTTTCCAATGCTACTGAATTTGGATAACTTGTAGGACCAACCAAACAAGTCCTAGGACACATGTGCTAAGATTTGAATATATTTTGCAAACTCGTAAGACAAACATTTTTAACTCTTCTATATAGTCTCTTGATTTCTTTTTATTAAGATTGATTTGTGATTATATGGTTAAGTTAACGTCCTTAATCTAGTAAGATAAACAAAAAGGCTTAAAAGTGTTTATGATAGTAAATGCTGAAAGATAAATTGAACTGGTAAACATAATAAGAAATGAAGAAATTGTAAAACTTTCATAAACTGGAATAAAATAGGATGTTTACTCATACATTTCCAAACAAATCTCTTTTTCTCTTTCGCACGAGTATTCAGAGTATTTTCACTGGAATTTTCTGTACAAGTTTTCACACACTAAAACTTAACAAATGCTACCCTATTTATACAAAAATAAAATAACTGCTAACTAACGGAAAAAAATCTAAAAACTCGACACTTGGATTTCTGCATGTTCCTAAAACATCCATGTATTCTTTTGCCAAACGAAAGCAAGGTTCAAATTTGAACTTCTCTTTAAGGCTGAAACAACACACCCCTTCACCATGTCGAAACAACAAGATACCATCTACTCTGTCAAATTGTCGAATATCTCAACATTACTTGTCGAATTGTCGAATACTTTGCCTTCATTTTCCTTCTTTTGCAGATCTTGTCGAAAGTATCATTTCACCACTAATCCTTCGTCATAATGCATATAAAATTCCAACTAGTAAGAACATATTCATTATATATATAAACCATTTTGGCATGTAATCCAGACAATTTGATGGATGCAAGTTGTCATATCCTGAAATATCCTGCTATCATTGCCTTTCTAATGTTGACGTGATAGTCAGAACTGTCAAAAACATCACCACATAATTTCAAGTTAAAACAAAACATGATACGCATTAACTGTTGTCGAACATTATCAGTTGATCTTAGTGCTCTGTTATTGACCAAGTTTGTTGTAGCACTAAAATGCATCCTCATTATTTTACTCGTAAGCATAACATACATTTAAGAATGTGAGATGATCTTCAAAAAACCTGGTGTCGAAAAGACATGCATACACATGGTTTGTGAAGTTTTTTGGTCAAGGTTTTATAAAGGATGCAGGCATGTTGGTGAAATATCAAAGGCATGTCATGGTCAAAGGTTTTGGGTGTAGCAGAATGTACAAATTGGTGTAATTTTAGGACAGTTGCAAGGTTTTGTAACAGGGTGGAGAACAAAGGATTTGGACTAATATAAATAAATAAAATATTAAATAAAGCTAAATAATTAATTAAAATATAATTACACTAATTAAAAGCTAATTAAACTAATAAATTAAAATCGAATTAAACTAATCAAATTAATCTAATTGGACATAAATTAATTAAAACCTAATTGAAGTAATTGGAAATTAAATTAATTAAACTAATAAAATTAACTCAAAAATTAAACTAAATGAAATTATATTAATAATTTTTAATCTATAAAACTAATTAAATTAAACTTAACTAAAATGAAACAAATAAATTAAATTAAGCTAAATAACTAAATTGAAATTAACTTAAATTAAAATTGAAACGAAACTAGTTCTAAATCTAATATAAACTAAACTTCTATTATAAAATTAAACTAAACTAAGAATTAGATTAAAATTAACATCGAACTAAATTAAGTTCTAAAAATGATCTAAAATAAATATTTAACTAAAAATAAAAATAAAAATAAACAAATTACAAAAATGATACAAAATATTATAAATAAAATTCTAAGATCGAATCAAATTCTAAAATCTATATTAAAGTGATAAAAATATAAACAGACATTCTAATTTAAAAACGAAACAAACTCTAAAATAAATAAAAGATGACATTGAAATGGTAAAATGTATGATTAATGAAATTGACTAAAATGTAAAATGACTGACTGTCGAAAATGCTATGAAATGCGCTAGATGAATGAAAATAAAAAGCTCGGTCAAAATTTAGGGTGTGACAGTTGCCCCTATTTAATCATCTTGAACCTGAATGTATGAATAACAAAATTTTTGGACATTTGAGGTGGAAGAGGATTAAATATTAAAATACCTAAAATTTTGACTGAATGCAGATGAAATGCAATGATATGCAATGTTATAAATTCATGAGAGACTCTTTTTTATTTGCTGGGAATATGAGGTATGAGATGCCATGAACCCTAGCATGCTGATTTTTTAATGATGAATATGCCTGACGAAATGATGAAAATATATGGCAATGGTGATCCACAAAACAAAAATGACGGGAAAGACTCACTGGGGATAACAATATGTTGGGGATGACATATCAACTCGGGGTTGAAAGGATAATCAATTCAGGGATCGAAAACATAAAGACATGAATAATGACTTGGGGGTCAAACTGAAATAGAAATCAACTCGGGGTTGAGGAAAAAACAAAATCATTGACTCGGGGGTCAAACGGAGACAAATATCAACTCGGGGTTGATAAAGCAAATAGCATTGACTCGGGGGGTCAAGAATAAAGACAAAATCGACTCAAGGATCGAAAACATAAAGGCAACAATGACTCGGGGGTCAGGAGACACATCAACTCGGGGGTTAAAAAACTTGAAGGCAAACATGTTGACTCGTGGGTCAAAATAAATCAACTCAGGGGTTGAACAAAAACAATGACTCGGGGGTCAATAAACACATCAACTCGGGGGTTGAGGAAATAATTAAAACGACATTGACTCGGCGGTTGGGGAAAATAAGTCAACTTGGAGGTTGAGGAAATAAATAAAAATGACATCGACTCGGCGGTCAGGAAAACAAGTCAACTCGGCGGTTGAGGAAATGAATAAAAGACATCGACTCGCCGGTCGGGAAAACAAGTCAACTAGGAGGTTGAGGAAATAATTAAAATCACATCGACTCGGGGGTCAAGAAAACAAGTCAACTCGGCAGTTGAGGAAAAGGAAATATTCAAATTATTTGAAGTGATTAGTCAACAGGTTCAAGTGTAACTGTTGACACTAAGGATAAAGGAGACAAACACAGTGATTAGGCAGCGGCTCTATGCGACCAACTGATATTGGGAGTAGAATGCAACATACTCAAAGATAAATCAACGGCTCTAAGAGACCGGCTGACAATAAGAAGAAATGTTGGAGTTTTAAACAAGATAAACGTCCAACCTCTGGAAATTCCCTAAATAAAGAGTTCAAAGAAGACCTTCAGGAACCGTCAGGAAAACAAGGACGCGTGTTGAATTAAACAACCTTAAACCGTAAGCAAACAACTTAAAGGATTTGCACCAATGACAATTGGACTTAGACTGCAAGCAAAGGGGTTTCACGACCAGCTCAACAGATTCATGCCAATGACAATTATACTTTAAAGAGTTCTTAGGGAGATAAAAGACAGCATGTCAGAAAAGGCTTGTTTTTCAAGGTATGACTCTTTTCTGTTCTGGGTAGATGCTCGAAGAGTAGCAGGGCTTAACGCTAAGAGCGAAGCAACGTGACTAACACAAGAGAAATAAATATGCACTGACTCAAAGGTTTTCCAAAATGCCCTTGTATAGGTATTGGATGGAAAAGTTCTTTTTGCAGACGACCCTCTAGAGGGAGACAAAAAAATGAAGACAAGATTCCCAACACCCGTCTTGAACTCGAAAGCTTGTTGTTGCATAAGGCCTTCTTGAAAAGCTTGAAGGCATAGAGGGGATTTGCCCATGCGTGATTCATCTTGTCCCGAATCAGTGGGTTTGCAATTCTATCCTCTTCACAAAAGGTTTGGAAACAAACTCGCCATGACATGGCCTTGAAATGGTTGCCTCAGTGCTTGAATATCAGAGATTTGACCCTAATTATTTGATCCTTGGGATAGGAAATCTCTGATTTGGTTGGCCACTGAACTCTTGAATCATTTGTGATAGCTCACTCTAGTATGAGTCTTGAGAGTTGGGTTCAACCTCTGAGTAACTGACCCTTGAAGAGATTAATTCAGATTGACTTATTCTCAAAGTGGTTGCCCCTGGTTGGGCTTCTCTTACCAAGTCAAATTTCCCCAACTGGCTGCATTCGTCGGGACTTCCTTGATGCTGAATTGACTTGCAAATAAACATTATACATTTAAAAATTGGCAATTTTAATGCAACATTTATGCAAGTTTTGAAATCACAATTTATTGGTATGATGGTTGTAACGCCCCGATTCAATTTTCCCAATTTTTGTGGAGTCTTTTATTTTATTTGTATGATAATTGTTTTATTTGTGAAATTATCGTGATGATATTTGATGTTGAGGAATTAATGTGATGATATGTTATGTTGTGAGATTTTACCGTTTTGTGAATTTTCGGGTAAAATTGGTTTGGAGGGTATTTTAGGTATTTGTTAATTAATGATAAGTTAGAAATTAGTAGAATTGGTATTTTGTGAGAAAATGATATTTGGTTGGAAAGAAATAGAAATAATAGAGTAAGAATAGAATTAGAGAGAAAAGAGTATAAGTTAGTAAAGAAGAGAAAGAAAAGAAAAGGGGTAGAAAGAAAATAGAAGAGAAGAGAAAGAAAAAGGAGAGAAGAGAAAAGAAGAGAAAATAGGAAAACTTGGAAAAGCTAGGTTGTGATCAAGATTGCTCCGCGTAGACGAAATAATCAGGTAAGGGTGATAAACATTGTTATCTTAATCTTGTATATGATTATGTATGTGTTAGATTTTGTGGGTTTTTGATTTGGTAGAAGTTAGAGAAGATGAATAGTTAGGGTTTGAGAGAAAATGTGAGAAATTTATGGATTAATCGCTTGGAAATCGTTATAACAGAAGTATGATAGCTAGAACATGTTATTGATCATGTTTGTATGAGTTTAGAGGAGTTTTTGGGTCATTTGGTTAGACTGTTCGCAGCTGGTATTTTTCTGAAATCGCATTGGTCACTCAGCGAGCTACCCCTCACTCGGCGAAAGTTCCAGGGTGATTTTCGCTCAGCAAGCTGTTCGTCGCTTAGCGAGCCTGGGAGGATTTTTGGGTTTTTACGTTTTGTTTCGTAACTTGAGTTTCGGGTATCCGTTTTTAGTGATCCTTATATCGATTCGAAGCTAAAAACATGTAGAATCTATCGATGCTAAAATATATAATTTTTAGCCGACTTTTACCCGACTTTTTCGATAAAACGTAATTATGTTAATTATGGAATTGTGGGTTTGATTGTTGTGTTGTGGTCATTTGGCATGTAGATACATTGCTTGAATTAAATGCGAATGTATGTAAATTGAATGAGATGAATGCATAACTATATTGTGAATATGTATGCATTTTCAAGAATGTTGTGTGTCATTTTGCATGTAAGCATAATGTATGCATTTTTGTGCTGTGGGATTCTTTGTGAATCTGTTGTAGCATCGTGTGCTCATGTGGAATGTGAGCGATGACTACAACAAGATCGTGTGCCCATGTGGGGTGTGAGCGATCGAATTATGTGACCATGTGGGGTGTGAGCAATCCAGAAACATCGTGTTCCTGTGTGGGGTGTGAGCGATGGGTGATTTATTCACATTGATTGTGTGCCCGTGTAGGGTGTGAGAAATCGGATTGTGTGCCCGTGTGGGGTGTGAGCAATCCATAAACATTGTGTGCCCATGTGGGGTGTGAGCAATGGGGAACATCGTGTGCCCGACGGGGAGTTACTTTAGGTAACAAGCGATGATTCCATTTGGTTCCTGAGTGAACCTGCTGAAATGTTGAGTCAGTATTGCATTTGCATCTGCATAGAGTCGTGTGTCGGTCTCTATGAGTTGCATTTTATCATTTTAATTATGATATGCAGAAATAAACATGAATGTGAATATGTTTATTTGGAGTATTATGGAGATGATAGTATGTGTGATGAGACATACTTGTTTGTATATATGCATGTTTGATATGTGTATATGTATGTGATTTATACATTTGTAATGTATATGGGTGATTAAACATAGCTAGTCGTATGTTTATGCGGAACGAATTGAATTGAGGAATAAACATAAATAATATGATTTTATGTGAATTATTGAATTGGTGCATGATAAACATGCTTGAGTTGTGTAGGTACACGTTGCGATGTGTATAAGTGATGTGGTATGAATTGTGGTGAGAAAATTGTCGCTCCCACCAGATGACACGGGGCCAAGAGGGGTACAGACGCGAACGGTCGGTGAAAGAGAAGAATGAATAGAGTCTCCAGCTAGGCATTTTTATCCCGAAGGAAAGGTAATGCTGCATAGACCTAAGAAAAGATGGATAAGACAGTTGCGAACCAGAGAAACTGAGAAAGGGGGTTGGTTATAACCTGGGAAGGTATTAGCACCCAGATTGTCTGTCGTACTCGACGGGATCCACGCTTGAAAGTTTGTGTTTAAAGGGGTAGTATCACTGATATTCTGTGTGTAAAAAGCTGGAAAAGAATGCAAGTGCCAGTGCAAAAGAAAGTGTGAGGTGAAATAAGAGTGTCAGTGTAAGGAAAGAATATGAAGCTCAAGACTTTGAGGCTTAAAGAACAATTCTGGAAAAAAATGGGGAATATACAGAGACTTTTGTTCGATAACTGTTAAGTTATACCTACGTATCCTCTCGTGCAATGAGGAAGTCAGAACACCGTAGTTCGACTCAAAGAGACTGAAAGATAAATTGACTGTGAACTGCTTGCTTGTCTATGCTCAAGTGTATGACCTGTCTGGCTCAGGTGCAAACTGTCTTGTATTAGACGGAAGAAGCGAGTTCTCGTTTGTGAGTGAGTGTGATGAGAAAAGAATCCCGGAGGAGACGATTATTGTTTGTTTTTTGTGTTTTCAGTTTTGTTATTGCTTTTTGGGTTTGTCATAAGAAAATGAGCTTAAGCCTAAACCAAGGGTTAGTAAACTCATCACATCCTCCCTCTGATTAGGGGTAATGAGAATACCTTAAGTATGAAGTAAACACCTCACACTTAATCACCATGATGCGGGATTAAGATCATTAACCTACTTTCCATTTATTTAGATGTTTTTGGAGTTTTTGTTTAGTGTTAAGTAATGAGTTTAAGCCATAATCAAGGATTTAATGGACCCATTACACCATCCTAATAGAAGGATAATAGATGAGAACATTTAAGCTGAGGAAGGCTCCTCAACTTAATCCATGATTAGGGATTAACCTCATGATAAACAAAGCCTTTATTAAAATGGATTTTAATTAATGGTAAGATTAAGAAGTGAGTTTTATGGTTTGTAAGACAACTTGAGGGGGACTTGTCCATTAACACTAGGGTTAGTCCTTCTTAACCATTTAAGGAAGAATTAGAACCCTAATGCAAGGCCCAAGTTACAAGCTTGATGTCTTAGTGATTATTAGGTGAATTGATTAAAGGGTTTAAACACATTGAGGATTTAACACTTAGGATTAAAGTTATACACTCCATCCTAATAGAAGGATACATGCATAACCCTAATCACAAAGCCTTAAAACCTTTAAGGTTTAGTCCTTGATTAAGAGATGAGAAGAGAAGACTCAAAGATGACATAAAGGCAAAACTAATGGGGGGACTAATCAAACCCTAATTGTGATCATGCTTGGGTGTTCCTAGGGTTTATGAAGCTTGCAAGAAGATCTTCAGAGAGCCACCAAGAAGAAGCAAAGATGGAAGGAGAAGAAGCAGAAAGAAGCAAGACAACTTACTTCACTTAAGAAGATAAGTTGTTTGAAGAAAGAAAATGAGGAGGGAGCATGAATGAGCAAGCTCACTCTAATTTACAAGCAAAATGCAGCAAAGAATGCATAAATGAGATGAGAAGAGATTATGAGAAGTGAAGGCAAATTCACTTCTCAAATACTTACCACCTGAAAAGTTAGCAACAAGAAATGAAATGAAATGAAAATGAGAAAGATGCAATGATGCAAACTAAAACCAGAAGCATGATCAAGATGTAAATGATGTAAATGGATGTCATGAGATGAGGATGATCATACAAGTAATGAAGATGCAAATGAGACATGAAAGTAAGCATGAAAGTTCCTGAATGCATATGACATGAAATAAAAGCAAAAGCATGGAAAATGGATGATGCAATGATCAAACATGAATCTAACATGTCCTAAGATGTCTTAGGAGTCATGTGGATGCACAAAATGTCATGGCAAGTTCATGTATGCAAGCATATGAAGAAAGAATGCAAATGAAAGCAAAGATTAGGGTTCATGTACAAGATGCAATGCAAAAATTCAAAATCAGAAGCAAGACATGAGATAAAAAATTGAAAATGGGATCAAAGGTACCCTAAACCCATACAAGTTCACTGCCCAAAGGGGAAGGTCAGAAGCTAAACTCTAAAAGACTTATGATTTTTCTAAGTTTGCTAGGGTTAAAAAGGTGATCCTAAAGGGAAAATGCCAAACAAATTGAAAATGCAAGATAAAAATGAGACAAAAATGTTTTTAGAAGCTTGAAAGTATGTAGAACACAATGCAAAAAGAACCATTCACAAACTCAACTTGGATCAAAAGTTATGAATTTTTGAAGTTAGGGTTAAAATTATTCAAATTCAAGAACCCTAATTCAAATGAAAATTGTCAAAGTATGATCAAAACCAAAAAGAAATTTGTCTTGTGGGTTTGTAAATGTTTTAAAATGCTCTCTGAATTTTTTTGTAATTTTTAAATACATAAATGTATTTTTAATTAATTAATTTTCATTAACTAATTAAAAATAAACATTTAAATGATTAAAAAATAATTTTTAATGCAAAAAATGAAAATAAAATTATTTTTGGGTTCTGAAAATTAATAAAAGCTTGAATAAAAATTTTCAGAATTTTTTGACTAATTTTGCTATTTTTTAAAAAATGTACAAATTAAATGGAGTGAAAATGAAATAAAATTAATAAAATAGGAGGTATGCGTAGTGGAGGGCTGAGATTCAATCTGAGTTGGGGGAAGTTGACTTGGCGCGTCATCCTAAGGCCCACATTCAAACTGAGTTAATCCTATTTAATTAATCTAATAATCCTAATTAATAACTAATGGTGCAATCTGAACCACACAACACACGCGGGAAAGGAGGATCCAACGACCCATATTCAAATTATGCCCTAACCCTAATTAATTAGGTTAATCACTTTCAGGTGGCCGGAAATGACCTCCGGTCATCTTCTCCGGCCACACCTCCCCTGAGATTTTTCTAAAACGTTCCCCAGGCCATTTCTGGAGCTCTAAAGCTCCAGATTGCTTCCCTTCACCTCCCTAAGCTCATCCCTAACCTCAAACCTCATTTATTTCCAACCAAAAACATGAATCGAAGCTAAGAACAAAAACTGCAGAAATTTCAGAAAGACCATACATCCTCAATTCTCAATCATTTTCAATAATTCAAAGTTCATCATGCTCAGGGGATCACACTTAACCATTTAAGAACTTAAAATGAAGGTTTTGGAAAAATGTTTTCACATGGCTACCTGAGATGAAGCTTTCAACTCTAGAGCTTTCAGGCTGCTTCTTTGCTTCAAAACCCCTCCAATGATCTTCCTGAAGAAGCTTTGATGCTTGGTTGGAGTTTTTTGTGGCTAGTTTGTTAGTTTGATGAAGTTCAGTTCAAAGGGGGGAGGAAATCGTGTTTTTGATTTGGAGTGTTTCAGGTTGTTTCAGGTTGTTTCAAGGGGTGGGAAATGATCAGTGGATCGTGGTGAGTTGTTCTATGGAATTTGTTTGAAGGTTTGTGGCTTGTGGGATCAGTTTTGAAGGAAAATGCAAAGTCGGGAGTTTTGGTGAATGCTGAGTTGTGTGTGGATTCAAGTTCCAAGCTTATGTGAAATGGCTTGCCTTTGGTACACATATCAATCCTTGATAGGTCAGAGAGTTGTTGGTGGCCTATGCTGATTGGTATGGTTCAATATGCAAAAAGTCAAGTTTTGTGTAAGTGAAGGCATGGGCTGGTTCAGGCATGGTACAAGGGTATGGCTCGAGTCAGCTAGCTTCAAGGAGGTCCATGGAAGTCATATTTTGTAGCTGGCACAAGTGGCTGAGGAGATTTGATTCATTTTGTAATTTTGGGGAAGTTTGGCCCTTTTTGAATTACTTGAAGTTCAAGGCATGGAATGCAATGTTTCAAAGCACCAATCTGATCTTTAGAGGTCATATGAGGATGTTGTGAAGCATTTGTGCATATTTGAAGCCTTTAGAATGCCTTATTATGCCATTTTGCAAAATGCCTCTTTGGTGCAAAAGTGAATTTTATGTGATTTTTCCCAACTTTGCAAGGCCATAACTTGAGTTATATGATGAATTGGATCAAGTTCTTGTACTTTTTGAAAAGTGAATGATCCAATCTACAACTTTCATGACCAAGAATTTTTCATTTGAAGCATTTTTGAATCAAAAAGAGGAGGTTGAAAAACTTTCCCAAAATGGCAAGTTTGCATTACAAGTCACTTTCCCAAAATGGCAACTTTGCAAATGGCTTGAAATTCTTCAATTTTGTGAACTTCTAACTTCTTCTAAGATCAAATAAAGATCATATACACCCAAAATGATGGAGAAGACCCTTTGGTTGGGTGATTGGGAGCCTCAGTTGCCCTGATTTTACACTGACTTGTTCAAGAAGTCATATATTGGTCAGATGCCTCCCCCCTTGAATTCCTTCATGAAAATTGGTATACATGATCCTCATATCATATAGAGACCAATAGAAACAAGAATGACCAAAAAATTTGTAGTTATGGTCTCTGAAACCAAAACCCTAATTTTAGGTCATCTGTGCAGTTAAGCTTGGCTCTGCTTCCATGCCTTCCTCAGTTCTTATGATTTTCTGACTTTCTTGATCTTGGGAGGATATAATATGATGCTTGAACATACATGGATCCTCTTGATATGATTGGAGACCCTTGGAGTGACTCAGATGGCTTTTGGATTGCTCAGATCACAAACCCTAGATGCATATGACTTTGAACAAATGCAGTGAAGCAAAAAAAGCAATATGAGATGATATGATTGAACTTAAGCAAATGAAAAGAATTATAAGCCATGGTGAAATGAGTGAGGGCAAATTTGGGGTGTTTACAGCTGCCCCTATTCAAACATGAGTTAGCTGTGTAGGATGTAAGCGGCGGCTTAACATGCAAACAAGATAACTTGTGGTTGAATACCAAAGACAGTCCAAAATTTGCACTCACTGGTTGTGAAGAAGAAAAGGGATATATATTGTAGAAGAAAGTATAGTATGATTGTAAAGCACGGGCGACGGAGGACGACCGTCAAATAGAGGACGACTGCTGGGGATAAAGCAATGACGGGTACGACCGACATGCTGGGAAAAAAAAGAGATCATGACGGGGACGACCATCAAGTAAAGAAACAAGGTTCTCTGGGGATCAAAGGTAAAATCAATGATGGGGACGACCATCGGGTTTGTAAAATAAAGATAAACAACGATGGGGACGGCCATCAGCTTAATGAAATAAATGATGAGGGACGGTCATCAAAGGTGAAGGACGATCACCTAGCAGGGGACGACTGCTCTGTTGGGGATAAGGATGAGGGACGGTCATCCAAGGTGAAGGACGATCACCTGGCAGGGTACGGCTGCCGAAAGCATCACGACATAGGACGAATGCCGGATAAAAAAGGTCGTCGATGGGGACGGCCATCGGATAGGCATGATGAAGGAGTATCATCAAGAGGTGAAGGACGATCACCTAGCAGGGTACGGCTGCTCTCGGGGTTTATCATGACATAGGAAAAATGTCAGATAACAAGATCAACGATGGGGACGACCATCGGATAAAATGATGAAGGACGATCATCAAGAGGTGAAGGACGATCACCTAGCAGGGTACGGCTGCTAAAAATATCACGACATAGGACGAATGTCGGATAGGAAAGAGTTCCAACAATGGAGACTCCGCTGGGGGAATGATGAAGGACGATCATCAAAAGGTGAAGGACGATCACCTGGCAGGGTACGGGTGCCGAAAGTATCATGACATAGGACGAATGTCAGATAGAAAAGAAAGTAATTCTACTGGGGAATGGTAAACACGGACGAGTGTCTACATTTAAGAAAGAAAAGGTATAAGTGTTTGACACCGTGTATAGATTAAAGATGCGGACAAGCATCCTTAAGACTACGATACAGACGAGTATCGGTAGAAACAAACGCTGACGCATGTTCAGAGATGATGGTACGAATGAGTATCAACTGGTTAACAAAAAAACACGGACGAGTGTCGAATCTGAGGAAGATAAGTGGTGTATACAAGATACGGACGAGTATCTGTATGAGTAAAAAATAAGCATTGGTGAGACACAGACGAGTTTTCAATATGCTGGGGAGAGTATAATACAGATGAATATCATAAAAGGAAGTGCATAAGTTATGAACTTATAAATGTAAAAGATATCCTGAAGATCTGTAGGGATAAGATGACACAGACGGGTGTCGGAAGAAGTGTGTTATATACAAGTGTTTGGTTTACAATTAGTGTTTTGGTAACCATGCTGGGGAATGGTAACACGGACGAGTGTCCAAAGAGTGTATAGATATCTGTTTGTAAAGAACGTTCGGGCGACTTTACTGGGGAAAATGACACGGACGAGTGCCAAAAGGAGCATGTATCTGTATTTGAGAGTGCAAAGAGGATGCTTTGGCTTTCTGGTGTGACTGTGAGCCTTTGTATATATATATATATATATATATATATATATATATATATATATATATATATATATATATATATATATATATATATATTGCTGGTGGAAAGTTGGTATAAACAGGTGTTTGATTCAAAACATGGCTTATGATTATGCAATATGTTTGACTTTTGCCGTAATGCTCCGTATTAGACGGAATGCTACGCTCTGGGTGGAAAATATGATGCGAATGCTATGATTATGTAAAAGATACCGATCTGGGATTCGGATCCCGTTGCTGTGAAGATCTCTGGCTGATCTGCTTGCAGTGGTACCCCAGCTGGGCATGAGACCATTGGTAGATCTGATAATATGTATGACTGCTTGGGGAAATAGTTCACTGATAGACCTATCTTAATGAGAAGCCCAGCTGGGGTCTGTGGAAGCTTCCGTCACTTTGTTGTGAGATCTTCAGACATTGTTCTTCTGGATAGAGGCTGGAGCTCTGTGGGGAGATGATTCCCTGTCTTTGCACTTGGCTGGGGAGGAATGATCACTGAACGATCTTCCTAGAGATTTCTGTGGGGATCCTGCTGAGGATGATGGACTTAGCTGGGGAAATGAGCCCCTTTTTGATGCTGTCCTGGATAAGGTGCTGAGGAATTAATGATTTGGCATCCTGCTGGGGAGAAGCTTTCATGCCCCATGTTGCACTTTGAGCACCTGCAATCATGTTATAACAAAGAAACATACAAGTACCCCGAGGTATCCCTTACTGGATTCCATCATAGGAGTTTAGACACCCCCGGGAGCAAGAAATGTATTTCCTGCAAGCATGTAATTTAGAAAAGACGCATCTGTATTTATGCAACCATTATATTAAGGTCATCGGACATTTTTGCAAATGTACTAAAATGTACAAGACGAAAGGTGACTGAAAATCTGATTTTATTAATTTGTGTGCCCTGAATTGGCAAGTACAGTCAAAGAAACAGATCCCCTAAAATGAGGAGATTGTTACAAATTGAGAAACAAAAAGGCGCTGGCAATGTTGATGACGCTTTAGTGAGCTTCCCTTTGCTATGATTCGTATGACTATGATGTTCTTCTCATCTTGCTTTTTGAAGAAGGTTGATTTTGATCAATGCTTTAACCTTCCGAAGTTCACCATGTTATAAGTGATACAGACAAATTCAGAATGTAGTTGTTCGCTTATTCCCTTATTTTGCGTGGATCGCCCTTTTCGGGTTTTCAATCCACTGGGATACCCACTTTTGCCTGAGTTGTCCAATGCAGCTTTTCAACTCAGTGGGTGTACATTTTTTTATTTATTTTCCCTTATTTTTGCCCGAGTCTTTTATTCTGTTTTTGACTCGCCGGGATGCCCTATTTTTGCCTGGACTTACATTCTGTTTTTATGTCCAACGGGTCATTTTATGCGAAGTATTTCTTAACTGCATCTGAATTCACAGGGGACAGGAAGTCTTCACCATCCATAGTACTGAGCATCAATGCTCCACCAGAGAAGACTTTCTTTACTATGAATGGACCATCATAATTTGGAGTCCACTTGCCCCTGTGGTCTGTATGAGGAGGGAGGAGTCTTTTCAGCACAAGATCTCCTACTTGGTATTCTCGAAGCCTGACTTTATGATTGAAGGCTCTCTTCATCCTTTTATGATACAGCTGCCCATGACAGATTGCAGCTAATCTCTTCTCTTCGATCAGACTCAGTTGTTCGTATCGGGATCAGACCCACTCTGCTTCATTCAGTTTGACATCCATTAGTACCCGCAAGGAGGGTAATTCAACTTCAACGGGTAGGACTGCCTCCATACCATACACAAGCTGATACGGTGTTGCCCCAGTGGATGTTCTGATTGAGGTACGGCACCCATGCAAGGCAAATGGTAGCATTTCATGCCAGTCTATGTAGGTGACCACCATCTTCTGCACAATTTTCTTGATGTTCTTGTTAGCCGCCTCCACAGCGCCATTCATCTTTGGCCTGTAAGGAGAAGAATTGTGGTGTTGGATCTTGAAGTCCCGACATAGCTCTGCCATCATTTTGTTGTTTAAGTTGGAACCATTATCAGTAATGATCCGCTCGGGCACTCCATACCGACAGATGATGTCTCTCTTCAGGAACCGGGCTACCACTTGCCTGGTGACGTTCGCATATGAAGCTGCTTCAACCCATTTGGTAAAATAGTCAATAGTTACCAGGATGAATCTGTGGCCATTTGAAGCAGTCGGTTCAATCTTGTCAATCATATCGATGCCCCACATGGCAAAAGGCCAAGGTGAAGACATCACATTCAAAGGATTCGGAGGCACATGCACTTTATCTGCATAAATCTGGCATTTATGACATTTCCTGGCATAGGCACAACAGTCTGCATCCATTGTGATCCAGTAGTAGCCTGATCTTAGAAACTCTTTAGCCATTGCATGCCCTCCGGCATGGGTACCCAAAGATCCTTCGTGCACCTCGTGCATCAACAAGTCTGCCTCTGTCTTATCAACACATCTGAGAAGTATCATATCAAAGGTTCTTTTGTATAAGGAACCATCAGCATTCAGGAAGAAACTACCAGCTAGCCTTCTTAATGTCTTCTTGTCATTGGATGATGCCCCAGGTGGGTATGTTTGATCCTCCAAGAAGCATTTGATGTCATAGAACCAAGGCTTATCATCTTTAGCAAGGTCTGCAGAGAATACGTATGCTGGTTTATCAAGTCTGGATACTGAAATCTGAGGCACAAAGTTGGCAGCTTGAACTTTGACCATGGATGAAATGGTAGCCAGAGCATCTGCAAACTGATTTTCATATCGAGGGATATACTCAATCTTGACTGTTGTGAAGAAAGTAAGCAACCTCCTTGTATAGTCCCGGTAAGGTATCAGATGCTCCTGGCGAGTATACCATTTGCCGTTGGTTTGATTAATTACCAAAGCTGAATCTCCAAATACAATTAAAGTCTTGATCCTGAGATCAATGGCTTCCTCAAGACCCATGACACAAGCTTCGTATTCAGCTTCGTTGTTAGTGCAGTTAAAGGTGAGTTTTGCCGAGAAAGGCATGTGAACCCCCTTAGGTGTAATGAGTACTGCACCAACACCACGTCCATTCATATTAATAGCCCCATCAAACATCATAGTCCATTCTTCTTCTGGGTCAGGCCCTTCAGTATGAATAGGCTCCTCATGATCTTTTGCTTTTATGAACATGATGTCTTCATCAGGGAAGTCAAATCTCATAGGCTGGTAATCGTCAATGGGTTGCTCAGCAAGATAATCAGACAATACACTGCCTTTTATGGCTTTCTGAGATGTGTACTGAATGTCATACTCTGTGAGGATCATTTGCCATCTTGCAACCCGTCCGGTAAGTGCTGGCTTCTCAAATATATACTTGACTGGATCCATCTTGGAGATCAACAAAGTAGTGTGGGTCAACATATACTGCCTTAGTCGGCGAGCAGCCCACGCTAAAGCATAGCAAGTTTTCTTGAGAAGTGAATAACGTTGTTCACAGTCGGTAAACGTTTTGCTTAGGTAGTAAATTGCATACTCTTTTTGACCAGACTCGTCATTCTGGCCCAGCACACACCCCATTGACTCTTCTAATACTGTCAAGTACATTATTAGAGGTCTTCCTTCGACTGGAGGCATAAGGATCGGAGGATCTTGTAAGTATTCCTTGATTTTGTCAAAAGCCCTTTGGCAGTCTTCATTCCACCTGACCTTTTGTTCTTTTCTTAACAACTTGAACAAAGGTTCACAGGTTGCTGTAAGATGAGATATGAACCTTGATATGTAGTTCAATCTACCTAAGAACCCCCAAACTTCTTTCTCAGTCTTTGGTGCAGGAATTTCTTGAATGGCTTTAACTTTATCAGGGTCAACTTCAATCCCTTTCTCGCTTACAATAAATCCCAGCAGCTTACCGGATCGCACCCCAAATGTGCATTTGTTGGGGTTTAACTTTAATTGGTACTTCCTCAGACGCTTGAATAGCTTCAACAGATTCACCAGGTGGTCTTCTTCCGTGAGGGACTTGGCAATCATGTCATCCACATAACATTCAATTTCTTTGTGGATCATGTCATGGAATAATGTTACCATAGCCCGTTGATAAGTGGCACCAGCATTCTTCAGTCCGAATGGCATTACCTTATAACAGAATGTGCCCCAGGGTGTGATGAAAATTGTCTTCTCCATGTCTTCAGGTGACATCTTGATCTGATTATATCCTGAAAATCCATCCATGAAGGAGAATACCGAGAACTGAGCCGTATTGTCGACCAATACATCAATGTGAGGTAGTGGGAAGTCATATTTTGGGCTGGCTCTGTTCAGATCCCGGTAATTCACACACATCCGTACTTTACCATCTTTCTTAGGCACAGGTACAATGTTAGCAACCCACGGCTGGTAATTAGTTACAGCAAGGAAACCGGCGTCCCACTATTTTCGTACCTCTTCTTTTATCTTCATTGCCATATCTGGGCGAGTACGGCGCAACTTCTGTTTTACTGGAGGACAGTCTTCTTTTAGAGGCAGCTTGTGCATAACAATGTTGGTGTCCAACCCTGGCATATCCTGATAAGACCAAGCAAAAACATCCACATACTCCCGAAGCATGTCAATAAGTTGCTCTTTTACTGAATCTTGCAGACAGGCCCCGATCTTAACTTCTTTCAAGTCTTCTTTTGTACCAAGATTAACCGTCTCAACTTCCTCCTGATGAGGAGTGATAACCTTCTCCTCTTGTCTCAACAACCTGGCTAATTCTTCAGGTAGCTCATAATCTTCTTCAACCCATTCATCAGCTTGATTAATCAGATTGTCAAAGTCATACGAAGTCATAGCAGTGTTGTTGTCGGTGCAGTCTTGAGGGCACTCACTGCAAGGGTTTAGATTTGTTCATTTTAGTGATCAGTTTTATCTTGTTTAGAAAAAAAAGTGAAAATGAAGTTATTATTTTGAAAAACATTGCCATTTTATTTTTGTACCAAAAAAAAGAATGAAAAACAGTGAGCGGAAAAGAAAAGACTCATTTGTAAAAGATGTCCTGATATTCATTAATTGATCGTTTGCACAAAATACAAGATGGTCCGATTACAAAATGAGCCCTGACATCTTGGGCAAGATGCAGGACTTGATGCATGCTTTAAAGACAGGAAATAATAGTTACTCTGCAGGAGTAACTCTTATAATTTCATGGGAAGACCAGTTTGAGACATGGTTCCCCGGGATCCTTGGACGTATCCAGCTTTCCAGGTTGCGCTCGTCTTCTGTCTCATCTTCCAAACTGTTCACAGCATCTGGGGTGAGCATTCCCCCGCTAACAAACTTGGGCTCCTTTGCAGCCTCTGGTTGATATTGTCGAGTTGGTCTGTAACCTAACCCGAATCGGTCTTCTTTCTTTTCAACTGGCAACAGCTTGCCCCAGCCTTGAGCGGTATCCTCCTCAACAACCTTTCGGGCTTGTTGATATGATGTGATGGAATTCCCAGACACAGCAGATGCCTCATTGATATTAAGGGCTTCAAACCCTTGACTCGTGGTCTCATGGATCTCCCCATCCATTTCAATGTATTTGAAGGTAGCCAGCTGGCTAACGAAGAAATCCTCTTCCCCACAAATGGTAATGACTTGGCCCTCCCACTCAAATTTTAACTTCTGGTGAAGGGTTGACGCCACGGCGCCAGCGGCGTGTATCCATGGTCTACCCAATAGACAGCTGTAGGCAGGCTGTATATCCATCATAAAGAAGGTCGTTTTGAAAACCTGTGGCCCAATCATTATTGGCAATTCTATCTCTCCCAGAATTGATCTTTTAGAACCGTCAAAGGCTCTCACAACCAAGTTGCTTGGGCATAGTGCCAATCCATCATGTTCCAGCTTCACAAGGGCTTTCTTGGGTAGGACATTGAGTGATGACCCCGTGTCCACCAACACGTGAGAAAGAACTGCACCCTTACACTCCAAGGTAATGTGCAAAGCCTTGTTGTGATTGTGACCTTCCGTTGTCAGATCAACGTTGGTAAATCCTAGTCCATGACTAGCATTGACATTTCCAACCACATCCTCTAACTGATTGACAGTAATCTCCTCCGGCATATAAGCTGCGTGCAGGACTTTTAATAGTGCGTTCCGATGAGCCTCGGAGCACATTAGCAATGATAGTATGGAGATTTTGGAAGGTGTTTGGTGAAGCTGGTCTACCACCTTGTAATCACTTCTTTTGATTATCCGCATGAATTCATCAACCTCTTGATCAAAAGGAGTCTTCAAAGTTTCCTTAGCGACTGGTTCTTCTTGCACCACGTTCTTCCCTTTTGCCTTAGCAGCAGCTTCTGCTTCAACAATGGGTCTTGGTATTTGCGAGGCAAAGAGACGCCCGCTTCTAGTGAAGCCTCCGCCTCCCCCCACATTGTCTATCTGAGGTGAAGAAGTTGATGATTCTAAAGTGATTTTCTGCCCCTCGCAGTATAGATCTGAGCCATAATGCCAAGGGATGGCATTATTGCTTTTGTAAGGAACTGGCCCAGGCACTGTGATAGTGACCGGACTGATAGCAGCTGCAGAGGGGACCACAATGGTGTGTGGATCATAATATATGGTAACCGGAGCTCTGATAGGAGTAGCATTTTGTCGTGAGTTGCTGGAAGGAACATTTGCGGGATCATAGTATATCGTAACCGCTGAGACGCTTTCATTAACTGTTGCTGATGTTGTAGACGGAGTTGACTGGACGGATGTTGAAGTTGTAGTAGGAACTGATGGAGTAATGGGTGTTGCCGTTGAAGGAATTGTGACTGAACTTGTATCCGCTGAAGTGATTGATTGAGTAATTGTTGGAGTTGTAGCAGAATCTGTTGGAACAAGAGTTGCTGATGTTGTAGGAGTATCTGTGATTGTTGATGAAGGAATTGTTGGAGTTGTAGTCGCTGTTGTCGTAATCTGAAGAATGCCATCTCTAATGAGGCCATCTATGCCGTTTCTCAATCTCTCACATCCATTAACGGCAATGTTGCAATATCCACAGCCGACCTCGCATTCGGGGAACACTTGGCATTCTAACAGCTGAGCTTTGATTTCAACCAAGGGTGTTCGGATTTGTGCAACACTGTTGATTAATGTGGATGGTTTGCCCTCCTCAATAGCATTGATCCTAGGCCCGTTGTGACTAGGCATTGGATTTCTTGTAAGATTCGGAGGAGGTGCAAAATTGAGAGCTTTTGAGTCCACCAAATCCTGGACTTTCATCTGTAGGGCCCTGCATTTTTCAGTATTATGCCCCAGTGCGTTTGAGTGGAATGCACACCTGGCATTCGCATCATAGTTATTTGGAAAATTAAGAGGATCTGGAGGTGCCAACGTCCTTAACTCGACTAGGTTGAGCTTTAGGAGTTGTGGCTAGAGTGCAGCGTACGACATTGGGATTGGGTCAATTACCCTGTTTGCTTGTGACGGCCTCTGTTGGAAAGGACGCTGCTGTTGGTTGCTATTGTTGTTGTTGTAGGACCTTTGTTGTGGATAATGAGCTTGTTGTTGATACTGCAGTTGTTGTTGTTGAGGATATGATGATTGTTGTGGAATTGGAGCTGGGATGGTAACAGCTGCTATTGACCGGTGAGCATATTGAGGTCTGCCCCTGTTTGTATGAATGGAATTTGTTTCACTTGCCCTTCGGGGTCCCGCAAAAGGTTTTCTGGGATTGCTGGAGGAACTTGCACCACTGTCGGAGATTTTTCCCATCTTCAATAGGCTCTCAATCCTCTCACCAGCTATGACCACATCAGCAAAACTGGTAGAGGAGAAAGCAGCCAGTCTATCAATATAAGTCCCTTGCAATGTGTTCATGAACATGTCAGTCATTTCTCTTTCTGACATGGGTGGTTGGACAGCAGCAACAAGCTGTCTCCACCTTTGAGCATAATCCCGGAAGCTCTCTCTAGAAGACTGAGACATGCCCATTAAAGAGTTCTATTGGGAGCCATGTCCAGGTTGTACTGATATTGACGGATGAAAGCTTCGGCCAAATCCTTCCAACATCTTATGGTGGCTCTAGTCAGGTGCGAATACCATTCTCTCGAAGCTCCATTCAGACTATCCTCAAAGTAGAACAACCATAACTTTTCATCCATGGTATAAGCCTTGAGCCTTCCCAAGAAAGACTGCAGATGAGTGCGAGGACAGGAGGTACCATTGTACTTTTCAAAGCATGGGGGTTTGAATTTGTGGGGAATTCCCACCCCATCCACTAGTCACATATCCATCACATCGAAGCCCAAAGAATTCTGAGATTCCAAAGATCTTAGCTTTTCAGCAATCTCGTCTAATCTTCTGTCATATACCTCATCTCCAGCTCCTATGATAGTAAACTGTTCTTCCTGGGGATCCTCTTGCAGGATTCTGCCCCCATCAGCATTACCTTGACCATTCCTCGGGATGTTAACTTCCGGATTCAGATGAGGTCCATATTCTGGTGGGTCAATACGAGGTTGCCCCCGTTCATTGTTGCTAGTTCCCCCTGTTCCCAGATGAGGTTCCTCAGGAGTTTGTCTTTCCACTAGCTCTCTTAACCTTTCTTGACTCTGGGCCAAGCCAGTCATCACTGCCATAAACTGAGACATCTGATTTCTCATCTCCACTCTCTCATTGGCCATCTGATTTCTGACCTCAGTCAGATCCTGCTGTACTTGTTCCATTTGAATGCCGGGAAGGTTGTTACGAGTCGGGTACCGGTGCGTGCGGTTGACAGGGAACACTCGGCGACGAGCAATGTTTCCTGAGATCACAACAAAGTTAGAAACAATAATAATAACAAAACCTACAAAACAAAAACAAAGTTAGTATGCAATGCAGTATGCTTATTTGTTTTCCAAGGTATCCGGTTTGGTTCTTGGTTTTGACCTTTCCATACCTCGAGGAAGATGCTTGATGTTGTTGAGAGAAAGCCCAAATGAAAATATATTACAAATGATGAACAATACATAGTTTGTTTTACAATACATGCCCATGGAGGGTCAAAATACAACAAAAGGAAAAGTACATCAAATGGAAACAAACAAAAAGCAAAGGGTCAGACATCCAGTCCAAACTCATCCTCTTTGACCTCCTTCAGGAGTGCCTCAGTCACTGGACCAGCTGGGTGCTCTGTAATGGTCCTAATGAGGAGGTTCCTGGTAGCAATAGCAGTAGTCAACTTCTTATGCCTATCCTGGTCCTTTGATCTCTTCAATCCTTCTCTGAGCTTCAACTCTGTTATCTCTTTCTGTGCAGCCAACAGAGCTTCTTGCTACTTCTTCTCATTGGCCTCTAGCTGTTCAATCTTGGCTTGAGTATTCAGGTCTTCTTGTGTACGGGCTTCAGTGATCCTGACCCACCTAGCCTGACTCTCTTGCAGATAGTGCTCAACCCTAGCTTTCTGAACCTTGGCCTCTTTACAGGCATTCTTCAATATATGTTCCCCAGCCCTTGCTTTCCTTATGTAGTCTTCTGTCTTTTCAATTTTGGCAAGATGCTCAACCCTGAGCTTTTCCAATCTCTCAATGTCCAGACGACCATCACTTCTTTCCCAAAGAGTCTTCTTCAAGGCCTGAGATAGCTGTTCATTCCTCTCCTTCAACTTTTCAAATTCCTCCAGGCTAACTGTTGCTGCAGGCTGTACTGTGGATGGTCCAGGCATGTCTTCCAAGGTGAAAGGAATTCTGGTAATCTGAGCTCTAGTACGGGACCAATCTGAGTACTAAGCTGAAGCAACATTGTTACATCTTCCAAGAATAGCTACCCCTTTTGTCTGGATGTTGTCCCAAGCCCAGGATGCTTGTCTGACAACAGCTGAATTAGGTTGCACTTCACAATATAGGGTCTCAGCTAAATCCTGTCCTCTGGGAGGATGAACTAAGTTATAGCCCAGTTGTCTCTTGAACAGTAAAGGATTGTAGTTTATGCAACCCTTCACTCCTATTAGAGGCAAATTTGTATATTGCCCACAACTAGTGATAATGTCCTTGCCTTTGGTGCTCTGGGTGCACCATTTGATATCATCTGAAGTCAATGCAATAAACCTCTTGGCCCAATTCTTATGCTGATGTGGGTTCAAGAAAGCATCTGATTTAGGCAGGTGTCTGAGCAGCCAGGTGTAAAACAAAGGAGCACAACATCTTACCAACTTCCCCCTTTGTTTCTCATTCCTCTGATGGATGGAATAATAGAAATCTCCTAGCAATGTAGGCACTGGGTTCTTTAGAAGAAACAAATGGATGGCATTCTTGCTGACAAATTTATGCTCATCTGCAAACAGTATAGCCCCATATATGCTGAGGGCTAACAATGCACAGACTGCCCTCCACTCTCCCAATGAAGCCTTCAGGATGGCCTGAGAAATCAAGAACTCCAAATGCAAACCAGGAATCCCAACTTTGGTTGTCATACTTTGCTCAATAAGGGCAGGCTCCAAGTACAGTGCCCTTGCTATTTCTTCATTTCTGGGAGCAGTCATCTCTGGGTTGAAAGGGATTCCACCTCTGATAGGTACTCCAATCAATGAAGAAAACTCTTCCAGTAGAGGCCCTAACTGAAAGTCTGGGAAGGTGAAGCATCTCAGTGGTGAGTCATAAAACTGCAAGCATGTGTGGATCATGCTCCTCTGAGAAGGGTCAAGGTCCATAACCATGTCCAAGATACCTCCATAGTGTTCTCTAAACAGTGGAATATAGTCAGGTGTGATGAGTGACTGGACCTGCCTGATACCAGTCAAAACAGGCTCAAAAAAGTGGTAGGATATGTTGCTCTTCCTGGGAGTAGCCATGAGTGCTGCTGAAGAAGCTGAAGACAAATGCTGATGAAGATCACAAACTGATGCTGGAAGTAAACCTCTGACAAACTGATGTTGGTGAGGACTGAGATAGCTGAAGCAGATGACTGATAAAGATAACTGAAGTAGGGGCCTTATGCAGAAGAAGGGGTCAAAACTAAAACCAAGATACAATGAGGTGGATACCCTGAAAAGCAAATAAACAAATGTCAAATGATGCAATGATGGTATATGCAAATGATATGAAAGGGTTTGTAATCAAGCTGGATCTGATTATCTGTCCTGATATAAGGCCCATGTATGTTCAAAAGTCCAGATGAAGGCTCAGAAATCCAGAAACCAGGGTGGGGGACTCAAAATAAAGAGTCACATGTCCAGGGTTAATCAAAAGAACTGTCCAAAGTGAAGTATTTTTAAACAAAAAAAGTAACAGGGTATGATGTGGCCAAGGGTTCCTGCAAACCTGTAAACAGTCCAACCCCCTCACAGGTAGTGCTCTAGAATAAGGATCCTCAGACTTGGATCAGTTATGAGAAGTGTAAACACTTCTAACCCGGAGGTACAGTGTTTACAATAACCATAAAAGATCCTCTTCTAATTCACCTCAGTTTCTGAAGGTCAAAATAAAGGTCATCCAGACTTAGCAGGCTTCCCGGATAGCCCTAGCACTACAGGAAATCTGTAGCACAGAGTTCTCAAGAAGAAACCCACATCTGAACCGTGTTTCATATTCCCGCACCAGACCGAAATGGAATGGGAAAGAACATGAACCACTCTAGCCTAGGTGTCACTCAGGTCCCATGTATAGGACCTTAAACTCTCAATGGAACCCCACCCACCAAAGAAAACCAAATCCAGCAATGACAGTATGAAATATGCAAAAGAATGTAAAGAAAGCAATAAATAAAGTTGTACATAAAGCAGTAAATAAAGAAAAATAAACAAACACACATAGCACATAACACCCCAGTAAACACAAATCAAACAAGCGCTAGGAGGAAACCACAAAAAGAACCAGAAGCCCTGGTTGCAATATAAGGTTCCCTAACATATTCGCCAAGCTGTCGCTCCCACCAGATGACACGGGGCCAAGAGGGGTACAGACGCGAACGGTCGGCGAAAGAGAAGAATGAATAGAGTCGCCAGCTAGGCATTTTTATCCCGAAGGAAAGGTAATGCTGCATAGACCTAAGAAAAGATGGATAAGACGGTTGCGAACCAGAGAAACTGAGAAAGGGGGTTGGTTACAATCTGGGAAGGTATTAGCACCCATATTGTCCGTCGTACTCGACGGGATCCATGCTTGAAAGTTTGTGTTTAAAGGGGTAGTATCACTACTATTCTGTGTGTAAAAAGATGGAAAAGAATGCAAGTGTCAGTGCAAAAGAAAGTGTGAGGTGAAATAAGAGTGTCAGTGTAAGGAAAGAATATGAAGCTCAAGACTTTGAGGCTTAAAGAACAATGCTAGAAAAAAGGGGGAATATACAGAGAGACTTTTGTTCGATAACTGTTAAGTTATGCCTACGTATCCTCTCGTGTAATGAGGAAGTCAGAACACCGTAGTTCGACTCAAAGAGACTGAAAGATAAATTGACTGTGAACTGATTGCTTGTCTATGCTCAAGTGTATGACCTGTCTGGCTCAGGTGCAAACTGTCTTGCATTAGACGGAAGAAGCGAGTTCTTGTTTGTGAGTGAGTGTGATGAGAAAAGAATCCCGAAGGAGACGATTATTGTTTGTTTTTGTGTTTTCAGTTTTGTTATTGCTTTTTGGGTTTGTCATAAGAAAATGAGCTTAAGCCTAAACCAAGGGTTAGTAAACTCATCACATCCTCCCTCTGATTAGGGGTAATGAGAATACCTTAAGTATGAAGTAAACACCTCACACTTAATCACCATGATGCGGGATTAAGATCATTAACCTACTTGCCATTTATTTAGATGTTTTTGGAGTTTTTGTTTAGTGTTAAGTAATGAGTTTAAGCCATAATCAAGGATTTAATGGACTCATTACACCATCCTAATAGAAGGATAATAGATGAGAACATTTAAGCTGAGGAAGGCTCCTCAACTTAATCCATGATTAGGGATTAACCTCATGACAAAACAAAGCCTTTATTAAAAGGGATTTTAGTTAATGGTAAGATTAAGAAGTGAGTTTTATGGTTTGTAAGACAACTTGAGGGGGACTTGTCCATTAACACTAGGGTTAGTCCTTCTTAACCATTTAAGGAAGAATTAGAACCCTAATGCAAGGCCCAAGTTACAAGCTTGATGTCTTAGTGATTATTAGGTGAATTGATTAAAGGGTTTAAACACATTGAGGATTTAACACTTAGGATTAAAGTTATACACTCCATCCTAATAGAAGGATACAGGCATAACCCTAATCACAAAGCCTTAAAACCTTTAAGGTTTAGTCCTTGATTAAGAGATGAGAAGAGAAGACTCAAAGATGACACAAAGGAAAAACTAATGGGGGGACTAATCAAACCCTAATTGTGATCATGCTTGGGTGTTCCTAGGGTTTATGAAGCTTTCAAGAAGATCTCCAGAGAGCCACCAAGGAAGAAGCAAAGATGGAAGGAGAAGAAGCAGAAAGAAGCAAGACAACTTACTTCACTTAAGAAGATAAGTTGCTTGAAGAAAGAAAATGAGGAGGGAGCATGAATTAGCAAGCTCACTCTAATTCAAAAGCAAAATGCAGCAAAGAATGCATAAATGAGATGAGAAGAGATTATGAGAAGTGAAGGCAAATTCACTTCTCAAACCCTTACCACCTGAAAAGTTAGCAACAAGAAATGAAATGAAATGAAAATGAGAAAGATGAAATAATGCAAACTAAAACCAGAAGCATGATAAAGATGTAAATGATGTAAATGGATGTAATGAGATGAGGATGATCATACAAGTAATGAAGATGCAAATGAGACATGAAAGTAAGCATGAATGTTCATGAATGCATATGACATGAAATGAAAGCAAAAGCATGGAAATGGATGATGCAATGATCAAACATGAATCTAACATGTCCTAAGATGTCTTAGGAGTCATGTGGATGCACAAAATGTCATGGCAAGTTCATCTATGCAAGCATATGAAGAATGAATGCAAATGAAAGCAAAGATTAGGGTTCATGTACAAGATGCAAATGCAAAAATTCAAAATCAGAAGCAAGACATGAGATAAAAAATTGAAAATGGGATCAAAGGTACCCTAAACCCATACAAGTTCACTGCCCAAAGGGGAAGGTCAGAAGCTAAACCCTAAAAGACTTATGATTATTCTAAGTTTGCTAGGGTTAAAAGGGTGATCCTAAAGGGAAAATGCCAAACAAATTGAAAATGCAAGATAAAAATGAGACAAAAATGTTTTTAGAAGCTTGAAAGTATACAGAACACAATGCAAAAAGAACCATTCACAAACTCAACTTGGATCAAAAGTTATGAATTTTTGAAGTTAGGGTTAAAAATATTCAAATTCAAGAACCCTAATTCAAATGAAAATTGTCAAAGTATGATCAAAACCAAAACTAAATTTGTCTTGTGGGTTTGTAAATGTTTGTAAATGTTTTAAAATGCTCTCTGAATTATTTTGTAATTTTTAAATACCTAAATGTATTTTTAATTAATTAATTCTCATTAACTAATTAAAAATAAACATTTAAATGATTTAAAAATAATTTTTAATGCAAAAAATGAAAATAAAATTATTTTTGGGTTCTGAAAATTAATAAAAGCTTGAATAAAAATTTTCAGAATTTTTTTACTAATTTTGCTATTTTTAAAAAAATATACAAATTAAATGGAGAGAAAATGAAATAAAATTAATAAAATAGGAGGTATGCGCAGTGGAGGGCTGAGATTCAATCTGAGCTGGGGGAAGTTGACTTGCCGCGTCATCCTAAGGCCCACATTCAAACTGAGTTAATCCTATTTAATTAATCTAATAATCCTAATTAATAACTAATGGTGCAATCTGAACCACACAACACACGTGGGAAAGGAGGATCCAACGACCCATATTCAAATTATGCCCTAACCCTAATTAATTAGGTTAATCACTTTCAGGTGACCGAAAATGACCTCCAGGCATCTTCTCCGGCCACACCTCCCCTGAGATTTTTCTAAAACGCTCCCTAGGCCATTTCAGGAGCTCTAAAGCTCCAGATTGCTTCCCTTCACCTCCCTAAGCTCATCCCTAACCTCAAACCTCATTTATTTCCAACCAAAAACATGAATCGAAGCTAAGAACAAAAACTGTAGAAATTTCAGAAAGACCATACATCCTCAATTCTCAATCATTTTCAATAATTCAAAGTTCATCATGCTCAGGGGATCACACTTAACCATTTAAGAACTTAAAATGAAGGTTCTGGAAAAATGTTTTCACATGGCTACCTGAGATGAAGCTTTCAACTCTAGAGCTTTCAGGCTGCTTCTTTGCTTCAAAACCCCTCCAATGATCTTCCTGAAGAAGCTTTGATGCTTGGTTGGAGTTTTTTGTGGCTAGTTTGTTAGTTTGATGAAGTTCAGTTCAAAGGGGGGAGGAAATCGTGTTTTTGATTTGGAGTGTTTCAGGTTGTTTCAAGGGGTGGGAAATGATCAGTGGATCATGGTGAGTTGTTATATGGAATTTGTTTGAAGGTTTGTGGCTTGTGGGATCAGTTTCGAAGGAAAATGCAAAGTGGGGAGTTTTGGTGAATGCTGAGTTGTGTGTGGATTCAGGTTCCAAGCTTATGTGAAATGGCTTGCCTTTGGTACACATATCAATCCTTGATAGGTCAGAGAGTTGTTGGTGGCCTATGCTGATTGGTATGGTTCAATATGCCAAAAGTCAACTTTTGTGTAAGTGAAGGTATGGGATGGTTCAGGCATGGTACAAGGGTATGGCTCGAGTCAGCTAGCTTCAAGGAGGTCCATGGAAGTCATATTTTGTAGCTGGCACAAGTAGCTGAGTAGATTTGATTCATTTTGCAATTTTGGGGAAGTTTGGCCCTTTTTGAATTACTTGAAGTTCAAGGCATGGAATGCAATGTTTCAAAGCACAAATCTGATCTTTAGAGGTCATATGAGGATGTTGTGAAGCATTTGTGCATATTTGAAGCCTTTAGAATGCCTTATTATGCCATTTTGCAAAATGCCTCTTTGGTGCAAAAGTGAATTTTATGTGATTTTTCCCAACTTTGCAAGGCCATAACTTGAGTTCTATAATGAATTAGATCAAGTTCTTGTACTTTTTGAAACATGAATGGTCCAATCTACAACTTTCATGACCAAGAATTTTTCATTTGAAGCATTTTTGAATCAAAAAGAGGAGGTTGAAAAACTTTCCCAAAATGGCAAGTTTGCATTACAAGTCACTTTCCCAAAATGGCAACTTTGCAAATGGCTTGAAGTTCTTCAATTTTGTGAACTTCTAACTTCTTCTAAGATCAAATAAAGATCATATACACCCAAAATGATGGAGAAGACCCTTTGGTTGGGTGATTGGGAGCCTCAGATGCCCTGATTTTACACTGACTTGTTCAAGAAGTCATCTATTGGTCAGATGCCTTCCCCCTTGAATTCCTTCATGAAAATTGGTATACATGATCCTCATATCATATAGAGACCAATAGAAACAAGAATGACCAAAAAATTTGTAGTTATGGTCTCTGAAACCAAAACCCTAATTTTAGGTCACTTGTGCAGTTAAGCTTGGCTCTGCTTCCATGCCTTCCTCAGTTCTTGTGATTTTCTGACTTTCTTGATCTTGGGAGGATATAATATGATAATTGAACATACATGTATCCTCTTGAGATGATTAGAGACACATGGAGTAACTCAGATGGCTCATGGATTGCTCAGATCACAAACCCTAGATGCAGATGACTTTGAACCAATGCAGTGAAACAAAAAAAGCAATATGAGATGATATGATTGAACTTATGCAAATGAAAAGAATTACAAGCCATGGTGAAATGAGTGAGGTCAAATTTGGGGTGTTTACAAAAATGTTTTATGTATATGTTATATGTTGAGATATAAAATTATATGCAATGTTATTATGATAATGTTTCTCACCCTTATGTTGTTTTTATGATGCTCTATGAGGCATTGCAGAGTAGGTTGCTGGATGGCATATTTTTGTGAAGCCCGTCTTCATCTTTTGGTCGGTCGGCTCTGATATGTAGTATCGGGTAGTTAGGTTGGCTTAGTGCCATTTTTGTGATGCATTTTGTTTATGTATCTGTTGGATGGATGTTTTGTATAAACATGATTATTGTTGTTGGCATCAAACTTGTTGATATATATATATATATATATATATATATATATATATATATATATATATATATATATATATATATATATATATGAATGGAAATATATATGTTTGATGTTGTTGATTTAGTTTCCGTTGTGTAATTATATTCTTTGGAGATATGGGTGTAAGGATTAAATTCCCTATGTTGAAAACTACCTCATCGTTGCATATCTTTAAATGAGCATGTGTTGTATGTTTTTAATTTCAAGCATAATATGACATGCCTATTTTATACCATGTTCAATTATACTCTGATGAAATTTTTTAATATGTGCCTAAATGATTTAATTGATTATTTGGGGTATAGAAAGGTGGTGTTACATTAAGTGGTATCAGAGCCAGTGTTCGAGTCAGTTGTGTCTGTCTTGATGTTGTTGTGATTGAACTTTTGTTTAATCTTGTTGTTGTCTTTGGGAATAATCAGAATATGGCTGGTAGAAACGACAATGATATGGTTGCTTCTTTGGAAGCAATGGCTAGGGCGGTGCAGGGAGCGCCGAATGTGAATGAGAATGAGAGTTCAGGAAGAATCAACCGCCGGTCTTCAAGGGAAGATTTAATCCTGATGGTGCTCAAAATTGGTTGAAGGAGATTGAAAGAATCTTCAGAGTCATGGACTGTGCTGAAGAGAGCAAGGTGAGACTTGGTTCTCACATGCTGAAGGAAGAAGTCGATGATTGGTGGGTCGATAGAAGTCAAACTCTTGAGGAGGATGATGAAGAGATAACTTGGGAAGTTTTTCGTACTGAGTTCTTAGGGAAGTACTACCTTGAGAGTGTGAAGGGAAAGAAGGAGATGGAATTCCTTGAGCTGAAGCAAGGTAGTATGTCAGTGGTTGACTATACTGCTAAGTTTGTGGAATTGGTTCAGTTTCATCCTCATAATGTTGCTGCTACTGCTGAGTTTTCTAAGTGCATCAAGTATGAGAATGGTTTGCGTCTTGAGATTAAGCAAGCTGTGGGATATCAGAGGATTAGAAGGTTTTCAGATTTGACTGAATGTTGTAGAATCTTTGAAGAGGATAGCAAAGCTCGTTCTACACATTACAAGAGTGTGAATGAGAGGAAAAGGAAGCAACAAGCTAGAAGTGGACCGTATGTGACACCTGCTGATAAGGGAAAACATAGGAGAAACTTTGATAGGAGAGCTGGTGGAGGGAGTTCTGGTCCCGTTAAGTGTTACAAGTGTGGCGATCTAGGCCACAAGTCTTTTGAGTGTGGGAAGAATATTGTGAAATGTTCAAACTGTGGAGGTCTTGGACATGCTACTACCAAGTGTAGGAGGAATGTTGTGAAGTGCTTCAATTGTGGGGAAGTTGGTCACATTAGTACTAAGTGTACTAAGCCGAAGCAAGCTCAGGCGGGCGGAAATAAGCAATTGAATGACTTGTTGGACAAGAGATTTGTTAGGCCGAGTGTTTCTACTTGGGGTGCACCGGTATTGTTAGTAAAGAAGAAGGACGGAAGCATGCAGTTATGTATTGATTATTGACAGTTGAATAAGGTGACAATTAAGAACACGTATCCGCTTCCGAGGTGTCGCTCCCCCGAAAAGACACCGGGTCAGATAGGGTACAAATGCGAATGGTCGGCGAAAGGAAGAGAATGAAGGTGAACTGAATAGAGTCACCAGCTAGGAATTTTTATCCCGAAGGAAAGGTAATGCTGCATAAACCTAGAAAGATATGGATAAGACGGTCGCGAACCAGAGAAACTGAGAAAGGGGGTTGGTTACAACCTGGGAAGGTATTAGCACCCAGATTGTCCTTCGTACTCGACGGGATCCACGCTTAAAAGATTGTGTTTAAAGGGGTAGGTGTATGTTCTATCTGTGTGCAAAAGCTAAGAAAAAGAATGTACAAGTGTCAGTGCAAAAGGGAAAGTGAAATGCTCAGGGACTGAGGCTTAAAAGAATGCTGAAAGAGGGGGAAGACACAGAGACTTTTGTTCGATAACAGTTAAGTTATGCCTACGTATCCTCTCGTGTAATGAGGAAGTCAGAACACCGTAGTTCGACTCAAAGAGACTGGATTATTTGACTGTGAACTACTTGGTTGTCTATGCTCAAGTGTATGACTCGTCTGGCTCGAGTGCTAACTGTCTTGCATTAGACAGAAGAAGCAAGTTCCCGTTTATGAATGAGTGTGATGAGAAAAGAATCCCGAAGGAGACGATTATTGTTTGTTTTTGTGTTTTCAGTTTTGTTATTGTTTTTGGTGTTTTGCATAAGTTAATGAGCTTAAGCCTAAATCAAGTGCTCGTAATCTCATTATATCCTCCCTGATTAGGGATAATGAGAATACTTAAGTATGAGATAGGCATCTCAACTTAATTGCCATGGTGATGTAGGATTAAGATCATTATCCTACTTATGATTAATTAGATGTTTTTTTTGGGTTTTTGTTTAGTGTTAAGTGATGAGTTTAATCTCTAATCACAAATTAGTGGACTCATTACACCATCATAATAGAAGGATAATAGATGAGAACACTTAAGCTGAGGAAGATACCTCAACTTAATCCATGGTTAGGGATTAAATTCATTATATAACAAAGCCTTTATTAAGTGGATTTTAATTAAGGGATGAGATTAAGAAATGAGTTTTATAGTTTGCAAGACAACTTGAGGGGGACTTGTCCATTAAACACTAGGGTTAGTCTTTTTTAACCATAAAGGAAGAATTAGAACCCTAATGTAAGGCCCAAGTTACAAGATAAAGTCTTAGTGATTATTAAGATGATTTGATTAAGAGGTTTAAACAAATTAAAGGTTTAAAACTTAGGATTAAAGTTATACACTCCATCCTAATAGAAGGATACAGGTATAACCCTAATTCCAAAGTCCTAAAACTTTAAGAGTTTAGTCTCTGATTATTGAGATGAGAAGAGAGACTCAAGGAGACTCAAAGGTAAAAGCTAATGGGGACTAATCATAACCCTAATTATTATCATTCTTGGATGTTCCTATGGTTTGTAAGGCTTGATAAAGATCTTCAAGGAAGCCACCAATGGAAGAAGCAGATGAAAGGAAGATGAAGCAGAAGAATAAGTTACTTACTTCATTGAAGAAGATAAGTAACTTAAAGAAAGAAAGTGAGAAATATGAAACACAAGTGAACAAGTTCACTTAAGAGACAAGTAAAATGCATATGAAATAGATGAAAAGAAGTTATAAGTGAAGGCAAATCCACTTCTCAAAGTAACTTACAACCTGAAAATGTTAGCATGAATGCATAAAGTATAAAGCATAAGGAAATGAAATGAAATGAGATGATATGAGATGAAATGACCAAATTCAGAAGTGTTTATGCAATCTTAATGTCATGTGAGATGATGCAAAGGCATACAAAATGAATATGTATGATCATACAAAGATGAGATGCAAATGGAAGCATGCTTTGAAGTTTGAAAACTCATGAAAGTTAATGAAATGAAATGAATGCAAATCATGGAAAATGAATGAATAAATGATCAAGCATGGTTCTAACATGTCCTAAGATGTCTAAGGTAACATATTAATGCATGAAATGTCATGGCAAGTTCATGTAAGGATGCATATGCAAGGTGAATGCAAATGAACACATAAAATTAGGGTTATATGGAAGTATGAGATGCACATGAACAAAACAGAAGCATATGACATGATAAAAATTTGAAATCAAACTCAAATAAACCCTAATCCTATATTTGGTCACACCCCAAAGGAGAAGGTCAGAAGCCTAGCCTATCAAAAGTTATGATTTTCCTAAGTTTTCTAGGGTTTTTGGGTGGTTCAAAGGGAAAAATTCAAATCAATTTGAAAATGAAAGATAAATTTATGAGATAAATGACCTATAAACTACATGCAATATGCAACACAATTCAAAAAGAATCAACTTCAAACTCTTCTTGGTTAGGAAGAAATGATTTTTTAAAGTTAGGGTTCAAAAAATGAAATTTAATGACCCTTAATTCAAAGAAAATTTACAAACTATGATCAAACCTAAAAATAAATTTGTGTGAAGAGTTTGAAAATGTTTCTAAATACATTGGAATGATTCATGATTTTTTTGGTGATTTTTAGAAACCTAAATGTATTTTTAATTAATTAAAAGACTTTAATTAATTAAAAATAACATTTAAATATTTTTAAAATACTTTTTATATGCAAAAAATAAAATAAAAATCATTTTTGGAATGAGATAAATAATTAAAACCAAAATGTAAAAGGAAATATTTTTTGAAGTTTTTTAACTATTTTAAATAATTTCGTGAAATAAAATGCAAAGAAAAATAAAATAAAAACAAAAGTATGCAAGATGAAAGGTTGTGATTGGAAGTTGAGGGATCCAGTGGTCAGGAAGCAAAGTTCGCGTGACTTGTGGTATGGAGATCTGATGGCTAGGGTTCAAAATCCTATTTGGCGCGTGATCTAATGGTCCCTATTTAAACCTGAACTAATTAAATGATTTATATTAATTAATTAGATTAGGGTTTAAGTGAAACGATCAGGGCCGTGTGTGTCTTAATTAAAACAGATCCAAGGGTGGAGATTAAATCTGGGGAAATAAATATGGATTAACCCTAATTAAGCTCAGGTGGCCGGAGAAGACTTCCGGTCATCTTCTCCGGCCAGACTCTCTCCCTGAATCTCTCAAAACCTCACAAAAACTCACCCCAAGCTCCAGAAATGATCCTTAACCAACAACAAACTCAAATCCAGCAACAAAAACAATTAATCATGCATCAAATGACTGAATCGAATCAAACAAGTTTCTAGGTCAAAATTTCAAATCATCAATACATACTCAGTTCTTGCTCATTTTCAAAACTAAACACATCCCCATGATTAGGGTAACACAAAGAATCATATTTTAACAAGAAAACAAACTTCTAGAAAAAAGTTCTTAATGACTACCTGAGATGATGAACTGTAAATATGGACTTTCAGAGCTTTCCCTTTGTGCAATCCACCTCCTTTGGTCCCCATGAGTCTATTGTGATGCTTGGAATGAGTTTATTTGGCCTCTATTGTGAGTTTCAGTTCTGAGGTTGCAGAAATCGTGTTTGAGTTTGGGGATGTTTCAGGCTATGGTGATGGGTGGGAAATGATCCTGGGGTGATGCTGACTTGATTGGTGGAAGAGTTTGTGATTTTTATTTGCTGTGTTATGAAATTCGATGAAGGGAAGGTTTCTTGAGGTTTTTGTGATTCTGAGTGTGTCTGTGGATTCAGGCCTCAATGTTGTGTGTTATCAGTTGCTTATTGTCCACATAAACAATGTTGATTGGCCAGAGAGTTGTTGTGGCACAGGCTGATTGGTATAGGAGCTTTTTCAAAAAGTCAAGATTTTGTACTTTGAGGTATGGGCATGGTGCATGTCTGATTTCTTGGGGTGTCTGGCCTCAGCTGACTTTGTGGAGAGCCATGGAATTGGTTTTGATGTGCTGGATGGCTTGGATGAAGAGTTATCACATGTTTTGCAAAATTCCCTCTTTGAAGTTTCTTGGATCATAAGTCATGGAAACCTTAAGTTCAATGCACAATTCTGATCCTTTGAGGTTTGTTTGACATATTGTGAAGTGTTTGTGCATATTTGAAGTCATTAGAATGCTTGAATATGCCAATTTGCAAAATCCCTCTTTGACATGAAACTTGAAATTTTAGGATTTTTGCCAACTTTGAAAGGCCATATCTTGAGTTCTAGGATGAATCAAGACATGTTCTTGTACTTTTTGAAAATGGAAAGACCTAATCTACAACTTTCATGACCAAGAATTTTTCATTTGAAGCATTTTTTATTGAGAAAGAGGAGGTTGAAAAACTTTCCCAAAATGGAAAGTTTCCATTACAAGTCATTTCCATTTTTGGCAAGTTTGCAAATGGCTCAAAATTCTTCAATATTGTGAATTTACAACCATTTCTAAGATCAAATAAAGATCATAGAACTTCAATTTGACGAAAATACCTCTTTGGTTCCATTGTTGGGGGCCTCAGATGCCCTGATTTTGACTTAACTTGCTCAAGAAGTTACCCAGTGAACAAATGACTTCCACAATGAATTTCTTCATCAAACTTGGTACATATGATCCTTATAACATCTTAAGAACAATAGAAACAATAATGGACCAAAAATTTGGAGTTAAGGCCTCTGAAACCAAAACCCTAATTTTGGTCATATGTGTAGTGAAAACCCTAGCTCTGCTTCCATGCCTTGGTCAGTTCTTGTGATTTCTTGACTTCCATGAACCTTGAGGAGTATAATATGATGATAGAGAACACATGGACCCTCTTGGAAAGCTTTGAGGCCTTTGGGATGGCTCAGATAGAATCTTGGATTGCTCAGATCACAAACCCTAGATGCAGATGAACTTGAACTATGCAAATGAACCAAATATGCAATATGAGGTGGTATTCTTATGCTTATGCAAGAATGAAAGATCACAAGCCATGGTGTGATATGAGTGAGGGCAAATTTGGGGTGTTTACACGAGGATCGATGATTTGATGGACCAATTGGTTGGTGCGCGTGTTTTTAGTAAGATTGATTTGAGATCAGGATATCACCAGATTCGTGTGAAAGTGGAGGATATTCAAAAGACGGCTTTTAGGAGACTGTATGGTCATTACGAGTATTCTGTGATGCCATTCAGGGTTTCTAATGCGCCAGGTGTGTTTATGGAATACATGAACCGTATTTTCCATGGACAGTTGGATCGTTTTGTGGTTGTGTTCATCGACGACATTTTGATTTATTCTAAGTCTCAAGAGGATCATGAAGAGCATTTTAGGATTGTGTTACAGATTTTGAAAGAGAAGCAATTGTATGATAAGTTGTCAAAGTGCGAGTTTTGGTTGTCGAAGGTAAGTTTTCTTGGGCATGTGATTTCCGATGGTGGTATTAGTGTGGATCCATCCAAGATTGATGCGGTAATGCAATGGGAAGTTCCTAGATTGGTTATGGAGATTCAAAGCTTTTTAGGCTTGGTGGGTTATTATCGGAGGTTTATTGAAGGATTTTCAAAGTTGGCACTTCCGTTAACACAGTTAACTTGTAAAGGAAAGGCTTTCATTTGGGATATTCATTGCGAATAAAGTTTTATGGAACTTAAGAGAAGGTTAACAACGGCTCTGATCTTGATTTTGTCGAATCCGACGGAACCATTTGTGTTGTTTTGTGATGCTTCATTGTTTGGGTTAGGTGGTATTTTGATGCAAGATGGAAAAGTCGTAGCTTATTGTCACACCCCAAAATTTTCACCCCTAATTTCTCACGTCATACGTTCATTGCATTTGAACAGAGATTCTTGGATTTGTTTTTCTGTTACTCTCAAAAAATTTTATTTTTTATTTTTTATTTTTTTTAAGTTATCCATGAATTCATTTTTAATTTTCCTTTCACTTCCGAACTTTTTTTTAAATTTAATTCTAACCTTTTAATTCGTTTTTGGTTTTAATTTTAATTTTCTACCTCTACTTCTTTTTTTATTATTATTATTATTATTTTTTTATATATTCTTTTTTTTATGTATATAGAGAAAAATTAAAAGAAAAGTATCTCAATTTCTATTTCTAGATTTGTGAATCATTTTTCTAATTTCCAATCCACTCCAAATCTAATTTCCATCCTTTTTCAAGTTCTCACTATCTAAATTGATTTTTTTCTTAAAAAAATTTAATCTCATTTTCCACTTCTTCTTTTTATATATTCATTTTTAAAAATTATTTATAGTTTGTTATAACCTCCAATTTCAATTTAAGTTTCAATTAGATTCAATTAAGGTTTCCACTTTTTCTTTTTTAATTCATTCATCCAAATCCCAAAATTCAGCCATATTCACAAGATTTTCAACTTTTGGTATTCAGATTATCAGTCAAGTATTTTATTGGTCATTTTGGATCAAAGCAACTTGCTGCTTATTCTTGGTTTTCACTGTTCTTGCTAGATTGATCAATAGTGTTCTGTTAGGAATGGCAAGGGCATTTGCAACGCCATGTGGGAAAGCGTTGGTACAAGTGATCATGGCCAAATGGGAGCGTATCTTCAAAGATCATGGATAGTTTTATCATTAACTACATTCATTATTCTTCCAATATTCATCTTTACAACTCTTGTTTTGATTCTCTTAGGCCAAGATGAAGCCATTTCACAAATATCAGGAACCTTTAGTTATTGGACAGTTCCTATTCTATTGCCTCATTCACTTGCCAAACATGCCTTGAATCACAAAGCAAAGCATGCCAATACAAAGTGTTGTCTAGTCCTAAAACTAAGTCCCTATGTTATTACAAGATCAAAATCCTAAGATTTTACAGGTTTACACCCATGGAATAATAACAATAAGAACGGCACGTCTTCCACCAGTGCTCCATCGTTTTTTTTCCCCTTCCAAGTGTGTCCGATCAACAATACTCCATCACCTTTGTCCTTGTAGTGGGGCCATTGCGTACATGAAATCAGCAAAGGAAAAGATTAGTGTTTACCACATCTCAATTCAAGGAAAATTCATTCAAACTTTTTTTATCAAAACATATCCAACACATGTTACTATGTTATCATAATGTTCATCCATTTAGAAGGTTCAATACATAGTTCACACTTAGCCATATTGCATTGTACCATTAAAGAAAAAATGATGCCAAGTCAATACAACAACAAAAATAACATTCACACACCATGTTGCAAAATTTCATATTAAGCAAGGTACAACCAGATAGAAATAACAGCAAGGCATTGGTTGGTTTTGTGAGAAGTTAGTAAAAAGGAGAAAGTTTCAGACCTGTTGAAATCTTGGCGGGACCCGCAGGAGGCCATTTCGGTATAACCTGTAAGTTGTTTGGTGCAGTCCAAACCAAGATCTACCATTCAATTTACTCCAAAGTGTGATACAATCCCCTGTACCTAAAGCCTGCAACTCAACTCCTTTGCCAAAGCGTGAAAAAAAACTTTTCTCTCCATAACATGACCTGTAGTTTGAGGTGGACACAACATTAGCATCAAGACAAAAAGAACTCTGCTCCATAAGCCACAACTTTAGCAAAAACTCAGCAACACAAAACCAGCAGTCATCTGTACACAACATTAAGCAATGTCAAAACTTTAACAGCAGGAAATTTACTTTTCCCCAAATCACAAGTTTCGCAATAAACAACAAACAGGAAAGCAAGTCAGCAGGTTTTTTTTCCCCAAGAAGTGTACAAGGCTAAGAAGTGTAACAGACCTGCTATAGCAGAAAGGGACTGCTGCAACAGGGCACATCAGCTTTTGTTTTTTCTCCCTCCTCCACCAATCCTCAGTAACATTAAAACGGGAACTGCAACCTTTAACCTCAGCCTGTACCTCCAATCCCCACACCGAAACATGTAAAGGCCAATCTAGACCTGCATTGAAAAGGATCTCTCATCAGTACAAGACAAGGGCCTGATGTCTTAAAACTTATCCTCAAGTTTTCAACTCAAAAAACAACAGACAGAAACCCTAAACTCTACGATTATAAAAGAAAGGATTTTCGCAGCATAAAGGGAGAGCATCAACAACCCTAAACGAAAAAAAGACAGCAACAACAAAAGCTTCGAAAAGTTATAACAACTTTTTTTCTCAAAATCAAAGGAGACTTTTTTGAACCGAAGTTCATCGGCGTACAACAACAACGACTTACCTTTTTGTAAAGCCGAGGCTCGCTAAGCTAAACCGAAACCGCCCAGAAATCCTTCGACCACTCGAATCCGCCTTCGCCACCCTCACACCATAACCACCACCTTGCCTTTTTCTCGGAATCGCGTCCTGACCTCAAGCCATCACCGCACTCCTCCACCATTCGCGAGCCATAAACCAACCACCGCGTGAATCGATAACCAAAACCAGATCATCAACAACCCCGAACCTGCGACGCCGGCGCCACCTATCCCTCACCGCGAATCTGTCTTCACTCAAAAAACACCGCGCAAACTAGGCGTTGCGAGTTGAGAGAGAGGCCATCGCAAGACAGATAAGGGTACAAAGACGAACGGTAATAACCTCTGTTTCTTCATTGTTTTTTCTTTAGGATTAGACGAATAATGTAGGTTTAATTTGAAGGTTGACGTTGTTTCCTCTTTGGATGTTTGTTTCTTTGGTTTGCCATGATCTTGTGTTGATTTTGTTCTTCATGATATTAGGGTTTCCGGACTTGAGAAGTTTGATTTGTTTATGCGTGAATTTCCTCTTGTTCATACGCGCTTTTTTTTCCTTTATTTGTGGCTGCTGTTACATTTAGGGTTTTCAACCCATGTCATTTGATAGGTTTGACCGAACTGGGTTATTGCTTGACCCGCCCGGATTATAATTCGGGCCCATTTGGGCCGTCAGTTTGTCTGCCCCTCATTGTTGGGCTTCCACCAAACAACCCCCCCTTTTTTATCTTACTAAATTTTGTTTCTTTGTTTATTTATATATTGGGTTATGTTCTTTTAAAATTTCTTTCCAAGTTTTCTTTTAAAAGAAAAAGAGAAAACAAATTTAAAAATATATATATAATTCATGTTGATTATTTATGTAAAAAAATTTATTTAGTTAATTAATTTAATTAATTTTTTGGTAAACAGTTATGCTTAGATTGGTATGTTTAATTTTTGGTGTGTGTTATATTTTTAAGGTATATGCTCATTTTATTTTCTGGCTCATCATCTAGTTGCATGATGATGATGTATTATTCGTACAACGTGAGTCTCGTTCTTTATTTTCGAACATAAATCGTTAAGCAAGACGTGAAGATAATACTTCAAATAATAATCAAAACATTTCAAAACTTTATTTAGTGTCGGTCCAACGCCGAGTAGAACATTTCATTTTCGCCTACATTTTTGCGCACACGTAAGCTGATCATTATGCGATCGCCGTCTGCACGACTTATTGCGTATCTTAATTAAATTAACAAGGAACAAAACTCCGGAGTCTAGCACTCCGCACGTTCTAGAACGAACTACAACTGGGCTAGCCCCACGCGTACTGTTTCGTTCACTCCTTCGTTATTAATCGCATCAATTCTAAAACGTCTAAAAAACAAATTATTCAATTTATTTAATTAATTTTAATACGGAATAAGAACTCCGGAGTCTAGCATTCCGCGCGTTCTAAAATGGACTGCAGTTGGGCTAGCCCCACGCAACGTGGTCCATTCGCCTTCCGATTTCAAAATAAAAATTGCATAAATTAACATACGAAAACAGAACTCCGGAGTCCAGCATTCTGCACGTTCTGGATTGGACCGCTACTGTGCTAGCCCCACGCGATGTGTTCAATCACCATTCGTATATCAAAATATTCAAATCATTTTATTAAATTAAATTACGAAAAAACGAACTCCGGAGTCTAGCACTCCGTACGTTCTAAAATGGATTGCAGCTGGGCTAGCCCCACGCAACGTGGTCCATTCGCATCTTTCATATCTTAAAACAATTCAAACTTACCAACCAATTTAAATTATTTTCATAATTAATTAGCAAAAGACAGAACTCCAGAGTCTAGCACTCCGCACGTTTTGGAATGCAATCACTCTTGGGCTAGCCCCAGGCGACGTGGTTCATTCGCCCTTTCGTTTAAAACACCTTAACAAAAGTCAAACACTTTTCTCTAAACGAACATTGTTCAAATCATTCTATCTCTCGAACAAGCTAGCGCTTCAGCCTCCACCGCGAGTATAAGCCAACGCTTAGCAGTAGAATGCGTTTTAAACAACCGTTCAATAAAAACCACAAATAGTAGTAGCACGAACTACGAAGCTTTGACTTTCCCATTGCACAAGGGAATACGTAGGCACGGGGATTTTAATCCTTTGCGAGCACCACAATAAAAAAAAATCAATCTTTTTCTGTCACAATAATAAAAAACTTTAATCATTTCTCCGTCTTAATATTAATTTAAAACTTTTCTTTAAGAACAAACATATTAACAATCATTAAGAATACAAATACTTAAGATCAAACACTTAATCACATATTTAGCTAAGAGGTTCCCATTGAGTACAACGGACGTGAGGGGTGCTAATACCTTCCCCTTGCGTAACCGACTCCTGAACTTAGAATTTGGTTTCGTAAACCTTTTCTTATCCTTTTTTTAGGTTGTATATATATCTCCCTTTTCTCTCGTAGAATAAATAGAATTAGGTGGCGACTCTGTTGTTTTGTTTTAGGATCGTATTTTTCGAGGTACGATAGTTGGCGACTCTGCTGAGGATAACAACATGTTGGAGAGAGTCGAGCCTAACTTAGCTTTATGTGTTTATTTGTTTGATCTTGTATTCTCTTGTCTTCTCTATGTTTATTATTTATGTTTGTTTATCTGTTATTTTACCGCTTTACTTTATTTCTCATTGTCGCTCCCAAAAGATGAGGCTGGCTCAAATAAGGTACAAACGCGAACGGTCGGCGAAAGGATGAAATGAAAAGAGTCGCCAGCTAGGCATTTTTATCCCGAAGGAAAGGTAATGCTGCATAGACCTAGAAAGATATGGATAAGACGGTTGCGAACCAGAGAGACTGAGAAAGGGGGTTGGTTACAACCTGGGAAGGTATTAGCACCCAGATTGTCCGTCGTACTCGACGGGATCCACGCTTAAAAGATTTGTGTTTTAAAGGGGTAGTGTCAGTGCAATTTTGTGTGCAAAAGAAGCTGGAAAGAATGCAAGTGTCAGTGTAAAAGAAATGTGAAGTGTATAAATGTACAGTGTCAGTGTAGGAATAAGATGCTCAAGATCATGAGGCTTAAAGAATAATGCTGGAAGGAGGGGGAATATACAGAGACTTTTGTTCGATAACTGTTAAGTTATGCCTACGTATCCTCTCGTGCAATGAGGAAGTCAGAACACCGTAGTTCGACCCAAAGAGACTGAAAGATGAATTGACTTGTGAACTGCTTGCTTGCCTATGCTCAAGTGTATGACCTGTCTGGCTCAGGCGCTAACTGTCTTGCATTAGACGGAAGAAGCAAGTTCTCGTTTATGAGTGAATGAGATGAGAAAAGAATCCCGGAGGAAACGATTATTGCTTGTTTTTGTGTTTTTAGTCTTTTATTGCTTTTGAAAGTTTGTCATAAGTTAATGAGCTTAAGCCTAAACCAATGGGTTAGTAAACTCATTACATCTTCCCTCTGATTTGGGGTAATGAGAATACCTTAAGTGTGAAGTCAGCATCTCACACTTAATCGCCTTTGATGTAGGATTAAGATCATTAACCTACTTGTGATTATTTAGATGTTTTTGGTGTTTTTGTTTAGTGTTAAGTAATGAGATTAAGCCATAATCAAGGATTAAACAGACTCATTACACCATCCTAATATAAGGATAATAGATGAGAGTGTTTAAGCCGAGGAAAGCTCCTCAACTTAATCCATGATTAGGGATTAACCTCATGACAAAACAGAGCCTTTATTAAGTGGATTTTAAATAATGATGAGATGATGAAGTGAGTTTTAGGGTTTGTAAGACAACTTGAGGGGGACTTGTCCATTAACACTAGGGTTAGTCCTTCTTAACTAATTAAGGAAGAATTAGAACCCTAATGCAAGGCCCAAGTTACAAGCTTGATGTCTTAATGATTATTAAATGGATTGATTAAAGGATTTAAACACATTAAGGGTTTAACACTTAGGATTAAAGTTATACACTCCATCCTAATAGAAGGATGCAGGCATAAGCTTAATCACAAAGCCTTAAAACCTTTAGGGTTTAGTCCCTGATTATGAGATGAGAAGAGAAGACTCAATGAGACACAAAGGTAAAACTAAGTGGGGAGAACTAATCAAAACCCTAATCATTGTCATGCTTGGTTGTCCCTAAGGTTTGTGAGGTTTACAAGAGAAATCTTCAGAGAAACCACCAGGAAGCAGATGAAAGGAGCAAAGAGAAGCAAAGTAACTTGCTTCATTTAAGAAGACAAGTCACTTGAAGAAAGAAAGTAAGAAGAGCAAGAATGAGCAAGCTCAATCTCAAACACAAGACAAAATGCAGCAATTATGCATAAAGGAGATGAAAAGAGATTATGAGAAGTGAAGGCAAATTCACTTCTCAAAGTAACTTACCACCTAAAAAGTTAGAGAAAGGAATGCAATGCAATGCAAAATGAGATGAAGTGGAATGATGCAAACCAAAACCAGAAGCATAAGTATGATGATAATGATGTTATGAGATGATGCAAACATGAAACAAGGCATGAGGATGATCATACAAACATGTGGATGCAAGAGAAGCATGCTTAGAATCATGAACATACATGAAAAGTTATCAAATGCAAATGACATACAACCTGGCAAATGAAAGATGCAATGATCAAACATGATTCTAATATGTCCTAAGATGTATTATGAATCAAATGGATGCACAAAATGTCATGGCAAGTCATGGTATGCAAGAAGATGGGTGCAAATGAAAGCCCAAATTAGGGTTTATGATCAATGCACAAAACAAAAATCAAAACCAGAAGCAAACATCATGATAAAAAATTGAAAATTCATTCAAAGGAACCCTAAACCTATACAAACCCACTGCCCAAAGGAGGGGATCCAACTCTTAACCTAATGAGGGTTATGAATTTCTTAAGATTGCTAGGGTTTTAAGGTACCTTGTCAAGAAAAATGCCAAACAAATAGGAAATGCAAGATCAATTCATGCCAATTTAATCCTATAAACTACATGCTATACAAGATGCAATGCAAAAATAATCATTGTCCAACTCTTAAAGGCTAGGCAGAAATGAATTTTTGAAGATTGGATCAAAATAATGCCTTGAAATGAAATTAATTCCATGGAAAATTGTCAAAAGACATCAATATAAAAAAAGAAATTTTGTTTGAGAGTTGGACAATGTTTCTAAATGATTTTAAATGTTTCATGAATTTTTTTGTGATTTTTAAATACTTAAAAGTATTTTTAATTAATTAATTCTCATTAATTAATTAAAAATAATCTTTTAAATGATTTAAAAATATTTTTTGATGCAAAAAATAAAAATAAAAATGTTTTTGGTTTTCTGAAAATTAATAAAAGCTTGAATAAAAATTTTCAGAATTTTCAATGATTTTTACTATTTTAAATAAAATGTAGAAAACAAATGAATTAAAATGCAAATAAAATGAATTTAAATGAGAAGTATGCTGAATAAATGGCTGAGGTTCAAATGGAATGCGCGCGCATTGACTGGCGCCAGATCCAAAGGCTGTAATTCAAACTATCCTAATTAACCTAATCTGAATTAATTAATTTAATTAAATGTGATTAGGGTTTTAATGTGAGATCCTATCCACTCAAATGCGCGCGGGTCAGCCCTAGTCAACTCATCCTACGCTCCAGATTCAAACCTCATTTAATTACACAGATTAGCCCTAAACACTTTCAGGTGGCCGGAGAAGACTTCCGGTCGTCTTCTCCGGCCAGACCCTCACCTGAAAGTTGCTAACTTTCTCTCCAGGCCTCTAAAACATCATCTCTCTGCCCAGAATCCAACCCCAATCATCATAAAGCAAGAATCAACAACCAAAGTTCATTTATTTTTCATATTAAGACTGAATCGAAACAAAATGCATTTAGGTCAGAAAAATTTCAGAACACGAATACACACTTATTTCTCAACCATTTCAAAAAGTAAAAACATCAGAGTGATCAGCAAAGCATGAGGAACAATCTAGGAACTTAAAAACTCATTTCTGGAAAAAAAGTTCTTGAGGTACCTGAGCTTGAGCTTTCTCAGTTTGCAACTTTCTGACCTCCTCTCTTTGTGCAATCCACTCCTCTTGAGCTCCTGATGAAGTCTTGATGCTTGGAAGAAATTTATGTTGGTTGATTTGGAAGATTACAGAAGTTCTGTTCAAGGGGAGGTGGAAATCGTATCTTGGTTTCTGAGGGTTTCAGGCTATGGTGATGAGTGGTTTTTGATCAGTGAAGCATGTTGAGTTTGTTTGTGAAGTTTGTTTTTGTGTTTTAGGCTTGTGCTGAGTGTTTCGAACGCTTTTGCAAGTTGGAGCAAAAAGTGATAACTATGGCTTTTTTGTGTGTTTCAGCTTGGAGTGTCTTGTGTGTTATGCTGGCTTTGGTCCATGTATCAAAAGGTGATAGGTCAGAGAGTTGTTGGTGGCCTATGGTGATTGGTATGGGTCTTTGGCCAAAATGTCAACTTGATTTGTACTTGAGGAATGGGCTATGGTACAACTTGCTTTTTGGCTTGCTTTGGCTCAGCTTGAATCAAGGAATGCTATGGAATAGGTCTAGAAGCAATGCAGCAAGTGGTTTGTAATTTGTGATAGGTTTTGCAAGTTGGTTCATGTTTGGTTCCTTTGGGATTTCTTGAGTTTCAAGGCATCAAAGTGCAAAGTTCTTTGGCCCATTCTGAATTTTAGAGGTCATGTGATCATGTTTTGAAGAAATGGTACACATTTGAGGCCTTTAGAACACTTGATCATACCATTTTGCAAAATGCCTCTTTGGTAGAAAACTTCAAATTTTGTGATTTTAGCCAACTTTGACAACCATAACTTTTGATCCAAAATGAATTAGGTCATGCTCTTGTACTTTTTGAAAAGGGAATGATCCATTCTATAACTTTCATGACCAAAGTTTTTCCATTTGAAGCATTTTTGAATCAAAAAGCAAGGGTTGAAAAAGTTTCCCAAAATGGCAATTTCATTATAAGTCAACTTTCCCAAAAAGTCAACTTTGCAAGTGACTTGAAATTCTTCAATTTTGTGAACTTCCAACATCTTCTATGATCAAATAAAGATCATACACAATCAAAATGATGAAGAACAACCTTTGGTTGGGTCATTGGGGGCCTCAGATGCCCTGATTTTACACTGACTTGCTTAGAAAGTCAACTCTTGATCAGATGACTTCCCCATTGAATTTCTTCATGAAAATTGATATGCATGCTCCCTATACCATATAGAGACCAATAGAAACAATAATGAACAAAAAATTTGGAGTTATGGCCTCTGAAACCAAAACCCTAATTCTAGGTCATCTGTGTAGTTAAACCTGGCTCTGCTTCCATGCCATTCTCAGTTCTTGTGATTTTTGACATTCTTGACTTTGAGGGGATATAATATGATGCTTGAACATACATGGACCCCTTTGAAGTGATTTATGACCTTTGGAGGGGCTCAAGAAGCTCTTGGATTGCTCAGATCACAAACCCTAGATGCAGATGACTTTGAACCAATGCAATGAATCAAAAATGTGATATGAGATGCTATGATTGAGTTTATGCATATGAGGAGATCACAAGCCATGGTGTGAATGGGGGAGGGCAAATTTGGGGTGTTTACAGCCGCCCCTATTCAAACATGAGTTAGCTGTGCAGGATGTAAGCAACGGCTTAACAGGCGAACAAGATAACTTGTGGTTGAATACCAAAGACAGTCCAAAATTTGCACTCACAGAATGAAGAAGAAAAGGGATATAGATTGTAAATGAAAATAAAGTATATTATAAAGTGCGGGCGACGGAGGACGACCGTCGAGCAGAGGACGACTGCTGGGGAAAGAGCAATGACGGGGACGGCCGACACGCTTGGAAAAGTGCGGGAAATAAAGCAATGACGGGGACGGCCGACAAGCTGGGGATAAAAGGGATTATGATGGGGACGGCCATCAAGTAAAGCTATACGACTCTCTGGGGATTAATGAAAATTGATGGGGACGGCCATCAGGTTCATAAAGTAATGTAAACAACGATGGGGACGGCCATCGGGCTAAACTGATGAAGGACGATCATCAGGAAAAGGAAAAGGGACCACGACGGGGACGACCATCGGGTTAAAGAATAAATGAAATAATGATGAGGGACGGTCATCAAAGATGAAGGACGATCACCTAGCAGGGGACGGCTGCTCTGAAAGGGGTAAGATGAGGGACGGTCATCTAAGGTGAAGGACGATCACCAGGCAGGGTACGGCTGCCGAAAATATCGCGACATAGGACGAATGCCGGATAAAAGGTCAACGATGGGGACGGCCATCGGATGAGCATGATGAAGGACGATCATCAAGAGGTGAAGGACGATCACCTAGCAGGGGACGGCTGCTCTCAAGGTTTATCATGACACAGGACGTATGTCAGATAACAATATCAATGATGGGGACGGCCATCGGATAAAAATGATGAAGGACGATCATCAAAAAGGTGAAGGACGATCACCTAGCAGGGTACGACTGCTAAAAATATCACAACATAGGACGAATGTCGGATATAAAAGATCAACGATGGGGACGGCCATCGGATGAGCATGATGAAAGACGATCATCAAGAGGTGAAGGACGATCACCTAGCAGGGTACGACTGCTCTCAAGGTTCATCATGACATAGGAAGAATGTCAGATAGAAAAGAAATTTTGCTTTGCTGGCGATGTACTAGGGAATAGTAAACACGGACGAGTGTTTATATCCAAGAAATAAAAGGTATAAGTGTTTTGACATTGTGTATAAATTAAAGATGCGGACGAGCATCCCTAAGACTACGATACGGACGAGTATCGGGTAGAAACAAATACTGACACGTGTTCAGAGATGTTGATACGGACGAGTACCAACTGGTTAACAAAGAACACGGATGAATGCTGAATCTGAGGGGACTCTTCTGGGCAATAGTAGACACAAACGAGTGTCTAAATTCAAGAAGACATGAGTGTTTGATACGTGTATGGATTAAAGATGCGGACGAGCATCCTTAAGACTATGATACGGACGAGTATCAGGTAGAAACAAACGCTTGACGCATGTCCTGAGATTATGGTACGGACGAGTACCAACTGGTTAACAAAGAACATGGACTAGTGTCGAATCTGAGATGATATAAGTGGTGTATACAAGACACGGACGAGTATCTGTATAAGCGAGATAAGAGTAATAAGTATGAGTGGTGTATAGACGGGTATTTAACCTGCTGGGGAGAGTGACATGGACAAGTGTCAAAAGGTATGTTATAAACAAGTATATGCTTTACAAAGTGTTTAGGTAATTATGCTGAGGAAAGTGACACGGACGGATGTCAAGAAAATTATATATATATAAGCATCTGTGAGTGCAAAGAGGACGCTTTGGTTTTCTGCTGGGGGTATGACACGGATGGGTGCCACAAGGAGGTATTTGTTTTGTGAGAGAAATGCTTGGGCTCTCTGCCGGGGAATCTGAGGAGCGTTCTGTATATTGTTGATGGATTGTCATTATTCACAAGTGTTTGATTCAGAACATGGCTTATGATTATGCAATATGTTTGATTTTTTCCGTAATGCTCCGTTTTAGACGGAATGCTACGCTTTGTGGGGGCGAATATGATGCGAATGCTATGATTGTGCAAAGATAACGATCCGGGATTCGGATCCCGATACCACGAAGATCCCTGGTCGATCTGTTTGAAGTGGACATCCCAGCTGGGGGTGAGATCATTGGTATATCTGATGAGATGTATCTGCTCGGGGGAGTAGGTCACTGATAGACCCATCCTTGGTAATGAGGAACCCAGCTGGGGTTTGTAGAAGCCTTCGTCACTCTGTTGTGATTCCTTCGCGTGTTGTTTTTTGGATAGAGGCTGAAACTTTGTGGGGTGATGGTTCCCTGGCTTTTATACCTGGCTGCGGAGGAATAGTAGATGGCAATTCGGCTGGGGAGAAATAACAAGTGGCAACTCAGCTGGGGAGAACACTTCGGGTGCTAAGACTGAGTGAGTGTGTATTTTCCAGCTTGCTGGGATGAAGCTTACATGCCCCGTGTTGCACTTTTGAATACCTGCAATCCTGCAAAGACAGAGGGACGCACAAGTAATCCCGAGGTATCCTTTACTGGATCCCATCATGAGAGTTCAGACACTCCCGGGAATAAGTATATTTCCTGCAAGCACGTAGTTTCAGAAAGACGCATCTGTATTTATGCAATCGATATATTAATGACATCGGACATTTTTGCAAATAAAAGAGTACGAGACAACGTGTGACTAAAATCTGATTTTATTGATTCATGTGCCCTGAATTGGCAAGATACAGTCAAAGAAACATATCCCCTAAAATGAGGAGATTGTTACAAATTGAGAAACAAAATGCTGGAAATGTTGATGACGCTTCAAGGAGCTTCCCTTTTGCTATGACTCGTATGACATTTGACATTCTTCTCGTCTTGCTTTCTGAAGAAGGCTGATTCTGAGAGAAGCTTGATCTTTTCGAGGTTTACCAATTTGTAGGTGATACAGACGAATTCAGAATGCAGTTGCTCGCTTACTCCCTTATTTTGCGTGGACCGCCCTTTCGGGTTTTCGATCCATCGGGATACCCATTTTTGCCTGAGTTGTCCAATGCGGCTTTTCAACTCAGTGGGTGTACATTTTTTGTTTATTTTCCCTTATTTTTGCCCGAGTCTTTTATTCTGTTTTTGACTCGCCGGGATGCCCTATTTTGCCTGGACTTACATTCTGTTTTTATGTCCAGCGGGTCATTTTTATGCGAAGTATTTTTTAACTGCATCTGAATTCACAGGGGACGGGAAGTCTTCACCATCCATAGTGCTGAGCATGAGTGCTCCGCCAGAGAAAACTTTCTTTACTACGAATGGCCCTTCATAGTTCGGAGTCTATTTTCCCCTGTGGTCTGTATGAGGAGGGAGGATTCTATTCATCACAAGATCTCCTACTTGGTACTCTCGGTGCTTGACTTTCTGATCGAAGGCTCTCTTCATTCTTTTCTGATATAACTGCCCATGACAGATTGTAGCCAATCTTTTCTCTTCAATCAGACTCAGTTGTTCGTATCGGGATCGGACCCATTCTGCTTCGTTCAGCTTAACATCCATCAGTACCCGTAGGGAGGGTAATTCAACTTCAACAGGTAGGACTGCCTCCCTACCATACACAAGCTGATACGGTGTTTCCCCCGTGGATGTTCTGATTGACGTGCGGTACCCATGCAAGGCAAACGGTAGCATTTCATGCCAGTATTTATAAGTGACTACCATCTTCTGCACAATCTTCTTGATATTCTTATTAGCTGCCTCAACAGCGCCGTTCATCTTTGGCCTGTAAGGAGAAGAATTGTGGTGTTGGATCCTGAAGTCCCGGCACAGCTCTGCCATCATTTTGTTGTTTAAGTTGGAACCATTGTTAGTAATGATTCGCTCGGGGACTCCGTACCGACATATGATATCTCTCTTCAGAAATCTGGCTACCACTTGCCTTGTAACGTTTGCATATGAAGCTGCTTCGACCCACTTGGTGAAATAGTCAATGGCAACCAAGACGAATCTGTGGCCATTCGAAGCAGTTGGCTCAATCTTGCCAATCATGTCAATGCCCCACATAGCAAAGGGCCAGGGTGAAGACATCACATTCAAAGGATTGGGAGGCACATGCACCTTATCCGCATAAATCTGGCATTTATGGCATTTTCTGGCGTAGGCACAACAGTCGGCATCCATTGTGATCCAGTAATAACCTGATCTTAGCAACTTCTTGGCCATTGCATATCCTCCAGCATGGGTACCAAAGGATCCTTCGTGCACCTCGTGCATCAACAAGTTTTCCTCTGTTCTATCAACGCATCTGAGGAGTACCATATCAAAGTTTCTCTTGTACAGGGAACCGTCAGTGTTTAGAAAGAAACTACCAGCAAGCCTTCTTAAAGTCTTCTTATCATTGGAAGATGCCCCAGGTGGATATGTTTGATCCTCCAAGAAGCACTTAATGTCATGGAACCAAGGCTTATCATCCTTAACAACATCTGCTGCGAACACATATGCTGGTCTGTCAAGTCTGGACACTGAAATTTGAGGTACAAAGTTGGCAGCTTGAACTTTGATCATGGATGAAATGGTAGCCAGAGCATCTGCAAACTGATTCTCGTCTCGGGGAATATACTCAAGCTTGACCGTTGTGAAGAAAGTCAATAACCTTCTTGTATAATCCCTGTAAGGTATCAGATGATCCTGGTGTGTGTACCATTTGCCGTTGGTTTGATTAACTACCAGAGCTGAATCTCCGAATACAGTCAATGTCTTGATCCTGAGGTCAATGGCTTCCTCAAGACCCATAATGCAAGCTTCGTATTCAGCTTCGTTGTTAGTGCAGTTGAAAGTGAGTTTCGCCGAGAAAGGCATGTGAACTCCTTTAGGTGTAATGAGTACTGCACCAACACCACGACCATTCATGTTAACAGCCCCATCAAACATCATAGTCCATTCTTCTTCTGGGACAGGCCCTTCAGTGTGAACAGGCTCTTCATGATCTTTTGCTTTTATGAACATGATGTCTTCATCAGGGAAGTCAAATCTCATAGGCTGGTAATCATCAATAGGTTGCTCAGCAAGATATTCAGACAATACACTGCCTTTGATGGCTTTCTGAGATGTGTACTGAATGTCATATTCTGTGAGGATCATTTGCCATCTTGCAACCCGTCCGGTAAGTGCTGGCTTCTCAAAAATGTACTTGACTGGGTCCATCTTTGATATCAATAAAGTAGTGTGGGTCAACATATATTGCCTCAGTCGGCGAGCAGCCCACGCTAAAGCACAACAAGTTTTCTCGAGCAGTGAATAACGTTGTTCACAGTCGGTAAACTTTTTGCTTAGGTAGTAAATTGCATACTCTTTTCGACCAGACTCGTCATGTTGGCCCAGCACACACCCCATCGACTCTTCTAATACTGTCAAGTACATTATTAGAGATCTTCCTTCAACTGGAGGCATAAGGATTGTAGGCTTTTGCAAGTATTCCTTGATTTTGTCAAAAGCCCTCTGGCAGTCTTCGTTCCACCTGACTGTCTGTTCTTTTCTCAATAGCTTGAACAAAGGTTCACAGGTTGCTATAAGGTGAGATATGAACCTTGAAATGTAGTTCAATCTACCTAGAAAACCTCGAACCTCTTTTTCTGTTTTTGGTGCAGGCATTTCTTGAATGGCTTTGACTTTATCAGGGTAAACTTCAATCCCTTTCTCGCTTACAATAAATCCCAGCAGCTTACCAGATCGCACCCCGAATGTGCACTTGTTGGGGTTCAACTTCAGTTGCTATTTCCTCAGACGCTTGAATAACTTCAGCAAATTTACCAGGTGGTCTTCTTCTGTGAGGGACTTGGCAATCATGTCATCCACATAACACTCGATTTCTTTATGGATCATGTCATGGAATAATGTTACCATAGCCTGTTGATAGGTTGCTCCAGCATTCTTCAGTCCGAATGGCATCACCTTGTAACAGAACGTGCCCCAGGGTGTGATGAAAGTTGTCTTCTCCATGTCTTCAGGTGACATTTTGATCTGATTGTATCCTGAAAATCCGTCCATGAAGGAGAACACCGAGAACTGAGCCGTATTATCCACCAATACATCAATGTGAGGTAAAGGGAAATCATCTTTCGGACTTGCTCTGTTCAGATCCCGGTAGTCAACACACATCCTCACCTTGCCGTCTTTCTTAGGCATAGGTACAATATTAGCAACCCACGGCGGATAACTAGTCACAGCAAGGAACCCGGCGTCCCACTGCTTTTGCACCTCTTCCTTTATCTTCATTGCCATATCTGGGCGAGTACGGCGCAACTTTTGTTTTACTGGCGGGCAGTCTTCTTTCAAAGGCAACTTGTGCATGACGATATCAGTGTCCAACCCTGGCATATCCTGGTAAGACCAAGCAAACACATCCACATACTCCCGAAGCATGTCAATCAACTGTTCTTTCACTGAGTCTTGTAGGCAGGCCCCGATTTTAACCTCTTTCACGTCTTCTTCCGTACCAAGATTAACCGTTTCGATCTCCTCCTGATGAGGAGTGATAAACTTCTCCTCTTGCCTTAACAACCTGGCTAGCTCTTCAGGAAGCTCATAATCTTCTTCAACTCCTTCATCAGTTTGATTGATCGGATTGTCAAAGTCATACGAAGCCATAGCTGTGTTGTTGTCGGTGCAGTCTGAGAGGCACTCTCTGCAAGGGTTTAGATTGTTCATTTTAGTGATTGATTTTAATCTTGTTTTAGAAAAAAGTGAAGTAAAGTTATCATTTTGAAAACATTGCCATTTTATTTTGTGTACAAAAAGAAAAAATGAAAAACAGTGAGCGGAAAAGGAAACGACTCATTTGCAAAAGATGTCTGATGTTCATTGATTGATCTGTTTGCACAAAAATCACAAGATGGCCCGATTACAAAATGAGTCTTGTCATCTTGGGCAAGATGCAAGACTTGATGCATGCTTAAAAATACAGGAAATAATAATTACTCTGCAGGAGTAACTCTTATAATTTCCTGGGAAGACCAGTTTGAGATACGGCTCCCCGGGATCCTTGGACGTATCCAGCTCTCCAGGTTGCGCTCATCTTATGACTCATCTTCCAAGTTGTTCACTGCATCCGGGGTGAGCATCCCCCCACTGACAAAACTGGGCTTCTTAGCAGCCTCTGATTGATCTTGTTGAGTTGGTTTGTAACCCAACCCAAATCTGTCCTCTTTCTTTTCCACGGGCAACAACTTGCCCCAGCCTTGGGCAGTCCCTTCCTCAACAACCTTCCTGGCTTGCTGATAAGATGTCATGGAGGTTCCAAGTACAGCAGATGCTTCATTTATGTTCAGGGCTTCAAATCCTTGGCTCATGGTTTCATGGATCTCTCCATCCATCTCAATATATTTGTATGTAGCCAGATGGCTAACAAAAATATCTTCTTCACCACAAATGGTGATGATCTGGCCCTCCCACTCGAATTTCAGCTTCTGGTGAAGGGTAGACGTAACTGCGCCAGCGGCATGGATCCAAGGTCTACCCAACAAACAGCTGTAGGCCGGCTGAATGTCCATCACGTAGAAGGTAATTTTAAAAGTCTGCGGGCCAATCATCACTGGCAGATCAATCTCTCCTAGCACTGATCTCTTAGAGCCATCAAATGCTCTTACCACCAAATTACTCGGACGTAATGCCAAGCCATCATATTCCAGCTTCACCAGGGCTTTCTTTGGTAAAACATTGAGTGAAGACCCAGTGTCTACCAGTACATGTGATAGGACAGCACCCTTGCATTCCAGGGTGATGTGCAAAGCCTTGTTGTGGTTGCACCCCTCAGTTGTCAAATCAGCATTGGTAAAACCCAACCCATGGCTGGTATTGACATTTGCTACCACGGTCTCCAGCTGATTAACGGTGATCTCCTCTGGCACATATGCTGCGTGCAAGACTTTTAGTAATGCATTCCGGTGAGCTTCGAAACACATCAGCAGGGATAAAATGGAGATTTTTGAGGGAGTTTGGTGAAGCTGATCCACCACTTTGTAATCACTCCTCTTGATAATTCTCATAAACTCGTCTACATCTTGTTCAAAAGACGTCTTCTGTGTTTCCTTGAGAATAAGTTCTTCCACTGCCACACTCTTTCCCTTCGCTTTGGCAGCAGCTTCTGCTTCGGCATTAGGTCTCTGTGATTGCGAGGCAAAGAGGCGTCCGCTTCCGGTGAAGCCTCTGCCTCCCCCGACATTGTCAATCTGTGGAGAAGAGGTTGAAGAGTCAAGAGTGATTTTCTCCCCATTGCAGTAAAGGTCAGAGCCATAATGCCAAGGAATGGCATTACTGCTTTCATATGGAACTGGTCCAGGTACCGTGACGGTAACCGGACTGACTGCAGCAGAGGAGGGTGTTGAAATAGTGTGTGGATCATAGTAGATGGTGATTGGTGGCCTGGAAGGAGATGCCACTGTTTGTTGTTGAAAATTGTTGTTAGGAGGAACATATGACAGATCATAATAAATGGTGACAGCTGAGATGTCTGTTGGTGTTGTAGAAGATTCCGTTGATTGGATGGGTGTTGCTGTTGTAGAAGATTCTGAATAAAGGGGTAATGATGTTGTAGAAGAGATGTTTGTTGATATTTGGTTTGCTGAAGTGATAGGTGAAGCATTTGTTGATGAGAACGAAGAATTGTTTGGAATAATTGTTGTTGCAGTTGTAGGAGACTCGGGAATTGTTGTCAAAGGATTTGCTGGATTTGGAAGTGTTGATGTTGTGATTTGAAGTAGGCCACTCTGGATAAGACCATCTATGCCGCTTCTCAAGTTATCACACCCATTTACCGAAATGTTGCAATAACCGCACCCGAGCTCACACCCCGGGAACATCTGGCATTCAAGGAGTTGAGCTTTAATCTCTACCAGGGGTGTCCGAATCTGCCCCACACTGGTTATTAAGAAAGACGACTTATCTTCCTCAATAGCATTAATTCTGGGTCCTCCGTGGTTGGGCATGGGGTTCTTGTTGACATTTGGCGGGGGTGCAAAGTTTAGAGCTTTAGAATCTACCAGGTCTTGTACCTTCATTTGTAAAGCTCTGTACTTCTCTGTACTGTGGCCAGGTGCATTGGAGTGAAAAGCACATCTGGCGTTGGCGTCGTAATTTCTGGGCAGACTGGAAGGATCTGGTGGTTCCAACGTCCTTAACTCAACCAAGTTGAGCTTCAGGAGCTGTGGCAATAAAGCGGCATAAGGCATAGGGATTGGATCAATCACCCTATTGGCCTGAGATGGTCTCTGCTGAAAAGGTCTTTGTTGATTGTTGCTGTTGTTGTTATTGTAGTTTCTCTGAGGCGGATATTGAACTTGTTGCTGGTAGTGGGGTTGTTGCTGTTGTTGATATGCTGGTTGCTGAGGAATTGGAGCGGGAATAGTGACAGCTGCCACTGACCTATGAACATACTGTGGTCTGCCCCTGTTAGTCTGAATAACATTAGTCTCACCGGTTCTTCTTGGGCCCACAAAAGGCTTTCTTGGGTTACTGGACGAGCTTGCACCGTTGTCAGAAATTTTGCCCATCTTTAATAGCCTTTCAATTCTTTCTCCAACTATGACTACGTCAGTGAAGCTGGTGGAAGAAAAGGCAGCTAGCCTGTCAATGTATGTCCCTTGAAGGGTGTTCATAAACATGTCGGCCATTTCCCTTTCCGACATGGGTGGCTGGACAGCAGCAGCAAGCTGTCTCAACCTCTGGGCGTATTCCCGGAAGCTTTCTCTGGATGATTGAGACATTCCCATCAGGAGGGTCCTGTTAGGAGCCATATCCAAGTTGTACTGGTACTGTCTGATGAAGGCCTCAGCTAGGTCCTTCCAGCATCTGATGGTTGCTCTAGTTAAATGAGAGTACCATTCCCTTGAAGCTCCTGTTAAACTATCTTCGAAATAAAACATCCACAGTTTTCCATCCATGGTGTATGCCTTCAGCCTCCCCAGAAAGGATTGCAAGTGGGTTCGTGGACAGGAGGTTCTGTTGTACTTCTCAAAGCACGAAGGTTTAAACTTGTGGGGAATCCTTACCCCGTCCACTAATCCCATGTCCATGACATCAAAGCCCAGGGAATTTTGAGATTCCAGAGATCTCAATTTTTCAGCAATTTCATCTAGCCTTCTGTCATAGGCTTCATCCCCAGCTCCCATCACAGTGAATTGATCCTCTTGGGGGTCTTCTTGTAATACTCTGCCTGCAGTGACATTCCCTTGTACATTAGCAGGGATGTTGATCTCTGGATGAAGGTGGGGTCCATACACAGGTGGATTAACATGAGGCTGAACTCTCTCATTGTTGCTTGTTCCTCCAGTCCCTAGATGGGGTTCCTCCTGGGTCTGCCTTTCTACCAATGCCCTTAATCTTTCTTGGCTTTGAGCCAAACCATTCATCACCTCCATGAACTGGGTCATCTGGTTTCTCATCTCTAACCTCTCATTGGCCATTTGAGTCCTGACCTCTGTAAGGTCCTGCTGTACTTGGTCCATTTGTATACCCGGAAGGTTGTTGCGGGCAGGATATCTGTGCGGACGGTTGAGTGGGAACACCCGACGTCGAGCAATAGTTCCTGAACCACAACAGAGTTAGTAACAAAACAAAACCTACAAAACAAGACAAAAGTTAGTATGCAATGCAGTATGCTTATTTGTTTCCAAGGTATCCGGCTTGGCATTTGGTTTTGACCTTTCCAGACCCTTGAGGAAGGTGCTTTGATGTTGCTTTGAAAGAACTCAGATGAAACAAACTAATGAATATATTACAAATGATGAATCATACATAGTTTGTTTTTTATAAAACATGCCCCTGAGGGGTCAAAATACAACATAAGAAAAAGAAAAGTACATGAAATGAAAGCAACAACAAACAAAAGTCAGACACCAAGACCAAACTCATCCTCCTGAACTTCCTTCAGAAGTGCTTTAGTTACAGGGTCAGCTGGATGCTCTGTGAGGTTCCTGATGAGAAGATTCCTGGTGGTGATAGCAGTGTTTAACTTCTTATGTCTGCTTTGGTCCTTTGACCTCTTCACACCAGCCCTAAACATCAATTCTGAGATCTCCTTCTGGGCTGCTAGCAGGGCTTCCTGTTGCTCCTTTGCATTAGCCTCCAACTGCTCAATCTTGTCCTGAGTTCTCTTATCTTCCCGAGTGCGAGCTTCAGTGATTCTGACCCACCTAGCTTGACTTTCCTTCAGATAGAGATCAGTCCTAGCCTTCTGGAACTGGGCCTCTTTACAGGCATTCTTCAGAATCTGCTCCCCAGCCCTTGACTTCTTGATGTAGTCCTCTGACTTCTCAATCCTGGCTAGATGCTCCACCTTAAGCTTTTCCAACCTTTCAATGTCCAGACGACCATCACTCCTCTCCCAGAGGGTCTTCTGCAGAGCTTGAGTCAGATTCTCATTCCTCTCTTTTAGTTTCTCAAACTCTTCCAGGCTGACAGTAGCTGGAGGAGGTGTTGTGGATGGTCCAGGTGCATCCTCAATGGTGAAGGGCATCCCATAAATTTGAGCCCTGGCATGAGACCACTCATAGTACTGAGTTGAGGCCACATTGCTGCATCTCCCAAGAATGGCCATCCCTTTGGTCTGGACATTGTCCCAAGCCCAGGATGCTTGCCTGACAACAGCTAGATTAGGCTTAATCTCACAATAAAGGGTTTCAGCCAAGTCTTGTGCTCTAGGAGGGTGGACCAATGCATAGCCCAATTGTCTTTTGAATAGTAGAGGGTTGTAGTTGATGCAACCCTTCACTCCTATCAGAGGTACATTGGGGAACTGCCCACAACTAGTAATGATGTCCCTGCCTTTGGTGCTCTGGGTGCACCACCTGATGTCATCTGAGGTCAAAGCAATAAGTCTTCTAGCCCAATTCTTCTGTTGGTGAGGATTCAAGAAGGCATCAGTCTTGGGCAAGTGTTTGAGCAGCCAGGTATGGAACAGGGGAGCACAGCATCTCACCAATCTTCCTCTTTGCTTTTCATTCCTTTGATGAATAGAGTAGTAGAGATCTCCTAGTAAGGTGGGCACTGGGTTCCTCAGAATGAAAAGGTGAATGGCATTCTTGCTAATAAACTTAGGCTCATTTGCAAAAAGTATAACCCCATATATGTTGAGGGCTAACAGTGCACAGACTGCCCTCCATTCTCCCAAGGAGGCCTTCAGGATAGCCTGAGAAGTCAAGAAATCCAAGTGTAGACCAGAGATTCCAGCCTTGGTTGTCATGTTCTGCTCAATCAGAAAAGGTTCCAGATGCAGTGCCTTTGCCACTTCTTCATTGCTGGGAAAAACCATTTCTGGGTTGAAGGGGATACCAACCCTGACAGGTACTCCAACCAGTGATGAATACTCCTCTAATAAAGGCCCCAACTGAAAATCCTGGAAAGTAAAACACCTCAAAGGAGGATCATAGAACTGTAGGCAAGTGTGAATCAAGCTCCTCTGAGAAGGGTCCAAATCCATAACCACATCAAGAATGCCTCCAAAATATTCTCTGAATAGTGGTATATGGTCTGGAGTGATAAGGGCCTGGATCTTCCTGATGCCAGTCAGCTCAGGCTCAAAGAAATGGTATGAGATATTGCTCTTCTTGGGTGCCATGTCTGCTGATGAAGAGCTGAGACAGATGCTGATGATGATGGCTGATACTAGAAGATGGGCCACTGACAGGCTGATGCTGGTGATGCAGGTGAGTGAAGCAGGTAGCTGATGAATGTAGCTGAAGAAGGTAGCTGAAGCAGATAGCTCGTGAACAAGGGCCTATGCAGATGAAGGTGTCAAAACCAAGCCAAAATATAATATGGATACCCTGAAAAACAAATAAGCAAATGTTAAATGATGCAATGATGATGTATGCAAATGATATGAAAGGGTTTGTGATCAAGCTGGATCTGATTAACTGCCTTGATATAAGTACATGTATGTCTAAGAAGTCCAGATGGAGGTTCATAAGTCCAGTAACCAAGGTGGGGGACTCAAATAAAGAGTCACATGTCCAGGGTTAAAATCACAAGAACTGTCCCAAAATGGAGTACTCTTAATCAAAACAAAGTAACAGGGTATGCTGAGGTCAAGGGTACCTGCAAACCTATAAACAGCCCAACCCCCCTCACAGGTGGTGTTCTAAAACAAGGATCCTCAGACTTGAATCAGTTATGAGAAGTGTAAACACTTCTAACCCGGAGGTACAGTGTTTACAATAACCATAAAAGATCCTCCTCTAATTCACCTCAGTTTCTGAAGGTCAATACTAAGGGTCATCCAGACTTAGCAGGCTTCCCAGATAGCCCTAGCACTACAGGAAATCTGTAGCACAGAGTTCTCAAGAAGAAACCCATATCTGAACCGTGTTTCATATTCCCGCACCAGACCGAAATGGAATGGGAAAGAACATGAACCACTCTAGCCTAGGTGTCACTCAGGTCCCAGGTATAGGACCTTAAAATCTCAATAGAACCCCACCCACCAAGACAAAACCAGATCCAGCCAAACACAGTATGACAATATGATGTATATAAAGCTATAAAGAAAGCAATAAAACAACTGTACATAAAGCAATAAACAAAATAAATATTCAAACACAAATAGCACATAACACCCCAGTAAACACAAATCAAACAAGCGCTAGGAGGAACCCACAAAAAGAACCAGAAGCCCTGGTTACAGTATAAGGGTCCCCAGCAGAGTCGCCAAGCTGTCGCTCCCAAAAGATGAGGCTGGCTCAAATAAGGTACAGACGCGAACGGTCGGCGAAAGGATGAAATGAAAAGAGTCGCCAGCTAGGCATTTTTATCCCGAAGGAAAGGTAATGCTGCATAGACCTAGAAAGATATGGATAAGACGGTTGCGAACCAGAGAGACTGAGAAAGGGGGTTGGTTACAACCTGGGAAGGTATTAGCACCCAGATTGTCCGTCGTACTCGACGGGATCCACGCTTAAAAGATTTGTGTTTTAAAGGGGTAGTGTCAGTGCAATTTTGTGTGCAAAAGAAGCTGGAAAGAATGCAAGTGTCAGTGTAAAAGAAATGTGAAGTGTATAAATGTACAGTGTCAGTGTAGGAATAAGATGCTCAAGATCATGAGGCTTAAAGAATAATGCTGGAAGGAGGGGGAATATAGAGAGACTTTTGTTCGATAACTGTTAAGTTATGCCTACGTATCCTCTCGTGCAATGAGGAAGTCAGAACACCGTAGTTCGACCCAAAGAGACTGAAAGATGAATTGACTTGTGAACTGCTTGCTTGCCTATGCTCAAGTGTATGACCTGTCTGGCTCAGGCGCTAACTGTCTTGCATTAGACGGAAGAAGCAAGTTCTCGTTTATGAGTGAATGAGATGAGAAAAGAATCCCGGAGGAAACGATTATTGCTTGTTTTTGTGTTTTTAGTCTTTTATTGCTTTTGAAAGTTTGTCATAAGTTAATGAGCTTAAGCCTAAACCAATGGGTTAGTAAACTCATCACATCTTCCCTCTGATTTGGGGTAATGATAATACCTTAAGTGTGAAGTCAGCATCTCACACTTAATCGCCTTTGATGTAGGATTAAGATCATTAACCTACTTGTGATTATTTAGATGTTTTTGGTGTTTTTGTTTAGTGTTAAGTAATGAGATTAAGCCATAATCAAGGATTAAACAGACTCATTACACCATCCTAATATAAGGATAATAGATGAGAGTGTTTAAGCCGAGGAAAGCTCCTCAACTTAATCCATGATTAGGGATTAACCTCATGACAAAACAGAGCCTTTATTAAGTGGATTTTAAATAATGATGAGATGATGAAGTGAGTTTTAGGGTTTGTAAGACAACTTGAGGGGGACTTGTCCATTAACACTAGGGTTAGTCCTTCTTAACTAATTAAGGAAGAATTAGAACCCTAATGCAAGGCCCAAGTTACAAGCTTGATGTCTTAATGATTATTAAATGGATTGATTAAAGGATTTAAACACATTAAGGGTTTAGCACTTAGGATTAAAGTTATACACTCCATCCTAATAGAAGGATGCAGGCATAAGCTTAATCACAAAGCCTTAAAACCTTTAGGGTTTAGTCCCTGATTATGAGATGAGAAGAGAAGACTCAATGAGACACAAAGGTAAAACTAAGTGGGGAGAACTAATCAAAACCCTAATCATTGTCATGCTTGGTTGTCCCTAAGGTTTGTGAGGTTTACAAGAGAAATCTTCAGAGAAACCACCAGGAAGCAGATGAAAGGAGCAAAGAGAAGCAAAGTAACTTGCTTCATTTAAGAAGACAAGTCACTTGAAGAAAGAAAGTAAGAAGAGCAAGAATGAGCAAGCTCAATCTCAAACACAAGACAAAATGCAACAATGATGCATAAAGGAGATGAAAAGAGATTATGAGAAGTGAAGGCAAATTCACTTCTCAAAGTAACTTACCACCTGAAAAGTTAGAGAAAGGAATGCAATGCAATGCAAAATGAGATGAAGTGGCATGATGCAAACCAAAACCAGAAGCATAAGTATGATGATAATGATGTTATGAGATGATGCAAACATGAAACAAGGCATGAGGATGATCATACAAACATGTGGATGCAAGAGAAGCATGCTTAGAATCATGAACATACATGAAAAGTTATCAAATGCAAATGACATACAACCTGGCAAATGAAAGATGCAATGATCAAACATGATTCTAATATGTCCTAAGATGTATTATGAATCAAATGGATGCACAAAATGTCATGGAAAGTCATGGTATGCAAGAAGATGGGTGCAAATGAAAGCCCAAATTAGGGTTTATGATCAATGCACAAAACAAAAATCAAAACCAGAAGCAAACATCATGATAAAAAATTGAAAATGCATTCAAAGGAACCCTAAACCTATACAAACCCACTGCCCAAAGGAGGGGATCCAACTCTTAACCTAATGAGGGTTATGAATTTCTTAAGATTGCTAGGGTTTTAAGGTACCTTGTCAAGAAAAATGCCAAACAAATAGGAAATGCAAGATCAATTCATGCCAATTTAATCCTATAAACTACATGCTATACAAGATGCAATGCAAAAATAATCATTGTCCAACTCTTAAAGGTTAGGCAGAAATGAATTTTTGAAGATTGGATCAAAATAATGCCTTGAAATGAAATTAATTCCATGGAAAATTGTCAAAAGACATCAAGATAAAAAAAGAAATTTGGTTTGAGAGTTGGACAATGTTTCTAAATGATTTTAAATGTTTCATGAATTTTTTTGTGATTTTTAAATACTTAAAAGTATTTTTAATTAATTAATTCTCATTAATTAATTAAAAATAATCTTTTAAATGATTTAAAAATATTTTTTGATGCAAAAAATAAAAATAAAAATGTTTTTGGTTTTCTGAAAATTAATAAAAGCTTGAATAAAAATTTTCAGAATTTTTCAATGATTTTTACTATTTTAAATAAAATGTAGAAAACAAATGAATTTAAATGCAAATAAAATGAATTTAAATGAGAAGTATGTTGAATAAATGGCTGAGGTTCAAATGGAATGCGCGCGCATTGACTGGCGCCAGATCCAAAGGCTGTAATTCAAACTATCCTAATTAACCTAATCTGAATTAATTAATTTAATTAAATGTGATTAGGGTTTTAATGTGAGATCCTGTCCACTCAAATGCGCGCGGGTCAGCCCTAGTCAACTCATCCTACGCTCCAGATTCAAACCTCATTTAATTACACAGATTAGCCCTAAACACTTTCAGGTGGCCGGAGAAGACTTTCGGTCGTCTTCTCCGGCCAGACCCTCACCTGAAAGTTGCTAACTTTCTCTCCAGGCCTCTAAAACATCATCTCTCTGCCCAGAATCCAACCCCAATCATCATAAAGCAAGAATCAACAACCAAAGTTCATTTATTTTTCATATTAAGACTGAATCGAAACAAAATGCATTTAGGTCAGAAAAATTTCAGAACAAGAATACACACTTATTTCTCAACCATTTCAAAAAGTAAAAACATCAGAGTGATCAGCAAAGCATGAGGAACAATCTAGGAACTTAAAAACTCATTTCTGGAAAAAAAAGTTCTTGAGGTACCTGAGCTTGAGCTTTCTCAGTTTGCAACTTTCTGACCTCCTCTCTTTGTGCAATCCACTCCTCTTGAGCTCCTGATGAAGTCTTGATGCTTGGAAGAAATTTATGTTGGTTGATTTGGAAGATTACAGAAGTTCTGTTCAAGGGGAGGTGGAAATCGTATCTTGGTTTCTGAGGGTTTCAGGCTATGGTGATGAGTGGTTTTTGATCAGTGAAGCATGTTGAGTTTGTTTGTGAAGTTTGTTTTTGTGTTTTAGGCTTGTGCTGAGTGTTTCGAACGCTTTTTCAAGTTGGAGCAAAAAGTGATAACTATGGCTTTTTTGTGTGTTTCAGCTTGGAGTGTCTTGTGTGTTATGATGGCTTTGGTCCATGTATCAAAAGGTGATAGGTCAGAGAGTTGTTGGTGGCCTATGGTGATTGGTATGGGTCTTTGGCCAAAATGTCAACTTGATTTGTACTTGAGGTATGGGCTATGGTACAACTTGCTTTTTGGCTTGCTTTGGCTCAGCTTGAATCAAGGAATGCTATGGAATAGGTCTAGAAGCAATGCAGCAAGTGGTTTGTAATTTGTGATAGGTTTTGCAAGTTGGTTCATGTTTGGTTCCTTTGGGATTTCTTGAGTTTCAAGGCATCAAAGTGCAAAGTTCTTTGGACCATTCTGAATTTTAGAGGTCATTGTCGCTCCCAATAAATGAGACTGGGCTCAAATGAGGTACAGACGCGAACGGTCGGCGAAAGGATGAAATGAAAAGAGTCGCCAGCTAGGCATTTTCATCCCGGAGGAAAGGCAATGCTGCATAGACCTAGAAGGATATGGATAAGACGGTTGCGAACCAGAGAGACTGAGAAAGGGGGTTGGTTACAACCTGGGAAGGTATTAGCACCCAGATTGTCCGTCGTACTCGACGGGATCCACGCTTAAAAGATTTGTGTTCTAAAGGGGGAGTGTCAGTGCAATTTGTGTATCAAAAGTTGGAAAGAATGTACAGGTGTCAGTGTAAAAGAAATAAAGTGTGTAAATGTACAGTGTCAGTGTAAGAACAGGAATAAGATGCTCAAGATCATGAGGCTAAGAGAATGATGCTGGAAGGAGGGGGAATATACAGAGACTTTTGTTCGATAACTGTTAAGTTATGCCTACGTATCCTCTCGTGCAATGAGGAAGTCAGAACACCGTAGTTCGACCCAAAGAGACTGAAAGATAAATTGACTTGTGAACTGCTTACTTGCCTATGCTCAAGTGTATGACCTGTCTGGCTCAGGTGCAAACTGTCTTGCATTAGACGGAAGAAGCAAGTTCTCGTTTGTGAGTGAATGAGATGAGAAAAGAATCCCGAAGGAGACGATTATTGTTTGTTTTTGTGTTTTCAGTCTTTTATTACTTTTGAAAGGTTGTCATAAGTTAATGAACTTAAGCCTAAACCAATGGATTTAGTAAACTCATCACATCTTCCCTCTGATTAGGGGTAATGAGAATACCTTAAGTGTGAAGTCAGCTTCTCACACTTAATCACTCTGAAGTAGGATTAAAGTCATTAACCTACTTGTGATTATTTAGATGTTTTTGTTGTTTTTGTTTAGTGTTAAGTAATGAGATTAAGCCATAATCAGGGATTAAACAGACTCATTACACCATCCTAATAGAAGGATAATAGATGAGAATCTTTAAGCTGAGGAAAGCTCCTCAACTTAATCCATGATTAGGGATTAAACCCATGACAAAACAAAGCCTTTGTTAAGTGGATTTTAGTTAATGGTATGATGAAGAAGTGATTTTTAGGGTTTGTAAGACAACTTGAGAGGGACTTGTCCATTAACACTAGGGTTAGTCCTTCTTAACCAGTTAAGGAAGAATTAGAACCCTAATGAAAGGCCCAAGTTACAAGCTTGATGTATTGATGATTATTATGTGAATTGATTAAAGGAAGTAAACACATTAAGGGTTTAACACTTAGGATTAAAGTTATACACTCCATCCTAATAGAAGGATGCAAGCATAAGCTTAATCACAAAGCCTTAAAGCCTTTATGGTTTAGTCCCTGATTGTGAGATAAGAAGAGAAGACTCAATGAGACACAAAGGTAAAATCTAAATGGGGGACTAATCAAAACCCTAATTATTGTCATGCTTGGTTGTTCCTAATGATTGTGAGGTTTACAAGAAAGATCTTCAGAGGAAACACCAGGAAGCAGATGAAAGGAGCAAAGAGAAGCAAAGTAACTTGCTTCATTTAAGAAGACAAGTCACTTGAAGAAAGAAAGTAAGAAGAAGAAGAATGATCAAGCTCAATCTCAAACACAAGGCAAAATGCAGCAATGATGCATAAGAGAGATGAAAAGAAATTGTGAGAAGTGAAGGCAAATTCACTTCTCAGAATAACTTACCACCTGAAAAGTTAGTGAAAGGAATGCAATGCAATGCAAAATGAGATGAAATGGCATGATGCAAACAAAAACCTGAAGCATGTGTGTGATGATAATGATGCTATGAGATGATGCAAACATGAAACAAGGCATGAGGATGATCATACAAACATATGGATGCAAATGAAGCATGCTTAGAGCCATGAACATACATGAAAAGTTATGGAATGCAAATGACATACAACATGGAAAATGAATGAGGCAATGATCAAACATAATTCTAATATGTCCTAAGATGTGTTATGAATCAAATGGATGCATAAAATGTCATGGCAAGTCATGGTATGCAAGCAAATGCAAGATGAATGCAAAAGGAAGCCTAAATTAGGGTTTATGATCAATGCTCAAAACAAAATCAAAACCAGAAGCAAACATCAAGATAAAAAATTGAAAATGCATTCAAGGGAACCTTAAACCTATACTAACTCACTGCCCAAAGGAGGGGTTCTAACTCTTAACCTAGTGAGGGTTATGAATTTCTCAAGTTGGCTAGGGTTTTAAGGTACCTTATCAAGAAAAATGTCAAACAAATTGAAAATGCAAGATCAAATCATGCCAATTTAATCCTAAAAACTACATGCTATGCAAGATGCAATGCAAAAAGAATCATTGTCCAACTCTTAAAGACTAGGCAGAAATGAATTTTTGAACATTGGATCAAAATAATGCTTTGAAATGAAATTAATTCCATGGAAAATTGTCAAAAGACATCAAGATCAAAAATGAAATTTGGTTTGAGAGTTGGACAATGTTTCTAAATGATTTTAAATGTTTCATGAATTTTTTGGTGATTTTTAAATACTTAAAAGTATTTTTAATTAATTAATTCTCATTAATTAATTAAAAATAATCTTTTAAATGATTTAAAAAAATTTTGAATGAAAAAAATAAAAATAAAAATGTTTTTGGTTTCTGAAAATTAATAAAAGATTGTATAAAAATTTCCAGAATTTTTGAAAATGTTTTACTATTTTTAATAAAATGAAGAAAACAAATGGAATAAAATGAATTAAATGAAAAGTATGCGCATCCAGTGGCCAGGATTCAAACTCAGGAAGGAGGGAAAGACTGCGCGCCAGATCCAAGGGTTGTCATTCAAACTGACTAAAATGAATTAATTAATTTAATTAATTGAGATTAGGGCTAAGTGGAAGATCTGGGCCATTGAGCACGCGCGGGAATTGACTAAGTTAGCCTATCCTACGCACCAAATTCAAACTGCATTTAATTACAGGGATTAGCCCTAATTAATTTCAGGTGGCCGGAGAAGACTTCCGGTCGTCTTCTCCGGCAAGACCCTCACCTGAAAGTTGCTAAAATCCCCAAAACTTCATGAAAATGAAAACTAAAAGCCCAGAAATCATCCCCATGCGAAACTAAATCAAAACCCCCCCCACAAACATCATTTTCATCCATCAATCAGCCAAATCGAAGCAAAACATTCCTAGGGAAAAAAGTTTCAGAGCATTCATACATCCTGGTTTCTCAACCATTTTCAAAAATAATCACATCCCCATGATCAGGGGAGTGCATAGAAGCATTTAAGAACTCAAAATGGAGTTTCTGGAAAAAAATTGAGATGGCTACCTGAACTGAAGCTTTGGTTTCTGGTACTTTCTGGCTGGTTTCTTGCTTTCAATCAACTCCACTGGACCCCCTGAGAAGCTTTCAATGCTTGTTTGAAGTTTATAATGGATGGTTTGAAAGATGGCAGAAGTTCTGTTCAAGGTGGGATGGAAATCGTATTTCTGATTCAGGGAGTTTTAGGCTATGGTGATGGGTGGTTTGTGACCAGGGAAGTGTGCTGAGTTGATTTGTGAAGTTGGTTTTTGTGTTTGCAGCTTGTGGAGAGTGTTTCGAAAGCTTTTGCAAAATGGGGTGAAAATGAAAAAGCTGTGTTGTGTGTGTGTTCAGGCTTGTGTTGTATGTGTTTTGGCTTGCTTTTTGTTTGCATAAACTAATGGGATTGGTCAGATGAGTTGATGTGTGCTTTTGTGATTGGTATGGCTCAAGTTGCCAAAATGTCAAAGTTGTGTAAGAGAGGCATGGGCTACTAGCTAGCCAAGGACATATGGGGTGTCCTGCGCAGCAAGATGTGTGGAGAGCCATAGGATTATTTGTGGAGTCAGCAAGCAAGTGGATTCACACTTGAGTGAGTTTTTGCAACTTGCCTCACTTTTGTTTCCTTTGAGAAATCTTGAGTTTCAAGTCATAAAAGTGCAAAGTTCCTTGGCCCATTCTGAATTTTGGAGGTTATATGATCATGTTGTGAAGAAATGATACACATTTGAGGCCTTTAGAACACTTGAACAAACCATTTTGCAAAATGTCTCTTTGGTGGAAAACTTCAAATTTTGTAATTTTAGCCAACTTTGACAAGCCATAACTTTTGATCCAAAATGAATTAGGTCATGTTCTTGTACTTTTTGAAAAGGGAATGATCCATTCTACAACTTTCATGACCAAAGTTTTTCCATTTGAAGCACTTTTGAATCAAAAAGCAAGGGTTGAAAAAGTTTCCCAAAATGGCAATTTCATTAAAAGTCAAACTTTCCCAAAAAGTCAACTTTGCAAATGGCTTGAAATTCTTCAATTTTGTGAACTTCCAACATCTTCTATGATCAAATAAAGATCATACACAATCAAAATGATGAAGAACACCCTTTGGTTGGGTCAGTGGGGGCCTCAGATGCCCTGATTTTACACTGGCTTGCCTAGAAAGTCAACCCTTGATCAGATGACTTCCCCATTGAATTTCTTCATGAAAATTGATATGCATTCTCCCTATACCATATAGAGACCAATATAAACAAGAATGACAAAAAATTTTTGGAGTTATGGCCTTTGAAACCAAAACCCTAATTCTAGGTCATCTGTGCAGTCAAACCTGGCTCTACTTCCATGCCATTCTCAGTTCTTGTGATTCTTTGACATTCTTGACTTTGAGAGGATATAATATGATGCTTGAACATACATGGACCCCTTTGAAGTGATTGATGACCTTTGGAGTGGCTCAAGAAGCTCTTGGATTGCTCAGATCACAAACCCTAGATGCAGATGACTTTGAACCAATGAAATGAATCAAAAATGTGATATGAGATGCTATGATTGAGATTATGCATATGAGATGATCACAAGCCATGGTGTGAATGGGTGAGGGCAAATTTGGGGTGTTTACAGCTGCCCCTATTCAAACATGAGTTAGCTGTGCAGGATGTAAGCACCGGCTTAACAGGCAAACGAGATAACTTGTGGTTGAATACCAAAGACAGTCCAAAATTTGCGCTCACATAATGAAGAAGAAAAGGGATATAGATTGTAAAAGAAAATAAAGTATATTATAAAGTGTGGGCGACGGAGGACGACCGTCGAGCAGAGGACGACTGCTGGGGGTAGGAGCAATGACGGGGACGGCTGTTATGCTGGGAAAAGTGTGGAAAACAAAGCAATGACGGGGACGACCGACATGCTGGGGATAAAAGGGATTATGATGGGGACGGCCATCAAGCAAAGTTGTAAGATTCTCTGGGGATTAATAAAAAATGATGGGGACGACCATCAAGTTCATAAAGTAATGTAAACAACGATGGGGACGGCCATCGGGCTAAACTGATGAAGGACGATCATCAGGAAAAGGAAAAGGGACCACGACGGGGACGGCCATCGGGTTAAAGAATAAATGAAATAAATGATGAGGGATGGTCATCAAAGGTGAAGGACGATCACCTGGCAGGGTACGGCTGCCGAAAATATCGCGACATAGGACGAATGCCGGATAAAAGGTCAACGATGGGGACGGCCATCGGACGAGCATGATGAAGGACGATCATCATGAGGTGAAGGACGATCACCTAGCAGGGTACGGCTGCTCTCAGGGTTTATCATGACACAGGACGAATGTCAGATAACAATATCAACGATGGGGACGGCCATCGGATAAAAATGATGAGGGACGATCATCAAAAGGTGAAGGACGATCACCTAGCAGGGGACGGCTGCTAAATATCACGACACAGGACGAATGCCGGATAGAAAAGGTCAACGATGGGGACGGCCATCGGATGAGCATGATGAAGGACGATCATCAAGAGGTGAAGGACGATCACCTAGTAGGGGACGGCTGCTAAATATCACGACACAGGACGAATGTCGGATAGAAAAGGTCAACGATGGGTCGCTCCCACCAAATGAAGCTAAGTCAAATGGGGTACAGACGCGAACGGTCGGCGAAATGAACAATGAGAACACACAGCAGTGAACTCACTGGAAAAGAAAAGAGTCGCCAGCTAGGCATTTTTATCCCGGAGGAAAGGTAATGCTGCATAGACCTGGAAAGATATGGATAAGACGGTTGCGAACCAGAGAGACTGAGAAAGGGGGTTGGTTACAACCTGGGAAGGTATTAGCACCCAGATTGTCCGTCGTACTAGACGGGATCCACGCTTAAAAGATTTTTGTTTTAAAGGGGTAGTGTCAGTGCAATTTGTGCATAAAAGAGCTGGAAAAGGATGTACAGGTGTCAGTGTAAAAGAAGTGAAGTGTATAAATGATGTGTCAGTGTAGGAATGAGAATGAATTGCTCAAGATCATGAGGCTAAAGAATAAAGCTGGAAAGAGGGGGAATATACAGAGACTTTTGTTCGATAACTGTTAAGTTATGCCTACGTATCCTCTCGTGCAATGAGGAAGTCAGAACACCGTAGTTCGACCCAAAGAGACTGAAAGATGAATTGACTGGTGAACTTCTTACTTGTCTATGCTCAAGTGTATGACCTGTCTGGCTCAGGTGCTAACTGTCTTGCATTAGACGGAAGAAGCAAGTTCTCGTTTGTGAGTGAAGGTGATGAGAAAAGAATCCCGGAGGAGACGATTATTGTTTGTTTTGGAGTTTTCAATCTTTTATTGCTTTTGAAAGTTTGTCATAAGTCAATGAGCTTAAGCCTAAACCAATGGATTCAGTAAACTCACCACATCTTCCCTCTGATTAGGGGTAATGAGAATACCTTAAGTGTGAAGTCAGATTCTCACACTTAATCACCTTTGATGTAGGGTTAAGATCATTAACCTACTTGTGATTATTTAGATGTTTTTGGTGTTTTTGTTTAGTGTTGAGTAATGAGATTAAGCCATAATCAGGGATTAAACAGACTCATTACACCATCCTAATAGAAGGATAATAGATGAGAATGTTTAAGCTGAGGAAAGCTCCTCAACTTAATCCATGATTAGGGATTAAACTCATGACAAAACAAACCTTTATTAGATGGATTTTATTTAATGATATGATGATGAAGTGATTTTTAGGGTTTGTAAGACAACTTGAGGGGGACTTGTCCATTAACACTAGGGTTAGTCCTTCTTAACCAATTAAGGAAGAATTAGAACCCTAATGCAAGGCCCAAGTTACAAGTGTGATGTCTTGATGATTATTAAGTGGATTGATTAAAGGATTTAAACACATTAAGGGTTTAACACTTAGGATTAAAGTTATACACTCCATCCTAATAGAAGGATGCAGGCATAAGCTTAATCACAAAGCCTTAAAGCCTTTAGGGTTTAGTCCCTGATTATGAGGTGAGGAGAGAAGACTCAAAGAGACACAAAGGTAAAACTAAGAGGGGAGACTAATCAAAACCCTAATCATTATCATGCTTGGTTGTTCCTAGGGTTTGTGAGGTTTTCAAGAGAAGTCTTCAATGGAACCACCAGGAAACAGATGAAAGGATCAGGAGAAGCAAAGTAACTTGCTTCATTCAAGAAGTCAAGTCACTTGAAGAAAGAAAGTAGGAAGAAGAAGAATGAGCAAGCTCAATCTCAAACACATACAAAAATGCAGCAAGGATGCATAAGAAGAGACGAAGAGAAGTTATGAGAAGTGAAGGCAAATTCACTTCTCAAATTCACTTACCACCTGAAAGGTTAGAAAAGAAATGCAATGCAATGCTAAATGAGATGAAATGGCATGATGCAAACCAAAACCAGAAGCATATATGAGATGATAATGATGCTATGAGATGATGCAAACATGAATCAAGACATGGGGATGATCATACAAGCTCATGGATGCAAATGAAGCATGCTAAGACACATGATCATACATGAAAAGTTATGGAATGTACATGGCATACAACATGACAAATACATGATGCAATGATCAAACATGCTTTCAATATGTCTTATGATGCCAAATGAATCAAATGGAGGCATGGAATGTCATGGCAAGTCATGTTATGCAAGATGATGCAAGGTGAATGCATATGGAAGCCCAAATTAGGGTTTATGATCAAGGCATCAAACAAAAACCAAAATCAGAAGCAAACAACATTATAAAAAATTGAAAATTCACTCAAAGGACCCCTAATCCTATACTAACCCAATGCCCAAAGGAGAGGTTCCAACTCCTAACCAATTTCAAGTTATGATTTTTCTAAGTTTTCTAGGGTTTTAGGGTTCCTAAACAAGAAAATTATCAAAAAAATTGAAAATGAAAGATCAAATCATGGCCATTTAACCTCACAAACTACATGCTATACACAATGCAATGCAAAAAGAATCAAGGTCCAACTCTTCATGGTTAGGCAGAAATGATTTTTGGAAGTTTGGATCAAAATAATGCATCAAAAAGATTTTAATTCAATGAAAAATTCTCAAAATGCATCAAGATCAAAAAATAAATTTGGTTTGAAGGTTGGGCAATGTTTCTAAATGTCTTAAAACATTTCATGAATTTTTTGGTGATTTTTAAATACCTAAAAGTATTTTTAATAAATTAATTTTCATTAATCAATTAAAAATAAACTCTTAAATATTTAAAAATACTTTTTTTAATGCAAAAAATGAAAATAAAAATATTTTTGTGTTTTAAAAATTAATGAAACTCTTGGTAAAAAATTTCATAATTTTTAAATAATTTTTGCTATTTTTAATAAAATGTACAATTTAAATGAAATAATATGAAGAATAAATGAATTAAAAGCTGAAAAAAAGAAAAGTCATGCAATCTGATGGCTGAGATTCAAACAAGAACACGCGCGCATTGACTTGGCGCCAGATCCCACGGCCAGTATTCAAACTCAGCTAATTAATGCTTATGCCCTAATCCTGCCGTTAATCACTTTCAGGTGACCGAAACAGTGTTCCGGTCATCTTCTCCGTTCACCTCAAAACCCAATCTCACTCCATACGCATCTAAAATGAATTCTAAAAACACAGGAATGATCCCCACTCACTCACGAACCAAAACCCCCAATCAAAACATATTTATCATTCCAGAAATGGCTGAATCGAAGCAAACAAAATCTAGGGCAAAAAATTTCAGAGACTGATTAAACTCTCATCTCTCCACCATTTTCAAAACTAAGGCCATATTTATGATCAGGGAAGCATGAATAACAACTTAAGAACTTAAAAAATGATTTCTGGAAAAAAATGTTCTTGAGCTACCTGAGTTTCGAAGCTTTCAATCTTGCAACTTTCTGACCCCTTCCTTTGATGCAAACCACTCCTTATGACCCCTTGATGATGTCTGGATGCTTAGAAGAAGTTTATGCTGGCTGGTTAAGGAGATGGAACAAGTTCTGTTCAAGCTCAGGTGAGAATGGTGTTTGTGATTCAGGCTGTTTCAGGCAAAGGTGAGGGGTTCTTTGTGATCAGGATGATGATTTGAGAAGGTTTGTGAAGTTTGTTCAAGCGTTTGTGGCCTGTGGAATGAGTTTCGAAAGCTTTGGCTTTGAGAGTGAAAAATGGAGAAGCAATGTTCTTGCTAGTTTCAGGCTTAGGTCTTGCTGGTTTTGGTTCAGTGAAGCAAGGTGAGTTGATTAGTGGAGTTTGTTTAAGTGTTTATGGCTTGTGGAATCAGATTCGAAAGAAAATGCAAGTTGGAGAGAGTTTGTGAATGTTGAGTTGTAGTGAGCTTCAGCCTTGCTTGTTGTTATGTTTAGCTAGCATTTGGTCCACATAAACAAATCTCATTGGTCAGATGATGTGACCTGCCCTTTATTGATTGGTATGGCCACTTTTGCAAATTGTCAACCTTTGTGTAAGAGAGGCATGGGCTGTGTTCTAGGCTGGTACAAGGGTGTGGGCTGGCGCAGCTTGGTGAGGGGAAAGGCTAGGGTTGGTTCAGCAGCCAAGGCAACAAGTGGATGAGGTGTGATGATGGTTTTTGCAAGTTGTTCACTTTTGGTTCACATGAAAGTATCTTGCTCCCAAGGCCATGAAACATGATAAATCCTTAGTCCATTCTGAACTTTAGGACTTACATGATGCTTGTGTAATGGTTTGATGTCAATTAGAAGTCACAATTTGCCTTGGTACAAGATTTTGCAAGTTTTCCATTTGGTGCATATTTTGAAAATTAGTGATTTTAGCCAACTTTGACACACCATAACTTTTGATCCAAAATGAATTAGGTCATGTTCTTGTACTTTTTGAAAAGGGAAAGATCTAATATACAACTTTAATGACCAAAGTTTTTCCATTTGAAGCATTTTTGGATCAAAAAGTAAGGGTTGAAAAATTGCCTAAAATGACAAATTCCTTAAAAGTCAAATTTGCCCTAAAAAGTCAACTTTGCAAAAACTTGTAATTCTTGAATTTTGTGAACTTAAACCTTCTTCCATGATCAAATAAAGATCAAATACACCCAAAATGATGAAGATCACCCCTTGGTTGGGTCATTGGGGGCCTCAGATGTCCTGATTTTGCACTGACTTGTCCAGAAAGTCAACTCTTGATCAGATGACTTCCCCATGGAATTTATTCATGAAACTTGATATGCATACTCCCTATAACATATAGAGACCAATAGAAACAAGAATGACCAAAAAATTTGGAGTTATGGCCTCTGAAACCAAAACCCTAATTTCAGGTCATCTGTGCAGTCAAGCCTGGCTCTGCCTCCATACCAATCCCAGTTCTTGTGATTCTTTGGCATTCTTGACTTTGAGAAGATGTAATATGATGCTTGAACACATATGGATCCCTTTAAAGTGATTGATGACCTTTGGAGTGGCTCAAGAAGCTCTTTGATTGCTCAGATCACAAACCCTAGGTGCAGATGACTTAGAATTTATGCAGTGGATCAAAAATGAGTTATGATGTGTTATGATTGAGTTTATGCATATGAAATGATCAACAAGCCATGGTGTGAATGAGTGAGGGCAAATTTGGGGTGTTTACAGCTGCCCCTATTCAAACATGAGTTAGCTGTGCAGGATGTAAGCGACGGCTTAACAGGCAAACAAGATAACTTGTGGTTGAATACCAAAGACAGTCCGAAATTTGCACTCACAGAATGAAGAAGAAAAGGGATATAGATTGTAAAAGAAAATAAAGTATATTGTAAAGTGTGGGCGACGGAGGACGACCGTCGAGCAGAGGACGACTGCTGGGTAAAAAACAATGACGGGGACGACCGACATGCTGGGACAAGTGCGGAAAATAAAGCAACGACGGGGACGGCCGACATGCTGGGGATAAAAGAAATATGATGGGGACGGACATCAAGATAAAGCTGTAAAATTCTCTGGGGATTAATGAAACATGACGGGGACGGCCATCAAGTTCATAAAGTGACCAACGATGGGGACGGCCATCGGGCCAAACTGAAAGAAAAAGGGACCACGACGGGGACGGCCATCGGGTTAAAGAATAAATGAAATGACAGATGATGAGGTACGGTCATCAAAGGTGAAGGACGATCACCTAGAAGGGGACGGCTGCTCTGTTAGGGGTAAGATGGGGGACGGCCATCTAAGGTGGAGGACGACCACCTGGCAGGGTACGGCTGCCGAAAATATCGCGACATAGGACGAATGCCGGATAAAAGGATCAACGATGGGGACGGCCATCGGATGAGCATGATGGAGGACGACCATCAAGAGGTGGAGGACGACCACCTAGCAGGGGACGGCTGCTCTCAAGGTTTGTCATGACATAGGACGAATGCCAGATAACCAAAATCAACAATGGGGACGGCCATTGGATAAAATGATGAAGGACGATCATCAAAAGGTGGAGGACGACCACCTAGCAGGGGACGGCTGCTAAAATATCAACGATGGGGACGGCCATCGGATGAGCATGATGGATGACGACCATCAAGAGATGGAGGACGACCACCTAGCAGGGTACGGCTGCTCTCAAGGTTTATCATGACACAGGACGAGTGTCAGATAAAAGAGAAAAATGTTTTGTTGGTGATCTACTGGGAATGGTAAACACGGACGAGTGTTTATATCCAAGAAACAAAAGGTATAAGTGTTTAGATGTTTGTGTATAGATTAAAGATGCGGATGAGCATCCTTAAGACTACGATACGGACGAGTATCGAATAGAAACAAATACTGACACGTGCTCGGAGATGATGATACAGACGAGTATCAACTGGTTAACAGAGAACACGGACGAGTGTTGAATCTGAAGGGACTCTTCTGGGGAATAGTAGACACAGATGAGTGTCTATATTCAGGAAGACACGAGTGTTTGACACAGTGTATGGATTAAAGATGCGGACGAACATCCTTAAGACTATGATACGGACGAGTATCAGGTAGAAACAAACGCTTGACGCATGTTCTGAGATGATGGTACGGACGAGTACCAACTGGTTAACAAAGAACAAGGACCAATGTTGAATCTATGGGGATATGGACGAGTATCTGTATAAGAGTAACATGAGTAGTGAGTATGAGTATTGTATAGATGAGTATTTAACTGCTGGGGAGAGTGACACGGACGAGTGTCAAAAGGAGAAGAGTGTAATATGGACAAGTATCTGGTATACAAAGTGTAGGCGACTGCGCTGGGGATATGACACGGACGGGTGTCAAAGGATTGTCATATGTACAAGAGTATCTGTGAGTGCAAAGAGGGTGTCTTTGGCTTTCTGCTTGAGTTATGACACGGACGGGTGCCAGGAAGTATCTGTAATACGGGTGGTATTATTTGCAAAGAGTGTTCAGGCGACTTTACTGGGGAATGATGACACGGACGGGTGTCAAAAAGGAGTATATATACTGGTGTTTGTGGATTGTGAGGCAAATGCTTTTGCCGGGGACTCTGGTGGGGATTTTGGGGAAAGTATTCTGTATACTGATGAATGGTTATTCACAAGTGTTTGATTCAAATCATGGCTTATGATTATGCTATATGTTTGACTTTTGCCGTAATGCTCCGTGTTAAACGGAATGCTACGCTTCGTGGGTGAATATGATGCGAATGCCATGATTATGCAAAGATAACGATCCGGATCCTGTTGCTGCGAAGATCTCTGGCCGATCTGCTTGAAATGGGCATCCCAGCTGGGGATGAGATCATGATCTGACGAGATGTATCTGCTTGGGGATATAGGTCACTGATCGACATATCCTGGTAATATGGGACCCAGCTGGGGTTCGTAGAAGCTTTTCATACTCTGTTGTGACTTCTTCACGCGTTGCTCTTCTGGATAGAGGCTGACACTCTGTGGGGAAATGGTTCCCTGGCTTCGTATTCTGCTGAGGAAGAATGATCGGCACCTCGGCTGGGGAGGAGTTATCAGTGACAACTCAGCTGGGGGAGAAAGCACCCCAGGTGCTGAGAATGAGTGTTGATTTGTCAGCTTGCTGGGATGAAGCTTTCATGCCCCAAGTTGTGCTTTGGATACCTGCAATCCTGCAAAGATAGAGAAACGCACAAATGATCCCGAGGTATCCTTTGCTGGATTCCGTCATAGGAGTTAAGCACTTTTTGAGAGTAAGTATATTCCCTGTAAGCATGTGTTTTTTTTTTTTTTGAAGAAAAGCATCTGTACTTATGCAATCAGTTTTTTTTGAGACATCAGACATTCTTTGCAAATGAAAATAAAGATGTACAAAACGAAACATGACCGAAACAATCTGATTTTATTAATTCAAATGCCCTGAATTGGCGAGATACAGTCAAAGAAACAAATCTCCTAAAATGAGGAGATTGTCATAAATTGAGAAACAAAAATGCTGGCGATGTTGATGACGCTTTCAAAGGAGCTTCCTCTTTTGCTATGACTCGTATGACTTTTGACGTTCTTCTCGTCTTGCTTTCTGAAGAAGGCTGATTCCGATTGAAGCTTGATCCTTTAGAGGCTTACCAAGTTGTAGGTAATACAGACGAATTCAGAATGCAGTTGTTCGCTTATTCCCTTATTTTGCATGGATTGCCCTTTCGGGTTTTCAATCCATCGGGATACCCATTTTTGCCTGAGCTGTCCAATGTGGCTTTTCAACTCAGCGGGTGTACATTTTTGTTTATTTTCCCTTACTTTTGCCCGAGTCTATTATTCTGTTTTTGACTCGCCGGGATGCCCTATTTTTGCCTGGACTTACATTCTGTTTTTGTGTCCAGCGGGTCATTTTTATGCGAAGTATTTTTTAACTGCATCTGAATTCACAGGGGACGGGAAGTCTTCACCATCCATGGTGTTGAGCATCAGTGCTCCACCAGAGAAAACTTTCTTTACTACAAATGGTCCTTCATAGTTTGGAGTCTATTTGCCCCTGTGGTCTGTATGAGGAGGGAGGATTCTTTTCAGCACAAGATCTCCTACTTGGTACTCTCGGTGCCTGACTTTCTGATCGAAGGCTCTCTTCATTCTTTTCTGATACAGCTGTCCATGGCAGATTGCAGCTAATCTCTTTTCTTCGACCAGACTCAGTTGTTCGTATCGGGCCCGAACCCATTCTGCTTCACTCAGTTTAACATCCATTAGTACCCGCAGGGAGGGTAATTCAACTTCAACAGGTAAGACTGCCTCCATACCATACACAAGCTGATACGGTGTTGCCCCAGTGGATGTTCTGATTGACGTACGGTACCCATGCAAGGCAAATGGTAGCATCTCATGCCAGTCTTTGTAGGTGACTACCATCTTCTGCACAATCTTCTTGATATTCTTATTAGCTGCCTCAACAGCACCATTCATCTTTGGCCTGTAAGGAGAAGAGTTGTGATGTTGGATCTTGAAGTTCTGGCACAGCTCAACCATCATTTTATTGTTTAAGTTGGAACCATTATCAGTAATGATTCGCTCGGGAACTCCATATCGACAGATGATATCTCTTTTCAGAAATCTGGCTACCACTTGTCTTGTAACATTTGCATATGAGGCTGCTTCAACCCACTTGGTGAAATAATCAATGGCGACTAGGATGAATCTGTGGCCATTTGAAGCAGTCGGTTCAATCTTGCCAATCATGTCAATGCCCCACATAGCAAAGGGCCACGGTGAAGACATTATGTTCAAAAGATTGGGAGGCACATGCACCTTATCCGCATAAATCTGGCATTTATGGCATTTTCTGGCATATGCACAACAGTCTGCATCCATTGTGATCTAGTAATAACCTGATCTCAACAGTTTCTTAGCCATGGCATGCCCCCCAGCATGGGTACCAAAAGATCCTTCGTGCACTTCATGCATCAACAAATCTGCTTCCGTCTTGTCAACACATCTGAGGAGTACCATATCAAAGTTCCTTTTGTATAAAGACCCATCAGTGTTCAGAAAGAAACTACCATCAAGCCTTCTCAAAGTCTTCTTATCATTGGAAGATGCCCCAGGTGGGTATGTTTGATCCTCCAAGAAGCTCTTAATGTCATGGAACCAGGGCTTATCATCTTTGACAACATCTGCTGCAAACACATATGCTGGGCTATCAAGTCTGGACACCGATATTTGAGGTACAAAGTTGGCAGCTTGAACTTTGATCATGGATGAAATGGTGGCAAGAGCATCTGCAAACTGATTCTCGTCCCGAGGGATATACTCAAGCTTGACTGTTGTAAAGAAAGTCAATAACCTTCTTGTATAATCCCTGTAAGGTATCAGATGATCTTGGTGGGTGTACCATTTGCCGTTGGTCTGATTAACTACCAGAGCTGAATCTCCGAACACAGTTAAAGTCTTGATCCTGAGGTCAATGGCTTCCTCAAGACCCATAATGCAGGCTTCGTATTCAGCTTCGTTGTTAGTGCAGTTGAAAGTGAGTTTTGCCGAGAAAGGCATGTGAACTCCTTTGGGTGTAATGAGTACTGCACCAACACCACGACCACTCATGTTAACAGCCCCATCAAACATCATAGTCCATTCTTCTTCTGGGTCAGGCCCTTCAGTGTGAATAGGCTCTTCATGATCTTTTTCTTTTATGAACATGATGTCTTCATCAGGGAAGTCAAATCTCATAGGCTGGTAATCATCAATAGGTTGCTCAGCAAGATATTCAGACAATACACTGCCTTTGATGGCTTTCTGAGATGTGTATTGGATGTCATATTCTGTGAGGATCATTTGCCATCTTGCAACCCGTCCGGTAAGTGCTGGCTTCTCGAATATGTACTTGACCGGATCCATTTTGGAGATTAATAAGGTGGTGTGGGTCAACATATACTGTCTCAGTCGGCGAGCAGCCCACGCTAAAGCACAGCAAGTTTTCTCGAGCAGTGAATAGCGTTGTTCACAGTCGGTAAACTTTTTGCTCAGGTAGTATATTGCATACTCTTTTCGACCAGACTCGTCATGCTGGCCCAGCACACACCCCATTGACTCTTCTAATACTGTCAAGTACATGATCAGAGGTCTCCCTTCAACTGGAGGCATAAGGATCGGAGGTTCTTGTAAGTATTCCTTGATCTTGTCAAAAGCCTTTTGGCAGTCTTCGTTCCACCTGACCGTTTGTTCTTTTCTCAGTAGCTTGAACAAGGGTTCGCAGGTTGCTGTAAGGTGAGATATGAACCGTGAGATGTAGTTCAATCGACCTAAGAAACCTCGAACTTCTTTCTCAGTTTTCGGTGCAGGCATCTCTTGAATAGCTTTGACTTTATCGGGGTCAACTTCAATCCCTTTCTCGCTTACAATAAATCCCAGCAGCTTACCAGATCGCACCCCGAATGTGCATTTGTTGGGGTTCAACTTCAGTTGGTACTTTCTCAGACGCTTGAATAGCTTTAGCAGATTTACCAGGTGGTCTTCTTCAGTGAGGGACTTGGCGATCATGTCATCCACATAACATTCTATCTCTTTATGGATCATATCGTGGAATAACGTTACCATAGCCCGTTGATACGTTGCGCCAGCATTCTTCAGTCCGAATGGCATCACTTTATAACAGAAGGTCCCCCAGGGTGTGATGAAGGTTGTCTTCTCCATGTCTTCAAGTGACATTTTAATTTGATTATATCCTGAAAATCCGTCCATGAAGGAGAATACCGAGAACTGAGCCGTGTTATCAACCAATACATCGATGTGAGGTAATGGGAAGTCATCTTTCGGGCTGGCTCTGTTCAGGTCCCGGTAGTCAACACACATTCTTACTTTGCCGTCTTTCTTAGGCACAGGTACTATGTTAGCAACCCACGGCGGATAGCTAGTTACAGCAAGGAACCCGGCGTCCCACTGCTTTTGTACCTCTTCTTTGATTTTCATAGCCATGTCTGGGCGAGTACGGCGCAGTTTCTGTTTAACCGGCGGGCATTCTTCCCTTAAAGGTAGCTTGTGTACAACAATGTCGGTGTCCAACCCTGGCATATCTTGATAAGACCAAGCAAACACGTCCACATACTCTTGGAGTAGGTCAATCAGTTGTCTCTTCACCGAGTCTTGTAGGCAGACCCCGATTTTAACTTCTTTCACGTCTTCGTCTGTACCAAGATTAATCGTTTCCATCTCCTCCTGGTGAGGAGTGATAACTTTCTCCTCTTGTCTCAACAACCTGGCTAGCTCTTCAGGAAGCTCATATTCTTCTTCAACCCCTTCATCAGCTTGATTGATCGGATTGTCAAAGTCATACGAAGTCACAGCCGTGCTGTTGTCGGTGCTGTCTGGAAGGCACTCTCTGCAAGGGTTCAGTTTGTTCATTTTAGTGATTTGATTTTAATCTTGTTTAGAAAAGTGAAATAGAGTTGTCATTTTGAAAACATCGCCATTTATTTTTTGTACAAAAAGAAAAATGGAAAAACAGTGAGCGGAAAAGAAAAAAGACTCATTTGCAAAAAGATGTCTGATATTTCATTGATTAATCTTGTTTGCACAAAAAGTACAGATGGCACGATTACAAAATGAGTCTTGTCATCTTGGGCAAGATGCAAGACTTTGATGCATGCTATAAAAATACAGGAAATAATAATTACTCTGCATGAGTAACTCTTATAATTTCCTGGGAAGACCAGTTTGAGATACTGCTCCCCGGGATCTTTGGACGAATCCAATTCTCCAGATTGCGCTCCTCTTCCAGCTCGTCTTCCAAATTGTTGATAGCATCAGGGGTGAGCATCCCCCCACTGACAAAACCGGGCTTCTCAGCAGCCTCTGCTTGATTTTGTTGAGTTGGTCTGTAACCCAACCCAAATTTGTCCTTCTTCTCCTCCACAGATAAGACCTTACCCCAGCCTTGGGCAGTTCCTTCTTCAACAACCTTCTGGGCTTGTTGATAAGATGACATGGAGATTCCAGGTACAGCAGATGTTTCATTTACATTCAAGGCTTCAAACCCTTGACTCATCGTTTCATGGATCTCCCCATCCATCTCAATATATTTGTAGGTAGCCAGGTGGCTGACAAAAATATCCTCCTCTCCACAGATAGTAACGACTTGACCCTCCCACTCGAATTTTAACTTCTGGTGAAGGGTTGAGGTCACGGCGCCAGCGGCGTGAATCCATGGCCTACCCAATAAACAGCTGTAGGCGGGCTGAATATCCATCACGTAGAAGGTCGTTTTGAAAGTTTGTGGGCCAATCGTTACAGGCAGCTCAATTTCCCCCAGAACCGATCTCTTAGAACCATCAAAGGCTCTCACCACCAGGTTGCTGGGACGCAATGCCAATCCTTCGTACTCCAGCTTCACAAGGGCCTTTTTCGGTAAGACATTAAGGGATGATCCTGTGTCTACCAGCACATGGGAAAGGACTGCACCTTTACATTCCATGGTGATGTGCAAGGCCTTGTTATGATTGCGGCCTTCCGTAGTCAAATCAGTGTTGGTAAACCCTAGCCCATTGCTAGCAGTAACATTTCCAACTACAGCTTCCAACTGATTGACTGTGATCTCTTCAGGAACGTAAGCTGCGTGCAAGACTTTGAGTAGTGCATTCCGATGGGCTTCGGAGCACATAAGCAATGACAGAATAGAGATCTTGGATGGCGTCTGGTGAAGCTGGTCCACTATTTTGTAATCACTCTTTTTGATGATTCTCATGAACTCATCAACTTCTTGATCAAAGGGTGTTTTCAAAGCTTCTTTAATAGCTGGATCTTCCTGCACCAGGCTCTTTCCTTTTGCCTTGGCAGCAGCTTCTGCTTCGGCAGTGGGTCTTTGAATTTGTGGAGCAAAGAGACGTCCGCTTCGAGTGAAGCCTCCGCCTCCTCCCACATTGTCTATTTGTGGTGTAGGTGTTGATGATTCAAGAGTGATCTTCTCTCCTCCGCGGTATAAATCAGCACCGTAATGCCAGGGGATGGCATTACTGCTTTCATAAGGTATCGGTCCAGGCACTATGATAATGACTGGACTAAGAGCAGCTGCAGAAGGGACTGTGATAGTCTGTGGATCATAATATATTGTGACTGGTGCTTTGGTGGGAGTAGCACTTTGTGAATTATAGGCAGAATCATTCTCAGGATCATAATAAATTGTGACGGTGGAGACATCTTCATTGTTTGCTGCTGATGTTGTAGGAGACATTGTTGGAAGGATGGATGTTGTTGTTGTAGTAGTTTCAAAATGAAGTGGTGCTGAAGTTGTAGAAGGAATGCCTGTTGACATCTGGTCAGTTGAAATGACAGATGAAGCATTTGTTGATGAAGCTGAAAAATTGTCGGGAACAATGGTTGTTGCAGTTGTAGGAGGTTTTGGAATTGTTGCTGATGAGATTGCTGGATTTGTTGGAATTGATGTTGTAATTTGAAGCAGGCCACTCTGGATGAGACCATCTATGCCATCCCTCAAGTTATCGCAACCATTCACTGAAATGTTGCAGTAAGCACACCCTAGCTCGCATCCCGGGAACATTTGACATTCGAGGAGTTGGGCTTTGATTTCTACCAACGGTGTCCGAATCTGACCCACACTGGTTATTAAATAAGACGGCCTGTCTTCTTCAATAGCATTGATTCTGGGACCTCCGTGGTGTGGCATAGGGTTTTTGTTAACATTTGGTGGTGGTGCAAAATTCAGAGCCTTGGAGTCTACCAGGTCTTGTACCTTCATGTGCAGAGCTCTGCATTTTTCTGTACTATGGCCAGATGCATTTGAATGAAAAGCACATCTGGCGTTGGAATCGTAGTTTCTGGGTAGACTATTGGGATCTGGAGGGGCCAATGTCCTTAGCTCAACTAGGTTGAGTTTCAGGAGTTGTGGCAATAATGTTGCATAGGGCATAGGGATCGGATCAATCACCCTATTGGCCTGAGAAGGTCTCTGTTGAAATGGTCTCTGCTGATTGTTGTTGTTGGTGTTGTTGTTGTTGTAATTTCTCGGAGGATATTGAGCTTGTTGCTGGTACTGAGGTTGTTGCTGATAGTTTTGTTGCGGCGGTTGATAAGCTGGTTGTGGATGAGCTGGAGCGGGAATGGTGACTGCTGCCACAGACCTGTGAACATATTGGGGCCTTCCCCTGTTGATGTGGACAGCATTGGTCTCACCAGTTCTTCTTGGGCCTACAAAAGGCTTCCTTGTATTGCTGGATGAGCTGGCACCGTTGTCAGAAATTTTTCCCATTTTTAACAAGCTCTCAATTCTTTCCCCAGCTATGACAACATCTGCAAAGCTAGTGGAAGAGAAGGCAGCCAGCCTGTCAATGTAGGTTCCTTGGAGGGTGTTCATAAACATATCTGCCATCTCCCTCTCTGACATAGGTGGCTGAACAGCAGCAGCCAATTGCCTCCATCTCTGGGCATACTCTCGGAAACTTTCTCTTGATGACTGTGACATACCCATTAGGAGGGTCCTATTGGGTGCCATGTCTAAGTTGTACTGATACTGTCTGATAAAGGCCTCTGCCAGGTCCTTCCAACACCTGATAGGTGCTCTCGTCAGATGAGAGTACCATTCTCTTGAAGCTCCTGTCAAGCTGTCCTCAAAATAAAACATCCAGAGCTTCTCGTCCATGGTATAGGCCTTCAGCCTCCCCAGAAATGATTGTAGGTGGGTCCGGGGGCATGAAGTCCCGTTGTATTTTTCAAAACAAGGAGGCTTAAACTTATGGGGAATCCTGACCCCGTCTACCAAGCCCATGTCCATAACATCAAAGCCCAGAGAGTTTTGAGACTCTAAGGACCTTAATTTCTCAGCTATCTCATCCAGCCTTCTATCATAAGCTTCCTCCCCGGCACCCATTACTGTAAACTGATCCTCCTGAGGGTCTTCTTGCAGCACCCTACCTGCAGTGGCAGTCCCTTGAACATTTGCAGGAATGTTGATCTCCGGATGGAGGTGGGGTCCAAATACAGGGGGATTAACATGAGGTTGGACCCTCTCGTTGTTGCTTGTGCCAGCAGTCCCTACATGGGACTCTTCTTGATTCTGCCTTTCCACCATGGCTCTCAATCTTTCTTGGCTCTGAGCCATGTTGTTCATCACTTCCATAAACTGCGTCATCTGAGTTCTCATTTCCAATCTTTCGTTTGCCATTTGATTTCTGACCTCTGCAAGGTCCTGCTGTACCTGATCCATTTGTATGCCCGGAAGATTGTTACGGGTTGGATATCGGTGCGGACGGTTGAGGGGAAATACTCGGCGACGAGCAATAGTTCCTGAACATAACAACAGAGTTAGCAACAATAAAACAAAAACCTACAAAACAAACAAAGGGTTAGCATGCAATGCAGTATGCTTATTTGTTTTCAAGGTATCCGACTTGGCATTCAGTTTTGACCCTTCCAGACCCTTGAAGATGCTGTTGATGTTGCTTTTGAAGTAAACTCGGATGGAACCAACTGACACATATATTACAAAAGACAAATGGTACATAGTTTGTTTACAAATACAAGCCCTCTGAGGGGTCAAAATACATCACAAGAAAATAAAAGTACATGGAAAGAAAGCAACAACAAGCAAATAGTCAAACGCCAAGACCAAACTCATCCTCCCGAACTTCCTTGAGAAGTGCTTCGGTCACAGGATCAGCCGGACGCTCTGTGAGATTCCTGATAAGGAGGTTCCGGGTAGTAACAGCTGCAGTTAGCTTCTTGTGTTGACTTTGGTCCTTTGACCTCTTCACTCCAGCTTTAATCTTCAGCTCTGAGATCTCCTTCTGGGCTGCTGCCAGGGCTTCCTGGCGCTCTTTTGCACTAGCTTCCAGTTGCTCTATCTTGTCTTGGACCCTCTTATCCTCCAGAGTACGAGCTTCGGTGATCCTGACCCACCGAGCTTGACTCTCCTTCAGATACAAGTCTGTCCTGGCTTTCTGGAACTGGGCTTCCTTGCAAGCATTCTTCAGAATTTGTTCTCCAGCCCTAGACTTCTTAATGTAATCTTCAGACTTCTCAATTCTAGCCAAATGCTCCACCTTCAACTTCTCCAACCTTTCAATATCCAATCTTCCATCACTCCTCTCATAGAGGGTCTTCTGCAAAGCTTGAGTCAACTTCTCATTTCTCTCTTTCAACTTCTCAAACTCTTCTAAGCTGACAGTTGCTGGAGGTGGTGCTGTGGAAGGTCCAGGCATATCTTCAATAGTGAAAGGCATCCCTGTAATTTGAGCTCTGGTATAGGACCACCCATTGTACTGTGCTGATGCCACATTGTTGCACTTCCCCAGGATGGTTACCCCCTTAGTCTGCACATTGTTGTAAACACCCCAAATTTGCCCTCACCCATTCACACCATGGCTTGTGATCATTTCATATGCATAAACACAATCATATCATCTCACATCTCATTTTTGGTTCATTGCATGGTTTCTAAGTCATCTGCACCTAGGGTTTGTGATCTGAGCAATCCAAGAGCCTCCTGAGCCACTCCAAAGGCCATCATTCACTTCAAAGGGATCCATAAAAGTTCAAGTATCATATTCCATCCTCTCAAAGTCAAGATTCCAAAGAATCATAAGAATTGGGTTTGGTAGGGATGCAGAGCCAAGTTTGACTGCACAGTTGACCTAAAATTAGGGTTTTGGTTTCAGAGGCCATAACTCCAAATTTTTTGGTCATTCTTGTTTCCATTGGTATCTATATGGTATAGGGAGTATGCATATCAATTTTCATGAAGAAATTCCATGGGGAAGTCATCTGATCAAGGGTTGACTTTTCAGACAAGTCAGTGTAAAATCAGGGCATCTGAGGCCCCCAATGACCCAACCAATGGGTGATCTTCATCATTTTGAGTGTATATGATCTTTATTTGATCATGGAAGAAGGTTGAAGTTCACAAAAATCAAGAATTTGGAGTTTTTGCAAATGTTGACTTTTTGGGCATAGTTGACTTTTCAAGAATGCTTCATTTTAGGTCATTTTTCAAGCCTTGATTCTTGATCCAAAAATGCTTCAAATGGAAAAACTTTGGTCATGAAAGTTGTAGATTACATCTTTCCCTTTTCAAAAAGTACAAGAACATGATCAAATTCTTCTTGGATCAAAAGTTATGGTGTGACAAAGTTGGCAAAAATCATTGATTTTCAAGGCATGCCTCAAATGGGAATTTTGCAAAATCATGAACCAATGCCATTTGTAACTTCTAATTCACATCAAACCATGACACAAACATTCCATAGGCCCTAAAAATCAGAATTGGACCAAGGTTTCACATGGTTATGGTTTGTGTAACAAGGCATTTTCCATGAAGTTTCAAAAGTGTGACAACTTGCAAAACCATCATTATGCTTCTCACCACTTGATGCATTGGCTGCTGAACCTTCCTAGCATCACACACACATCATGCTGCGCAGCCCATGCTTCTTGTACCAAGATATAGCTCAAGCCATGCCTTCCTTACACAAAGTGGACTTTTTTGCAAAAGCAAACTTACCAATTAATAGGGGTCAGGTCACATCATCTGACCTATGGGATTAAAATATACTATTCTTTGGCAAGCCAAACATATGAAGAAGCAAGGTTGAAACATACCATAGGGGGACATTCACAAAAACACTCCCTTGTGCAAAAGCTTTCGAATCTGCCTCCACAAACTTCAAACATCCAAACCATTTTCACCAATCATCTCACCATGTTCCACTAAGCCTAAACCAACAAAGAACCAGGCCTGAAACAAGCCATAACTCCATTTCACCATTTTCACTCCATAAAGCAAAAGCTTTCGAATCTGCTTCTACAAGCCATAAACACTCAAACAAATTCCACACATCAACTCACCTTGCTCCACTGACCAGAAACCACCCACTACTTTGGCCTGAAACCCTCCATAACTCAAATACGATTTTCACATGCCCTTGGTCAGAACTTCTGCAAATTCACTCAAGAGGCTGTTTAAACTCCAACCAAGTATCCAAAGCTTCAAAGGAGGATCATTAGAACCTGTTTGAGCCAAGGAGCTAGCCAGAAAGTGCCAGAAGTCAGAGCTCCAGTTCAGGTGAGCTTCATGAACATTTTTCCCAGGAGTTTGTTTTTAAGTTCTTAATTGGTTCTCTATGTTCCACTGGTCATGATGATGTGTTTGGTTTCGAAAATCATTGAGTTTTGAGCATGTATGATGTCTCTGAAATTTTGTGACCTAAATCCCTTTTGCTTCGATTCAGCTTTGTTGTGTGAAATAAATTTGTTTTGGCTATGGATTCTTGTTATATGATGCGTGGGGATGATTTCTGGGCAAGAAAATCAGGTTTTAGTGAGCTAGGGTGAGAGTTAGCATTTTTCAGGGAGGGAGCTGGCCGGAGAAGACGACCGGAAGTCTTCTCCGGCAGCCTGAAAGTCATTTAGCCCTAATTACAGTCATTAACTCCCATTTGAATTCTGAGCGTACGATGCCTTTGACCAGTTGACCTCCCGCGCGTGTGGATGGACCAGATTGATCATTAGAAACCCTAAGTATATTTAATTAATTCGTAATTAGGTTTAGCCCAATTTGAATGTGAGCCACAGGATCTGGCGCGTAGTCAATGCCCCCAAGCCCAGAATCAATCTCAGCCATCCTTTCTGATTACTTCCATTTAATTCATTTTTTTCATTTTCTTTTCATTTAATTTGCATAATTTATTTAAAATAGTAAAAAATGTGTAAAAATTATGAAACTTTTTCTCATAAGTTTTATTAATTTTTATGACACAAAAATATTTTTGTTTTTATTTTTATCTTTAAAAAAGTATTTTTAAATATTTAAAAGATTATTTTTAATTGATTAATGGAAATTAATTTATTAAAAATACTTTTAGGTATTTAAAAATCACCAAAAAATTCATGAAATGTTCTAAGACATTTAGAAACATTGTCCAACCTTCAAACCAAATTTCTTTTTTGATCTTGATGCATTTTGAGAATTTTCCATTGAATTAAATCATTTTTTGTGCATTATTTTGATCCTAAGTTCAAAAAATCATTTCTGCCTATCTATGAAGAGTTGGACATTGATTCTTCTTGCATTGCATTGTGTTTAGCATGTAGTTTCTAGGATTAAATGGCCATGGTTTGATTCCTCATTTTCAATTTGTTTGACATTTCTTTTGTTTAGGAACCCTAAAAACCCTAATAACTTGTAAAAATCATAACTTGGGATTGGTTGAGAGTTGAGATCTCCCCTTTGGACATTGGATTAGTATAGGGTTAGGGATTCTTTGAATGGCATTTTCCATTTTTTATCTTAAGGTTTGCTTCTGTTTTTGGTTTTTGTTTGATGTTTGGTTCATAAACCCAAATTTGGGCCTTCATTTGCATACCTCTTGCATTCTCTTGCATAACATGACTTGCCATGACATTTCAAGCTTCCATGTGATTCATTTGACATCATAAGACATATAGAAAACATGTTTGATCATTGCATCATGTATTTGCCATGTTGTATGCCTTGTATGCTTCATAACTTTTCATGTGTTTTCATGGTTCCTAACCTGCTTCATTTGCATTCTTGAACTTGTATGATCATTTCCATGTGCTGCCTCATGTTCATAGTACTCCATAGCATCATTATCATCATCAACATGCTTCTGGTTTTGTTTCTCATCATGTCATTTCATCTCATCTTGCATTGCATTGCATTTCTTTTCTAACCTTTTCAGGTGGTAAGTAACTTGAGAAGTGAATTTGCCTTCACTTCTCATAACTTTTCTTGTCATCTCTCTTGCATCCATTGCTGCATTTTCTATATGTGTTTGAGTTTGAGCTTGCTCATTCTTCTTCTCTCCACTTTCTTTCTCCAAGTGACTTGACTTCTTGAATGAAGCAAGTTACTTTGCTTCTCTTGATCTTTTCATCTGCTTCCTGGTGGTTCCATTGAAGACTTCTCTTGAAAACCTCACAAACCTTAGGAACAACCAAGCATGACAATGATTAGGGTTTTGATTAGTCTCCCCTCTTAGTTTTACCTTTGTGTCTCTTTTGAGTCTTCTCTTCTCATCTCATAATCAGGGACTAAACCCTAAAGGCTTTAAGGCTTTGTGATTAAGTTTATGCCTGCATCCTTATCTTAGGATGGAGTGTATAACTTTAATCCTAAGTGTTAAACCCTTAATGTGTTTAACTCCTTTAATCAATCCATCTAATAATCATCAAGACATCACACTTGTAACTTGGGCCTTGCATTAGGGTTCTAATTCTTCCTTAATTGGTTAAGAAGGACTAACCCTAGTGTTAATGGACAAGTCCCCCTCAAGTTGTCTTACAAACCCTAAAAATCACTTCATCATACCATTAAATAAAATCCACTTAATCAAAGGCTTGTTTTTTCATGAGTTTAATCCCTAATCATGGATTAAGTTGAGGAGCTTTCCTCAGCTTAAACATTCTCATCTATTATCCTTCTATTAGGATGGTGTAATGAGTCTGTTTAATCCCTGATTATGGCTTAATCTCATTACTCAACACTAAACAAAAACATCAAAAACATCTAAATAATCACAAGTAGGTTAATGATCTTAATCCTACACCAAAGGTGATTAAGTGTGAGAATCTGAATTCACACTTAAGGTATTCTCATTACCCCTAATCAGAGGGAAGATGCGATGAGATTACTAAATCCATTGGTTTAGACTTAAGCTCATTAACTTATGTCAAACTTTCAAAAGCAATAAAAGACTGAAAACACAAAAACAAACAATAATCGTCTCCTTCGGGATTCTTTTCTCATCTCATTCACTCACAAACGAGAACTCGCTTCTTCCATATAATGCAAGACAGTTTGCACCTGAGCCAGACAGGTCATACACTTGAGCATAGACAAGTAAGCAGTTCGCAAGTCAATTCATCTTTCAGTCTCTTTGGGTCGAACTACGGTGTTCTGACTTCCTCATTGCACGAGAGGATACGTAGGCATAACTTAACAGTTATCGAACAAAAGTCTCTGTATATTCCCCCTCTTTCAGCTTCATTCTTTAAGCCTCATTATCATGAGCATTTCATCTCTTTCTTCTTTACACTGACACTTCTCTTATACATTTCACATCACATATACACTTTGCACTTCTTTTACACTGACACCTGTACATCCTTTTCCAGCTCTCTTTATACACAAATTGCACTGACACTACCCCTTTAAAACACAAATCTTTCAAGCGTGGATCCCGTCGAGTACGACGGACAATCTGGGTGCTAATACCTTCCCAGGTTGTAACCGACCCCCTTTCTCAGTCTCTCTGGTTCGCAACCGTCTTATCCATATCTTTCTAGGTCTATGCAGCATTGCCTTTCCTCCGGGATAAAAAATGCCTAGCTGGCGACTCTATTCATTCTCCAGTGAGTTCACGGCTGTGTGTTCTCATTGTCCCTCTCGCCGACCGTTCGCGTCTTTACCTTTATTTGGGCCCATTCCCATTTATCGGGAGCGACATCTTGGCGACTCTGCTGGGGATCCTTATACTGTAACCAGGGCTTCTGGTTCTTTTTGTGGGTTCCTCCTAGCGCTTGATTGATTTGTGTTTACTGGGGTGTTTTGTGCTATTTGTGTTTGTATACTTGTTTTATTTTTACTGTTTTATGTACAGTTGCTTTACTGCTTTCTTTATTGCTTTTGTATATATCATACTGTCATGCTGCTGGCTGGATCTGGTCTTTATTTTGGGGGGTGGGTGATTCATTGAGAGTTAAGGTCCTATACCTGGGACCTGAGTGACACCTAGGCTAGAGTGGTTCATATTCTTTCCCATTCCATCTCGGTCTGGTGCGGGAATATGAAACACGGTTCAGATATGGGTTTCTTCTTGAGAACTCTGTGTTGCGGATTTCCTGCAATGCTAGGGCTATCTGGGAAGCCTGCTAAGTCTGGATGACCTTTTAGTATTGACCTTCAGAAACTGAGGTGAATTAGAGGAGGAACTTTTATGGTTATTGTAAACACTGTACCTCCGGGTTAGAAGTGTTTACACTTCTCATAACTGATCCAAGTCTGAGGATCCTTGTTCTAGAACACCACCTGTGAGGGGTTTGGGCTGTTTACAGGTTTGCATGTACCTTGACCTCAGAATACCCTGTTACCTTGTTTGTTTAAGAGTACTTCATTTTGGGACAGTTCTTGTGATTCTAAAACCCTGGACATGTGGCTCTTTATTTGAGTCCCCTACCTTGGTTACTGGATTTATAGACCTCCATCTGGTATTCTTGAATATGACATGGACCTATATCAGAGTTTTGATCAGATCCAGCTCAGTCACAGACCCTTGCATTTCATTTGCATATATAATCATTGCATCATATTGACATGTGCTTATTTGTTTCAGGGTATCCATCTTCATTTGGTTTTGGTTTTGACCCCATCTTCAGTACTGACCTATCTTCACCAGCATCTGCTTCAGTTATCACCATCATCAGCTAATCAGTGGCTCATTACTTCAGCATTATCATCAGCACCTGTCTCTACTCAGTCTTCAGCATCATGGCTCCTAAAAAGAGCAACATCACCTATCACTTCTTCCAGCCAGAGCTATCAGATATCAGGAGGATTCAGACCCTGATCACTCCAGATCACATACCTTTGTTCAGGGAACATTATGGAGATATACTTGACATGGTTATGGATCTGGACCCATCACAGAGGAGCCTCATTCACACTTGCATTCAGTTCTATGATCCCCCACTGAGATGTTTCACCTTTCAAGACTTTCAGTTGGGCCCCTTATTGGAAGAGTACTCTTCATTAGTTGGTATGCCTATCAGGGGTGGAATCCCTTTCAATCCTGAGATGGTCTTTCCTGCTAATGGAGAAGTAGCAAAAGCTTTGCATCTGGAACCTGTTTTGATTGAGCAACATATGACCTCTAAAGCTGGAATCCCTGGTTTTCATCTGGATTTCTTGATCTCTCAAGCTACCCTGAAAGCTTCTTTAGGAGAGTGGAAAGCTGTCTGTGCTTTATTGGCCTTGAGTATATATGGAATTGTATTGTTTGCAGACGAGCCTCGATTCGTTAGCAAGAATGCAATCCATCTGTTCATCCTGAAGAACCCAGTGCCCACTTTATTGGGGGATCTCTACTATTCAGTGCATCAGAGGAATGAAAAGCAGAGGGGAAGATTAGTGAGGTGTTGTGCTCCATTGTTCCACACTTGGCTTCTCAGGCATTTGCCCAGGACAGATGCATTTCTGAACCCTCATCAGCAGAGCAACTGGGATAAAAGACTCACTGCTCTAACTTCAGCAGATATCAGATGGTGCACTCAAAGCACCAAGGGCAGGGATATCATCACCAGCTGTGGGCATTTTCCCAATGTGCCTTTGGTAGGAGTTAAGGGTAGTATCAATTACAACCCTCTGCTGTTTAGACGACAACTGGGCTACGCACTGGTCCACACTCCTAAGGCACAGGACTTGGTTGAAACTCTTTATTGTGAGAACAAGATTAATCTGGCTATTGTTAGGCAGGCAGCCTGGGCCTGGGATAATGTTCAAACCAAGGGAATAACCATTTTGGGGAAGTGCAACAATGTGGCATCAACACAATATTATGAATGGTCCCATGCCAGGGCCCAATTCTCTGGGATGCCCTTTACTATAGAAGATATGCCTGAGTCATCTTCAGTACCACCCCCTGCCACTGTCAGTTTGGAGGAGTTTGAGGGTTTGAAGGAAAGAAATGAGAAGTTAACTCAAGCTTTGCAGAAGACCCTCCGGGAGAGGAGTGAGGGTATGAGAGAGATTGAGAGGTTGGAGAAGATAAGAGTAGAGCATCTGGTTAAGATTGAGAAGTCTGGGGATTATATCAAAAAGTCTAAAGCTGGAGAACAAATTCTGAAGAATGCTTGCAAAGAAGCCCAGTTCCAGAGAGCAAGGACAGACTTGTATTTAAAGGAGAGTCAAGCCCGGTGGGTCAGGATCACCGAGACTCGTACTCTGGAGGACAAGAGAGTTCAAGACAAGATGGAGCAACTGGAAGCTAATGCAAAAGAACAGCAAGAAGCCCTGGCAGCAGCCCAGAGGGAGATATCAGAGCTAAAGGTCAAAGCTGGAGTGAAGAGGTCAAAAGACCAAGGCCAGCACAAAAAGCTAACAGCAGCTGTTACAACCCGAAATCTCCTCATCAGGAATCTCACGGAGCGTCCGGCTGATCCTGTGACCGAAGCACTTCTCAAGGAAGTTCGTGAGGATGAGTTCGGTCTTGGTGTTTGACCATTTGTTTGTTGTTGCCTTCTTTCCATGTACTTTTATTTTCTTGTAATGTATTTTGACCCCTTAGAGGGCTTGTGTTGTAAGAGTAAACAAGTTGTATTATTTCACCTTCTGTAATATATTTGTGTTAGTGTGCTTCATCTGAGTTTTCTCCAAGCAACATCAACAGCATCTCCAAGGGTCTGGAAGGGTCAAAACTGAAGGCCAAGCCGGATACCTTGAGGACAAATAAGCATACTGCATTGCATGCTAACTCTTTTGTTTGTTTTGTAGGTTTTTGTTTTACCACCTCTAACTCTGTTGTGATGTTCAGGAACTATTGCTAGGCGCCGGGTATTTCCCCTCAACCGTCCGCACCGTTATCCGACCCGTAACAATCTTCCGGGCATTCAAATGGATCAGGTACAGCAGGACCTTGCAGAGGTTAGAAATCAAATGGCAAACGAAAGGCTAGAAATGAGGAATCAAATAACTCAGTTTATGGAAGTGATGAACAACATGGCTCAGAGCCAGGAAAGATTGAGGGCCATGGTGGAAAGGCAGAATCAAGAAGATCCACATATAGGAACTGCCGGCACTAGCAACAATGAAAGGGTCCAACCTCATGTTAACCCCCCTGTATTTGGACCACACCTCCATCCTGAGGTCAATATCCCTGCAAATGTTCAAGGGACTGCCACTGCAGCCAGGGTACTTCAAGAAGACCCCCAAGAGGATCAATTCACAGTAATGGGTGCTAGGGAAGAGGCTTATGATAGAAGGTTGGATAAGATAGCTGAGAAGTTGAGGTCCTTAGAGTCTCAAAACTCTTTGGGATTCGATGTCATGGATATGGGCTTGGTAGACGGGGTCAGGATTCCCCACAAGTTTAAGCCTCCATGCTTTGAAAAGTACAACGGGACTTCATGCCCCCGGACTCATTTACAATCATTTCTGGGGAGGCTGAAGGCTTATACTATGGATGAGAAGCTCTGGATGTTCTATTTCGAAGACAGCTTGACAGGAGCTTCAAGAGAATGGTACTCTCACTTGACAAGGGCAACTATCAGATGCTGGAAAGACCTGGCAGAGGCCTTTATCAGACAGTATCAGTACAATTTAGACATGGCACCCAACAGGACCCTCCTAATGGGAATGTCACAGTCGTCGAGGGAAAGTTTCCGAGAATATGCCCAGAGATGGAGGCAATTGGCTGCTGCTGTTCAGCCACCTATGTCCGAAAGGGAAATGGCAGACATGTTTATGAACACCCTTCAGGGGACATATATTGACAGGCTGGCCGCTTTCTCTTCCACTAGCTTTGCGGATGTTGTCATAGCTGGGGAGAGAATTGAGAGTCTGTTAAAAATGGGCAAGATTTCCGACAATGGTGCCAGCTCGTCCAGTAGTACAAGAAAGCCTTTTGCAGGCCCAAGAAGAACTGGCGAGACCAATGCCATCCACACCAACAGGGGCAGGCCCCAATTTGTTCACCGGTCTATAGCAGCAGTCACTATCCCCGCTCCAGCTCATCCTCAGCCGGTCTATCAACCTCCGCAGCAAAACTATCAGCAACAACCTCAATACCATCAGCAAAATCAGTATCCTCCAAGGAATTACAACACCAACAACAACAGTCAACAAAGGCCATTTCAGCAGAGGCCGTCTCAAGCTAATAGGGTGATCGATCCGATCCCTATGCCATATGCTACCCTGCTGCCACAACTCCTGAAACTCAACCTAGTTGAGCTAAGGACTTTGGCACCTCCGGATCCCAATAGTCTACCCAGGAACTATGACTCCAACGCTAGGTGTGCCTTCCATTCAAACGCACCTGGCCACAGTACAGAAAAGTGCAGAGCCCTGCACATGAAGGTACAAGACCTGGTACACTCAAAGGCTCTGAATTTCGCACCGCCACCCAATGTCAATAAAAACCCAATGCCGAACCACGGTGGTCCTAGAATTAACGCTATTGAAGAAGACAAGCCGTCTTATTTAATAACCAGTGTGGGACAGATCAGGACACCGTTGGTAGAAATCAAGGCTCAACTCCTGGAATGTCAAATGTTCCCGGGGTGTGAGTTGGGTTGTGCTTACTGCAATATCTCGGTAAATGGGTGCGATAATTTGAGGAATGGCATAGATGGCCTTATTCAGAGTGGCCAACTTCAGATCACCACATCATTTCCAACAAATCCACCAATCTCATCAGCAACAATTTCAGAACCTCCTACAACTGCAACAACTATTGTTCCTGACAATTCTACGGCTTCATCAACAAGTACTTCATCTGTCATTTCAACTGATCAGATATCAATGAATGTTCCTCCTACAACTCCAGCACCACTCCATTATGAAGCTCCTACAACAACAACATCCATCCTTCCACCATTATCTCCTACAACACCAGCAACAAATCATGAAGACGTCTCGACTGTCACCATATTCTATGATCCTGAAAACAACTCTGCCTACAATTCAGAAGGTGCTGCTCCCATCAGAGCACCAGTTACAATTTATTTTGATCCACAGACTATCACAGTTTCTTCCACAACTGCAGTCAGTCCAGTCACTATCACGGTGCCTGGACCAGTATCTTACGAAAGCAGCAATGCCATCCCCTGGCATTACGGCTCTGACTTGTACTGTGAAGGACAAAGAATCACTTTTGAATCATCAACCCCTGCGCTACAAGTAGACAATGTGGGCGGAGGCGGAGGCTTCACTCGAAGCGGACGTCTTTTCGCTCCACAAATTCCGAGACCCGCTGCCGAAGCAGAAGCTGCTGCCAAGGCGAAAGGGAAGAGCCCTGTGCAGGAAGATCAAGCTGTTAAAGAAGCTTTGAGAACACCCTTCGATCAAGAGGTTGATGAGTTCATGCGAATCATCAAAAAGAGTGATTATAAAATAGTGGATCAGCTTCATCAGACGCCCTCCAAGATCTCAATCCTATCATTGCTTATGTGCTCCGAAGCCCATCGGAATGCACTACTCAAAGTCCTGCACGCAGCTTACGTGCCTGAAGAGATCACTGTCAATCAGCTAGAAGCTGTAGTTGGAAATGTTAATGCTAGTCACGGACTAGGGTTCACCAATACTGATTTGACAACGGAAGGCCGCAACCACAACAAAGCCTTGCACATAACCATGGAATGCAAAGGTGCTGCCCTTTCCCATGTGCTGGTAGACACGGGGTCATCCCTCAATGTCCTACCTAAAAAGGCCCTGGTGAAGCTAGAATATGATGGATTGGCATTGAGACCCAGCAGCCTGGTGGTGAGAGCCTTTGATGGTTCAAAGAGATCGGTTCTGGGAGAGATCGAGTTGCCTATAACGATTGGCCCGCAGACCTTTAAAACTATCTTCTATGTGATGGACATTCAGCCTGCCTACAGCTGTTTGTTGGGTAGGCCATGGATTCACGCTGCTGGCGCCGTGACCTCTACCCTTCACCAGAAGTTAAAATATGAGTGGGAAGGTCAAATCGTTACAATCTGCGGAGAGGAGGACATTTTTGTTAGCCACCTGGCAACCTATAAGTACATTGAAATGGACGGGGAGATCCATGAAACAATGAGCCAGGGGTTCGAAGCCTTGAACATCAATGAGACATCTGCTGTACCTGGTACTTCAATATCATCATACCAACAAGCCCGGAAGGTTGTTGAGGAAGGAACTGCCCAAGGCTGGGGCAAGCTACTACCGGTGGAGAAGAAAGAAGACAGATTTGGGTTGGGTTACAAACCAACTCAACAAGATCAAACAGCGGCTGCGAAAGAGCCCAATTTTGTGAGTGGGGGGATGCTTACCCCTGATGCTATCAACTGTCTGGAAGATGAGCTGGAAGAAGAACGCAACTTGGAAAGCTGGATTCGTCCAAAGATCCCGGGGAGCAGTGTCTCGAACTGGTCTTCCCAGGAAATTATAAGAGTTACTCATGCAGAGTAATTATTATTTCCTGTATTTTTATAAGCATGCATCAAAGTCTTGCATCTTGCCCAAGATGACAAGACTCATTTTGTAATCGGGCCATCTGTACTTTTTTGTGCAAACAAGATCAATTAATGAAATATCAGACATCTTTTTGCAAACGAGTCTTTTTCTCTTCGTTCCCTGTTTTTCCATTTTTCTTTTTTGTACAAAAAAATAAATGGCAGTGTTTTCAAAATGACAACTTTATTTCACTTTTCTAAACAAGACTAAAATCAGATCACTAAAATGAACAAACTCAACCCTTGCAGAGAGTGCCTTCCAGACAGCACCGACAACAGCACGGCTATGACTTCGTATGACTTTGACAATCCAATCAATCAAGCTGATGAAGGGGTTGATGAAGAATATGAGCTTCCTGAAGAGCTAGCCAGGTTGTTAAGGCAAGAGGAAAAGGTTATTACTCCTCACCAGGAGGAGGTTGAAGTGATCAATCTTGGTACGGATGAAGACGTGAAAGAAGTCAAGATCGGGGCCTGCCTGCAAGACTCAGTGAAAGGACAGCTGATTGACCTGCTTCGAGAGTATGTGGACGTGTTCGCTTGGTCTTATCAAGATATGCCAGGGTTGGACACCGACATTGTTGTGCACAAACTGCCTTTGAGAGAAGAATGCCCTCCAGTCAAACAAAAACTACGCCGTACTCGTCCGGACATGGCAATGAAGATCAAGGAGGAGGTACAAAAGCAATGGGACGCCGGGTTCCTTGCTGTAACTAGCTATCCGCCGTGGGTTGCTAATATTGTACCTGTGCCTAAGAAGGACGGCAAAGTAAGAATGTGTGTGGATTACCGGGATCTGAACAGAGCCAGCCCGAAAGATGATTTCCCTTTACCTCACATTGATGTATTGGTGGATAATACGGCTCAGTTCTCGGTATTTTCCTTCATGGATGGATTTTCAGGATACAACCAGATCAAGATGTCACCTGAAGACATGGAGAAGACAACATTCATCACACCTTGGGGCACGTTCTGCTACAAAGTAATGCCATTTGGGCTCAAGAATGCCGGTGCGACGTATCAACGGGCTATGGTAACATTATTCCACGATATGATCCATAAAGAAATAGAATGTTACGTGGATGATATGATTGCCAAGTCCCTTACTGAAGAAGACCATCTGGTAAATCTGCTCAAATTATTCAAGCGTCTGAGGAAGTATCAACTGAAGCTGAACCCCAACAAATGCACATTCGGGGTGAGATCTGGTAAGCTGCTGGGTTTTATTGTAAGCGAGAAGGGGATTGAGGTTGACCCTGATAAAGTCAAAGCCATCCAAGATATGCCTGCACCGAAAACAGAGAAAGAAGTTCGAGGGTTCTTGGGTCGATTGAACTACATTTCACGGTTCATATCTCACCTTACAGCAACCTGTGAACCCTTGTTCAAACTGCTAAGGAAAGAACAAACGGTCAGGTGGAATGAAGATTGCCAGAAGGCATTTGACAAGATCAAGGAATACCTGCAAGAACCTCCAATCCTTATGCCTCCAGTTTAAGGAAGACCTCTAATCATGTACTTGACAGTATTAGAAGAGTCAATGGGGTGTGTGCTGGGCCAGCATGACGAGTTTGGTCGAAAAGAGTACGCAATATACTACCTAAGCAAAAAGTTTACCGACTGTGAACAACGTTATTCACTGCTCGAGAAAACTTGCTGTGCTTTAGCGTGGGCTGCTCGCCGACTAAGGCAGTATATGTTGACCCACACTACCTTACTGATCTCAAAGATGGACCCAGTCAAGTACATATTTGAGAAGCCAGCACTTACCGGACGGGTTGCAAGATGGCAAATGATTCTTACAGAATACGACATCCAGTACACTTCTCAGAAAGCCATCAAAGGCAGTGTATTGTCTGAATATCTTGCTGAGCAACCCATTGATGATTACCAGCCTATGAGGTTTGACTTCCCTGATGAAGACATCATGTTCATTAAAGCAAGAGATCATGAAGAGCCTATTCACACTGAAGGACCCGACCCGGAAGAAGAATGGACTATGATGTTTGATGGGGCTGTTAACATGAATGGTCGTGGTGTTGGTGCAGTACTCGTTACACCTAAAGGAGTCCACATGCCTTTCTCGGCAAAACTCACTTTTAACTGCACTAACAACGAAGCTGAATACGAAGCTTGCATTATGGGTCTTGAGGAAGCCATTGACCTCAGGATCAAGACATTGACCGTATTCGGAGATTCAGCTCTGGTAATCAATCAGACCAACGGCAAATGGTATACACACCAGGATCATCTGATACCTTACAGGGATTATACAAGAAGGTTATTGACGTTCTTCACAACAGTCAAGCTTGAGTATATCCCTCGGGACGAGAATCAGTTTGCAGATGCCTTGGCTACCATTTCGTCCATGATCAAAGTTCAAGCTGCTAACTTTGTACCTCAGATTTCAGTGTCCAGACTTGACAGACCGGCATATATATTTGCAGCAGATGTTGTCAAAGACGATAAGCCTTGGTTCCATGACATTAAGCGCTTCTTAGAGGATCAAACATACCCACCTGGGGCATCTTCCAATGATAAGAAGACTTTGAGAAGGCTTGCTGGTAGTTTCTTCTTGAACACTGATGGATCTTTATACAAAAGGAACTTTGATATGGTACTCCTCAGATGTGTTGACAAGACGTGAGCAGATTTGTTGATGCGTGAAGTGCACGAGGGCTCTTTTGGTACTCATGCCGGAGGACATGCAATGGCTAAAAAGTTGTTAAGATCAGGCTATTATTGGATCACAATGGATGCCGACTGTTGTGCCTATGCCAGAAAATGCCACAAATGCCAGATCTATGCAGACAAAGTGCATGTGCCTCCCAATCCCTTGAACATAATGTCTTCACCCTGGCCCTTTGCTATGTGGGGCATTGATATGATTGGCAAGATTGAGCCAACTGCTTCGAATGGCCACAGATTCATCCTGGTCGCCATTGACTATTTCACCAAGTGGGTTGAAGCAACCTCATATGCAAACGTCACCAGACAAGTGGTAGCCAGATTTCTGAAAAGAGATATCATCTGTCGATATGGAGTTCCCGAGCGAATCATTACTGATAATGGTTCCAACTTGAACAACAAAATGATGGCAGAACTATGCCGGGACTTCAAGATCCAACACCACAATTCTTCTCCTTACAGGCCAAAGATGAACGGCGCTGTTGAGGCAGCTAATAAGAATATCAAGAAGATTGTGCAGAAGATGGTAGTCACCTACAAAGATTGGCATGAAATGCTACCATTTGCCTTGCATGGGTACCGCACGTCAATCAGAACATCCACTGGAGCAACACCGTATCAACTTGTGTATGGTATGGAAGCAGTCCTACCAGTCGAAGTTGAATTACCCTCTTTACGGGTACTGATGGATGTTAAACTGAGTGAAGCAGAATGGGTTAGGTCCCGATACGAGCAACTGAGTCTGATCGAAGAGAAAAGATTGGCTGCAATATGTCATGGACAATTGTATCAGAAGAGAATGAAGAAGGCCTTCGATCAGAAAGTCAGGCACCGAGAGTACCAAGTGGGAGATCTTGTGCTGAAGAGAATCCTCCCTCCTCATACAGACCACAGGGGCAAATGGACTCCGAACTATGAAGGACCATTCGTGGTAAAGAAAGTTTTCTCTGGTGGAGCACTGATGCTCAGCACCATGGATGGTGAAGATTTCCCGTCCCCTGTGAATTCAGATGCAGTTAAAAAATACTTCGCATAAAAAAAAAAATGACCCGCTGGACACAAAAACAGAATGTAAGTCCAGGCAAAAATAGGGCATCCCGGCGAGTCAAAAACAGAATAAAAGACTCGGGCAAAAATAAGGGGAAATAAACAAAAAAATGTACACCCGCTGAGTTGAAAAGCCGCATTGGACAGCTCAGGCAAAAATGGGTATCCTGATGGATCGAAAACCCGAGAGGGCGATCCATGCAAAATAAGGGAATAAGCGAACAACCGCACTCTAAATTCGTCTGTATCACTTACAACTTGGAAAGCTTCAACATAATCAAGCTTCAATCAGAATCAGCCTTCTTCAGAAAGCAAGACAAGAAGAACGCCATTGTCATACGAGTCATAGCAGAAGAGGAAGCTCCTTAAAGCGTCATCAACATTGCCAGCACTTTATTTCTCAATTTGTAACAATCTCCTCATTTCAGGGGATTTGTTTCTTTGACTGTATCTTGCCAATTCAGGGCACATGAATTAATAAAATCAGTTTTTTTCAGTCATGTTTCGTTTTGTACATTTTATCTTGCAAAGAATGTCTGATGTCTCTAAAAAACTGGTTGCACGAGTACAGATGTTTCTCTCTAAGAAAATAAAAACACATGCTCGCAGGGAATATACTTACGCTCGAAAAGTGCTTAACTCCTATGACGGAATCCGGTAAGGGATACCTCGGGATCATTTGCGATTTCCCTTATGTTTGCAGGATCGCAGGTATCCAGAACGCAACTTGGGGCATGTAAGCCTCATCCTAGCCAGCTGGCAAATCAACACTCAATTTTAGCACCCGAAGTGCTCTCTCCCCAGCTGAGTTGCCTCTCATAACATCCCCCCCAGCGGAGTTGCCAGCTATTACTTATCTCCATCAGAGTTGCTAAGCATCCTAGAAGGCACCTACATCCCCGACTGAGTCAAGGATCCCTCTTTCTCCCCAGCCGAGTTGCTGTCTCGCCCTCAGCCGAGTACAAAGTCAGGGAACCATCTCCCCACAGAGTTCCAGCCTCTATCCAGAAGAGCAATGCATGGAGGTCACAACAGAGTGAAGAAGGCTTCTGCAAACCCCAGCTGGGTCTCTCATTTAGGTCTATCAATGACCCACATCCTCAAGCAGATATCATCTCATCAGATCTACCAGTGATCTTATCCCCAGCTGGGATGTCCGCTTCATACAAATCGATCAAAGATCTTCGCAGCAACGGGACCCGGGTCCCGGTTTGGTATCTTTGCACAATCATAGCATTCGCATCATATTCACCCCCAAAGCGTAGCATTCCGTTTTAACGCGGAGCATTGCGGCAAAAATCAAACACATAGCATAATCATAAGCCATGATTTGAACCAACGCTTGTGAATAATAACCATTCATCAGAATGCAGAATACTTTCCCCAAAATCCCCCAGAGTCCCCAGCAAAAGCAGCTGCCTCACAAATCACAAACACCAGTATATACCCCTTTTGACACCCGTCCGTGTCATACCCCAGCAGAAGGCCAAAGACATCCTCTTTGCATTCACATATACCCATATACACTTTTTTGACATCCGTCCATGTCATTTTCCCAGCACAGTAACATAAACACTTTGTATACCAGATATTTGTTTATACTATACCTTTCTTTTTTTTGGCACTCGCCTGTGTCATTCTCCCCAGCAGATTGAACACTTATATATACACCACTCATACTTATTTCACTTATACAGATACTCGTCTGTATCTTGTATACACCATTTATATCCCCACAGATTCGACACTCGTCCGTGTTCTTTGTTAACCAGTTGGTGCTCGTCCGTACCATCATCTCAGAACATGCGTCAAGCATTTGTTTCTACTTGATACTCGTCCGTATCATTGTCTTAAGGATGCTCGTCCGCATCTTTAATCCATACACTGTGTCAAACACTTATGTCTTCTTGAAATATAGACACTCGTCTGTGTCTACCTTTCCCCGGAAGAGTTCCCTCAGATTCAACACTCGTCCGTGTTCTTTGTTAACCAGTTGGTACTCGTCCGTATCATCATCTCTGAACACGTGTCGGTATTTGTTTCTGTCTGATACTCGTCCGTATCATAGTCTTAAGGATGCTCGTCCGCATCTTTAATCTATACACAATACCAAACACTTATACCTTCTATTTCTTGGATTATAAACACTCGTCCGTGTCTACTATTCCCCAGTAATCAATTTTCTTTTATCTGACATTCGTCCTATGTCATGATAAACCTTGAGAGCAACCGTACCCTGCTAGGTGGTCGTCCTCCACCTCTTGATGGTCGTCCTCCATCATGCTCGTCCGATGGCCGTCCCCATCGTTGACTTTTCTATCCGACATTCGTCCTATGTCGTGATATTTAGCAGTCGTCCCCTGCTAGGTGGTCGTCCTCCACCTTTTGATGATCGTCCTTCATCATTTTATCCAATGGCCGTCCCCATTGTTGATTTTGGTTATCTGGCATTCGTCCTATGTCATGAGAAACCTCGAGAGCAGCCGTACCCTGCTAGGTGGTCGTCCTCCACCTCTTGATGGTCGTCCTCCATCATGCTCGTCCGATGGCCGTCCCCATCGTTGACTTTTCTATCCGACATTCGTCCTATGTCGTGATATTTAGTAGCCGTCCCCTGCTAGGTGGTCGTCCTCCACCTTTTGATGATCGTCCTTCATCATTTTATCCAATGGCCGTCCCCATTGTTGATTGTGGTTATCTGGCATTCGTCCTATGTCATGAGAAACCTCGAGAGCAGCCGTACCCTGCTGAGTGGTCGTCCTCCACTTCTTGATGGTCGTCCTCCATCATGCTCGTCCGATGGCCGTCCCCACCGTTGACCTTTTCTATCCGGCATTCGTCCTATGTCGCGATATTTTTGGTAGCCGTACCCTGCCAGGTGGTCGTCCTCCACCTTTGATGGCCGTCCCCATCATTTTTCTTTTATTCCCAACAGAGCAGCCGTCCCCTGCTAGGTGATCGTCATTCACCTTTGATGGCCGTACCCCATCATCTGTTTATTTCATTTATTCTTTAACCCGATGGCCGTCCCCGTCATGGTCCCTTTTCCTTTTTAGCCCGATGGCCGTCCCCATCGTTGGTTACCTTTACCTTTGTGAACTTGACGGCCGTCCCCGTCATGTTTTCATTAATCCCCAGAGAATTTTACAGCTTTATCCTGATGGCCGTCCCCATCATAATTTCATTTTCCCCAGCTAGTCGGCCGTCCCCGTCTTAGCTTTACCTTTTATCCCCAGCATGTCGGCCGTCCCCGTCATTGTTTTATTTCCTACACTTTTCCCAGCATGTCGGCCGTCCCCGTCATTGCTCTATCACCCATTTTACAACATACATTATTTTCCTTTTACAATCTATATCCCTTTTCTTCTTCATTCTGTGAGTGCAAATTTTGGACTGTCTTTGATATTCAACCACAAGTTACCTTGTTTGCCTGTTAAGCTGTTGCTTACATCCTGCACAGCTAACTCATGTTTGAATAGGGGCAGCTGTAAACACCCCAAATTTGCCCTCACCCATTCACACCATGGCTTGTGATCATTTCATATGCATAAACACAATCATATCATCTCACATCTCATTTTTGGTTCATTGCATGGTTTCTAAGTCATCTGCACCTAGGGTTTGTGATCTGAGCAATCCAAGAGCCTCCTGAGCCACTCCAAAGGCCATCATTCACTTCAAAGGGATCCATAAGTGTTCAAGTATCATATTCCATCCTCTCAAAGTCAAGATTCCAAAGAATCATAAGAACTGGGTTTGGTAGGGATGCAGAGCCAAGTTTGACTGCACAGTTGACCTAAAATTAGGGTTTTGGTTTCAGAGGCCATAACTCCAAATTTTTTGGTCATTCTTGTTTCCATTGGTCTCTATATGGTATAGGGAGTATGCATATCGATTTTCATGAAGAAATTCCATGGGGAAGTCATCTGATCAAGGGTTGACTTTTCAGACAAGTCAGTGTAAAATCAGGGCATCTGAGGCCCCCAATGACCCAACCAATGGGTGATCTTCATCATTTTGAGTGTATATGATCTTTATTTGATCATGGAAGAAGGTTGAAGTTCACAAAAATCAAGAATTTGGAGTTTTTGCAAATGTTGACTTTTGGGGCATAGTTGACTTTTCAAGAATGCTTCATTTTAGGTCATTTTTCAAGCCTTGATTCTTGATCCAAAAATGCTTCAAATGGAAAAACTTTGGTCATGAAAGTTGTAGATTACATCTTTCCCTTTTCAAAAAGTACAAGAACATGATCAAATTCTTCTTGGATCAAAAGTTATGGTGTGACAAAGTTGGCAAAAATCATTGATTTTCAAGGCATGCCTCAAATGGGAATTTTGCAAAATCATGAACCAATGCCATTTGTAACTTCTAATTCACATCAAACCATGACACAAACATTCCATAGGCCCTAAAAATCAGAATTGGACCAAGGTTTCACATGGTTATGGTTTGTGTAACAAGGCATTTTCCATGAAGTTTCAAAAGTGTGACAACTTGCAAAACCATCATTATGCTTCTCACCACTTGATGCATTGGCTGCTGAACCTTCCTAGCATCACACACACATCATGCTGCGCAGCCCATGCTTCTTGTACCAAGCTATAGCTCAAGCCATGCCTTCCTTACACAAAGTGGACTTTTTTGCAAAAGCAAACTTACCAATCAATAGGGGCCAGGTCACATCATCTGACCTATGGGATTAAAATATACTATTCTTTGGCAAGCCAAACATATGAAGAAGCAAGGCTGAAACATACCATAGGGGGACATTCACAAAAACACTCCCTTGTGCAAAAGCTTTCGAATCTGCCTCCACAAACTTCAAACATCCAAACCATTTTCACCAATCATCTCACCATGTTCCACTAAGCCTAAACCAACAAAGAACCAGGCCTGAAACAAGCCATAACTCCATTTCACCATTTTCACTCCATAAAGCAAAAGCTTTCGAATCTGCTTCTACAAGCCATAAACACTCAAACAAATTCCACACATCAACTCACCTTGCTCCACTGACCAGAAACCACCCACTACTTTGGCCTGAAACCCTCCATAACTCAAATACGATTTTCACATGCCCTTGGTCAGAACTTCTGCAAATTCACTCAAGAGGCTGTTTAAACTCCAACCAAGTATCCAAAGCTTCAAAGGAGGATCATTAGAACCTGTTTGAGCCAAGGAGCTAGCCAGAAAGTGCCAGAAGTCAGAGCTCCAGTTCAGGTGAGCTTCATGAACATTTTTCCCAGGAGTTTGTTTTTAAGTTCTTAATTGGTTCTCTATGTTCCACTGGTCATGATGATGTGTTTGGTTTCGAAAATCATTGAGTTTTGAGCATGTATGATGTCTCTGAAATTTTGTGACCTAAATCCCTTTTGCTTCGATTCAGCTTTGTTGTGTGAAATAAATTTGTTTTGGCTATGGATTCTTGTTATATGATGCGTGGGGATGATTTCTGGGCAAGAAAATCAGGTTTTAGTGAGCTAGGGTGAGAGTTAGCATTTTTCAGGGAGGGAGCTGGCCGGAGAAGACGACCGGAAGTCTTCTCCGACAGCCTGAAAGTCATTTAGCCCTAATTACAGTCATTAACTCCCATTTGAATTCTGAGCGTACGATGCCTTTGACCAGTTGACCTCCCGCGCGTGTGGATGGACCAGATTGATCATTAGAAACCCTAAGTATATTTAATTAATTCGTAATTAGGTTTAGCCCAATTTGAATGTGAGCCACAGGATCTGGCGCGTAGTCAATGCCCCCAAGCCCAGAATCAATCTCAGCCATCCTTTCTGATTACTTCCATTTAATTCATTTTTTTCATTTTCTTTTCATTTAATTTGCATAATTTATTTAAAATAGTAAAAAATGTGTAAAAATTATGAAACTTTTTCTCATAAGTTTTATTAATTTTTATGACACAAAAATATTTTTGTTTTTATTTTTATCATTAAAAAAGTATTTTTAAATATTTAAAAGATTATTTTTAATTGATTAATGGAAATTAATTTATTAAAAATACTTTTAGGTATTTAAAAATCACCAAAAAATTCATGAAATGTTCTAAGACATTTAGAAACATTGTCCAACCTTCAAACCAAATTTCTTTTTTGATCTTGATGCATTTTGAGAATTTTCCATTGAATTAAATCATTTTTTGTGCATTATTTTGATCCTAAGTTCAAAAAATCATTTCTGCCTATCTATGAAGAGTTGGACATTGATTCTTCTTGCATTGCATTGTGTTTAGCATGTAGTTTCTAGGATTAAATGGCCATGGTTTGATTCCTCATTTTCAATTTGTTTGACATTTCTTTTGTTTAGGAACCCTAAAAACCCTAATAACTTGTAAAAATCATAACTTGGGATTGGTTGAGAGTTGAGATCTCCCCTTTGGACATTGGATTAGTATAGGGTTAGGGATTCTTTGAATGGCATTTTCCATTTTTTATCTTAAGGTTTGCTTCTGTTTTTGGTTTTTGTTTGATGTTTGGTTCATAAACCCAAATTTGGGCCTTCATTTGCATACCTCTTGCATTCTCTTGCATAACATGACTTTCCATGACATTTCAAGCTTCCATGTGATTCATTTGACATCATAAGACATATAGAAAACATGTTTGATCACTGCATCATGTATTTGCCATGTTGTATGCCTTGTATGCTTCATAACTTTTCATGTGTTTTCATGGTTCCTAACCTGCTTCATTTGCATTCTTGAACTTGTATGATCATTTCCATGTGCTGCCTCATGTTCATAGTACTCCATAGCATCATTATCATCATCAACATGCTTCTGGTTTTGTTTCTCATCATGTCATTTCATCTCATCTTGCATTGCATTGCATTTCTTTTCTAACCTTTTCAGGTGGTAAGTAACTTGAGAAGTGAATTTGCCTTCACTTCTCATAACTTTTCTTGTCATCTCTCTTGCATCCATTGCTGCATTTTCTATATGTGTTTGAGTTTGAGCTTGCTCATTCTTCTTCTCTCCACTTTCTTTCTCCAAGTGACTTGACTTCTTGAATGAAGCAAGTTACTTTGCTTCTCTTGATCTTTTCATCTGCTTCCTGGTGGTTCCATTGAAGACTTCTCTTGAAAACCTCACAAACCTTAGGAACAACCAAGCATGACAATGATTAGGGTTTTTGAAATTCTGTGATCAGGTATGAGATGTCCTAAGAGATGTCCCAACACTTAGGTCTCCTGTTCTCAGAGTTTGTGTTTCTTCCACTGGATTTGGATTGGCCTTCCATTCCTCTGAGAATCTGTTTGAATTGTCTTCCAAGCAAGGCAAGGTTTTCTGATAAGCTTTTGTCATTTGATGATTCATCATCTTCTTCTTCATCTGTATTTGACACCAAGGCTATGCTTTTGTTCTTTTTGACATTTGTGTCATTCATTCCCATCTCAAAAGTTTGAAGAGAACCAATGAGTTCTTCAACTTTCATGGAGCATATGTCTTGAGCTTCTTCTATTGCAGTGACTTTCATGTCAAATCTTTTTGGCAAAGATCTGAGAATCTTTCTTACAAGCTTTTCATCAGTCATCTTTTCTCCCAAAGCTCCAGAAGTATTGGCTATATCCAAGATGTTCATATAGAACTCATGAATTGATTCATCTTCCTTCATTCTCAAGTTTTCAAACTTGGTGGTGAGAAGTTGAAGTCTTGACATTTTTACTTTTGATGTTCCTTCATGAGTTGTTTTGAGAGTATCCCAAACATCTTTGGCCAGCTCACAATGATGTACAAGTCTGAAAATGTTCCTATCAATGCCATTGAATAAGGCATTTAAGGCTTTTGAGTTGCCTAGTGCTGAGTCTTCTTCCTCCTTACTCCATTCTTCTTCTGGTTTCAGCACTTTTGATCCATCTTTGGTGTCTTGGACAGGATGATCCCATCCAACATTAACTGCTCTCCATGCCCTGTTGTCAAGTGACCTTAAGAATGCAATCATTCTTGGCTTCCAGTAGTCATAATTAGATCCATCCAGTATAGGTGGTCTATTTACTGACCCTAAATCTCTGTCCATGTTACAGAATTTGTATTCCCTAGATCTCACCCAGTATAAACAGGCAGGGTGCCTGCTCTGATGCCAATTGAAATTCTGTGATCAGGTATGAGATGTCCTAAGAGATGTCCCAACACTTAATAGGACATTTGACAAATTTAACCAAAACTTAAACAGCAAGAAAAGTAAACAACACAGAAGTTTGTTAACCCAGTTCAGTGTATAACCACACCTACATCTGGAGGCTACCAAGCCAGGAGGAAATCCACTATTAGTAATATTAATTCTAGACTTAAACCACCCTGTTTAATCTATCACTTAATACTTACCCAATGCAATTTCTACCTAAGACTCACTTAGATAAGAGTACCCTACTCACTCCCCCTCAATCACACAGTGATCAAGTTTACAAGTTTACTGAAATTGAAGACATCCTTCAAACAAAACAGCTTGATCTTACTTCACAGTTTCAATCAAGTCACAAATGCACTTTTGCTTAAAAGCTCATAAAGTGGTACATAAAACAACCTGCTATTAAAAACACTAGACACCCTATTTGGTCTTCTAAAATTCGTACTCAATTCTATGAGTTTCTGTTGCTTAAATAGGTATCTGAATTTTGGGCTTTCTGTAGAATGATCCAGCCCTAATGTGCAGCAGCTGTCACCTTGAATTTAGGGTTTGTTACCTCCTATATTCTAGGTGATTTAGGTCTTCTGTTTTAATCTGAATCTTCAATATAAAACACCCTACAGATGCGCCTTGTTCTGTTTTTATCCATCATTAATTAATTCCAGATAACTCTCCTTAAATATCTCTGATCTGTTAATCAATAATTAATTCTGGAAGCAGGTCTGAGATGTCTCAACATCTGTTGGGACATCCTGGAAAACTGAACTTAAATTATTTACACAATGTCCCAACATCTGGTAGGACATCCTTAAATAAGTTCACATACTCTGTTTGCTAATGTCCCAACATCTGATAGGACATTCTGAACTGAATTTAACATTTCTTGTTTGGTCAAAAATTCTGCCAATTCTTAAACATCTACAAACTCCCCCTTTGGCTAATTTTTGGCTAACATCTTTTCTGGATTTCAGAGTGCAGCAGAAGTTCTTTTTATCAGAGTATAGCATTACTTTTCTGTTGATTCTTATTTGAGATTACTCCCCCTCAAACATATATGTATCCAATTTTGTTGCAACAGAAATACACACTGATTCAGTTCAGACAGAAACAAACAGATTTCATTCAAAAATTAAACAGCAGTACAAATTTGTTGGTGTTCTCCCCCTTGGTAGACACAAAATTAGGGGCCAAAGACTCTATTACTGTCATTACATTGCTGTCATTACATTTGCCTCACATACATTTATCACTCAGATTCATCACTCTCAGTTGCTTCCTCCACTTCAGTGTCTTCATCTTTATCAGCTTCACTTTCTTCATCAGCCTTACTGTCTTCACCAGCTTCACTGTCTTCATCAGATGCAACATTCTGATCTTCTTCACTATCCAATCTTTGAATTATTTCTTCAAGCTTCTGCTTTCTAGCTTCAAGCTCTTTGCAGGTGCTTTTGAGTTCAGCAATTAGGGCCTTCTTGGAGATTGGATTCTTAGCAGTTGAGGGACCAGCAGATGTCCCAGCAGGTGCTTCAACATCTGCAGCATGGTGACTGAGAAATAATTTGTAGTGAAAAGCCAGGGGGCTTTCTCTTTTGCATGCTGTATCCTTGTCAGTGAGAATGCCAGGGTATTGATTGAGCACTATCCCACACAGTAAAGATGGGAAGGCTATGGGAAGCTTTGTTGCTGAGGAGTTGACATGCTTCATGGTTTGATCAAAGATAAAAGTTCCATAGTCCAGATTGGTTTGAGTTCCCACAGCATAGATGAATCTGGCTAGACCAGTTGAGATTGAGGAAGTGTGGTTGGTAGGTACCCAGTTAGCAGTTCCAATTCTGTTCAGCATGGCATACTTTCTGGTAAGCATGCTCACAGAGAGCTTTCCCTTCACAGGCCATGCCTTGACCTGGTTTGCAGTGATCACTTTACAGACTTGATTATCTGTCTTACCTAATTCATTGGGTCCATCTGTTTCTCTACCTAGATACTCATTGATGATTTGAGGAGAAAACTGTACACATTTACCTCTAACAAAAACTTTTCTAAACTCAGAAGACTTACCATTTGAGCAATCCTCCTGAAGATTCACAATGAACTCTTTAACAAGAAGTTCATAGCAGGGAGAGAGGTCTGAGACTGTTTTGAATAGTCCTGCAGCAGAGATGAGGTCTATCAGTTCTGTGCACTCAAGTGCATTGCTGCTTAGTTCTCTTTCCAAGGCAACCCTTCTTTGATACACATATTTCCATCTGTTGACATTGGAGACATGATGGAAGGATATGTTGTCCAGGGGAGCTTCTGGAACAGCATTTGAAGCTCTGGCTGGTGCTGGTTTCTTCTTGGGAGGAGATGTTGGGACATCTGATCCAACATCTGAATCTGATGGTGTTGCAGCTTTTCTCTTCTGGGTTTGAATTTTGCTCCATTGTTTTGATGGACCAAAGGTAGCTTTAGCTTTGCCTTTCTTTGGACTAGCCTTCTTCTTCTCAGGGATGACAGGTTCAGCTTGCATCTTTCCTTTCCTGGACCTTAGTCTTTTAGCAATGCTGGGTTTCACAGATGATATGATCACTGCATCAGAGTCCTGCTCCAGATTAACCACTGGAGGAGATTGAGCAACCTCCTCTTCAGCTGGTTGGTCAGCAGGGATTTGATCTTCATTTGAGCCTTGAGCCTGTTCTTCATAGACTTCTTCATCATTTTCTTTTGAGGCTTTGTCCTCAGTTTGTTCCAGATCAACATCAGATGAGTTCTTTTTCTTATCTTCAGATGTTCCAACATCTGTTGGGACATCTTGTTCTGCAGCAGTGTTCTCTGTATCTTGAGCTGGTTCTTCTTGAGGTGCAGGAATGGTGTTCAAAGGAACAGAGATTCCTCTCACCACTCTTTGTTCAGAGAAAACTTGGTTGACAATCTTCTTGAGGAATCATCAACATATTTGGAGTATTTTGTGGACATGTTAGCAGGAGAGGGATTGCCTTTAGCTTTGCTTCTGATTTGATCTTTACATCTCTTTGGTGTTCTTGCCTTTTTAGTGTGAGAGGCACTTCCCCTGAGCTCGTCCAATGGTGTTGATGACATTGGCACAACAGAGATTGGAGTGGCATGAACCACGTCCTCCTTGTTGAGAATTTCCTCAGTAGCTTTAGGGTTTTGAGACATTGTTGAAGAAGATGAAAGAAAAACTTTAGGGTTTATGATCTCTGGAGAATAGCTGGTGAATGTGATTCGATTATGATAGTATGATGAGAATCTTGATAGCTGATTATAAACAGTTACTAAGTAAGTAGCCGTTACAGTGCAAATGATGAGAGAAGGAGTTCCCAAGAATCTTGTCCAGACTGGTTTTGCCATCTGGAACTTATGCCATGCAATGTCATATGACATGTTGGCACATCTCATTAATTGCTAAATCTCACATAAACAGATTCCAAGTTTGCCCCTTAAATTCTCAAATTGAGTAGCATCCAATGCTTTGGTAAAAATATCAGCTAATTGCAAATCTGTAGCTACATGCTCCAATGAAATCACCTTTTCTTCTACAAGATCTCTGATGAAATGATGTCTGATATCAATATGCTTAGTCCTGCTGTGTTGAATGGGATTCTTTGATATATTGATTGCACTTAAGTTGTCACAGTACAATGTCATGACATCCTGTGGGACATTGTACTCAGTGAGCATCTGCTTCATCCAAACCAACTGAGAACAACTGCTACCTGCTGCTATGTACTCAGCTTCAGCTGTAGATAAGGATACACAATTCTGTTTCTTACTGAACCAATAAATCAGATTGTTTCCTAGAAAGAAGCATCCTCCTGAAGTGCTTTTTCTGTCATCAGCACTTCCTGCCCAATCAGCATCACAGAAGCCAGTGAGAATTGGTTTGCACCCATGAAAGTACATTATGCCATAGTCACAAGTACCATTAACATATTTAAGGATTCTCTTGACTTGATTGAGATGACTGACTTTTGGATCAGCTTGATATCTTGCACAAACTCCTACTGCAAATGCAATGTCTGGTCTGCTAGCAGTCAAGTATAACAAGCTTCCAATCATGCTTCTATATAAACTTTGATCTACATTCTCACCCTTTTCATCTTTAGTCAGCTTTAAATGTGTGGGAGCAGGAGTTCTTTTATGAGAAGCATTTTCCATTCCAAATTTCTTCACTATGTTCTTGGAGTACTTACTTTGGGAAATAAACATTGAGTCTTCCATTTGATTTACTTGCAGACCAAGAAAGTAGGTTAATTCACCTACTAGACTCATTTCAAATTCAGATTCCATCTGCTTGACAAAATGTTTGACCATCTTATCAGACATCCCACCAAACACAATGTCATCAACATATATTTGTGCAATCATGACATTTCCTTCTTCATCTTTAACAAATAGGGTTTTATCAATCCCACCTTTTCTGTATCCTTGCTTGATAAGAAATGTGGTCAGTCTTTCATACCATGCCCTTGGAGCTTGCTTCAGACCATAAAGTGCTTTCTTTAATTTGTATACATGATTTGGACAGCTTGGATCAACAAATCCTTTAGGCTGTTCTACATATACCTCTTCATTAAGATAACCATTAAGAAAGGCACTTTTCACATCCATTTGAAATAGCTTGAACTTTAAGATACAAGCAATTCCCAACAGTAGTCTTATTGATTCAAGCCTTGCTACTGGTGCAAAGGTTTCATCAAAGTCTACCCCTTCAATTTGAGTGTATCCTTGAGCCACAAGTCTAGCTTTGTTCTTTGTAACAATTCCTTGTTCATTTGACTTGTTTTTATACACCCATTTTGTACCAATCACATTTATGTCATCAGGTCTAGGTACAAGATTCCACACTTCATTCCTTGTGAATTGACCTAATTCCTCTTGCATAGCACAAATCCAGTATTCATCAGTGAGAGCTTCCTTGACATTTTTAGGTTCTATTTTGGAAACAAAACAAGAACCTGAAATCACTTCTCTTGATCTAGTGCTCACACCTCTGTTGAGATCACCAATTATCAAATCTTTAGGATGATCCTTCTGTATTCTGATGGAGGGAGGTTTGCTTGAATCTTCTGATCTTGTATCATTTTGAGTGAAGTTATATTGATCATTCTTTTCTTCAGCTTCAATCTTGATATCAGCAGATGTTCCAACATCTTCTGGGACATCTGTAGAAACATCATCAATTACCACATTTATGGACTCCATGATAACCTTTGTTCTGTAATTAAATACTCTATATGCTCTGCTGTTTATAGAGTATCCAAGGAAAATCCCTTCATCACTTTTAGGATCCATTTTTCTCCTTTGCTCCCTATCTGCCAGAATATAGCATTTACTTCCAAACACATGAAAGTACTTCACAGTGGGTTTTCTGCCCTTCCATACTTCATATATTGTGGACAAAGTTCCTTTCCTTAAAGTAACTCTGTTATGGATGTAACAGGCAGTGTTCATAGCTTCAGCCCAAAAGTATAGAGGCAACTTTTTAGCATGAATCATAGCTCTTGCTGATTCTTGAATGGTTCTATTCTTCCTTTCAACAATCCCATTCTGTTGAGGAGTGATAGGTGAAGAATACTCATGATTAATTCCTTCTAAAGAACAGAAATCTAAGAACTTTTGATTCTCAAATTCTTTTCCATGATCACTCCTAATTCTGATCACACAGCTGGATTTTTCCCTTTGCAATCTTTGACATAATTCTTTGAATACATCAAATACATCTGACTTTTCTTTGATGAAGTTTATCCATGTATATCTGGAAAAGTCATCAACCACAACATAGGCATACCTCTTACCACCAAGACTTTCAACCTGCATAGGTCCCATAAGATCCATATGTAGAAGTTCCAAAACTTTGGAAGTTGTCAGATGTTGGAGCTTTGGATGGGACATCTTGGTTTGCTTGCCTATTTGACATTCACCACATATTTTGCCATCATCAATCTTCAGTTTAGGAATACCTCTTACAGCATCCATAGATATGATCTTCTTTATGCCTCTGAAATGAAGATGACCTAGTCTTTGATGCCACAGTTTCACTTCTTCTTCTTTAGCTAGAGAGCAGGTTGAAGTGAGGCTGAGATTTTGGGATTCCCACATGTAACAGTTGTCTTTAGATCTGGCTCCTTTCATGACAACCTCTTGTTCTTTGTTAGTCACTATACATTCAGATTTGGTAAAGTTTACACTGTATCCTTGATCACATAGTTGACTTATGCTGATCAGGTTAGCAGTTAAACCTTTAACTAGCAGCACATCATCTAGTCTTGGAACATCTTGACAATTCAAGGTTCCAACTCCCTTGATTTCTCCTTTAGCTCCATCTCCAAATGTAACATACCTGGATGAATGTGATTTTAAGTTTACTAGCAAATTCTTTAATCCAGTCATGTGTCTTGAGCATCCACTGTCAAAGTACCAGTCTTCTTTAGCTGATACTCTCAGAGATGTATGTGCTATGTAAGCAGTACTTTTCTTTGACCAGATGAGATGAGATTTCTTTTGATGCCTCTGCTCTGAGTGTTGTTCAGCTGATCTCCAAGCTTGATTGTTGTTCTTGTTCTTGGATATGTGGCTTAGATCAGTCTGAATGTCAGCTTTTGGTCTCCAAACTTTCTTGATGACCTCTGTCTTCTGCTTAGGAGGTTGCTGATTTCTATGCAGCACTTTCTTGGTACCTTCCACTTTCTGCTTGGAAGGTTGCTGACACATCTGATTTGGATATCCATGTAACTTATAACAGTGAGGTTTGATATGCCCAAATCTTCCACAGTGATGGCATCTCCATCTTTGATATTTTTTCTTCATTTTGTTCTTTCCAGAATGTTGAGACATCTGTTGGAACATTATGTTTGTCTTTGTGTCCTGATGTTGGAGCATCTGTTGGGACATCTTGTTTGACTGTGTAGTTTTTGAAGTAGTTCTGCTAGAGCTTGCTTCATCTCTGTCATATCCCAGTCCACTTTTGTCCCCTGAATGTTTATTATTGCTGAGAATAACATCCAGTGTGTTTGAGCTGCTGTTCAACATTCTAACAGATTTGGACATATGTTCCAATTTAGAGTTGAGAAGGCTTACTTCACTTTTTAAGGTTTCAATGATCTCCTGATAATTTGCTTTGTCATCTTCTAAAGTCTCATTTTGCTTCTTTAGCTTTATAACATCACTGCATATTTCAGAGCTTCTTTTGTATAGATCTTTGAATGCTTGCTCAAGTTCTTCATAAGTAAGTTCTCCACAACTGGAATCACTATCATATTCACACAGTCCAGCTAGAGCAGTAATATGCTTAGCTGATTCTTCTTCTGACTCTCCTGAGTCTTCATCAGACCAGGTCACAGAGAGTCCTTTCTTTTGCCTCTTTAAGTAGGTAGGACATTCAAACTTGATGTGTCCATATCCTTCACATTCATGGCATTTGACTCCTTTATCTTGACTGGTCTTTTCAGCAAACTTTGACTTTCTGTTGACATCATATGGTCTCCTGTTCTCAGAGTTTGTGTTTCTTCCACTGGATTTGGATTGGCCTTCCATTCCTCTGAGAATCTGTTTGAATTGTCTTCCAAGCAAGGCAAGGTTTTCTGATAAGCTTTTGTCATTTGATGATTCATCATCTTCTTCTTCATCTGTATTTGACACCAAGGCTATGCTTTTGTTCTTTTTGACATTTGTGTCATTCATTCCCATCTCAAAAGTTTGAAGAGAACCAATGAGTTCTTCAACTTTCATGGAGCATATGTCTTAAGCTTCTTCTATTGCAGTGACTTTCATGTCAAATCTTTTTGGCAAAGATCTGAGAATCTTTCTTACAAGCTTTTCATCAGTCATCTTTTCTCCCAAAGCTCCAGAAGTATTGGCTATATCCAAGATGTTCATATAGAACTCATGAATTGATTCATCTTCCTTCATTCTCAAGTTTTCAAACTTGGTGGTGAGAAGTTGAAGTCTTGACATTTTTACTTTTGATGTTCCTTCATGAGTTGTTTTGAGAGTATCCCAAACATCTTTGGCCAGCTCACAATGATGTACAAGTCTGAAAATGTTCCTATCAATGCCATTGAATAAGGCATTTAAGGCTTTTGAGTTGCCTAGTGCTGAGTCTTCTTCCTCCTTACTCCATTCTTCTTCTGGTTTCAGCACTTTTGATCCATCTTTGGTGTCTTGGACAGGATGATCCCATCCAACATTAACTGCTCTCCATGCCCTGTTGTCAAGTGACCTTAAGAATGCAATCATTCTTGGCTTCCAGTAGTCATAATTAGATCCATCCAGTATAGGTGGTCTATTTACTGACCCTAAATCTCTGTCCATGTTACAGAATTTGTATTCCCTAGATCTCACCCAGTATAAACAGGCAGGGTGCCTGCTCTGATGCCAATTGAAATTCTGTGATCAGGTATGAGATGTCCTAAGAGATGTCCCAACACTTAATAGGACATTTGACAAATTTAACCAAAACTTAAACAGCAAGAAAAGTAAACAACACAGAAGTTTGTTAACCCAGTTCAGTGTATAACCACACCTACATCTGGAGGCTACCAAGCCAGGAGGAAATCCACTATTAGTAATATTAATTCTAGACTTAAACCACCCTGTTTAATCTATCACTTAATACTTACCCAATGCAATTTCTACCTAAGACTCACTTAGATAAGAGTACCCTACTCACTCCCCCTCAATCACACAGTGATCAAGTTTACAAGTTTACTGAAATTGAAGACATCCTTCAAACAAAACAGCTTGATCTTACTTCACAGTTTCAATCAAGTCACAAATGCACTTTTGCTTAAAAGCTCATAAAGTGGTACATAAAACAACCTGCTATTAAAAACACTAGACACCCTATTTGGTCTTCTAAAATTCGTACTCAATTCTATGAGTTTCTGTTGCTTAAATAGGTATCTGAATTTTGGGCTTTCTGTAGAATGATCCAGCCCTAATGTGCAGAAGCTGTCACCTTGAATTTAGGGTTTGTTACCTCCTATATTCTAGGTGATTTAGGTCTTCTGTTTTAATCTGAATCTTCAATATAAAACACCCTACAGATGCGCCTTGTTCTGTTTTTATCCATCATTAATTAATTCCAGATAACTCTCCTTAAATATCTTTGATCTGTTAATCAATAATTAATTCTGGAAGCAGGTCTGAGATGTCTCAACATCTGTTGGGACATCCTGGAAAACTGAACTTAAATTATTTACACAATGTCCCAACATCTGGTAGGACATCCTTAAATAAGTTCACATACTCTGTTTGCTAATGTCCCAACATCTGATAGGACATTCTGAACTGAATTTAACATTTCTTGTTTGGTCAAAAATTCTGCCAATTCTTAAACATCTACAGTTTTGATTAGTCTCCCCTCTTAGTTTTACCTTTGTGTCTCTTTTGAGTCTTCTCTTCTCATCTCATAATCAGGGACTAAACCCTAAAGGCTTTAAGGCTTTGTGATTAAGTTTATGCCTGCATCCTTATCTTAGGATGGAGTGTATAACTTTAATCCTAAGTGTTAAACCCTTAATGTGTTTAACTCCTTTAATCAATCCATCTAATAATCATCAAGACATCACACTTGTAACTTGGGCCTTGCATTAGGGTTCTAATTCTTCCTTAATTGGTTAAGAAGGACTAACCCTAGTGTTAATGGACAAGTCCCCCTCAAGTTGTCTTACAAACCCTAAAAATCACTTCATCATACCATTAAATAAAATCCACTTAATCAAAGGCTTGTTTTGTCATGAGTTTAATCCCTAATCATGGATTAAGTTGAGGAGCTTTCCTCAGCTTAAACATTCTCATCTATTATCCTTCTATTAGGATGGTGTAATGAGTCTGTTTAATCCCTGATTATGGCTTAATCTCATTACTCAACACTAAACAAAAACATCAAAAACATCTAAATAATCACAAGTAGGTTAATGATCTTAATCCTACACCAAAGGTGATTAAGTGTGAGAATCTGACTTCACACTTAAGGTATTCTCATTACCCCTAATCAGAGGGAAGATGCGATGAGATTACTAAATCCATTGGTTTAGACTTAAGCTCATTAACTTATGTCAAACTTTCAAAAGCAATAAAAGACTGAAAACACAAAAACAAACAATAATCGTCTCCTTCGGGATTCTTTTCTCATCTCATTCACTCACAAACGAGAACTCGCTTCTTCCATCTAATGCAAGACAGTTTGCACCTGAGCCAGACAGGTCATACACTTGAGCATAGACAAGTAAGCAGTTCTTAAGTCAATTCATCTTTCAGTCTCTTTGGGTCGAACTACGGTGTTCTGACTTCCTCATTGCACGAGAGGATACGTAGGCATAACTTAACAGTTATCGAACAAAAGTCTCTGTATATTCCCCCTCTTTCAGCTTCATTCTTTAAGCCTCATTATCATGAGCATTTCACCTCTTTCTTCTTTACACTGACACTTCTCTTATACATTTCACATCACATATACACTTTGCACTTCTTTTACACTGACACCTGTACATCCTTTTCCAGCTCTCTTTATACACAAATTGCACTGACACTACCCCTTTAAAACACAAATCTTTCAAGCGTGGATCCCGTCGAGTACGACGGACAATCTGGGTGCTAATACCTTCCCAGGTTGTAACCGACCCCCTTTCTCAGTCTCTCTGGTTCGCAACCGTCTTATCCATATCTTTCTAGGTCTATGCAGCATTGCCTTTCCTCCGGGATAAAAAATGCCTAGCTGGCGACTCTATTCATTCTCCAGTGAGTTCACGGCTGTGTGTTCTCATTGTCCCTCTCGCCGACCGTTCGCGTCTGTACCTTTATTTGGGCCCATTCCCATTTATCGGGAGCGACAATTGTCCCAGGCCCAGGCTGCCTGCCTAACAATAGCCAGATTAGGCTTGTTCTCACAATAAAGAGTCTCAACCAAATCTTGTGCCTTAGGAGTGTGGACCAGTGCATAGCCCAGCTGCCTTCTGAACAGCAGAGGGTTGTAATTAATGCTACCCTTAACTCCTATCAGGGGCACATTAGGGAAATGCCCACAACTGGTGATGATATCCCTGCCTTTGGTGCTTTGAGTGCACCACCTGATATCGGCTGAAGTTAGAGCAATGAGTCTTCTAGCCCAGTTTCTCTGCTGATGAGGGTTCAAAAATGCATCTGTCCTGGGCAAATGCTTGAGAAGCCAAGTATGGAACAAAGGAGCACAGCACCTCACTAATCTTCCCCTCTGCTTTTCATTCCTCTGATGCACTGAGTAGTAGAGATCCCCCAATAAAGTGGGCACTGGGTTCTTCAGGATGAAAATATGGATTGCATTCTTGCTAATGAATCTAGGCTCATCTGCAAATAATATGATCCCATATATGCTTAGGGCCAATAAAGCACAGACTGCTTTCCAATCTCCTAAAGAAGCTTTCAGGGTAGCTTGAGAGATCAAGAAATCCAGATGCAGGCCAGGGATTCCAGCCTTAGAAGTCATATGTTGCCCAATCAGAACTGATTCCAGATGCAAGGCCTTTGCTACCTCTTCATTACCAGGAAAGACCATCTTAGGGTTGAAAGGGGCTCCACCCCTGATAGGTATACCAACCAATGATGAGTATTCTTCCAATAAAGGGCCCAGCTGAAAGTCCTGAAAAGTGAAACACCTCAGTGGGGGATCATAAAACTGAAGGCAAGTGTGGATCAGGCTTCTTTGTGAAGGGTCCAAATCCATAACCACATCAAGTATATCTCCACAGTGTTCCCTGAACAGTGGTATATGGTCTGGAGTGATCAAGGTCTGAATCCTCCTGATGTCAGCTAGCTCTGGCTGGAAGAAGTGGTAGGTGATGTTACTCTTTTTAGGTGCCATGATGTTGAAGATGAGTGGAGGTAGGTGCTGATGATGATACTGAAAAAAAGGGTCACTGATTGGCTGATGCAGGTGATTGAAGCAGATAGCTGATAGCTGAAGCAGATGCTGATGAAGATAGGTCAACACTGATGATGGGGTCAAAACCTATGCCAAAAATGAAAATGGATACCCTGAAACACAAATAAGCAAATGTCAAAATGATGCAATGATGATGTATGCAAATGGTATGCAAGGGTTTGTGACTGAGCTGGATCTGATCAAGTGCTCTGATATAAGTCCAAGTGTGTTCAAGAAATCCAGATGGAGGTTTTATAAGTCCAGTAACCAAGGTGGGGGACTCAAATAAAGAGCCACATGTCCAGGGTTTAGAATCACAAGAACTGTTCCAACATGGGGTATTCTTAATCAAATCAAAGTAACAGGGTATGTTGAGGCCAAAGGTACCTGCAAACCTGTAAACAGCCCAACCCCCTCACAGGTGGTGTTCTAAAACAAGGATCCTCAGACTTGGATCAGTTATGAGAAGTGTAAACACTTCTAACCCGGAGGTACAGTGTTTACAATAACCATAAAAGTTCCTCCTCTAATTCACCTCAGTTTCTGAAGGTCAATACTAAAGGTCATCCAGACTTAGCAGGCTTCCCAGATAGCCCTAGCATTGCAGGAAATCTGCAACACAGAGTTCTCAAGAAGAAACCCATATCTGAACCGTGTTTCATATTCCCGCACCAGACCGAGATGGAATGGGAAAGAATATGATTCACTCTAGCCTAGGTGTCACTCAGGTCCCAGGTATAGGACCTTAACTCTCAATGGAACACCCACCCACCAAAGCAAACAAACAGATCCAGCCAGCAGCACAGTATGACAGTATGGTAATATGCAAAGCTATAAAGAAAGCAGTAAAGCAACTGTACACAAAGCAAAAATAAATACAAATATACAAACACAAATAAACACATAACACCCCAGTAAACAAAACTCAAACAAGCGCTAGGAGGAACCCACAAAAGGAACCAGAAGCCCTGGTTGTAGTATAAGGTTCCCCAGCAAAGTCGCCAAGATGTCGCTCCCACCAAATGAAGCTAAGTCAAATGGGGTACAGACGCGAACGGTCGGCGAAATGAACAATGAGAACACACAGCAGTGAACTCACTGGAAAAGAAAAGAGTCGCCAGCTAGGCATTTTTATCCCGGAGGAAAGGTAATGCTGCATAGACCTGGAAAGATATGGATAAGACGGTTGCGAACCAGAGAGACTGAGAAAGGGGGTTGGTTACAACCTGGGAAGGTATTAGCACCCAGATTGTCCGTCGTACTCGACGGGATCCACGCTTAAAAGATTTGTGTTTTAAAGGGGTAGTGTCAGTGAAATTTGTGCATAAAAGAGCTGGAAAAGGATGTACAGGTGTCAGTGTAAAAGAAGTGAAGTGTATAAATGATGTGTCAGTGTAGGAATGAGAATGAATTGCTCAAGATCATGAGGCTAAAGAATAAAGCTGGAAAGAGGGGGAATATACAAAGACTTTTGTTCGATAACTGTTAAGTTATGCCTACGTATCCTCTCGTGCAATGAGGAAGTCAGAACACCGTAGTTCGACCCAAAGAGACTGAAAGATGAATTGACTGGTGAACTGCTTACTTGTCTATGCTCAAGTGTATGACCTGTCTGGCTCAGGTGCTAACTGTCTTGCATTAGACGGAAGAAGCAAGTTCTCGTTTGTGAGTGAAGGTGATGAGAAAAGAATCCCGGAGGAGACGATTATTGTTTGTTTTGGAGTTTTCAATCTTTTATTGCTTTTGAAAGTTTGTCATAAGTCAATGAGCTTAAGCCTAAACCAATGGATTCAGTAAACTCACCACATCTTCCCTCTGATTAGGGGTAATGAGAATACCTTAAGTGTGAAGTCAGATTCTCACACTTAATCACCTTTGATGTAGGGTTAAGATCATTAACCTACTTGTGATTATTTAGATGTTTTTGGTGTTTTTGTTTAGTTTTGAGTAATGAGATTAAGCCATAATCAGGGATTAAACAGACTCATTACACCATCCTAATAGAAGGATAATAGATGAGAATGTTTAAGCTGAGGAAAGCTCCTCAACTTAATCCATGATTAGGGATTAAACTCATGACAAAACAAACCTTTATTAGATGGATTTTATTTAATGATATGATGATGAAGTGATTTTTAGGGTTTGTAAGACAACTTGAGGGGGACTTGTCCATTAACACTAGGGTTAGTCCTTCTTAACCAATTAAGGAAGAATTAGAACCCTAATGCAAGGCCCAAGTTACAAGTGTGATGTCTTGATGATTATTAAGTGGATTGATTAAAGGATTTAAACACATTAAGGGTTTAACACTTAGGATTAAAGTTATACACTCCATCCTAATAGAAGGATGCAGGCATAAGCTTAATCACAAAGCCTTAAAGCCTTTAGGGTTTAGTCCATGATTATGAGGTGAGGAGAGAAGACTCAAAGAGACACAAAGGTAAAACTAAGAGGGGAGACTAATAAAAGCCCTAATCATTATCATGCTTGGTTGTTCCTAGGGTTTGTGAGGTTTTCAAGAGAAGTCTTCAATGGAACCACCAGGAAACAGATGAAAGGATCAGGAGAAGCAAAGTAACTTGCTTCATTCAAGAAGTCAAGTCACTTGAAGAAAGAAAGTAGGAAGAAGAAGAATGAGCAAGCTCAATCTCAAACACATACAAAAATGCAACAAGGATGCATAAGAAGAGACGAAGAGAAGTTATGAGAAGTGAAGGCAAATTCACTTCTCAAATTCACTTACCACCTGAAAGGTTAGAAAAGAAATGCAATGCAATGCTAAATGAGATGAAATGGCATGATGCAAACCAAAACCAGAAGCATATATGAGATGATAATGATGCTATGAGATGATGCAAACATGAATCAAGACATGGGGATGATCATACAAGCTCATGGATGCAAATGAAGCATGCTAAGACACATGATCATACATGAAAAGTTATGGAATGTACATGGCATACAACATGACAAATACATGATGCAATGATCAAACATGCTTTCAATATGTCTTATGATGCCAAATGAATCAAATGGAGGCATGGAATGTCATGGAAAGTCATGTTATGCAAGATGATGCAAGGTGAATGCATATGGAAGCCCAAATTAGGGTTTATGATCAAGGCATCAAACAAAAACCAAAATCAGAAGCAAACAACATTATAAAAAATTGAAAATTCACTCAAAGGACCCCTAATCCTATACTAACCCAATGCCCAAAGGAGAGGTTCCAACTCCTAACCAATTTCAAGTTATGATTTTTCTAAGTTTTCTAGGGTTTTAGGGTTCCTAAACAAGAAAATTATCAAAAAAATTGAAAATGAAAGATCAAATCATGGCCATTTAACCTCACAAACTACATGCTATACACAATGCAATGCAAAAAGAATCAAGGTCCAACTCTTCATGGTTAGGCAGAAATGATTTTTGGAAGTTTGGATCAAAATAATGCATCAAAAAGATTTTAATTCAATGAAAAATTCTCAAAATGCATCAAGATCAAAAAATAAATTTGGTTTGAAGGTTGGGCAATGTTTCTAAATGTCTTAAAACATTTCATGAATTTTTTGGTGATTTTTAAATACCTAAAAGTATTTTTAATAAATTAATTTTCATTAATCAATTAAAAATAAACTCTTAAATATTTAAAAATACTTTTTTTAATGCAAAAAATGAAAATAAAAATATTTTTGTGTTTTAAAAATTAATGAAACTCTTGGTAAAAAATTTCATAATTTTTAAATAATTTTTGCTATTTTTAATAAAATGTACAATTTAAATGAAATAATATGAAGAATAAATGAATTAAAAGCTGAAAAAAAGAAAAGTCATGCAATCTGATGGCTGAGATTCAAACAAGAACACGCGCGCATTGACTTGGCGCCAGATCCCACGGCCAGTATTCAAACTCAGCTAATTAATGCTTATGCCCTAATCCTGCCGTTAATCACTTTCAGGTGACCGGAACAGTGTTCCGGTCATCTTCTCCGTTCACCTCAAAACCCAATCTCACTCCATACGCATCTAAAATGAATTCTAAAAACACAGGAATGATCCCCACTCACTCACGAACCAAAACCCCCAATCAAAACATATTTATCATTCCAGAAATGGCTGAATCGAAGCAAACAAAATCTAGGGCAAAAAATTTCAGAGACTGATTAAACTCTCATCTCTCCACCATTTTCAAAACTAAGGCCATATTTATGATCAGGGAAGCATGAATAACAACTTAAGAACTTAAAAAATGATTTCTGAAAAAAAAATGTTCTTGAGCTACCTGAGTTTCGAAGCTTTCAATCTTGCAACTTTCTGACCCCTTCCTTTGATGCAAACCACTCCTTATGACCCCTTGATGATGTCTGGATGCTTAGAAGAAGTTTATGCTGGCTGGTTAAGGAGATGGAACAAGTTCTGTTCAAGCTCAGGTGAGAATGGTGTTTGTGATTCAGGCTGTTTCAGGCAAAGGTGAGGGGTTCTTTGTGATCAGGATGATGATTTGAGAAGGTTTGTGAAGTTTGTTCAAGCGTTTGTGGCCTGTGGAATGAGTTTCGAAAGCTTTGGCTTTGAGAGTGAAAAATGGAGAAGCAATGTTCTTGCTAGTTTCAGGCTTAGGTCTTGCTGGTTTTGGTTCAGTGAAGCAAGGTGAGTTGATTAGTGGAGTTTGTTTAAGTGTTTATGGCTTGTGGAATCAGATTCGAAAGAAAATGCAAGTTGGAGAGAGTTTGTGAATGTTGAGTTGTAGTGAGCTTCAGCCTTGCTTGTTGTTATGTTTAGCTAGCATTTGGTCCACATAAACAAATCTCATTGGTCAGATGATGTGACCTGCCCTTTATTGATTGGTATGGCCACTTTTGCAAATTGTCAACCTTTGTGTAAGAGAGGCATGGGCTGTGTTCTAGGCTGGTACAAGGGTGTGGGCTGGCGCAGCTTGGTGAGGGGAAAGGCTAGGGTTGGTTCAGCAGCCAAGGCAACAAGTGGATGAGGTGTGATGATGGTTTTTGCAAGTTGTTCACTTTTGGTTCACATGAAAGTATCTTGCTCCCAAGGCCATGAAACATGATAAATCCTTAGTCCATTCTGAACTTTAGGACTTACATGATGCTTGTGTAATGGTTTGATGTCAATTAGAAGTCACAATTTGCCTTGGTACAAGATTTTGCAAGTTTTCCATTTGGTGCATATTTTGAAAATTAGTGATTTTAGCCAACTTTGACACACCATAACTTTTGATCCAAAATGAATTAGGTCATGTTCTTGTACTTTTTGAAAAGGGAAAGATCTAATCTACAACTTTCATGACCAAAGTTTTTCCATTTGAAGCATTTTTGGATCAAAAAGTAAGGGTTGAAAAATTGCCTAAAATGACAAATTCCTTAAAAGTCAAATTTGCCCTAAAAAGTCAACTTTGCAAAAACTTGTAATTCTTGAATTTTGTGAACTTCAACCTTCTTCCATGATCAAATAAAGATCAAATACACCCAAAATGATGAAGATCACCCCTTGGTTGGGTCATTGGGGGCCTCAGATGCCCTGATTTTGCACTGACTTGTCCAGAAAGTCAACTCTTGATCAGATGACTTCCCCATGGAATTTCTTCATGAAACTTGATATGCATACTCCCTATACCATATAGAGACCAATAGAAACAAGAATGACCAAAAAATTTGGAGTTATGGCCTCTGAAACCAAAACCCTAATTTCAGGTCATCTGTGCAGTCAAGCCTGGCTCTGCCTCCATACCAATCCCAGTTCTTGTGATTCTTTGGCATTCTTGACTTTGAGAAGATGTAATATGATGCTTGAACACATATGGATCCCTTTGAATTGATTGATGACCTTTGGAGTGGCTCAAGAAGCTCTTTGATTGCTCAGATCACAAACCCTAGGTGCAGATGACTTAGAATCTATGCAGTGGATCAAAAATGAGTTATGATGTGTTATGATTGAGTTTATGCATATGAAATGATCAACAAGCCATGGTGTGAATGAGTGAGGGAAAATTTGGGGTGTTTACAGGTTTATCATGACACAGGACGAATGTCAGATAACAATATCAACGATGGGGACGGCCATCGGATAAAAATGATGAGGGACGATCATCAAAAGGTGAAGGACGATCACCTAGCAGGGGACGGCTGCTAAATATCACGACACAGGACGAATGCCGGATAGAAAAGGTCAACGATGGGGACGGCCATCGGATGAGCATGATGAAGGACGATCATCAAGAGGTGAAGGACGATCACCTAGCAGGGGACGGCTGCTAAATATCACGACACAGGACGAATGTCGGATAGAAAAGGTTAACGATGGGGACGGCCATCGGATGAGCATGATGAAGGACGATCATCAAGAGGTGAAGGACGATCACCTAGCAGGGTACGGCTGCTCTCAGGGTTTATCATGACACAGGACGAATGTCAGATAGAAAAGAAATTTTGCTTTGCTGGAGATCGACTGGGGAATAGTGTCGCTCCCACCAAATGAAGCCGGGTCAAATGGGGTACAGACGCGAACGGTCGGCGAAGGGATGATGTGAGAACACACAGGAGTGAACTCACAGGGAATGAAAAGAGTCGCCAGCTAGGCATTTTTTATCCCGGAGGAAAGGCAATGCTGCATAGACCTAGAAAAAAATATGGATAAGACGGTTGCGAACCAGAGAGACTGAGAAAGGGGGTTGGTTACAACCTGGGAAGGTATTAGCACCCAGATTGTCCGTCGTACTCGACGGGATCCACGCTTAGAAGATTTGTGTTTTAAAGGGGTAGTGTCAGTGCAATTTGTGTATAAAGAGAGTTGGAAAAGGTGTACAGGTGTCAGTGTGAAAGAAGTGCAAAGTGTAATATATACAGTGTCAGTGCAGGAACAAGAATGAAATGCTCAGGAGCATTAGGCTTAAAGAATAATGCTGGCAGGAGGGGGAATATACAGAGACTTTTGTTCGATAACAGTTAAGTTATGCCTACGTATCCTCTCGTGCAATGAGGAAGTCAGAACACCGTAGTTCGACCCAAAGAGACTGAAAGAAATTGACTTGTGAACTGCTTGCTTGCCTATGCTCAAGTGTATGACCTGTCTGGCTCAGGTGCAAACTGTCTTGCATTTAGACGGAAGAAGCAAGTTCTCGTTTATGAGTGAATGAGATGAGAAAAGAATCCTGGAGGAGACGATTATTGTTTGTTTTTGTGTTTTCAGTCTTTTATTGCTTTTGAAACTTTGTCATAAGTTAATGAGCTTAAGCCTAAACCAGTGGGTTAGTAAACTCATCACATCTTCCCTCTGATTAGGGGTAATGAGAATACCTTAAGTGTGAAGTCAGCTTCTCACACTTAATCACCCTTGGTGTAGGATTAAGATCATTAACCTACTTGTGATTATTTAGATGTTTTTGTTGTTTTTGTTTAGTGTTGAGTAATGAGATTAAGCCATAATCAGGGATTAAACAGACTCATTACACCATCCTAATAGAAGGATAATAGATGAGAATGTTTAAGCTGAGGAAAGCTCCTCAACTTAATCCATGATTAGGGATTAAACTCATGACAAAACAAAGCCTTTATTAAGTGGATTTTAGTTAATGATAAGATGATGGAGTGAGTTTTATGATTTGCAAGACAACTTGAGGGGGACTTGTCCATTAACACTAGGGTTAGTCCTTCTTAACCAATTAAGGAAGAATTAGAACCCTAATGCAAGGCCCAAGTTACAAGCTTGATGTCTTGGTGATTATTAAGTGGATTAATTAAAGGATTTAAACACATTAAGGGTTTAACACTTAGGATTAAAGTTATACACTCCATCCTAATAGAAGGATGCAGGCATAAGCTTAATCACAAAGCCTTAAAGCCTTTAGGGTTTAGTCCCTGATTATGAGGTGAGAAGAGAAGACTCAATGAGACACAAAGGTAAAAACTAAGTGGGGGACTAATCAAAACCCTAATCATTGTCATTCTTGGTTGTTCCTAAGGTTTGTGAGGTTTACAAGAGAGATCTTCAATGGAAACACCAGGAAGCAGATGAAAGGAGCAAAGAGAAGCAAAGTAACTTGCTTCACTTAAGAAGACAAGTCACTTGAAGAAAGAAAGTGAGATAAAGAAGAATGAGCAAGCTCAAACTCAAACACATAACAAAATGCAGCAAGGATGCATGGAAGAGATGAAAAGAAATTGTGAGAAGTGAAGGCAAATTCACTTCTCAAAGTGACTTACCACCTGAAAAGTTAGTGAGAGAAATGCAATGCAATGCAAAATGAGATGAAATGGCATGATGCAAATCAAAACCAGAAGCATATGTGTGATGATACTGATGTTATGAGATGATGCTTACATGAAACAAGGCATGGGGATGATCATATGAACATATGGATGCAAGAGAAGCATGCTTAGAACCATGAACATACATGAAAGGTTATGAAATGCAAATGACATACAACATGGCAAATGAAAGATGCAATGATCAAACATGCTTCCAACATGTCTTAAGATGTCTAATGAATCAAATGAATGCATAAAATGTCGTGGCAAGTCAAGGTATGCAGGCAAATGCAAGATGAATGCAAAAGGAAGCCCAAATTAGGGTTTATGAACAATGTATGAAACAAAATTCAAAACCAGAAGCAAACATCATGATAAAAAATTGAAAATGCACTCAAAGGAACCCTAAACCAATACAAACTCACTGCCCAAAGGAGGGGTTCTAACTCTTAACCAAATGAAAGTTATGAATTTCCTAAGATTTCTAGGGTTTTAGGGTACCTGGACAAGAAAAATGTCAAACAATTTGAAAATGCAAGATCAAATCATGCCAATTTAATCCTACAAACTACATGATATGCAAGACACAATGCAAAAAGAATCAAAGTCCAACTCTCAAAGATTAGGCAGAAATGAATTTTTGAACATTGGATCAAAATAATGCTTTGAAATAGAATTAATTCCATGGAAAATTGTCAAAATGCATCAAGATCAAAAAAGAAATTTGGTTTGAGGGTTGGACAATGTTTTTAAAGGTTTCATGAATTTTTTGGTGATTTTTAAATACCTAAAAGTATTTTTAATTAATTAATTCTCATTAATTAATTAAAAATAAACTTTTAAATGATTTAAAAATATTTTTTAATGCAAAAAATAAAAATAAAAATGTTTTTGGTTTCTGAAAATTAATAAAAGTTTGTACAAAAATTTTCAGAATTTTTAAATGATTTTTGCTATTTTTAATAAAATGGAGAAAAGAAATGAATTAAAATGAAAAATAAAATGAATTAAAACTGAAAAATAGAAAAGTATGCAAATCAAAGGGCCAGAATTCAAACATACACGCGCGGGAGTTGACTTGGCACCACATCCAAGGGCTGAGATTCAAATTTTCCTAATTAATGTCATTAACCCTAATCCTGCCCTAATCACTTTCAAATGACCGGAACAGTGTTCCGGTCATCTTCTCCGACGAGCTCATTTCTCAATCTCTCTTAATATGCCATGAAACCTCCCAAATCTCTCCAGAATCAATCATTAATCATCACTAAACCTAAACTCCACCCCAAAATCCATTTATTTCCACTGAATCATGAGAAACGAATCAAAACAGAAAACACACAAAAATTTCAGAGATCAAATACATCCTACACACGCAACCATTTCCACTGGTTCAACGCTCAAAATGATCAGCACACCACATAGAATCAGTTTATAACTTAAAATACAAGTTCTGGAAAAATGTTCTTGGATGATACCTGAGATGGAACTTTCGATTCAAGAGCTTTCTGGCTGTTTCTTTGGCTTAAATCCACTCCAATGATCCTCCTAAGAAGCTTGATGTGCTTGGTTGGGGTTTAAAATGGATGGTTTGAGAGATGGAAGAAGTTCTGTTCAATGGCAGGTGGTGATCGTGTTTTTGATTCTTTGAGTTTCAGGCTATGGTGAGGGGTGGTTTGTGATCAGGGAAGTGGGTTGAGTTGATTTGTGAAGTTGGTTTTTGTGTTTGAGGCTTGTGCAAGCAGTTTCGAAAGCTTTTGCAAAATGGTGTGGAAATGAGAATGCTGTGTTAGAGAGGGCTTCAGGCTTGTGTTTTGTATGCTTTGGCTTGCTTTTGATTTGTATAAACAATTGTGATAGGTCAGATGAGGTGATGTGTGCTTTTGTGATAGGTATGCCTCAAGTTGCCAAAATGTCAAAGTTGTGTAAGAGGGGCATGGGCTACTTGCTAGCCAAGGACAAAAGGTGTGTCCTGCGCAGCATGATGTGGGGAGAACCCTAGGATTGATCATGAAGTCAGCAAGCAAGTGGATTGTAACTTATGATGAGTTTTGCAAGTTGGTTCACTTTTGCTTCTTATGAAAAATCTTGCTCCATAAGCCATAAAAATGTGTGATCCCTTGGCCCATTCTGAACATTAGAGGTCACATGATCATGTTGTGTGGAAATGATACACATTTGAGGCCTTTAGAACACTTGAACAAACCATTTTGCAAAATGTCCCTTTGGTAGAAAACTTCAAATTTTGTGATTTTAGCCAACTTTGACAATCCATAACTTTTGATCCAAAATGAATTAGATCATGTTCTTGTACTTTTTGAAAAGGGAATGATCCATTCTACAACTTTCATGACCAAAATTTTTCCATTTGAAGCATTTTTGAATCAAAAAGCAAGGGTTGAAAAAGTTTCCTAAAATGGCAATTTCATTAAAAGTCAAACTTCCCCAAAAAGTCAACTTTGCAAAAGACTTGAAATTCTTCAATTTTGTGAACTTCCAACTTCTTCTATGATCAAATAAAGATCATATACAATCAAAATGATGAAGAACACCCTTTGGTTGGGTCATTGGGGGCCTCAGATGCCCTGATTTTACACTGACTTGCTTGAAAAGTCAACTCTTGATCAGATGACTTCCCCATGGAATTTCTTCATGAAAATTGATATGCATAATACCTATACCATATAGAGACCAATAGAAACAATAATGACCAAAAAATTGGAGTTATGGCCTCTGAAACCAAAACCCTAATTTTAGGTCATCTGTGCAGTTAAACCTGGCTCTGCTTCCATGCCATTCTCAGTTCTTGTGATTTTTTGACATTCTTGACTTTGAGAGGATATAATATGATGTTTGAACATACATGGACCCCTTTGAAGTGATTGATGACCTTTGGAGTGGCTCAAGAAGCTCTTGGATTACTCAGATCACAAACCCTAGATGCAGATGACTTTGAATCTATGCAGTGAATCAAAAATGTGATATGAGATGGTATGATTGAGTTTATGCATATGAAATGATCACAAGCCATGGTGTGAATGGGTGAGGGCAAATAATGGGTGTTTACAGCTGTGCAGGATGTAAGCAACGGCTTAACAGGCAAGCGAGATAACTTGTGGTTGAATACTAAAGACAGTCCAAAATTTGCACTCACAGAATGAAGAAGAAAAGGGATATAGATTGTAAAAGAAAATAAAGTATATTATAAAGTGTGAGCGACGGAGGACGACCGTCGAGCAGAGGACGACTGCTGAGGAAGGAGCAATGACGGGGACGGCCGACATGCTGGAAAAAGTGCGGGAAATAAAGCAATGACGGGGACGGCCGACATGCTGGGGGTAAAAGGGATTATGATGGGGACGGCCATCAAGTAAAGCTATAATATTCTCTGGGGATCAATGAAAAATGATGGGGACGGCCATCAAGTTCATAAAGTAAGGTAACCAACGATGGGGACGACCATCGGGCTAAACTGATGAAGGACGATCATCAGGAAAAGGAAAAGGGACCACGACGGGGACGGCCATCGGGTTAAAGAATAAATGAAATAAATGATGAGGGACGGTCATCAAAGGTGAAGGATGATCACCTAGCAGGGGACGGCTGCTCTAAAAGGGATAAGATGAGGGACGGTCATCTAAGGTGAAGGACGATCACCTGGCAGGGTACGGCTGCCGAAAATATCGCGACATAGGACGAATGCCGGATAAGGTCAACGATGGTGACGGCCATAGGATGAGCATGATGGAGGACGACCATCAAGAGATGAAGGACGATCACCTAGCAGGGGACGGCTGCTCTCAAGGTTTATCATGACATAGGACGAATGTCAGATAACAAGATCAACGATGGGGACGGCCATCGGATAAAATGATGAGAGACGATCATCAAAAGGTGAAGGACGATCACCTAGCAGGGGACGGCTGCTAAATATCACGACATAGGACGAATGTCGGATAGAAAAGGTCAACGATGGGGACGGCCATCGGATGAGCATGATGAAGGACGATCATCAAGAGGTGAAGGACGATCACCTAGCAGGGTACGGCTGCTCTCAGGTTTTATCATGACATAGGACGAATGTCAGATAACAAAAGAAATTTTGCTTTGTTGGCGATCTACTGGGGGAATAGTAAACACGGACGAGTGTTTATATCCAAGAAATAAAAGTATAAGTGTTTTGACGTTGTGTATAGATTAAAGATGCGGGCGAGCATCCTTAAGACTATGATACAGATGAGTATCGCGTAGAAACAAATACTGACACGTGCTCAGAGATGATGATACGGACGAGTATCAACTGGTTAACAAGGAACACGGACGAGTGTTGAATCTGAGGGGACTCTTCTAGGGAATAGTAGCCACAGGCGAGTGTCTATATTCAAGAAGACAAGAGTGTTTGACTTAGTGTATGGATTAAAGATGCGTACGAGCATCCTTAAGACTATGATACAGACGAGTATCAAATAGAAACAAACGCTTGACGCGTGTTCTGAGATGATGGTATGGACGAGTACCAACCGGTTAACAAAGAACACGAACTAGTGTCGAATCTGTGGGGATTTAAGTTGTATATACAAGATACGGACGAGTATCTGTATAAGTCAAATATGAGTGGTGCATAGTTGAGTGTTCAATCTGCTGGGGAGAGTGACACGGACGAGTGTCGAAAGGAGAAAGGTATAGTATAAACAAGTATCTGATATACAAAGTGTTTAGGTTACTGTGCTGGGGAAAATGACATGGACGGATGTCAAGGAATTGTATATATGAGTATTTGTGAGTGCAAAGGGGACGCTTCGGCTTTACTATTGGGGATATGACACGGACGGGTGCCACAAGGAGGTATTTGTTACAGATAGCGATTCGGGAGGAACCCCTTTTTTGGGGTATTTTCGGGGCGCAATGACACGTGCATGGAATTCTGTAACAAAATGTCTAGGTGATTTCTGCAAATGCATATTCTTTGTTCAGCCCTGTTCAAAAATCTATCGGTAAGTAGACAAAATCAAAGAAAAAAAGTGTTTTCTACTCCATTTTCTCGATCCTTTGCGTTTTCAACCATGCAATGGTTCTTCAAGAACTTCACTATCATGCCTCAATTTTTTTTTTTTCAGCAACCTCGAGTTTCCGATTCAGAATATGGCTCATGATTATGCAATATGTTTGATTTTTGCCGTAATGCTCCGTATTAGACGGAATGCTACGCTTTGTGGGTGAATATGATGCGAATGCTATGATCATGCAAAGATACCAAACCGGGATTCGGATCCCGTTGCTGCGAAGATCTCCGGCCGATCTGCTTGAAATGGACATCCCAGCTGGGGATGAGATCATTGGTAGTTTTAACAAGATGCATCTGCTTGGGGGAATAAGTCACTGATAGACTCATCCTGGTAATAAGGGACCCAGCTGGGGGTTTGTAGAAGCTTTTGTCACCCTGTTGTGATTCCTTCATGCGTTGCTCTTCTGGATAGAGGCTGAAACTCTGTGGGGGAGACGGTTCCCTTACTTTTGTACTTGGCCGAGGAAGAATGATTGGCACCTTGGCTAGGAGAAGTAATAAGTGGCAACTCAGCTGAGGAGAGAGCGCTTCGGGTGCTAAGACTGAGTGAGTGCTGACTTTCCAGCTTGCTGAGATGAAGCTTACATGCCCCATGTCGCATTTTGAATACCTGCAATCCTGCAAAGATAGAAACGCACAGTAATCCCGAGGTATCCCTTACCGGATTCCATCATAGGAGTTCAGACACTCCCGGGAGTAAGTACATTTCCTGCAAGCACGTAGTTTTTATTTTTGAAGATAAGCATCTGTATTCATGCAGTCAGTTTTTTTAAAGACATCAGACATTTTTGCAAATAAAAGAGTACGAGACATCGTGTGACTAAAATTCTGATTTTATTGATTCATGTGCCCTGAATTGGCAAGATACAGTCAAAGAAACAAATCCCCTGAAATGAGGAGATTGTTACAAAATGAGAAACAAAATGTTGGCAATGTTGACGACGCTTCAAGGAGCTTCCCTTTCGCTATGACTCGTATGACATTCGACGTTCTTCTCGTCTTGCTCTCTGAAGAAGGATGATTCTGATAGAAGCTTGATCCTTTCGAGGCTCACCAAGTTGTAGGTGATACAGATGAATTCAGAATGCAGTTGTTCGCTTATTCCCTTATTTTGCATGGATCGCCCTTTCGGGTTTTCAATCCATCGGGATACCCATTTTTGCCTGAGTTGTCCAATGCGGCTTTTCAACTCAGCGGGTGTACACATTTTTTTTATTTCCCTTATTTTTTTCCCGAGTCTTTTATTCTGTTTTTGACTCGCCGGGATGCCCTATTTTTGCCTGAACTTACATTCTGTTTTTATGTCCAGCGGGTCATTTTCATGCGAAGTATTTTTTAACTGCATCTGAATTCACAGGAGACGGGAAGTCTTCACCATCCATGGTGATGAGCATTAGTGCTCCACCAGAGAAAACTTTCTTTACTACAAATGGTCCTTCATAATTCGGAGTCCACTTGCCCCTGTGATCTGTATGAGGGGGGAGGATTCTTTTCAGCACAAGATCTCCTACTTGGTACTCTTGGTGCCTGACTTTCTGATCGAAGGCTTTCTTCATTCTCTTCTGATACAACTGCCCATGACAGATTGCAGCCAATCTCTTCTCTTCAATCAGACTCAGTTGTTCGTATCGGGATCGGACCCATTCTGCTTCGTTCAGCTTAACATCCATCAGTACCCGTAGGGAGGGTAATTCAACTTCAACAGGTAGGACTGCTTCCATACCATACACAAGCTGATACGGTGTTGCCCTAGTGGATGTCCTGATTGACGTGCGGTACCCATGCAAGGCAAACGGTAGCATTTCGTGCCAATCCTTATAGGTGACTACCATCTTCTGCACAATCTTCTTAATATTCTTGTTAGCTGCCTCAACAGCGCCATTCATCTTTGGCCTGTAAGGAGAAGAATTGTGGTGTTGGATCTTGAAGTCCCGGCATAGCTCTGCCATCATTTCGTTGTTTAAATTGGAACCATTATCAGTAATGATTCGCTCGGGAACTCCGTATCGACAGATGATATCTCTCTTCAGAAATCGGGCTACCACTTGTCTTGTAACATTTGCATATGAAGCTGCTTCAACTCACTTGGTGAAATAGTCAATGGCAACCAGGATGAATCTGTGGCCATTTGAAGCAGTCGGTTCGATCTTGCCAATCATGTCAATGCCCCACATAGCAAAGGGCCAAGGTGAAGACATCACATTCAAAGGATTGGGAGGCACATGCACCTTATCCGCATAAATCTGACATTTATGGCATTTTCTGGCATAAGTACAACAGTCGGCATCCATTGTGATCCAGTAATAACCTGATCTTAGCAATTTCTTGGCCATTGCATGTCCTCCAGCGTGGGTACCAAAGGATCCTTCGTGCACCTCGTGCATCAACAAGTCTGCTTCTGTTCTATCAACACATCTGAGAAGTACCATATCAAAGTTTCTCTTGTACAGGGAACCATCAGTGTTCAGAAAGAAACTACCAGCAAGCCTTCTCAAAGTCTTCATATCATTGGAAGATGCTCCAGGTGGGTATGTTTGTTCCTCCAGGAAGCACTTAATGTCATGGAACCAAGGCTTATCATCTTTGACAACATCTGCTGCGAACACATATGCTGGTCTGTTAAGCCTGGACACTGAAATCTGAGGTACAAAGTTGGCAGCTTGAACTTTGATCATGGATGAAATGGTATCAAGAGCATCTGCAAACTGATTCTCGTCCCGAGGGATGTACTCAAGCTTGACTGTTGTAAAGAAAGTCAACAACCTCCTTGTATAATCCCTGTAAGGTATCAGATGATCTTGGTGTGTGTACCATTTGCCGTTGGTCTGATTAACTACCAGAGCTGAATCTCCGAATACAGTCAATGTCTTGATCCTGAGGTCAATGGCTTCCTCAAGACCCATAATGCAAGCTTTGTATTCAGCTTCGTTGTTAGTGCAGTTAAAAGTGAGTTTCGTCGAGAAAGGCATGTGAACTCCTTTAGGTGTAATGAGTACTGCACCAACACCACGACCATTCATGTTAACAGCCTCATCAAACATCATAGTCCATTCTTCTTCCGGGTCAGGCCCTTCAGTGTGAATGGGCTCTTCATGATCTTTTGCTTTTATGAACATGACGTCTTCATCAGGGAAGTCGAATCTCATAGGCTGGTAATCATCAATGGGTTGCTCAGCAAGATATTCAGACAATACACTGCCTTTGATGGCTTTCTGAGATGTGTACTGGATGTCATATTCTGTGAGGATCATTTGCCATCTTGCAACCCGTCCGGTAAGTGCTGGCTTCTCAAATATGTACTTGACTGGGTCCATCTTTGAGATCAACAAAGTGGTGTGGGTCAACATATACTGTCTCAGTCGGCGAGCAGCCCACGCTAAAGCACAGCAAGTTTTATCGAGCAGTGAATAACGTTGTTCACAGTCGGTAAACTTTTTGCTTAGGTAGTATATTGCATACTCTTTTCGACCAGACTCGTCATGCTGGCCTAGCACACACCCCATTGACTCTTCTAATACTGTCAAGTACATGATTAAAGGTCTTCCTTCAACTGGAGGCATGAGGATTGGAGGCTTTTCTAAGTATTCCTTGATCTTGTCAAAAGCCTTCTGGCAGTCTTCGTTCCACCTGACCGTTTGTTCTTTTCTTAACAATTTGAACAAGGGTTCACAGGTTGCTGTAAGGTGAGATATGAACCGTGAAATGTAGTTCAATCGTCCTAAGAACCCTCGAACTTCTTTTTCTGACTTTGGTGCAGGCATTTCTTGAATGGCTTTGACTTTATCTGGGTCAACCTCAATCCCTTTCTCACTTACAATAAATCCCAGTAGCTTACCGGATCGCACCCCGAATGTGCATTTGTTGGGATTCAACTTCAGCTGGTACTTTCTCAGGCGCTTGAATAGCTTCAGCAGGTTTACCAGGTGGTCTTCTTCAGTGAGGGACTTGGCAATCATGTCATCCACATAACATTTGATTTCTTTATGGATCATATCGTGGAATAATGTCACCATAGCCCGTTGATATGTTGCGCCAACATTCTTCAGTCCGAATGGCATCACCTTGTAACAGAACGTGCCTCAGGGTGTGATGAAGGTTGTCTTCTCCATGTCTTCAGGTGACATTTTAATCTGATTGTATCCTGAAAATCCGTTCATGAAGGAGAATACCGAGAACTGAGCCGTATTATCCACCAATGCATCGATGTGAGGTAATGGGAAGTCATCTTTTGGGCTAGCTCTGTTCAGATCCCGGTAGTCAACACACATTCTCACTTTTCCGTCCTTCTTAGGCACATGTACTATGTTAGCAACCCACGGCGGATAGCTAGTTACAGCAAGGAACCCGGCGTCCCACTGCTTTTGTACCTCTTCTTTGATTTTCATTGCCATGTCTGGACGAGTACGGTGCAGTTTCTGTTTAACCGGTGGGCAATCCTCTCTTAAAGGCAGCTTGTGCACAACAATGTCGGTGTCCAACCCTGGCATATCTTGATAAGACCAAGCAAACACGTCCACATATTCCTGAAGCAGGTCAATCAGTTGTCTCTTCACTGAGTCTTGTAAGCAGGCCCCGATTTTAACTTCTTTCACATCTTCATCTGTACCAAGATTAATCGTTTCGACCTCCTCCTGATGAGGAGTGATAACCTTCTCCTCTTGTCTCAACAACCTGGCTAGCTCTTCACGAAGCTCATACTCTTCTTCAACCCCTTCATCAGCTTGATTGATTGGATTGTCAAAGTCATACGAAGTCATAGCCGTGCTGTTGTCGGTGCGGTCTGAGAGGCACTCTCTGCAAGGGTTCAGATTTGTTCATTTTAGTGATTTGATTTTAATCTTGTTTAGAAAAGTGAAATAAAGTCGTCATTTTGAAAACATTGCCATTTATTTTTGTACAAAAAGAAAAATGAAAAACAGTGAGCGGAAAAGAAAAAGACTCATTTGCAAAAGATGTCTGATATTTCATTTGCACAAAATTACAGATGGCCCGATTACAAAATGAGTCTTGTCATCTTGGGCAAGATGCAAGACTTGATGCATGCTTAAAAATACAGGAAATAATAATTACTCTGCAGGAGTAACTCTTATAATTTCCTGGGAAGACCAGTTTGAGATACTGCTCCCCGGGATCTTTGGACGGATCCAACTCTCCAGGTTGCGGTCGCTTTCATCCTCGTCTTCCAAGTTTTTCACGGCATCGGGGGTGAGCATCCCCCCACTGATAAAATTGGGCTCTTTAGCAGCCTCTGCTTGATCTTGTTGAGTTGGTTTGTAACCCAACCCAAATCTATCCTCTTTCTTCTCTACGGGCAGCAACTTGCCCCAGCCTTGGGCAGTCCCTTCTTCAACAACCTTTCGGGCTTGCTGATAAGATGTCATTGAGGTTCCAGGTACAGCGGATGCTTCATTTATGTTCAAGGCCTCAAACCCTTGACTCATAGTTTCGTGGATCTCCCCATCCATCTCAATGTATTTGTATGTAGCCAGATGGCTAACAAAAATATCTTCCTCTCCACAAATAGTAACGACTTGGCCCTCCCACTCGAATTTTAACTTCTGGTGAAGGGTAGACGTAACTGCGCCAGCGGCGTGAATCCAAGGTCTACCCAACAAACAGCTGTAGGCCGGCTGAATGTCCATCACGAAGAAGGTCGTTTTGAAAGTTTGTGGGCCAATCGTTATAGGCAACTCAATTTCTCCCAGAACTGATCTCTTAGAACCGTCAAAGGCTCTCACTACCAAGTTGCTGGGACGTAATGCCAATCCTTCATACTCCAGCTTCACAAGGGCTTTTTTAGGTAAGACATTGAGGGATGACCCTGTGTCTACCAGTACATGGGAAAGAACTGCACCCTTACACTCCATGGTAATGTGCAAAGCCTTGTTGTGATTGCGGCCTTCCGTAGTCAAATCAGTGTTGGTAAATCCTAGTCCATGACTAGCGTTAACATTTCCAACCACAGCTTCCAACTGATTGACTGTAATCTCCTCTGGCACATAAGCTGCGTGCAAGACTTTTAGTAGTGCATTCCGATGAGCCTCGGAGCACATTAACAATGATAAAATGGAGATTTTGGAAGGTGTCTGGTGAAGTTGGTCCACTATCTTGTAATCACTTTTCTTGATAATTCTCATGAATTCATCAACCTCTTGATCAAAAGGTGTTTTCAAAGCTTCTTTAACAATTTGTTCTTCTTGCACCAGGCTCTTCCCTTTTGCCTTGGCAGCAGCTTCTGCTTCGGCACTGGGTTTTGGAATTTGCGGGGCAAAGAGACGTCCGCTTCGAGTGAAGCCTCCGCCTCCCCCCACATTGTCTATTTGTGGTGAAGAAGTTGATGATTCGAAAGTGATTTTCTGTCCTTCGCAGTATAGATCGGAGCCGTAATGCCAAGGGATGGCATTACTGCTTTCATAAGGTACTGGCCCAGGCACTGTGATAGTGATTGGACTGATAGCAGCTGCAGAAGGGACCATGATAGTATGTGGATCATAGAATATTGTAACTGGTGCTCTGGTAGGAGTGGCACTTTGTGAGTTGTAGGCAGAATCATTTGCAGGATCATAATAAATGGTAACCGTTGAAACACTTTCATTATTTGCTGTTGACGTTGTAGGAGACACTGTTGACTGGATGAGTGTTGCTGTTGTAGGAGGTTCTGAATGAAGGGGTGCTGAAGTTGTAGAAGGGATGTTTGCTGATATTTGGTCAGTTGAAGTGACAGATGAAGAATTTGTTGATGAGATTGAAGAGTTGTTTGGAACAATTGTTGTTGCAGTTGTAGAAGACTCGGGAATTGTTGTTAAGGAGATTGCTGGATTGGTAGGAATTGATGTTGTGATTTGAAGCAGGCCACTCTGGATGAGACCATCTATGCCATTTCTCAAGTTATCACACCCATTCACTGAAATGTTGCAATAAGCACATCCTAGCTCACATCCGGGGAACATTTGACATTCAAGGAGTTGAGCTTTAATCTCTACCAAGGGTGTCCGAATCTGCCCCACACTGCTTATCAAGTAAGACGGCTTATCTTCTTCAATAGCATTGATTCTGGGCTCACCATGGTTGGGCATAGGGTTCTCACTGACATTTGGCGGGGGTGCAAAGTTTAGAGCTTTGGAATCCACTAGATCCTGTACTTTCATGTGCAAGGCTCTGCACTTCTCCGTACTGTGGCCAGGTGCATTTGAGTGAAAAGCACATCTGGCGCTGGCGTCATAATTTCTGGGCAGACTGGCAGGATCTGGAGGTGCCAATGTCCTTAGCTCAACCAGGTTGAGTTTCAGGAGTTGTGGCAATAATGTGGCATAGGGCATAGGGATCGGATCAATCACCCTATTGGCCTGAGATGGTCTCTGTTGAAACGGTATTTGCTGATTGTTGTTGTTGGTGTTGTTGTTGTTATAATTTCTCTGAGGTGGATATTGAGCTTGTTGCTGGTAGTGGGACTGTTGTTGAGGTTGGTATAACGGTTGTGGATGAATTGGAGCGGGAATGGTGACAGCTGCCACAGACCTATGAACATATTGGGGTCTGCCCCTGCTGGTATGGATAGCATTAGTCTCACCAGTTCTTCTTGGGCCCACAAAAGGCTTTCTTGGGTTGTTGGAAGAGCTTGCACCGTTGTCAGAAATTTTGCCCATCTTTAATAGGCTCTCAATTCTTTCTCCAGCTATAACTACATCTGCAAAGCTGGTAGAAGAAAAGGCAGCTAGCCTGTCAATGTATGTCCCTTGGAGGGTGTTCATAAACATGTCGGCCATCTCCCTCTCCGACATGGGTGGCTGGACAGCAGCAGCCAGTTGTCTCCACCTCTGGGCGTACTCCCGGAAGCTTTCTCTGGATGATTGTGACATTCCCATCAGGAGGGTCCTGTTGGGAGCCATATCCAAGTTATACTGGTATTGTCTAATGAAGGCCTCAGCCAAGTCTTTCCAACATCTGATGGTTGCTCTGGTCAAATGAGAGTACCATTCCCTTGAAGCTCCTGTTAAGCTATCTTCGAAATAAAACATCCATAGCTTTTCATCCATGGTGTATGCCTTCAGCCTCCCCAGAAAGGATTGCAAGTGGGTTCGCGGACAGGAAGTTCCGTTGTACTTTTCAAAGCACGGAGGCTTAAACTTGTGGGGAATCCTGACCCCGTCCACTAAGCCCATGTCCATGACATCAAAACCCAAGGAGTTTTGAGACTCCAAGGACCTTAATTTTTCAGCAATTTCATATAGCCTTCTGTCATAGGCTTCATCCCCAGCTCCCATCACTGTGAACTGATCTTCCTGGGGGTCTTCTTGGAGTACTATGCCTGTAGTAGCATTCCCTTGTACATTAGCAGGGATATTGATCTCTGGATGAAGATGGGGTCCAAATACAGGTGGGTTGATATGAGGCTGAACCCTCTCATTGTTGCTTGTCCCACCAGTCCCTAGATGGGGGTCTTCCTGAGTCTGCCTCTCTACTAAAGCCCTCAATCTCTCTTGGCTCTGAGCCAAACCATTCATCACCTCCATAAACTGGGTCATCTGATTCCTCATTTCCAGTCTCTCATTTGCCATTTGAGCCCTGACCTCTGTAAGGTCCTGTTGTACCTGGTCCATCTGTATACCCGGAAGGTTGTTACGGGTTGGATATCTGTGCGGACGGTTGAGTGGGAACACCCGACGTCGAGCAATAGTTCCTGAATCACAACAGAGTTAGTAACGAAAAAAAACCTGCAAAATAAAACAAAAGGTTAGTATGCAATGCAGTATGCTTATTTGTTTCCAAGGTATCCAGCTTGGCACTTGGTTTTGACCTTTCCAGACCCCTGAGGAAGATGCTTTTGATGTTGCTTGAAGGAACTCAGATAAAACAAACCAACACATATATTACAAAAAGTAAATGATACATAGTTTGTTTCTTTTTACAATACATGCCCTCTGAGGGGTCAAAATATAACATAAAAAGGAAAAGTACAATGAAATGAAAGAAACAACAAGCAAAAGTCAGACACCAAGACCAAACTCATCCTCCTGAACTTCCTTTAGAAGTGCTTCAGTCACAGGATCAGCTGGATGCTCTGTGAGGTTCCTGATAAGGAGATTCCTGGTAGTAACAGCTGCAGTTAGCTTCTTGTGTCGACTCTGGTCCTTTGACCTCTTCACACCAGCTCTAATCTTCAACTCTGAGATCTCTCTCCGGGCTGCTAGCAGGGCTTCCTGTTGCTCTTTTGCACTAGCCTCCAACTGCTCAATCTTGTCCTGAGTCCTCTTATCCTCCTGAGTACGAGCTTCGGTGATTCTGACCCACCTAGCTTGACTCTCCTTCAGATACAAATCAGTCCTGGCCTTTTGGAACTGAGCCTCCTTGTAGGCATTCTTCAAAATCTGTTCTCCAGCCCTTGACTTCTTGATGTAATCCTCTGACTTCTCAATCCTGGCTAGATGTTCCACCTTTAGCTTTTCTAACCTTTCAATGTCCAAGCGACCATCACTCCTCTCCCAGAGGGTCTTCTGTAAAGCCTGAGTCAGATTCTCATTTCTCTCTTTCAGTTTCTCAAACTCCTCTAAGCTGACAGTGGCAGGAGGTGGTGTTGTGGATGGCCCAGGTGCATCCTCAATGGTGAAGGGCATCCCAGAAATTTGAGCCCTGGCATGAGACCACTCATAGTACTGGGCTGAGGCCACATTGTTGCACCTCCCAAGAATGGTTATTCCCTTGGTCTGGACATTGTCCCAAGCCCAGGATGCTTGCCTGACAATAGCCAGATTAGGCTTGGTCTCACAATAGAGGGTTCCAGCCAAGTCTTGTGCTCTAGGAGGGTGGACCAATGCATAGCCCAATTGTCTTTTGAATAGCAGAGGGTTGTAGTTGATGCAACCCTTTACTCCTATCAGGGGTACATTGGGGAACTGCCCATAACTAGTAATGATGTCCCTGCCCTTGGTGCTCTGAGTGCACCACCTGATGTCAGCTGAGGTCAAAGCAATGAGTCTTCTAGCCCAATTCTTTTGCTGGTGAGGATTCAAGAATGCATCAGTCTTGGGCAAGTGCTTGAGCAGCCAGGTATGGAACAGGGGAGCACAGCATCTCACTAATCTTCCTCTTTGCTTTTCATTCCTTTGGTGAACAGAGTAGTAGAAATCTCCCAGTAAGGTGGGTACTGGGTTCCTCAGAATGAAAAGGTGAATGGCACTCTTGCTAACAAACTTAGGCTCATCTGCAAAAAGTACAACCCCGTATATGGTGAGGGCTAACAAAGCACAGACTGCCTTCCATTCTCCCAAGGAGGCCTTCAGGATGGCCTGAGAAGTCAAGAAATCCAAGTGTAGACCAGAGATTCCAGCCTTAGTAGTCATGTTTTGTCCAATCAGAGAGGGTTCCAAATGTAGTGCCTTTGCCACTTCTTCATTACTTGGAAAAGCCATCTCAGGGTTGAAGGAGACTCCACCCCTGATAGGTACACCAACCAATGATGAATACTCCTCTAATAAAGGCCCCAACTGAAAATCCTGAAAGGTGAAGCACCTTATAGGGGGATCATAGAACTGCAGGCAAGTATGAATCAAGCTCCTCTGGGAAGGATCCAAATCCATAACCACATCAAGGATGCCTCCATAATGTTCTCTGAATAGTGGTATATGGTCTGGAGTAATCAGGGTATGGATCTTCCTGATGCCAGCTAACTCAGGCTCAAAGAAATGGTAGGAGATATTGCTCTTCTTGGGTGCCATGTTGCTGAAGAAAAGCTGAGACAGATGCTGATGATGGAGAATAATACTGAAGATGGGCCACTGACAGGCAGATGCTGGTGATAACAGTAGCTGAAGCAGGTAGGTCTATGCAGATGAAGGGGTCAAAACCAAGCCAAAATATAGTATGGATACCCTGAAAAACAAATAAGCAAATGTTAAATGATGCAATGATGATGTATGCAAATGATATGCAAGGGTTTGTGATCAAGCTGGATCCGATTACTGCCTTGATATAAGTCCATGTATGCTCAAGAAATCCAGATGGAGGTTCATAAGTCCAGTAACCAAGGTGGGGGACTCAAATAAAGAGTCACATGTCCAGGGTTAAAAATCACAAGAACTGTTCCAAAATGGAGTACTCTTAATCAAAACAAAATAACAGGGTATGCTGAGGTCAAGGGTACCTGCAAACCTGTAAACAGCCCAACCCCCTCACAGGTGGTGTTCTAAAACAAGGATCCTCAGACTTGGATCAGTTATGAGAAGTGTAAACACTTCTAACCCGGAGGTACAGTGCTTACAATAACCATAAAAGATCCTCCTCTAATTCACCTCAGTTTCTGAAGGTCAATACTAAAGGTCATCCAGACTTAGTAGGCTTCCCAGATAGCCCTAGCACTACAGGAAATCTGTAGCACAGAGTTCTCAAGAAGAAACCCATATCTAATCCGTGTTTCATATTCCCGCACCAGACCGAAATGGAATGGGAAAGAACATGAACCACTCTAGCCTAGGTGTCACTCAGGTCCCAGGTATAGGACCTTAACTCTCAATAGAACACCCACCCACCAAAGCAACAAACCAGATCCAGCCAGAACAGTATGACAGTATGAAAAATGTAAAGCTGTAAAGAAAGCAGTAAAACAACTGTACATAAAGCAAAAATAAATCAAATATACAAACACGAATAGCACATAACACCCCAGTAAACACAAATCAAACAAGCTCTAGGAGGAACCCACAAAAAGAACCAGAAGCCCTGGTTGCAGTATAAGGGTCCCCAGCAGAGTCGCCAAGCTGTCGCTCCCACCAAATGAAGTCGGGTCAAATGGGGTACAGACGCGAACGGTCGGCGAAGGGATGATGTGAGAACACACAGGAGTGAACTCATAGGGAATGAAAAGAGTCGCCAGCTAGGCATTTTTTATCCCGGAGGAAAGGCAATGCTGCATAGACCTAGAAAAAAATATGGATAAGACGGTTGCGAACCAGAGAGACTGAGAAAGGGGGTTGGTTACAACCTGGGAAGGTATTAGCACCCAGATTGTCCGTCGTACTCGACGGGATCCACGCTTAGAAGATTTGTGTTTTAAAGGGGTAGTGTCAGTGCAATTTGTGTATAAAGAGAGCTGGAAAAGGTGTACAGGTGTCAGTGTGAAAGAAGTGCAAAGTGTAATATATACAGTGTCAGTGCAGGAACAAGAATGAAATGCTCAGGAGCATGAGGCTTAAAGAATAATGTTGGCAGGAGGGGGAATATACAGAGACTTTTGTTCGATAACAGTTAAGTTATGCCTACGTATCCTCTCGTGCAATGAGGAAGTCAGAACACCGTAGTTCGACCCAAAGAGACTGAAAGAAATTGACTTGTGAACTGCTTGCTTGCCTATGCTCAAGTGTATGACCTGTCTGGCTCAGGTGCAAACTGTCTTGCATTTAGACGGAAGAAGCAAGTTCTCGTTTATGAGTGAATGAGATGAGAAAAGAATCCCGGAGGAGACGATTATTGTTTGTTTTTGTGTTTTCAGTCTTTTATTGCTTTTGAAACTTTGTCATAAGTTAATGAGCTTAAGCCTAAACAAGTGGGTTAGTAAACTCATCACATCTTCCCTCTGATTAGGGGTAATGAGAATACCTTAAGTGTGAAGTCAGCTTCTCACACTTAATCACCCTTGGTGTAGGATTAAGATCATTAACCTACTTGTGATTATTTAGATGTTTTTGTTGTTTTTATTTAGTGTTGAGTAATGAGATTAAGCCATAATCAGGGATTAAACAGACTCATTACACCATCCTAATAGAAGGATAATAGATGAGAATGTTTAAGCTGAGGAAAGCTCCTCAACTTAATCCATGATTAGGGATTAAACTCATGACAAAACAAAGCCTTTATTAAGTGGATTTTAGTTAATGATAAGATGATGGAGTGAGTTTTATGATTTGCAAGACAACTTGAGGGGGACTTGTCCATTAACACTAGGGTTAGTCCTTCTTAACCAATTAAGGAAGAATTAGAACCCTAATGCAAGGCCCAAGTTACAAGCTTGATGTCTTGGTGATTATTAAGTGGATTGATTAAAGGAATTAAACACATTAAGGGTTTAACACTTAGGATTAAAGTTATACACTCCATCCTAATAGAAGGATGCAGGCATAAGCTTAATCACAAAGCCTTAAAGCCTTTAGGGTTTAGTCCCTGATTATGAGGTGAGAAGAGAAGACTCAATGAGACACAAAGGTAAAAACTAAGTGGGGGACTAATAAAAACCCTAATCATTGTCATGCTTGGTTGTTCCTAAGGTTTGTGAGGTTTACAAGAGAGATCTTCAATGGAAACACCAGGAAGCAGATGAAAGGAGCAAAGAGAAGCAAAGTAACTTGCTTCACTTAAGAAGACAAGTCACTTGAAGAAAGAAAGTGAGATAAAGAAGAATGAGCAAGCTCAAACTCAAACACATAACAAAATGCAGCAAGGATGCATGGAAGAGATGAAAAGAAATTGTGAGAAGTGAAGGCAAATTCACTTCTCAAAGTGACTTACCACCTGAAAAGTTAGTGAGAGAAATGCAATGCAATGCAAAATGAGATGAAATGGCATGATGCAAATCAAAACCAGAAGCATATGTGTGATGATAATGATGTTTTGAGATGATGCAAACATGAAACAAGGCATGGGGATGATCATATGAACATATGGATGCAAGAGAAGCATGCTTAGAACCATGAACATACATGAAAGGTTATGAAATGAAAATGACATACAACATGGCAAATGAAAGATGCAATGATCAAACATGCTTCCAACATGTCTTAAGATGTCTAATGAATCAAATGAATGCATAAAATGTCGTGGCAAGTCAAGGTATGCAAGCAAATGCAAGATGAATGCAAAAGGAAGCCCAAATTAGGGTTTATGAACAATGTATGAAACAAAATTCAAAACCAGAAGCAAACATCATGATAAAAAATTGAAAATGCACTCAAAGGAACCCTAAACCTATACAAACTCACTGCCCAAAGGAGGGGTTCTAACTCTTAACCAAATGAAAGTTATGAATTTCCTAAGATTTCTAGGGTTTTAGGGTACCTGGACAAGAAAAATGTCAAACAATTTGAAAATGCAAGATCAAATCATGCCAATTTAATCCTACAAACTACATGATATGCAAGACACAATGCAAAAAGAATCAAAGTCCAACTCTCAAAGATTAGGCAGAAATGAATTTTTGAACATTGGATCAAAATAATGCTTTGAAATAGAATTAATTCAATGGAAAATTGTCAAAATGCATCAAGATCAAAAAAGAAATTTGGTTTGAGGGTTGGACAATGTTTTTAAAGGTTTCATGAATTTTTTTGGTGATTTTTAAATACCTAAAAGTATTTTTAATTAATTAATTCTCATTAATTAATTAAAAATAAACTTTTAAATGATTTAAAAATATTTTTTAATGCAAAAAATAAAAATAAAAATGTTTTTGGTTTCTGAAAATTAATAAAAGTTTGTACAAAAATTTTCAGAATTTTTAAATGATTTTTGCTATTTTTAATAAAATGGAGAAAAAGAAATGAATTAAAATGAAAAATAAAATGAATTAAAACTGAAAAATAGAAAAGTATGCAAATCAAAGGGCCAGAATTCAAACATACACGCGCGGGAGTTGACTTGGCGCCACATCCAAGGGCTGAGATTCAAATTTCCCTAATTAATGTCATTAACCCTATACCTGCCCTAATCACTTTCAAATGACCGAAACAGTGTCCCGGTCATCTTCTCCGACGAGCTCATTTCTCAATCTCTCTTAATATGCCATGAAACCTCCCAAATCTCTCCAGAATCAATCATTAATCATCACTAAACCTAAACCCCACCCCAAAATCCATTTATTTCCACTGAATCATGAGAAACGAATCAAAACGGAAAACACACAAAAATTTCAGAGATCAAATACATCCTACACACGCAACCATTTCCACTGGTTCAACACTCAAAATGATCAGCACACCACATAGAATCAGTTTATAACTTAAAATACAAGTTCTGGAAAAATGTTCTTGGATGATACCTGAGATGGAGCTTTCAATTCAGGAGCTTTCTGGCTGTTTCTTTGGCTTAAATCCACTCCAATGATCCTCCTAAGAAGCTTGCTATGCTTGGTTGGGGTTTAAAATGGATGGTTTGAAAGATGGCAGAAGTTCTGTTCAATGGCAGGTGGTGATCGTGTTTTTGATTCTTTGAGTTTCAGGCTATGGTGAGGGGTGGTTTGTGATCAGGGAAGTGGGTTGAGTTGATTTGTGAAGTTGGTTTTTGTGTTTGAGGCTTGTGCAAGCAGTTTCGAAAACTTTTGCAAAATGGTGTGGAAATGAGAATGCTGTATTAGAGAGGGCTTCAGGCTTGTGTTTTGTATGCTTTGGCTTGCTTTTGAATTGTATAAACAATTGTGATAGGTCAGATGAGGTGATGTGTGCTTTTGTGATAGGTATGGCTCAAGTTGCCAAAATGTCAAAGTTGTGTAAGAGGGGAATGGGCTACTTGCTAGCCAAGGACAAAAGGTGTGTCCTGCGCAGCATGATGTGGGGAGAACCCTAGGATTGATCATGAAGTCAGCAAGCAAGTGGATTGTAACTTATGATGAGTTTTGCAAGTTGGTTCACTTTTGCTTCTTATGAAAAATCTTGCTCCATAAGCCATAAAAATGTGTGATCCCTTGGCCCATTATGAACATTAGAGGTCACATGATCATGTTGTGTGGAAATGATACACATTTGAGGCCTTTAGAACACTTGAACAAACCATTTTGCAAAATGTCCCTTTGGTAGAAAACTTCAAATTTTGTGATTTTAGCCAACTTTGACAATCCATAACTTTTGATCCAAAATGAATTAGATCATGTTCTTGTACTTTTTGAAAAGGGAATGATCCATTATACAACTTTCATGACCAAAATTTTTCCATTTGAAGCATTTTTGAATCAAAAAGCAAGGGTTGAAAAAGTTTCCTAAAATGGCAATTTCATTAAAAGTCAAACTTCCCCAAAAAGTCAACTTTGCAAGAGACTTGAAATTCTTCAATTTTGTGAACTTCCAACTTCTTCTATGATCAAATAAAGATCATATACAATCAAAATGATGAAGAACACCCTTTGTTTGGGTCATTGGGGGCCTCAGATGCCCTGATTTTACACTGACTTGCTTGAAAAGTCAACTCTTGATCAGATGACTTCCCCATGGAATTTCTTCATGAAAATTGATATGCATACTCCCTATACCATATAGAGACCAATAGAAACAAGAATGACCAAAAAAATTGGAGTTATGGCCTCTGAAACCAAAACCCTAATTTTAGGTCATCTGTGCAGTTAAACCTGGCTCTGCTTCCATGCCATTCTCAGTTCTTGTGATTTTTTGACATTCTTGACTTTGAGAGGATATAATATGATGTTTGAACATACATGGACCCCTTTGAAGTGATTGATGACCTTTGGAGTGGCTCAAGAAGCTCTTGGATTGCTCAGATCACAAACCCTAGATGCAGATGACTTTGAATCTATGCAGTGAATCAAAAATGTGATATGAGATGGTATGATTGAGTTTATGCATATGAAATGATCACAAGCCATGGTGTGAATGGGTGAGGGAAAATTTGGGGTGTTTACAAATAGTAAACACGGACGAGTGTTTATATCCAAGAAATAAAGGTATAAGTGTTTTGACGCTGTGTATAGATTAAAGATGCGGACGAGCATCCCTAAGACTACGATACGGACGAGTATCGAGTAGAAACAAATACTGACACATGTTCAGAGATGATGATACGGACGAGTATCAACTGGTTAACAAAGAACACGGACGAGTATCGAATCTGAGGGGACTCTTCTAAGGAATAGTAGACACAGACGAGTGTCTGTCATTCAAGAAGACATAGTGTTTGACACGTGTGTGGGTTAAAGATACGGACGAGCATCCTTAAGACTATGATACAGACGAGTATCAGGTAGAAACAATCACTTTACGCATGTCCTGAGATGATGGTACGGACGAGTACCAACTGGTTAACAAAGAACATGGACTAGTGTCGAATCTGAGATGATTTAAGTAGTATATACAAGATACGGACGAGTACCTATATAAGAGTAGTAAGTATGTATAGATGAGTGTTTAACCTGCTGGGGAGAGTGACACGGACGAGTGTCAAAAGGAGAAAAGTATAGTATACACAAATATCTGATATACAAAGTGTTTAGGTTATTGTGCTGGGGAAGGTGACACGGACGAGTGTCAAGGAATTGTATATACATGTATCTGTGAGTGCAAAGAGGATGCTTTGGCTTTCTGTTGGGGATATGACACGGACGGGTGCCACAAGGAGTATATACTGATGTTTGTGAATGTAAGGCAACTACTTTAGCTTTAGCCCTCTGCTGGGGAATCTGGGGAGCATTCTGTATATTGTTGGTGGATTGTCATTATTCACAAGTGTTTGATTCACAATATGGCTTATGATCATGCCATATGTTAGATTTTTGCCGTAATGCTCCGTGTTAGACGGAATGCTACGCTCTGTGGGTGAATATGATGCGAATGCCATGATTATGCAAAGATACCGATCCAGGATTCGGATCCCACTGCCAAGAAGATCTCCGGTCGATCTGCTTGAAATGGGCATCCCAGCTGGGGATGAGATCATTGGTAGATCTGACAAGAAGTATTCTGCTTGGGGAAATAGGTCACTGATTGACCCATCCTGGTAATAAGGGACCCAGCTGGGGTTTGTAGAAGCTTTCGTCACTCTGTTGTGATTCCTTCATGTGTTGCTCTTCTGGATAGAGGCTGAAACTCTGTGGGAAAATGGTTCCTTGGCTTTTGTACTTGGCTGAGGAGGAAGAATGATTGGCACCTCGGCTGGGAGAAGTAACAAGTGGCAACTCAGCTGGGGAGACAACACCTTGAGTGAGTGTTGATTTGTCAAGTTGTTGGGATGAAGCTTACATGCCCCATGTTGCGCCTTTGAATACCTGCAATCCTGCAAAGAGAAAGGGACACACAAGTAATCCCGAGGTATCCTTTACTGGATCCCATCATGAGAGTTCAGACACTCCCGGGAATAAGTATATTTCCTGCAAGCACGTAATTTCAGAAAGACGCATCTGTATCTATGCAATCGATATATTAATGACATCGGACATTTTGCAAATAAAAGAGTACAAGACAACGTGTGACTCAAAATCTGATTTTATTAGTTCATGTGCCCTGAATTGGCAAGATATAGTCAAAGAAACATATCTCCTAAAATGAGGAGATTGTTACAAATTGAGAAACAAAATGCTGGCAATGTTGACGATGCTTCAAGGAGCTTCCCTTTGCTATGACTCGTATGACATTTGACATTCTTCTCGTCTTGCTTTCTGAAGAAGGCTGATTCTAAGAGAAGCTTGATCTTTTTGGGGCTTACCCAGTTGCAGGTGATACAGATGAATTCAGCATGCAGTTGTTCGCTTATTCCCTTATTTTGCATGGATCGCCCTTTCGGGTTTTCAATCCATCAGGATACCCATTTTTGCCTGAGTTGTCCAATGCGGCTTTTCAACTCAGCGGGTGTACATTTTTCATTTGTTTTCCCTTTTTTTTGCCCGAGTCTTTTATTCTGTTTTTGACTCGCCGGGATGCCCTATTTTTGCCTGGACTTACATTCTGTTTTTATGTCCAGCGGGTCATTTCATGCGAAGTATTTTTTAACTGCATCTGAATTCACAGGGGACGGGAAGTCTTCACCATCCATGGTGCTGAGCATTAAAGCTCCACCCGAGAAAACCTTCTTTACTACGAATGGTCCTTCATAGTTCGGAGTCCACTTGCCCTTGTGATCTGTATGAGGAGGGAGGATTCTCTTTAGCACAAGATCTCCTACTTAGTATTCTCGGTGCCTGACTTTCTGATCGAAGGCTCTCTTCATTCTTTTCTGATACAGCTGTCCATGGCAGATTGCAGCTAATCTCTTTTCTTCAATCAGACTCAGTTGTTCATATCGGGACCGGACCCATTCTGCTTCATTCAGTTTAACATCCATTAACACCCGTAAGGAGGGTAATTCAACTTCAACTGGTAGGACTGCTTCCATACCATACACAAGCTGATACGGTGTTGCCCCAGTGGATGTTCTGATTTACGTACGGTACCCATGCAAGGCAAACGGTAGCATCTCATGCCAGTCTTTGTAGGTGACTACCATCTTCTGCACAATCTTCTTGATATTCTTATTAGCTGCCTCAACAGCGCCGTTCATCTTTGGCCTGTAAGGAGAAGAATTGTGGTGTTGGATCTTGAAGTCCCGGCATAGCTCTGCCATCATTTTGTTGTTTAAGTTGGAACCATTATCAGTAATGATTCGCTCGGGAACTCTGTATCGACAGATGATATCTCTCTTCAGAAATCTGGCTACCACTTGCCTTGTAACATTTGCATAGGAAGCTGCTTCGACCCACATGGTGAAATAGTCAATGGCAACCAGGATGAATCTGTGGCCATTTGAAGCAGTCGGTTCAATCTTGCCAATCATGTCAATGCCCCACATAGCAAAGGGCCAAGGTGAAGACATCACATTCAAAGGATTGGGAGGCACATGCACCTTATCCGCATAAATCTGGCATTTATGGCATTTTCTGGCATAAGCACAACAGTCGGCATCCATCGTGATCCAGTAATAACCCGATCTTAGCAATTTCTTGGCCATTGCATGTCCTCCGGCATGGGTACCAAAGGATCCTTCGTGCACCTCGTGCATCAACAAGTCTGCTTCTGTTCTATCAACGCATCTGAGGAGTACCATATCAAAGTTTCTCTTGTACAGGGAACCATCAGTGTTCAGAAAGAAACTACCAGCAAGCCTTCTTAAAGTCTTCTTATCATTGGAAGATGCCCCAGGTGGGTATGTTTGATCCTCCAAGAAGCACTTATGTCATGGAAAGAAGGCTTGTCATCTTTGACAACATCTGCTGCAAACACATATGCTGGTCTGTCAAGTCTGGACACTGAAATTTGAGGTACAAAGTTGGCAGCTTGAACTTTGATCATGGATGAAATGGTAGCCAGAGCATCTGCAAACTGATTCTCGTCTCGAGGGATATACTCGAGCTTGACTGTTGTAAAGAAAGTCAATAACTTCCTTGTATAATCCCTGTAAGGTATCAGATGATCCTGGTGTGTGTACCATTTGCCCATGGTTTGATTGACTACCAAAGCTGAATCTCCGAATACAATCAACGTCTTGATCCAGAGGTCAATGGCTTCCTCAAGACCCATAATGCAAGCTTCGTATTCAGCTTTGTTGTTAGTGCAGTTAAAGGTGAGTTTTGCCGAGAAAGGCATGTGAACTCCTTTGGGTGTAATGAGTACTGCACCAACACCACGACCATTCATATTAACAGCCCCATCAAACATCATAGTCCATCCTTCTCCCGGGTCAGGCCCTTCAGTGTGAACAGGCTCTTCATGATCTTTTGCTTTTATGAACATGATGTCTTCATCAGGGAAGTCAAATCTCATAGGCTGGTAATCATCAATAGGTTGCTCAGCAAGATATTCAGACAATACACTGCCCTTGATGGCTTTCTGAGATGTGTATTGGATGTCATATTCTGTGAGGATCATTTGCCATCTTGCAACCCGTCCGGTAAGTGATGGCTTCTCAAATATGTACTTGACTGGGTCCATCTTTGAGATCAATAAGGTAGTGTGGGTCAACATATACTGCCTTAGTCGGCGAGCAGCCCACGCTAAAGCACAGCAAGTTTTCTCGAGCAGTGAATAACGTTGTTCACAGTCGGTAAACTTTTTGCTTAGGTAGTATATTGCATACTCTTTTCGACCAGACTCGTCATGCTGGCCCAACACACACCCCATTAACTCTTCTAAAACTGTCAAATACATGATTAGAGGTCTTCCTTCAACTGGAGGCATAAGGATTGGAGGCTCTTGTAAGTATTCCTTGATCTTGTCAAAAGCCTTCTGGCAGTCTTCGTTCCACCTGACCGTTTGTTCTTTTCTTAGCAGCTTGAACAAAGGTTCACAGGTTGCTGTAAGGTGAGATATGAACCTTGAAATGTAGTTCAATCTTCCTAGAAAACCTCGAACCTCTTTTTCTGACTTCGGTGCAGGCATTTCTTGAATAGCTTTGACTTTATCAGGGTCAACTTCAATCCCTTTATCACTTACAATAAATCCCAGCAGCTTACCAGATCGCACATCGAATGTGCATTTGTTGGGGTTTAACTTCAGTTGGTACTTCCTCAGACGCTTGAATAGCTTCAGCAGATTTACCAGGTGGTCTTCGTCGCTGAGGGACTTGGCAATCATATCATCCACATAACATTCGATTTCTTTATGGATCATATCGTGGAATAAAGTCACCATAGCCCGTTGATATGTTGCACCAGCATTCTTCAGTCCGAATGGCATCACCTTGTAACAGAACGTGCCCCAAGGTGTGATGAAGGTTGTCTTCTCCATGTCTTCAGGTGACATTTTGATCTGATTGTACCCTGAAAATCCGTCCATGAAGGAGAATACCGAGAACTGAGCCGTATTGTCAACCAATACATCAATGTGAGATAATGGGAAGTCATCTTTCGGGCTGGCTCTGTTCAAATCCCGGTAGTCAACACACATTCTTACTTTTCCGTCCTTCTTAGGCACAGGTACTATATTAGCTACCCACGGTGGATAGCTAGTTACAGCAAGGAACCCGGCGTCCCACTGCTTTTGTACCTCTTCTTTGATTTTCATTGCCATATCTGGGCGAGTACGACGCAGTTTCTATTTAACTGGCGGGCAATCTTCTCTTAAAGGCAGCTTGTGCATCACAATGTCGGTGTCCAACCCCGGCATATCCTGATAAGACCAAGCAAACACATCCACATACTCCTGAAGCAGGTCAATCAGTTGTCTCTTCACTGAGTCTTGTAAGCAGGCCCCGATTTTAACTTCTTTCACGTCTTTATCCGTACCAAGATTAATCGTTTCGACCTCCTCCTGATGAGGAGTGATAACCTTCTCCTCTTGACTCAACAACCTGGCTAGCTCTCCAGGAAGCTCATACTCTTCTTCAACTCCTTCATCAGCTTGATTGATTGGATTGTCAAAGTCATACGAAGTCATAGCCGTGGTGTTGTCGGTGCGGTCTGAAAGGCACTCTCTGCAAGGGTTCAAATTTGTTCATTTTAGTGATTTGATTTTAATCTTGCTTAGAAAGAGTGAAATGAAGTTATCATTTTGAAAACATTGCCATTTATTTTTTGTACAAAAAAGAAAAATGAAAAAACAGTGAGCGGAAAAGAAAAAAGACTCATTTGCAAAAGATGTCTGATATTTCATTGATTAATCTTATTGCACAAAATTACAGATGGCCCGATTACAAAATGAGTCTTGTCATCTTGGGCAAGATGCAAGACTTGATGCATGCTTAAAAATACAGGAAATAATAATTACTCTGTAGGAGTAACTCTTATAATTTCCTGGGAAGACCAGTTTGAGATACTGCTCCCCGGGATCCTTGGACGTATCCAGCTTTCCAGGTTGCGGTCGCTTTCATCCTCGTCTTCCAAGTTGTTCACTGCATCGGGGGTGAGCATCCCCCCACTGACAAAATTGGGCTTCTTAGCAGCCTCTGCTTGATCTTGTTGAGTTGGTTTGTAACCCAACCCAAATTTATCCTCCTTCTTCTCTACGGGCAGCAACTTGCCCCAGCCTTGGGCAGTCCCTTCTTCAACAACCTTCCGGGCTTGCTGATAAGATGTCATTGAGGTTCCGGGTACAGCAGATGCTTCATTTATGTTCAAGGCCTCAAACCCTTGACTCATAGTTTCATGGATCTCCCCATCCATCTCAATGTATTTGTATGTAGCCAGATGGCTAACAAAGATATCTTCCTCTCCACAAATAGTAACGACTTGGCCCTCCCACTCGAATTTTAACTTCTGGTGAAGGGTAGAAGTTACGGCGCCAGCGGCGTGTATCCATGGTCTACCCAATAGATAGCTGTAGGCAGGCTGTATATCCATCATGAAGAAGGTCGTTTTGAAAGTCTGTGGGCCAATCGTTATAGGCAACTCAATTTCTCCCAGAACTGATCTCTTAGAACCGTCAAAGGCTCTTACTACCAAGTTACTGGGGCGTAATGCCAATCCTTCATACTCCAGCTTCACAAGGGCTTTCTTAGGTAAGACATTGAGAGACGACCCTGTGTCTACCAGTACATGGGAAAGAACTGCACCCTTACATTCCAAGGTAATGTGCAAAGCCTTGTTGTGATTGCGGCCTTCCGTCGTCAAATCAGTGTTGGTAAATCCTAGTCCATGACTAGCGTTGACATTTCCAACCACAGCCTTTAACTGATTGACGGTAATCTCCTCTGGCATATAAGCTGCGTGCAAGAGGAGCCTCGGAGCACATCAGCAATGATAAAATGGAGATTTTGGAAGGTGTCTGGTGAAGCTGGTCCACTATCTTGTAATCACTTTTCTTGATGATTCTCATGAATTCATCAACCTCTTGATCAAAAGGGGTCTTTAAAGCTTCCTTGGCAACTTGTTCTTCTTGCACCATACTCTTCCCTTTTGCCCTGGCAGCAGCCTCTGCTTCGGCATTGGGTCTTGGAATTTGCGGGGCAAAGAGACGTCCGCTTCGGGTGAAGCCTCCGCCTCCCCCCACACTGTCTATTTCTGGTGAAGAAGTTGATGATTCCAAAGTGATTTTCTGTCCTTCGCAGTATAGATCGGAGCCGTAATGCCAAGGGATGGCATTATTGCTTTCATAAGGGACTGGCCCAGGCACTGTGATAGTGACTGGACTGATAGCAGCTGCAGAAGGGACCATGATAGTATGTGGATCATAGTATATTGTAACTGGTGCTCTGACAGGAGTGGCATTTTGTGAGTTGTAGGCAGAATCATTTGCAGGATCATAATATATTGTAACCGTTGAGACACTTTCATTATTTGCTGTTGATGTTGTAGGAGGCACTGTTGACTGGATGAGTGTTGCTGTTGTAGGAGATTCTGAATGAAGGGGTGCTGAAGTTGTAGAAGAGATGTTTTTTGATATTTGGTCCGTTGAAATGACAGATGAAGCATTTGTTGATGAGATTGAAGAGTTGTTTGGAACAATTGTTGTTGCAGTTGTAGAAGACTCGGGAATTGTTGTTAAGGAGATTGCTGGATTTGAAGGTGTTGATGTTGTGATTTGAAGTAGGCCACTCTGGATGAGACCATCTATGCCGTTTTACCGAAATGTTGCAATAACCGCACCCGAGCTCACACCCGGGAAATACCTGGCATTCAAGGAGTTGAGCTTTAATCTCTACCAGGGGTGTCCGAATCTGCCCCACACTGGTTATCAAGTAAGACGGCTTATCTTCCTCAATAGCATTGATTCTGGGTCCTCCGTGGTTGGGCATTGGGTTTTTACTGACATTTGGCGGGGGTGCAAAGTTTAGAGCTTTGGAATCCACTAGATCCTGTACTTTCATGTGCAAAGCTCTGCACTTCTCTGTACTGTGGCCAGGTGCATTTGAGTGAAAAGCACATCTGGCGCTGGCGTCATAATTTCTGGGTAGACTGGCAGGATCTGGAGGTGCCAATGTCCTTAGCTCAACAAGGTTGAGTTTCAGGAGTTGTGGCAATAATGTGGCATAAGGCATAGGGATCGGATCAATCACCCTATTGGCCTGAGATGGTCTCTGTTGAAAAGGTCTTTGCTGATTGTTGTTGCTGGTGTTGTTGTTGTTATAATTTCTCTGAGGTGGATATTGAGCTTGTTGCTGGTAGTGGGATTGTTGCTGTGGTTGGTATGCTGGTTGTGGATGAATTGGAGCGGGAATGGTGACAGCTGCCACTGACCTATGAACATATTGGGGTCTGCCCCTTCTGGTATGGATAGCATTAGTCTCACCAGTTCTTCTTGTGCCCACAAAAGGCTTTCTTGGGTTGCTGGACGAGCTTGCACCGTTGTCGGAAATCTTGCCCATATTTAATAAGCTCTCAATTCTTTCTCCAGCTATAACTACATCCGCGAAGCTGGTGGAAGAAAAGGCAGCTAGCCTATCAATGTATGTCCCTTGGAGGGTGTTCATAAACATGTCGGCCATCTCCCTTTCCGACATAGGTGGCTGGACAGCAGCAGCAAGCTGTCTCCACCTCTGGGCGTACTCCCGGAAGCTTTCTCTGGATGATTGTGACATTCCCATCAGGAGAGTCCTGTTGGGAGCCATATCCAAATTGTACTGGTATTGTCTAATGAAGGCCTCAGCTAGATCCTTCCAGCACCTGATGGTTGCTCTAGTCAAGTGAGAGTACCATTCCATTGAAGCCCCTGTTAAGCTATCTTCGAAATAAAACATCCATAGTTTTTCATCCATGGTGTATGCCTTCAGCCTCCCCATAAAGGATTGCAAGTGGGTTCGTGGACAGGAGGTTCCGTTGTACTTCTCAAAGCACGGAGGTTTAAATTTGTGGGGAATCCTTACCCCGTCCACTAAGCCCATGTCCATGACATCAAAACCCAAGGAGTTTTGAGACTCCAAGGATCTTAATTTCTCAGCAATTTCATCTAGCCTTCTGTCATAGGCCTCATCCCCAGCTCCCATCACTGTGAACTGATCTTCCTGGGGGTCTTCTTGTAGTACCCTACCTGTAGTAGCATTCCCTTGTACATTAGCAGGGATGTTGATCTCTGGATGAAGGTGAGGCCCAAATACTGGGGGATTAATATGAGGCTGAACCCTCTCATTGTTGCTTGTTCCACCAGTCCCTAGATGGGGGTCTTCCTGAGTCTGCCTATCTACCAATGCTCTTAATCTTTCTTGGCTCTGTGCCAATCCATTCATCACTTCCATAAACTGAGTCATCTGATTTCTCATTTCCAGTCTCTCATTGGCCATTTGAGTCCTGACCTCTGTAAGATCCTGTTGTACATGGTCCATCTGTATACCCGGAAGGTTGTTGCGGGTAGGATATCTGTGCGGACGGTTGAGTGGGAACACCCGACGGCGAGCAATAGTTCCTGAACCACAACAGAGTTAGTAACAAAATCAAAACAAACCTACAAAACAAAACAAAGGTTAGTATGCAATGCAGTATGCTTATTTGTTTCCAAGGTATCCGGCTTGGCACTTGGTTTTGACCTTTCCAGACCCCTGAGGAAGATGCTTTTGATGTTGCTTGAAAGAACTCAGATAAAACAAACCAATACATATATTACAAAAAGTGAATGATACATAGTTTGTCTTTTACAATTTATGCCCTCTGAGGGGTCAAAATACAGCATAAAAAGGAAAAGTACAATGAAATGAAAGCAATAACAAGCAAAAGTCAGACACCAAGGCCAAACTCATCCTCCTGAACTTCCTTTAGAAGTGCTTCAGTCATAGGATCAGCTGGGCGCTCTGTGAGGTTCCTGATAAGAAGATTCCTGGTGGCAATAGCTGTAGTTAGCTTCTTGTGTCTGCCCTGGTCCTTTGACCTCTTCACACCAGCCCTAATCTTCAACTCTGAGATTTCTTTTTGGGTTGCTAGCAGGGCCTCCTGTTGCTCCTTTGCACTAGCCTCCAACTGCTCAATCTTGTCCTGAGTCCTTTTATTTTCCTGAGTACGAGCTTCGGTGATCCTGACCCACCTAGCTTGACTCTCTTTCAGATACAAATCAGTCCTGGCCTTTTGGAACTGAGCCTCCTTGCAGGCATTCTTCAATATCTGCTCTCCAACCCTTGACTTCTTAATGTAGTCCTCTGACTTCTCAATCCTAGCTAGATGCTCCACCTTAAGCTTTTCCAACCTTTCAATGTCCAGCCGACCATCACTCCTCTCCCGGAGGGTCTTCTGTAGAGCCTGAGTCAGATTCTCATTCCTCTCTTTCAGTTTCTCAAACTCCTCTAAGCTGACAGTGGCTGGAGGTGGTGTTGTGGATGGTCGAGGTGCATCCTCAATGGTGAAGGGCATCCCAGAAGTTTGTGCCCTGGCATGAGACCACTCATAGTACTGAGCTGAGGCCACATTGTTGCATCTTCCAAGAATGGCCATCCCTTTGGTTTGAATATTGTCCCAAGCCCAGGATGCTTGCCTGACAACAGCCAGATTAGGCTTAATCTCATAATAAAGGGTTTCAGCCAAGTCTTGTGCTCTAGGAGGGTGGACCAATGCATAGCCCAATTGTCTTTTGAATAACAGAGGGTTGTAGTTGATGCAACCCTTCACTCCTATCAGAGGTACATTGGGGAACTGCCCACAACTAGTAATGATGTCCCTGCCCTTGGTGCTCTGAGTGCACCGCATAATGTCATCTGAGGTCAAAGCAATAAGTCTTCTAGCCCAATTCTTCTGTTGGTGAGGATTCAAGAATGCATCAATCTTGGGAAAGTGTTTGAGCAGCCAGGTATGGAACAGGGGAGCACAGCATCTCACCAATCTTCCTCTTTGCTTTTCATTCCTTTGGTGAACAGAGTAGTAGAAATATCCCTGTAAGGTGGGCACGGGGTTCCTCAGAATGAAAAGGTGAATGGCATTCTTGCTAATAAACTTAGGCTCATCTGCAAAAAGTATAACCCCATATATGCTGAGGGCTAACAAAGCACAGACTGCCTTCCATTCTCCCAAGGAGACCTTCAGGATAGCCTGGGAAGTCAAGAAATCCAAGTGTAGACCAGAGATTCCAGCCTTGGTAGTCATGTTCTGTCCAATCAGAGAGGGTTCCAGATACAATGCTCTTGCCAACTCTTCATTACTGGGAAAAGCCATCTCAGGGTTGAAGGGGACTCCACCCCCGACAGGTACACCAACCAATGATGAATACTCCTCTAATAAAGGCCCCAACTGAAAATCCTGAAAGGTGAAGCACCTTAGAGGGGGATCATAGAACTGCAGGCAAGTATGAATCAAGCTCCTCTGGGAAGGGTCCAAATCCATAACCACATCAAGGATGCCTCCATAATGTTCTCTGAATAGTGGTATATGGTCTGGAGTAATCAGGGCCTGGATCTTCCTGATGCCAGCTAACTCAGGCTCAAAGAAATGGTAGGAGATATTGCTCTTCTTGGGTGCCATGTTGCTGAAGAAGAACTGAGACAGATGCTGATGATGGAGAATAATACTGAAGATGGGCCACTGACAGGCTGATGTTGGTGATAACAGTAGCTGAAGCAGGTAGCTGATGAGGATAGCTGAAGAAGATAGGTCTATGCAGATGAAGGGGTCAAAACCAAGCCAAAATATGATATGGATACCCTGAAAAACAAATAAACACATGTTAAATGATGCAATGATGATGTATGCAAATGATATGCAAGGGTTTGTGATCAAGCTGGATCTGATTGTTGCTTTGATATAGGTCCATGTATGTTCAAGAAATCCAGATGGAGGTTCATAGGTCCAGTAACCAAGGTGGGGGACTCAAATAAAGAGTCACATGTCCAGGGTTAAAATCACAAGAACTGTCCCAAAATGGAGTACTCTTAATCAAAACAAAGTAACAGGGTATGCTGAGGTCAAGGGTACCTGCAAACCTGTAAACAGCCCAACCCCCTCACAGGTGGTGTTCTAAAACAAGGATCCTCAGACTTGGATCAGTTATGAGAAGTGTAAACACTTCTAACCCGGAGGTACAATGTTTACAATAACCATAAAAGATCCTCCTCTAATTCACCTCAATTTCTGAAGGTCATAATAAAGGTCATCCAGACTTAGCAGGCTTCCCAGATAGCCCTAGCACTACAGGAAATCTGTAGCACAGAGTTCTCAAGAAGAAACCCACATCTGAACCGTGTTTCATATTCCCGCACCAGACCGAAATGGAATGGGAAAGAACATGAACCACTCTAGCCTAGGTGTCACTCAGGTCCCAGGTATAGGACCTTAAACTCTCAATAGAACCCCACCCACCAAAGCAAAAAACAGATCCAGCCAGATGACAATATGACAGCATGATATATAAAGCTGTAAAGAAAGCAATAAATAACTGTACATAAAGCCGTAAATAAAGCAACTATATAAACACAATCAACACATAACACCCCAGTAAACACAAATCAATCAAGCGCTAGGAGGAACCCATAAAAAGAACCAGAAGCCCTGGTTACAACATAAGGTTCCCCAGTAGAGTCGCCAAGTTGTCGCTCCCAATAAATGAGACTGGGCTCAAATGAGGTACAGACGCGAACGGTCGGCGAAAGGATGAAATGAAAAGATTCGCCAGCTAGGCATTTTTATCCCAGAGGAAAGCAATGTTGCATAGACCTAGAAGGATATGGATAAGACGGTTGCGAACCAGAGAGACTGATAAAGGGGGTTGGTTACAACCTGGGAAGGTATTAGCGCCCAGATTGTCCGTCGTACTCGACGGGATCCACGCTTAAAAGATTTGTGTTTTAAAGGGGGAGTGTCAGTGCAATTTGTGTATCAAAAGTTGGAAAGAATGTACAGGTGTCAGTGTAAAAGAAATAAAGTGTGTAAATGTACAGTGTCAGTGTAAGAACAGGAATAAGATGCTCAAGATCATGAGGCTAAGAGAATGATGCTGGAAGGAAGGGGAATATACAGAGACTTTTGTTCGATAACTGTTAAGTTATGCCTACGTATCCTCTCGTGCAATGAGGAAGTCAGAACACCGTAGTTCGACCCAAAGAGACTGAAAGATAAATTGACTTGTGAACTGCTTACTTGCCTATTCTCAAGTGTATGACCTATCTGGCTCAGGTGCAAACTGTCTTGCATTAGACGGAAGAAGCAAGTTCTCGTTTGTGAGTGAATGAGATGAGAAAAGAATCCCGAAGGAGACGATTATTGTTTGTTTTTGTGTTTTCAGTCTTTTATTACTTTTGAAAGTTTGTCATAAGTTAATGAGCTTAAGCCTAAACCAATGGATTTAGTAAACTCATCACATCTTCCCTCTGATTAGGGGTAATGAGAATACCTTAAGTGTGAAGTCAGCTTCTCACACTTAATCACTCTGAAGTAGGATTAAAGTCATTAACCTACTTGTGATTATTTAGATGTTTTTGTTGTTTTTGTTTAGTGTTAAGTAATGAGATTAAGCCATAATCAGGGATTAAACAGACTCATTACACCATCCTAATAGAAGGATAATAGATGAGAATGTTTAAGCTGAGGAAAGCTCCTCAACTTAATCCATGATTAGGGATTAAACCCATGACAAAACAAAGCCTTTGTTAAGTTGATTTTAGTTAATGGTATGATGAAGAAGTGATTTTTAGGGTTTGTAAGACAACTTGAGAGGGACTTGTCCATTAACACTAGGGTTAGTCCTTCTTAACCAGTTAAGGAAGAATTAGAACCCTAATGCAAGGCCCAAGTTACAAGCTTGATGTCTTGATGATTATTATGTGAATTGATTAAAGGAAGTAAACACATTAAGGGTTTAACACTTAGGATTAAAGTTATACACTCCATCCTAATAGAAGGATGCAGGCATAAGCTTAATCACAAAGCCTTAAAGCCTTTATGGTTTAGTCCCTGATTGTGAGATAAGAAGAGAAGACTCAATGAGACACAAAGGTAAAATCTAAATGGGGGACTAATCAAAACCCTAATTATTGTCATGCTTGGTTGTTCCTAATGTTTGTGAGGTTTACAAGAAATATCTTCAGAGGAAACACCAGGAAGCAGATGAAAGGAGCAAAGAGAAGCAAAGTAACTTGCTTCATTTAAGAAGACAAGTCACTTGAAGAAAGAAAGTAAGAAGAAGAAGAATGAGCAAGCTCAATCTCAAACACAAGGCAAAATGCAGCAATGATTCATAAGAGAGATGAAAAGAAATTGTGAGAAGTGAAGGCAAATTCACTTCTCAGAATAACTTACCACCTGAAAAGTTAGTGAAAGGAATGCAATGCAATGCAAAATGAGATGAAATGGAATGATGCAAACCAAAACCAGAAGCATATGTGTGATGATAATGATGCTATGAGATGATTCAAACATGAAACAAGGCATGAGGATGATCATACAAACATATGGATGCAAATGAAGCATGCTTAGAACCATGAACATACATGAAAAGTTATGGAATGCAAATGACATACAACATGGCAAATGAATGAGGCAATGATCAAACATGATTCTAATATGTCCTAAGATGTGTTATGAATCAAATGGATGCATAAAATGTCATGGCAAGTCATGGTATGCAAGCAAATGCAAGATGAATGCAAAAGGAAGCCCAAATTAGGGTTTATGATCAATGCTCAAAACAAAAATCAAAACCAGAAGCAAACATCAAGATAAAAAATTGAAAATGCATTCAAGGGAACCCTAAACCTATACTAACTCACTGCCCAAAGGAGGGGTTCTAACTCTTAACCTAGTGAGGGTTATGAATTTCTCAAGTTGGCTAGGGTTTTAAGGTACCTTATCAAGAAAAATGTCAAACAAATTGAAAATGCAAGATCAAATCATGCCAATTTAATCCTAAAAACTACATGCTATGCAAGATGCAATGCAAAAAGAATCATTGTCCAACTCTTAAACACTAGGCAGAAATGAATTTTTGAACATTGGATCAAAATAATGCTTTGAAATGAAATTAATTCCATGGAAAATTGTCAAAAGACATTAAGATCAAAAAAGAAATTTGGTTTGAGAGTTGGACAATGTTTCTAAATGATTTTAAATGTTTCATGAATTTTTTGGTGATTTTTAAATACTTAAAAGTATTTTTAATTAATTAATTCTCATTAATTAATTAAAAATAATCTTTTAAATGATTTAAAAAAATTTTGAATGCAAAAAATAAAAATAAAAATGTTTTTGGTTTCTGAAAATTAATAAAAGATTGTATAAAAATTTCCAGAATTTTTGAAAATGTTTTACTATTTTTAATAAAATGAAGAAAACAAATGGAATAAAATGAAAATAAAATGAATTAAATGAAAAGTATGCGCATCCAGTGGCCAGGATTCAAACTCAGGAAGGAGGGAAAGACTGCGCGCCAGATCCAAGGGTTATCATTCAAACTGACTAAAATGAATTAATTAATTTAATTAATTGAGATTAGGGCTAAGTGGAAGATCTGGGCCATTGAGCACGCGCGGGAATTGACTAAGTCAGCCTATCCTACGCACCAAATTCAAACTGCATTTAATTACAGGGATTAGCCCTAATTACTTTCAGGTGGCCGGAGAAGACTTCCGGTCGTCTTCTCCGGAAAGACCCTCACCTGAAAGTTGCTAAAATCCCCAAAACTTCATGAAAATGAAAACTAAAAGCCCAGAAATCATCCCCATGCGAAACTAAATCAAAACCCCCACACAAACATCATTTTTCATCCATCAATCAGCCAAATCGAAGCAAAACATTCCTAGGGCAAAAAGTTTCAGAGCATTCATACATCCTGGTTTCTCAACCATTTTCAAAAATAATCACATCCCCATGATCAGGGGAGTGCATAGAAGCATTTAAGAACTCAAAATGGAGTTTCTGGAAAAATAATTGAGATGGCTACCTGAACTGAAGCTTTGGTTTCTGGTACTTTCTGGTTGGTTTCTTGCTTTCAATCAACTCCACTGGACCCCCTGAGAAGCTTTCAATGCTTGTTTGAAGTTTATAATGGATGGTTTGAAAGATGGCAGAAGTTCTGTTCAAGGTGGGATGGAAATCGTATTTCTGATTCAGGGAGTTTTAGGCTATGGTGATGGGTGGTTTGTGACCAGGGAAGTGTGCTGAGTTGATTTGTGAAGTTGGTTTTTGTGTTTGCAGCTTGTGGAGAGTGTTTCGAAAGCTTTTGCAAAATGGGGTGAAAATGAAAAAGCTGTGTTGTGTGTGTGTTCAGGCTTGTGTTGTATGTGTTTTGGCTTGCTTTTTGTTTGCATAAACTAATGGGATTGGTCAGATGAGTTGATGTGTGCTTTTGTGATTGGTATGGCTCAAGTTGCCAAAATGTCAAAGTTGTGTAAGAGAGGCATGGGCTACTAGCTAGACAAGGACAGATGGGGTGTCCTGCGCAGCAAGATGTGTGGAGAGCCATAGGATTGTTTGTGGAGTCAGCAAGCAAGTGGATTCACACTTGAGTGAGTTTTTGCAACTTGCCTCACTTTTGTTTCCTTTGAGAAATCATGAGTTTCAAGGCATCAAAGTGCAAAGTTCCTTGGCCCATTCTGAATTTTGGAGGTTATATGATCATGTTGTGAAGAAATGATACACATTTGAGGCCTTTAGAACACTTGAACAAACCATTTTGCAAAATGTCTCTTTGGTGGAAAACTTCAAATTTTGTGATTTTAGCCAACTTTGACAAGCCATAACTTTTGATCCAAAATGAATTAGGTCATGTTCTTGTACTTTTTGAAAAGGGAATGATCCATTCTACAACTTTCATGACCAAAGTTTTTCCATTTGAAGCACTTTTGAATCAAAAAGCAAGGGTTGAAAAAGTTTCCCAAAATGGCAATTTCATTAAAAGTCAAACTTTCCCAAAAAGTCAACTTTGCAAATGGCTTGAAATTCTTCAATTTTGTGAACTTCCAACATCTTCTATGATCAAATAAAGATCATACACAATCAAAATGATGAAGAACACCCTTTGGTTGGGTCAGTGGGGGCCTCAGATGCCCTGATTTTACACTGGCTTGCCTAGAAAGTCAACCCTTGATCAGATGACTTCCCCATTGAATTTCTTCATGAAAATTGATATGCTTGCTCCCTATACCATATAGAGACCAATAGAAACAAGAATGACCAAAAAAATTTGGAGTTATGGCCTTTGAAACCAAAACCCTAATTCTAGGTCATCTGTGCAGTCAAACCTGGCTCTGCTTCCATGCCATTCTCAGTTCTTGTGATTCTTTGACATTCTTGACTTTGAGAGGATTTAATATGATGCTTTAACATACATGGACCCCTTTGAAGTGATTGATGACCTTTGGAGTGGCTCAAGAAGCTCTTGGATTGCTCAGATCACAAACCCTAGATGCAGATGACTTTGAACCAATGAAATGAATCAAAAATGTGATATGAGATGCTATGATTGAGATTATGCATATGAGATGATCACAAGCCATGGTGTGAATGGGTGAGGGAAAATTTGGGGTGTTTACAGTCATGTGATCATGTTGTGAAGAAATGGTACACATTTGAGGCCTTTAGAACACTTGATCATACCATTTTGCAAAATGCCTCTTTGGTAGAAAACTTCAAATTTTGTGATTTTAGCCAACTTTGACAAGCCATAACTTTTGATCCAAAATGAATTAGGTCATGTTCTTGTACTTTTTGAAAAGGGAATGATCCATTCTATAACTTTCATGACCAAAGTTTTTCCATTTGAAGCATTTTTGAATCAAAAAGCAAGGGTTGAAAAAGTTTCCCAAAATGACAATTTCATTATAAGTCAACTTTCCCAAAAAGTCAACTTTGCAAGTAACTTGAAATTCTTCAATTTTGTGAACTTCCAACATCTTCTATGATCAAATAAAGATCATACACAATCAAAATGATGAAGAACAACCTTTGGTTGGGTCATTGGGGGCCTCAGATGCCCTGATTTTACACTGACTTGCTTAGAAAGTCAACTCTTGATCAGATGACTTCCCCATTGAATTTCTTCATGAAAATTGATATGCATTCTCCCTATACCATATAGAGACCAATAGAAACAAGAATGACCAAAAAATTTGGAGTTATGGCCTCTGAGACCAAAACCCTAATTCTAGGTCATCTGTGCAGTTAAACCTGGCTCTGCTTCCATGCCATTCTCAGTTCTTGTGATTTTTGACATTCTTGACTTTTAGGGGATATAATATGATGCTTGAACATACATGGACCCCTTTGAAGTGATTGATGACCTTTGGAGGGGCTCAAGAAGCTCTTGGATTGCTCAGATCACAAACCCTAGATGCAGATGACTTTGAACCAATGCAATGAATCAAAAATGTGATATGAGATGCTATGATTGAGTTTATGCATATGAGGAGATCACAAGCCATGGTGTGAATAGGTGAGGGCAAATTTGGGGTGTTTACACTCATTATATTTGTCTGTGGGTTCTCGGGGTCACATTCCAAGTAAATTTGAGTGGTGGAAAAAGCAGAGGGAACACCTAAGTTTAGAATTGGATGTTATTAGTGTTAGTCTCCAAGGACTCGCTCCTTGCACGCCTAACATGAAAGCTCCCCCAGATAGTTAGACTTTTCGTAGATCTTGTCGCAACACAGCTAGCCTGTCGTGTGACCTGATTCACGAAAGGGCTGTGATTCTGGGACCCCCTAGGACCTGTTTCAATTTTGGTAGTTGCGTAATGTTAGGCTCCGAGGACTCGCTCCTTGCACGCCTAGCATGAGAACTTCACTCAAGGTGGACCTTATCGTTATTATCGTCACAATGCAGCTAGCCTGCGGCGGGATGTTAATACGATAAATGTTCGTGACTTTGAGTCTCCTTAAACCATCGCCGTAGAAACCCTCCCGTGAGTGGGACTTATGGGTAGTAAAACGTAGAACAACTCTCTTACAGCCCACCTGTTAAGAAGGTTCTGAATTTACCTGTGGCACCTTGCATCCTTGCATCTTAGCATCATATGCATCATTTTAGTAAATGCTTCAAGAAACGAAGAGATTTTTGTTGCAAACATCACATGTTTTACCATGATGGACTTCGGTTTATTAATTCTTGGAAAATAATAAGAAAACTTTACCCATTTTGGTATTTTGCAATAACTTCTCAAGTCCCTTGAAGCATTTACATTTTTTACTCATGTTTGCATCTCCACGTCTGCATTTCGTCAAACTCATTCTCATCAACTCCTTTCCAGCTGTCACACTGAGGATCTCACACAAGTATTCAACCCGAGCCCAGGCCAAGAAGAAGATGGCTGACAGGGACCCTGAAATGGACAAAGTCAATGAAGAGCTTTCTGACCTTCGTGGAAATATGGGTCAGATGATGGAAATACTACAGGTCATTCGAGCAAAATTAGACACCCAACAGACTGTAGTGTCAGAGATTGTCACTGCAACGACTGAACCTACGTCATCAGTCACCACTCCTGTGACCTGGCCTCCTTTGGGGCTTCCTCATGGATTCGTACCTCCTCCTCAGGGTTTCACTTCTCAAAGTTTTATCCCTCCTTCCCAAGGACTTACTGCTCAGGGTTTTTTCCCTCCTTCCCAAGGTTTCGCTTCTCAAAGTTTTATTCCTTCTTCTCAAGGACTTACTGCTCAGGGTTTCTTCCCTCCTTCCCAAGGTTTCGTTTCTCAAAGCTTCGCACCTCCTTCTCAGGGTTTTGCATTCACTTCCCAAGGTTTTGTACCTCCCCCTCAAGGATTTGTTGCTCAGCAGACTATTCCTGTGACTAATGAAGAGAACCATGTGGTTGCTAATTTCACGCCAGATATTGTGCACACCCGTGCCCAACCATACTTCAAAGACCCTCAGGTGTATGACGTGCCAGATATGTCGGAGAATGGAAATGAGAAGCATGAAAAGATGCAAGAGAATTTTGAAACCCTTGAAAAGAGGTTGAGAGCAATTGAAGGCGATCAGATCTTTGGGGCTGCTGCTAGAGAGATGTGTCTGGTGTCTGGATTGGTAATTCCTCCAAAGTTCAAGATACCCACTTTTGACATGTACGAGGGAGCGAAGTGTCCTAAGAACCACCTCTTGATGTATTATCGAAGAATGGCTGCGCAGGTGGACAATGACAAATTAATGATCCACTGCTTCCAGGACAGTCTGAAGGGAATCTCCTCCAAGTGGTATCTAACGCTAGACCAATCGAAGATTCGCAGTTTTCAAGACTTGACAGATGCTTTCATCCAGCAGTACAAATACAATATGGACCTTGCTCCCGATAGGAGGCAATTGTTGAGTATGTCACAAAAGGATTCCGAATAATTTAAAGAATATGCTCAGAGATGGAGAGGGACCGCTTCTCAAGTAGACCCCCCGTTGTCTGAAAAGGAGTTAGCTAATTGGTTCCTTGACACGATGCGACCAGAATTCTTCGAGAGAATGGTGGGAAGCGTAACTGCTAGCTTCTCTGACCTTGTAGCCGTGGGAATCAAAGTTGAACTTGGACTAAAAAGTGGAAAGATGAGTGGTGCGTCTAGCAGTTCCAGCAATGGTAGTGGAAACAATGTCAAGAAATTTACCAGCAATTTCCACAAGAAGAAAGAGGGTGAGACAAACACAATAATGACAAGTCAAAGGAGAAATCCGCTTTGGCAGAGACCTCCACCTGTGGCTCAGCCCCAGTATGTCTACCCACCGCAGTATGTTCAACATCCTTATGTGGCGGTGGTTCAACCGTCATATAATCCACAAGTCCCGATATATCGGCCAACTCAAGCAGTACCGATGTATCAGCAAGCGGCTCCAGTGATTCCAGCTTATCAACCAATGCTCAATAATTCAGGCTATCAACGAGCGCCCAATGTTTCAGCCTACCAGCAGAGGACTCCAGCTCCTCATCCAATTTCCAACTTTCAGAATAGAAGACCAGGAGGAAGGCCTCCTCATCCTCGGATCCCTATGACCTATACTGAATTGTATCCCTCACTACTGAAGAAAGGCTTGGTTACTCCAAGGCCTTTGGGTCCTCCACCAGATCCGCTTCCACCAGGTTACAACTCAAGTGCCCACTGTTTATTCCATGAACGTGCTCCGGGGCACGACTTGGAAAATTGTATTGCTTTGAGGTATGTTGTGAAGGATCTAATGGATAAGAACATTTTGTCATTTGGAGATACTGGTCCGAATGTTAAAAATAATCCTTTACCTAAGCATGGGTCCATAAATGCCATTATTGATGAGTCTGACGAAGATTTGATTTTCAACGCCACAGAGATCAAAACCCCGCTTAGAGACTTCCATACGAAGTTAGTAGAAGTGGGTATGCTGAAGAACTGTCATAAGAATTGTGAAGCTTGTGCGAGTAATCCAAAGGGATGTGAATTGGTCTTGAAAGATGTTCAAGATTTGATTAATCTAGGTGTTTTACAAGTAAGTGGTCGTTTGAAAAGGAATGAAGTGGCAATGATTGAACCCATTTTCAACTTGCCTGAGTCTGATTCTACCTTGGTGCCAGTGTTTAACCTTCCTGGGTCCTCAAGAGTTCAACCCATCTTTAATATACCAGAACCTGTGGTGCCCATTTTCAATATACCTGAACCAAGGTTTGAGCAAAGGTGTAACCCTTTCCTTTATGAAGATACCAAAGCAGTTCCATGGAAGTATGATACGGGGTAAATTCATCAGAAGTTTGAACAAGCTAGTCAGAAGGAAGGTTCAAAAGTGGCAAGTGCTGACATAGCGGATGAAGGTCGTTTAACTCGCAGTGGTCGTATTTACACTCAGCAAGTCAATTCCATTCCAGTGGTTCCACCTAAAGAAGTCACTCCCACTATTGTCAACCAGGATAGAGGGGTAGTCTTGGGAGAAGGGGATGCAGAATTTATCAGAATCAAACACCTTCCAAAATATCTATCTTATCACTTCTTATGCATTCACCGGCCCATCGAGGTGCTCTCCATAAATTACTAGCCCAAACCCATGTTACACATGATATAACTGTAAATCAGTTTGATGGAGTCATTGCCAATATCACCGCATGTAACAATCTCAACTTCAGTATGGAGGATCTTCCAAAGGATGGTTTGGATCATAACCGTGCTCTCCACATATCTGTAAAATGTCAGGAGGATACCTTAGCAAGATTTCTTGTGGATACAGGATCTTCATTGAATGTTTTGCCGAAAAGAACGCTTGCCAAGTTATCTTATCAAGGGGCAGAGATGAGGCCCAGTGCACTGATTGTAAAAGCTTTTGATGGGTCGAGGAGGATCGTTATTGGGGAAGTAGACTTGCCAATATTGATTGGACCACAGGTGTTCAAGACCATTTTCCAGGTTATGGACATTAACCCTAATTACAGTTGTTTGCTGGGAAGACCTTGGATCCATGCTGCTGGGGCAGTCACTTCTACCTTACACCAGAAGATGAAGTTTGTAGTCGATAATAAGCTGGTAACTGTGTCTGGTGAAGAGGATCTCATGGTCAGCAACCTTTCCTCCTTTAGCTACATTGAGGCTGATGAAGATGCTTTGGAAACTTCTTTCCAAGCTCTAGAGATAGCCAATGTCGTCCTTATGGAAGTGGAAGAGCCAAAGGAGAAAGGCATTCCATCTTTTGCATCGCTGAAGAGTACTATTTCCACTATCGAAGAAGGAAGCCATGAAGGTTGGGGGGATGTCATTGAAGTCAAACAGAAGCTAGATCGTTACGGGTTGGGTTACAAACCAACTCATATGAGGGAAGAAGCGTCAACCTCCGTCAAAGGATGTCCAAAGACCATTCAAGAGGTGTTTTCCAGTGCCGGCTATCAGATCAACGCAATTAATGGGGATGTTGAAGATGAAGATGTGGATCATTTGGTTTATCAGTGTGAAGCAGCTTTAGGCAATTGGGAGGCAGTTGAGATCCCAGAATTTTTTCCATTGTCAAAGTAATTTATTGTTTTCCTTAAGTGTTTTCAAAGTTCCCTAGCTCTGCCCAAGGCTATGGCATTATTTTTTAGGGCCCCTTCTCATTTTCAAGTTAATCAATCAATGAAGGCATTTTGTTAAATTCTTACTTTGTTTTTATTTACTGTCTCTCTTTTTCACTTATAAAAAAGAAAATGGAAATCTTTCAAAGCTAATAAAAAGTTTTTCTTGCATCCCTTTATTTTCACTTTTAATAAAAGCAAATCATTCCCATATGCAGAACAAATGAAAACCCATTTGAATCCAATGACTCTATATTCTCTCCTAACTTCGATTCGCCCATCTACCAAGCGGAAGATGAAAGTGAGGAAGATTGTGATATTCTCGAAGAACTAGAAAGATTAGTTGAGGATGAGCACATAGATCTTCAGCCCCATAAGGAGCAGGTAGAGACCATCAACCTTGGCACCAATGAAGATAAGAAGGAAGTCAAGATTGGTACAACGCTTGGGGAAGACGTCAGAGAAAGATTGGTCAAGCTTCTCAAAGAGTATGTGGATGTGTTTGCATGGTCGTACCAGGATATGCCCGGTTTGGACACAGACATAGTTGTTCATAAGTTGCCGCTTCGACCAGATTGTCCTCCAGTAAAGCAAAAGCTCCGAAGAATAAGACCGGACATGGCTTTGAAGATTCGAGAAGAGGTCAAAAGACAGTTTGATGCTGGATTCCTCGCAGTTGCAAAGTACCCTGAGTGGGTAGCTAACATTGTGCCAGTACCCAAGAAGGATGGCAAGGTTAGGATGTGCGTGGATTATAGAGATTTGAACAAAGCCAGTCCCAAGGACGATTTCCCTCTTCCGCACATTGATACTTTGGTTGACAACACTGCCAAGTTCGCTGTTTTCTCTTTCATGGACGGATTTTTAGGATATAACCAGATTAAGATGGATCCTGACGATATGGAAAAGACCACTTTCATCACACCATGGGGCACTTATTGTTACAAAGTTATGTCGTTCGGTCTCAGAAATGCAGGAGCAACTTATCAAAGGGCAATGGTCACCCTTTTCCATGATATGATGCATAAGGAAATAGAAGTTTACGTAGATGATATGATTGCCAAATCACAAAGTGAGGAGGATCATTTGAATCATCTCCTGAAGTTATTTGAGCGCCTCAGAAAGTTCCAACTGTGTTTGAATCCAGCTAAGTGTACCTTTGGTGTCCGATCAGGAAAATTACTCGGTTTCATTGTTAGTCAACAAGGAATTGAGGTAGATCCAGACAAGGTCAGAGCAATCCAAGAGATGCTTGCTCCGAAAACAGAAAAGCAAGTCAGAGGCTTCCTTGGAAGATTGAACTACATCTCCAGATTTATCTCCAACATGACTGCTACCTGTGAACCTTTATTCAAGTTGCTCCGGAAGAATCAAGCAATTGAGTGGAGTCCTGATTGTCAACTGGCTTATGAGAAGATTAAGGTTTACCTACAGGAACCTCCTATCTTGATCCCACCTACTCCAGGGAAGCCTCTTTTCATGTACCTAACTGTACTCGAGGGATCTATGGGTTGCGTATTAGGCCAACAAGATGAAACCGGTCGCAAGGAGCATGCCATTTATTATTTAAGCAAGAAGTTCACAGATTGTGAAAGCAGATATTCGCTTTTAGAGAAGACTTGTTGTGCCTTAGCATGGGCTGCCAAACGCCTCAGGCAATATATGATTTGTCACACTACTTTGTTGATCTCGAAAATGGATCCAATAAAGTACATTTTTGAGAAGCCTGCCTTGACTGGAAGACTTGCCCGTTGGCACATGTTGTTATCCGAATATGATATCCAGTATGTAACCCAGAAGTCTATTAAAGGCAGTGTTTTGTCTGAATACCTTGCTGATTATCCTGTCGAAGATTATGAACCTTTAAAATTTGATTTCCCGGACGAGGACATTATGTTGATAAAGGACTGTGAAGTTCCAGGTCCCGAGCCAGGTTCTCATTGGAAGATGATGTTTGATGGTTCCTCTAACTACATGGGGCATGGTGTGGGGGCTGTTTTGATGAACCCTGATGGTGGTTATACTCCTTTCACGGCTAGATTATGTTTTGAATGTACAAACAACATTGCTGAGTACGAAGCCTGCGTTTTGGGTATCGAAGCTGCAATTGATACCAGAATCAAAGTCCTTGAAGTATATGGAGACTCATCTTTGGTAATCTACCAAGTCAAAGGTGAATGGGAGACCCGTGATGATAAGTTGATCCCTTACCGTGCCCACATTGTGGAGTTAATTAAATACTTTGATGAAGTCACTTTCCATCATGTTCCAAGGGCAGAGAATCAAATTGCAGACGCTTTGGCTATGTTGGCCTCTATGTTTCAAGTCAGATTTCTTAATGAAGCTCCACTCATTACAATTGAGCGAAAGACTACACCAACCTACTGTCTACTGGTCGAAGAAGAAACTGATGAGAAACCGTGGTTCTATGACATCAAGAACTATTTGCAAAACCAGGAGTACCCAGCTGATGCAACAACTCTAGACAAGAAGACTCTGAGAAGATTGGCGTCCAAGTTTTTCCTCAGCAATAATGTGCTCTATAAGAGATATCACGATATGGTTCTGCTCAGATGTGTGGACAAGCGTGAAGCAGATTTATTGATCAGGGAAATCCATGAAGGATCATTTGGAACACATGCCAATGGACATGCCATGTCTAGGAAGATTTTGAGAGCTGGATACTTCTGGTTGACCATGGAATCAGATTGTTTCAAATACGCCAGGAAGTGTCATAAATGCCAGATTTATGCTGACAAGGTGCACGTACCTCCAACCCTTTTGAATGTTCTGTCGTTGCCGTGGCCTTTCTCAATGTGGGGCATTGACATGATAGGGGCAATTGAACTAAAAGCTTCCAATGGTCACCGGTTTATCTTGGTCGCGATCGATTACTTCACCAAATGGGTAGAAGCAGCTTCCTACGCCAATGTGACGAAGCAAGTGGTCGCCCGCTTCATCAAGAACCAAATAAGCTGCCGCTATGGGATCCCAAGCCGAATCATCACAGATAATGGGACTAATTTGAACAACAAGACGATGAAGGAGTTGTGTGATACATTCAAGATTGAACATCATAACTCTTCTCCATACCGTCCGAAGATGAACGGAGTTGTTGAAGCTGCGAACAAGAACATCAAGAAGATCTTGCAGAAGATGGTGAAGACTTACAAAGACTGGCACGAGATGTTACTGTATGCCTTACACGGATATAGAACATCGGTTCTCACTTCAACAGGGGCAACCCCTTTCTCTTTGGTGTACGGGATGGATGCAGTTCTCCCTATTGATGTAGAAATACCATCTTTGAGAATCTTGATGGAAACCAAACTGGAGGAAGCTAAGTGGGTCCAAAGCAGATATGACCAGCTGAACCTCATTGATGAGAAGAGAATGACCGCCATGTGCCATGGCCAGTTGTACCAGAAGCGCATCAAAAGAGCTTTTGACAAGAAAGTCCATCTCCGAGAATTCAAAGAAGGAGATCTTGTACTCAAGAAAATCTTGCCAGTCCACAAAGACATGTGTGGGAAATGGAGTCCTAACTATGAAGGCCCATATGTTGTGAAGATGGCATATTCCGGAGGTTCCCTAATCCTCACAACTATGGATGGTGAACAAATGAAACACCCGGTGAATTCTGATGCAGTCAAAAAATATTATGCCTAAATAAAGCCCGATTGGTCGAAAACCAGAAATGGCGACCTACGCAAAAATGGGTATCCCGGTGGATCATAACGTATGAAGGAGATCCAGGCAAAAGTTAGGGATAAAAATAAAAAAATAGAGCTCGCTAAGTTGAAAACCCGGAAGTGCGGCTTAGGCAAAAAAGAGCATCCTGGTGGATTGAAAACCCGAAAGGGCGGTCCAGGCAAAAGTTAGGGACAAAGGCATTTGACTGCATCAGATGGTGTTTATCATTACTGAAGATCATTACTTGAAGACCAATCCAGTCGCTCTTGTCAGATGCAAGGTGTTGGGCTATTTTAGTTATTAGGGATTATAGTGGTCGTTGGATTCAATGTAGACCTTTCCCCATTGCCATTTTCAAATTGTAATTTTCCATGGAGCTTTTGCTATTGGCAAGCTACCATTCTTGAATGAAATATAACCTCTGTCTTTAAACTCTGTCTTTCAGCTTCTTATTTTCTTCGTTATGCAAAATGTATTTACTGAGTTACAATTTAACTTAGAAAATGACAAAAAAAAAATTTTTTTTTAAAAACAGTTTTTGAAAACATACTGAAAACATTCAGATTTCTTTGACTTTAGGAAAATTAAAAATTTCTGTCTTCTAAAAATCCCTCTGGCTTGCAGCAACACTCCCATGCAATTATTACAGAAATCCCCACAGAGATTAATAAGCTGGTAGCACTCTTGGATGAATTCTTGGACCAGATATCAATTTCCAAGTTTGAAGACACCTCCCCAGCATTTTTTTCTTATTGCTCGTCTGAGTATTTGCGTTGAGGTCCTACTTTTCCCATTTTTGTCAAAGTTCTCTGTCTCCCTAGAGTCAGCATTTGCATATCATGATCATCGCATCATGTTCAATCATACGCATTTGGCATAATCATTTGTCTCCCCCAGTTGTCGCCTGTTTAACTCCAGGTCCCGATTACTGTCTTTTGTTATTTTAAAATCCATTGTTGTTGGTACCCCGCAGTATTGGTTAACCTAGGGTTTTCCCAGAAACACCAGTATCCCCTGCAGAGACCCCTCTTGATGTACCTTATTACAACCAATACTTCTTTTAAGCCCAATTATCATTGGAATGAATCATTTAAGCTGTTTTCTTAAGACTTAGAACTGTCTAATTCAAATGCATTTGTGTTTCCCTGATAGTTCCTAAAAGTTCTTCTAAAAAGTTCTTCGTCTTAAGAATTTCCTGAGGTTGGTGGTTTATCTCGTTGAAAACCCCAACATTTATTCTTATTTTCCAGCTTGATCGCTTAGAGCCATTTGATTTATCTTTAAACGCTTCGCATGTTACTCCCAGTGTCAGTGTGTATGCACAGAGCCACTGCCTGAATGCTATTTTCATTTTCCGATCCTTGGTTTCAACAGTTACACTTGAACCTGTTGATTTACTATTTTGGATCTATGCCTGTCATTTTATTTCCAAACCACCGCGTCTATGCCTATCATTTTATTTCCAGACCACCGCATCAATGCCTGTTATTTTATTTCCAGACCACCGCGTCTATGCCTATCATTTTATTTCCAGACCACCGCGTCAATGCCTGTTATTTTATTTTCGGACCACCGCGTCTATGCCTGTCATTTTATTTCCAGACCACCACGTCAATGCTTGTCATTTTATTTCCAGACCACCTCGTCTATGTCTGTCATTTTATTTCCAAATCACTGCGTCAATGCCTGTTATTTTATTTCCAGACCACCGCGTCTATGCCTGTAATTTTATTTCCAGACCACCGCGTCAATGCCTGTTATTTTATTTCCGGACCACCGCGTCTATGCCTGTCATTTTATTTCCAGACCACCGCGTCAATGCCTGTTATTTTATTTCCTGACCACCGCGTCTATTCCTGTCATTTTATTTCGACCACCGCGTCAACGTCTGTCTTTTATTTCAACCACCGCGTCAATGTCTGTCTTTTATTTCACGACCACCGCGTCAATGTCTGTCTTTTATTTCACGACCACCGCGTCAATGTCTGTCTTTTATTTCACGACCACCGCGTCAATGCCCGTCTTTTATTTCCCGACCACCGTGTCGATGTTAGTTCATTCCTGACTGCGGTGTCAATGTCTGCTATTTGGTACTCCTGACTACCGAGTCGAGATCAGTTCTATTTTTCTCAAATCACCGAATTGTTGCATTGGGATCCCCAGCAACCACTTTGAACCTGCTAACTCATCACTTCAGATAGTCTGTCTTTGATCTTACGTTTTGTTTTCCGTCTTATGTCATTCCTAGTGCCAGCAGTTACACTCGAACCTGCTGTTTTTTTTTTACTTTGATTGCATCCCTTTTTCTGTCTTGTCATCCCCATCATATTGTTATCCCTAATGAGTCTTCACCCTCGTTTGTGCTTCTGTGGATCGGCGTTGCATTTATCTGCATCATAACATATTCAGCATATTCATTATTTAAAAATAAATGGCATGTTAAGTTTCGTTGCATCTCACATATCATATCTCCAACGGAGTCCCTATAAGTTCATAGCATGTCATTGCACTTAGGGAGAAAAATTTTCGGTTATTTCTATATTTAAATCCCTTTCACTCCGATTTGTATGAGGATTAACATCACTCATTCTATCTGGTAAAGTTATTTAAATAGGGGCAACTGTCACTCCCCAAAATTTTCACCCCTAATTTCTCACGTCATACGTTCATTGCATTTGAACAGAGATTCTTGGATTTGTTTTTCTGTTACTCTCAAAAAATTTTTTTTTAAGTTATCCATGAATTCATTTTTAATTTTCCTTTCACTTCCAAACTTTTTTTTTAAATTTAATTCTAACCTTTTAATTTGTTTTTGGTTTTAATTTTAATTTTCTACCTCTACTTCTTTTTTTATTATTATTATTATTCTTTTTTTTTATATATTCTTTTTTTTATGTATATAGAGAAAAATTAAAAGAAAAGTATCTCAATTTCTATTTCTAGATTTGTGAATCATTTTTCTAATTTCCAATCCACTCCAAATCTAATTCCCATCCTTTTTCAAGTTCTCACTATCTAAATTGATTTTTATTTTTTTTAAATTTTAATCTCATTTTCCACTTCTTCTTTTTATATATTCATTTTTTAAAATTATTTCTAGTTTGTTATAACCTCCAATTTCAATTTAAGTTTCAATTAGATTCAATTAAGGTTTCCACTTTTTCTTTTTTAATTCATTCATCCAAATCCCAAAATTCAGCCATATTCACAAGATTTTCAACTTTTGGTATTCAGATTATCAGTCAAGTATTTTATTGGTCATTTTGGATCAAAGGAACTTGCTGCTTATTCTCTGTTTTCACTGTTCTTGCTAGATTGATCAATAGTGTTCTATTAGGAATGGCAAGGGCATTTGCAACGCCATGTGGGAAAGCGTTGGTACAAGTGATCATGGCCAAATGGGAGCGTATCTTCAAAGATCATGGATAGTTTTATCATTAACTACATTCATTATTCTTCCAATATTCATCTTTACAACTCCTGTTTTGATTCTCTTAGGCCAAGATGAAGCCATTTCACAAATATCAGGAACCTTTAGTTATTGGACAGTTCCTATTCTATTGCCTCATTCACTTGCCAAACATGCCTTGAATCACAAAGCAAAGCATGCCAATACAAAGTGTTGTCTAGTCCTAAAACTAAGTCCCTATGTTATTACAAGATCAAAATCCTAAGATTTTACAAGTTTACACCCATGGAATAATAACAATAAGAACGACACGTCTTCCACCAGTGCTCCATCAGTTTTTTTTCCCTTCCAAGTGTGGCTGATCAACAATACTCCATCACCTTTGTCCTTGTAGCGGGGCCATTGCGTACATGAAATCAGCAAAGGAAAAGATTAGTGTTTACCACATCTCAATTCAAGGAAAATTCATTCAAAAAATTTTTATCAAAACATATCCAACACATGTTACTATGTTATCATAATGTTCATCCATTTAGAAGGTTCAAGACATAGTTCACACTTAGCCATATTGCATTGTACCATTAAAGAAAAAATGATGCCAAGTCAATACAACAGCAAAAATAACATTCACACACCATGTTGCAAAATTTCATATTAAGCAAGGTACAACCAGATAGAAATAACAACAAGGCATTGGTTGGTTTTGTGAGAAGTTAGTAAAAAGGAGAAAGTTTTAGACCTGCTGCAATCTTGGCGGGACCCGCAGGAGGCCATTTCGGTATAACCTGTAAGTTGTTTGGTGCAGTCCAAACCAAGATCTGCCATTTAATTTAGCCCAAAGTGTGATACAATCCCCTGTACCTAAAGCCTGCAACTCAGCTCCTTTGCCAAAGCGTGAAAAAAAACTTTTCTCTCCATAACATGACCTGCAGTTTGAGGTGGACACAACATTAACATCAAGACAAAAAGAACTCTGCTCCATAAGCCACAACTTTAGCAAAAACTCAGCAACACAAAACCAGCAGTCATCTGTACACAACATTAAGCAATGTCAAAACTTTAACAGCAGGAAATTTACTTTTCCCCAAATCACAAGTTTCGCAATAAACAACAAACAGGAAAGCAAGTCAGCAGGTTTTTTTTCCCCAAGAAGTGTACAAGGCTAAGAAGTGTAACAGACCTGCTATAGCAGAAAGGGACTGCTGCAACAGGGCACATCAGCTTTTGTTTTTTCTCCCTCCTCCACCAATCCTCAGTAACATTAAAACGGGACCTGCAACCTTTGACCTCAACCTGTACCTCCAATCCCCACACCGAAACATGTAAAGGCCAATCTAGACCTGCATTGAAAAGGATCTCTCATCAGTACAAGACAAAGGCCTGATGTCTTAAAACTGATCCTCAAGTTTTCAACTCAAAAAACAACAGACAGAAACCCTAAACTCTACAATTATAAAAGAAAGGATTTTCGCAGCACAAAGTGAGAGCATCAACAACCCTAAACGAAAGGGAGACTTTTTTGAACCGAAGTTCATCGGCGTACAACAACAACGACTTACCTTTTTGTAAAGCCGAGGCTCGCTAAGCTAAACCGAAACCGCCCAGAAATCCTTCGACCACTCAAATCCGCCTTCGCCACCCTCACACCATAACCACCACCTTGCCTTTTTCTCGGAATCGCGTCCCGACCTCAAGCCATCACCGCACTCCTCCACCATTCGCGAGCCATCAACTAACCACCGCGTGAATCGATAACCAAAACCAGATCATCAACAACCCCGAACCTGCGACGCCGGCGCCACCTTTCCCTCACCACGAATCTGTCTTCACTCAAAAAAACGCCGCGCAAACTAGGCGTTGCGAGTTGAGAGAGAGGCCATCGCAAGACAGAGAAGGGTACGAAGATGAACGATAATAACCTATGTTTCTTCATTGTTTTTGCTTTAGGATTAGACGAATAATGTAGGTTTAATTTGAAGGTTGACGTTGTTTCCTCTTTGGATGTTTGTTTCTTCGGTTTGCCATGATTTTGTGTTGATTTTGTTCTTCATGATATTATGGTTTTCGGATTTGAGAAGTTTGATTTGTTTATGCGTGAATTTCCACTTGTTCATACGCGCTTTTTTTCCTTTATTTGTGGCTGTTGTTACATTTAGGGTTTTCAACCCATGTCATTTGATAGGTTTGACCGAACCGGGTTATTGCTTGACCCGCCCGGATTATAATTCGGGCCCATTTGGGCCGTCAGTTTGTCTGCCCCTCATTGTTGGGCTTCCGCCAAACAACCCCCCCCCCCTTTTTTATCTTACTAAATTTTGTTTCTTTGTTTATTTATATATTGGGTTATGTTCTTTTAAAATTTCTTTCCAAGTTTTCTTTTAAAAGAAAAAGAGAAAACAAATTTAAAAAATATATATATAATTCATGTTGATTATTTATGTAAAAAAATTTATTTAGTTAATTAATTTAATTAATTTTTTGGTAAATAGTTATGCTTAGATTGGTATGTTTAATTTTTGGTGTGTGTTATATTTTTAAGGTATATGCTCATTTTATTTTCTGGCTCATCATCTAGTTGCATGATGATGATGTATTATTTGTACAACGTGAGTCTCGTTCTTTATTTTCGAACATAAATCATTAAGCAAGACGTGAAGATAATACTTCAAATAATAATCAAAACATTTCAAAACATTATTTAGTGTCGGTCCAACGCCGAGTAGAACATTTCATTTTCGCCTACATTTTTGCACACACGTAAGCCGATCATTATGCGATCTCCGTCTGCACGACTTATTGCGTATCTTAATTAAATTAACAAGGAACAGAACTCCGGAGTCTAGCACTCCGCACGTTCTAGAACGAACTACAACTGGGCTAGCCCCACGCGTACTGTTTCGTTCACTCCTTCGTTATTAATCGCATCAATTCTAAAACGTCTAAAAAACAAATTATTCAATTTATTTAATTAATTTTAATACGGAATAAGAACTCCGGAGTCTAGCACTCCGCACGTTCTAAAATGGACTGCAGCTGGGCTAGCCCCACGCAACATGGTCCATTCGCCTTCCGATTTCAAAATAAAAATCGCATAAATTAACATACGAGAACAGAACTCCGGAGTCCAGCATTCCGCACGTTCTGGATTGGACCGCTACTGGGCTAGCCCCACGCGATGTGTTCAATCACCATTCGTATATCAAAATATTCAAATCATTTTATTAAATTAAATTACGAAAAAACGAACTCCGGAGTCTAGCACTCCGTACGTTCTAAAATGGATTGCAGCTGGGCTAGCCCCACGCAACGTGGTCCATTCGCATCTTTCATATCTTAAAACAATTCAAACTTACCAACCAATTTAAATTATTTTCATAATTAATCAGCGAAAGACAGAACTCCGGAGTCTAGCACTCCGCACGTTTTGGAATGCAATCACTCCTGGGCTAGCCCCACTCGACGTGGTTCATTCGCCCTTTCGTTTAAAACACCTTAACAAAAGTCAAACACTTTTCTCTAAACGAACATTGTTCAAATCATTCTATCTCTCGAACAAGCTAGCGCTTCAGCCTCCACCGCGAGTATAAGCCAACGAATAGCAGTAGAATGCGTTTTAAACAACCGTTCAATAAAAACCACAAATCGTAGTAGCACGAACTACGAAGCTTTAACTTTCCCATTGCACAAGGGAATACGTAGGCACGGGGATTTTAATCCTTTGCGAGCACCACAATAAAAAAAATCAATCTTTTTCTGTCACAATAATAAAAAACTTTAATCATTTCTCCGTCTTAATATTAATTTAAAACTTTTCTTTAAGAACAAACATATTAACAATCATTAAGAAGACAAAGACTTAAGATCAAACACTTAATCGCATATTTAGCTAAGAGGTTCCCGTTGAGTACAACGGACGTGAGGGGTGCTAATACCTTCCCCTTGCGTAACCGACTCCCGAACTTAGAATTTGGTTTCGTAAACCTTTTCTTATCCTTTTTTTAGGTTGTATCTATATCTCCCTTTTCTCTCGTAGAATAAATAGAATTAGGTGGCGACTCTATTGTTTTGTTTTAGGATCGTATTTTTCGAGGTACGACACTTATGCTTCAAGACAATTGAGGGTTCATGAAAAGAATTATCCTAGTGGTTTGATGCAACCGTTGGATATTCCGGAATGGAAATGGGATAGTATATCGATGGATTTTGTTACGGGATTTCCAAATACGCAAAGAGGTCATAATGCTATTTGGGTAATTGTGGATAGACTTACTAAATCTACTCACTTTATTCCGATGGATATTAGTTATTCTTTGGAGAAGCTAGCCGAGATTTATGTTTCTGTGATTATGAAGTTACATGGAGTTCCTAAGAGTATTGTATCAGATAGAGATCCTAGATTTACATCAAGGTTTTGGGAAAGTTTGCAAAAGGCTTTGGGTTCTAAGCTAAGATTGAGTTCGGCTTACCATCCGCAAATGGACGGTCAAACCGAGAGGACAATTCAATCGTTAGAAGATTTGTTGCGTGCTTGTGTGCTAGAATAAGGTGGTGTTTTGGATAGTTATTTAGCGTTGATTGAGTTCACCTATAATAACAGTTTTCGTTCGAGTATTGGTATGGCCCCATTTGAGGCTTTGTATGGTCGGAGATGTCGAACACCTTTGTGTTAGCATGAAACCGGAGAAAGAACGGTAGTTGGACCGGAGATGGTACAACAAACAACGGAAAAAGTAAAGTTTATTCGGGATAAGATGAGAACTTCTCAGAGTAGGCAAAAGAGTTATCATGACAAGAGAAGGAAGGATCTTGAATTTCAGGAAGGCGACCATGTGTTCTTGAGAGTTACACCAGTTACGGGTGAGGGTCGTGCTTTGAAGTCGAAGAAGTTGACTTCTCGTTTTATTTGGCCGTATCAGATTACTGCACGAGTGGGTGTTGTGGCTTACCGTGTGGGATTGCCTCCGAATCTTTCGAACTTGCATGATTTGTTCCATGTTTCGCAACTTCGGAAGTATGCTCCGGATCCGTCACATGTTATTCCTATGGATGAGGTTGAAGTAAGAGATAACCTTACGGTGTAAGCTTTGCCGGTTAGGATTTTGGATCGTGAAATTAAGAAACTAAGAGGCAAGGATATTGCACTTGTGAAAGTGGCGTGGGAAGGCGCTGCGGAAGCCAATATGACTTGGGAATTAGAGAGTGGGATGCGCGAGTCGTATCCGGAATTGTTTGGATCAGGTAATATTTTCAAGGACGAAAATTTCTAAAGTGAGGGAGAGTTGTAACGCCCCGATTCGATTTTCCCAATTTTTGTGGAGTCTTTTATTTTATTTGTATGATAATTGTTTTATTTGTGAAATTATCGTGATGATATTTGATGTTGAGGAATTAATGTGATGATATATTATGTTGTGGTATTTTAACGTTTTATGAATTTTCGGGTAAAATTGGTTTGGAGGGTATTTTAGGTATTTGTTAATTAATGATAAGTTAGAAATTTGTAGAATTGGTATTTTGTGAGAAAATGATATTTGGTTGGAAAGAAATAGAAATAATAGAGTAAGAATAGAATTAGAGAGAAAAGAGTATAAGTTAGTAAAGAAGAGAAAGAAAAGAAAAGGGGTAGAAATAAAATAGAAGAGAAGAGAAAGAAAAAGGAGAGAAGAGAAAAGAAGAGAAAAGAGGAAAACTTGGAAAAGCTAGGTTTTGATCAAGATTGCTCAGCATAGACGAAATAATCGGGTAAGGGTGATAAACATTGTTATCTTAATCTTGTATATGATTATGTATGTGTTAGATTTTGTGGGTTTTTGATTTGGTAGAAGTTAGAGAAGATGAATAGTTAGGGTTTGAGAGAAAATGTGAGAAATTTATGGATTAATCGGTTGGAAATCGTTATAACCGAAGTATGATAGCTAGAACATGTTATTGATCATGTTTGTATGAGTTTAGAGGAGTTTTGGGGTCATTTGGTTAGACTGTTCGCAGCTGGTATTTTTCTGAAATCATAGTGGTCGCTCAGTGAGCTACCCCTCGCTCAGCGAAAGTTCCAGGGTGATTTTCGCTCAGCGAGCTATTCGTCCCTCAGCAAACCTAGGAGGATTTTTGGGTTTTTATGTTTTGTTTCGTAACTTGAGTTTCGGGTATCCGTTTTTAGTGATCCTTATATCGATTTGAAGCTAAAAACATGTAGAATCTATCGATGCTAAAATATGTAATTTTTAGCCGACTTTTACCCGACTTTTCCGATAAAACGTAATTATGTTAATGATGGAATTGTGGGTTTGATTGTTGTGTTGTGGCCGTTTGGCAAGTAGATACATTGCTTGAATTAAATGCGAATGTATGTAAATTGAATGAGATGAATGCATAACTATATTGTGAATATGTATGCATTTTCAAGAATGTTGTGTGTCATTTTGCATGTAAGCATAATGTATGCATTCTTGTACTGTGGGATTCTTTGTGAATCCGTTGTAGCATCGTGTGCTCATATGGAGTGTGAGCGATGACTACAACAAGATCGTGTGCCCATGTGGGTATGAGCGATCGGATTGTGTGCCCATGTGGGGTGTGAGAAATCCAGAAACATCGTGTGCCCGTGTGGGGTGTGAGAGATGGGTGATTTATTCACATTGATTGTGTGCCCGTGTGGGGTGTGAGCAATCGGATTATGTGCCCGTGTGGGGTGTGAGCAATCCATAAACATTATGTGCCCATGTGCGGTGTGAGAAATGGGGAACATCGTGTGCCCGACGTGGAGTTACTTTTGGTAACAAGTGATGATTCCATTTGGTTCCTGAGTGAACCTGCTGAAATGTTTAGTCGGTACCGCATTTACATCTGCATAGAGTCGTGTGTCGGTCTCTATGAGTTGCATTTTATTATTTTAATTATGATATGCAGAAATAAACATGAATGTGCATATGTTTATTTGTAGTATTATGGAGATGATAATATGTGTGATGAAACATACTTGTTTGTATATATGCATGTTTGATATGTGTATATGTATGTGATTTATACATTTGTGATGTATATGGGTGATTAAACATAGCTAGTCGTGTGTTTATGCGGAACGAATTGAATTGAGTAATAAACATAAATAATATGAGTTTATGTGAATTATTGAATTGGTGCATGATAAACATGCTTGAGTTGTGTATGTACACGTTGCGATGTGTATAGGTGATGTGGTATGAATTGTGGTGAGAAAATGTTTTATGTATATGTTATATGTTGAGATATATAATTATATGCAATGTTATTATGATAATGTTTCTCACCATTCTGCTGTTTTTATGATGCTCTATGAGGCATTGCAGAGTAGGTTGCTGGATGGCATATTTTTGTGAAGCTCATCTTCATCTTTTGGTCGATCGGCTCTGATATGTAGTATTGGGTAGTTAGGTTGTCTTAGTGTCCTTTTTGTGATGCATTGTGTATATGTATCTGTTGGATGGATGTTTTGTATAAACATGAATATTGTTGTTGGCATCAAACTTGTTGATATATATATATATATATATATATATATATATGAATGGAAATATATATGTTTGATGTTGTTGATTTAGTTTCCGCTGTGTAATTATATTCTTTGGCGATATGGGTGTAAGGATTAAATTCCCTATGTTGAAAACTACCCCATCGTTGCATATCTTTAAATGAGCAGGTGTTGTATGTTTTTAATTTCAAGCATAATGTGACATGCCTCTTTTATACCATGTTTAATTATACTCTGATGAAATTTTTTAATATGTGCCTAAATGATTTAATTGATTAGTTGGGGGTATAGAAAGGGGGTGTTACAATGGTGATATACAGTGGAGTTGATTGAAACAACAAAGTGGATCTAGCCAATCATGGAATGGCAGATGAAGTGATCAATAGAAATGATTATAAAAGATCGTTAGAAGTCAGGTTAACACAACCTTGTTGTAGTATGCTCTCGAAATAAACCTTGCCCCAATTAAGTATTTTAAGGGTTGTAACGTGGCTTGGTTCACAGTTTATGAAACAAAGGATAAAGGCTCAAATTTTATTTGTATCCACCCCATCTTCGTGATGACTCCAATCCTACGTTCAGTTAATTTGACATACGCATTCATATCTCAAAATTCTTTGGCGGCGTAAGGATCAGGATTTAAAATGAGATGGCATCCACCTTGCTTCGTCTTTGCTTTACTGACTTCTTTTCTTGACTTCCTTAATTTTCGCCTAAGTCGTATTTTCTGTTTTTCGACTTAGCAAACTTTTTCTTTGTATTTATTTTTCCTTTCTATCTTTGTTGAACATTTGTGACTGCCATTTTATTGGAGGATAGAGAACAAATACTACAAAATTTTGACCCTTCACGACTTATTTGACGTGTGAAGGAAAGTATGTAGCTGATCCTTCTTGAATGATGGATTGAATCTCTTGAAGATTGAATGAAAATAGATTAACTGAATTGACTACCCTGCCTCAGGTTTAAAGTTAAGGGTTTTTCACTTTTTGAAAAATAAAACTTATACTTCTCGGCTCAACGGGGTTAGCAAGGGATTATCATACTTATTTCACCAGTGTTTAGGAATTTGAAACAATGCATGTACATCATTGGCAAGGTTTTAATTGAAAGCATACAAATGGAGAATTCAGGTATCTGGTTTTCATCATTCTCCCTCCAATCTTTGCTAAAACAATAGTTTGATAAAAAATAAATGGGAGAAATGGTGTTTTTGTTTTTTTATTACAATGAAAGAAAACGAGTGAATACGAATGGACCGATTCAAAAGATGCATAAACATTTCATTAATCTTGTCAATTCAAAAACAAAAATGCTAACAAGAAAATACAAAAACATGCAATAAAAATGCAACAATGCTGAAACAAACAAGGGATTGCCAGCTTTAGGGAATTGAACTTCCTTCTTTAGAGTTGGAAGTCGTCATACGCATTGAGGTCGATGCACCAATCCTCTTCACACTCATTGATGGATATGGAGGAATCACTGGATTCAATTTCTTCGACTCTAACAATCCACTATCAATCAAACGTTGCAGTATGTGATTGTATGGCATTGGCAAAGGATCAAACTGCCTCTTTGGTTTCTTAGTGTACTGGTGTCTTTGTTGAGGAGCGTGTTGTCGTTGGTATGGATGTTGTTATGGCATTTGTTGTTGATGACAGACAGGAGGATACCGACCATGTGGAGAAAATGACATCAAATATGGAGACCCAAAAGGTTGCTGACTATGAACAACTGACACATATGGATGTTGATAGTATGGCACTGAATGTGGAGCTTGGGAGATTCTTCGATTGACTCAGCCTCATCATTTTCTTCCTTTTGGGAATCACTAAGGGATTCACTATCAATGCTCTAGAGACTAGAGGCGCCTTGGATTCTTCCCCTCTTGAGACAACTCTCAATACGTTCCCCCATTTTCACCAGGTCAAAGAAACTTGTTGATGCGGTTCCTACAATCTTTTCAAAGTATAGGCTTTGTAGAGTATCCATAAACAGGTCAACTAACTTTTTTTCTGAGAGAGGCAGTTGAACATGGTCAGCAAACTCTTTCCATCTCTGGACGTACCTTTTGAATGGCTCATTACTTTCTTGAGATATGTCTTTCAAGTGAAAGCGACTGGGAGCTTCTTCCAAATTGTATTGGTATTGCTTCATAAAAGCATTGGCTAGGTCCAACCATGACTGAATATGACTTCTTTCCAATTCCATGTACCAATTCAATGGGGCCCCACTCAAACTGTCTTGGAAGCAGTGAATCATTAACTTATCGTCAAAAGCATATGCGGTCATTTTTCGACAGAACATCACCACATGGTGCTTTGGACAGCTATCCCCTTTGTACTTCTGAAAGTTAGGTGCTTCAAATTTCGGAGGTATAACCAAACCAGGTACTAAGCACATTTTTAAAGCATCCAGGTCAAAAGCATTATGCCCTTCTACGACCTTGAGTCTTTCATTCAGCACTCGACATTTCTCAGTCATCTCATCAACTCCTGGTCTAATGATCTTCCTCATTGGGATTGCCCCTTGGGAGTTTGGCTCAGAGAACCCAAAGATTTGGTACTCAACAGCATCTTGAGGTAAGGAGTTTTCATCTCGAATAATGGTATGCTCTTGAATAACAGGTGCCCTAACTGGGGTCCTTACAGGCTGAGGTTGAACAAGGTTGTTCACTTGAGGTGGAAAGACATCTTCAGTTACGACAGCCCGTTGAACATTATCCCCTCTTCTTGTCAAAGTCGTCACAACATCCATGAGTTTGTTCAATTGGTCCTTTGTCAAATCAAAGTCTCCCCTTGGTACAGTCTGATTTTGTCCTCCAGGGTCCATGATCAATCAAGAACTACTTCAAGTCCAATGTAGGTGTCAGGAAATCAACTGCAGGTTTTAGACACAGGACAAGAATGGGCTTACTCTGAGGAAAGAAAATGATATGCAATGAAAATGCAATGGTATGAGAATAGATGCAATGCACGGATGCTTAGGATCACAAGCACAAACAGACCCGGAAGCGGGAAAAACTCAAAACTTCCTAAATGGTAGGCTGCAAGAGATTGGTTCTACATTCTCTACCCATAAAACCCACTCACGGGATAGTTTCTACGGTGATGGTTAGGAAACTCAAGGTCACGTATCCCAAAGTGATTGATCTTTTGCATTAAGATCAAAGACTTATAAAGTTTGATGCATAGTTGCTTTGGGTCTCCCAATCTTCGTTCAAATTTCATTGAATTTGGATCTAATCACCTTTATTAATCACTATAGTGTAAGATACTAAGTGAAATCGGGTGCCTATTCGGTTTTTAGTACTAAGTACCTTGGTTACTCTTTTGGTTGTGGATGATTAAGTTCATCATACCACTATTATGTATATTATGACTACTATTACTATATTAACATTTAAATTTCCTTCTCGCACCTTTATCTCCTTTATTTTTATTATGCTTTATATTGCTTTATCATCTATTATCATGTTTATGTTTTTGTTATTATATTGTTGTGTTGATTTTCCTTTTGTCCACTTAGGCACAAAAATATTAATAAAGGATTAAACCTCTAAAAAACTTGTGATCTTGATCTTGGACTATTGGTTACTATCCTTTGCATTGGAGTTGGATTTTTGGACTTAGATTCTAGGACACCTTCCCTTTGTTTTGATCTTCAAGGAGTTGGTAATCTTTCCTTTATTTGGCCATTTTCTAGCTTATAAGGATGGAAGTCTTGTGCTCAAAATTGGAAGTATCATCAAGTTTAGTTAGATCTTTCCTCCTTTATCTCTTTTATTTTCTTTTTAGGATAGTCTCTTCATCTCCTCTGTAACACCCCGATTTAATTAATTTATTTAATTAAATTATTTTGAGAAAGTTTGTGGTTAATTTCTATGTGTGATGTTTGTTATTAAGATGATAATTCAATTTAAGTTGTTTTAAGTTGATTTGTGAGCTAGACTTAATTTGGGAGGTTTTAGTAGTATTGTTAAGAGGTGTGAATAGAAGCCCATTATTGGATTAATTAAATAATTTTAGTAATAATAATATTAGTATTATTTTATGGCATTTTAATTAAAAATAAGGAAAAATAGGATTAGTAAAAGGTTTAGGGAGAACTTAGGAATAATCAAAATTTTGGAGAGAAGAACGATTCTTTGGGAGATCAAGAGCTAGGGCTAAGGATTTGCAAGAGGATTTTCGTAGGAATTTTCACCCATAGATTCGAGCTGCCTTCAATCCAAAGGTAAGGGTGAGATTCTTATCTTATAACCGGGAGAAAATAATTTGTATGTATGGAATAAGGTTGTTTGATTTTCCTTGTTGTTATTGTATGATGTTTTGTGTGTGATTTCGTATGATAATGATGAATTGATGTTGGTATGTCTGTTGTGAATATACTGTTGTTGCTATTATGAATAATTGCTATGAAGATTTCCTGAGATATGTGTTGAATTTGTGACAAAATTGGATTTAGATGATGATAATAGGTTGATAATTGGTGTAGTAATAATATACGAGTGATAAGATGAAGAATTATGAGTCTAAAACATGATAGAAACCCAAATAGGACTGAATCGGAGTGATAAAATGATGAATTCCGTAGCAGAAGTTGAATTGAGGGGGTCTCCGGTGGATTGCGTATTAGATCTGAGATATATGTATGGGGGCAGGTGTTATGCATAACATTTGGTGGTTATGCCGCCTGTTACGCGTATGGAGAGTGATTTTTGCAGACTCTTTAGTCATTTGCATACGGTACGCGTATGAGCGTGCACTGATATGCGTATGGGGAAGGGCGATACACATTTGGTACCATTTGGGCAGCATTGATGCATTTTTGTGATTTCGTAGCATTTCGACTATCGTTTCGCGTTCGTTCCTTGGTTGAGCAATTGATGATAGAAGTAATTTGAGGATAATAATATGATGATTTAATGAATGTTGTTAGAAGAATTTAGATGATGAATTTAGAGATGATAAACTAAGATGGTTACAACGATTTTATACTGTTGCATGATGTATTCTGATGTAGGTTTTATGACCAATGATGTTGTGATGTTACGATGATGTAAGATGATCTAAGATGATTATGATGTTGTGACGATTTATGTGATGTATTTGAACGATGTTTAGGATGGGTGATTTTGTTGTATGCCATTTTCATACTGCATACATTTGCATTATTAAGATGGCCTGGATTGGCAAACATGATGTTTAAGATGAAGACTTATGTCTTGCTGATGCCCACCGAAATGGCATGATTTTTAAGATGGGAGTTCGCTCCAAATGGTACCACATGCATGCATTGTCGAGTCACATTTGTATTGCATTATTGAATGAATGATGAGATGTTTATGAATGTTGTGATGATGCGATGTTTATGGTGAATATGATGTGAATGGGTGATTGAATGACTTTAACTTATATATACTAATTATTATATCCTGTTTATAATTGTCGATATCTCACCCCTTTTGTTTGAATGTTACCCTCTGTTGGTAACGTGCAGGTAATCTCGAGTAGAGAAGAGTCCGTTAGATGGTTTGAGTCGTCGGTTGCTCTGATATCTAACACTTCGGGGGGGATTAGAAAATACTTGATTTTGACTGAACCTTTGTTTTGTTTCAATTGGATAAAGATGTTTCCCTTTAAAGATGATGTTTTTGGATTATGATGAATTATTTTTGAAGTTGAATTTTTAAGATGAGTAATTATGATTTAAATGATTTCGTTGCGTAGTAAAGACATGACTTATTACTTGATATGCTGTGATGAATTGTTTTAAAGAAGAAAAATGTGATACCCCGTTTTAGTTGAACTTTGATTTATTTATAATTAATTGTGGGTAGAAATGGGGTGTTACATTAGTGGTATTAGAGCAGGTCAGTCTGTCCGGCCAAGTGTCGAGTCGTAGTTGTTTAACAATCGAGTATTATTATTTTTGTGTTAATCTTTGTTCTTGTTGTGGTGTTAAGTTGAGATGGATGGAAGAAACGACGTTGTTATGGCTGCTGCAATGCAAGCAATGGCTCAAGCTGTGCAGAACCTACCAAATGCTGGTGAGAATGAGGGAACTTGTAGCTTGGCGACTTTTCAGAGGGAGAACCCGCCGACTTTCAAGGGTAAGTATGACCCTGATGCAACATTGGAATGGTTGAAGGAGATTGAAAGGATCTTCCGAGTGATGGATTGTATCGTAGCACAAAAGGTTCTATATGGTACACATATGTTAGCGCTTGAAGATGATGACTGGTAGTTAGAGACTCGTGCAAGATTGGAAGCGGAAGGTGAAGAGGTCACTTGGGCTATTTTCCGTAGGGATTTTATGAGAAAGTATTACCCTGAAGATGTTCGCAGTAAGAAAGAAGTGGAATTCCTTGAGCTGAAGCAGGGAAATATGTTTGTGACTGACTATGCTGCAAAGCTCACTGAATTGTTTAAGTTTTATCTGCATTATGATGGGGCTGGAGAAGAATTCTCTAAGTGCATCAAATTTGAGAACGGGTTGGCTCCAACGTTAAGAAGGTTGTGGGGTACCAGAAGATCCGAGTGTTTTCTGATCTGGTTGATAGCTGCAGAATCTTCGAGGAAGATAGTAATGCTCACTATAAGATTATGAATGACAGGAGAGGCAAGCACCAATAGAATCATGGCAAGCCTTATGATGTTTCGGCTGGAAAGGGTAAGCATAAGATTACTCCGAGTCAGAGAACTAGTGGGGGAGATGATCCTGCTGGTATTGTTTGTTTCAAGTGTGGTCAATCTGGACACAAGAGAAACATTTGTACTGCTGAAGTTAAGAGATGTTTCCGATGTGGCAAGATTGGGCATATCGTGAATGATTTTAAGCATAAAGAGGTAGTCTGTTTTAATTGCGGCGAAGATGGACACATTGGTAGTAAATGTCAGAAGCCGAAGAAAGCTTGGACGAGAAAAGTGTTTGCGATGGCAGGAACTCAGACCGCTAGCAAGGATAGGCTTATTAGAGGTACATGTTTCATTAATATTATTCCTTTAATTACTATTATTGATACTGGTGCAACGCATTGTTTTGTTTCTGCTGATTGTGTTAAGAGATTGGGTCTTAAGTTGTCTGCTATGAATGGAGAGTTAATCGTCAAGATTCTGGCTATGAGATCAATGACTACTTCTCTCGTGTGTTTGAAATGTCCTTTTTCGATTTTCGATAAAGATTTCTTGGTTGATTTGGTTTGTCTGTCATTGACTAGGATGGATGTAATCCTAGGTATGAACTTGTTAGAGTATAACTATGTTCATATAAATTGTTATCGTAAGTCAGTAAGATTTTCTACTCCAGAAGAGGAAGGAGTTGGGTTGTTGTCTTTTAGTGAGTTACAGAAGTTGATGAAAGAGGAAGCTCAAATGTTTTTATTAATGGAAACATTTTCAATTGAAAGAAAAGCTAAGATTGAAGAACTATGAGTAGTAAGTGATTTTCCTGAGGTTTTTTCTGATGAAATTCCTGATGTGCCGCCAGAGAGGGAGGTTGAATTTACGATTGATATTATACTTGGTTCTATACCTATTTCTATGGCACCGTATAGGATGTCCGCATCAGAATTGTCAGAGTTGAAGAAGCAGTTAGAAGAGTTACTTGAGAAGAAGTTTGTAAGGCCGAGTGTATCACCGTGGGGAGCTCCAGTGTTGTTAGTAAAGAAGAAAGATGCAAGTATGAGACTGTATGTAGATTATAGACAGTTGAATAAAGTAACAATCAAGAATAAGTATTCGCTTCCGATGATTGATGATTTGATGGATCAGTTGGTAGGTGCTTGTGTATTCAGTAAGATAGACTTGAGGTCGGGTTACCATCAGATCAAAGTGAAAGATGAAGATATTCAGAAGACTACGTTCAAAACACGATATGGACATTAAGAGTATTTGGTGATGCCTTTCGGTGTTACCAACGCGCTGAGAGTATTCATGGAGTACATGAATTGTATTTTTCATACGTACTTGAATCGTTTTGTGGTTGTGTTTATTGATGATATTCTTATTTACTCTAAGTCATAAGAGGAACATAAAGAACATTTGAAGACTGTGTTGGGAGTTTTGAGGGAGAAGAAGTTATATGCGAAGTTTTCCAAGTGTGAATTTTGGTTGAAGGAAGTCAGTTTTCTTGGTCATGTAATTTCGGGTAATGGTATTTCAGTGGACCCTTCTAAAGTAGAAGTTGTGTTGCAATGGGAAACTCCAAGATCGGATACTAAGATTAGGAGCTTTTTGGGGTTAGCTGGTTATTACAGAAGATTTATTGAAGGATTTTCTAAGTTAGAACTTCCGTTAACTAGATTAACTTGCAAGAGTAAGGCTTTTGTTTGGGATATCCGTTGTGAAGAGAGTTTTACAGAATTAAAGAAAAGATTGACGTCGACTCCGGTTTAGACATTGCCTAATCCATATGAACTGTTTGTTGTGTATTGTGATGCTTCATTGATGGGTTTATGAGGTGTGCTTATGCAGACTAATAAAGTTATTGCGTATGCGTCGAGGCAGTTACGAGTGCATGAAAATAATTATCCTACGCATGATTTAGAACTTGTTGCAGTTGTTTTCGTACTGAAGATCTGGAGGAATTATCTTTATGGTTCTCAATTTGAAGTTTTTAGTGATCATAAGAGTCTGAAGTATCTATTTGATCAGAAAGAATTGAATATGAGGCAACGCAAGTGGTTGGAATTGTTGAAGGATTATGATTTTGATTTGAATTACCATTCAGGTAAAGCTAACGTTGTAGCTGATGCTTTAAGTCAAAAGACTTTGCATATGTCAACAATGATGATCAAAGAGCTAGAGTTGATTGAGCAATTTCGCGATATGAGTTTGGTTTGCAAAGTGACCTTGCAGAGTGTAAAGTTGGGTATGTTGAAGATTAGTAATGATTTTATGGATAATATCAGAGAGGCTCAGAAGTTAGATGTAAAGCTGGTAGATATTATGGTTGGATGTGGTAAATCAAAGAAGAGTGATTTCAAGATGGACGCACATGGTGTTTTAAGATTGCATGATCAGATTTGTATTCCTAATGATGCTGATATGAAAAAGAGTATTCTTGAAGAGGGTCATATAAGTAATTTGAGTATTCATCCGGGAGCTACGAAGATATATCAAGATTCAAAGAAGTTGTTTTGGTGGTCTGGTATGAAAGAAGATATAGCATATTGTTTTACGCCTTTTTGACTTGTCAGAAGTCGAAGGTTGAGCATCAGAAGCTTGCTGGAATGATGCAACCGTTGGAGATTCCAGAATGGAAATGGGATAGCATTTCTATGGATTTTATGACAAGGTTGCCTACTACTAAAAGAGGACATGATTCAATTTGGGTAATTATTGATAGGTTAACGAAGTCAACTCACTTCATTCCTATCAATATTAGTTTTCTGGTGTCTAAGTTGGCTGAGATCTGCGTTAGAGAAATTGTGAAGTTGCATGGTGTTCCGTTGAGTATTATGTCAGATAGAGATCCGAGGTTTACTTCAGAGTTTTGGAAGAGTTTGCAAGAAGTGTTGGGTACTTAGTTGAGGTTGAGTTCAGCTTATCATCCTCAGACAAATGGACAGACTGATAGGACTATTCAATCATTTGAAGATTTATTGAGAGCATGTGTTCTTGAGCAGGGAGGTTTGTGGGATACATATCTTCCATTGATAGAATTCACGTATAACAATAGTTATCATTCTAGTATTGAGATGGCACCTTTTGAGGCATTGTATGGTCGGAGATGTAGGACTCCGTTATGTTGGCATGAATCTGGTGAAGGTGTATTTCTTGGGCCTGAGATAGTTTCAGAGACTACAGAGAAGATTAAGTTGATCAAAGAAAAGATGAAAGTGTCTCAGAGCAAGCAGAAGAGTTACCATGATAAGCGAAGAAAGGATTTAGAATTCCAAGCTGGTGAGCATGTGTTTCTGAGAGTTACGCTTGTAACCGGTGTTGGAAGAGTGTTGAAGTCTAAGAAGCTTACTCCAAGATTTATTGGTCAGTATCATATTTTTGAAAGAGTTGGAAGAGTTGCTTGTTGTTGCTCCCGGGATTTTCATCCTAGTACAAACGCGAATGTGGCGTGGAAAGGGTAGAGTTGCCTGCCAGGCATTTTTATCCCGAAGGAATGGGAAAGGTAATGGTGCATTAACCTAAGGAAGAAGGAAAGGACAAGGTCTTGCGAACCAAAGATCTAGGTTCGGTAGTCGGTTACGACCTGGGAAGGTATTAGCACCCCAGACCGTCCGCCGTACCTGACGGGATCCACGCTTGCTTGTTTGTTTCAAAGGGTAAAAGAATAAGATGTTGCTGAACAAAAGAACTACTGACTGGAATGAGAATGGAAATGAGAAAGGGAATAAAAAGAGAACAAAAAGAAAGAATGGGGAAAATGTAAGGAAAATAAAGAATGTGCTCGAACGGGCCCTACCCCGCTGCCTACGTACCTCATCGGGAAAAAGAGGATCAGAGTCGACGTAGTTTTCCTTACAAAGGCGAGAACTATTTGTTTGTGTTTTTTTACAGCTGGAACTGCGTATGTCTATGCTCAGGTGTTGCAGGCTCGTCTGGTACGAGTGCGTTTACCATCTTGCATGCGAGACAAGTCGTCGCAAGTTCGCATTCAGAATGAATGAGATGAGAAAGAGAAGTTCCCGCAGGATAGTCGCTTATTGTGTTGTTTGCTTTTTATGAGAAGTGTTTTGAATTTGTTTGTGAACATTCTCATACTAATACCTATCCATCGTGGTAAATACTTACACCTCACCCCGAAACAGGACGCGTATAAGTACTCCGCAACAAAGTCTCGTGGCGTATAAGAACATTAAACCTTTATTATTTATTTTATTATTTTCTTTGTGAGGTGAGAGAGAAAGACTCAAGTTGAGAAAAGGAAAAAACTAATGGGGACTAAGACACAACCCTAAGTTATTTATTATGTACAAAAGGTGATCCTATGGTTTGTGAGGTAATCTAAACCTAAGGAAAAGAAAATCAAGTTAGAGTTCAACTTACTTCCTAAGGAAGTTAAGTTTAATCTAAAGAACAAAAAGGAAGCCTATGAAAAAAGAACCAAGTGCTAAGGAAAACACAATTAAAATGCATAAAAGATAGGAATGAAGTAATGCTTACCTCATTCTTCCCCTCTACACAACAAAAGTTGGCATGACAATGCATATTGAAAGTAAAATCAAAGCATAAAAGCGATTAAGTACCATAAACGTCCTATAATGGAACTAGGGTTCAAAATAAGACCTAAGTCTAAAGGTGAAGGTACCTAAAGGTTACATGACTTCTAAAGTCAGTAGCTATATGATATAGGTCCCTAGGTATGCTAGGATACCTCACAAGATCAAAATATGTCAAACTATGTACGAAAAGTTCACCTAAGCTCACATGATGCAAGTATGAATGCGTATGGCTTACAAGCATGAATTAATACATGAAATGAGCATCAAAGTCAGTAGTGAATGCTTATGAATGAGGATGAATGAGCATACCATCATGGATACAATGGTGTAAGCATATGGAGCAAGGAGAAGAAGATGTGAGAACAAATGAGCAAACATCGCATACGATCTCAAAGAATGCAAGTTAAACATGGGTGACAAGTTAAACATCACATATGATCTAGGTTATGGAGCAAATAAGCGCATAAATCACCCTATAATCTAGGTGACATGAAAAAATAGCAAAAAGGCTTAAAAAATTATGAAATTAAATCCATGGAATGTTGAAAACAGTATCTAACATGATGGTTTAAAAAAACATGATCGCCGAAAAACAACTCCACAAAGTGGATCAAAAATGGCACCAAAAATTATGAAAAAAAAATCCTAAGGAGCATCAAAATGTCACATATTCCAGTGGTTAATCACACACAAAAAATAGGTCTCACACCTATGGGGAAAATGGTTTTTGGTCCCTAATGTCAATACCATTCCTTTTGGGACAACTTGTAATAAAAAATCCAAATTAATTACTAAAACCCTTCAAATATGGAAACAAAAATTATAAAAAAATCATTAAGAGGATAAGAATCACTCATGAAGTTTTCCAGAATTTTATCACACCTAAAACTATTTTTAATAATTGTGACGAAACGAGCAAAAATGGTGTTTTAAGGGGAAGTGAAAGGAACCGAATTCTTTAATCTGTAACTTAATCCCTAAGCTCCGAAAACGACACATACAATCATAATTCACAAATAAATCCAGTGCCTCATGTGGGAGGGCTCAATATGCACCTTAATTTATATGATCCTAAGCCGCATACAACTAGAATGGTGCATTAAAGTGGAGAATCGAGATTACTTACTTGAACGAAGTGTCGATTCTTCACAAAAAAGAAATCCAAAAAACTTCAAGCAATATCTTGTAATCTCCCATGAACAAAATAAATGCTCATCTTCCATGGTTGATTTGTGAAGTTTTGCCATAACCAAAAATCGATCCAAATCGATCAAAAAAAAGCTCATGACTACTTACATCAAAATTAATCCAAAACCAACATTAAAATTCTCAATAAAATCCTAATTAAAAATTAACAAGAAACTAATCAATAGATTAATCCACAAAAATTATCTAACAATAAATTAATTAACAATTAAAAAAAATCAAACACAACTCTACAAGAAGATTAACTAGCAATTTCTACAAGAATAAAAGAGAACATGGGGGTGTATGAGAAATCTATCAAGTGTAAATTGAACATAGACTGCATCAAGCCTTCATATCCAGGCCCAAAACGGATTCCTCATGTCTAAGGGGTGCAGGTAGTCATTTCGGGTCTGAATAGCATTTATGTGGCCCAAATTTGATGAAGCCTTTTGAAGGGAGGGGGTGTAGGCGAAATTGTGAGGTAGTGAATAGAAATCCATGGTAAGAATACAAGGGCCCAACCCAACTTCAGAAAAAGGAAAACCCAAACTATATAATTCAAGATCTTCACTCTTCTCCTCCAACAAGCCATCGTCGGCGAATCATTCACGATCGCTATACAACTTCATCGTTGTCGCCACAACTCCGCCATGAATCCAACGACTTTGTTCTTTCTCTCCTCCTTAAATCATGCCGCTGTGGCTTTCTTCAGCTCCATCTCAAATTTGTTTGTCCTTCAAAGCTTTGCTCTCTATCGCTCTCAAATGCGACTCAAACGAAAGGTTCAGCCGCATTATCTTTGCTAGCAGCGACGATGGAAGGAGATCGTTCTTGCCATGAGTTGATTGAATCGAAGCTTTTAGGTAAATTCTTGGACCTTTGATCCGTATTTGAGCCTCTTATTTTTCTATCTTTTGTAACTCACTTATTTTATCATTCGACGTTGCATTTTCGATCGTTGTCGTTGGATCGAGCTATGCTTTGTTTTCTTTGCGGTTATGAGCTCGTGCTTATCTGAATCTTGTTGGTATGGTATTGTTACACCTTGAAGTTGCTGTATAAGTTTGCTGAATTTGAATGTTGCTCCTGCAGATTGATGAAGATTATTGCCGAAGTTGAACATTGCAGCTTGTTGGAGGTTTTTGAAGTTAAAGATGATGAAGATTAGTGGCAAAATGTGAAGGGTGATGATTGAGGTGCGGTTGCGGAGCTCGCAAGTTGAAGCAGTTGTATTGAAGATGAAGATTGATGATGCAGAGGGGTTGAAGAATCAGCGAGTGGATTTTTCGATTGGAGGAGGATAAAGAAGGTTCTGATTTTTATTGAAGTTGAATCTTGGTGATTGATGAAGGTGGCCAAGTGATACCGATAAGAGTTCTGTGAATTTGCGCCATTGCTGAATGATTCTTGGCATCGAATTATTGCGGAGTGCAGTGTGATGTTGTTGAAGATTGAAGATGGGAGAGGAGAAAGATGAGATTGAAGGATTCTTGAAGAACATTAGTTATGGCTACTGATTGAAGATTGGTGATGGAGAAGTGTGTTGAATGATTGATGAAGAGTTGATGAAGTTGTTTCAGTTTGGAGATTGTAGGGTGAAGCTCATCAAGATTTCTGAAGTTTTCTAGAAGAACGGAGTTTTTGTTGTTGATGAAGCCATATCGGTTATGCAGGAGATTTTTCTTACTGAGTTTTTTCCTTCTGTCAAACTTCTATCTGGTGTCTTTTTCTGTTAACTGAAATTTTTGTAAGTCTTTATCAGTTAGCTTGTAACTGACTACTTTTTGTTGGAATTTTCTGGTGTAGTTTTTTTCCGGCTAAAATTCTCTAAGCTTATCTGCAACTGAATTTCTTTTATGATTGTAACCGCATTTCGACTGATTTTTTGGTTTCCAACTGATGTAACTGAATCTTTTTTTTATATCAGTTTTATGTGATGATTTTTATAGTTGTTCTGTGTTCTGTTTTTTCTGATATGCTTCCTGTCGCCTTTTCCTGATATACAAGACTTCTTTTTTTTAATCGCACAAGCTCCCTCAAATATATATATATATATATATATATATATATATATATATATATATATATATATATATATATACACACACACACACACACATATATATATATATATATATATATATATAGTAGCTTTCAAACTTTTTTTCTTTTTTTATATTTTTTTTTGTAATAGCAACTGAACATGTAATGGGCCTTGAACATATGACGAGCCTTTAATAAGCATTTGGTTCTCAAAATTTGGTGTGGGTTGGTTCAGTAAATACAACCCCCGCGTTCTCAATCATCACCTTTGTGACAAGGGATTTTTGCATCAATTTGTATTTTGGTGTATGACAAGAATTCACATAATTAGGTGAACATTGATTTTAGTCAATCTAATTTGAAACAACATACAAAAATGGTAAACTTGAATTGGGAAAATAATTTGGATATGGAACAATGGGTTTGTAATTGAATTTGGGCTTAATTATATGGTCTTATGGTACCAAAAGAAATGGTTAATGATGTTCGAAAGTAAGAAAGTGGAATGGTAAAATGGATTATGAAATGGTTTAGCATGAATTAAGTTGAATCGAAAAATGGATTGGAAATGGATATTGAAGACTTTCGAATGAACTTGAATTTGAATTATAGTCTCCCTTGTGATAACGATGAACCGAGAAACTCGATGAAACTAGCATGTATCCGAATAACATCTCAATCCAAATAATCTTTGAAATCGACCACAATGAAATCCTTTGATTCTTGCACGGAGATAATGATATCGAGCCCACAAAAAAATCACATTTGAGACCAAATTGGATCAATCCTTGAGAAATAAGGCAAGTCATTAATCAATCTCAAATTATACCAAAACCGAATTCCCACCGACTTCTAAATTAATCCTTGAAACCAAATTACCATGACTTAACCTATGAACCGTAACACCTTACACAAAACAATAATTAAAAGGTGAACTAGATCCTGATGATTATCATCTGTCACTGAACAAGGAATAAGCCTTAACGAGTCTTGGAAAAGGAAATCCTTGTGGTTGAATTAGCTTCAATAGAAAGATGCTCATAATGCCATTAGCTCATGCCTTTGTCTTAATTCGAGTACCATAGCCAGATAAATCACTTTTGAATAAAAAATTCAAATTGTGAGAAAGTGCTTTGATCCCATGCCTTCGGAGCTCAATGCAAATGCATGATTATGAATGTTATGACCTAATGAGAAATGCAGATGAATGCGAAGTGTATGCCAGTTAAGGTAAAAAGGAATGAGGGCCAATTTTGAGGTATTACAGCTGCCCATATTCAATCATCTGCAGACCTGAACGAATAATTGCAACAACTTTTAGACGTTCAAGGTGTGGAGTGATTGAATACTCGAATAAAACCTGGAAATTTGAACTCTGTGGGTAAGAGAAATGTCATTTGCCTTTATTGTTTTTTTCTTTTTGTTTTGACCTCTGAATAGGTAGCGGGAATAGAACCAGGTGGAATAGAGTCATTGTACATAACGATAACCTGCAATGTAACTGCTGAATGAATCAAGCCACAAAGAGGGTGTCTGTTGGCAAAACAGGGCTTAAATACGAGACAATTAGCGAAATGGGACTCGACAATGTGACTGTTAAGCGAATCAAGCCACATAAAGGGTGCATGTTGGCGAAACAGGGCTTAAAAACGAGACCATTAGCGGAATGGGACTCGACAATGTGACTGCTGAGTAAATCAAGCCACAATGAAGGTGCATGTTGGCGAAACAAGGCTTAAAAACGAGACCATTAGCGGAATGGGACTCGACAATGTGGCAGTTGAGCGAATCAAGCCACAAAGTAGGTGTCTGTTGGCGAAACAAGGCTTAAAACGAGACCATTAGCGGAACGAAACTCGACAATGTGACTGCTGAGCGAATCAAGCCACAAAGAAGGTGCCTGTTGGCGAAACATGGCTTAAAACAAGACCATTAGCGGAATGAGACTCAACAATGTGACTGCTGAGTGAATCCAGCCACGGAAAGGGTGCTTGTTGGCGAAACAGGGCTTAACAACGTGACTGCTGAGCAAATCAGAAAGGGTGCTTGTTGGCGAAACAGGGCTTAACAACGCGATTGCTGAGAGAATCAAGCCACAGAAAAGATGCCAAACATAGACTTGTAAGAGCAAAAAGAGAGAAGTAACATCAACCAATTTACGACTCAAATAAGATCAACCGATCTAAACCGGGAAATGGTATCAACCGATTCATAACCCGAAGAAAAAAAACGAGAATGTAATATCATCTGATTTACGGTTCGAAGAGAAGTAATATCAACCGATTTACAACTCAAATAAGATCAACCGATCCAACCAAGAAATGGTATCAACCGATCCATAACCCGGAAAAAACGAGAACGTAATATCATCTGATTTATGGCTCGAAGAGAAGTAATATCAACCGATTTACAACTCAAATAAGATCAATCGATCCGACCAAGAAATGGTATCAACCGATCCATAACTCGGAAAAAACGAGAACGTAATATCATCTGATTTACGGCTCGAAGAGAAGTAATATCAACCGATTTACAACTCAAATAAGATCAACCGATCTAACTAGGAAATGGTATCAACCGATCCATAACCAAGAAAATGAAACCATCGTACTGAGACGAGACCAAAAAGAATGGGATCATTGTACTTAAATGATAACCCGACATGAAACGTTGTACTGAAACAGGGACGCGAAAAAATGAGATTGTTGTACAGAAACAAGACTCAACTGGGGATAACAAACAAGACTTGGTAGAAATAACCACACTTGGAAATGAAGTTGCATTTTGTGGGGAATACTTCAGTCTGATTGGAGATGTAACGCTTCGGGCGTTTGTGCAAGGTACCACAATTGGCTTATGCTTCGTATGCATATGTTTGAATTTTTCTATGGCGTAATGCTCCATAATAATGGAAATACTACGCTTTTGAGGATGCAAATGTAATGATGATTACTAAATGCAAATGCAAATGCAAAGGGATCTCCCGATGAGGAGACTGCAAGCATTCCAGGTGGCTTGGCTGGGGAGAAATGATGATCACTGCATTGATTTGATCCATCCCGGTGAGGAGGAAACAACTTTACAGGAAATGTTGTTAATGATACACCGGTTCTGAACTGCAGCCATTGCCAAAAATAAATTGGACTTTAAGATCGAAGAGCCAAGACCCTGCTGGAGATGGACCTTTCTTGCACTCTGATGGGAAAGTGAAGACTTTCTGACTTGGCTGGGAACCAGAAGTATGACACTGCTGAGGAAGCAACCTGCTGAGGAGGAAAGACATTCCTTGTACTGTTGGGGACAGCCCCTGTATTTGAAGGGAAGTCTCTGCTTGGGGATTTCCCCTGTATTGAAGGGAAGTCTCTGCTTGGGGAGGACACCAACCTTCTATTGCCTTGCTGGGGGAGATTTCAACTTCCAACTCTAATGGGGATGATGGAGGATGTCAATGAGAAAGATTCCTGCTGAAGATAAGAGTTTAGGTAACCCCTTGCTGGGGGTAAGATAAGAAGTGTCTCATGTTGGGGATGAGAGTTATAAAGCGTCTCATGCTGGCGATGAGAGTTATAAATCGTCCCATGCTGGAGATGAGAGTTATAAAGCGTCCCATGCTGGAGACGAGAGACGATGATACCCTTCTACTCAAGAAGTATCATTCCCTTTGCTACACTGCTGGAGAAGGGATTGTTTAATGAGACTTGCTAAGGAATTCTGATCAATGAAGTCTGCTGTTGAAACAACTCTTGAAGTATTGTGCCGACAATGGCTTTGCTTCCAGCCTCTGGGTTGATAGATTGCCAACTAATCATAAGTGAACAATGGTTCCTTGCAATTTTCAACTCGCCTCAGATTAAGGTCCATCGGAAGAAAGTGTCTTTAGAGGATTTTACAGAAAACATGGCATACGCAATGCCTCAGTGTCTTCAAACTCTTGGAGAGATTCGTTTGATCTCAAAAATACTGCCCCAAATTACATAGTCTATGAAAGAATTTGCTTCGCAAGGATTCATGAAAGACCTCATATCACCGTGAGATATTATGTCCCAGTATTTTGAACCTTGGGTAGGTGCTTCTGATTAACCGTCTTCGGGAGAAAGTAACTTCTAGTGCTCTTGGGGTGGCCTGCCCCAGTACGAGCCTTGAAGTGATCACCTATGACTGACTGTGTTTTGAGGAAAACACCCATACCAATTGTTCTTTGAGAGATTGGATCTTGAAGTAATTGCCCCAGTTTGGCTGAAATTTGCATGCATGCCTCAGGCTAATGGATCTTTGAGAGATTTGAATCTCGAAGTGATTGCCCCAGCTTGGCTGAATTTTGAAGAGAGATTGCTCGACGTGATTTCCCCAGATTGGATGGCTCTTACCGCGACTGGTTGGGAAAGTCCCTACTCAATGGAGTTTCTTGGAAAAGTGCATCTTCACATGCTGGTCCTTCGGAAGTTTCAGACTTCTCAACTTTGGCAAGATTAAGCTTTTGGACTGAAGTTCTATACATGAACTTTTATGAGGCCAAACAGATGTATGCAAGCAGAAAATATTTATTCTGAGAATGAAAATTCTAATGCAACACACATGTTACTTTTGAAGTTTTACTGAAAAAGATGTCGCGAACCTTTGTGAGTGAATCACTGATTAAGCTATTGATTTTTGATAAAAGAAAGCATGCATATGCAACACCAACATAGATCTTTTAGCACAACTCAAGGGAGTCAGGAACACAATCTCTTGGTAGTAAGCTCTCAAAATAACCCTGTTTCAGTTAGGACTTTTGAGGGTTGTATCGTGGCCTGGTTCATGGTTATAAAAACAAAGGATATAGGCTCGAAGTTTATTTGTGCCCACCCATCTTCATGATGTTCTTCATTCCAATGTTCAGCTAGCTTTCACAAGCGCTCACCTCTCAAAAGGGTTTTGTGATGGTCAAGGAACCAATCACCCTACCGGCTTAAGCACCAATCAGGTTGTCGTTTGGAGTCAGTCACCCCTATTGTCTTTTGTGTTTGTGCCACACGACTTTGTTCTTGTTTAAGGATCTTTCTTGTGTAATCCTTTTTTGTCTTTCGCTTTTACATTATTTTGCTTATCCCTAACTTTTGCCTGGACTGATTCTTGTGAATCTTTGATTGCGAAGTCCAGCGGGATGCCCTAATTTTTGCCTAAGTCGCTTGTTTTCAAGTTTCGACTCAGCGAGCTTTTTCATTTTGTTTTTTTCAATTCTTTTTTTCTGAACAAATCATGTGACACTTTTTGTCTTGATTGCTTTGTGTTACTCCCTGGATTTCCATCCTGGTACAAACGCGAAAGTGGCGCGGAAGAGAGGTAGAGTAGCCAGCCAGGCATTTTTATCCCGAAGGAACGGGAATGGTAATGTTGCACAAACCAGGAGAAAAGAAAAGGAAGGACACGGGTCCTGCAAACCAAAGAGATTGATTTCGGGAGTTGGTTACAACCTGGGAAGGTATTAGCACCCCAGATCGTCCGCCGTACCCGACGGGATCCACGCTTGCAAAGAAATCTGTTTCAAAGGGTGAAGAAATGAAAACTGCTGCAAAAAGAAAATGAACTGGATAAGAAAATAAAAGAAAGAGGGAAAATGTAGGGAAAATAAAAGAATGTGCTCGAACGGGCCCTACCCCGCTGCCTACGTACCTCATCTGGACAATGAAGATCAGAGTCGTCGTAGTTCCCCTAACTAGGGGTGGAAAAGATTGCTTGTGTCTTAAGGCTTGAACTGCATATGTCAATGCTCAGGTGTTGCAGGCTCGGACGACGAATGCGTTACCGTCTTGCAAAATGACAAGTAGGAGTAAGTTCGCGGACGGAGCGAAGGATATGAGAAAAGAATTCCCGAAGGAAAGACGATTATTGTTTGTCCAGTTTTTTTTATGATTTTTTATGAGTGTGGCACAAGGAAGTGAACTCAAGCTCCTTTCCATGGAATGTGTACTTGCTACTACATTCCAAGATGAAATAATAGAACAAGCACACTCAAGTAATGAGAAGATCCCCAAAACTTGGTTCCAGAGATTAGGGCCTAAGCTCGCTAAGTCGTTGAATTTATTAAGTGTTTTTGTAATTTTTGTGAAGAAGTCTTTTTTATGAAATTCTTTGTGAAATTAGTCTCATGATTAGACTTGTACATCATACTAGACAAGCTTGTACTATCCCAAGATGGGAAGACTACAAGTGCCCCATGGAATAAGTCCATACACACAAGGCTACCTCAACCATTATTAAGTGTTTTTTAGGTTTTGGTTTTGAGATGAGAAGAGAAAGAAACAAAAGGATCTTAAAGATAAAATCTATTGGGGAAAGTATAATCCTAAAGTTATCATGCAAAGGTGGTCCTAAGGTTAGTGTGGCTTGAAGTCTATCCTAATGAAGAAGAAGGAAAGAAGAAAGAAGAACTAGAATACAACTTACTCCTCTAAAGGAGATAAGTTATTTATAAAGGGGGAAAAGATGAGGTTAAGCAAAGGATGGCATAAGGCACATCACAAATGAAAGTAGTAATAGAGCCATGAAGAAAAGAGATGAAGGTTTGACATGTGGATAACATCCACACTTCTTACTTACCTTATGCAATTACCTAAAAATGTTAGAAATGCGAACAAGAACAAAATGGAATATAAACAAGCAAGAGATCCCATCAATCTAACACAACCAGAAGTGAACCACACCTATTATATACTAAGATTAAGTCAAACCACCAATAGGAGTTGGCACAAGTGCCCTCCTAGACTAAGGAGCAATCAAACATCCAGCAAGTGTTCAAAACTAAGCAAGCAAACATAAAACTCAAATAAAATGGAAAACAATCCCAAAATTTCTACAATTAATCATGAGAACACTTTAATCACCTACAAACCACATGCCAAAATGACAATCCAAAAATCAGAAGCAAAGTTAGTCAAATAAATGCCTATAGTCCAACTAGAGTTTAGTAAACTTCAACATAAACAACATGACAAAAAACAAGCAAATAAAAATCTAAAAATCATGAAATAAATCCTAAATGACCTTCAACATGTTAGGGATCAGTAGCAAAAAGAATTATGTTCATTACTATTTTAAAACTCAAGTTATAAAATCAACAAGGCAAGGTATGCATAAAAGAAGTTAACATAAAGGAATAAAAGTTAGGAATTGATTCAGTAAGAAAATAATAAAATAAATGCAAAATAAAAAATATAAAAAATTCAAGAATATCAAAAGGTCTCTTCACAATTTTTTGGTTATTTTTAGACGAGTTTAGCTATTTTAATTAAAAATAAAATGAAATAAACAAATTAAATAAAAAATAAGAAAACAAAGAAATAGTGGGGGGGTGCATCCAGTAAACGAGAATGGTTCAAAAATGAATTGGGCCAGGAAATAGGGGTGCCATAAGCAAGAGAAGCCCACGCGCTTCAAACCAACTCAGTCAGCAAAGAGAGAGAAAAATCAAACAATCCAACGGCTCACAGTCTATCTCATAAAGTCAAACACCAAAAGTATCCAAAAATGAATAAAGGTCAACATGAAGTCACATGATCTGATGCACTACACTGCTAGTCAATGGATTAAGTCAAACACAAGGTTGGTTCAGATTTGAGGGTTCACAAAGCTTAACATACACTAACGCACATGAGATGCACATGGTTTTTTTAATGAGGTGGCACGCTAATATCCATCAGATCAGAATACATCAATGGTCCATGTTCAAAATGGCTATGAAACAGTGATCGCCGACCGGAGAAGCTCCGGTTGTCTTCTCTGGCCAGCCTCCGGTGAGGCCAAGAATATTTTTACCAGAAACAAGCAAACCACACATCAAATTGAAGCTAACATTATGTAGATCACGAATATGCTATCCAATTTCACAAACAGTCAACATATAAAGCAAATTGAACGAGACAAGATCAAGCATCAAAAATAAAATTCAAGATTTAATGCAATACAAGGCTTCTAATCACTTCAGATAACTTATATCACGCGTTAATAAGCCAATGAAAACAACAATGATGCAAAACCGAAGTAAAGTAAGCTTGAATCTCAAACCTGAAATAGAAGCTTCTTGTAAAATTTGAGAAATCCAGAGGCGTGGCCGACTTCCTTAAGCTTCCTCTGAGCCAAATAAAGGCTGAGCACCTTGGAAGTGAGAAGAAAATGCAGCAACCGAAAATGCTAATGAACTCTTTGGATCTGCAACCTCTTTTTCGTGAGTGATAGGGGGCTATGGATATGATTGTGTGAGTATAAGAAGATGGCTCTCTCCCCCCAATTTCGTGAGTCACTCCTCTTTTACTCTCAAGGATGTCTAACCAATTGAGAGGTGTGAGGCAAAGTTGTTATATCACCCAAGGGAACAGAACTCGTGCCCCCTCTCTCCTTCACACTTTGCTTCCTTTTTTTCCAAAATAATCTCATGCATGCAGGAACACTATAAGTATCGTGTGGCTTCTATGTTGTTCGTATGATATTTGATAATGGTGAGCAGTCATGATCACACGATGGAGCCTGGATGAAGCTTGACGGTGTATGTTGCAATATCCACACGTGACCTTTCCTTGTCTCCACTTTTGGGAGCAGAACGCTTGGGTGGTTTCTAGTGGTGGAAAGTGTGAATGGTATCACACAAAAAGGTTATGGGAGGCGCGCATGAGGTAGGGGTTTTGTGTGCTGATCATGGCACCATCCCCATGTGCTTCATTGTACCAATACCATGCATTATTATTCCACTTTTCACTAAACAACAAACATAACACCTTCTCCTTGCCACGTAAAAAAAGAAAAATAAGAAAAGGACCCAATGACCTATTAAGTGAAGTCATGACATGATAAAATATGACATCCCAAAATAATCAACAAAAAGGACCAATGGGATATTGACAAGTGTCACATAAAACCCTAAAATGCAACCAAACTTCCAAAATTCACATCTTGAGTTCCAAAAAAGCTATGAAAGTGTTCTACGAATTTTCAAAAAGGGAAAATCGTGCTCTACGACTTTCGTGTTCACTGGAAAATCATTCGGAGCCTTTTTGCACATGAAATAATAGCTCGAATTCTAGGGACAAATATTTCCAAAAATGGAAACTTCTAAATTTCCAAATTTAGCAACTTTTTGCATATTCCCGATTTTTGACATTTAAGCTCGACTAACCTATTCCTTGACATGATATGACCTCCAAAAATTGATGATCCTGATTAAAAACCCTAAAATCCTCGTGTTGACTTTTTTACTGCAAAGTTGACTTTCTTGCTTCATTTTCAAGTAACTGGACCAATTCTTGACTTCTTCAGTGAATTTTTGCCTCAAATTTCATACATAAGCCATGCAGATCATATGAGAGCCTTTGACCACAAGAATTGGTCAAAGCTAAGAGGATATGAGGATTTGGTCCAAAACCCTAATCAGGATTTCCCTTACATAGGAGAAAATTGCATATCTGCACTTCTGATGAAATTTCTCTCTTTTGAACTTTTAAGGATGACCTTGGGCTTGTTCAAGATATGAGAAAACCTTATGAGCTTCTTGCAATGCTACCTGGCCAATGACTTGACTTTAAAATCCTGAATTGTCTGAAAACTGATCATATGCCTTATGCTAGAACATGTGATTATTATGCCTCATTTTTCTATGCCAGATGCTAAAAAATGATATGCTGATGTTATGCTTATGATTTGATGATGATAAAAAGGAGAGGGAAAATTTGGGGTGTTACACTTTGAAAGGATCGTGACTGTCTCACTTCTTGGTTGTTGAGGGATAACCATTGTGGTCTCCGGTCCTTGGACCTCTTTCTTGGAATAACCATTGTGGTTTCTGGTCTTTTGACCTCTTGATTTGGTACAATGAAAGGTAATGGATCCTCAGATTTGCACTCCTTTTTGAAATTTGAACGCTCGGTCAAACTAAATGACGCCTACCCTGCCCCTGGGTTAAATGCAAGGGTTTTTTTCATGCGAAAAGAAACTCCTACTTCAAGACTCAAATGGGTTGGCGAGGGTTTATCTCCCTTATATCTCCGGTGTTTAGTATTTGAAACAATGCCTGTACATAATCAACAAGGTCTTTCTCAAAATCACACAATTAGAGATTTTTGCGTTTTCATTTTGTCATCCTCCCTCATAGAGTTTAAGCACAACAGTCGGTATTGCAATGCACATACATAAAATCATGAGTGAATACGAATGGATTACTTCAAGAAAAACATGTGCATTTTATTATGGTTATCATTCAAAAACAAATAAGTTTCATGCATGCATATAAATGTTTAAACAAACAAAGGAAACTACAAATGAAAATGCGGTAAAGAAGTTGAACATTGTCGTCATTGAGGAGACTTGACTTCGTCTGGACTTATTGCTTCTGAAGATGCCCTTGCAAATTGGGAGGTCAATTTAATGAGGAGACTCTAATGTGTGGGCAGACCTTTTTGCATGATGACCTTTGAGTCAATCAAATTTTGCACCTTGTGGTTGAACACATCACAGTTTTCAAATGGTATGCCTAAATACCCCCTGAGTGGTACTTGCATCTAAAATTCACATTAGGGTTGCCACTATTGAGGAGGCCCGACTCCATTTGGACTTATTACTCTCGGAGACTTTCAGCAGTCATTAGTCTGGATGTTTATTCTATTACTGATCCAGTGCCATATTCCCACCTTTTTCTGGAATGAACACAATAGTCTTGGAGTCCATCAAATTCGCGACTTCGTCATTACCTCTGCCCCTGAAAGACTTTCAATCTTCAATTAGATGCCCAGGTGCCCCAGAATGGTAGTCATAGTTGGAATTCAACATTGAAACCCTAAAGGAAACTCTGTCGGAGATGGTCCTGATGTGACTAGCTCAACTAGTTTGAATTTGAGAAAATGAAGAAATCCGTTGCACGTACGACATCAGAATATGATTAAACTTTTTCTCAAATTGTTCTAGCCTTTACCCGTATGCTCTTCCTCTAGGATTCTCTTGGGAAGCTCAGGTTGGATGCTGACAAATGACACCTGGAGGGAAGAAGTTATTAAATAAGGTTAATAGATAAGGTTTCTTGCAAAGATCTCATGTGATATTCTGCCTACGTATCTCCATTGACCAATGGAGAATCAGAGCATCGTAGTTCCCCTCACTAGGGATGAAAATAATTTCATTCAAAATTTCCATAACCAAGCTCATCTGAGTCTTCATCTGGTTGACTTCCTCTTTCAGCAGTTTCTGATTCTGAAATAAAGCTTGCACCTCTGCCCTGAATGGCCTCAGCTGGGTCTTTGTTTGACTACCTCCACCTGGAGTTATACCTTGATAGTTGTGATTCAAGTTGGCCACTTTGATGAGAAATTAAGTCAGGATAATTATCTGTCTCTGAACACCTGTAATGAATGCAAGGATGTATGCAAATGCCATGTTCGGTTATTTCCAGGAATCTATCTGCTTTGATTCAAGTTTTGACACAGAAAATCCAACAGCATGATTCATATATGTGATCCTCGTAAATAACTAAACATGTTTGCAGAAATGCTATGATGCCATGTATGCAACAGGAATGTGATCAATAGTCTGATATTGGTGTTGAGTAGCGAACCAATTGTCTGTATAGAACCACAACAGCAGTACCATCTCTATATAGAACCCCATAACTGAGAACCCAATAACTATAAAACTGGATCACATGATAGAACAGTCACTGAAGGTGTTGAAGTTGAACAACGAGCCAAGTGTTTGTGGAGAGTCATAATAACAGTCACAATAACACGTTCACAGTAGTAATCATAGTAACAATTTCTCTGAATAGAAATCCCGGATCTCAGAATCAAAGAACCATAGAACACTGAACAATACTGGCAAAGTGGGTATGTTGAAGTTTAGGGTTCCTGCAAACCCGTAAACCCCTCCCAATCTCACGGGTGTGCTACTCGGGTCAACATCACTGACTCTCAAAGCCGAATAGCAATAATACATTCACCATTTCTGAGAAATGGCTCATGACCAAATCAGGGAATCGGTTTGGCATTATGTACTACTCAGGGAGGTCTCAGCTAAGTCCAAGGAAACAAGCATCCCTCATAAGTCCCCAGCTTCAAGCACTGAATCGAGAAACAATAGTACATTCATCCAGAAGGGTACAATACTATCGTCATACGAACAGTTTGCCTTAACTGGATTCCTATGAGAGAACCAGGCCATCATATGCGAGTTCCTAGTGGGCCCACGGATGCGAGCGGGTTTGCCAACAAATGTGGTTTGCCACTGTCATCACTGGAGAAGGATGTTTCCACAAAGTTTCTCAATGATCGGTCCCTAGATGCACATAACTATCAATGTCCTATCCCGAAGTGGAGGAAATCCCCACACAAGATATTTCCAAAATGGACACAGTCTGAGTGTGGAACACACCGCCACTCATCATGTAACCATGCGAGTACAATGTCTGTCCATGCCAATCCTATGGTGCACTCAAGTCGGGTATTTGGCTTATCCCACAGTAACTCTCATCCCACACAAAAAAATGAAAACCAGCACAGCCAGACAGTCCAATATAATATGATGCATGAAAAATAAATACTGAAAGCAGTAAATAAATGTTGTAAAGTAAAGTTGTAAAGTAAAACTGTAAAAGAAAACAGTAACGTTAAACTAAGGCACACAACAACAAACAGATAAACACCCAAAGAAACAAAACCAAACAGGCGATAGGATTGACTCTACAAGGGAAACGAGATATTCTGGGTTCGTTCCCCAGCAGAGTCGCCAGTTGTCGCTCCCGGGATTTTCATCCAAGTACAAACACGAAAGTGGCGCGGAAAGGGTAGAGTTTACAGCCAGGAATTTTTATCCCGAAGGAATGGGAAATGTAATGTTGCACAAACCTAAGGAAGAAGGAAAGGACAAGGTTCTGCGAACCAAAGATCTGGGTTCGGGAGTCGGTTCCGACCTGGGAAGGTATTAGCACCCCAGACCGTCCGTCGTACCCGACGGGATCCACGCTTGCTTGTTTGTTTCAAAGGGTAAAAGAATAAGATGCTGCTGAACAAAATAACTGCTGACTGGAATGGGAATGGAAATGAGAAAGGGAATAAAAAGAGAACAAAAAGAAAGAATGGGGAAAATGTAGGGAAAATAAAGAATGTGCTCGAACAGGCCCTACCCTGCTGCCTACATACCTCATCGGGAAAATGAGGATCAGAGTCGACGTAGTTCGCCTAACTAAGGCGGGAACTATTTGTTTGTGTTTTTTTACAGCTGGAACTGCGTATGTCTATGCTTAGGTGTTGCAAGCTCGTATGGTACGAGTGCATTTACCGTCTTGCATGCGAGACAAGTCGTCGCAAGTTCGCGTTCAGAATGAATGAGATGAGAAAGAGAAGTTCCCGCAGGATAGTCGCTTATTGTGTTGTTTGATTTTTATGAGAAGTGTTTTGAATTTGTTTGTGAATATTCTCATACTAAGACCTATTCATTGTGGTAAATACTTACACCTCGCCCCGAAACAGGACGCGTATAAGTACTCCGTAACAAATTCTCATGGCATATAAGAACATTCAACATTTATTAAGTATTTTATTATTTTCTTTGTGAGGTGAGAGAGAGAGACTCAAGTTGAGAAAATGAGAAAACTAATGGGGAATAAGACACAACCCTAAGTTATTTATTATGTACAAAAAGTGATCCTATGGTTTGTGAGGTAATCTAAACCTAAGGAAAAGAAAAGCAAGTTAGAGTTCAACTTACTTCCTAAGGAAGTTAAGTTGAATCTAAAGAACTAAAAGGAAGCCTATGAATAAAGCACCAAGTGCTAAGGAAAACCCAATTAAAATGCATAAAAGATAGGAATGAAGTAATTCTTACCTAAATCTTCCCCTCTATAAAACAAAAGTTAGCATGACAATGCATATTGAAAGTAAAATTAAAGCATAAAAGCGATTAAGTACCATAAATGTCCTAGAATGGAACTAGGGTTCAAAATAAGACCCAAGTCTAAAGGTTAAGGTACCTAAAGGTTACATGACTTCTAAAGTCAGTAGCTACATGATCTAGGTCCCTAGGTATGCTAGGATACCTCACAAGATTAAACTATGTCAAACTATGTACGAAAAGTTCACCTAAGCTCACATGAATGCAAGTTTGGGCTTATGGATGAAGTATGAATGCGTATGGATTACAAGCATGAATTAATACATGAAATGAGCATGAAAGTCAGTATTTAATGCTTATGAATGAGGATGAATGAGCATACCATCATGGATACAATGGTGTAAGCATATGGAGCAAGGAGAAGAAGATGTGAGAACAAATGAGCAAACATCACATACGATCTCAAAGAATGCAAGTTAAACATGGGTGACATGTAAATGTGCATGAGATCATTATAGGTCAGTAGCATAAATGTTATTAGATGCTATTATAATGCATGACTTGGCATATATTATTCCCATATAATTCATGTTAACAATTAGAGGAGAAGAGAAACAAGATTAGGTTAAACATTTCACATAAAAATGCACTTAGGAACTCAAAAACAAACCAAATGAATATAGTTCAAAAAGTGACCAATAACTGGAATTAAGAACCTATAAAATGACCTATAATTAACTCCTAAGAGTTTCCAAAAAGTATTCCAAACAAATGACATGAATGCCTTTCTAATATCTAGGTTATGGAGCAAATAAGCACATAAATCACCCTATAGTCTAGGACGGTGACATGAAAAAATAGCAAAAAGGATTACAAAATTATGAAATTAAATCCATGGAATGTTGAAGTTAGTATCTAACATGGTCTAAAAGTATTTTACTAAATAATGCACCAAAGTGCCAAAACAATTACTTGACGATTGAGATAACAAAACATGATCGCCGAACAACTCCACAAAGTGGATAAAAAATGGCACAAAAAATTATGAAAAAAAAATCCTAAGGAGCATCAAAATGTAACAAATTCCATTGGTTAATCACACACAAAAAATAGGTCTCACACCTATGGGGAAAAATGGTTTTTGGTCCCTTATGTCAATACCATTCCTTTTGGGACAGCTTGTAATCAAAAATCCAAATTAATTACTAAAACCCTTCAAATCTGGAAAAAATAATTATAACAAATTAATTAAGAGGATAAGAATCGCTCATGAATTTTTTACATAATTTTATCACACCTAAAACTATTTTTAATAATTGTGACGAAACGGGCAAAAAACGGTGTTTTAAGGGGAAGTGAAAGGAACCGAATTCTTTAATCTGTAACTTAATCCCTGATCGTACCTGGAGATCAGGATCCGATGCGGCTGGTCTCGAGAGCGGACGGATATGGTTGTTGAGGAGAAAAGGGGTTGTACCTGCAAGGCACTCCGATGCTAAAGTAAGTAATCGAGCAAGAGTGAGCAAGTACAAGTATCAGGGTTAGAGAATTGAATACTTGACCCTCTCAAATGAGAGGGTTTATATAAGGGACCAGCTGGAAGATTATTGGTCCGTTCTGTGAGGCGCGGATCGAGGGATCCGTGAAGATAGGTAACGGTCAATACTAGCCGTTAGAGAACCTCATCATGACCGGATTATTTGTGGTCGACTGAGGACCACTTTTCATGATTGTGCTCGGCGTCGAGCAGGACCATTGGATCAGTCTTTTTGGCCCAATAGGAGGAATTGGGCCGGGTCAGAACAGGAGCCCCCCAAGTCATTGCTCGTGCTGTAGAGCAGTGACTTAGGAGCGATATTGTGCTCGGCGAAGTGTAATACCAAGGTCAAGGATCCCCGCTGTCGATCTTCTGAGAACGGGCAAACGATGCGTTGCTCGGCAGAAGAATATGAAACGAAAAGCTGGAATATCTGGAAATTCGCGCCTATTAATGATTTGACGGCTAGTCTAGGGGCTAGCGTGTAGGGATCACGCGCGTGCGCACGTGTTTTCCTTCTTATAAATAGGATTCTCAGGGCCCATTTTGACCTTTTCGTTTCATCTTCTTCCTCATGGCTCTGCTCGCTCAACTGCCGATGTCTCAGCCGTCGACCACCGCCATTTCTTACCGACCACCACTTCCAGAAGTCCATTTTCTTCAAGAATGTCTTCTCAAGCTCAAGGTACGGTTCTTTTTCTTCTCCTTAGGTGTTTATAGTATAGATTTTGTAGAAATGCATGCGGTTTAGGACGATTTTACCGGTAGGTTTTAGATTTGGACTTAGTAAACCTCAAAATTTCTGCCACCGTAGCCGGTCGGTTGCAAACCCTAACTTTAGGGTCGACGTAAATATTGGTCGACTTAGACTTGGGTTTGGTGGGTGTTAGGTTAGATCCTTGTCATATATGATATTGGGCGTCGGCCGTTGCTCTTGAGCGATGGTTGGCCAGGGCTACAGCTCGGGATATAGTCTCTGAGTTGACGCACGCCCTTTCACTTGTCGAGCGGTGGAAGGGTGGATTTGATATTCTTAATCGAATTCACTGATGCCTTTCCTCTGCTTTTCAGGTGAAAACTCACTCGTGAATCCGCTGGACGTGCTTTCTGAGGATACGTCCTCGAGGAATTCAGGGTCGTTTACGTCCATATCTTCAGACTCTGGAAGCTCCTCGGAAAGTTCAGATACAAGTACTACGGGACCGTCGACAGACTCGCCTCAGTGTCCTGCCCAGCCGAGGGTCTCGCCCGAAGAATGGGTGATGGAAGATTTGCTGGACAAGGTGTCCTCATTCTCGAGACCTCGATCGGAGCCGCTGCCAGTTGTTGGGGATCCAGCTGATTGGGTTGTGACCTGCCCAGGAGACGATGACCGTATCTTCTCAGATTTTCGCGGTCAGGTGTTCTCCATGTACGAATATGCAACTTCGGTTCTGGGGGTGACGTTGCCTTTCAGCGACTTCGTGAGTGCTGTGCTCGGGCATCTCTGCGTAGCTCCTTCCCAGTTGCACCCCAACTCATACGCATTCCTGAGGGCGTTGGAGCCACACTTCCTCTCTTCTTCCGCCTCTTCTCCTTACAACGCCAAGTTGGGCGAGGAACCGACCAGAAGGGGTTCGTGTCCTTCAAGCAGCGGACCAAGATCTTTAAGGCCCACTCAGAATCCATCCGGGCCTTCAAAATTGACTATTTCTTGATAAAGCCTGCGAGCGAGGCGGCCGTGAGAGCTATGAGTTTCCTTGGGATAGATACTGACGAGAACGACGAGCCTAAGCTTGACGACCAAGGTCAGGTGATTCCGAGGAGATTGTGGTTGTTTCCCTTCTCTTGGAGTCATGCTCATTATGAAAGACCCGTGGGGGAATTCGTTCAAGTAGGGGACACCTTAAATGATGACGACGCGGCCAGTTTCGAGGCCTTTAGAAAATTAATAGCCTCCTTTACTCCGACCCCTCTATTGGACGGAGACGGGAAGGTTATGGTCGACCAAGATGGGGGGGAAGCGTTGGAGCGTCCCTTGATTAGTGTTACTGAATTGCTGGCCTGTCGTAACGGGCAGGAAGTGTCCGACTTTTTTGGTATCCGTTTACTTGCGCTCGTTAAATTCTTGGTTTAATTTTGTTGCTTGTGACTAATTTGATTTTATTCTTCTTTTCAGGTTCCTTGACAAATCCTCTGGATAAAATCCACGAGTGTTTGGTTCAGCAGCAACGGAAACGATCAAGGGTCGTGCAGACCAAGCTGACCGAAGCGAGTGGTTCGGGTTCGGGTCCTTTGGTCCAGGGTTCTCCGGGCGCATCTATTGGCTCTTTAATGAAGAAGCACAAATCGGCGGCCACTGTGGATTTGACGGCCAGTGCTCCCCCAAAGCCAAAGCATGGGATACCCCCATGTTTTGTTGTTCGCAACTTCTTCGAAGGGACCAGTATGGAGGTGGATCGGGCGGACTCTCTGTTTCTGGAGGGGATGGACCGTCCTGCTCGGCGGCTTTCTCTGGCTCAGGACGCGAGCGCAGTCATGCGGGTCCTGACAATGGCCTGGATGACGGGCGAAGGGGGCCCTGTTCTGGAGCGGGAGAACAGCAAGCTTAAGGAGCAGCTGGCTGCTTCTGAGGCTAAGCTGACATCGGCCACCGAGGAACTTACAACTGTTACCAAAGAGTCGACCGAACGAGCTGCGGTCATCGCCAAACTGGAGGTTGACAAGAAGAGGGTGCTTGAGCAGAACAAGAAACTGAAGGATTCCTTTTGCCCCAATGAGGACGAGGATGAGGATACCAAACATCTGGTGACGAGGGCTCAGTTTCTTGCTCGGATCGACCAAGATATGGAAGATCTGAACGCATCAACTGAGCTTAGCTTCCTGAATGCGGTGGACCAGGTGAAAGCTCTCCACCCTGACATAGCCTTGGATGTTGGTCGCATGAATTATCTTTACAAGGTGGTGGATGGCCGAATAGTAGTCCCCTCTGATTTGGTGGTGGCAGACTCTCAGCCGGGGTCGATTGCTCAGCCTGACCAACTAGAAGAGCAGCCGGGCCAGGAGGAAGTTCGTGCAGATGAAGGCCGCCCGGGAGGCGAGGACAATTAATTTATGGCCAGCGTGCCTTTGTAATTTAAAATGTATTCTGTTTTGGGGGGCGTGGCCCCCTTTATTTGTAACTCCGAACAAGTCGGCCCTTTGGTGTCGCATTTCTTTTAAATGTCATGTGTTTGACCTTGGCGGTCGGTTGTATATTTTGTTTGCTCGTAATAATGCGTCCGTCGGAGGACATAGTTTACTTGTTATTTTTACTAAGTGTTTGACGTGCGTCTTTGCATTAATTAGAAGTAATTGAATAGATATGGGGAAGTGTGGATGATCTGTTGGTTAGGGGGACCAATCAGTATTTGAGAGTCTTACTCCCGATCGGTGCTCGAACCAAGATAATGGCCCGGGCTCCGTGGCGTGAACGTCCCATCGCGAGCTGGGGTTCTACCTGGTCGTGGTACTTAGGCGACGCCGGACTCGTTTGAGTATCCATTCGTGCAACAAGCTTCTCTTTTGCTCGAAAAGAGATCTTGCTTGATTTTGTTATATTTGGGTTGTCGTGCTCGTACCTAGGCACGCAGTTTTTTCGTTAGTCTCCCTTTCTCCTCACTTGGGAGTTGAGTAAGGTGACTGATTTAACTATAGTATTGTTTGAGTTTCTCGGCGTTCCAAGGCCGGGCGAGTTCTTCCCCGTGCATATTTTCTAAATAATAAGCGTCGTTCTCGGTTTTTGCTCGAACTCGATACGGGCCTTCCCAGTTGGGCGTTAGTTTTCCCTCGCGGGGATCTCTGTGGTTTCTTCTAAGGACAAGGCTGCCTACCTCGAACGTTCGCCTTATGACCTTAGAATCGTATCGAGCAGCTATCTTTTGTTTGAGAATAGTTTCTCGAAGAGAGGCCTCCGACCGAATTTCTTCGACCATGTCGAGCTCGTCTCTTATAGCTTCAGCATTGGTATCTTGTTCCATGGGGAATTCCGTGCGTCTCGATCGGACGTGCATTTCTATCGGGATTACCGCTTCGGTCCCATATGCTAATCGAAATGGGGATTCTCCGGTTGTTGAGTGGGGTGTGGTCCTATATGCCCACAGTATGCTATGTAACTCCTCGACCCAGTGTTTCTTATGCTCATCCAACCTTCGTTTCAAACCTCTTAGGATTACCCTGTTCGCGGCCTCTGCTTGCCCGTTAGTTTAAGGATGCTCGACTGAAGCGAAGTGTTGTTTCGTTCCCATTGATGCAACGAATTCTTTGAAGTGTTTATCTGTGAATTGAGTCCCGTTGTCGGTTACGATGGCGAGGGGCACCCCAAATCGGGCGAGGATGTTTCTTTTGAAGAACCGAAGTATATTGAGCGCAGTGATTTTGGCCAGGGCCTTAGCTTCTATCCATTTGGTGAAATAGTCGACACCTACAATTAAGTATTTATTCTAACCAGACCTGACGACGAATGGTCCTAAAATATTCATTCCCCACCACGCGAACGGCCAGGGTGACGATAACGATTTTAGCTCGGATGGAGGCGCTGCGTGCACGTCTCGATGTCGTTGGAATTTGTCGCACCTCTTCACATGCTCCCTCGCATCGTGCTGGAGGGTGGGCCAGTAGTAACCTGCCCTTAGGATTTTTCGAGCTAATGAACGTCCGCCCGGATGCTGTGCATTGATTCCTTCGTGGACTTCCCTTAATACGTGTGGAATGTTTTCCTCCTCTACACACCTGAGGAGGGGTGTAGAGAATCCTCGACGATACATACGTCCACCTACTAAAGAGTATGAGCATGCCCTTCGTCGTATAGTACTGGCTTCTTTTGGGTCGGTTGGTAACTCTCCTTTGGTTAGATAGTTGAACACTGGGTTCATCCAGCAGCCCGTGTCGCCCACGACGTTAATGTGTATGCGGGTCGATGAATGTTCGATACTTGGTCGGGAAAGCAATTTCTGTACGACGGATTTGTTGCTTCCTTTCCTTTTAGTGCTCGCCAATTTGGACAGGATATCTGCGCGGGTATTGTTTTCCCGCGGAACGTGTTTGACTTCCACGCTCTTGAACCGTTTTATTTCGCCTTTTACTAGGGCCAAATATTCGGCCATGTTATCATTTTTGGCCTGGAAATCCCCCCGGACTTGGCTTGCAACCGATTGGGAATCCGTGCAGATCGTGATCTCTTCTGCTTCCAGATCGGTTGCGAGCCGTATGCCCGCTAGGAAGGCTTCATACTCTGCTTGGTTGTTAGAAGTAGGGAAAGATAAAGTCAGGGACACTTCGATGACGTTCCCTTCTTTGTTTTCCAAAATGATTTCGGCTCCGCTGCCCGTCGGGCCAGATGCACCGTCCACGAAAATAACCCACCTGGACGAAACTTTCGGGTCTTGCTCGGTGAATGTGAGTTCAGCCACGAAGTCGGCCAGTGCTTGAGCTTTGAGAGCCTGTCTTCCTTCAAACTTGATATCGAACTCAGATAGTTCTAGTGACCATTTTAACATTCGGCCAGCCATGTCCGGTTGACCGAGCAACTGTCTTATAGGTTGATCGGTCCTTACGATGATGGTGTGAGCCAGAAAGTAATGGCGTAGCCTTCTAGCTGCGAGAAGGAGGGCCAACGCGACCTTCTCTATCTGAAGGTATCGAATTTCTGGGCCGTGAAGTGCTTTGCTCGTGAAATATACAGGTTTTTGTCCTTCGGGTAGGTCGCGCACGAGCGCCGCGCTTACTGCTTCGTTTGCGACCGCAAGGTAGAGATACAGTGTCTCCCCCTCTTTTGGTCTGGATAAGACTGGAGGTTCACTTAGTGCCTTTTTCAGGTGGGATAGTGCTAGCTCTCACTCCACTGTCCACTCGAAAGTTTCCTCTTTACGGAGGAGTTTGTAAAAGGGGAAAGCGTGTTGAGCTGATTTTGCCACGAATCGAGCGAGGGAGGTAATGACCCCGTTTAGTGATTGTATGGATTTTTTAGAAGTGGGGGTTTGCCTCGATGCCTCGTTCAGTCAGATAGAATCCGAGGAATTTTCCCGCTCGGACACCAAAGGTGCATTTTTCAGGGTTGAAGCGCATTTTGCACTTTCGTGCCTGGTCGAACACTTTTCGCAAATGGGACGCGTGGTCCGTTTCTTGTTGAGATTTGACGATCATGTCGTCCATGTATACTTCGAGCATGTCTCCGATTTCGGCTCGGAAAACCTTATTCATCATGCGCTGATATGTTGCTCCCGCGTTTTTTAGACCGAAGGGCATAACGTTGTAAAAGTAATTGCCCGATTCGGTCATGAAGGTCGTGTATTTTTTGTCAGACACGGCCATGGGTATTTGATTGTACCCCGAATATGCGTCCATGAAGGATAATAACTTGTATCCGGACGAATTGTCGACCAACTTATCGATGTTAGGTAAAGGGTATGCATCTTTCGGGCATGCCCGATTGAGATCGGTATAATCAACGCACATCCTCCATTTTCCACTAGATTTTTTCACAAGTACAACATTTGAGAGCCAGGTCGTATACCTGGCCTCGGTTACAAATTTATCCTCTAGGAGGTCTTTAACAGCAGATTCGGCAGCTTCGGTCTTCTCGGTCGATTGCTTTCTCCTGCGTTGAGCGACCGCTTTATGTGTTGGGTCGATAGAGAGGTGGTGACAAGCTGTTTCGGGGTCGAGCCCTGGCATTTCTGCGGCGCTCCAGGCAAATAAGTCTGCGTTCCTTCTGAGGCAAGCTTCCAATTGTCGCTTCACTAATTCGGGCATATGTGCCCCGATTTTAACACACCGGGTTGGGTCCTCCCCCAAGGGAATTAGTTCGAAATCTTCGTCCGGTATTGGTCGGGATAAGGATTCTGCTGGTCTCTGGACGCTCTCGCTACTATCTGAAAACCTGCAGTCTAGGTCGGTCGAATCTACCTGAGGGAAAGCCTTGGGCACATCCGGCGAATCCAATGTCGAGGGACTTGGTTGGTATGATATCAAGCTGAGACCTTTTGATGCTGCCTCGAAACATCTGCGGGCAGCGTCGACGTCTCCGTGCAGTGTGGCGACTCTACCTGAAGTAGTGTAGTATTTCATCTTCAGGTGGACGGTGGACGGCACAGTGATTAACTCGGCCAAAGTTGGTCGTCCTAGTATGCATTGGTACAGCGACGGGCAATCCACAACTAGGAACTGGACCCTAACTGTCCTGGCTGTCTCGCCCGCCCCGAAGGTGACAAATAGGTCGACATAACCCCATGGTCGGGATACTGCTCCGTTGAAACCTTGCAGGTCTGATCCGACGTATGGAGTTAGATGTGTTTCGTTCAGTTGAAGTGTTGAAAACAGTTGGGAGTACATGATGTCGCATGAACTACCTTGGTCCATTAATATCCTCCTTACATCGAAGTTCGCCATGCGCGCTCGGATGAGTAAAGGGATGCTAGCATTGGGTGCTCCTCCTAAGAGTTCTTCCCGATAGAATGCAAGGGTTATGGAACCCTCCCTCGGTGGATCCAGGGTGGCGTTTTGCGCGGGCCCCTTGGCGATTAACTGGTCGAATTTTCTTTTCACGGAACCGACCGTGATTTTGTTGAAGCCCCCTCCTGATATGACCATCGCTGAAGGAAAAGCTTCCCACGGACTATGGGAGGAGAGGTATCCCGGACTCTTGGTGTGATCTGGTAGAAAGAAATCTTCCGGGCGATAAATGCTTAGGGCGACCTGCATGTTAGCATCTGCAGGGATGGGTACGGCTTCCTCGACTTTCTGGGTCTCTTGCGCATCCTGTCGAGGGTTGTCTCTGGACTTGGTGAACTGCTTCAAGTGCCCGTCTTTGATGAGGATTTCGATCGCGTCCTTGAGGTGGATGCAATCCTCTGTGTTGTGCCCGTGACTCTTGTGGAATCTGCAGTATTTCGTTTTATCCGTGCCGGGCTTGCTAGGTTGTTGCCTCGGAAAGCGTACTCCTGCCTGTTTGAATTCCGAATTGGCGCACTCAGACAAAATTTTCTCCCTGGAGGCTAGGAGAGGCGTGTATTCGTGGAACCGACCAATAGGTCCCCGGTGCTCCCGCGGTTCACGGGGGCGATCATCCTTTCTTTTGTCTCCTCCCCGACGAGATGTCGAGGGTTCATCAACTCGGTGTGGTTTGGCGTCTTCACGGCGTCGAGCGTCTCTTACTGAAATAGCCGCCTGCTTCTCTTCATATTGGATGTAAGCTTGGGCTTTTAGCAGGAACGCGTCGAGGGTGGCCGGGGTTTCAATGCCGACCGCCCGATGGAAATCGGTCGAGGGACGCAGCCCTCGTTCCAGCAAGTATTTTTTCATGTCGTCGGTCGTGGATACTTGGACCGCCTCTTTATTGAACCTTTCGATGTAAGTTCGTAAAGGCTCGTCCCTCCCCTGGATTATTGCTTCGAGCGAAGCCTCTGTCTTAGGGTGTCGTCTTGACGCGGTAAAGTGCCTGGAGAACGTGCGTCCAAGCTGTTTCCATGATGTGATAGATTCAGCCTCAAGGCTTTTGTACCATGTCATTTCCCCTTTCCTCAGCGTCGTGGGAAAGAGTCGACATTTAATTGCCCCACGTACGCCCCAATAGTCGAGCAAGGAATCGATGTTCTCGATGTGCTCGTCTGGGTCGGTGGTCCCATCGTATGAGCCTAACGGAGGGGGTTTCTCCAAGCCTCTCGGAAGCTTGGCCGCCATAATTTCATATGATAGGGGACCCAGAGCGTCCTCGTCGTCACTGGAAATAAGCGATGAAGATTTGTGATCGTGCTTCTTTGTTCTTCGAGGGGAGGCGGATCTTGACCTGCTCCTTCTTGATTTTCTTTTAGGAGAGGGTCGTGGGGAAGACTGACGAAAGCGTTTGTTGCCTGTTGATTCGTCGGTGTGCCCTCTCTTCTTATTCTTCGTAGGAGATGGAGAATGCTCCCTTTGGAGTCTCTTGGGAGAATGAGGTCGACGAGAATTATCTTCAAGTCGGGCGATCTTTTCGCCATGAGTGAGGAGCAGCAAGTTCGTTGATTTAGGATTTCGGCCAATGCGGCGAAATCTGACCCTGAAGGAGTTGAAGGAAAAAGAGTTTTCGGGCAACTCTCCAAGGGTTGGTCGCGATCGGGTGAAGGTGATGTCGCCCTTCCTTCTGGAAGGTCTTGCACCGTTTCGTCATGTAGAGGAGGCTGGATGTTGCTCTCACGTTGTGTGAGAATCATACCATCATTCGATCGATTTTCCTGGTTGTCCCGAGCAGCCATGGATCTTGTTAAAACTTTGGTTCTTTGAGGATCTTGAAAGAAGAACGGGGAAATCAGTTTCCCACAGACGGCGCCACCTGATCGTACCTGGAGATCAGGATCCGATGCGGCTGGTCTCGAGAGCGGACGGATATGGTCGTTGAGGAGAAAAGGGGTTGTACCTGCAAGGCACTCCGATGCTAAAGTAAGTAACCGAGCAAGAGTGAGCAAGTACAAGTATCAGGGTTAGAGAATTGAATACCTGACCCTCTCAAATGAGAGGGTTTATATAAGGGACCAGCTGGAAGATTATTGGTCCGTTCTGTGAGGCGCGGATCGAGGTATCCGTGAAGATAGGTAACGGTCAATACTAGCCGTTAGAGAACCTCATCGTGACCGGATTATTTGTGGTCGACTGAGGACCACTTTTCATGATTGCGCTCGGCGTCGAGCAGGACCATTGGATCAGTCTTTTTGGCCCAATAGGAGGAATTGGGCCGGGTCAGAACAATCCCTAAGCACCGAAATCAACACATATAATCATAATTGACAAATAAATCCAATGCCTCAGGTGGGAGGGCTCAATATGCACCTTAAGTTATATGATCCTAAGCCACATACAACTAGAATGGTGCATTAAAGTGGAGAATCGAGATTACTTACTTGAACGAAGTGTCGATTCTTCACATAAAAAAAAATCCAAAAAACTTCAAGCAATATCTTGTAATCTCACATGAGCAAAATAAATGCTCATCTTCCATAATTGATTCGTGATGTTTTTCCATAACCAAAAATCGATCCAAATCGATAAAAAAAAGCTCATGACTACTTACATCAAAATTAATCCAAAACCAACATTAAAATTCTCAATAAAATCCTAATTAAAATTTAACAAGAAACTAATCAATGGATTAATCCACAAAAATTATTTAACAAGAAATTAATTAACAATTTTTTAAAAAAAAATCAAACACAATTCTACAAGAAGATTAACTAGCAATTTCTACAAGAATAAAAGAGAACATGGGGGTGTATGAGAAATCTATCAAGTGTAAATAGAACATAGACTGCATCAAGCCTTCACATCCAGGCCCAAAACGAATTCCTCATGTCTAAGGGGTGCAGGAAGTCATTTCGGGTCTGAATAGCATTTATGTGGCCCAAATTTGATGAAGCCTTTTGAAGGGAGGGGGTGTAGGCGAAATTGTGAGGTAGTGAATAGAAATCCATGGTGAGAATACAAGGGCCCAACCCAACTTCAGAAAAAGGAAAACCTAAACTGTATAATTCAAGATCTTCACTCTTCTCCTCCAACAAGCCGCCGTCGGCGAATCATTCACGATCGCTACACAACTTCGACGTTGTCGCCACAACTCCGCCATGAATCCAACGACTTTGTTCTTTCTCTCCTCCTTAAATCATGTCGTTGTGGATTTCTTCAGCTCCATCTCAAATTTGTTTGTCCTTCAAAGCTTCACTCGCTATCGCTCTCAAATGCGACTCAAACTAAAGGTTCAGCCGCATCATCTTTGCTAGCAGCGACGATGGAAAGAGATCGTTCTCGCCATGAGTTGATTGAATTGAAGCTTTTAGGTAAATTCTTGGACCTTTGATCCGTATTTGTGCCTCTGATTTATATATCTTTCGTTACTCACTTCTTTTATTGTTTGACGTTGCGTTTTCGATCGTCGTCATTGGATCGAGTTATGCTTTGTTTTCTTTGCGGTTCTGAGCTCGTGCTTATCTGAATCTTGTTGGTATGGTATTGTTACACCTTGAAGTTGTTGTATAAGTTTGCTGAATCTGGATGTTGCTCCTGCAGATTGATGAAGATTATTGCCGAAGTTGAACATTGCAGCTTGTTGGAGGTTTTTGAAGTTGAAGATGATGAAGATTAGTTGCAAAACGTGAAGGGTGATGATTGAGGTGCGGTTGCGGTTGCGGAGCTCGCAAGTTGAAGAAGTTGTATTGAAGATGAAGATTGATGATGCAGAGAGGTTGAAGAATCAGCGAGTGGATTTGTCGATTGGAGGAGGATAAAGAAGGTTCTGATTTTTGTTGAAGTTGAATCTTGGTGATTGATGAAGGTGGCCGAGTGATACCGATGATAGTTTTGTGAATTTGCGCCATTGCTGAATGATTCTTGGCGTCGAATCGTTGCGGAGTGCAGTGTGATGTTGTTGAAGATTGAAGATGAGAGAGGAGAAAGATGAGATTGAAGGATTCTTGAAGAACATTGGTTATGGCTATTAATTGAAGATTGGTGATGGAGAAGTGTGTTAAAGGATTGATGAAGAGTTGATGAAGTTGTTTCGGTTTGGAGATTGGAGGGTGAAGCTCATCAATATTTCTGAAGTTTTCTAGAAGAACGGAGTTTTTGTTGCTGATGAAGCCATGTCGGTTATGTAGAAGATTTTTCTTACTGAGTGTTTTCCTTCTGCCAAACTTCTATCTGGTGTCTTTTTCTGTTAACTGAAATTTTTGTAAGTCTTTATCAGTTAAATTGTAACTGACTATTTTTTGTTGGAATTTTCTGGTGTAGTTTTTTTCTGCTAAATTTCTCTTAGCTTATCTGCAACTGAATTTCTTTTATGATTGTAACCGCATTTCGACTGATTTTTCGGTTTCTAACTGAGGTAACTGAATATTTTTTTTATATCAGTTTTATGTGATGATTTTTGTAGTTGTTCTATGTTCTGTTTTTTTCTGATATGCTTCCCGTCCCCTTTTCCTGATATACAAGACTTCTTCTTTTTTTAATCGCACAAGCTCCCTCAATATATATATATATATATATATATATATATATATATATATATATATATATATATATATATATATATATATATATATATATATTTAGTAGCTTTCAAACTTTTTTTTTTTTTATATTTTTTTTTGTAATAGCAACTGAACATGTAATGGGCCTTGAACATATGATGAGCCTTTAATAATCATTTGGTTCTCAAAATTTGGTGTGGATTGGTTCAGTAAATATAACCCCCACGTTCTCAATCATCACCTTTGTGACAAGGGATTTTTGCATCAATTTGTATTTTGGTGTATGACAAGAATTCACATAATTAGGTGAACATTGATTTTAGTCAATCTAATTTGAAACAACATACAAAAATGGTAAACTTGAATTGGGAAAATAATTTGGATATGGAACAATGGGTTTGAAATTGAATTTGGGCTTGATGATATGGTCTTATGGTACCAAAAGAAATGGTTAATGAAGTTCGAAAGTAAGAAAGTGGAATGGTAAAATGGATTATGAAATGGTTTAGCATGAATTAAGTTAAATCGAAAAATGGACTGGAAATAGATATTGAAGACTTTCGAATGAACTTGAATTTGAATTACAGTCTCCCTTGTGATAACGATGAACCGAGAAACTCGATGAAACTAGCATGTATCCGAATAACATCTCAATCCAAATAATATTTGAAATCGACCATAATGAAATCCTTTGATTCTTGCACGAAGATAATGAGATCGAGCCCACAAAAAATCACATTTGAGACCAAATTGGAACAATCCTTGAGAAATAAGGCAAATCATTAATCAATCTCGAATTATACCAAAACCGAATTCCCACCGACTTATGAACTAATCCTTGAAAGCAAATTACCATGACTTAATATATGAACCGCAACACCTTACACAAAATAATAATTAAAAGGTGAACTAGATCCTGATGATTATCATATGTCACTGAATAAGGAATAAGCCTTAACGAGTCTTGGAAAAGGAAAGCCTTGTGGTTGAACGAACTTCGATAGAAAGATGCTCATGATGCCATTTGCTCAGGCCGTTGTCTTAATTCGAGTATAATTTTTGTGAAAATGAACTGAATGAGCCGACTCAAATTCCACCATGAGCCGAATCATTCAGTATGTTTTGTGCCCAAAACACAAGGGTCCCAACAGGCTGCCTGAGGCCAAATTTTGGCCGGCTTGTTGGGTATGTATGAGCCGGCTCAAAGCCCCTCATGAGTTGACTCATCAAAATGCTTTTCCTCCCAAAGTGTGCGGGTCTCAACAGGCTGCCTTTCTCTCTTTTTTGGCCGAGTCACCCAGTAATTTGAGCCAGCTCATTTGTTGATTTGAGCAGGCTCATTCCTGTAGCTGTCATTTTTTTTAAATTTTTTTTCTTTCTATTTTATGTTATTAACTAACCAATATAAATAGATGGTTTCATTTCATTTGAGAGGTTAACAAGAAAAGTGAAAGATATACACACTTCTCTCTTCATCTTCTTCCTTCTTGCATCCATCAACAATCACACACAATAATCTTTGTCGATTAAGGTCCTTGCTTCGAAGATAACGTTCAATCGTGAATTAGGGTTTTAGATTGGGTCTAGAGAGTGTGGGTTTTTCTTGGAAAAATCTGAAGGGTTTTATCCTCCAAGATCATAGAAGGTTTAGGGCTTTTTACACACAACCATCATTCGTATATTCAGCCGAGTGAGGTAGTTTGAAGATCAAGTGGGTCATTCTTTCATATCATGGTAGACGGAGGATTGCGAAGATCTTTGTGGGTTTACAAGTGTTGAAGAAACTCAGTTGTGCTCAAAGTTTGAAGGATCATATATCCTTGCAAGAAGGGAGCAACTAATTGGAGGCTTTCTCGACACGCGTGGAGGTCTTGATTCTACTTTGAATCAAGGGACAAGAAGATTTGGTAGCACATTCAACACGGATTGGTTTGTTGGCTCATTTATTTTCTTCTTGTAAAACAATTGCAATTTTAATAAAATTTCCCAATTCGATTGTGACTTAAGGGCAGAGTACTTCGAGCGAGGACGACGAAGGAACTGCCTAAACAAATTCCTTGTGTTCTTTACTATTCTCGCATTTTACTTTTGCATTTTTTGACTTTGTGTGTTCTAAAAATTATGGTGTATCTAAGTAGTGCACTCAAGGTGTTTGACAAATTTTCACACTCAAAAGTGATAACTACATTGTGAAAAATTCTGCATTACTTGATACAACAAAGTTACAATTCGTGTATTGCACACCAAGTGTTTGTCAAAAAGTCAAACCACACAAAATTAATTAGTTTGTGCTTATTTTCTTACTCTATATCATTGTTAAGAGTAGTTTATCAATTATGGTGTTATAAAGTGAATCTTTTGTGTAGTATTAATTCATCTTGTCAACATTCTATTCCCATTTGGTTAAAGCGTATATCCGATCTCCGGTGACTTCAAATTTAATTAAACGATTTTCTGGGAAACTTCTGCAATAGATTTTCAATTAATTTTTAAAAATTAATTTTTGAAAAAGGGATCTATTCAACCCCCCTTCTAGATCCGCTCTATCGTCTAACAAGTGGTATCACGAGCACCGGTTCATCTAGTGCTTCACATACAACTTATTGGAAAATGGACAACGATCCAACGGGAACGTACAATAGAGCTCCAGTTTTTACCGGAGAAAACTATAGTCACTGGAAGGATTGTATGTGCATTCATATCAACTCTGTTGATAGAAAAATTTGGAAAGTTATTCAAGATGGCCCTTTTCAAATAACTATGGTCGGTCCGGATAACGTCCAAATTGAAAAACCGGAAGCACAATGGGACGAGAATGATGAAAAGAAATATAGCTATGATTAGAAAGCTCGAAATATGCTTATAGCTTCTTTGGGAGCGGATGAATATTTTCGAGTTTCTCATCATACTACGGCTAAGGCCATGTGGGAAGCATTACAAGTTGCCCATGAGGGAACCGATGATGTAAAGCTTGCACGAATTAATACTCTACAACAAGATTTTGATCGATTTTACATGAGCAAAGCGGAAACCATTGGTGAAATGGGAAAAAGATTTATCTCACTTGACGAATCGCTTAAACGCTCTTGGTAAAACTACTCCTAATGATGTAGCTACTAACAAAATCTTGAGATGTCTTACTAGGGAATGGTTGCCAAAAGTTACGGCAATCAAAGAAGCCAATGACATAAGAACCTTGGATTTGACTACACTTATTGGAAAGCTACAAGAGCTCTTAAATTTACATGAGCATGAAGATAACGAAAAGAAAGAAAAGAACGAGAAGAATAAAGATCATGAGAAGAAGAAGAAGTCTATTGCTTTGAAGGCTTCTTCCTCAAAATATTCCACCAATAAAGATAGTGAGAGTGACTCAAGTGATGATAACGAAGAATCAAATGAAGATATGGGTTTGTTTGTTAGAAGATACAATCGATATCTTAGAAAGAATGAAATATCTCATTCGGACAAGCGTCTCATCAACTATCGAAGAAAATCTAACCCTTCCAAGCAAGATTTTATTAAAAGTACGAAAGGTAAATGATCATGCTACAATTGTGGAAAACTGGGTCACTACAAACCGGATTGTCCAATGCTAAAGAAAGACAAAGCTAAAGATAAGCATCAAAGGAAAGGTAACAAAACTAGAGGAGCATATATTGCATGGGAAAGTGATAGTGAATCTTCTAGCAAATCAAGCTCAAGTGACGAGGAAGAGAAAGTAAATCTTTGCCTCATGGCTCATAAGAAAGGCAAGAAAGAGGTAAAACATGCTAAATATGATAATGCTGAAAAATTGTCTTATAATGATCTACTTAGTACTTTTAGAGTTCTCCATCAAGAGGCTAAGGAAGCTTTAAAGCGCATTGCATCCGACAAACGAATTTTTACATATTTAGAGAAAAAGGTATCGGATAATCAAAATGTGATGAAAGCTCTTAAGAAATCGATGATAGAACCTATGAAAGAAGACAAAAGAGAATGTCATAAATTTCATAGTTGCGAAACGTGTTGCATTTGGCAAAAAGAAGTTAAAATTCTTCAAGCCAAATTAGACAAGTTATCGCAACCTAAGATAACCTTTACTATTGATCGTTCAAACTTTAGAGAATCAATGAATAACCCATATCAAAGGTATACTTATGTTTTGAAGGATCAAAATAGTAAATGCAAGTCTAAACCATTCTTGAAATGTCACTATTGTTGCAAGGAATGTCATACGATTGCTAAATGCCGGTTTAGGAGATACTTGGTTCCTAAAGGCATTTGTCAATGGTTGCCCAAATGCAACCAAATTTTCACTCACACTCTAGGACCTAATGAAAATTGGGTACCTCCCTCTCTTGTCTAATCATGTAGGTGGAGTGTCTTGAGGCTACGGAGAAATGTTGGTTTCTAGATATTGGATGCTCAAGACACATGACAGGGGACATTTCCTTATTCTACAACTTCGTGGCTAAAAAGAAGGGATTTGTTACCTATGGTGATAACAAAAAGGGAGCTATACTCGGCAAAGGTAGTGTAGGTAATCCCTCTTCTACATCTATCTCTAATGACCTCTTAGTAGAAAGTCTTAAGCATAATCTTGTTAGCATTAGTCAATTGTGTGACAAGGGATATAAAATCTCATTCTCTAAAGAAGGTTGCATAATTGAACATAATGAAAATAAATAGGATATGTTTAAAGGATTGAGAGTTAACAACATATACCTACTTGATTTGAATTTGATGACCATGAGTGATCCTAAATGTCTAATTTCCAAAAGTGAAGATTCTTGGCTTTGGCATAGACGTTTAACACATATTAACTTTAACTTGCTAAATAAGATTGTTTCCAAAAGCTTAGTAGTTGGTTTGCCGAACATAAAGTTCACTAGGGGCCATCTTTGTGATGCTTGCCAAATGGGAAAGCAAACAAAGATATCTTTTAAATCTAAAAATTTAGTTTCTACATCTAGACATCTTGAACTTCTACACATGGATATTTTTGGTCCTTCTAGAATCAAAAGTATAGGAGGAAACTATTATGGTTTTGTTATTGTTGACGACTACTCTAGATTTTGTTGGACAATCTTCTTAGCTAGTAAAAGTGATACCTTTTCGACTTTTGAAACTTTTGCTAAATTATCTCAAAACAAACTTGGCACAAACATTGTAACCATTAGAAGTGATCATGGAGGTGAATTTGAAAATCATCTTTTTGAAATTTTTTGTGAGAAACATGGCATTGAACATAATTTTTCCGCTCCTAGAACTCCAAAACAAAATGGTGTTGTGGAACGTAAAAATCGTGTGTTAGAGGAGTTGGGAAGAACTATGATCAATGATTGTGGTCTTCCTAAATACTTTTGGGCCGATGCTATTAGCACCGCGTGCGATGTGTTAAATAGGATCACTATTCGTCCTATACTAAATAAAACGCCTTATAAACTTTTAAAAGGAAGAAAACCAAATGTGTCACACCTTCATGTTTTTGGTTGCAAATGTTTTGTATTAAATAATGGAAAAGAAAACCTTGGTAAATTTGACTCAAAGGAGGATGAGGGTATATTTCTTGGAAACTCAAATTCAAGCAAAGCATATAGAGTATACAATAAAAGGTTGCTTATTGTTGAAGAATCTGTGCATGTATCTTTTGATGAATCGTATCCGAAAGTCGTCGGAAAAGGTAGTGTTGTTGTTGGTGCAGGTGCATCTTCGGAAGAGATTGTTAAAGACTGAGATTTATCTTGTGTGGAACCCTTTCCAGATATTGATTGTAAGGAGCCGGCTAAAGAGTCTAGTCTCGAAAATGAAGATCAAGCATCAAATCAAAATGATCTACCATTGGAATGGAAAATTCAAAAGACCATCCAATCGACAACATTATAGGAGATATTTCAAAGGGTGTTATCACTCGATCAAGGATAAGTAACTTTTGTTTTTATCATGCTTTCATCTCTCAAATTGAGCCTAAAAACTCCAAAGAGGCCTTACTCGATGAAAATTGGTTTCTAGCCATGCAAGATGAACTAAATCAATTTAAAAGAAATGAGGTTTGGGACCTTGTTCCACCTCCGCGAGATCATCGAGTGATTGGCACTAAATGGGTATTTAGGAACAAGTTGGATGAAAACGGTATCATCATTCGCAACAAGGCCCGTCTTGTTGCTCAAGGGTATAACCAAGAGGAAGGCATAGACTATGAGGAAACCTATGCTCCGGTTGCCCTCCTCGAAGCTATACATCTTCTACTTGCATTTGCTTATTCATAGAATTTCAAATTATATCAAATGGATGTTAAGAGTGCCTTCCTTAACGGATACATAAATGAAGAAGTGTATGTGTGTCAACCTCCCGGATTTGAAAACTATGAAAAACCAAATCATGTATATAAGCTTAAATGTGCTTTGTATGGTCTCAAACAAGCTCCTAGAGCTTGGTATGAGCGCCTAAGTAAATGTTTGATAAATCAAGGTTTTTCAAGAGGAAAAGTTGACACTACACTCTTGATTAAACGAGAAGAAAATCACTCTATATTAGTTCAAGTATATGTAGATGATATTATTTTTGGATCTACTAATATGAAGTTATTCAAAGAATTTTCAAGTTCCATGCAAGGTGAATTTGAGATGAGTATGATGGGGGAGCTTAACTTTTTCCTCGGACTCCAAATTAGACAACTTGAAGATGAGACATTCATAAGTCAAACAAATTATTGCAATGAGCTTCTCAAAAAGTTTGATATGACAAATTCCAAGCCCATTGATACACCAATGCTAACTGCTGCTAGTCTTGATCGTGATGAAAATGGTAAGGATGTGGATATAAAAAGGTATCGAGGTATGATTGGATCCCTTATTTATCTTACCGCCTCGCGTCCAGATATTATGTTTAGTGTGTGTATGTGTGCTAGATTTCAATCATGCCCTAAGGAATCACACTTAAAATCAGTTAAACGCATACTTAGGTACCTTTGTGGTACTTCTAAGTTTGGTTTATGGTATCCTAAGGGTAATGATTGCTCCTTGGTAGGTTTTTCTGATTCCGACTTTGCCGATTGCAAAGTGGATAGAAAAAGCACTAGTGGAACTTGCCATTTTTTTTCAAACTCTCTTGTTAGTTGGCATAGCAAAAAGCAAGTTTCGGTTGCTTTGTCAACTACGGAAGCAGAATATATTGCGGCAGGAAATTGTTGTGCCCAAATTCTATTTCTAAAACAACAATTACATGACTTCAATATTGCTCTTAAACAAATTACAATTTTGTGTGACAACACTAGTGCAATCAATCTTACCAAAAATCTGATCCTTCATTCACGCACTAAACATATTGAAATAAGACATCACTTCCTTAGGGATCATGTAGAGAAAGGGGATGTTGTATTTGAACATGTTGAAAGTTCGAATCAACTTACCGACATTTTTACAAAACCACTTGCTACCGAACCTTTCTTTCATATTCGTAGGGAACTTGGTGTTCTTGACATTTCAGATAGATCTTGATAATCATTGCATTGTCTTATATTATTGTTTGGCTCAACTTATCTTGTCACTAACTTCTCTTTTAGTGTAGTGTTATTTTTCTTCACTTTCACATATACTCGAGGTAATATCCTTCTAAACTTAGTTGTCTCTATTCATCCATGATATATAATATAAATGGTGTAGCTATGCTTATGTTGGTGTTTTTATCTATTTCTTATCTTCTTTTGGGTTATATTTGGTTGTATGTCTTTTAATCAACATATAAGGTGATATTATCATAATTTGATGTGTTTTAAGTGCATTTTAGTGGAAATGCTCAATCAAAACTGTCGGGTCCCAACAGGCCGACTCATGAGTCGGCTCATGGAACCTTATGAGTCGACCTCCTTGTTGTTTGAGCCGACTCATTTCAAATTTAATTTAAGCCGACTCATTTTAAATTTTGATCCGGTTCATTGTCGTATCATATGACATTTGGATGTCTTGAAAAGACGCGCCATCTGCCTCCCATGCTCCTAGGTCGGCACATCAATTGCATCATATCACTTTTTGACTTTCATTTAATTGTGTTTATGAATTTTAATCATCTAAACTCATTAAAATCCCATTTTAATCTCATTATCATTTCATATTCTCTCAAGTTTCTCAATAAACCCTAAAACCCCATTTCTCACTCAAAGTCTCAAATTTCTTCTTCATCCTCAAAAATGGCTTCAAGAGCTACAGGAAAAAGGTCACAAGGTTCTTCATCACAATCATCTCTACCAGTAAATGCTTTATCTCTTCTTCCATATGATTTGGTTGAGGTTTATAATAAAAAGTTCAAGAATAGGAAAATTGTTCCTCAATATGTGTATTCAAGAACAACAACAAACCAGATGCATATTCCTCACATTGTTGAACTAGTGGATTTTCATGGTATCAACCCTTTTCTCTCTTGTCATGAAAATTATAATGAGAATTTGGTAAGGATGTTTTATGCTGGACTGGTTGGGACATTTAAGGGTTTTGAGTTTAATTTTCGTATGGGCACTAGAATGTTTGTTGTAAATGCTCAAGTTTGGAAAGACTTGTTTCGCATTGATCCTGAGGAAGCTAGTATCTTGATGGCTGATTCATCTCAAGTGGAGAACTACATATTTTGCTCAAAATTGAATGGTATGCTTAAACACCCATTCTCTAACTCCATTGTAAATTCTGATTTGTTTCCAAATTCAACCCCCACTAGAAAGGTTAAGTCGTTGGATCACATCCTTCATTGGATAGTGTTACACATTCTACGACCAAAGAAAGAAGGCTTTTCTCGTATTGACATGGGTGAAGTTCATTTGATCTACATTCTCCAGAATAAGGTAAAAGTTAACTGGCCACATTATATCGCTAGTCGTATATTTGCTCTAAAGGAAAAGAAAGGAGTTGCTCTTGCCTATCCATCAATTATTCAGGCTATTATCAACAAAGATGAAATTGTTGGTAGCGACTTACCCATGGTTTTCGTATTTGACACAAATTGGTTTCAACAAAAGACACTGAGTCTTATGGGTCACATATGGGATTCTAAGGAAAAACGATATCGGTATCTTTTAAGAGGTGATTTTAATCATGAGTTGGAATAAATTCTGAAGGCGAGGATCTTGAGGATCAAAATGAAGGAAATGTTCCAAATGAAGAATTGCCCACTGACAGTGAAGGATGAAATGGTATTCCATCTAATGATTCTGTATCTTATGCAAATCAAGGATGGGGCGAGTGGCAATACACCGGCTGGACCAACACTGCTACTCGTTTTCCCCTCAATCTCCTCCTTCATCTCAACCACATCAAGATGATCCGTCTAGCATCATGGATCTGCTTCAGAATATGCAACTTCAGCAGGAAGCCTATTACACAACTCAAACTGAAATATACTCGGAATTAGAAAGGCGTTTAAATGAACAAGATATGGAGTTTGCTGCTTATGTTTTAGTTCAGGACACTCGGTATACATAATTGCAAGCTCATTTGGCTGCTCAAGACACTGTGTTTAACTCCCTCAATAGCAATTTCCTTCAATTTACCGAAGTTGATATGGATGATTCTCAACCTATCACTTACCATCGACGTTATCCATCTACTCGGGATCGTAATCCCCAAGCTTGAGAGAATCATTGCATTTTTTTGTTGTTTTTTTTGTAGTTTCTTTATGGATAATGATAAATGGTTTGATTATGTATGAATTCATATCCCTATCGTATGATTACTTCCTATTTAGCCTTTGTTTATTTTCACAACAATGTTTTTCACGTTCTTCCAAATTGTGTGTTTGTGAATGCGTGCGATAATTGCAATTGGTATCTCATCTTGAACTTATGTTTCGCATGCTATTTCTTTTGGTTGGTTACTCATGAGTATATTTTTCTTTTTGATGTTGTTAAAGGGGAAGATGATATTGACATCATAGAATAGATCGTGTGTGTGGCATACATTCAGGGGGAGCTTAGCAACATATGGTGACTAATGCATCAAGTTTTTGCCATCGTCAAAAAAGGGGAGTTTGTGAGACATCGCATGGATTTTGAATGTGTCAAAAACTTGGCATGATTGAAAGTGTGCTTGGTTCACAAAGAAAAAGGAAGAAATATCATTTTTGTGAAAATGAACTGAATGATCTGACTCAAATTCCACCATGAGCCGACTCATTCAGTATGTTTTGTGCCCAAAACATACGGGTCTCAACAGGCTTCCTGAGGCCAAATTTTGGCCGGCTCGTTGGGTATGTATAAGCCGGCTCAAAGCCCCTCATGAGCCGACTCATCAAACTGATTTTCCTCCCAAAGTGTGCGGGTCTCAACAGGCTGTCTTTCTCTCTTTTTTGGCCGACTCACCTAGTAATTTGAGCCGGCTCATTTGCTGATTTGTGCATGCTCATTCCTGTAGTTGTCATTTTTTTCAATGATTTTTTCTTTCTATTTTATGTTATTAAATAACCAATATAAATAGCTGGTTTCATTTCATTTGAGAGGTTAACAAGAAAAGTGAAAGATATACACATTTCTCTCTTCATCTTCTTCCTTCTTGCTCCATCAACAATCACACACAATAATCTTTGTTGATTAAGGTGCTTGCTTCGAAGATAACATTCAATCGTGAATTAGTCTTTCAGATTGGGTCTAGAGAGTGTGGGGTTTTCTTGGAAAAATATGAAGGGTTTTCTCCTCCAAGATAATAGAAGGTTTGGGGGGTTTTGCACATAACCATCGTTCGTATATTTAGCCGAGTGAGGTAGATTGAAGATCAAGTGGATCATTCTTTCATATCATGGTAGACGGAGGATTGCGAAGATCTTTGTGGGTTTACAAGTGTTGAAGAAACTCAGTCGTGCTCAAAGTTTGAACGATCATATATCCTTGCAAGAAGGGAGAAATTAATCGGAGGCTTTCTCGATACGCGTGGAGGTCTTGATTCTACTTTGAATCAAGGGACAAGAAGAAGATTTGACAGCACATTCAACACAGATTGGTTTGTTGGTTCATCTATTTTCTTCTTGTAAAACAATTTCAATTTTAATAAAATTTCCCAATTCGATTGTGAATTGGGGGCAGAGTACTTCGAGCGAGGACGATGAAGGAACTCCGTAAAAAAATTCCTTGTGTTCTTTACTATTCTCGCATTTTACTTTTGCACATTTTGATTTTGTGTGTTCTAAAAATTCTGGTGTATCTAAGTAGTGCACTCAAGGTGTTTGACAAATTTTCACACTCAAAAGTGATAACTACATTGTGAAAAATTATGCATTACTTGATACAACAAAGTTACACTTCGTGTATTTCACACTAAGTGTTTGTCAAAAAGTCAAACCACACAAAATTAATTAGCTTGTGCTTATTTTCTTACTTTATATCATTATTAAGAGTAGTTTATCAATTATGGTGTTATAAAGTGAATCTTTTATGTAGTATTAATTCATCTTGTCAACATTCTATTCCCATTTGGTTAAAGCGTATATCCGATCTCCGGTGACTTCAAATTTAATTAAACGATTTTCCGGGAAACTTCCACAATAGATTTTCAATTAATTTTTGAAAATTAATTTTTGAAAAAGGGATCTATTCAACACCCCTTATAGATCTGCACTATCGTCTAACAATATATACTAATTATTATATCCTTTTTATAATTATCGATACCTCACCCCTTCTGTTTGAATGTTACCCTCTGTTGGTAACGTGCAGGTAATCCCAAGTAGGAAAGAGTATGTTAGATGGTTTATGTCGTCGGTCGCTCTGATATGTAACACTTGGGGGATGGGGGATTAGTGATGCTTGATTTTGATTGAACCTTTATTTTGTTTCAATTGGATAAAAAAATTTCCCTTTAAAGATGATGTTTTTGGACTACGATGAATTATTTATGAAGTTGAATTTTTAAGATGAGTTGTTATGATTTAAATGATTTCGCTGCGTAGTAAAGACATGACTTATTACTTGATATGTTGTGATGAATTCTTTTTAAGAAGAAAAATGTGATACCCTGTTTTAGTTGAAATTTGATTTATTTATAATTAATTGTGGGTAGAAATGGGGTGTTACATCCTCCCCTTCTTAAATTTTCAAAACTTCTCCCTCTTTTCAAAATCTTCTTTGTTTTCAAACATCAAACCGCTTTCATAGTTAAACTTTGACTTAGGTCAAGTGGTTTTACTTTTTTCAATTTCATTTCTTAATAAATGCTAAACCATATAAGCATATCAAAACATTTTTCAAACGACCATAAAAAATACAAAACTCTTCAAAAAAATTGTGCCTTTGTGCACTTTTCCTTTTAACATTTTTTTTACATGTTTAGATATGATTCATTCTTTTTAGCGAAATTATTTTCTAAAGAATGACAACTTATCTTTACTTTTTAAAATTAATCCAACACACTAATTTTTCACTATTAGTACCACGAACTACAGGGTTTTGATCTCGCATTGCACTTTGTGGGTACGTAGATATGAGGTTGTAAACCTCCAAACACAAAAATATTAAAAATTAATTCTCCTCTCATCCCTTCACTCTCTTTTACAAACATTTTCAAACCAAAAGAAATAAATTTTTCAAAGGGTTCCCGTGGAGTACCACAGACATTTTAGGTGTGTAAAACCTTCCCTTTTGTAACCTATCCCCTTACCCGGTTCTCTGTTTGTTTATTTAGCTTTTTACTTTTAGATTCATTAGGATTTATTCGCTTTTTTTTCTTTTCCACTTGGAATAAAATAAAAGCATGGTGGCGACTCTGTTTACTTTGAGTTAAGTTAACTAATAGCTTACACTCATGTTTTTACCGATACAATATGTTGTTGCTGTTGACACATCTTTTTCCATATCCTCTCTTATTTGTGTATGTTATTGTTATGTTGATCTTATTATTATGTATGTTGATAAAATTTTGATGGATTGAAATGTACTGCTGATTTATGTTAATATGATGTTTTTTTCATGGTGTTTGTAGGATTACAATTGATATGTGTTGAAATGAAGAAAAATACAAGAGAGGATGAAACTGAAGTGAAAGATGCAAACTTGTGTGGTAGACCTAGAATGACATTCATTCAAATTTATCACAAGTTTGCAGATTTGTCCTCAGTTTCATCCTCTTGTCATTTTATAAGTTTGCATTCTATGAGTGTGGTTCACATGATGTTTGTCTTAATTTTCCACGATTTTTTCAATTCAAGGTATGTATGTTGTTGATAAATGTTATTGTATTTTGTTTTTTATTTTGTTGTGTTACTTGTTAATAAACAGTTTTTCATGTGCAGCTAGCAACTGATTATGGTTCATTACTTTGGTTGTGTGAACATGGATCTAAGAGAGTTGTGAACTTGTGTTCGCTGTGGAAATATTATATGAGTCTTACAATTGATATGTATGAAGAAAAAATACAAGAGAGGATGAAACTGAAGTGATAGATGCAAACTTGTGTGGTAGACCTAGAATGACATTAATTCAAATTTAACACAAGTTTACAGATTTGTCCTCGGTTGCATCCTCTTGTCATTTTACAAGTTTTCATTATATGGGTGTGGTTCACATGATGGTTTGTCTTAATTTTCCACAATTTTTTTCAATTAAAGTATGTATTTTGTTGATAAATGTTGTTGTATGTTGGTTTTGATTTTGTTTTGTGTTATTTGTTAATAAATGGTTTTTCACGTGCAGCTAGAAACTGATTATGGTTCTTTACTTTGGTTGTGTGAACATGGATCTAAGAGAGTTGTGAACTTGTGTTCGATGTGGAAATATTATATGAGTCTTTCATATAATATTCCCATAGTGAACATATGATTTCTAGTATCCCTTCTACTCTTTATAGCTTCCAGGAACGATTAGTTATCAAGTTCTCTCAATCTATGTTAATTAATTGATGTTTTTGTTGATAAATTTAGTGAGTTTATTATATCATATATGAGTACTTGTTTCACTAACCCTTCATTGAACTTGCATTCATTTAAATATATTTTTGAGATAATAATAAGAAAAATTAAATTATTCTTGAAAAACAACTTAAACGATCCAATGTTTTTCGAACTACATGCATCTTGTCATTTATGATTTCCTCTTTAACCTATATAATTTGATTCAATGCCACAAATTCTTCAAAACAATAGTGATAAATGGATGTCAGTCTGAGTCTTTCACACAAAATTTGATGTTTTCAAAATAAACTAGGAAAAAAAAGATGAAATCAAAGAAAGACTTAGAAGACATCCATTAATCATCATTACTTTGAAGAAATTGGGATTGAATTAAATTATATGGGTTAATGAGGAAATCATGAATTACAAGATGCATGCAATTCGGAAAATATTGAATCGTTTAAGTTGTTTTTTCAAAGAATAATTTAATTTTTCTGATTATTATCTCAAAAATCTATTTGAATGGTTGTATATGATTAATGAGGGGCAATGAAAAACAAGCAATCTCATATTTTATAATAAATTCTTACACATAACACAATGGTTGGAACATATAATTGTTGTAATAGGTAGTGCACTACCTAGCTTATAACCACAGTCACACGGTTGTTGTGGAAACTAGCATACATATAATCATGTGATACCTAACAATGGACGTGCAACCCTTATTATATGTGTCTCGCAACCGTCATTATATGTGTTTTCCACAGTAGTGTTTAGGTTTCTTATAGTATATATTTGTATTTTTCTTGCTAGTGTTATAAGGCTTTTAGATCTTTAACATACGTGATGCCAGATAATTTTGTGGAAATATGTCAAATTAATGATATGAGATGCATGGTTTTATGCTAGCAATGCAGACATGGTTAATGCAAGAGTGATGTGAACCTGGTCGATGCAAGACCAGTGTAATTATGATTGATGTGTGGGGAATGTAAACATGATTAATGCATGATGATAATTTTTTGGTGGGATGACTTGAATGCTTTGAAAAACTCCCATGTGGCTTGCAATGGACTAAACAAAATGATTCTTTAATAACAAAAAATTCTAATTCCAGAGAAAATGTGTTTTAAGGGATATTGTGCCAGCTTACTCTTCCGGCACCCATTTTGAACTCAATGGCTACTGATGTATTGTAGGGTTTTCTTGAGCACCTTGAGGCGTGGATAAAACTTGCCCAAAATCGGTTATGCAACTTTTCTTTCCCCAATATGTTGGGTCTTGAAGAAATTGGCCTAACATGAGTTTTGAAGTAGTTTTCCATAATATGATCTTGAGATGGCTTGTCCTAATGGTTTGAATTTGGAAACAGTTTTGCCTTGATTGACCGAGTCTTGAAGCGACTTTCCCATGATTAACCGAGTCTTGGGGCAATTTTCCCCTGATTTGACCACTTGTGAATAATCAAATTTCGCAACTGATTATACATTGTTGGAATGACCTTGCAAGTTTTAAAATAAAAATTTGTTTTTGAAACAACGTTTTGATGTACAATGAATGGGTTAATGGACAAAACAAAATGTTGATCTAGACATTCAAAGTATGGTAATGTGAGAGTACGGTGTGCATGGAAATGACTAACAAAAATAGCTGGAGTTAGTCTAATGCAACTTTATTGTAGTATACTTTTAAAGTAAATCTTTCTTAAATTAGGTCTTTTGAGGGTTGTAACGTGCCTTTGTTCATGATTTTTGAATAAAAGGATTATAAGGCTCAAAATTCAATTTAAACCCCCCCCCCCCCAATTCTCCTTCTAATTATAATTATTCCTATATTTAATTAATTCAACATACACATTCAATTTTCAAGAGAGTTCTGAAGTTGTAAAGGTGAAGATATGACAATTCAAGCACCAATGAGATTTTCTTAAGTAACAATCACCGTCTTTTTGTTTGCTTTTTTTATGATACGATGGTCTCATAACGAAAATTTATTTTTGTTTCGTTATGTTTTATATTACTATTTAAATAATTGTTCCTCTTCATTTATATATTTATATTATTTATTTATAATCATTTTTGTTTTGTTTCACTAAAATTTAAGATTTTTCTATCTCTCATTAGTAACTTAAAATCGAGATTTAGGTTGCATTCTCACAATATAATCATGTTTTATTTATTTATTTTTGTTTTTCCCGGGCAACGACCTACAAGACTGACTCAATTTATATTGGTATATTCTCTTCATAGAGTATTTTTAATGTTGCATATGTGGACCTTCCTCAAGCATCACCATAAAGGAGCACACACCTCTTTCACTCTAAGCCACGTGATCATCTTCCAATAATCATGTGTGCTCCATATCAAACAACATGGAGAAAGTTGTAACACTCTCTCATATATAAGTGTGACTTTGAGTCACAATTAGGTATGATTCACTACATATTTTTAAAGTTTCACCTCAATCTCTTCGTTAGTCGGAGAATTATGTCAGTGGGAAACATTCCATGATGGTCTTCATCAAAAGACCAATCATATTCAGTTCCAATAAGAGATAGTGATATTGTCTGTGGGAACTTATTATTTTAGTTTCACTAGAAAAATTTCAATATCACAACCATAACTACTTTCAGTTGTATCTCAATAATAACTTTACCCTGATTAGTGATAATGTTTTTAAGAGAGTCCACATTCAGATTCATTTCGAGGGGACTCTAAAAATTTTGATCTCCTGACCAAACATTACATGCTTCTCATAAAACCCTTTCTTGGACTTCTGAGAAACCTGAAGATCTTCCTTCAAATTTTTCTCTTTCTTGAGAACCTTATTGTGGTCATTACCTTTTTAGCCATGTATTTCATCAAAGTTTTTTCATATGCCACTTTGGAGTTTTCTAATTGCTTATCCATGGCTTTCCTCTCTTCACGTATCTTTGGGCACCAAATATCGTGCTTTGAACAGTAACTATTAGAGAATTGATAAAATAAATCCTATGTAAGTGATATAAAGATTTCAAAACCATCTCTTGACAACGTAAACCGTTCTACTGAGCTAGGTGATTGAAGTCACTATTTGAAATGTTCCAATAATCTTTTCACATGCTTGGAAACATTAGGGACAAAGATTGCTTGAAGTTTTGAGGTTCTTAAACTAGAGGGAGTGAATATATAGGCATGGGGAGAACAATTACTATTTTAAACACAAGATTTCTCTCTACAATTTTGACTTACGTATTTTCCCATCAAGGTTCTTCTTGCAAGATGTTCATCCCTCTTCTTTAGCTCATTGTCACCTTAAGCCTGAGTAAAGGAATCTTGAGCGTGTGGATCAATGATATTTGAAACCGTAAGATGTTCATAATGTTTTTGATGATGAGAACCCTATGATAAGAAGTCTTCATCAATCAAAAATAAGGAAGAATCAAAGGCGTTCTATCAAGATTAAGATGTTTTTGTTTGTAAGATCAAGATATCAACAAATATGTAAAATGTTGGTTGTTGGAGCCCCTAATGATCTTTTTCCAAACAATTTTTTATGACGATGTCTATCCAAAAACTTTATCAAGCCTTATCAATCATAAGAAGTCAAGTATCAGATGAATTGTTGAATTAGTGATGAATTAAGAAAGGGATTTTGAAGCTTCAAATATTGTGAAAGTGAGAAAGTGTAAAAGCTCGTCTAGTTCGTGTCTGAGTGATCAATGTATTGTAAAGATATAAGAGTAATTCTTAAATTACTAAGACATGTCATACACTCACTTAAAAATAGTTTTAAATATCTCTCTTTTGCTAAAACGCCTAAAAACATATAAAATAATCATCAATGTGGGTATGAGATTAACCAAGAGTTTTCCTAATCACTTAATAAAGATTTGGACATTTCCTAATCGATTAGGAACTTAATCCAATCGATTAAAATAAAGAAAAAGATTTGTTAATTGATTAGATCATTAGAAGGCTCGATCTTTTATCCTTTTGAAAAAAAATATAAATATAAATGTAAGGTATCTTGAGAAAAAAAGTATATATTGTAAAAATCTATAATAAATATTTTCTTGAAACAAGAAATATATATATATATATATATATATATATATATATATATATATATATATATATATATATATATATATATATATATATATATATATATATATATATATATTTCTTGTTTAATAAAGAGCACAAGATATTTCAATAATAAGAATGAATAAATTGTAAAAGTAAGTAATAGTGGTTTAATTATAACTATTTAATTTAAGACGATAGCGAATCTTTTAGCACCGCCTTAATTGATCCGCGGGAATGATTAAGTAACCGTTGCGCCCTAATCCGCCAAACATTACAAATACAACAAACAAAGAAACAATGTTGTTTCAATCTCTCTAATAATCTTGTTTCTCAATCGTTCTGTGTTCTCAATTTTTCTGTGTTCTCTTCTGAACAATCAACAACAACAACGTTGTTTCGATCAAAACCTAATAATCTCTATCTTGCTGTGTTCTGTTCTGATGGATTCACCATGTTCTCAGAATCCATTTACGTCACCCCCACCCCCACAGGCACCAAAACCTAATAAGAAACGAAAGATACAGTTCTTGGATGATGAGATTCCTCACATGATCACACTATCTCCTCAGGCTCATACTCCCTCACCACTGCAGAAAACACGCATGCAGTTAATGGATGAAATTATTGAGCTTGGTGAGATGCGATTACAACTGTTTCGTCTCATTAACAACACCCAAGAAGCCATCGATGCTGAAAGAAAGAGGAAAATCGCAATCTTGATGTCATTTAGATAGTAACTTGCAACTTATTATTCCTTTCAATATTCTTGTTAGATATCTTGTTTTGTGTCATGATGAGTAGGATCAAAATCACTCATCAGGTAAGTAAAGGTAATGTATTTGTGTTTTCCTTTTTTCACCGACATCCCATAAAGGTCACTGTCACTCTTTTATGCTAATTCCATCTTTTCTTCCTCCTTTTATTTCCCAAAATTATTTTTAAGTGATAACTAACTTGTTCGGCAACACTTGTTTATTAATAGAAAGCAATTAACTACACTTGTTTGCATTTTCCAGGAGTAACTTGAAATAGAATGTGCCTCACCACATGTCCTCATCAAATATCTATTAATGCATTCATAGAAAGTATCTTCCAAAGGTAACTAGAAATTGTATGTGTGGTTGAGTAATACTTCCTAACTGTAGTTCTTTTTCCTTTTTAAGACTTTCCATAAAGGTCACTGTCACTCTTTTATGCTTATTACATCATGTCCTGCTACTGCTAAGGATTTTAATTTATTTCCCTCGTAGATTGGTTGTTCTTGGATGCTTCTTGTTTAGGAAAATCTTGTCCTTAAGGTTAGCCTTTTCAACCAATTTCCATGTTCTGTCATGTGTCAAATTTGTATACCGTAATTTTCTGTCTAATATTCCATGAAAATTTTTCATACTTTTTTCTCTCTTGTTCAACACCTGGTTACTAGTTTGTTTGTATAACAAAAAGACCAACTTTTCCCTCCAGGCCAAATGTTCTCTCACAATTCAATTAATTCTCTGTATTTACTCCATGTATGGTGTTTGCTTAACTAAGTTTATAGTTTGGCGGTAGATTTTGATATCATTATACCATGTATGGATCACATGTAATGTAACACTTGACTTATTTTTGATTGAGCTTGAGTGTTAGTATTAAGTAGTGCAAGAAGCATCTTGAGTGATCATGATATGATTGCCTTCTTTTATTGTTTCACTGTTTCTTTTGGTCATATTTGATAGGGAGAACCAGCAGTTGAGGCTACAAATGAAGGCGTTGATGCTGTGTTCAAAGTTAGGTAGTGTGATCAAACCAACATCATTGGCGAAAGCTTCTTCCCAAGCAAGCTTATGGTTAACCTTTCTCAATTATTATCATTTGCTTGTGCATTGTTGGTTATATTTTTATTAATTTCCCAATATTATTTTGAATCTATAACTAACTTGATCGTCGGAGACATTGTAGGTACCACACCCTTGCTATGATCATGTCATGAATAGATCAAAATCAGTCTTGAGGTCCTTAGAGGTAATGTTCTTTTGTTTGCCTCTTTTGATTTGCTTGTGCTCAACAAATTATTCAGGTTCATTCCTTGATTTCATTTATCTAATTAATATGTACAATTTTTATAAAAATGTGAAGCCTTTTCTTGACTTGAACATTTTTTCGCATATTATTCAGGTTTTTTTCCAACTTACTCTTAAGTTTTCTTCAATGCAATGATTAAATGAACTTGTTCTGTGTCTAATTTCATTATTTCTTCCATATTAAGTTTGGCTGCGTTACTTAACTTGTTCAGTTTTTTATTTTTTTATTTTTTAGTAATTTGTGATCGGTTCCATGAGATATAGAAAGTGATGCAGGGAACCTTTGATTTGGAAACATAATCCGGTCTGCACCCCAACTATTTTTCATTTAGAGTTTCATGCACTTCATTAGATTAACTGAACTAACCCGTGTCCAGTGTCCGACACATATGCACATTCAATTTATTCATTTTTTCAAACTATTACTAGTGTTGACGTGTCAATGTCGTGTCCTGTGTCCGTATTATATAGGTTAATTTATTAGTTAGTGTGCAAAAAAAGTTTGAAATCCATAATATGAAATTTCAGTGCCTTGTTCTGGTCATTGTTATCCATATGTAGTAACTGTGTCTTTAATAGATATTGATACATCAACTTGAAAAGTTGCATCTTGTTTTTAATTCATTTCAGATCACAGTAATTTCCTACTATGACTTCCAAAGTCATTTTATTGGGATTTTGGGTAAAAGACATTCCTCAGATTTTCTGATTTGTACAAATTTGCTGAAGTGGTTTTCCTTGTGGTTGCAGGGATTTGTCATTGTCTCTGCTTTACTCGTTACGGCAGTAATGAAGTTCATTTAAAATTAGCCATCTTCTTGTGCCATCTATAAGAAAAATTGCATGGTTGACTTGATATAACCCCTGTTATGGTTTGCATGGTTGACTTGATATAACCCCTGTTATGGTTTTATGATATTCTTTCTCGATTATTACTATTTGATTATACAATTGTGAACTTGTCATAATCAGCTGGAGGACCAAAATTACTTTGGAATTCATTACTAACTTGATCGTCGGAGTTTTTGCAGGTACAACACCTTTGTTATGCCATGCTATGCTCATGATATGATGAAACAGAAAGGAAAGACAACATCTCAAAAACATGGTAGGAAGTTTGCTTTGCTTGTGTTGATGCAAAAGTTTGCTTTGACCCAAATATATGGTGTGGACTCAACACTATTATTTCGGTTAATAAAATGAGGCTCACCACATGTCATCTACTAATATCTAATGGTACACTGTTTTGCTGGGATAGGTTGTTTTAGACTTTTCTTCAATGCAATATGATTTAATGAAATTTGATTTCCTTCCATTTCCTGTTCAGTTCATTTTTTTTATGTATTATTTTACATTAATTTGTGATCGTTTCCATGAGATTTAGAATGTGATACACGGACACCTTTGATTTGGGTTGCTGGCCATGCCCAACAAGCTGCTAGAGTCTCAATAACAGAAACAGCCCGCAGTCTACCCGATTGAACTCAGTGTCTCCTCCACCCAACACCAACAGTAGTAACACTAAACCTTGTTGAATGAATTATGAAGTTATTAATATTTTATGATCTTATACTGAGAGATTTGGTTTGTGCAGGAAAAAGCAGTAAGAGTACTATCATTGGCATCGCTGTAGCAGTACCAGTTGCTATTGTTGCTTTGGTCTTCATTTTTCTATGCATCTATTTATGAAAAGGAAGTCAAAGAAAATGTTTGAAGGTAAGTTACTTGAAACACTGACATGCCTTGGTGTGAAGAAAATTGGTGTAAACATAGCATAGCTGTAATTAGTTCTATTAAATAATGTCATGTTTTAAGTTTTGGCTATGAGTGTGAAACTTGGATTTTTTTTAAACTTGAAACATAATGTAGTTTTAGTTTTGTGTAATGAGATTTTTATAAATCAAATTTGAATATAAAATTTAATATTCATCATAAATATATCGTAGTGATCAGCGGTGGTTAGTGTGGTAGACGACAATGGTTAAAGAGACAGTTTGTGGTAGTTAGAGTAATAGTCAGTGCTGATTAGAGTAGTTGCTAGTGGTAGTGATCAAAGTGGTGGTGGTTTACAGAGGTCGGATTGGTGGTTAGAGTGATAATGGGGTGATAATGAGGAGGATGGTTAGGGTGGTGAACGGTGGTGGTTAGATTGGTGATTAGAGGTGAATGAAGTGGTAATCAAGAATGGACAGAGTGGTGACGAGTAGTAGTTAGAGTGGTGATTAAAGGTGAATGATGTGGTAATAAGGGCTAGTCATATTGGTAGTTGGCGATGGTCGGGTCAGGTTTCTAATGTAGTTGGTGGTAGTCTAATTTACCAAACAAGTTTTTATTGTCAAATGAATTTATAAGCTATAAATTATAGGCTATAAACTTAAAAAATGTCGTCATAGTGGTGGTTGGTAATGGCCAGAATGGTGGTTGCATGTGTCATAGTGGTGATCAATGGAGGTTGGTGGTGATCAAAATGATTTTCAGAGTAGTGATCGCGAACTATTGGGGTTTATTTTGAAATTAAGTAAGAAATCAATGTGATAGTAGTAAATGAGAATTTTGTGGTTGATTTCTAGGGTATCTCTATTTTACTTAATGGGTTCTCTATAAACGAGCTTAATGCCCAATGGAGTCCCAATCAAGGGACCATTTAGTGTCATTTCTCTTTTGGTGGTAGATGGCTTAAGAGGGTTGATTTGGCAGGTTGAGTACCTCAATTTTTTACTTGTTGTTTGATATATGATTTTCTTATTAAAAAAAGTATATACATTTTTGGGTGGAAGGTTGAAGTACTTAATTCTCTATGCAATAACAAAAATTCCTATAAAAAATATATTAGTTTCCTATCACATATGGTAATTCTTTTTACTCATTTTTTCTTATAGAAATTCAAGAAGAAGATCAAGATGACAAAATTGAAAATGGGCAGAGGGTGAAAATGTTGGGGGACAATTGGTACCAGGGTCAGGCTGAGTTTGAAGTGTGGAGTCATGCCTCAACCCTAGTGATTCGGCTAATCGATGATGAAGCAAACAATGAAAATGTTGGGTGACAACTAGTTCCTGGGTCAGGCTGAGTTTGAAGTGTGGAGTCATGCCTCAAATTTAAATTGTGTTATGGCTGCAATTGATCCATTTATACAAGATTGTTTCTCTCTCTTGCTTCTGTTTAGACATCGTTTAGTTATATGATATTGTGGAGGAATGCTATATATTGTCCAAAAATACTGGAGCGGTTCAGAATTTTATGTATAATTGTGTGTTTGAACATCATTGCTTATTACATGAAAACTATTTAAAAATAGCAATCCAGCTTGTTTAATCTCATTATTTCAATATAATTCTTACACATTTTATTTCTTAGCAAAAATTAAGCCTTGATCAAAATGATGTCTCTTCACTGCGAGAAAAAAAGAGACCAGAAGGAGCACTATCTTGTTGTAATGCCAATGTCACAATAGGTTCAGCACCTTCATCGGAAGTTAGAACACCATTACCATGATTCATATCTGTTTTCACATAACCAGGACAAATAGCATTTATGCAGAAACCAGGATACTTATTTGCCATGATTCTTGTGTACGCATTAAGACTGACTTTTGAAACAATATATGCAGAATTCGCTAATGGCCAACCTTTGCTTTCTAGTGAACCCTCCTTATAATCCTTAACAAATTCTTTCAGAATTTCATCTATTTTTTCTTCACTTAAATTTTGGAAATCACTTAGTACTTCTTTCGGCCGTCCATTCCGCATAATCTGCGGAAAAAAATGATCATGAAAATAAATATAATAATCATATTTTTCTTCTTCTTTCTATTTAGTATACCATACTTACCTCCAACCTTCCCATAGAGGAAGAAACGTTAACAATTTTTGGGGAGGTGGAACATTGAAGAAGGGGAATAAGAGCTTTGGTAAATTCTTTGGTTCCATAATAGTTTGTTCTAAGACTTTTCTCAACTAGTACATAGTTGTCAGAAAATATTTTAGTCCAATCAACTTGGCTAGAATCTACCTGCATAATCCATTATTGATAGTAATTTCCATCAATCTAATTGTAAATAAGTTTATAATCTTGTGAGGTAATAAACGCTTAAGGGGTGGAGGGAATTTGTGTTATTCATTGTACAATTCAATCAAAAATTCAAACCGAATCATAGTAGAAAATTATCTGAATCGAACCAAACCATTTTAGTTTTATTCAGAACTGAACCAAAATTATTGATTTGGTATATCGGTTCAGAATTTCAAACCATTATAATTTTTCATTTTTAGTTTATGTTTGGTTTCACTTTCGATTCAATTTATTTGTCATTTGGTGCAGTTCTAGTACATTTTTTTGCAACACATTCGATTGTTTGGTTGTTTTAACTTCAGCTCGATTCAATTCGATGATTTGGTTCGGTTTGACGATTTTTATATAAGTCCTAGAGGAATCATACCACGACACCTAGGGAAGCCAAAGCCTTTCCATCTATATGTGCTCCTACAATTGCAGCATTGTTTACCAAGATATCCAGCTTACCAAACTGGTTTGTAATGAATTCTACAAATGATGTAATACTTGTGGGATCTATAACATCAAGTTGACGAAATACCACTTCACCAGAGAGTGAAAGCTCTTTCAATTTCTCAACAGCTTCAAGACCCTTTTTCTCATCTCTTGCTGCCAACACAACTTTGATGCCATTAGAAGCTAATTGTTTGCATATCGAAAATCCAATTCCCCTATTGCCTCCTGTTACAACTGCAAGCCTACAAACCAGAAAAACAAATTATGTTTAAAAAGTTGAATATTGAAATTTGTGGTAACTTTTTGTTGAAGAAAGTGAAGCAAAGAAATTTAGCGGCACCTTTTTGTTGCTTCTTCCATTACTATTTGAATATTGAAATTTATCTTTACACTTATATTATACAATTAACATTTTATGAATAATATTAAGTTTTCAGAGATTATTTGTAAGACTCTAAAACAACTTAAATATGATTATGCACACTATAAGAAAAAGTAACATAGTTTGCGCATATTAATTAACTTTCAGTTATGGTTTTAAGACAAGACAATAAGATAAATTTAATAATTAACTTTCAGTTATGGTTTTAAGACAAGACAATAAGATAAATTTTTAATGTTGAACTGTCAAATACAGTTAATAAAGGTACAATGTTTCTAACCAATCAATGGCGTTACAGAGAATAAATAGTGGTGGTTACATTTCTATATAATTGAAGAAAAATATTTAATAAATTGAAAACCCTTATTTTAAAAGAACAAAATGTAAAATAAATAATGTTATGAATATGTTAATAGATGTCTATTTGTTAAAATGATTTATAATTCTTTTTTACAAAATAACTTATGATTTAAAATAGAAATAACACTACATTGTGTCTGATTGGCCCAACTTTTTTAGGTATAAAAACTAATATATAACAAAAATTATAAAAAAAAAATATTTTAAAATTAAAATTCAAACTTTTACCGGAATAATTTCAGTTTGTCCAATAGAAGAAAAATAAATGCAGAGCAAGGTTGTTTGGAGAAAGTATATAGTTAACCCATTTCGCCATCCCAACTTGAGGGTGTAGTCACTTCTTTATAACAATGTGCATTTATTTGTCGTAACATTGACCCTTTATTCACAACACTTGCCATATGTTGGGTTTGGGTCAAATCACGCATCTTCCATGAGAGTAACGTGGAGTTAAGCGCGTCTTTGAGGTATTAACGAACATACGCTCACACGCATACATGTTCCAAGCAAAAGTTTGGGTATTGGCAATTTCACATAAACACACACACATACGCACGTACACGAACATATGCTCACACGCATACACATAAATATTTTCTCAAATGTGTTTAAACTTAAAAATACGAGGTTCTACATAGTAAGCTTAACCGACCTATCATAGTAAATTCCAATCAAGGTAAAGACGAAACTGAGAACCTCCTTGTTGTTTTAAAGTGATATCCCTAAGAAATATGATACATCATCTGATCTTTCTGGTTGATCAGAACCTTGAATGGGCCACGGACTGTTGGAGATGATGGATTGTCGAGGAGAGGAGGGGTGTACTTGCAAGGCACTATGATGCTAAAGTAAGAAACGTGCAAAGGAATGGGCAAATACAAGAGAGAGAGAGAGAGAGAGAGAGAGAGAGAGTATTGTTAGCATAAAAATTGGATACCTGGCCTTCTCATGTGAGAGGATTTATATAATGCCCCCAGTGTAACACCCAGATTTCTAGATTAATTATTTATCTAATTGATTAAGCACGATTATATGAAATATATGAGTCAATGTGGAGTTTTGAGTTCGGTGACACGTTAATGTCAAGTATATGACGAATGATGGTTTTGAGGAATTATTTATTTTACAATGATTAGAAAATTATTTAGAATATTGTTAATTAAAGAAAATAGAATAAATATGATTTAGGGAACATAAGGGTATTGTGGTAATGTGTGAGAAATAAGTGAGGGCGTATTTGGAAGACCCCTTTGAGTTACAAGGTTAAACAAATAGGTAGAGAGTTTCTCATTACCACTGTAAGTTTGTATTGGAGAAGAGGTGGGGAGAAAATAAATAAGGAATTAGGGCATTGAGGAAAACAAAGGATTATCAGGAGAACGCAGAGAGGAGCATTTAGCAGGCAATAATCAAAGGTAAGGGGTGTGTAATTGTTGTTATTATATTAGATTTAATCAATAAATAGTGATAGTTTGTATGGGTTGTGAATTGATGAGTATCTGATGAAGATGAGTAGAAATTGGAACTGTATTTGTGAAAATATTGGGGACTGATAGAATCGTATTGTAATTACAGAATATATCTGAGAGAACTGAGTTTGAATCATATTATGCAGAGATTGGGGGGATAAATTCCACGTAGAGGACTATGGAGAACACCACTTAGTAAAGTGGTGAATGCCACTTGCTTATTGGGAGAGTGGCAGACGCCACTAGGCTTCTAGAAGGGTGGCGAGTGCCACAAGTAGTGTGGCCAGCGCCACTTGACCTTTGTAAGGGTGGCGGGTGCCACTGGGAGTGTGGCATGTGTCACATAGAAATTAAGGGGCGGTGGGTGGCACCTTAGATGTGGCGAGTGCCACGCCTACCCTGTGCCCATGTATTTTATTTTTTTCTCAATTTTCTGATAATCACAATTTCCAAACCGTGAATCTGTTTTACAAACCGTTTGAAGGATTGAGTAGGTATCTCAGTAATCTATACTCTAGTAAAATAATATTCATTATAGGATGTGGTCAATTAGTTACTATTTTATGAGTAAGGGATAAGTTTATATGCTAAAGTATTGTATGTGTGCCTTACTGCAATTCTTGCATGAAGTAATCTGGAATTATATTATTGATGTCTAGAAGTGAATTAATTGATGTTTATGATAATAAAATGATGATGTATTGACTATGGTGTATGTGTATGAGATATGTGAAGAGAATATGATGATTTATGATGGATGATGATGCATTTTGACTAGTCGTGGTTGTATTTTATGTGTTGTTGTGCATCATGCATTCATAGCATTTGTTAGGACGAATAATCTAGTGATGTTTTGCAGGATGATAATCCAATGAAGCTTGTTGGAAGTTGATGTCTAGTGACGGCCTTAATCCTATTGTGAGAATTAAGTGCAAACAATGATGTGCTCTGGTTCCAAGCAGAAACCGATTCTATTGGTGGGGATCCTTGGAGATAATAATGACTAAGTCATCAGTGACGTTTCGATACCGCATGCATGAGTCTAATGATGTTGCATTTACATTATTTATGGTATTGCACAATGTTTGTTTTAAGTGAATTATATGATTAATCCTTTGAGTATGACATTTGATATGAAAACTTTGAAGATGCTAATGTTCTAGGTGTGACGCATATGATGCTATGTTGTGGTTATTTAATTGTTGTAATTACGATATCTATTTCTTATATCTTTTATAATAATTATGATTACTCACCCTTTTTGCTTGGAAATGTTGCCTCGAACGTGGGTAACCTGCAAGTAATCAAAAGTAGTGCAAGAAGCTTAGGAGTTGCTTCAGAGTGTGTCTATTTATTTCCATAAAATAAAGGGAGTCTTGCTATGATACGCAACATCGAGGTTGTGATTGCTCGATTAATAATACTTTTATGTATTTATGCTTTTGGGGATTACATAACATTTTATGAATTTTGTCTTAGTTTGGATTACGAGATGATAACTATGAAGTATGTTGAATTACTTGATTTTGGAACTACCTTTCAAGGTATTTGAATTTATTTTATAAAAGAGTTAAAACTTAAGTATCCGCTGCAAAGTTCTAAATGGTTTAGTTATGATGTTAAATACACTATTTGGTTATAATTATGTTGAAACCTGTGTTATGAAGCAGAGTCCTTGATGATACGTTGTTTTACGAAGATCTGACATCCGTGGAATAGTTTTACGTTTATTAATGTATTTGATTTATTCGTAAAAAAATTGTGAGGTTTAGAAGGGTGTTACATTAGTGGTATCAGAGCAGGTCGCTTCGTCCGACCAGGTTCTCTAATGTTGTTTATTCCTTAGTAAGCGACATGTGTGTGAAACACTGCCGGTACTTTTTTGCAAGAGTGAAAGTGTTATTGTAATTGTATTGTCGCGAACCAACGAGAGTACGAATTCATGAATTCTCATTTGTCGGTCAAGTTTGAGATGCCTTTGAGTTAGAATGAACTGGTATGGTTGATGTTTGATTCTCAGAGAATAAAGAGCAATGTGACGGCTAATGATATGTAGGTGATGTGTAATTCTTGATGTCTCTTGAAGATAATTGCGATTTGCCTTTAGAGTGTAGACCTGAGTTTGGTGACAATAGAGGGATGATGTTCTTGTCTGCTAAGAAAGTGGATGAACTTGTAGGAGATGAAGCTTTAATGGTTGCAATATTTGCATCGTTGTAAGTTGATCGCGAAGCTACCAGTGTTGAGTTGCCTATTGTTCGTGAATTTTCTGATGTGTTTTCGGACGACATAAGTGATTTACCTCCATAATGTGAAGTTGAGTTTGTAGTGGACTTAGTGTCAGGTACAAGTCCAATGTCTATGGCTCCTTATCGGATGTCTGCTTCAGAATTGCGTGAGTTGAAGAATCAATTAGAAGAATTGTTAGAAAAGAAGTTTGCTCGACCTAGTGTTTCACCGTGGGGTGCTCCTATATTGTTGGTCAAGAAGAAATACGGTAGCATGAGGTTGTGTGTCGACTACCGGTAGTTGAATAAAGTGACTATCAAAATAAATATCCACTACCTGTTTACCCTGAAAAATAGTAAACAACCATTGGTCCTCTAAAAACACCAATATGTTCTCAGTTACTCACAGGATCGACCAGATGGATCCTAAGACATGTGTTATAATAGGTTTTAATTGGTTTTTCAGTGATAATGTCATAAACTCTTCGACAGACTTTATGAAGTGTTTTGATAAAAAAGAGAAAATAAAGCAAATAAGACTCAAAGTAATTAAAGTCAAAAATAGAATGTAAATTACAAGGAAATGTAAAGGAAAGCAAGTAAAGAAACAATAAATTGTTGAAAAATAAACTTGCTTGAAAGTAAAAAGAACGCAAAGTAAATGACTTCAAAGTAAAGACTTGAATAGAAATTGCATTGAAATGAAATATGGTGGTGATCTCATCACGTACATTCTCGCCTTCACTCGTTTCTCTACACGCGGGTACTTTGAGTGTTTATGAAGTAACTTGTACAATATGATTCACACACATTCTAACACTAGAACTACATTGTTTATACTAATCGAAGATAACCGCTATTGGCAGTTTACTCCTAGAAATATGTCATTTGGTTCTTTGTATGCTTTTGAACTTCCAATATGTGTCACTTGTCCTTTTTTCAAATTGAAAGAACCATAAGTTTCCCTCCAATATTGAATCTCAACTACTGCACGTCGACCACTCTCACGAACATTCGATCGAATCACATTTCCTATACTTAGAAAAATATTATAAGTCCAAATCCTTGATTTCCATGGTTGTATTCGACTCAAGCATCCTCATCAAGATTCAGTCGAAGCCTTTTGACTCTTTCAAAGAGCATGATCCTTAAATCATTTCTTCCTGAAATCAACTAGGCATTGAAATTAGGAGCTAACAAACTGCCCCCCCCCCCAATTTCCTTTTCGACCAAATCGACAGAAAGGTCATTTTGTATCATAGCTTTCGATGATTGTCTTTCGACGGCACAAAAGTATAGCCATAATTGACCAACCCACGATCAAAAGACTATTTAGTTTCTACCAATCATGCTTATGAATTAATATCGTAATGGTTTTAACAAAACGTCTCTTCATCAACCACTCTATCACTAGTCATCATTGCCTTTTTCTTGAAACCACGCCTTTGCAGTCCAATCATAACTGCCATCGTTCCAAACTAATGCCTTAGACAAACATGCATCCCACTCCCAAAATCTTCCTAAAGGTGATTTAAGAAACCATCAGTCTTCCAAAAGCCTATAAATACCCCATTCTTTACATTTTGACACTTTTACGCTTTCAAAACTTTTGCAACCTTATTTCTCATTTCTCAAACCTCCAAAGAACTTAGAAATTTCTTCATATTCCAACCTTCCTCCAATGGCTTCTTCTCAAGACATTTCCCAAAACAATAAAAGCCAAAAGAACAAAGGCTCTCAAAGTGGTACTCCGCTTCCACCATTCACCCAGATTCCTAGACCTAATTCGGTGATGAACCAGTAGTTCGTACCTGAGCCTCTTCATGTGGAAAAGAGGCACATCTATGAAACGCATGTAATAATCCCTCTTATTATCTCTGATAAACAATGTGATATTTCTGGACCCTTGTCCAATGTTGTTGCTGATGACACTAAGTTGGGTGAGTTCTTTCCCACCTACCATAGTACTAAGCCATTAGGGAAAAAGAACAAAACCAACGTAGGCGAGACCTCTGCTGACTATGTTGCCCTATATTTGATATATCTAAAGGAGAGCTTTCGACTAGTGGGGGAAGTTCCTTCATTCTAAGGTTTCGACCTTTGGCTGGCCAAAGTAGAAAAGGTCAAAGCTCAAGCTTGGAAAGACATGGGAATATACAATCTTCTGATGTTGTCGAAAACTGGTCTTCTTTACTGCTCGAACCTGTTGACAATTTCTCTGTATTTTTGGGATATTATCCACTACACCTTCCATATTCCTTGTGGGATGGTAACCCCCACACTCTTCGACATAGTCGCTATCACAAGGATTAAGCCCACTGGCCATACCTATGACCCAGATGTTCACAATGGAGACACTATAGACTTTGCCTCATGCAAACCTACTTACACTAGCTTCATGAAATACTACTTCTGCACTTCAAATGACACTATTTCTGATGAAGAGCACATTTCATTCTTGATTATGTGACTCTGTAGATATGTCTTTTGCTCTAAATCATTGCAGGTGGCCAAGAAATATTTTTCTTTGGCCAACCAACTGCACCTCATCACAGGAGTTTGCCTTAGTGAATTAATATTGGCAACTCTTTATGAATCAATAAGTGAAGGCGTTGTTGGCCTAAAAATATGAGTTTGAATGGAACTTTTCAACTGGCTAATCCCATTTGGCTACTTCAATTGTGGCATAACACTACTTTCGAAGCAAGCCTACCCACAAAAGGAGTTATTTATGAAGACTCCGATGAAATCAAAGAGAGGAGAGTTGAAAGGGATCGTTTGGTAAAACTAACCCCCACCGATGAAGGTAAAACTGTTCAGGTGGCTTTCTCTGGCTACATTATGATGTTTTCCAAGAGGTATAACTTTAGTCTAACCATGGCCCCTTTTACTGGGAGAAAATATTGACTAGAATGGTTCATAAGACCATTTCCCCCTTCATCCAAAAAACATAAAACAAAATCAAAAGTAATCTGGGAATCCTTTTTGGTTCCTAGATTATTAATCCAATAAGGTGAATTATCTGAAAGTCATACGAGCTTTGATTGCCTACCAACCAAATCTAGTCTCTCGACAGTTTGGACTGGCCCAAAGCTATCCTAAGTGACTCTATGACAGGAAAGGGAATGTCATTATTTATGATGCTAACTTCGACGAAGTAAGTATCTCACTTCAACTTGCTCGACATGCCAGTCGAGCTCAACTTTCCTTGGTGCAATTTGAACCCAACTTTCTCTGTACCAAAAAATTCTACAACTGGTGGTCGAAGCACTACCAAGAACAATTCCTTGATGTCTCCTTCTTTTCTCATTTAATTAATCAATCCTTTGCTAATGTGTAGGAAACGATCAAGAAAGGTACATTTACTCATAAAAGAGATTCAAGCCTTCCAGAAGTACTTTGAAATTGTCTATCAACCAAATGATATTATTCGAACCATGCGTGAGGATGTTGTCACTTTGAAGGAGAAATTTTTACAAAAAATGGAGAAATTAAAAATCCCTTCAAATGTTGGTTCTGAGAGACGTTATGAAATAGATTTCAAACTCTTTCCTCCAATGGTTCCTTGACTGCCTACTGCAGAGTTTGGAGTGGCTCTTTCCCCTCCATTTCCAGTCTGGTTTGTCTATGGAGATTCAATCAAAATCCTTTGACAGCAGTCTCAACCCAAAGACCAAAGGGTGGTTGCGACTAAACAAACACGGGACAATTTCAAAGGACACCTTTATATAGAGATTCAAGATGTTCACATCGAATCCGAAATATATGAAGGTTTATGGCCTTCGACTTAGTGATCTTTATCTAACCACTTCCTTACTAATTTGTAATTATGATTGCATTTTATTAGGCCCAAGAAGACCGACTCGTCGAAGAGCACAACTGTGAAAGCCAACCCAGAGGCTGAGAGCACAAAGGTATGTTCATACATTTGCCTAATTTCCTTCATGTTATTTTCCCTTCTAACATTTCATAACTTTATTAGGCTGCTCAAAAGCCTCCTCCAACTCCACAAAGAAAAATAATGAAGGGTGTTCAACTAGCCATCCACTTGGATGAAGATGAGGACATGTCTCCCTCTGAAGAGGGTAAACTTATAAAAAAGAAAAGGGAACTTGTCAAAGTTTCTGACACTATTGACCAACCTTCCTCAAAGGTGGCCAAAGTTTTAAAAAAGACACCCTCTCCTAGTAGTGTCGAAAAACAAACTCATGGGGCCACGTCGAAGTTGAACACTGGCCTCAACAAAAGTAATAATTCAATTCCAGGTGCTGATGATACTTATGTAAGTTCATCTTTGAATTCCTCTCTACCTGGACTCTTTGGTTGATCAATTGTTGGCATATTCAATTTATTTATTGTTTCAAGCCAATGCTGGTGGTTCTAATCCACCACAGCCAACAACCATTTCTCCAATGGTTCTTCTTAATAGCCAAGGTGAGACTACTTATCACCCTACTTTTGATCCTGGTTCTAGGAGAAGCTCTCTGAGTGAGATTAACAAACCTGATTTTGTAAAAGTTCCTCCTTCTCATGTGGTGAATCAAATCTCTCCCGCTAAGACTGTTACTCAACAGTCCCCCACAGTTTGGTCTGATCATGAGGAGGATACTAATCATAATGAACAAGACCCCATGATTCTGGAACCTACTATAACACCCTGATTATTTAATTATTTATTTAATTAAATATCGTCGTATGTTTGGTTTTTTCCATTAAATTGCTAAGTTGGTTTGAATTAAGTTTAATAAGTCAATTAAGTTGATTTAAGTTGCATTCTTGTTATTTGGACTAAGTTGGATTAATTAAGTTGATGGTTAAGTCGTGTTTGGGTTGGTCGAGTTAATTAAGTCAAAGTAATAATAGAATCATTAATGAAATAATATTAGTAAGTGGGCTTGGTTGTGGTGTGAGAGTAGAAGATGTGGGGGTTCTATTTTAGGCCCATTAGAATAATTAAGTATAATTAAAATAAAACCATAAATTAAGTGGAATTAGGGAAATTAGGTTAGCAGTAAGAAGAACAAGAAGTTGGAGAAGAGGAAGTTACGTGAAGTGCATAGGAGATGCAAAAGCTAGGGGTTCCGGTCGAAAAGTGTTAGAGTCGCCTTCAATTCAAAGGTAAGGGTGGGATTCTAACCTTATAATCGGGAATATATGATGCATTCATATTGGGATTGGGTATAAATTTTGTTGCTGTTAATTGTTGCTTTTTGTGGAAAAATACGTTGTTTTGATAAATGAGTTATTTTTGGTTGATAAGTCGTTTGATTAATATGTTGTTTGTGATGAATAAGTCGTTTAGATGATTAGGAAAATTATAACTGTGTTGAGTCATTGTGAATCATCATACTATGTTGTTTAGAATTGATCTGAGAAGGAATTTTAGAGACAGAACGAGAACAAGCGAAACATGGAATAAGTTGCAGGTTTGGCTGTGGGATAACTGTCCCTTAAGCCAGACAACCGCCAGGGATTGGAGACGATCATCACGTGCCTAGGATGATCGTCACAAGCTGTGACGAGGGTCACCAAGTGTGACGATGATCACATGGGTTCTGGGAGAATTTTGTTGTTTTGGTTCTATTTTCCTGCGTCTGCAATATTAGTCGGTTATAAATCACTCCCAGTAGCATTATTAGGTTAGGAAATATTATTTGAAGTATCATAGGTTCTAGTATTTAATTAACAGGGAATTAATAACTGATACAAAAAGGAATTAATAGAAGGAAATTAGTTAACAGAGGTATGAGATTAGTAGTAGGTTGGTGTATTGATTGTTGTGACAAAGTTAACAGAAGCATGTTGATAACTTAATAATAAGTGGTAATAACAGGATGTATTAATTAGTTTAATTAATCGGTTTTAGTCGGAACTTGGGTGGATATGAATGCAATAAATTTGGTTGTTTTTGTTGGGTTGCTTTGTTATAAGTTGTAAAGTTGTTGTTTGTTGTTCATGTTGCAGTGCCTTATAAATGGCAAGATTTTGAGTTGCAGGCCTTAGTCCAAAGTTGAATGTTTTCATGTAGTTATGTTGTTATGTTGTTATAGTTGTTGTTGGTTGATAAACATGTTGAGTCGCATAGCATATCATTATTCAAGTTAGATTTGGTTGCTCAGTATGTTGGCCTGGATTTGGCAATATAAAGTTGAAGGCTTATGCCTTGTATTTACGCCTCTATTAATTGGCATGATTATAAGTTGCTTGTTTTGCTCCGTTGGTACCACATGCATCGCATTTGTCTAAATTGCATATCAAGTTGCATGTTATGTTGTCGTGTTATATTTTTCGTGTTGGTTGTTAAGTTGTTTGTGAAGTTATGAAGTGGTGATCTATGTAATCTAATTAAATATGTTATTTATCATATGCTTGATTATATTTTTAGATATCTCACCCCTTCTGTTTGAATGTTACTGTCATACCCTAATTTTTGACCCTAAGATTTTTCACATCTCATCTGCATCTTGCATACAAACAAGATCATGTACTAGTTCATTTATCATTCTCAAGTGCAGGTCTTTTCCTCACGGGGATCACCGTACTTTTTAATTGCTTTTATTTGTTTATATTTACTAACCTCTAACTAAAATACCAAAAATTTATTGCAGTTTGCTTCTTCTTCTTCTTCTCTCTATGTTGCAGGCTTTCAAAGATAATGCAGTGATTTCAATTCAGATGTGGTTGTTCAGTTATGATTCAATTCAGATAGATGTTTGACCTAATCTTGGTCAAACTATCAAAAGATTGTTTCAACTGCAAGTTGTTTGTGTCGGTGGTTTATTTTTCAGATGATGCGTATTCAAAGTTTAGGTTGTCGTATGCTGAAATTCTTCAGGTTATCGAGCAGTGGTTCATATTGAAGTTTGATTTATATTGGCTTGATTGAGTGTTTGACAGTTCATCAGTGATTCATCTGTGGAATTATTTTCCTCAGCATGGATTTGAATAATCAGGGCAAGTTTTAGACGATTCAAGTGGTTGTGGCTTAAGTGGCAAAGTTGCAAATTATTCAGTGGTTCAGGAGTGACTATATTCAGTTTAATCAGGTGGTTTGTGCAAGAAAAATTAAGAGTTGGTTGTGGACTTAAAATCAAGACTTCATCCATTATCCTTTTTCCGATTAAACCATTTTTTTATAACCATTACCCATTTTTATTCATACCGATTATTCATTTTCCACTACCATATAAATCCATTCACAAAATATTAATAAATCCATTTTTTAACCATTTCTCACAATGACCATTATTCAAAATCATTTTTATAATCATGTTTATCTTTTAATCCATCTCTTTTTTTTAAACCATATGTCCAACTTTTATGAGCTTATAAGAAGAAAAGACATTACAAAATAAGTCCATTCATGAAATAGGCCCATAATTCTTTTTTGCCCATTACAAAGTTTGTATAAAAAAAAGAAAAAAAACAAACATCCACAATAAGCTTTCACGTGACCTCATTTGGATTCCCATACACTACATCATCAAGTCAAACAATGCATTACAATCAACCTCTAAGCCATCACCACGTGTTTTTCTAGCTCACATTTCCTACAACCATCCTCAAGCTATTTTCACAGCCCAGAGTTCACGCAGTCCGCACGTAACCAAAACGCAAGGTACAAAGACGATGAACACACGCGTAACACCCTGCATCCAAAACGCAGACATGTGAAGCACAAAGTGCAAATCATCAGCACAAATAACAAGCATTGAAACGCATACGTAAAAGGCATAAAACGCACCTGCTGTGAAATGAACCACGCATCCACCAAGACGCAAACGAAACGCAAGGCTACATCAACAAAACACAGTGAATTTGTGCATAAAACGCAGCAAAGCAAATTCAAAACGCTGCAAAACTCATGAACACAAAACGCAACGGAAATTTGAACAAAATGAAAAATCGAATTCACTCACTCCCTCTATAAATTCAATCAATCTCTTCATCAAATCCCAAGCTTGAACAACCTCTAATCACCCTGCCAAATCAAAAACTTCAGAGCTTCACAAATTCAATTCTTACATTGTTACAAACCTTCAAGCTTCATATTCAAAAAACCATTTCAATCAATTCCAATTTCCATCTTCAATCATCTCATAACCACAAATTAACCTTCAATTCATATCAGTTTCTCATCATCTACCGCAAATCACATCAAGCTCCATCCCCGCAACCCCACATCGACGCGAACAACAACAACGGCGGAATCTGTTGTTGTGTCAATTTCAAGCCATGAACGGTGGAACGTGGTTTTCCTTGAAGATAGTGATGGCAGCGATTTATCGAGAGGAATAGCTACAGCGCCGTGAGAACAAGAGAGTCTAGCCGCCATCGATTGAATTCGTAGAAGAGAGAGAGGTATAACAGCGACGACTTCGCGTATGAAGAAGAAGAGGATTACTTCTGCATTTAGTTATTTTTTTCTATATACTTGTTTTTTTCTTTTTATTTTAAAATTGATTGTTGTTGGACTTAGGAAGCCTTTGATCCAGAGTGTTGTTGCTATTCTAACTCCTACATTCTGCGGCATACCCCATCCCTTCATACTTTTTTATTTTTTATTTTTTATTTTTCCTTATATTTTCTTATAGTTTCTTTGTGTTTATTGTTTTATTTCTTTCCTTAAAATTCTTCTAAACATTTGCTTATATTTTAATATTTTCAATTTCTTCATAAAAAAGGATCTTCTGAAAATATTTTTTTAAAAAATGTTTTGATGGAAATCTATTTGTATTTATTTATGACTTTTTTATTTCTCATTGATTTTAATTTTCTGATTTTTTTAGTGGATCATAAATGTTAGATCCACTTTCTTTTATCTCTTATTTTTCTTTTGGTCGATGAGATCTCCGATTCGACGATTATTGATTTTCGAAGATGTTTAATCTTCATTATTTCAAATCTATGGATGAATGATCATTTGGATCATTCTTCATACTTTGGGATCGTGATAGGTTGCATTTGATAAATCAATATGAAATCTCGATTAAGATTAGACCGTTACTAATTTTTCTTTTTGTACAACATGTTTTCGGAGGATGATCCATTATATCATTTCTCTAACATGTATTAGCACAAATATCGTTCACCTTAATTGGTGTTGGCTGGCCTTATTTGTAGGGTAATTAATTCGTATATTACTCGATGATTTCTTAACATAGACCTAAACTTGTCCCGAATTCGGAATAAAAATCCAATTGGATACTTGCAATTTCATGGACCGAACCTCTTGTTGGTCGCGTAATCCCAAAGTGGTTGATCATTTTGCATTAAGAATCGAGACTTATGAATGTTTGATGCGTAGGTGCTTTGGGTATCCCAATCTTCTTTCAAACTTCATTGAATTCGATTCTATTTTCCTTGATTGATCATTATAGTGTAAGATACTAAGCGGATCTGGTTGCCTTTCGATTTTGGTTACTTTTTTTTTGGTTTTGGATGATTAAGTTCACCATAACATTACTATGTAAATATCATTATACTAACATTTAAATTTCTTCTCACACCTTATCCTCTTTATTTTAATCTCTTGCTCCTTATCTCTTTTATTATGCTTTTATTATACTATATCATTCATCATATTGTTTTTGTTTATATTCATATTCTTGTGCTTTTTCCTTTGTCCATTTGGACACAAAAATATTAATAAAGGATTAAACATCTAAAAAAACTTGTGACTTTAATTTTGGACTATGGCCACTATCCTTAGCATTGGACTTGGAGTCTTGGACTTAGATTTTAGGATTTCGCCCTTTGCTTGAGTTATTATGGATTGAAGATCTTGGCCTTGATTTGGTTCACTTGTTTATGAAGATGAAGTCTTATTGTGCTCACCATACGGTTTGATTATTTTTCCTTTAACTTTTACTTTAGATCTTAGGATAGTCCCTTCATCTCCTCCCACTTCTTAAATTTTCAAATCTTCTTCCTAGTTTCAAAAACCTTCTTTGTTTTCAAACTTCAAACCTCTTTCATAATCAAACCTTGACTTAGGTCAAGTGGTTTTACCTTTTCATTTCGTTTCTTAGTAAATGCTAAACCACATCAGCATATCGAAACTTTCTTTTCAAAATACTTTAAGAAATGCAAAACTCATTCAATTGTTTTTTGTGCCTTCGTGCACTTTTCTTTTTTACCATTTTCACATGTCTAGATATAATTCATTCTTTTTAGCGGAATTATTCGCTAAAGAATGACGACTTATCTTTACATTTTAAAATCAATTCAACACATTGTTTTTTTTCACTATTTGTACCACGAACTACGAGGTTTTGATCTCGCATTGGATTTTGTGGGTACGTAGGCATGAGACGGACGTCTCTTCAAACACAAAAATCTTAAAAAACATTTCTCTTCTCATCTCTTCAATATCTTTTTAACCAACCTTTTTCAAACCAAAAAATAATAAATATTTCAAAGGGCTCCCGCGGAGTACCACATACATTTTGGGTGCATAAAACCTTCCCGATTTGTAACCAATCTCCTTACCCGTTCTCTGCTTGATTCTTTTAGCTTTTTGCTTTTAGATTAATTAGGATTTATTCGCTCTTTTTTCCTTTTCCACTTGGAATAAAATAAAAGCGTGGTGGCGACTCTGTTTACTTTGAGTTAAGTTAACCAATAACTTACACTCAAGATTTTACCGCTACAGAAAATTGGCGACTCTGTTGGGGAGTAATCTCTATGTGGATTCGGCCTACTTTGATTTATTTACTGCTTTGATTTGATTTGTTTGTTCCGTTTCGGTTTTGGTGATCCTAAGTGAGTGAGATAGATTCTAACCCGGATCTGAGTTAAACTTATGATAGGACGGAGATACTCGAAGCGATACACGATGGAGTAGTCCAAAGCTATATCAATTCGATAATCTCCACTCGGTTAGGCTCTCTTGGATTATCAATGTCATGATGAGTAATCATACGTGGCATTATTTTCCGACCTTGACCTGATCATACTGAGGACCGTAGAACCCTTAACCAATCCAAGCCAATTTAGGAATGTAGTGCAGAAACTATCCGGGTGTAAACCTAAGGTGGTTGTCCCGCGATACTACACTTGGACAAGGTCTATTTTAAGAATGTTATTGGTTGGGGAGTAATACAACGTACCGATAATATTCTAAAGATGGTTGTTAACTCCGGGCACCTCTGTTAGAACACTTTGGTTTTTTGCAAGTACAATGAAGACAAACCTTAGTACATGCCTTTGTAGGTTGTTGGTTCTTATCCCTTGACTCCATGCTCGTGATCCGAACCTTTGAACCTGTGTGCTTTGTGTGATCTTGTTTGTGGTTGTTGCATCCATGAATTCATCATGATCACCATCACAACCATTTCTCAAGGAAAACAATTTCGATTATTGCAAATATTGGAAAAAGCAAATATTCCTTTTTGTCAATATTTTTCATGACTGTATTCTCGATGTTGACCATGTTTGCAATAATCGAGTTGTTTTTCTGAAAATGGAAGTGAACATTGCATATCATTGCATCCTAGCATATTCTTGCATTCATCCGAGTTGTGTGGGAACTCATCCTAGTTGTTTCTTTCTTCAGTTGTCTGTTGATCCGCCAAGCTGTCTCCTCAACACAGATACGAAACTAGAGCTACTAACAGATTGAGAGTTATCAGATTGAGAATGGAAAACCAATAATAGCATAACCTGGAAGTCCGAATGGAGTTTGATGAGTTGAAGGCCAGTATGACCAGACTCATTGAAATGATGCAAGTTTTGATTGCTCGAGGTGAACCACCTCAAAGGAGTGTGATTTCTGAAGTTTCGACTGTTGTTGTTGACCCTCCTGTGATTCAGCAACTGGTTTTTACTTGGACAAAATTTGGGTTACCTCCGGATTATGTTCCAGTTTCTGCTACTACTCCAATGGTTGGTCCATCTGTTGTGCCAGTCTTTTCAGCTCTGACATTTGTCGAACCTCAACCTGTTCTGCACGCTGCTGCTCAAGCTACTTATTAGAATTCTCCTTTCGTGTACCATGCTACTGGTCCACAAGTTAAAAGTCATGGTGAACCTGGATATATGGATGAAGTTAGAGAGTAATGCTTGACTCTTGAGAAGAGGGTAATAGGTTTAGAAGGAAAAGATGTCTTTGGTGCTGCTGCAATAGACATGTGTTTGGTTTCCGACTTGGTTCTTCCTGATAAGTTCAAAGTTCTTGTATTCGAGAAATACAATGGGCATACTTGTCCTAAGATTCATCTGTTGATGTATTGTCGCAAAATGGCTGCACATGCCAAGGATGACAAACTGCTTATTCACTGTTTTCAAGATAGTTTGAGTGGTGCTTCTATGAAGTGGTATGTGGGACTCGAGAAGAGTCACATCTAAAACTGGAAGGATTTATCTGATGCTTTCATAAATCCATATAAGTACAATATAGACATGGCGCCTGACCGTCGTCAACTTCAAAACATGTCACAGAAAGAGGAAGAATTGTTCAAAGAATACGCTCAGTGTTGGAGAGAGCTAGATGCTCAAGTGGAGCCACCTTTGGCCGCAAAAGAATTAACTGGTTTGTTCATGGACACTTTTCAACCGTTCTTTTGGGAGAAGATGGTAGGAAGTGTTTCATCTAGTTTTGCTGACCTAGTCAATGTTGGAGAAAGACTAGAAAAAGGTATCAAGAAGGGTAAGATTACCAATGTTGAATCTTCTAATGCTACAAGAAAGTCTCATGGGAACTTTCAGAAGAGAAGAGATGGTGATTCTTATGTTGTTTCAACTGAAATGAAGCCTTATCGCCAGCAACAATGATATGTTCAACCATACGTAGCTGCAGTTGCTCCTGTTGTCAAAGCTCAACCAGCTCAAGCTCAATCTCCTCGTCCTGCTACCAGACAAAATCAATATTGCAATAGGCCAAACTTTGATCCTATCCTGATGACTTACACTGATTTATAACCTTCTTTGATTAAGAGTGGTATGATTACTACTAGGCCTCCACCTCCACCTCCTGTTCCAGATCCTCTTCCAGCTGGATATAGATCGGATCTTTGTTGTGAGTTTCATCAAGGTGAAACTGGTCATGACTTGGAACACTACTTTGCACTGAAGGCTAAAGTGCAAGAGCTTATCAGGAATAACATCCTTTCCTTTCATGACACAAATCCTAATGTTGTCAACAATCCTTTGCCGAAGCATGATAAGTGAATCTTTCAGTTGATTTTAGCAGTCAGATTATCTTCAAGGCATAATATCAAACGGGACAGCTCATCCTTGTTGTTGATGGATCACTAGGCCATTGTTTCTTTATGTTTGCAATTTCCTTCAATTGTATTAACTTGTTTGATTTTAAACGTTGTTTTTACTTTCATGTTGATTTTAATGAAATGAGCATTGCTTTGTTTTGATTCAATTTCATTTACTATTTTCATCTTTATGCTTTATATTTCAAGTTCATTTTTCTTTCTCAAGCTTTTACAATGATTGGAGGGAGAATGATGAAAACAAGATACCCATAATTGTTGTTGGTATGCTTTCGATTAAGATTTGTCTGATAATATACAGACATTGTTTCAAATCCCAAACACTGGAGAAATAAGGAAGTTAATCCCTTGTCAACCCCTTTGAGCCTTGAAGTTGGAGTTTCTTTCTATTCGAAAAAAACCTTCAATTTTAACCTGGGGATGGGTAGTTCTCAATTAATTCAAATGTGCATTCAAGTACAAGAGAATCATCCAAGGCACCTTTCAACAAAGGTTGCAGTCTCAAGCTTTCCTTCGCACACATCAAGAAGTGTTGAAGATGTCTCTCAATTCAAAATTTAATGATGGTTCGTCATAATCATTAAGCCATGCAGTCATTATCTTTCAAAAAAATGATATTGAAAAAAATGCTGATAAAAAAAATCAAAGCCCTCTAAGTCTAAACTTGTGAAGGAGACTTAGGCGAAAACTGGGGCATCCTGCTGACTGTAAGTTCAAATATCACAGTTCAAGCAAAAGTTAGGGATAACAAAAGAAAGATTTATCAAGAGGTCATCAAAATCCTCAACAAAAATAAGATGAGTGGACCACAGTCCTCACCAGAAATAACAAAAAGGAGAGGTGTCTGCTATCTTAAAATCCTTTGGCTTATGAACCATCTTCATCTGTGCAATCCCAAATCTCTTGGAACTTGAATGCATAGGTTGAATTAATTGAATGTAGGACTGGAGTTCATCACGAAGTTGGGTTGGGTACAAATAAATTTTGAGTATATATCCTTTGTTTCAAAAATCGTGAACCAGATCATGTTACAACCTTCAAAAGTCCTAATTGAATCTAGGTTTCTTTTGAAAAGCATACTACAGCGAGGTTGCGTAAACTGACTCCCAAGTTTGTTACCAATCATTTGTTTTCGTTGACTTTTTCTTTATCTTTCATTTTGTCTCAACCACCGTGTTTTGATAATGTTTTCATTTACTTTACCTCAATAAATTTCATTCCAAAAACAATTTTTGATTTCAAATTTTTGCATTAAACTTTGCATTAAAATTACCAAGTTTGTACTGTAGACACCCTAAATTTGCCATCTGGTTATTTTATCTTTGTCAGCTTTTCGTTTTGCATTCATACGCATTTTGCATATCATTTGCATAGGATCCTAAGGCATGGGATCAGCATCATCAAAAGAATTAGGGTTTCACGCCTTATCAGTGGTTATCAGAAGAATTCAGTGCTTTGGTTTGCAACCACCATTGGTATCATTCTCTTATGCTTTTGTCGCAGAATTAGGGTTTATTTCCCTAAATCAGTGGTCTTCGAGGATTTTACGTCTGCAAGGATCACTCACCAATGTATTGGGCCTATCATCAGGCTATTCTTTTTCTTATCAATTACAAGACCATTATTTTCTTCTCAGCATGTTGGACTATTCTTTTTCTTAGTGAGCGTATAATACAAGTGGTTTAGGGTTTCTCTTCCTTTGTGTGGGCTTGTTTGATTATCATTGATTGAAGATGGTGTTTAGAATTTGACGTCAGAGGTATTTTGATGGTCAGGATGCAAGAGATTCAACTGCGTGCCTACATTGTGATTAGAGCATTATTTTCAGTTCAGGCTTACTGCTGGTGGTTCAGATTAATTGATTTTTTGAGGATCATCGAGGATACATTTGTGATGTGCGTTGAGAGTTTGAAGTAATTGTGTTAAGATTGGTCATTTGAGTTATTGAGATTTCAAGACACAAATTTGTTCACTATCATTCATGTCCGTTTCACAAACCATTTCATTGTCTAAATGACTTCTCTTTCATATCCGTTGTTCACTTCATCCAAATATTCATAATCTTTTTTAAAGTATTCATTTCATCATCCAATTTTTCTTTTATTTCTAATCCTTATTTTCAATAATCATATTCATTTTATTTCCACCTTAATATCCACATTTATTTAACTAAGCCCATTATCATTTCTAATATCTAACCCATTTTGTTAATATCCGTATTAAATTTCATCTATTTTCTTTCATTCAAACCCATCACACTTTTATTCTAATTATAAAAATTCAGCATTTAAACCAAAGCCAATTGGCAATTCATTATTAAGTCTAAACACATATCGTTCAATTCTTACTAAGCCCGTCAACTTTTTCTCTTTTATATTTTGTTTTACAATACTGTAAAAAGGGAGTACACAAACGTCGCAGCTAGCACACATGGTCCCACCTTATTTTTGATGATAATTTCACAACAAATTCTTACACCACCTCACAAATTCCGTGCATAAACTCTCCGCAAATGAATCACAGCAGCTACCACCACCTGCTCAACAACAAACAACATCACTCCAACCACACGCGCCTCACACCCCCTCACACTTTTCTTTCCACAAAAATTCACGTCTTACACTCACACATTTCATCAGCACACAATTGCCTACACCCCTGTGATTCACAACGCATTCCGCATAACTACCTGCATTTTTTTTATTCCGCAACCAATGGACACTCCCACGAAAAACATAACAAATCCGTTATGCACCAATTTCTCTCCATCACAAAACCTCATCAGCCAATCCATCACTCTTCTTCATCACTTTCAATAACTCTGCCCAAATTTTCCTCTACAACAACAACCGAAATCAACCAACAGCATCACTCATCTCTCAATACCCTGCATTCAATTCAAAACCATTGAATCACCTACACCAAACCTTCAACCTCAACACCAACTGCAAAACTCTTCATCCACCCTCCTTCAACAAACCGTAACACTCAACAACTTCTTCTAAAACCTCCAACACAACACCATCACTGAACCGCCTCAAACCATCAATCTTCACCTTGCAAAAACCAACACTCACCGAACGGCAACCTGACTCACCATTCATCACCGTAACAAACCGCAACCTCATCGTCTACAACTTCTCCAAACGACATAAACCTGCAAAGTGTGATTCCTACTTCATCATCAACAACAACAGATTCGAAGCCAAAATCAAAGAAGAGAAGAGAAATGAGAGCGCGAAAACGAAACCACCAAAGCTCTGAACCGACGATGCGAGTACACCATCAATTTTCGCTCAGATCGAGCGAAAAAACGAACCTGAACCATTTGTGATGCGAATCGGAGATATAGCGGGGTTTGGCCGGCGCATTTTGAATGGTTCGAGATCGGACGCGATTTGAGACATAGAGGCTTATGGCTGATGATTTGGGATTGATGACGACATCGAAGTTCTTCCATGAACAAAGATTTCACTGAGAGAGGATTTCGTTTCTTTGCAAGCCGGTTGTTGCGAGAAGTCGAAGACGTGAACAAGATGAAGATAGGGGTTGAAATCCACGATCCGCGGTGAAGAGGAGGTCGTCGCTGCCGGTAATGCAAGGTTGAGAACCGAGGACGAACAGATTTGGCATCGAGATTGCGCGGCACCGACGGAGAAGCAGAGAGTGAGATGTGAAGATGTGGTGTTCGTCATAATTGATGAAGCAGAGGAATTCACATTTTTGAAGCGATTTTGTTTTTGACGAAAAGGATTTTGATCCTTTGTCACTGTTGTTGACGGGCCTTGAGGCCCACATGACCTTCTTCTCTTCCCCCTTCCTTGGCTGACTGTCTATGTTTTGTTGGGCTAGGCCCATTGTGCTGCTGACCGCACCCTTGATCCGGCGTCGTACCCCATGCGTCTTTGTTTTACTACTTTTTTTAGTCATTTCCAATTTCTTATTTATTTGTTCTCATTTTAGTTAGTACCATTTTCTTTTGATTTTATTTTTGTCCTTAGTTTGTTATATATATCTATATCTATTGGTTCTTAATCATCATGCTAAATAAGTACTATTTGTTTAGTTTATCTTTTGATTATTAATAATATAACTTAGATTATTAATATAATTTAGATTTTAATTTCCCCGATGTATTTGGTTTGATTTTGGGTTCTAGTTTGGTTTGATATTTTGTAGGGTCATTGCTCGACTTCGACGAAGGAGATTGTAGCTTGATGATGGATTTGTATTTAACTAATCATTTTCATAATCCGGTTGCTATTTGCACTTGACCTTTGGTCTTGCACGGATTAAGTCTTTGTTTTAATTCTGGATACTGGAAGCTCACATTCGACATTTGTCTGATATTCTAATGGTGGACATTTGTGCTTGACTTGTAAATCTGCTTTGGGCTTGATATTATTTCCTGAGTTTCTCTTTTATGGATTGAAGAGGCAACGGACCTTCTCCGTTAGGTACCACTAAGGCCCGATTTTACTTATAGCATGCTGCTGCATCTGGAAGTCCTACTGGTGTAGGCTCTGTTTGTGCATTATTCATCTTATCTCCATTTCGCATTCTCATCTCTTTATTTTATTCATTATTCATCTTATCTCCATTTTGCATTCTCATCTTCTTATCGTGTTTCTAATTCATCCATGCCTCATCTTCTTCTATTTGTTTTTAACTTGAGGTGTGCTTAGGCCACCATTGAACTTCTCCTTTCATCTTTCTCTTCTTCTTTCTTTCTTCTTTAGGATAGTAAGCCTCACTAACCTAGGACTATCCGAGCATGTGAATATTAGGATTAGACTTTTCCCGTTAGCTTTTTTACCTTTATGATCCTTTTTGGTTCTCTTCTCTTCTCATCTCATAACTCTCTTAAAAAACACTTTAATAAATGTGAAGTGATGTCTTGATCCATAGCCTTATTCCACGAGGTATGCTTGTAGTCTTCCCATCTTGGGATAGTACAGTTTGCCTTGTGATGAACAAGTCTGATCAAGGTATCTTCTTCATAAAGGAAAAGCATAAAAAACACTTCTTCATGTAAATAACCAAAAACACTTAATAATTAAACAAGTTAGTGAGCCTAGGCCCTAATCTTTGGGTTCAAGTTTTGGGGATCTTCTCCTTACTTGAGTGTGCTTGTTCTATTATCCCATCTTGGAATGTAGTGACAAGTGCACATTCCATTGATGAGAGCTTGAGTTCACTTCCTTGTGACACACTCATAAAAGCTTCTAAAAAAAAACACAAACAAACAATAAGCGTCTTTCCTTCGGGAATTCTTTTCTCATCTCATTCGCTCCGTCCGCGAACTTGCTCCTACTTGTCATTTTGCAAGACGGTAACGCACTCGTCGTCCGAGCCTGCAACACCTGAGCAATGACATAGGCAGTTCAAGCCTTTAATTCACAAGCAATTTCTTTTCTACCCCTAGTTAGGGGAACTACGGCGTCTCTGATCCTCATTATCCTGATGAGGTACGTAGGCAGCGGGGTAGGGCCCGTTCGAGCACAATCTTTATTTTCCCTACATTTTTCTCTTTGTTTCTTATTTCATTTCTTTTCCAGTTCCAGTTTCTTTTCATTTTCATTTCTTTTGCTGCAGTTTTCATACCCTCACCCTTTGAAACGGTTATTTTCGCAAGCGTGGATCTCGTCGGGTACGGCGGACGATCTGGGTGCTAATACCTTCCCAGGTCGTAACCGACTCCCGAGCCCAGTCTCTTTGGTTCGTAGGACCCGTGTCCTTCCTCTTCTTTTCTTCTGGTTTGTGCAGCATTACCATTCCCTTTCTTCGGGATAAAAATGCCTGGCTGGCGACTCTATTCTTTTTCCGCGCCACTTTCGCGTTTGTACCAGGATGGAAATCCCGGGAGCGACAACTGGCGACTCTGCTGGGGACTGCACACCAGAAATCTCTGGTTCCCCTGTGAGTCTCTCCTAGCGCTTGTGTGTTGCTGTTTCATTGGGTGATGTTTGTTTGATGTGGCTTGTTGTATGTTATTGTTGTTTATTTACAGCTTTCTTTACAGCATTATTTACAGTTTTCAGTATTTATTTTCTGCATCATGTATATACTGGACTGTCTGGACTGGTTTCCTTTGGTGGGATGGGTGTTACTTGTTCTTGAGAGATATGAGCCAAGTACCCGGCTCGAGTGCACCATAGGACTTAGAGTGGTTCCACTTTGGCCTCATGAGATCTTGTCATGGGGGTAGTAGTGAGTTCCACACCCAGGTTGCGATTGTCTTGGAAATGTCTTGATTTGGGGATCTTCCTCTCTCATTTCATAACCTTGACAGTTATGTGCAGCTGGGGACCGATCTTTGAGAACCTTGTGGAAACATCCCTCTTTAGTGATGACAGTGGCAGCCCACATTTTGTGGCAAACCCATTCGCATCCGAGGGCCCACCTGGGGATCGCATAGGATGACCTTGTTTCCCGGACTCAGCTGAGGCCTCCCTGCGTAGTATATAATGCCAAACCGATTCCCTGATCTGGTCATGAGCCATTTCTCGGAAATGGTGAAAGTATTATTGCTATTCGGCTTTGAGAGTCCGTGATGTTTGACCCGGAGCCTACCCGTGAGATTGGGGGGGTTTACAGGTTTGCAGGAACCCATGACCTCAACATACCCTCATTGCCAGTGCAGTCTTATGTTCTGATCCGGTCACTATGATCCTGAAGTTCTTGACCTATGGTTCTTGGCTACTATTTTGGGTTATTATGCAGAGATCTTGTGGTTACAGACACTCGATTCTTGGTTCAGTATCCCAGATTCCAGGCAGTTTCCAGCTGTGATCCCATGTCTTTGCATCGTTTGCATCATCATATTGCATTTTGCATTTGCATTTGCATTGCATTTTCCTCCTCCAGAGAGCTCATCCTTCCTCTTTTGTCCATGACCAGCCAGCTGATTTCCCGGTACTCAGTTTGAACAAGTGGTAACAGTTGGAAGACGACAAGTTGTTTGAAGTTTGACTGAGCAGTTGTCAAGAGGTAAAAAGTCATATTCGAAGTCATCAGTAGCTATGTCAGAAAGCAACCGTCAGAATGTTGAGTTTCCACCTGGTTTCACTTCGGTGACCAATCCTCTGTATGGTCTTTCTCCTGATGAGGATCTTCCACAAGTGAACAACCTTACGCAAGCTCAGCCTGTACAGACCTCGATCATGAATCAGAATGTACCTGAACCATTTGTTGTCCGAGGTGGACCTTCATCTTCTTCTGACTCTACAGATTATCAGAGTTTCGCTTTCCCTATGCCGAACTTCCAAGGGGCAATCCCTCTTGTGAAAACCAAGGATCCACCAACTATTGATCCTGCTGAAAGGTTTCGTGTGTTGGACGAGCAACTCAAAGCCTTAGCGGATCCTGATGCCTTTGGTTTTGATGCTCTAAACCTGTGTTTGGTGTCTGGTCTTGTCATTCCTCCAGATTTCAAGACTCCGAAGTTCGAGAAATACACTGGTGTTAGTTGCCCGAAGCGTCATTTGGTGATGTTTTGCAGAAAAATGACTTCTTATGCCTGCAACGATAAGCTGATGATTCATTGTTTTCAGGATAGTTTAAGCGGTGCATCCTTAAGTTGGTACATGGATTTGGAAAGCAGTAGTATCCAGTCGTGGAATGATTTATCCAGAGCTTTCGTAAAGCAATACCTGTACAATGTGTACATGGCGCCCAATTGCATGCATTTACAGAACCTATCTCAGAGAACTGGTGAATCTTTCAGAGAATATGCACAACGGTGGAGAGAATTGGCAGCCCAAGTGCAACCACCACTTTCAGACAAAGAATTAGTGGACTTGTTCGTGGACACGTTACAAGGTCCGTACCTGGAAAGAATGAGTAGCATTGGGACATTAAGCTTCTCTGATTTGATAAAAGTTGGAGTACGCATCGAAAGCCTGCTCAAAAGTGGAAAGATCCAAGACTCTTCAAACATCCCAGCTAGTGAAGGTGAATCTATTGTTAGCTCCCAAGAGGAAGAATGGTATGACGCCAGTGCAGTCATGGCCAATATCGAATATTCTAGACCATCATCTTCTCAGAGATCATCCGTTCCTAGGTCTGGTTACTCTTATGGGCATTCGGCAATGCTCAGAGCACCATATCAGAAGCCCTGGACTCCTCCTCGTCCAAATCTGCAAGCTCAGGGTCGAAGACCTCAGAATCAACTTCAGAGCCAGCCTAGGCCTCGCAACAATCTGGAAAGAAGGAATGCTCCTCTTCATCCAGTCCCCATGACGTACAGTGAACTCTTACCACATCTAATTCAGAGCTCATTGTTGGTTCCTAAGCCTCTCAAGCCGTTGTCAGAGCCGTACCCTCCAGGGTACAATTCTCATGAGCAGTGTGGATATCATGGTGGATCAATGGGGCATTCAACTGAAGATTGTAAAGCTTTTCAAGCCAAAGTACAACAGTTGATCGATAAGGGGTGCATATCCTTTCCAGAAGGAAACTTGGTTGTGCATGTTCACCTCTCGCCTGGTTGGGTTCGAGGACTTCAGAGAAACGTCTCCTGATTCAGTGGCTCAGAAAAATGTCATCAGAGTTGGTGATCATCGTATCCTTTTAATCATTTTCATTGTAGTTTCTTTCCTGTTAGCAGCTACTTGTCTTTTAAGCATTGTTATTTTGAATGGTAATGATAATGTAGTGATCTTGCATTCTTGAATCAATTATGTCGCATTCGCTCATTTTTCTTTACTTGCATCGAAAAAGAAAAAAAAAGAAAAAAAAACATTTGCATCCATTTACCTCCCATTTATTTCACTGTTGTTTAGCAGGTTTGAGGGAGGATGATGACAACTGAATACCCATAATTGTTGAAGGTATGCTCTCAGAGTAGAACTTGCTGACGATGTACAGGCATTGTTTCAATTCCCAAACACCGGAGATATAAGGGAGATAGACCCTCGTCAACCCCTTTGAGCCTTGAAGTAGGAGTTCCTTTTCTAAACGGAAAAACCTTCACATTCAACCCGGGGCAGGGTAGTTATCAGTTAGTTTGACCGAGCGTTCAAATTTCCAAAGGAGTGTGCATCAGAGGATCCATTACCTTTATTCATTACACCTCAAGAGGTCAAGGGACGTAAAACCACAATGGTTATCCCTCACCAACAAAGGAATGAGGCAGTCAACTCTTTAAGCACGTCAGACAAACCAGTGTCACACGATTTGTTCACAAAAAAAAAAAAAATCAAAAAAAAAAAGAGAAATAAAGCCTGCTAAGTCGAAAAAAAATGTGAAAACAAATGACTTAGGCAAAAGTTAGGGCCTCCCGCTGGACTTCAAAATCGAAAATTCAAAAAAACATTCAGTCCAGGCAAAAATTAGGGAATAAAAAGAAAAAAATCAGAAAGAAAAAGTTCCATAAGAACAAAGTCGTGTGACCAGACACAAAGACAATGGGATGACTGTTACTCCAAGAAACCTCATGGGTGCTTAAACTGTCAACGTCATTGGTTCCTCAACCATTACAAAGCCCTTTCGAGAGGCGAGCGCATAGGTCGAATTAGCTGAACATAGGACCGGAGAATATCAAGGAGAATGGGTGGGCACAGATAAATTTTGAGCCATAAATCTTTCTTTCTAAAACCGTGAACCAGACCACGTCATAACCCTTGAAAGTCCTAATTGAATCAGGTTCAATTCTGAAAGCATACTACGACAAGGTTGCGTAAACTGACTCCTAACGGTTTGCTAACTCAGCACTACGTTTGGACTAACGGTCCATTCGTCACACACTATCACAGCATTAAAATAAATAAATTTTCAAAACTTGCATGTGCACTGCATCAAAATTACCATTTGTAAATGAGCGGTTTTAATTGCAAGTCAGTTTGTGACACCAGGGAAGTTCCTACAAAGGGAAATCAGAGGAGAATTTGATCATTCAACAGTGATGACGAATCAAAAGCATCTTGTTGGCCTATGAATCAGGGGCATGTTATCCAGTCGCTTTGTCGACCAGGGAATCAGTCAGTCTAAAGCGAGTTCCCAAGCATCAGTTGATCGAGGAACGTCATTCAAGAGTCAGAGTTGAATCTGCCAAGCAGGGGCAGGATGCCCAGATTTTCTGTTGACCAAAGATATATTATTCCAATGCTCGGTCATAATGAGTCAAGTCGCTTCCACGCTCATATCGGGGCAAGACACTTCCAGATATCACTAAGTGCAACTCTCCTCGAGAGAACATCCAAGTCTGCCATTCCAGAAATTGGATAATCAGTGACAGTCTGTTCAGAGACTCACCCAACAGGGGCAAACTTTAGCTATGCAGAGCAAGTTAAATCAGTAATCTCCGAGTTCAAGACGGGTATCGGGAAATCGTGCTACTCACCTTCGCCTTTGTCACCCTTCTCAATCAGAAGCCTTGTCGCTAAGACCTTTCTTCCCCTCCTCGGGAGTTTTTGTAGCTTTTCATAAGCATTGCATAAATCATTTGCATACGTTACTCATGTCGCTCGAGCATATAGAGCATATGCATCATAATTGCATTGGTCATAATCCCACAACTTCAATCTCACATCCAGGGCCTCGTAACCCCAACTTCTTGACGTCTCAAAGTCCAGTTCTCGTCTGGCAAACCGTTTTAAAGTCCAGTTCTCGTCTGGAAAGCCAATTCAAAGTCCAGTTCTCGTCTGGCAAACTTTTCAATGTCCAGTTCTCGTTTGGAAAACCGTTTTAAAGTCCAGTTCTCGTCTGGCAAGCCAATTCAAAGTCCAGTTCTCGTCTGGCAAACTTTTCAATGTCTAGTCCTCGTCTGGCAGACAAACCCAAAGTCCAGTTCTCGTCTGGCGAACCAACTTCAAATACCAGTTCTCGTCTGGTAGGCGAATCTTTTAACCAGTTCTCGTCTGGTCACCTTTTCATTTAACCTTTTGGACGCCAGTTCTCGTCTGGTAGTCATTCTTTTCATAGTCAATTCTCGTTTGACAATGAGCACCCAAGGAGTCAGTTCCCGTCTGACGACTTATTCTTTACCCATCAGTTCTCGTCTGTTGGCCTACCTTTAATAAACCAGTTCTCGTCTGGTAATTCACCTTCAAAGTCCAATTGCTTGGCAACCAGAAATATCTCTATCAACCTGGCCCTAGAGCCCAACCATCCATGTCATCTTTTCCTCATCATCTTAAGCATACGTCTGTATCTTGCATCATTTGCATTGCACGTTCATACTGCATGGTTTCTGTTTTATCTCTGATGTGGAGTAGAATCATTACAAGACGCAATCTGGGGCAGTTATCTCAAGATATGATGAATTTCTACGAGAGTTTGAAGACACTGGGGCAAGTCTGGATGCCAGGTCTTCTGTAAAATCCTCTGAAGGCGATCTTGTTATAAACGATGAAATCTGAGGCAATTCCAGGAGTAAAGGATGCTTGGTCACTCTGGATAATCAGTATGCAGTTGTTGAGCCCAGAAGTTTGAAACACGGTGTTAATTCTCAGGGAATATCTGGTATTTATTTTACCAGCAGGGCGTTGAAAGTTTATTTCTTCCCCGAGCATATAGATTTGCGTTCAGCCGACAAGGTTTCCTCATAAGGAGTTGTTGTTCTCATTTAGTCAAAGTCCAATTTTCATTGGCATATCTTCCCAACACAGTCATAGTACTATACTTGGGGCATATTGTGACTTATTTGATTCTCCAGCAAAGTCTCTCCTCAGCGGAGTATTGCCAAATCTTTTTCTCAACCATGCCAGAAGGTTGACATCCCCAGCTGAATTAGAGCAGGTGGTATCCCCAGCAGAACTTCAAGGCTAATTGAATCGTTCTCATCCCCAAGCGGACTTATCTTTCCATAGTGAAGTTTTCCCAACAGGCAGCTGAAGGCCTTGTTTCCCCACAAAGTTAGAATTGTCAGAGCTCTCTCTCTCCAGCAAGGGTCCCAGCAAGAGTTATTTGACGAGGCATCTTCCCTAGCCAAGTCTGAAGATGGTCTTTCCCCACAGAGTTCATGTATGATCTTCACTTCCGGCAGTGAAATATTTCCCAGCAAAGTTGCCATACTGGTGGTCATTTGATGATACAGTCAGGTATATATCACCTCAGTCAGAGATGGGTAGTCAGACCTCTAGACTTATCTTCCCCTGCAGAGTTGTAACCCTCGGTGGCCAATCAGGCATTTGTCTACCGCTCGTCTGCGTTTGTCTACACTCGTCTGTGTTATCTCTAAGCAGAGTTATCCCCAGCAGTGATATATCATGCTTTATTGCTGCTCGTCTGCATCTTTTAACACTCGTCTGTGTTAGCTCTGTGGTATTGCTCGTTTGCTTTCCCCAATAGATTCTATATCTACTAGCACTCGTCTATGCTCGCATCTTTATTTGATGCTCATCCTCTTTCAGCACTCGTCCGTGCCCTTTCCTCAGTAGATTCCTCTTTATTTGAGGTATTCCCCGACACTCGTCCGTGCTAGCATCTTTATTTGATGACCGTCCGTAGCTCTCGGCACTCGTCCGTGCTTATTAGTCTTTGAAATATTTCCCCAGCGAAGTTGCCTGTACTCGTCTGTGCGCATATCTTCATTTGGTGCTCGTCCGCATCCCTGCAGCACTCGTCCGTGCATTTTATTTTCGATTCCTCTTTATTTGAGGCATATCCCCAAGAAGGTCGCCAGTACTCGTCTGTGCTCGCATCTTTATTTGATGCTCGACCGCATCTCTTAGCGCTCGTGCGTGCTTGTTACTCCTTTGAAGATTGCTCATCCGCATCCTTCGACACTCGTCTGTGTCTATTACTTATCTGGTGCTCGTCTGCACGCCCCGACACTCGTCCGTGTTTGGTATTTTCTTTTGAAGATTGTCTGAAATAAGTTGATACTCGTTCGTATCATTATCAGAAGCACTCATCCGTGTTTCTTGGATCATCGTCCGGTACTCGTCCGTATCGTCGACTTATGACACTCGTCTGTGTTTCTTTGATGATCATTCCAATGCTCGTCCGCATTGAAGAGGTTGAAAATCCTGACGGTGGGATTAAAACGTCAAAACAATTTCCGGAACCTGCGTAAGGGTTATCCGAAGAAGACTCGTCCGTCTTATTCCACTTATCTGCGTAAGGATTCGTGAAGAGGATTCGTCCATCCTAGTTGCATGTCTGTCCCACAGACTTATATGCATTTCCGGAGCCTGCGTAAGGGTTATCCGAAGAGGACTCGTCCGTCTTATTCCACTTATCTGCGTAAGGATTAGTGAAGGAGATTCGTCTATCTCAGGTTACTTTGAAGATTCTTAAGGGCTCGTCCGCTCTCTGCACCTGGCGTCACAGGTCATTCGAAGACTCGTCTGTCAACATGTTCTTATTCCAGATATCAGTTTCAACTTGGAAGAAGCTCGTATGCTTTTCCTTTTCTTCTTATCCCCAGAGTGTCATCTGGTTGGGTTCATTTCCCGGTGTTGCATTCTTCGTCAGAGTGCAAATCTCGGGGTCTTTTTGGTATTCAATCACTGTTTATCTCGAACATCTAATAGTCGTTGCTTTCATCCTTTTCGGATTAACAGCTGATTGAATAGGGGCAGCTGTAGACACCCTAAATTTGCCCTCTGGTTATTTTATCTTTGTCAGCTTTTCGTTTTGCATTCATACGCATTTTGCATATCATTTGCATAGGATCCTAAGGCATGGGATCAACATCATCAAAAGAATTAGGGTTTCACGCCTTATCAGTGGTTATCAGAAGAATTCAGTGCTTTGGTTTGCAACCACCATTGGTATCATTCTCTTATGCTTTTGTCGCAGAATTAGGGTTTATTTCCCTAAATCAGTGGTCTTCGAGGATTTTACGTCTGCAAGGATCACTCACCAATGTATTGGGCCTATCATCAGGCTATTCTTTTTCTTATCAATTACAAGACCATTATTTTCTTCTCAGCATGTTGGACTATTCTTTTTCTTAGTGAGCGTATAATACAAGTGGTTTAGGGTTTCTCTTCCTTTGTGTGGGCTTGTTTGATTATCATTGATTGAAGATGGTGTTTAGAATTTGACGTCAGAGGTATTTTGATGGTCAGGATGCAAGAGATTCAACTGCGTGCCTACATTGTGATTAGAGCATTATTTTCAGTTCAGGCTTACTGCTGGTGGTTCAGATTAATTGATTTTTTGAGGATCATCGAGGATACATTTGTGATGTGCGTTGAGAGTTTGAAGTAATTGTGTTAAGATTGGTCATTTGAGTTATTGAGATTTCAAGACACAAATTTGTTCACTATCATTCATGTCCGTTTCACAAACCATTTCATTGTCTAAATGACTTCTCTTTCATATCCGTTGTTCACTTCATCCAAATATTCATAATCTTTTTTAAAGTATTCATTTCATCATCCAATTTTTCTTTTATTTCTAATCCTTATTTTCAATAATCATATTCATTTTATTTCCACCTTAATATCCACATTTATTTAACTAAGCCCATTATCATTTCTAATATCTAACCCATTTTGTTAATATCCGTATTAAATTTCATCTATTTTCTTTCATTCAAACCCATCACACTTTTATTCTAATTATAAAAATTCAGCATTTAAACCAAAGCCAATTGGCAATTCATTATTAAGTCTAAACACATATCGTTCAATTCTTACTAAGCCCATCAACTTTTTCTCTTTTATATTTTGTTTTACAATACTGTAAAAAGGGAGTACACAAACGTCGCAGCTAGCACACATGGTCCCACCTTATTTTTGATGATAATTTCACAACAAATTCTTACACCACCTCACAAATTCCGTGCATAAACTCTCCGCAAATGAATCACAGCAGCTACCACCACCTGCTCAACAACAAACAACATCACTCCAACCACACGCGCCTCACACCCCCTCACACTTTTCTTTCCACAAAAATTCACGTCTTACACTCACACATTTCATCAGCACACAATTGCCTACACCCCTGTGATTCACAACGCATTCCGCATAACTACCTGCATTTTTTTTATTCCGCAACCAATGGACACTCCCACGAAAAACATAACAAATCCGTTATGCACCAATTTCTCTCCATCACAAAACCTCATCAGCCAATCCATCACTCTTCTTCATCACTTTCAATAACTCTGCCCAAATTTTCCTCTACAACAACAACCGAAATCAACCAACAGCATCACTCATCTCTCAATACCCTGCATTCAATTCAAAACCATTGAATCACCTACACCAAACCTTCAACCTCAACACCAACTGCAAAACTCTTCATCCACCCTCCTTCAACAAACCGTAACACTCAACAACTTCTTCTAAAACCTCCAACACAACACCATCACTGAACCGCCTCAAACCATCAATCTTCACCTTGCAAAAACCAACACTCACCGAACGGCAACCTGACTCACCATTCATCACCGTAACAAACCGCAACCTCATCGTCTACAACTTCTCCAAACGACATAAACCTGCAAAGTGTGATTCCTACTTCATCATCAACAACAACAGATTCGAAGCCAAAATCAAAGAAGAGAAGAGAAATGAGAGCGCAAAAACGAAACCACCGAAGCTCTGAACCGACGATGCGAGTACACCATCAATCTTCGCTCAGATCGAGCGAAAAAACGAACCTGAACCATCTGTGATGCGAATCGGAGATATAGCGGGGTTTGGCCGGCGCATTTTGAATGGTTCGAGATCGGACGCGATTTGAGACATAGAGGCTTATGGCTGATGATTTGGGATTGATGACGACATCGAAGCTCTTCCATGAACAAAGATTTCACTGAGAGAGGATTTCGTTTCTTTGCAAGCCGGTTGTTGCGAGAAGTCGAAGACGTGAACAAGACGAAGATAGGGGTTGAAATCCACGATCCGCGGTGAAGAGGAGGTCGTCGCTGCCGGTAATGCAAGGTTGAGAACCAAGGACGAACAGATTTGGCATCAAGATTGCGCGGCACCGACGGAGAAGCAGAGAGTGAGATGTGAAGATGTGGTGTTCGTCATAATTGATGAAGCAGAAGAATTCACATTTTTGAAGCGATTTTGTTTTTGACGAAAAGGATTTTGATCCTTTGTCACTGTTGTTGACGGGCCTTGAGGCCCACATGACCTTCTTCTCTTCCCCCATCCTTGGCTGACTGTCTATGTTTTGTTGGGCTAGGCCCATTGTGCTGCTGACCGCACCCTTGATCCGGCGTCGTACCCCATGCGTCTTTGTTTTACTACTTTTTTTAGTCATTTCCAATTTCTTATTTATTTGTTCTCATTTTAGTTAGTACCATTTTCTTTTGATTTTATTTTTGTCCTTAGTTTGTTATATATATCTATATCTATTGGTTCTTAATCATCATGCTAAATAAGTACTATTTGTTTAGTTTATCTTTTGATTATTAATAATATAACTTAGATTATTAATATAATTTAGATTTTAATTTCCCCGATGTATTTGGTTTGATTTTGGGTTCTAGTTTGGTTTGATATTTTGTAGGGTCATTGCTCGACTTCGACGAAGGAGATTGTAGCTTGATGATGGATTTGTATTTAACTAATCATTTTCATAATCCGGTTGCTATTTGCACTTGACCTTTGGTCTTGCACGGATTAAGTCTTTGTTTTAATTCTGGATACTGGAAGCTCACATTCGACATTTGTCTGATATTCTAATGGTGGACATTTGTGCTTGACTTGTAAATCTGCTTTGGGCTTGATATTATTTCCTGAGTTTCTCTTTTATGGATTGAAGAGGCAACGGACCTTCTCCGTTAGGTACCACTAAGGCCCGATTTTACTTATAGCATGCTGCTGCATCTGGAAGTCCTACTGGTGTAGGCTCTGTTTGTGCATTATTCATCTTATCTCCATTTCGCATTCTCATCTCTTTATTTTATTCATTATTCATCTTATCTCCATTTTGCATTCTCATCTTCTTATCGTGTTTCTAATTCATCCATGCCTCATCTTCTTCTATTTGTTTTTAACTTGAGGTGTGCTTAGGCCACCATTGAACTTCTCCTTTCATCTTTCTCTTCTTCTTTCTTTCTTCTTTAGGATAGTAAGCCTCACTAACCTAGGACTATCCGAGCATGTGAATATTAGGATTAGACTTTTCCCGTTAGCTTTTTTACCTTTATGATCCTTTTTGGTTCTCTTCTCTTCTCATCTCATAACTCTCTTAAAAAACACTTTAATAAATGTGAAGTGATGTCTTGATCCATAGCCTTATTCCACGAGGTATGCTTGTAGTCTTCCCATCTTGGGATAGTACAGTTTGCCTTGTGATGAACAAGTCTGATCAAGGTATCTTCTTCATAAAGGAAAAGCATAAAAAACACTTCTTCATGTAAATAACCAAAAACACTTAATAATTAAACAAGTTAGTGAGCCTAGGCCCTAATCTTTGGGTTCAAGTTTTGGGGATCTTCTCCTTACTTGAGTGTGCTTGTTCTATTATTCCATATTGGAATGTAGTGACAAGTGCACATTCCATTGATGAGAGCTTGAGTTCACTTCCTTGTGACACACTCATAAAAGCTTCTAAAAAAAAACACAAACAAACAATAAGCGTCTTTCCTTCGGGAATTCTTTTCTCATCACATTCGCTCCGTCCGCGAACTTGCTCCTACTTGTCATTTTGCAAGACGGTAACGCACTCGTCGTCCGAGCCTGCAACACCTGAGCAATGACATAGGCAGTTCAAGCCTTTAATTCACAAGCAATTTCTTTTCTACCCCTAGTTAGGGGAACTACGGCGTCTCTGATCCTCATTATCCTGATGAGGTACGTAGGCAGCGGGGTAGGGCCCGTTCGAGCACAATCTTTATTTTCCCTACATTTTTCTCTTTGTTTCTTATTTCATTTCTTTTCCAGTTCCAGTTTCTTTTCATTTTCATTTCTTTTGCTGCAGTGTTCATACCCTCACCCTTTGAAACGGTTATTTTCGCAAGCGTGGATCTCGTCGGGTACGGCGGACGATCTGGGTGCTAATACCTTCCCAGGTCGTAACCGACTCCCGAGCCCAGTCTCTTTGGTTCGTAGGACCCGTGTCCTTCCTCTTCTTTTCTTCTGGTTTGTGCAGCATTACCATTCCCTTTCTTCGGGATAAAAATGCCTGGCTGGCGACTCTATTCTTTTTCCGCGCCACTTTCGCGTTTGTACCAGGATGGAAATCCCGGGAGCGACATGTACAAACACTTTTTATTTGCAAACAAACCTTCCTCATCAAGGAATTTTCAAACGGTTGAGAAACTTGGTCAGTGATCTTATCAGAGGCAAGTTCTTCCCATGACATGGTTCAAGAGTTGTTGCTCATTGCAAGTTATTCTCAGATTTGGTTAACCAAGAGATTCTCTGCAAGTTTCATACTGGGTTTGTCTTGTCAACATTCATTTCAAGAACTGAAGCCATGATCAGTTTATTTTTCTCAACAGTCATCTCAAAGATTTGATCAATTTCCTATGGCAGTAGTCAGGAACTGAATCCATTATTAGTTTTCCTTCATCAGTCATTGAACTTGGGGAAATCTTCTTCAAGAATCTCCAAGCAGCTTTTCATGACTTTTCTCAAAAGTTTTTCAACTTGATACAGTTTACCAGTGGTACAAAGATTTGTTCAAGAGCAGCATCTCTAATCTCTGAGCAGAATGGCCTTGATCTCCGTGTTAAGGAATCAGTCTTCCATCTTTCCACTCCTCTAAGAGTCTAAACTGGTGTAAACACCCCAAATTTGCCCTCACCCATTCACAACATGGATTATGATCATTTCATATGCATAAACTCAATCATACCATCTCATATCACATTTTTGATTCACTGCATAGATTCAAAGTCATCTGCATCTAGGGTCTGTGATCTGAGCAATCCAAGAGCCTCCTGAGCCACTCCAAAGGCCATCAATCACTTCAAAGAGGACCATGTGTGTTCAAGCATCATATTATATCCCCTCAAAGTCAAGAATGTCAAAGAATCACAAGAACTGAGAATGGTATGGAAGCAGAGCCAGGCTTGGCTGCACAGATGACCTAGAATTAGGGTTTTGGTTTCAGAGGCCATAACTCCATTTTTTTGGTCATTTTTGTTTCTATTGGTCTCTATATGGTATAGGGAGTATGCATATCAATTTTCATGAAGAAATTCCATGGGGAAGTCATCTGATCAAGAGTTGACTTTTCAAGCAAGTCAGTGCAAAATCAGGGCATCTGAGGCCCCCAATGACCCAACCAAAGGGCATTATTCATCATTTTGATTGTATATGATCTCTATTTGATCATGGAAGATGTTGGAAGTTCACAAAATTCAAGAATTTCAAGTTTTTGCAAAGTTGACTTTTTGAGCAAGTTTGACTTTTAATGAAATTGTCATTTTAGGCAACTTTTTCAACCTTTACTTTTTGATTCAAAAAAGCTTCAAATGGAAAAACTTTGGTCATGAAAGTTGTAGAATGGATCATTCCCTTTTCAAAAAGTACAAGAACATGACCTAATTCATTTTGGATCAAAAGTTATGGCTTGTCAAAGTTGGCAAAAATCACTAAATTTCAAGTCATGCACCAAAGAGGCAAAGTTGCAAATTCACTTCTCAAGGCAAATTAAGTCATCAAATGCATTTCTAAACTTCACCACATGATCACACAAGTCCTAAAAGTCAGGTTGCACCCAAAGAATCACATGTTTTATGACTTATGGATCAAGATATTTCATAAAGAACCAAAGGCAAGGCAAGTTGCAAAACTCATCATAGCTTCTCATCCACTTGCTGGCTAGCTTGCTGATCAATCCTAGGCCTTTCCTCACATCATGCTGCGCAGGACATGCCTTTTGTACTCAGCTAGCAAGTAGCCCATGCCCTTCTTACACCAACTTTGACATATTGGCAAAAGCACCCATACCAATCAATAAAGCACATGTCACTTCATCTGACCAATGGAAATTGTTTATACTAATCAAATGCAAGCCAAACATAACAAGAAGCAAGCCTGAAACACACCACAACTCAGCATTCATATTTTCACCTCATCTTGCAAGAGCTTTCGAAAATCATCACACAGGCCACAAACATACAAACCAACTTCACAAACCATCTCACCATGCTTCACTGAACACAAACCAACCCTCAAAACAGCCTGAAAGCCATTGAATCAAAAACACGATCATCACCTGACCTTGAACAGAACTCAAGCAAACTCTCAAACCAGCCATTGTAAACTTCAAACAAACATTGCAAGCTTCTTGGGAGGATCATTGGAGTGGATTTAAGCCAAAGAAACGGCCAGAAAGCTCTTGAATCAAAAGCTCCAGTTCAGGTAGTCAACTCAAAACTTTTTTCCAGAAACGTGTTTTTAAGTTCTTAATAGCTTCTATGCACTCCCCTGATCATGAATTTGTGCTTACTTTTGAAAATGGTTGAGAAACCAGGATGTATGCAATGTCTGAAACTTTTGCCCTAAAAACTGTTTGGCTTCGATTCGTTTGATTGAAGAAGAATAAATGAGATTTGAGTGGGGGTTTTGATTCAGTGGGATGTGGGGATGATTTCTGGGCTTTTAGTTTTCATTTTAGTGAAGTTTTGAGGATTTTGGAGATTTTCAGGTGGGGTTCCCACCGGAGAAGACGACCGGAGGTCTTCTCCGGCCACCTGAAAATAATTAGGGCTAATCCCTGTGTTTAATGAAGTTTGAATATTGCCCCTTGGATGTGTTGACTCGCGCGCATTTGGACGCCCAGGATCACTCTATTTTGCCCTAATCATAGTTGACTTTATTAATCTGGATTAATTAATTCATAAATAGGATTTAACTCAGTTTGAATGTCAGCCTTTAGATTGCGCGCGCAGTCAACCTTTTATTTCCCAGATTCAATCTTGGCTCTCCATTGCGTTTACTTTTCATTTTCTTTAATTTTAATTCATTTATTTTGTATTTCTTTTCTCCATTTATTTTAAAATAGCAAAATCATTTTAAAAATTCTGAAAATTTTTGTACAAACTTTTATTTAATTTCAGAAACCAAAAACATTTTTATTTTTATTTTTTGCATTAAAAAATATTTTTAAATCATTTAAAAGTTTATTTTTAATTAATTAATGAAAATTAATTAATTAAAAATACTTTTAGGTATTTAAAAATCACCACAAAATTCATGAAACCTTCATAATCATTTAGAAACATTGTCCAACCCTCAAACCAAATTTCTTTTTTGATCTTGATGTCTTTTGAGAATTTTTCATGGAATTAAAATCATTTCAAGGCATTATTTTGATCAAAACTTCAAAAAATCATTTCTGCCTAACCATTGAGAGTTGGACTTTGATTCTTCTTGCATTGCATTGTGTTTAGCATGTAGTTTGTGAGATTAAATTGGTTTGATTTGATCCTTCATTTTCCATTTGTTTGGCATTTTTCTTGTTAAGGTACCTTAAAACCCTAGAAAACTTAGAAAATTTATAACCCTAATTAGGTTAAGAGTTGGAACCTCTCCTTTGGGCAGTGAGTTAGTATAGGATTAGGGTCCCTTTGAGTGCATTTTCAATTTTTTATCTTGATGTTTGCTTCTGATTTTGGTTTTGGTTTGATGCATTGATCATAAACCCTAATTTGAGCTTCTTTTTGCATCCATCTTGCATTTGCTTGCATAACATGACTTGCCATAACATTTTATGCATCCATTTGATTCATTAGACATCTTAAGATATGTTAAAAGCATGTTTGACCATTGCATCTTTCATTTACCACTTTGTATGCCATTTGCATTCCATAACTTTTCATGTGTGTTCATGGTTCTAAACTTGCTCCATTTGCATCCATTTGTTCATGTGATCATCCCCATGTCTTGATTCATGTTTGCATCATTGCATAGCATCATTATCATCTCATATATGCTTCTGGTTTTGGTTTGCATCATGCCATTTCATTCCATTTTGCATTGCATTGCATTCCCTTCACTAACTTTTCAAGTGGTAAGTTACTTTGAGAAGTGAATTTGCCTTCACTTCTCACAATTTCTTTTCATCTCTTTCATGCATCCTTGCTTTATTTTGTTATGTGTTTGAGATTGAGCTTGCTCATTCTTCTTCTTCTCACTTTCTTTCCTCAAGTGACTTGTTTTCTTAAAGGAAGCAAGTTACTTTGCTTCTCCTGATCCTTTCATCTGCTCCCTGGTGGTTCCATTGAAGATCTTTCTTATTAACCTCACAAACCTTAGGGACAACCAAGCATGACAATGATTAGGGTTTTGATTAGTCCCCCCATTTAGATTTTACCTTTGTGTCTCATTGAGTCTTCTCTTCTCACCTCATAATCAGAGACTAAACCCTAAAGGCTTTAAGGCTTTGTGATTAAGCTTATGCCTGCATCCTTCTATTAGGATGGAGTGTATAACTTTAATCCTAAGTGTTAAACCCTTAATGTGTTTAACTCCTTTAACAAATCCACTTAATAATCATCAAGACATCAAGCTTGTAACTTGGGCCTTGCATTAGGGTTCTAATTCTTCCTTAAATGGTTAAGAAGGACTAACCCTAGTGTTAATGGACAAGTCCCTCTCAAGTTGTCTTACAAACCCTAAAAAACACTTCATCATCATATCATTAAATAAAATCCACTTAATAAAGGCTTTGTTTTGTCATGAGTTTAATCCCTAATCATGGATTAAGTTGAGGAGCCTTCCTCAGCTTAAACATTCTCATCTATTATCCTTCTATTAGGATGATGTAATGAGTCTGTTTAATCCCTGATTATGGCTTAATCTCATTACTCAACACTAAACAAAAATCACAAAAACATCTAATAATCACAAGTAAGATAATGATCTTAACCCTACATCAAAAGGTGATTAAGTGTGAGATGCTGACTTCACACTTAAGGTATTCTCATTACCCCTAATCAGAGGGAAGATGTGATGAGTTTACTAACCCATTGGTTTAGGCTTAAGCTCATTAACTTATGACAAATTCTCAAAAGAAATAAAAGATTGAAAACTCAAAAACAAACAATAATCGTCTCCTCCGGGATTCTTTTCTCATCATCTTCATTCACAAACGAGAACTTGCTTCTTCCGTCTAATGCAAGACAGTTTGCACCTGAGCCAGACAGGTCATACACTTGAGCATTGACAAGCAAGCAGTTCACAAGTCAATTTATCTTTCAGTCTCCTTGGGTCGAACTACGGTGTTCTGACTTCCTCATTGCACGAGAGGATACGTAGGCATAACTTAATAGTTATCGAACAAAAGTCCCTGTATATTCCCCCTCTTTCCAGCATTATTTTCTTAGCCTCATAATCTTGAGCATCTTATTCCTGTTCTTACACTGACATTGTACATTACACACTTCATTCCTTTTACACTGACACTTGCATTCTTTCCAGCTTTGACACACAAATTGCACTGACACTACCCCTTTAAAACACAAATCTTTTAAGCGTGGATCCCGTCGAGTACGACGGACAATCTGGGTGCTAATACCTTCCCAGGTTGTAACCAACCCCCTTCCCCAGTCTCTCTGGTTCGCAACCGTCTTATCCATCTTTTCTAGGTCTATGCAGCATTACCTTTCCTCCGGGATAAAAATGCCTAGCTGGAGACTCTTTTCATTCCCTGTGAGTTCACTCCTGTGTGTCCTCACACCCTCCTCTCACCGACCGTTCGCGTCCGTACCATATTTGAGCCCAGTCTCATCTTTTGGGAGCGACAGCTTGGCGACTCTGCTGGGGAACCTTATACTGTAACCAGGGCTTCTGGTTCCTTTTGTGGGTTCCTCCTAGCGCTTGTTTGATTTATGTTTACTGGGGTGTTATGTGCTATATGTGTTTGTATATTTGTATTTATTTTGTTTATTGCTTTATGTACAGTTTGTTTACTGTTTTCTTTACAGTTTTACATATATCATACTGTCATACTGTGCTGGCTGGATCAGTTTGGTTGCTTTGGTGGGTGGGTGTTCTATTGAGAGTTGAGGTCCTATACCTGGGACCTGAGTGACACCTAGGCTAGAGTGGTTCATGTTCTTTCCCATTCCATTTCGGTCTGGTGCGGGAATATGAAACACGGTTCAGATATGGGTTTCTTCTTGAGAACTCTGTGCTGCAGATTTCCTATAGTACTAGGTCTATCTGGGAAGCCTGCTAAGTCTGGATGACCTTTAGTATTGACCTTCAGAAACTGAGGTGAATTAGAGGAGGATCTTTTATGGTTATTGTAAACACTGTACCTCCGGGTTATAAGTGTTTACACTTCTCATAACTGATCCAAGTCTGAGGATCCTTGTTTTAGAACACCACCTGTGAGGGGGTTGGGCCGTTTACAGGTTTGCAGGTACCCTTGACCTCAGCATACCCTGTTACTTTGTTTTGATTAAGAGTACTCCATTTTGGGACAGTTCTTGTGATTTTTAACCCTGGACATGTGACTCTTTATTTGAGTCCCCCACCTTGGTTACTGGACTTATGAACCTTCATCTGGATTTCTTGAACATACATGGGCTTATATCAGAGCATTTGATCAGATCCAGCTCAGTCACAAACCCTTGCATATCATTTGCATACATCATCATTGCATCATTTTAACATTTGCTTATTTGTTTTTCAGGGTATCCATACTCTATTTTTGGCTTGGTTTTGACCCCATCATCAGCATAGACCTACTCTCATCAGTATCTACTTCAGCTATCAGCTACCTGTTTCAGTCACCTGCACCAGCCTGTCAGTGGCCCATCTTCAGTGTTATTCTCCATCATCAGCATCTGTCTCAGCTCTTCTTCAGCAACATGGCACCCAAGAAGAGCAATATCTCCTACCATTTCTTTCAGCCTGAGCTAGCTGACATCAGGAAGATTCAGACCCTGATTACTCCAGACCATATACCACTATTCAGAGAACACTATGGAGGCATACTTGATGTGGTTATGGATTTGGACCCTTCACAGAGGAGCCTGATTCATACTTGCCTGCAGTTCTATGATCCCCCTCTGAGGTGTTTCACTTTTCAGGATTTTCAGTTGGGACCTTTATTAGAGGAGTATTCATCATTGGTTGGTATACCTATCAAGGGTGGAGTCCCTTTCAACCCTGAGATGGCTTTTCCAAGTAATGAAGAAGTGGCAAAGGCATTGCATCTGGAACCAGTTCTGATTGGGTAGAATTTGACTACCAAGGCTGGAATCTCTGGTCTACATTTGGATTTCTTGACCTCTCAGGCTATTCTGAAGGCCTCCTTGGGGGAGTGGAAGGCAGTCTGTGATTTATTGGCCCTTAGCATATATGGGATCATATTATTTGCAGATGAGCCTAGGTTTGTTAGCAAGAATGCAATCCATCTTTTCATTCTGAGGAACCCAGTACCCACTTTACTGGGAGATTTCTACTACTCTGTTCATCAAAGGAATTAAAAGCAAAGAGGAAGATTGGTGAGGTGCTGTGCTCCCCTGTTCCATACCTGGCTGCTCAAGCACTTGCCCAAGACTGATGCATTTTTGAATCCTCATCAGCAGAGGAACTGGGCTAGAAGACTCACTGCTTTAACTTCAGCTGATATCAGATGGTGCACTCAAAGCACAAAAGGCAGGGACATCATTACCAGTTGTGGGCAATTTCCCAATGTACCCCTGATAGGAGTAAAGGGTTGCATCAACTACAACCCTCTGCTATTCAAAAGACAACTGGGCTATGCATTGGTCCACCCTCCTAAAGCACAAGACTTGGCTGAGACTCTTTACTGTGAGATTAAGCCTAATCTGGCAATTGTCAGGCAAGCATCCTGGGCTTGGGACAATGTCCAGACTAAAGGAGTAACCATTCTGGGAAGATGCAACAATGTAGCCTCAGCACAGTACTATGAGTGGTCCCATGCCAGGGCTCAATTTTCTGGGATGCCCTTCACCATGGAAGATATGCCTGGACCATCCTCAGCTCCACCTCCTGCCACTGTCAGCTTAGAGGAGTTTGAGAATTTGAAAGAGAGAAATGAAAAGTTGACTCAGGCTCTACAGAAGACCCTCTGGGAGAGGAGTGATGGTCGCTTGGACATTGAGAGGTTAGAAAAGCTAAGGGTGGAGCATCTGGCCAGGATTGAAAAGTCAGAGGATTACATCAAGAAGTCTAGGGCTGGAGAGCAGATCTTGAAGAATGCCTGCAAGGAAGCTCAGTTCCAGAAAGCCAGGACTGATTTGTATCTGAAGGAGATTCAAGCTAGGTGGGTCAGGATCACCGAAGCTCATACTCTGGAAGATAAGAGGACTCAGGACAAAATTGAGCAGTTGGAGGCTAGTGCAAAGGAGCAACAGGAAGCCCTGCTAGCAGCCCAGAGGGAGATCTCAGAGTTGAAGATTAGAGCTGGTGTGAAGAGGTCAAAGGACCAGAGTCGACACAAGAAGCTAACTGCTGCTATCACCACCAGGAATCTTCTTATCAGGAATCTCACAGAGCGTCCAGCTGATCCTGTGACTGAAGCACTTCTAAAGGAAGTTCAGGAGGATGAGTTTGGTCTTGGTGTCTGACTTTTGCTTGTGGTTGCTTTCATTTCATTGTACTTTTCTTTCTTATGTTGTATTTTGACCCCTCAGAGGGCACGATTTGTAAAAAACAAACTATGTATCATTCACTTTTTGTAATATATGTATTGGTTTGCTTTATCTGAGTTCTTTCAAGCAACATCACAAGCATCTTCCTCAAGGGTCTGGAAAGGTCAAAACCAAGTGCCAAGCCGGATATCTTGGAAACAAATAAGCATACTGCATTACATACTAACCTTTGTTTGTTTTGTAGGTTTGTTTTGTTTTTGTTACTAACTCTGTTGTGACTTCAGGAACTATTGCTCGACGTCGGGTATTCCCACTCAACCGTCCACACAGATATCCAACCCGCAACAACCTTCCGGGTATACAGATGGACCAGGTACAACAGGACCTTACAGAGGTCAGGAACCAAATGGCCAATGAGAGATTGGAGATGAGGAATCCGATGACACAATTTATGGAGGTGATGAATGGATTGGCACAGAGCCAAGAGAGATTAAGAGCCTTGGTAGAGAGGCAGACTCAGGAAGATCCCCATCTTGGGACTGGTGGGACAAGCAACAATGAGAGGGTTCAGCCTCATATCAACCCACCTGTATTTGGACCCCACCTTCACCCAGAGATCAACATCCCTGCTAATGTACAAGGGAATGCTACTACAGGTAGAGTGCTGCAAGAAGACCCCCAGGAAGATCAGTTCACAGTGATGGGAGCTGGGGATGAAGCCTATGACAGAAGGCTAGATGAAATTGCTGAAAAGTTAAGGTCCTTGGAGTCTCAAAACTCCTTGGGTTTTGATGTTATGAACATGGGCTTAGTGGACGGGGTCAGGATTCCCCACAAATTTAAACCTCCGTGCTTTGAGAAGTACAACGGGACTTCCTGCCCACGGACCCACTTGCAATCCTTTCTAGGGAGGCTGAAGGCATATACCATGGACGAAAAGCTATGGATGTTTTATTTCGAGGATAGCTTGACAGGAGCTTCAAGGGAATGGTACTCTCATCTGACTAGAGCCACCATCAGATGTTGGAAAGACTTGGCAGAGGCCTTCATTAGACAATACCAGTATAATTTGGACATGGCTCCCAACAGGACCCTCCTGATGGGAATGTCACAGTCATCCAGGGAAAGCTTCCGGGAGTACGCCCAGAGGTGGAGACAGCTTGCTGCTGCTGTCCAGCCACCCATGTCAGAGAGGGAGATGGCTGATATGTTTATGAACACCCTCCAAGGAACATACATTGACAGGCTAGCTGCCTTTTCTTCTACCAACTTTGCGGATGTGGTTATAGCTGGAGAAAGAATTGAGAGCCTGTTAAAAATGGGCAAAATTTCTGACAACGGTGCCAGCTCATCCAGCAACATAAGGAAGCCTTTTGTGGGCCCAAGAAGAACTGGTGAGACCAATGCTATCCATACCAGCAGGGGCAGACCCCAATATGTTCATAGGTCTGTGGCAGCAGTCACCATTCCCGCTCCAATTCATCCACAACCAGCTTATCAACCACAGCAACAAAATTATCAGCAACAAACTCAGTATCCTCCTCAGAGAAACTACAACAACACCAGCAACAACAATCAGCAAAGACCGTTCCAATAGAGACCTTCTCAGGCCAATAGGGTAATCGATCCGATCCCTATGCCTTATGCCACGTTATTGCCACAACTCCTAAAACTCAACCTGGTTGAGCTAAGAACATTGGCACCTCCATATCCTGCCAGTCTACCCAGAAATTATGACGCCAGCGCCAGATGTGCTTTTCATTCGAATGCACCTGGCCATAATACAGAGAAGTGCAGAGCTTTGCACATGAAGGTACAGGACTTGGTAGATTCTAAGGCTCTAAACTTTGCACCACCACCAAATGTTAACAAGAACCCCATGCCAAACCATGGTGGCCCCAGGATCAATGCTATCGAAGAAGACAAGCCGTCTTACTTGATAACCAGTGTGGGTCAGATTCGGACACCCTTGGTAGAGATTAAGGCTCAGCTCCTTGAATGTCAAATGTTCCCCGGATGCGAGCTAGGGTGTGCTTATTGCAACATTTCAGTGAATGGTTGTGATAACTTGAGAGATGGCATAGATGGTCTCATCCAGAGTGGCCTGCTTCAAATCACAACATCAATACCTACCAATCCAGCAATCTCCTTAACAACAATCCCCGAGTCTTCTACAAATACAACAACCATTGTTCCAAGCAACTCTTCAATCTCATCAACAAATGCTTCATCTGTTACTTCAACGGATCAGATATCAACAAACACCCCTTCTACAACTTCAGCACCCCTTCATTCAGAATTTCCTACAACAACAACACCCATCCATTCAACAATGTCTCCTACAACTTCAGCAGCAAATGTCTCAACGGTTACAATTTATTATGATCCTGAAAATGATTCTACCTACAACTCACAAAGCGCCACTCCCATCAGAGCACCAGTCACAATATACTATGATCCACAAACTATCACGGTCCCTTCTGCAGCTGCCATCAGTCCAGTCACTATCACAGTGCCTGGGCCAGTACCTTATGAAAGCAGTAATGCCATCCCCTGACATTACGACTCTGATCTATACTGCGAAGGAAGGAAAATCACTTTGGAATCACCAACTTCTTCACCACAAATAGACAATGTGGGGGGAGGTGGAGGCTTCACTCGAAGCGGACGTCTCTTTGCCCCACAAATTCAAAGACCCACTGCTGAAGCAGAAGCTGCTGCCAAGGCAAAAGGGAAGAGCTTGGTGCAAGAAGAGCAAATTGTTAAAGAAGCTTTGAAAACACCTTTTGATCAAGAAGTTGATGAATTCATGAGAATCATCAAGAAAAGTGATTACAAGATAGTGGACCAGCTTCACCAGACGCCTTCCAAGATCTCTATTCTATCATTGCTCATGTGCTCCGAGGCTCATCGAAACGCACTACTAAAAGTCTTGCACGCAGCTTATGTGCCAGAAGAGATCACAATCAATCAGTTAGAAGCCGTGGTTGGGAATGTCAATGCTAGTAATGGACTAGGATTTACCAACACTGATTTGACTACGGAAGGCCGCAATCATAATAAGGCTTTGCACATTACCATGGAATGTAAGGGTGCAGTTCTTTCCCATGTGCTGGTAGACACAGGATCATCCCTCAATGTCTTACCTAAAAAAGCCCTTGTGAAGCTAGAGTATGAAGGATTGGCATTACGTCCCAGCAACCTGGTAGTAAGAGCCTTTGACGGTTCTAAGAGATCAGTTCTGGGAGAAATTGAGTTGCCTATAATGATTGGCCCACAAACTTTCAAAACGACCTTCTACATGATGGACATTCAGCCTGCCTACATCTGTTTGTTGGGTAGACCATGGATTCATGCCGCTGGCGCAGTTACGTCTACCCTTCACCAGAAGTTAAAATTCGAGTGGGAGGGCCAAGTCGTTACTATTTGTGGAGAGGAAGATATTTTTGTCAGCCATCTGGCTACCTACAAATACATTGAGATGGATGGGGAGATCCATGAAACGATGAGTCAAGGGATTGAGGCCTTGAACATAAATGAAACATCTGCTGTACCTATAACCTCAATGACATCTTATCAACAAGCCCGGAAGGTTGTTGAAGAAGGGACTGCCCAAGGCTGGGGCAAGTTGCTGCCCGTAGAGAAGAAAGAGGATAGATTTGGGTTGGGTTACAAACCAACTCAACAAGATCAAGCAGAGGCTGCTAAAGAGCCCAACTTTGTTAGTGGGGGGATGCTCACCCCTGATGCTGTCAACAATTTGGAAGACGAGGATGAAAGCGACCGCAACCTGGAGAGTTGGATCCGTCCAAAGGTCCCGGGGAGCAGTATCTCAAACTGGTCTTCCCAAGATGACAAGACTCATTTTGTAATCGGGCCATCTGTAATTTTTGTGCAACAAGATTAATCAATGAAATATCAGACATCTTTTTGCAAATGAGTCTCTTTTTTGCTTTTCCGCTCACTGTTTTTCCATTTTTGTTTTTGTACAAAAAATAAATGGCAGTGTTTTCAAAATGTTAACTTTATTTCACTTTTCTAAACAAGATTAAAATCAATCACTAAAATGAACAAACTGAACCCTTGCAGAGAGTGCCTTCCAGACTGCACCGACAACAGCACGGCTATGACTTCGTATGACTTTGACAACCCAATCAATCAAGCTGATGAAGGGGTTGAAGAAGATTACGAGCTTCCCGAAGAGCTAGCCAGATTGTTGAGACAAGAGGAAAAGGTTATCACTCCTCATCAGAAGGAGGTTGAAACGATCAATCTTGGTACAGATGAAGATGTGAAAGAAGTTAAAATCGGGGCCTGCCTACAAGACTCAGTGAAGAGACAACTGATTGACCTGCTTCAAGAGTATGTGGACGTGTTTGCTTGGTCTTATCAAGATATGCCAGGGTTGGACACCGACATTGTTGTGCACAAGCTGCCATTAAGAGAAGAATGCCCGCCGGTTAAACAGAAACTGCGCCGTACTCGCCCTGACATGGCAATGAAGATCAAAGAAGAGATACAAAAGCAGTGGGACGCCGGGTTCCTTGCTGTAACTAGCTACCCACCGCGGGTTGCTAATATTGTGCCTGTGCCTAAGAAAGACGGCAAAGTAAGAATGTGTGTTGACTACCGGGATCTGAACAGAGCCAGCCCGAAGGATGATTTCCCATTACCTCACATTGACGTATTGGTGGATAACACGGCTCAGTTCTCGGTATTCTCCTTCATGGATGGATTTTCAGGATACAATCAGATCAAAATGTCACCTGAAGACATGGAGAAGACAACCTTCATCACACCCTGGGGCACGTTTTGTTACAAGGTAATGCCATTTGGGCTGAAGAATGCCGGTGCAACATATCAACGGGCTATGGTAACATTATTCCACGATATGATCCATAAAGAAATCGAGTGTTATGTGGATGACATGATTGCCAAGTCCCTCACTGAAGAAGACCACCTGGTAAATCTGCTAAAGCTGTTCAAGCGTCTAAGGAAGTACCAACTGAAATTGAACCCCAACAAGTGCACATTCGGGGTGCGATCGGGTAAGCTACTGGGTTTTATTGTGAGCGAGAAAGGGATTGAAGTTGACCCTGATAAAGTCAAAGCCATTCAAGAAATGCCTGCACCAAAATCTGAGAAAGAAGTCCGAGGGTTTCTAGGTAGATTGAACTACATCTCAAGGTTCAACTCCCACCTTACAGCAACCTGTGAGCCTTTGTTCAAATTGTTGAGAAAAGAACAGACGGTCAGGTGGAACGAAGACTGCCAGAAGGCTTTTGACAAAATCAAGGAGTACTTACAAGAACCTCCAATCCTTATGCCTCCAGTTGAAGGAAGACCTCTGATCATGTACTTGACAGTATTAGAAGAGTCGATGGGGTGTGTGCTGGGCCAGCATGACGAGTCTGGTCGAAAAGAGTATGCAATATACTACCTAAGCAAAAAGTTTACCGACTGTGAACAACGTTATTCACTGCTCGAGAAAACTTGCTGTGCTTTAGCGTGGGCTGCTCGCCGACTGAGACAGTATATGTTGACCCACACTACTTTGTTGATCTCAAAGATGGACCCAGTTAAGTACATATTTGAGATGCCAGCTCTTACCGGACGGGTTGCAAGATGGCAAATGATTCTCACAGAATATGACATTCAGTACACATCTCAAAAAGCCATCAAGGGCAGTGTATTGTTGGATTATCTTGCTGAGCAACCTATTGATGATTACCAGCCTATGAGATTTGACTTCCCTGATGAAGACATCATGTTCATTAAAGCAAAAGATCATGAAGAGCCTATTCACACTGAAGGGCCTGACCCAGGAGAAGAATGGACTATGATGTTTGATGGGGCTGTTAATATGAATGGTCGTGGCGTTGGTGCAGTACTCATTACACCTAAGGGGGTCCACATGCCTTTCTCGGCAAAACTCACCTTCAACTTCACTAACAACGAAGCTGAATACGAAGCTTGTATTATGGGTCTTGAGGAGGCCATTGACCTCAGGATCAAGACATTGACTGTATTCGGAGATTCAGCTCTGGTAGTTAATCAAACCAACGGCAAATGGTACACCCACCAGGATCATCTGATACCTTACAGGGATTATACAAGGAGGTTATTGACTTTCTTTACAATGGTCAAGCTTGAGTATATCCCTCGGGACGAAAATCAGTTTGCAGATGCTCTGGCTACCATTTCATCCATGATCAAAGTTCAAGCTGCCAACTTCGTACCTCAAATTTCAGTGTCCAGACTTGACAGACCAGCATATGTGTTCGCGGCAGATGTTGTCAAGGATGATAAGCCTTGGTTCCATGACATTAAGTGTTTCTTGGAGGATCATACATACCCACCTGGGGCATCTTCCAATGATAAGAAGACTTTGAGAAGGCTTGCTGGCAGTTTCTTCCTGAATACTGATGGTTCCCTATACAAGAGGAACTTTGATATGGTGCTCCTCAGATGCGTTGATAGAACAGAGGCAGACTTGTTAATGCATGAAGTGCACGAAGGATCCTTTGGTACCCATGCTGGAGGGCATGCCATGGCTAAAAAGTTGCTAAGATCAGGCTATTACTGGATCACAATGGATGCTGACTGTTGTGCTTACGCCAGAAAATGCCATAAATGCCAGATTTATGCGGATAAAGTGCATGTGCCTCCCAATCCTTTGAATGTGATGTCTTCACCTTGGCCCTTTGCTATGTGGGGCATTGACATGATCGGCAAGATCGAACCGACTGCTTCGAATGGCCACAGATTCATCCTGGTTGCCATTGACTATTTCACCAAGTGGGTCGAAGCAATTTCCTATGCCAATGTTACAAGACAAGTGGTAGCCAGATTTCTGAAGAGAGATATCATCTGTCGATATGGAGTTCCCGAGCGAATCATTACTGATAATGGTTCCAACTTGAACAACAAAATGATGGCAGAGCTATGCCGGGACTTCAAAATTCAACATCACAACTCTTCTCCTTACAGGCCAAAGATGAACGGCGCTGTCGAGGCAGCTAATAAGAATATCAAGAAGATTGTGCAGAAGATGGTAGTCACCTACAAAGACTGGCATGAAATGCTACCATTTTCCTTGCATGGGTACCGCACGTCAATCAGAACATCCACTGGGGCAACACCGTATCAGCTTGTGTATGGTATGGAAGCAGTCCTACCTGTCGAAGTTGAATTACCCTCCTTACGGGTATTGATGGACGTTAAGCTGAACGAAGTAGAGTGGGTCCGGTCCCGATACGAGCAACTGAGTCTGATTGAAGAGAAAAGATTGGCTGCAATCTGTCATGGGCAGCTGTATCAGAAAAGAATGAAGAGAGCCTTCGATCAGAAAGTCAGGCACCGAGAGTACCAAGTGGGGGATCTTGTGCTGAAAAGAATCCTCCCTCCTCATACAGACCACAGGGGCAAATGGACTCCAAACTATGAAGGACCATTCGTAGTAAAGAAAGTTTTCTCGGGTGGAGCGCTGATGCTCAGCACCATGGATGGTGAAGATTTCCCGTCCCCTGTGAATTCAGATACAGTTAAAAAATACTTCGCATAAAAATGACCCGCTGGACATAAAAACAGAATGTAAGTCCAGGCAAAAATAGGGCATCCCGGCGAGTCAAAAACAGAATAAAAGGCTCGAGCAAAAATAAGGGAAAATAAACAAAAAATGTGTACACCCGCTGAGTTGAAAAGCCGCATTGGACAACTCAGGCAAAAATGGGCATCCCGATGGATTGAAAACCCGAAAGGGCGATCCAGGAAAAATAAGGGAATAAGCGAGCAACTGCATTCTGAATTCGTCTGTATCGTTTACAACTTGGTAAGCTTCAAGAGGATCAAGCTTCTTTCAGAATCAGCCCTCTTCAGAAAGCAAGACGAGAAGAACGTCAAATGTCATACGAGTCATAGCAAGAGGGAAGCTCCTCGAAAGCGTCGACAATATTGCCAGCATTTTGTTTCTCAATTTGTAACAATCTCCTCATTTTAGGGGATTTGTTTTCTTCGACTGTATCTTGCCAATTCAGGGCATATGAATTAATAAAAGCAGATTTTCAGTCATGTTTCGTCCTGTACATTTTTATTTGCAAAAAATGTTTGATGTCTTAAGAAAAACTGATTGCATAAATACAGATGCTTATCTTCAAACAATATATATAATAAAAGTCACATGCTTGCAGGAAATATAATTACTCTCGGGAGTGCCTAACTCCTATGACGGAATCCAGTAAGGGGTACCTCGAGATTACTTGTGCGTTTCTATCTCTGCAGGACTGCAGGTATTCAAGGCGCAACTTGGGGCATGAAAGCTTCATTCCAGCAAGCTGACAAATCAACACTCATTCTTAGCACCCCAAGTGTATTCTCCCCAGCTGAGTTTCCACTTGCTATTTCTCCCCAGCTGAGGTGCCAACCATTCTTCCTCCTCAGCCAAGTACAAGTCAGGGAATCATCTCCCCACAGAGCTCCAGCCTCTATCCAGAAGAGCAGCGCATGAAGGGGTCACAACAGAGTGACAAAAGCTGCTACAAACCCCAGCTGGGTCCCCTCATTACCGAGATAGGTCTATCATTGACCCATATCCCCAAGCAGATATCATCTCATCAGATCTACCAATGATCTCACCCCCAGCTGGGATGTCCATTTCAAGCAGATCGGCCGGAGATCTTCGCAACATCAGAATCCGAATCCCGGTTTGGTATCTTTGCATAATCATGGCATTCGCATCATACTCACCCACAAAGCGTAGCATTCCGTCTAATACGGAGCATTACGGCAAAAATCCAACATATTGCATAATCATAAGCCATGTTCTGAATCAAACACTTGTGAATATTGACAATCCATCAGCAATGTACAGAATACCCCTCAGATTCCCCGACAAACACAGTTGCCTCACCATCCCAAACACCAGTGTATACTACCCGTGACACCCGTCCATGTCATATCTCCAGCAGAAAGCCAAAGACACCCTCTTTGCACTCACATGTACTTATATAATTTCCTTGACATCTGTCCGTGTCATTTTCCCCAGTGCAGTAACATAAACACTTTGTACATCAAATACTTGTTTATACTATACTCTTCTCCTTTTGACACTCGTCCGTGTCACTCTCCCCAACAGTTAAATACTCATCTATACACCAATCACACTTATACAGATACTCGTCCGTATCTTGTATATAGCACTTATATCCCCGCAGATTCAACACTAGTCCTTGTTCTTTGTTAACCAGATGGTACTCGTCCGTACCATCATCTCAGAGCATGCGTCAAGCGTTTGTTTCTACCTGATACTCGTCCGTATCATAGTCTTAAGGATGCTCGTCCGCATCTTTAATCAATACACTGTGTCAAACACCTTTGTCTTCTTGAATATAGATACTCGTCTATGTCTACTATTCCCCAGAAGAGTCTCTTCAGATTCAACACTCATCCGTGTTCTCTGTTAACCAGTTGGTACTCGTCCGTATCATCATCTCTGAACACGTGTCAGTATTTGTTTCTACCCGATACTCGTCCGTATCATAGTCTTAGGGATGCTCGTCCGCATCTTTAATCTATACACAAACATCAAAACACTTATACCTTTTATTTCTTGGATGTAAACACTCGTCCGTGTTTACTATTCCCCAGTAGATCGCCAACAAAACAAATTTCTTTATCTGACATTCGTCCTATGTCATCATAAACTTTGAGAGCAGCCGTCCCCTGCTAGGTGGTCGTCCTCCACCTCTTGATGATCGTCCTTCATCATGCTCATCCGATGGCCGTCCCCATCGTTGATCTTTTCCATCCGACATTCGTCCTATGTCGTGATGTTTAGCAGCCGTCCCCTGCTAGGTGGTCGTCCTCCACCTTTTGATGATCGTCCTTCATCAGTTTATCCAATGGCCGTCCCCATTGTTGATTTTGGTTATCTGGCATTCGTCCTATGTCAGGACAAACCTTGAGAGCAGCCTTCCCCTGCTAGGTGGTCGTCCTCCGCCTCTTGATGATCGTCCTTCATCATGCTCGTCCGATGGCCGTCCCCATCGTTGACCTTTTATCCGGCATTCGTCCTATGTCGCGATATTTTCGGCAGCCGTACCCTGCCAGGTGATCGTCCTTCACCTTAGATGACCGTCCCTCATCTTATCCCCAACAGAGCAGCCGTCCCCCGCTAGGTGATCGTCCTTCACCTTTGATGACCGTACCTCATCACCTGTTTATTTCATTTATTCTTTAACCCGATGGCCGTCCCCGTCGTGGTCCCTTTTCCTTTTCCTGATGATCGTCCTTCATCAGTTTAGCCCGATGGCCGTCCCCATCGTTGATTACTTTGCTTTATGAACTTGATGGTCGTCCCCGTCATGTTTCATTAATCCCCAGAGAATTTTACTTGATGGTCGTCCCCATCATAATTCTTTTTATCCCCAGCATGTCGGCCGTCCCCGTCATTGCTTCATTTCCCGCACTTTTCCCAGCATGTCGGCCGTCCCTGTCATTGCTCTTTACCCAGCAGTCGTCCTCTGCTCGACGGTCGTCCTCCGTCACCCATACTTTACAATATACTTTATTTTCTTTTACAATCTATATCCCTTTTCTTCTTCATTCTGTGAGTGCAAATTTTGGACTGTCTTTGATATTCAACCACAAGTTATCTTGTTTGCCTGTTAAGCCGTTGCTTACAACCTGCACAGCTAACTCATGTTTGAATAGGGGCAGCTGTAAACACCCCAAATTTGCCCTCACCCATTCACAACATGGCTTGTGATCATTTCATATGCATAAACTCAATCATACCATCTCATGTCACATTTTTGATTCACTGCATAGATTCAAAGTCATCTGCATCTAGGGTCTGTGATCTGAGCAATCCAAGAGCCTCCTGAGCCACTCCAAAGGCCATCAATCACTTCAAAGAGGCCCATGTGTGTTCAAGCATCATATTATATCCCCTCAAAGTCAAGAATGTCAAAGAATCACAAGAACTGAGAATGGTATGGAAGCAGAGCCAGGCTTGGCTGCACAGATGACCTAGAATTAGGGTTTTGGTTTCAGAGGCCATAACTTCATTTTTTTGGTCATTTTTGTTTCTATTGGTCTCTATATGGTATAGGGAGTATGCATATCAATTTTCATGAAGAAATTCCATGGGGAAGTCATCTGATCAAGAGTTGACTTTTCAAGCAAGTCAGTGCAAAATCAGGGCATATGAGGCCCCCAATGACCCAACCAAAGGGCATTCTTCATCATTTTGATTGTATATGATCTCTATTTGATCATGGAAGATGTTGGAAGTTCACAAAATTCAAGAATTTCAAGTTTTTGCAAAGTTGACTTTTTGAGCAAGTTTGACTTTTAATGAAATTGTCATTTTAGGCAACTTTTTCAACCTTTACTTTTTGATTCAAAAAAGCTTCAAATGGAAAAACTTTGGTCATGAAAGTTGTAGAATGGATCATTCCCTTTTCAAAAAGTACAAGAACATGACCTAATTCATTTTGGATCAAAAGTTATGGCTTGTCAAAGTTGGCAAAAATCACTAAATTTCAAGTCAAGCACCAAAGAGGCAAAGTTGCAAATTCACTTCTCAAGGCAAATTAAGTCATCAAATGCATTTCTAAACTTCACCACATGATCACACAAGTCCTAAAAGTCAGGTTGCACCCAAAGAATCACATGTTTTATGACTTATGGATCAAGATATTTCATAAAGAACCAAAGGCAAGGAAAGTTGCAAAACTCATCATAGCTTCTCATCCACTTGCTGGCTAGCTTGCTGATCAATCCTAGGCCTTTCCTCACATCATGCTGCGCAGGACATGCCTTTTGTACTCAGCTAGCAAATAGCCCATGCCCTTCTTACACCAACTTTGACATATTGGCAAAAGCACCCATACCAATCAATAAAGCACATGTCACTTCATCTGACCAATGGCAATTGTTTATACTAATCAAATGCAAGCCAAACATAACAAGAAGCAAGCCTGAAACACACCACAACTCAGCATTCACATTTTCACCTCATCTTGCAAGAGCTTTCGAAAATCATCACACAGGCCACAAACATACAAACCAACTTCACAAACCATCTCACCATGCTTCACTGAACACAAACCAACCCTCAAAACAGCCTGAAAGCCATTGAATCAAAAACATGATCATCACCTGACCTTGAACAGAACTCAAGCAAACTCTCAAACCAGCCATTGTAAACTTCAAACAAACATTGCAAGCTTCTTGGGAGGATCATTGGAGTGGATTTAAGCCAAAGAAACAGCCAGAAAGCTCTTGAATCAAAAGCTCCAGTTCAGGTAGTTAACTCAAAACTTTTTTCCAGAAACGTGTTTTTAAGTTCTTAATAGCTTCTATGCACTCCCCTGATCATGAATTTGTGCTTACTTTTGAAAATGGTTGAGAAACCAGGATGTATGCAATGTCTGAAACTTTTGCCCTAAAAACTGTTTGGCTTCGATTCGTTTGATTAAAGAAGAATAAATGAGATTTGAGTGGGGGTTTTGATTCAGTGGGATGTGGGGATGATTTCTGGGCTTTTAGTTTTCATTTTAGTGAAGTTTTGAGGATTTTGGAGATTTTCAGGTGGGGTTCCCACCGGAGAAGACGACCGGAGGTCTTCTCCGGCCACCTGAAAATAATTAGGGCTAATCCTTGTGTTTAATGAAGTTTGAATATTGTCCCTTGGATGTGTTGACTCGCGCGCATTTGGACGCCCAGGATCACTCTATTTTGCCTTAATCATAGTTGACTTTATTAATCTGGATTAATTAATTCATAAATAGGATTTAACTCAGTTTGAATGTCAGCCTTTAGATTGCGCGCGCAGTCAACCTTTTATTTCCCAGATTCAATCCTGGCTCTCCATTGCGTTTACTTTTCATTTTCTTTAATTTTAATTCATTTATTTTGTATTTCTTTTCTCCATTTATTTTAAAATAGCAAAATCATTTTAAAAATTCTGAAAATTTTTGTACAAACTTTTATTTAATTTCAGAAACCAAAAACATTTTTATTTTTATTTTTTGCATTAAAAAATATTTTTAAATCATTTAAAAGTTTATTTTTAATTAATTAATGAAAATTAATTAATTAAAAATACTTTTAGGTATTTAAAAATCACCACAAAATTCATGAAACCTTCATAATCATTTAGAAACATTGTCCAACCCTCAAACCAAATTTCTTTTTTGATCTTGATGTCTTTTGAGAATTTTTCATGGAATTAAAATCATTTCAAGGCATTATTTTGATCAAAACTTCAAAAAATCATTTATGCCTAACCATTGAGAGTTGGACTTTGATTCTTCTTGCATTGCATTGTGTTTAGCATGAAGTTTGTGAGATTAAATTGGTTTGATTTGATCCTTCATTTTCCATTTGTTTGGCATTTTTCTTGTTAAGGTACCTTAAAACCCTAGAAAACTTAGAAAATTTATAACCCTAATTAGGTTAAGAGTTGGAACCTCTCCTTTGGGCAGTGAGTTAGTATAGGATTAGGGTCCCTTTGAGTGCATTTTCAATTTTTTATCTTGATGTTTGCTTCTGATTTTGGTTTTGGTTTGATGCATTGATCATAAACCCTAATTTGAGCTTCTTTTTGCATCCATCTTGCATTTGCTTGCATAACATGACTTGCCATAACATTTTATGCATCCATTTGATTCATTAGACATCTTAAGACATGTTAAAAGCATGTTTGACCATTGCATCTTTCATTTACCACTTTGTATGCCATTTGCATTCCATAACTTTTCATGTGTGTTCATGGTTCTAAACTTGCTCCATTTGCATCCATTTGTTCATGTGATCATCCCCATGTCTTGATTCATGTTTGCATCATTGCATAGCATCATTATCATCTCATATATGCTTCTGGTTTTGGTTTGCATCATGCCATTTCATTCCATTTTGCATTGCATTGCATTCCCTTCACTAACTTTTCAGGTGGTAAGTTACTTTGAGAAGTGAATTTGCCTTCACTTCTCACAATTTCTTTTCATCTCTTTCATGCATCCTTGCTGTATTTTGTTATGTGTTTGAGATTGAGCTTGCTCATTCTTCTTCTTCTCACTTTCTTTCCTCAAGTGACTTGTCTTCTTAAAGGAAGCAAGTTACTTTGCTTCTCCTGATCCTTTCATCTGCTCCCTGGTGATTCCATTGAAGATCTTTCTTGTTAACCTCACAAACCTTAGGGACAACCAAGCATGACAATGATTAGGGTTTTGATTAGTCCCCCCATTTAGATTTTACCTTTGTGTCTCATTGAGTCTTCTCTTCTCACCTCATAATCAGGGACTAAACCCTAAAGGCTTTAAGGCTTTGTGATTAAGCTTATGCCTGCATCCTTCTATTAGGATGGAGTGTATAACTTTAATCCTAAGTGTTAAACCCTTAATGTGTTTAACTCCTTTAACAAATCCACTTAATAATCATCAAGACATCAAGCTTGTAACTTGGGCCTTGCATTAGGGTTCTAATTCTTCCTTAAATGGTTAAGAAGGACTAACCCTAGTGTTAATGGACAAGTCCCTCTCAAGTTGTCTTACAAACCCTAAAAAATACTTCATCATCATATCATTAAATAAAATCCACTTAATAAAGGCTTTGTTTTGTCATGAGTTTAATCCCTAATCATGGATTAAGTTGAGGAGCTTTCCTCAGCTTAAACATTCTCATATATTATCCTTCTATTAGGATGATGTAATGAGTCTGTTTAATCCCTGATTATGGCTTAATCTCATTACTCAACACTAAACAAAAATCACAAAAACATCTAATAATCACAAGTAAGATAATGATCTTAACCCTACATCAAAAGGTGATTAAGTGTGAGATGCTGACTTCACACTTAAGGTATTCTCATTACCCCTAATCAGAGGGAAGATGTGATGAGTTTACTAACCCATTGGTTTAGGCTTAAGCTCATTAACTTATGACAAATTCTCAAAAGCAATAAAAGATTGAAAACTCAAAAACAAACAATAATCGTCTCCTCCGGGATTCTTTTCTCATCATCTTCATTCACAAACGAGAACTTGCTTCTTCCGTCTAATGCAAGACAGTTTGCACCTGAGCCAGACAGGTCATACACTTGAGCATTGACAAGCAAGCAGTTCACAAGTCAATTTATCTTTCAGTCTCCTTGGGTCGAACTACGGTGTTCTGACTTCCTCATTGCACGAGAGGATACGTAGGCATAACTTAACAGTTATCGAACAAAAGTCCCTGTATATTCCCCCTCTTTCTAGCATTATTTTCTTAGCCTCATAATCTTGAGCATCTTATTCCTGTTCTTACACTGACACTGTACATTACACACTTCATTCCTTTTACACTGACACTTGCATTCTTTCCAGCTTTGACACACAAATTGCACTGACACTACCCCTTTAAAACACAAATCTTTTAAGCGTGGATCCCGTCGAGTACGACGGACAATCTGGGTGCTAATACCTTCCCAGGTTGTAACCAACCCCCTTCCTCAGTCTCTCTGGTTCGCAACCGTCTTATCCATCTTTTCTAGGTCTATGCAGCATTACCTTTCCTCCGGGATAAAAATGCCTAGCTGGAGACTCTTTTCATTCCCTGTGAGTTCACTCCTGTGTGTCCTCACACCCTCCTCTCGCCGACCGTTCGTGTCCGTACCATATTTGAGCCCAGTCTCATCTTTTGGGAGCGACAACTGGTTGTCAAGCATTTTATTTCATATTATCTTCATGGGTGTGTTAGTCCCCATTTTCATATATGTTTGTATATTTGAGTGTGTTATTTCTCATTATGCGCGTTCATGGGTGTGTTATTCCCCATTTTCGTAAACGTTTGCATATTTAAGTGTGTTATTCCTCATTATGCGTGTTCTTGGATGTGTTATTCCCCATTTTTGTATATGTTTGCATATTTGAGTGTATTATTCTTCATTATGCATGTTCTTGGGTGTGTTATTCCCCGTTTTCATAAATGTTTGCATATTTGAGTGTGTTATTCCTCATTATGCATGTTCTTGGGGTGTGTTATTCCCCATTTTCGTAAATTTTTGCATATTTGGGTGTGTTATTCCCCAGTTTCGTAAATGTTTGCATATTTAAGTGTGTTATTCCTCATTAGGCATTTTTCTTGGGTGTGTTATTCCCCATTTTCATATATGTTTGCATATTTGAGTGTGTTATTCCTCATTATGCGTTTTCTTGGGTGTGTTAGTCCCCATTTCTGTATATGTTGGCATATTTGAGTGTGTTATTCCTCATTATGCGTTTTTCTGGTTGTGTTATTCCCCATTTTCATATTCGTTGGCATATTTGAGTGTGTTATTCCTCATTATGCGTTTTCTTGGGTGTGTTATTCCCCATCTTCGTATATGTTTGCATATTTGAGTGTGTTATTCCTCATTATGCGTGTTCTTAGGAGTGTTAGTCCCCATTTTCGTATACCTTGGCATATTTGAGTGTGTTAGTCCTCATTATACATTTCTCGAGGTCTTGTTGTTTTCAACATCTTACCTTACGATCAAAGTCCAACTTACTTGACATTTATCTTTGTCTCTCCAAAACCTTTTCTTCACCTACTTGTTGTTTCTTCTCAGATTTGTACACCTCTTTTATCCGATTGCCATTCTCGGATGTCCATAGTGGAGTCATCATTGATTTGATGTATTGTCCCAGACTTTTTTCCATTTCATTGAGTTTTGTTCCTGAATGTTGTGATTCACATTTTTATCTGATTGTTATTCTTAGAAGTTGTGATTCACCCACTCTCCGATTGCCATTCTCGGATGTCCATAGTGAAGTCATCATTGATTTGATGTACTGTCCCAGACTTTTTTCCATTTCATTCAGTTCTGTTCCTGGATGTCGTGATTCACATTTCATCTGATTGCTATTCTCGGATGTTGTGATCACTTTGCCTCCGATTGTTATTCTCAGATTTCCATGTTGGAGTCATCATTGATCTGATGTACTTTCCTGAACTTTTCCCATCTCATTCAGTTCTGTTCCGGGATGTTGTGATTCACATTTTTATCTGATTGTTATTCTTATATGTTGTGATTACCTTTTTCCGATTGCCATTCCCGGATATCCCTAGTAAAGTCATTCATGTCATTCTTGGATGCTTCTAATGAATTTTCCGTAATTTCTTATCACCTCATTCAAAGCTACTATTGGATGTTGTAACTCTTCCTGTCCAATGCCACTCTTGGACCTTTTTGCCTCAGCTGAGCTATGTTGTGGTCTCCAATTGTCGTGTGCTTTGTTTCCCGTCGGAGTGTTATGCTCCTTATCCTCAACATTTATTCTATTTTGTGTGTCACGAATTTCTCTGCATTTCATATGTTTTCATAACATTTCATATACATTTCATATGCTTTCATATCATTTCATATCGTTTCATATCATTTTATTTCGTTTCATTTCATTCCATTCTAGTTTTTTGGTCTCTTAGGGCCAAAAATTGGGTTTTTGATATTTAAGTATCTTCCATCTTGACAAAACGAAGATGTCAATCTTCATATCTATGGATTGAAGAAACTTAAATAGGGGCATCTGTCATACCCTAATTTGTGACCCTAAGATTTTTCTCATCTAATCTGCATCTTTCATACAAACAAGATCACATACTGGTTCGTTTATCCTTCTCAGGTGCAGGTCCTTGCCTCACAGGGATCACCGTGCTTTTTACTTGCTTTTATTTGTTTATATTTACTAACCTCTAACCAAAATACCAAAAATATATTGCATTTTACTTCTTCTTCTTCTCTCTGTGTTGCAGGCTTTCAAAGATAAAGCAGTGATTTCAATTCAGATGTGGTTGTTCAGTTATGATTTGATTCAGATAGACGTTTGACCTAATCTTGGTCAAACTATCAAAAGATTTTTTAAACTGCAAGTTGTTTGTGTCGGTGGTTTATTTCTCAAATGATGAGTATTCAAAGTTCAGGAAGTCGTGTGCTAAAATTTTTCAGGTTATCGAGCATTGGTTCATATTGAAGTTTGATTCATATTGGCTTGATCGAGTGTTTGACAGTTCATCAGTGATTCATATGTGAATTTATTTTCCTCAGCATGAATTTGAATAATCTGGGCAAGTTTCAGACGATTCAAGTGGTTGTGGCTTAAGTGGCAAAGTTGCATATTATTCAGTGGTTCAGGAGTGGCTATATTCAGTTTAATCAAGTGGCTTGTGCAAGAAAAATAAAGAGTTGGTTGTGAGCTTAAAATCAAGACTTCATCCATTATCCTTTTTTTGATTAAACCATTTTTTTATAACCATTACCCATTTTTATTCATACCGATTATTCATTTTCCATTACCATATAAATCCATTCACAAAATGTTACTAAATCCATTTTTTTTACCATTTCTCACAATGACCATTATTCTAAATCATTTTTATAATCATGTTTATCTTTTAATCCATCTCATTTTTTTAAAACCAAATGTCCAACTTTTATGAGCTTATAAGAAAAAAAGTCATTACAAAATAAGTCCATTCATGAAATAGGCCCATAATTCTTTTTTGCCCATTAAAAAGTTTGTATAAAAAAAACAAACATCCACAAGAAGCTTTCACGTGACCTCATTTGGATTCCCATACACTACATCATCAAGTAAAACAATGCATTACAATAAGCCTTTAAGCCATCACCACGTGTTTTTCCAGCTCACATTTCCTACAACCATCCTCAAGCTATTTTCACAGCCCAGCCGAGTTCACGCAGTCTGCACGTAACCAAAACGCAAGGTACAAAGAAGTTGAACGCATGCGTAACACCCTGCATCCAAAACGCAGACATGTGAAACACAAAATGCAAATCATCAGCACAAATAACAAGCACTGAAACACAGACGTAAAAGGCATAAAACGCACCTGCAGTGAAATGAAACACGCATCCACTAAGACGCAAACGAAACGCAACGCTGCATCAACAAAACACAATGAATTTATGCATAAAACGCAGTAGAGCAGATTCAAAACGTTGCAAAACTTATGAACACAAAACGCAACGGAAATTTGAACAAAACGGAAAATTGAATTCACTCATTCCCTCTATAAATTCAACCAACCTCTTCATCAAATCCCAAGCTTGAACGACCTTTAATCACCCTGCCAAATCAAAAACTTCAGAGCTTCACAAATTCAATTCAATTCTTCCATTGTTAAAAACCTTCAAGCTTCAATTTCAAAAAAACCATTTCAATACATTCCAATTTCCATCTTCAATCATATCATAACCACAAATAAACCTTCAATTCATATCAGTTTCTCATCATCTACCGCAAATCGCATCAAGCTCCATCCCCGCAACCCCACATCGACGCGAACAACAACAACAGTGGAATTTGTATCTGTGTCAATTTCAAGCCATGAACTGTGGAGCATGGTTTTCCTTGAGGATAGTGATGGCAGCGGTTTATTGAGAGGAAAAGCTACAGCGCCGCCGGAATAAGAGAGTCTAGCCACCGACGATTGAATTCGTAGAAGAGAGATAGGTATAGCAGTGGTGGCTTCGCGTATGAAGAAGAAGAGGATTACTTCTGCATTTAGTTATTTTTTTTCTATATAATTTTTTTTCTTTTTCTTTTTTAAACTGATTGTTGTTGGGCTTAGAAAGCCTTTGATCCAGAGTGTTGTTGTTATTCTAACTCCTACATTCTGCGGCATACCCCTCCCTTCATACTTTAACTTTTATTTTTTTTCTTTTCCTTATATTTTCTTATAGTTTCTTTATGTTTATTGTTTTATTTCTTTTCTTAAAATTCTTCTAAACATTTTCTTATATTTTAATATTTTCAATTTCTTCATAAAAAAGGATCTTATGAAAATATTTTTTAATAAAATGTTTTATTGGAAATCTATTTGAATTTCTTTATGACTATTTTCTTTCTCTTTGATTTTAATTTGCTGATTTTTTTAGTGGATCATAAATGTTAGATCCACTTTCTTTCATCTCTTATTTTTCTTTTGGACGATGAGATCTCTGATTCGACGATTATTGATTTTTGAAGATGTTTAATCTTCATTATTTCAAATCTATGGATAAATGATCATTTGGATCATTCTCCATACTTTGGGATCGTGATAGGTTGCATTTGATAAATCAATGTGAAATCTCGATGAAGATTAAACCGTTACCACTTTTCTTTTCGTTTGACATGTTTTCGGAGGATGATCCATTATATCATCTCTCTAACATGTATTAGCACAAATATCGTTCACCTTAATTGGTGTTAGCCAGCCTCATTTGTAGGGTAATTACTTCGTAAATTTCTCGGCGATTACTTAAAATAGACTTAAACTTGTCCCGAATTCAGAATAAAAATCCAATTGGATACTTACACTTTCATGGACCGGACCTCTTGTTGGTCGCGTAATCCCAAAGTGGTTAATCATTTTGCATTAAGAATCGAGACTTATGAATGTTTGATGCGTAGGTGTTTTGGGTCTCCCAATCTCCTTTCAAACTTCATTGAATTCGATTCTATTTTCCTTGATTGATCACTATAGTGTAAGATACTAAGCGGATCTGGTTGCCTTTCGATTTTGGTTACTTTTTTTTTTGGTTGTGGATGATTAAGTTCACCATACCATTATTATGTAAATATCATTATACTATTAATATACTAACATTTTAATTCCTTCTCGCACCTTATCCTCTTTATTTTAATCTCCTGCTCCTTATCTCTTTTATTATGCTTTTATTATACTATATCATTCATCATATTGTTTTTGTTTATATTCATATTCTTGTTCTTTTTCCTTTGTCCATTTGGACAAAAAAATATTAATAAAGGATTAAACATCTAAAAAAACTTGTGACTTTAATTTTGGACTATGGCCAATATCCTTAGCATTAGACTTGGAGTCTTGGACTTAGATTTTAGGATTTCGCCCTTTGCTTGAGTTATTATGGATTGAAGACCTTGGCCTTGATTTGGTTCACTTGTTTATGAAGATGAAGTCTTATTGTGCTCGCCATACGGTTTGATTATTCTTCCTTTAACTTTTACTTTAGGTCTTAGGATAGTCCATTCATCTCCTCCCACTTCTTAAATTTTTAAATCTTCTTCCTATTTTCAAAAACCTTCTTTGTTTTCAAACTTCAAACCTCTTTCTTAATCAAACCTTGACTTAGGTCAAGCGGTTTTACCTTTTCGTTTCGTTTCTTAATAAATGCTAAACCACATAAGCATATCGAACTTTCTTTTCAAAATACTTTAAAAATTGCAAAACTCATTCAATTGTTTTTTGTGCCTTCGTGCACTTTTCTTTTTTACCATTTTCACATGTCTAAATATGATTCGTTCTTTTTAGCGGAATTATTCGCTAAAGAATGAAGACTTATCTTTACATTTTAAAATGAATTCAACACATTGTTTTTTTCACTATTTGTACCACGAACTACGAGGTTTTGATCTCGCATTTCACTTTGTGGGTACGTAGGCATGAGACGGACGTCTCTTCAAACACAAAAATCTTAAAAAACATTTCTCTTATCATCTCTTCAATCTCTTTTTAACCAACCTTTTTCAAACCAAAAAAACAATAAATATTTCAAAGGGCTCCCGTGGAGTACCACAGACATTTTGGGTGCATAAATCCTTCCTGATTTGTAACCAATCCCCTTACCCGTTCTCTGCTTGATTCTTTTAGCTTTTTGGTTTTAGATTCATTAGGATTTATTCGCTCTTTTTTCCTTTTCCACTTGGAATAAAATAAAAGCGCGGTGGCGACTGTAATTACTTTGAGTTAAGTTAACCAATAGCTTACAATCATGATTTTACCGCTACAGTTACCCTCTGTTGGTAACGTGCAAGTGATCCAGTACAGGACATAGAACTTTAGTAGATTCGAGTCGGTGTTGTCGCTCTGATACGTAGCACTCGGGGGGATAACGCTTATTTTATGTTGATGTTGCTTTTGGTTATACTTTCTGAATTTTAAGTTATTTATTAAATAATTGTTGCTTCCTTAAGTTGTTTGGATGCTGAATGCAATTTAAGTTGTTTTTGATGAATCCGTTGCGTTGTAATAAAATGATGTTTTAAAAGTCGAAATATATCATCTCAATTTGTTTAGTTGATGTTTTATACTCTGATTTTGTTAATAATTATCAGGTAGAATTGGGGTGTTACATTAGTGGTATCAGAGCAGGTCGGTCTGTCCGACCAAGTTGTCAACTTTTAGTCGTCTAACAATCGAGTATTGATAGATAGTTCTAATTTTTGTTATTTTGTAGTGATTAAGTTGAGATGGCTGAAAGGAATGATGCTATGATGGATGCTTCTATGCAAGAAATGGCTCAGGTTGTGCATAATTTTTCGAACGCTGGTGAGGATGCTAGATCTCGTAGTTTGACGACTTTTCAGAGAGAGAATCCGCCTACCTTCAAGGGTAAGTATGATCCTGATGTAGCATTGGCTTTGTTGAAAGAGATTGAGAGAATCTTTCGTGTAATGGATTGCACTCCAGCTCAGAAGGTTAGGTATGGGACTTATATGTTAGCAGTCAAGGTTGATGACTGGTGGCTAGAGACTCGTCAAAGATTGGATGCTGTAGGTGAGGAGATCACTCGGGTTGTGTTCCGTAGGGAATTTCTGAGGAAGTATTACCCAAAAGATGCATAACACCCCAAATTTTCCCTTTTCTCTTTTATTATCATAATCATCATAAGCATATCATATCCATAGCATCTAGCATAGAAATATGAGGCATGATACTCGCGTGTTCTAGAATAAGGTACATGATCAATTATCTGGGCAACTCAGGATTTTAAAGTCAAGCCAATAGCCAAGTGGAATTGCAAGAAGCTCACAAGGCTTTCTCATATCTTGTACAAGCTCAAGGTCATCCTTAAAAGTCCAGGAGAAAGAAATTTCATCAGAAGTTCAAAAGTGCAACATTCTCCTATGCAAGGGAAATCTTGATTATGGTTTTGGATCAGATCCTCATATCCTTTTAGTTTGACCAATTCTTATGGTCAAAGGCTCTCATCTAGTCTGCAAGGCTTATATATGAAATTTTAGGCAAAAACTCATTGAAGAAGTCAAGAATTTGTCCAATTGCTTGAAAAGGAAGCAAGAAAGTCAACTTTGCAGTCAAAAAGTCAACAGAAGGATTTTTAGGGTTTTAGTCAGGATCATCAATCTTTGGAAGTCATATCATGTCAAAGAATAGCTTAATTGAGCTCAAATGTCAAAAATCGGGAATATGTAAAAAGTTTCTAAATTTGGAAATTTAGAAGTTTCCATTTTTGGAAATATTGTCCCTAGAACTTCAAGCTATTTTTTCATGTGTAAAAAAGCTCCAGATGATTTTTCCTTGAACATGAAAGTTGTAGATCACGATTTTCCCTTTTTGAAAAGTCCTAGAACACTTTTATAACATTTGTATAATTCAAGTTGTGAATTTTTGAAGTTTTGGTACATTTTTAGATTTTTTTGGTGCATAGGTGCCCACATACTATTGGTCCATTTATTTCCATTTTCTTTTTTTGTTTGTGTCACATGTCACGTTTTTCTATACCTTTTGGATGTGCCTCACCATTTTGTGCATGACCCCATATCATGTGTGGGCATTGCATTTTTTGTTGTTGTTTTTGTCATTTTAATAGAAAGAATAAATAAAAGGAATGGTACATAAGTGATAGCATGAAGAATGATCATTTATGCACTACTCACCGCCACCTGCACGTGATTCTTTTCCTTCAGTCTATTAAGGACACGTGTATCCTTCTCACTGGCCAAATTGAATTTGTTTCCCCCACCCACTTACACACACGTGGGCACCAATTTGTTTTCTTTTTCTTCACAAATGCTGCAAGGAGGGCACGAGTTTTTGCCCATAAGGAAGAGAGGATTAGGTACAATACCCCATGGTACAAACACATGCATCCCACACCATCTCAACTCATCGTTTTTTCCTTATACTATCATCATCATTTCACCATTTAAGACAACAATCTCAAGAGAAACAACACCATATTAAGGTGCATCACCATCATTGGATCAAGTCCTGACTCACACTTCTAGTGTTGCAAACCTAAGTCGTAAAGCTAATATGCACCGCAGCTTTATCCTTCACTCATTCACCACACTATATAACATTCACATCTGAAATCTCATGGGCTCTCGGATTCTACACACACACAAAATCGCCTCTGAATTTGAAAAACTCTCATTCTATCCATTGTTAATCTCCTCTGGTTTTATCTTCATCAATCTCCAAGTGAATCATGGTTGAAGCTCGGATCATGTAACGCAACACTAATCTCGCACTCCTCTCCTCATTATCAAACTCAAGTAGCCTTTATTTGGCCATTGTTCAAGCAAGCTCATTCAAGTTTCTATGTTTCTTTCTTCGACATCTCTATTAGATTTGAATTTCAGGTTTGAACATCAATTTGATTTGGCTTCGATTTCGCCCTAATCTTGCTCATGTTGTCTTAATATTTCTTGGTCTGAGTTGTATGAAGCATGAAAAGTGTGATAGAGATGTGAATCTTGGTTTTCAGTTTATAGCATAAATCTTGTTTTGCTTATTTCTTTGTGTATGAGAGGTTTCGATGAAAATCATTGACATATTCATGATGTATGTTGAATGAGCTTTGTGTGGATGTGATTTTTTTTGGTTACTGGAAATTTTTGTAACGACATCCGGAAAAGTGTATTTCGGCGTTACTTTTGTCGGCTGTTTTTTGTATGTTGGAGCTATGGTTTGGATTTTCTGTCGTGCTAGTCTTGTTGCTTTCATTTTATAGATTTTTTTTGTTCTTAAAACTTGTGGTTTCATTGATGTTAATGCTATTATTTTATGATTGGCATTATGTTTGGTAAAACTAATATGGCTGGAAAATGTTGAATAAGAAGTTCCATATTAACATGGTATAGACTCTGGAAGAACATGTCAAACATGATGTCCTGACATGGTGGCACAGATAAATGTGGAAGTTGTCAAAGAAGATGTTGAATTCAGTTCAAAATGTCCTATCAGATGTTGGGACATTATCAAACAGAGTAGAAGAACTAATTCAGGATGTCCCAACAGATGTTGTCATATGTTACAGTCAACTGTCAAAGAAGATGTTGAAACATCTGCAAATGTCATGACAGAATTACTGTCATATGTTACAGACAGATGTCAAAGAAGATGTTGAAACATCTGCAAATGTCATGACAGAATTACTGTCATATGCTACAGACAGATGTCAAAGAAGATGTTGAAACATCTGCAAATGTCATAACAGATGTCAAAGAGAATGTTGAAACATCTGCAACTGTCATGACAACATTACTGTCATATGTTACATATAGATATCAAACAAGAAGTGTGGAACTTAGTTCAGGATGTCACACCAGATGTTGTGACACTGTCAAACAGAGTAACAGTTAATGAACTTAAGTCAAGATATCAGGATGTCACACCAGATGTTAGGACATTGTATCAGTTAATGGAATAAGTTCAGTTTACAGGATGTCACATCAGATGTTAGGACATTGTATCAGTTTTTCAGGATGTCCCAACAGATGTTGAGACATCTCAGACCTGCTACCAGAATTAATTAATGACTAACTGATTTGAGATATTTAAGGAGAGTTATCTGGAATTAATTATGGATGGATAAAAACAGAACAAGGCGCATCTGTAGGGAGTTTTGTTATGAAGATTCAGATTAATCAGAAGAACAAAATCACCTAGAATTTAGGAAGTAACAAACCCTAATTCAAGGTGATAACATTGGATTTATCAGATCTGAATTATGCAGAATATTCTGGAGATATTATGCAATCATATGTGGTGCTGATCTAGAAGATCTTAAAGACTCAATTTAAATTGAAGACAAATATTGAAAAATATAGGTTTCTATATTTAGAGATATTTTAGGAGTTGAAGATCTTTTGGAATATTTGTAGCAGATATTTCTGCATATTTGTAGCAGATATTTCTGCATATTTGTAGCAGCTATTGTTGTGATTGTTTAGGCCCAAATCCAGTTGGGAATAGGTTATAAAAGAAACCTTGTAACCTAGTTTAGAATTAACCCAATCAACCGAAAATGTAAACATTATTAGGGTTGTGTCCTTGTGTCAGCCGTGCATAACAAGTAACTCTATTGTGGCTGTTTCACTTGTGATTCTCGAAGCTTGTAAGCAAGAGAAGTTTTGTGACTTGATTGAAACTGTGAAGTAAGATCAAGCTGTTTTTGTTTGAAGTGTGACTTCAATTTAATTAAACTTGTAAACAAAATCACTGTGTGATTGAGGGGGAGTGAGTAGGGTACTCTTATCTAAGTGAGTCTTAGGTAGAAATTGCATTGGGTAAGTATTAAGTGATAGATTAAACAGGGTGGTTTAAGTCTAGAATTAATATTACTAATAGTGGATTTCCTCCTGGCTTGGTAGCCTCCAGATGTAAGTGTGGTTATACACTGAACTGGGTTAACAAACTTCTGTGTTCTTTACATCTTTTATGTTTTATGCAGTACCTGAACTGAATGTCCTATCAGATGTCCCAACATCCTGAAGCATGTTTGACTCTGATATATCAGAATTATTTAAGTACTGATATGTATGCCTTACCATGTTTATAAGTAACAGATAAGATGTCTCAACATCATATTAGACATCTGAGTCTGTCATACCAGAATTTCAATTGGTATCAGAGCAGGCATCCTGGTCTGTTTCTGGATGAGATCTAAGGGAGATACTTTTTGGTTCATGGTAAAGGAAGAAGGATGATATAATGAAGAGCTGTTGGAACTTGAGAGATTCATATTGGTGTTTGAATGGTCCCTAGAAGTGGAGGATGGACTATTCATCATATGATATAATGGTGTTGTATTCACATAGGGTTGCTGATGTCAGATAAGATGTCTTGACATTGTGTTTCAATATCTTTTGGAGGATCTTACTGTGGAAAAGTTTATTTATCTCCAAGGAATTGCTCTATTATTTATGATGTGCTATGTCTGATAGTGGTTCCCCAATACATCATACAAAGGTTGTTGCAAAGCTTCAGTTCATAATGTCAAGTTTGATGTTCTATCATGTGATTATAGAACTGGAAGAAACTTAGTTCAGAATAGTGTGGTTCTTGATGAAAGAAGAGGTTGGAGCCAAAACAAAAGAGTATAATTATCAAATCTTTCATGCGGGAGTGAAAATCTTGATAAGTTATCTCTTAAGCTTATTTATGGTAACCTAATGAGAATATTCTTCCTGGTTATGGTGTCCTATGTTGTTTAGGTATAGCTGGAGAAAATCTCTCTTGTGAAGATACATGTTTATGATTGTCTAAATCATGAACTGAAGGAAGTTTCATCAAGAAAGAAGCTGAATTGATATGTCAATCCTAATGGCTTGACACCACACTACACATCAACAGTATATGGTAAATGTTGAATCAAAGACCTAAAAGATTGTTTTTTTTCTCTGAAGCTATGAAGCTGAATACTCCTTGAGATGCTACTGTCTATTGTATGTGTGCAAAGTATCTTTCATAATGTTATAGCACTTCAGTTGGAGCTGATTGAAGAAAAGATAGTAATCTTGAAAGCAATAATGTTTCAGAACCAAGCTTAGTTTTGTGTTCCAGAAGAAGGAAACTGGTGTGATATCCTGCTAACATGATGGATGCTTTGGGTGCTAGACAAATGTGTGATGATCACATATGTTTGGAACCTACTCCTAACCTGGAAGAGGAGGCATCTATGCTACATGTTGAAGACTTAGATAATGACTCTGTCACAGAGATCATTGCTTCTGTGGACCCTAGCATAGACAAAAGGCTTAGGGGTAGAAAGGAAAAGAAGACTGCAGGACATTCAACTCCTGAAAAGAAGCAGCCTACTCCAAAGAAAGACAAGGTGAATACCCAAAAGAGGAAAGCTGTAACTCCACCAGATTCAGATGTTGAAGAGGATGTCCCAACATCCCAACCAAAGAAGAAACCAGCACCATCAAGGTCCACCTCTGCTGTTCCAGAAGCTCCTCTGGACAATGTTTCATTCCATCATGTGTCAAGTGTGAGCAGATGGAAATTTGTATACCAAAGAAGGGTAGCACTTGAAAGAGAGCTAGGCAGCAATACACTTGAGTGCACTAAGGTAATCAACCTAATTTCTTCTGCTGGTTTATTCAAAACAGTATCAAACTTTTCACCTTGCTATGAGCTGCTAGTCAAGGAATTCATTGTCAACCTACAAGAGGACTGTGCTGATGGTAAATCAGATGACTTTAGAAAGGTGTATGTAAGAGGGAGATGTGTGGAATTCTATCCTAGGGTTATCAACCACTATCTAGGAAGAGAATCTGATGGACCTAATGAGCTGGGAAAGACAAATAAACAGGTGTGCAAAGTCATCACTGCTAATCAATTCAAAGCTTGGCCAGTCAAGGGGAAACTTTCTGTTAGCTTGCTGACAAGGAAGTATGCAATGCTGCATAGGATTGGCACTTCAAATTGGGTCCCTACCAACCATACCTCCTCAATAGCAACTGAATTGAGCAGGTTCATATATGCTGTGGGCACCCAAGCAAAGCTGGACTTTGGGGCTTATATTTTGGATCAGGCATTGAAGCATGCTGGAACATCTGCAACAAAGCTTCCCATTGCTTTTCCCTCTCTGCTATGTGGAATCATACTAAGCCAGTATCCAGGTATCCTCATTGAGAAGGATTCAGTATGCAAAAGAAAAAGTCCTCTGGCCTTCCATTACAAACTTTTCTTGAGCCATCATGCTGCTGATGTTGGAGCTTCCACTAGGACATCTGCTGGACCTTCAAAAGCAAAGACTCCCATATCCAAAGCTGTCTTGATTGCAGATCTGAAAAACACTTGCAAAAAGCTGGATGCTAGGAAGAAAAAGCTTGAGGAAGTAATTCAAAGGTTGGAGCTGGAAGAGGTTTCTCAGAATACTAATGAATCTGATGATGAATCTGAAGATGAAAAAGCTTCTAAATGTATTTACAAATGTGGGTGATAAATGCATGACTTTGGTCATGATTAAAGCTAGCAATGTGACCAATAATTGCTAGAAGAAAGGGAAGAATATCAGATTGAGAAGTCTGATCAGAATGGTTGTTGAACTGGTAGTCTCTTCCACTACTAGTCATGGATAGTGGCAGTATGAACCCTTTGTAGCAAGCAAACTAAGAGCATCTGTTTTGGGATATAAAATCAAGTATGGATATTTATCAGTTGTGCTCTTTGTATGTTCATCAGGGGTGTGAAATTGAGAATTAATGGAGTTTATGCTCAGCTGGAGTATTGGTTATCCATGACATGAAGAGATCTTGCTAATCTTATCTGGAGCTAACCTTAAAATCCTTCAAAATTAAAAGATCAGATTATGTAGAACTATCTGATAAGGTATTATACAAGGATCTAAGATCAATTGTTGTTTGTGGAGTTCACAAATATTTGATTGATTATCCTTGTGATTCAAGATTGGTGATGTTCAAACAGATGTTGGAACATCTTATCATCAGAGTTTGTGCAGAATCATGGGTGAGGTATTGCATAAGATGTAGTATTGGCTTCAGTCTTGTGTGACAGGAGTTATGTATTTCTGGAAAGTTTCTTGGCAAGAACTGGTCTGGACATTATTGATTCTGAAGATGGAGATGAAAGACCATGAACATATCATAATGACCACTTGGATTGGTTTATTTCTGATCTAGGTGTAGTCCAGAATGCTCATCATGGAGTTAAGATAGGTGGGGATATCATAAATTTGTTAAGACTGCCTTTCTCAATGAAAGGTGGCATCCTTGGTATAGTTATGAGGTGCAGTTCTTAACTATTCCTTCTGAATAATCAGACAGTGGCAGGTTTGAAGACTTTGGAGAAACATTGGAAGTTTCTCATCAATATGTGTTATTGGTAAGAACTTCTGCAAAACCAATAGAATGGAGGTTGTTTACTCAAACTTGGTGGATAAATCAAGTCTATGAGAGCATGGAACTCTTGTTCTATAAACGTGAAGAAGACAAAAGTGGCAATTGGCTTTTTCATATGAGGATTCATAAAGGAGGTTATCAATATGTGGTAATTGGTTGATCTTTAAAGTGGATTCGAAGAATCAAGATAATCAGAGTGTGGCAGCTGGTTGTTCTTGAGGATTGTCTTGGAACAAATTGCTCTTGGGCAGAGGAGTGATGAGTTGAAGACTCAAGAGGATTTATTCTTCTTGAAGGTGGATGAGAGTTTATCACTCTTTCTGGATTTCTGATTCTAACTGGTGGCACAGTGTGATTGAAGATTTTCAGTTCATGGATTACTATGCTATAGTAAGTCCAGTTGGTGGAGCACATCTAGGATCATGGTGATAAGGTCTTGGTGTATGAAAAATGTTCTAACTAAGTGTTAGTACATTATATGGGGTGTTTATCTACATGGTTTCTATTATTAGACTACCTAATCATATGGGAGAATGATGAAGTAGATGATCTATATTGGAAGAAACATGTAGAAGAGACTGGAAGTGTTCCTCATGCTAAAAAGCCAAGAACTCCAAAAAGATCAAGTTTTCAGCAAGACCAAAGGCATACCTTCACCATTGTACAACACTCCAAAAGCTTCTGAATTTGTGAATGATTCCATAAAGGAGTTGGTAACCAAGATTCTATCTGAGCAAAGAATGGTAAGTGGCATATCTTTCCCTCTGAACACTATGCCAGCCCCACAAGAAGATCAACAAACTCAGGCTGCAAAGGACACTCCTGCTCAACAGGATGTCCCAATAGATGTTGAAACATCTGAGGACCAGCACAAGGCCTCAACTGAAGAGCACATCTCTGTTGATCCACCAGAAGTATATCAGGTATTGATTGCTTGGAAGTTTGTTTGTGGACATTCATTCTAATTTCACAATTAGTTTGGATGTGTTTTATCTGGACTGTATGGCCTTTGGTGTGTAAAGGCTTAGTGTCAATAACCTGTGTGCTAGAAGATGTTCATCTTGTGTAGTCTGTGGTAACTACAAACCCATAAAGGAATCAGGTATGCTTTGGTACAAGAAGTGAATGTGTTCGATTGGGAATTGAACAGAGAGTGAGCTCTTGAAGACATGAAGATGCGTCTTATGTTTTCCTTTCATCAATGTACAGAGAAGCATGGAGTATCCTAGACAGGGGGAGTGTGTTACAAGTATGTGCACTTGATTTTGTGGTGTTAAGGGGGAGTAATACCTTAACCAGATAAGGAGAATCCTAAGAGTCTAGAAGGCTATATTATATAAAGCTGCTCTCTGCAGTTTATGTTTGATTCTTGAGGAATTGTGAAGCTTGTGTGTGTTTCAAGCTTATGGAGATTATATACCTTTGTCTTTTTATGGCTAAAAAGGGGGAGAAGTAATAGTGTGAGGTCTGATATGAAGATGTTGATGTTAAGGAACTTCTACATAAGGTACTACTACACCTGTATGTAAATTAGTTTTAGCCAAAATAAGCCAAAGGGGGAGATTGTTAATGCTATTATTTTATGATTGGCATTATGTTTGGTAAAACTAATATGGCTGGAAAATCTTGAATAAGAAGTTCCATATTAACATGGTATAGACTCTGGAAGAACATGTCAAACATGATGTCCTGACATGGTGGCACAGATAAATGTGGAAGTTGTCAAAGAAGATGTTGAATTCAGTTCAGAATGTCCTATCAGATGTTGGGACATTATCAAACAGAGTAGAAGAACTAATTCAGGATGTCCTAACAGATGTTGTCATATGTTACAGTCAACTGTCAAAGAAGATGTTGAAACATCTGCAAATGTCATGACAGAATTACTGTCATATGTTACAGACAGATGTCAAAGAAGATGTTGAAACATCTGCAAATGTCATGACAAAATTACTGTCATATGCTACAGACAGATGTCAAAGAAGATGTTGAAACATCTGCAAATGTCATAACAGATGTCAAAGAGAATGTTGAAACATCTGCAACTGTCATGACAACATTACTGTCATATGTTACATATAGATATCAAATAAGAAGTGTGGAACTTAGTTCAGGATGTCACACCAGATGTTGTGACACTGTCAAACAGAGTAACAGTTAATGAACTTAAGTCAAGATATCAGGATGTCACACCAGATGTTAGGACATTGTATCAGTTAATGGAATAAGTTCAGTTTACAGGATGTCACATCAGATGTTAGGACATTGTATCAGTTTTTCAGGATGTCCCAACAGATGTTGAGACATCTCAGACCTGCTACCAGAATTAATTAATGACTAACTGATTTGAGATATTTAAGGAGAGTTATCTGGAATTAATTATGGATGGATAAAAACAGAACAAGGCGCATCTGTAGGGAGTTTTGTTATGAAGATTCAGATTAATCAGAAGAACAAAATCACCTAGAATTTAGGAAGTAACAAACCCTAATTCAAGGTGATAACATTGGATTTATCAGATCTGAATTATGCAGAATATTCTGGAGATATTATGCAATCATATGTGGTGCTGATCTAGAAGATCTTAAAGACTCAATTTAAATTGAAGACAAATATTGAAAAATATAGGTTTCTATATTTAGAGATATTTTAGGAGTTGAAGATCTTTTGGAATATTTGTAGCAGATATTTCTGCATATTTGTAGCAGATATTTCTGCATATTTGTAGCAGCTATTGTTGTGATTGTTTAGGCCCAAATCCAGTTGGGAATAGGTTATAAAAGAAACCTTGTAACCTAGTTTAGAATTAACCCAATCAACCGAAAATGTAAACATTATTAGGGTTGTGTCCTTGTGTCAGCCGTGCATAACAAGTAACTCTATTGTGGCTGTTTCACTTGTGATTCTCGAAGCTTGTAAGCAAGAGAAGTTTTGTGACTTGATTGAAACTGTGAAGTAAGATCAAGCTGTTTTTGTTTGAAGTGTGACTTCAATTTAATTAAACTTGTAAACAAAATCACTGTGTGATTGAGGGGGAGTGAGTAGGGTACTCTTATCTAAGTGAGTCTTAGGTAGAAATTGCATTGGGTAAGTATTAAGTGATAGATTAAACAGGGTGGTTTAAGTCTAGAATTAATATTACTAATAGTGGATTTCCTCCTGGCTTGGTAGCCTCCAGATGTAAGTGTGGTTATACACTGAACTGGGTTAACAAACTTCTGTGTTCTTTACATCTTTTATGTTTTATGCAGTACCTGAACTGAATGTCCTATCAGATGTCCCAACATCCTGAAGCATGTTTGACTCTGATATATCAGAATTATTTAAGTACTGATATGTATGCCTTACCATGTTTATAAGTAACAGATAAGATGTCTCAACATCATATTAGACATCTGAGTCTGTCATACCAGAATTTCAATTGACATTGGAGGAAGTTATGTTAGATTAAAGTTGATGGAGTATTGTGATGTTTTGAACTCCATGGTTCTGTTTTCTAGAACTCTGCGATTTACATTGCATGAGGAGGGAGGGAGGAGACTGTGTGGCAGTCCGTGAGTGGATGGCATTTTGTTTTTGTTTTTATTCACTTTAAGTAAAGTGCACCAATTGATGAGGTTACATGGTTTTTTTTGTTTCTTTTTTATTATTAAAGGAAAAATAAAGCTGAATGTTATTGGGATTGTGTGGAGGTTTCGATTGGGCTTAACCAGTTTTTATTTGCACCCTCTGTCTTTGCCCAGTTCTTGAATTTAACTCGGTTTCTCTGCTTTTTGGACCTCCTGGCCTTCATTTCTATTCTTTTATTTCCTTTTTTTATTTTTGTTTCGTTTTATTTTATTAAGAATAGTTAGAAGCATTTAAATCTAGTGCAAAAATTCATAGACCTTTGTTTTAATTTTCTTTAATTTTTGATATTTTTATTTCACATTTTATTTTATTTTTTTACACTGAATTAATTCTTGGCTTTTATTTCTTTTCTTTTAAATTCTTTTATGCACACCTTACATTGTTGATTTTATAACTTGAGTTTTAAAATAGTAATGAGCATGATTCTTTTTGCTACTGATCCCTAACATGTTGAAGGTCATTTAGGATTTATTCCATGTTTTTTTAGATTTTATTTGCTTGCTTTTTGTTATGTTGTTTTATATTGAAGTTTACTAAACCCTAGTTGGACTTTAGACACTTATTTGACTTACTTTGCTTCTAACTTTTGGTATGTGGTTTGTAGGTGATTAAAGTGTTCTCATGATTAATTGTAGAATTTTATGTTTGCTTGATAGGTGTGATTCATTTCTGATTGTATTAGGTTGATAGGATCTTTTAATTGTTTATGTTCTATTTTGTTCTTGTTTGTATTTCTAACCTTTTCAGGTAGGTGCATTTGGTAAGTGAGAAGTGTGGATGTTATTCATGTTTCAAACCTTCATCTCTTTTCTTTATTGTTTTCTTACTTTTCTTTGTGATGTGCCTTATGCCATCCTTTGCCCAACTTCATCTCTTCCCCCTTAGGAACAACTTATCTCCTTTAGAGGAGTAAGTTGTATTCTTGTTCGTCTTCCTTCTTCTCTTTCCCTATTCTTCATTAGGATAGTTGAAGCCTCACTAACCTAGGACCAACCCTTTGCATGATAACTTTTAGGTTGATTAGATTCCCTTAGTTGTTTACCTTTTGCTCTTTTTTTTTTCTTTCTCTTCTCATCTCAAAACAAAACATAAAAAAACCTTAATAAAGAAAGAAATGGCCTCTTGTGCATAGCCTTATTCCATGGGGCATATGTATTCATTCCATCTTGAAATATTACACTTGTCTAGTTGATGCACAAGTCTGATCATGAGGTCATCTTCATCAAGAAAACCATCAAAAATACTTCTTCATTCTTAATCACTAAAACATCTAATATGTTCGACAAGTTAGTGAGCTTAGGCCCTTTCCCTTGGAAACAAGTCTTGGATAAATTATCCTTACTTGGTGTGCTTTTTCTATAATTCTATCTAGGAATGTAGTAGCAAGTACACATTCCATGGAAATGGACTTGAATTCACTTTCTTGTGCCACGCCAATAAAAGCTTCTAAAAAACACTGGACAAAGAATAAGCGTCTCCTTCGAGACTTCTTTTCTCATCTCACTCACTCCTTACGTGCGAACTTGCTACTACTTGTCACTTTGCAAGACGGTTACGCTCTCGTCGTCCGAACCTTCAACACTTGAGCATTGACATAAGCAGTTCAAGCTTAAAACACAAGCAATTTTTCCACCCCTAGTTTGGGGAACTACGACGTCTCTGATCCTCGTGTCCAGATGAGGTACGTAGGCAGTGGGGTAGGGCCCGTTCGAGCACTCTTTTATTTTCCCTACATCTTCCCCCTTCTTTTTTTTTCTCTAGTTCTAGTCGTTCTTTTTTAAAGCAGCTTTCATTTCTTCACCCTTTGTAACAGTTTCTTTGCAAGCGTGGATCCCGTCAGGTATGGCGGATGGTCTGGGGTGCTAATACCTTCCTAGGTCGTAACCGACTCCCGAACCCAGTTTCTTTGGTTCACAGGACTTATGTCCTTCCTTTTCTTTTCTCTGGTTTGTGCAGCATTACCATTCCCGTTCCTTCGGGATAAAAATGTCTGGCTGGCGACTCTACCTTTTCTGCTAGATGGAAATCCAGGGAGCGACAGTTGGCGACTATGCTGGGGATCGAACCCAGAATCTCTGGTTCCCTTGAGAGTCTCTCCTAGCGCTTGTTTGTTTCTGTTTCTTTGGGTGTTGATTGTTTGTTGTAGCGTGTTTATTTTACTGTTGTTTATTTATAGTATTATTTACAACTTTATTTACAGTTTTCAGTATTTATTTTCATGCATCATATATATTATACTGGACTGTCTGAACTGTGTTGGTTTTCTTTGGTGGGTTGGGGAATGTAATTTTGAGATGAGCTCGTAACCGGGGCTCGAGTGCACCCTAGGACTTAGAGTGGTTCCACTTTGGCTTCATGGCATCTTGTTATGTTGGTATTAGTGAGTTCTACACCCAGACTTGTGGCCGTCTTGGAAATGTATTGATATCGGAATCTTTCTGGATCATTACAGGACCTCGATAGTTATGTGCATCTGGGGACCGATCATTAAGGACCTTTGTGGAAACATCCCTCTCTAGTGGTGACAGTGGCAGACCATATTTTGTGGAAAACCCATTTGCACCCGAGGGTCCACTTAGAACTCGCATAGGATGGCATGGTTCTCTTATAGGAACTCAGTTAAAGCATCTGGTCGTATGACGATAGTATTGTACCCTTCGGGATGAATGCACTGTTGTTTCTCGATTCCAACGCTCGAAGTTGGGGACTTGTAAGGGATGCTTGTTTTTCCCATACTCACGCTGAGACCTCCCTGAGTAGTACATAATGCCTAACCGATTCCCTGATATAGTCATGAGCCATTTCTCGGAAATGGTGAACGTATTATTGCTATTCGGCTTTGAGAGTCCGTGATGTTTGACCCGGAGCACACCCGTGAGATTGGGAGGGGTTTATAGGTTTGCAGGAACCCTCAACCTCATCATACCTCATTATCAGTATAGTCTTATGACTTGATATAGTTACATGGATTCTTGAGCTCTTAAGTTATCTGGTATTTGATTTGGGGCTTATTTGAGACTAAGTTCTTGTTCATGGGGCTTTATTCAGAGAGTTCCGGTTCTTGGTCACTTGGGTCTAATATTCAGTATCCAGACGGTTCCAGATGTTGATCATATGCCTGCATTGCATTTGCATTGCATCATACCCGCATTACCTGTTTGTGTTTTCATTTTCATGTAGTTATTTGCATCCTGCACCCAGTTCTGGTAATTGTTCCATATCCAGATGGCAGAAAATAGAGAGGCTCCTAGGAAAAGGAATATGCATTATATTTTCCCACAACCAGAGACTGAGAGTATTCAGAAATTGATAGATTTTATGACTGACAAGGTTTAGCAGACTTCAGGAAAGAATTTGGGAAGGTTTTGAACTATGTAAATAAGCCTACTGTTGATCAGAGGGACGGTCTCCATTCATTGCTGCAGTTTTATGATCCTCAATTGCGAGTCTTCGTGTTTCTAGATTATATCTTAGCTCCTACCTTGGAAGAGATTGCCAGTATCTTGAAGATTCCTATTGGAGAGGGTATTCCTTATATGCTTCAGGGAGATCTCCCTCACATGCAGACATAGCCAGTGCTTGCCACCTTAGTGTGCTCAGAATCAAGATGGGTTTAGAAGCTAGTGGAGGAAAGGGAATTGCCTTGGAATTTTTAGTAACAGAGGCTCATTTGTTTTCTCTTGGAAACAAGTGGGAGGAATTTAATGCATTACTGGCCTTGATGGTTTATGGGATAAGTTTGTTCCCAGGGGATAAAGGTTTAGTCAGTTTGGAGAAAATTTCCATTTTTGTTTAGAAAAATCCAGTACCTACTCTGTTGGAAGATTTCTACTATAATGTTCATTACAGGAATGAGAGAAGGAATGGATATGTAAATTGTTGTGCACCCTTATTCGCTGATTGGTTTGCTAAACAACTCCCAAAGTTAGGACCATTCAAAGATCTGAAACAAGAGTGGAAATGAGCGCGAAGATTGATGGGCTTGACTTCAGATGATATAGCTTGGGGGAGTAACATGGACTTATTGGGAAAAGAGATAATTATCAGTTGTGGAGAGTTTCCTAATGTACCTTTGCTTGGTGGGAGAGGGATTATTAACTACAATCTTGTGTTGGTTCGGAAGCAGTTTGATTACCCTTTGAAAGATCCTTCATCTGCTGAAGAGATAGTGAATCCCTGTATGCACCATTGGAAGGAAATGAGAAGTTAGTCGCTCATGAATTTCAGGCTTGGGAGGTGAGAATGAGTAAGGGAAAGAAAGAGTTTGGAAGGGTGAATCCAAAAACTTATCCTCCTTTTGCTAATTGGTTACAGGCTCGTGTAGAGGCTTTTCTCCTTCCATTTTCAGCTGAGGTTCCTTTGTACCCAAAAGAAGTACCTGTTCAGGCCACTGTCTCTGTTGAAAAGTATAAGAAGCTAGAGGCATTGATACAGGAGTTAAGAGTTGAGAATACGGAGATGACTAGTTTGTACCATCGTGCAACCAGTTCTAAAACAGAAGTAGAGGAAAAGCTCCAGAAGATACAAAGGGCCCAGGAAGCTAAAGAGAAGGAGTTTGCGGGAAGGTAAGCCTACTTCCAAAGGAGAGGTTTGATGGACTAAAGGAGAGAAGCAAAGCACAAGAAGCTTCAGAAGACTCTCAGAGAGGCCAGACAATCCATCACTTGGTTGCAGGATATGAGGGAAAAGGATCAGAAGGAGTTTGAGGAGAAAGAGAAGGCGTACAAGCTACAAATCCAAGACCAGAAAGATGAATTGGAGAAAGTTCACACGATACGAAAGGAAAAGACCCAACAGTTGGTACAGAGTCAGCAGGCCTTGGAGGAGGCATTTAAGGAGATTTCAGATCTCAAGTTAATGGCTGGAGTGAAGAAAGTCAGGGCATAGTTGGGACTTACAGGGGAGGAGGCAGAATCTTCTTGCATTTTAGAATTCTAGTGTTTTTTCTTGTATTTTTGATTACCTACAGGCTTGTTGTAGGAGTCTCATTTATTTTTTTTCCTGCACTTTATTTGTAAGACTTGTAACCCTCCGGGGAGTTGTTGATACTCTTGCCTTTTTGAGGTTTTTGTTTATTATAGTAGCCTCCTATGCTTAGTCTTCTGTTTTTTATCTGAGTATGCTAAAACCTATTTGTCTAAAGCTATCAGGATCTAAATACCTCTCAAAGAAATTTTGGGATGAAAAATCAATTTCTACAAAAGGCCATCTGGATCATTCTCTGCTAAAATACCGGAACTGGGGCACAAAACGCCTGATCATGGAAACTTGAATAGTTGCGTTGAATGCATATAACCTGGTGTTTTGTTTTGCAGGTACATTTACCAGGTTTCTAACGTATCTTATGATTTCAGGCGTTATAGCTCCGAAGAAAGGTCCCAAGAAGATCCATAGATACCCAACAAAGGAAAACAGAGAGAGTGATGGATCAAATGCAGACCGATTTGGCTGATCTACGGACGATAATGGATCAATTTATGACCCTGATGGCTGGAATGCGTCAAACTAAGGAGCGCTTGCGCGAGCTGGTAAAGAATAATCAAGCCAGGAACAATAGTCCAGTAGACGGAGGTAATCGCAATGGGGCTGGCGCCCGTCATGTGGAAATCCCTGTGGTACAACCTGGAGTTACCATTATCAATGATGGAGTGCATACCCTTCAGATGGATGGGTAGGATGAGCAGTTCACACTGTTAGATGAGGCTGAAGGACAAAGGGTTGACATGAATCGTCGCTTTGAGGAGATGGTCGAAAAAATTCGTTCCATTCAATCCCATAACTCTTTGGGATTTGATATTACTGATCTGGGGCTGGTCCCGGGGTGAGGATCCCATACAAGTTTAAAGCTCCAATGTTCGATAAGTACAATGGCACTGCATGCCCAAAAACCCATCTTCAATCCTTCGTTGGGAGAATTGCTGCCCACACGGATGACGAGAAGATATGGATGTACTATTTCCAAGATAGTCTTGTTGGGGCGTCCTTGGAATGGTATATGAAGCTGAGTTGGGTTACTGTCAGGAGTTGGAAGGATTTGGCGGAAGCATTTGTTAAGCAATACCAATATAATCTGGACATGGCTCCCAATCGCACGCAGTTGCAAAGCATGTCCCATAATCCAAAGGAGAGATTTAAAGAGTATGCTCAAAGGTGGCGCCAGCTTGCGGCCAGAGTACAACCTCCACTACTAGAAAATGAGATGGCTGATATGTTCATGGGTACTTTGCAAGAAGTGTTCATTGAACATTTAGCGTTGTTCTCGGCGAATAAATTCAATGATATTGTCATAGCAGGGGAGAGGGTCGAAACATTGTTGAAGATGGGTAAAATCCAAGACAACGGAGCTGGAAGTTCTTCAGGATCAAGAAAGCCTTTTGTTGGCCCTTAAAGAAGAAGAGAAGGGGATACTAATGTTGTCTATGGAAGAGGAAGGGGTCATGGCTATAGAAACTCATATGATCAAGTGGCAGCTATCACTATTCCTACCAATCCTTCTCCTCAACCAAAACAACAATGCAACAATTACCAACAGAGGCCTTATCAGCAACGTCAACCTCGTCCTGCTAATCATGTCATTGAGGCAATTCCCATGACCTACACAACACTGCTACAAAGGTTGATAGACTTAAACATGATACAACTGAGGATGTTGGCTCCACCACCACCAGGTGATCTACCACCAGAGTATGACGCTAACGTACAATGTGTTTTTCATTCAGGAGCTCTTGGACACTCTACAGAGAAATGTAGGGCGTTACATAACAAAGTTCAGGATATGATAGATTCAAAGGCCATAAACTTTGCGCCACCACCAAATGTCACTTCTAATCCTATCCCTAATCATGGTGGGGCAATGATTAATGCTGATGAAGAAGGAGAACACTTAAATTGATCATGGATATAAAGGAGGTGCAAACTCCTCTCTTGTTTGTGAAAGAAAGGATGTTAAGGGGATTTGAGTTTCCAAGATGTGACTTTGAGTGTGAAGAATGTGATATGTCTGTGAATGGCTGTGAAAAGTTAAAAGCTGGGCTGCAGAATTTGATAAATGAAGGGATATTGCAGTTTGACAGAGTTAACAAGCAAGGTGACTGTGTTTCAACTGTAACTATCTTCTATGATCCGGCTGACATGCCAGCCCCAGCCCGGAGAGAGCCTGTTACAATCTATGTGCCACAGGAAGTCAGTCCTGTTACAATTACTAGGCCTGGTCCTGTACCGTATGATGATGACAAAGTTGTGCCATGGCATTACGAGTCAGATGTGTATGTGCAAGGACGAAAAGTGGAGGATAAGTCTGTAACTATCAATCCTGTTGTTGCTAGTGTGGGAGGCTTGGGAGGCTTTACTAGAAATGGGTGATTGTTTTCTCCCCAGACTCTTTGAAACAACGATGAAGCTGAAGCAGCTGCTAGAGCTAAGGGAAAGAAAGTGGCTAATGAAGAGGTGGTAATCCTGAATGCTGATCAAAATGTTTTTGAAAAAGAAGTTGAAGAGTTTATGAGAATAATAAAAAAGAGTGACTATAAAAAAGTAGAGCAGCTGAATCAAACACCGTCCAAGATTTCCATACTATCACTGCTGATGTGCTCGCAAGCCCATAGAGAAGCTTTGTTGAAGGTATTGCAGTCTGCATATGTGCCTCAGGAGATTACCGTTAACCAGTTAGAAGCTGTAGTAGCCAACGTAAACGCTAGCCACGAGTTAGGGTTTACCGACATAGACCTTACAACAAAAGGAAGGAACCACAACAAGGCTTTGCACATCACAATGGAGTGCAAAGGCGTTGTGATGTCACATGTCTTGGTTGACACAGGTTTTTCTCTAAACGTGCTGCCGAAAAAGGCTCTGATGAAACTGGAGGTTGATGGTCTTATTCTCCGGCCTAGTGACTTGGTGGTAAAAGCTTTTAATGGCTCTCGAAGGTCTGTGTTTAGGGAGGTAGAGCTACCAGTGAAGATTGGGTCCCAGGTGTTTAAGTGTATCTTCTATGTGATGGACATTCAGTCGGCTTACAGTTGTTTGTTGGAACGTCCATGGATTCATGTTGTTGGAGCTGTAACGTCTACTCTTCACCAGAAGCTGAAATACGTGGTGGACGGACAGGTAGTGACTGTTTGTGGCGAGGAAGATATTTTTGTCAGTCACCTGTCTACATTTAAATATGTTGAAATGGACGAAGAGATTCATGAAACCCTGTGCCAAGCGTTTGAAGAGGGAAATGTTAGTTCAGTATCTCCCACTACCATGTTTCAGAGTAGTGAGAAAGAAGGGACTTCCATCTCTTCGTATAAGCAAGCTAAGGAAGTGGTTCAGTCAGGTCAGGCCCAAGGCTGGGGCAGGTTGCTAGAGGTTGAGAATAAGAATGATAGGTTTGGCATTGGATACCAACCGGGCTAGGTTGGATGGTCCCAGGATAGCAAAGTAGTGAACTTCAAGAGTGCTAGGATGATTGATCTCAATCACGTGTGTGCCATGGACGAGGATGCTGACAGCGACTGTGATTTGGACAACTGGGTGCACCCATGTGCTCCCAGGGAAGAATTACAGAACTGGTTTGCTGAAGAGATCATTCAAGTCACTGGTCCAACAGAGTAATTTTCTTTGTTTTCCTTTTATTCATTTGCATGTCAAGTCCTGCACTCTTCCCAAGGTGTAAGGACCCATTGTAGGGCCACCATTGCATGCTATGCAGTTAATTTTACCATGAATAAAGGACATTTTTTATGCAAATTACGTTCCTTTTTTTTCTTTTTTTCTTTTTTCACAAAAATATAAAAATGGCAATGTTTTTGTTTTTATTATTCCTTTTTCAAAGAAAAGCAGAATCTGAAATAAGCACATCCTTGTGCAGAGTCAATCATTCAGATTCCTCTAATAACTCTTTTGTTATGACCAAGTATGACTTTGATAATCCAATCTACCATGTTGATGAAGGGGTTGATGAAAACTGTGAACTCCCCGAGGAATTAGCCAGGTTATTAAGACAAGAGAAAAGGGTTATTTAGCGTCATCGGGAAGATCTTGAAGTCATCAACATTGGATCTGAAGACGTAAAGAGGGAAATTAAGATTGGGGCCAGTCTGCAGGCCAAGATAAAGGAAGAGTTGATTGGTATGCTTCGAGAGTATGTGGATATCTTTGCTTGGTCATATCAAGATATGCCAGGTTTGGATACCGACATTGTTGTGCATAAGCTGCCACTAAGGGAAGACTACCCTCCTGTCAAGCAAAAGCTTAGAAGAACTCGTCCTGACATGGCGTTAAAGATCAAAGAAGAAGTTCAGAAGCAATGGGATGTCGGTTTCCTTGCTGTGACTAATTATCCACCTTGGGTAGCTAATATTGTACCTGTACCAAAGAAGGACAGAAAGGTCTGGATGTGCGTTGATTACCGGGATTTGAATAGAGAAAGCCCAAAAGATGACTTCCCATTACCTCACATTGATGTATTGGTGGATAATACGACTCAATTCTCAGTATTCTCCTTCATGGATGGCTTTTCCGGGTATAAGCAGATCAAGATGGCACCGGAATACATGGAGAAGACAACGTTCATTACCCCTTGGGGGACATTCTGCTATAAGGTCGTGCCTTTTGGTTTGAAGAACGTCGGGGCAACGTACCAACGGGCAATGGTGACTCTGTTTCACGACATGATCCATAAGGAAATTGAGTGCTATGTGGATGACATGATAGCCAAGTCTCGTGATGAAGAAGAGCATTTGGTTAACCTCAAGAAATTGTTTGAAAGATTAAGAAAGTATCGTTTGAGGTCAAACCCAAACAAGTGCACCTTTGGGGTGCATTCTGGTAAGCTGTTGGGTTTCATTGTTAGTTAAAGAGGAATTGAGGTAGATCCTGTAAAGGTTAAAGAAATACAAGATATGCCTGCACCACGAACTGAAAAAGAAGTGTGAGGTTTCTTGGGGAGATTGAACTACATCGCTTGGTTCATATCTCACCTAACAGCCACATGTGAACTAATATTCAAACTATTGAGAAAAGAACAAACGGTCAGGTGGAATGAGGATTTTCAAAGAGCATTTGAAAGGATAAAGGAATACTTGCAAGAACCTCCAATTCTAATGCCTCCAGTTCCAGGAAGGACATTAATCATGTATTTAACCGTGCTAGAAGAATCAATGGGGTGTGTTCTAGGCCAATATGAAGAGTCTGGTCGAAAAGAGCATGCAATATACTACCTTAGCAAAAAGTTTACCGACTATGAATCCAGTTATTCACTGCTCGAGAAAACTTGCTGCGCTTTGGCATAGGATGCTCGCCGACTGAGACAGTACATGTTGACCCACACAACCCTGCTAATTTCAAAGATGGATCCTGTTAAATACATTTTTGACAAACCAACGTTAACCGGAAGGGTTGCTAGGTGACAGATGGTGCTTACAGAATATGACATTCAATACACTTCTCAGAAAGCCGTCAAGGGAAGTATACTTTCAGACTATCTTATGCAGAAATCCCTTGAAGATGATTATCAGCCAATGAGATTTGATTTCCCGGATGAGCACATAATGTACCTCAAAGCAACAGATTATGAGGAACCACTTCCGGAGGAGGGGCCTGACCCTGAATCCAAATGGAAGTTGATGTTTGATGGGGCAGTCAATATCAATGGACGTGGAGTTGGTGTCGTTCTTATTACTCCCGAAGGTGTTAATTTCCCATTCGCTGCCAGAATTACTTTTGGTTGCACCAACAATGAAGCGGAATACGAGGCATGCATTATGGGAATAGAGGAGGCTATTAATCTCAGGATTAAGACCCTCGATATATTCGGAGACTCCGCCCTCCTGATAAACCAAATTACCGGCAAGTGGTATACACATCAAGAACACTTAATTCCTTACAGGGATTATGCCAGAAGACTGTTGACACTCTTCACAACAGTAAAGCTTCAGTATATACCACGAGACGAAAATCAATTTGTCGATGCATTGGCTACGCTCTCTTCATCAATCAAAGTCTTGTGTTGGAATTATGTCCCCATAATTGACATCTCCAGGCTTGATGTACCAGCATATGTATTTTTTGTAGATGCAGTGTCTGATGAGAAGCCTTGGTATCATGATATCAAATAATTTCTGGAAGGCAAAGGATATCCAACTGGGGCAACTTCCAATGACAAGAAGACCTTAAGGCGACTTGCTGCTAGTTTCTTCTTAAACATTGATGGTGTTCTATACAAGAGAAACTTTGACATGGTCTTGCTCAGATGTGTGGACAAGAAGGAAGTGGACATGTTAATGCAGGAAGTCCATGAGGGGTCTTCTGGTACCTATGCAGGAGGACATGCAATGGCGACGAAATTGTTAAGGTCAGGGTATTAATGGCTAACAATGGATGCAGATTGTTGTTCATATGCCCGTAAATGTCATAAATTCCAGATCTATGCAGACAAGGTGCATGTACCTCCAAGCCCGCTCAACGTCATGTCATCTCCTTGGCCCTTTTCTATGTGGGGCATTGATATGATCGGGAAAATAGAGCCCACTACTTTGAACGGCCGTCGTTTCATTTTGGTCGCAATCGACTATTTCACTAAATGGGTCGAAGTAGCGTCTTATGCCAATGTCACTCGCCAAGTGGTTGCTAGATTTCTAAAGAGAGATATCATTTGCCGATACGGAGTTCCCGAGCGAATCATTACTGATAATGGTTCTAATTTGAATAACAAAATGATGACAGAACTATGTCGGGACTTCAAAACTCAACACCATAATTCTTCTCCTTACCGACCAAAGATGAATGGTGCGGTGGAGGCAGCAAACAAAAATATTAAGAAGATTGTGTAGAAGATGGTCATCACTTACAAGGATTGGCATGAGATGTTACCATTTTCATTCCATGGGTACCGTACGTCAGTTAGGACGTCTACTGGGGTAACTCCGTTCTCCCTAGTGTATGGCATGGAGGTTGTCTTGCCGGTGGAAGCGGAAATTCCTTCTTTACGTGTGATGATGAATGTCAAGCTCGACGAGGTTGAATGGGTGTGTGCCCGATACAACCAATTGTTTCTAATTGATGAAAAGAGATTAGCAGCTGTGTGTCATGGGCAGCTTTATCAGAGGAGAATGAAGTGAGCTTTTGATCAACAAGTACGCACTCGAGAGTACCAAGTTGGTGAGCTAGTACTCAAAAGGATCATTCCTCCAGGTTCAGATCACATGGGCAAATGGACACCGAATTATGAAGGCCCATTCATAGTAAAGAAATTTTTCTTTGGTGGAGCGCTGATGCTCACTACTATGGATGGTGAAGACTTCCAATCCCCTATTAATTCGAGCACAGTTAAAAAATACTTCGCATAAAAGACCCGCTGGACACAAAAACAGAATTATAAGTCCAGGCAAAAAAGGGGCATCCCGGCGAGCTAAAAACAGAATAAAAAGCTCGGGGGAAAATTACGGAAAATGAATAAAAAAATTGTACACCCGCTGAGTTGAAAAGTCGCATTGGATAGCTCAGGCAAAAAAGGGTATCTCGGTGGATTGAAAACCCGAAAGGGCGACCCACGCAAAATAAGGGAATAAGCGAATGACTGCGATTCGGATAGTCTGTACCACGTCATCGTCTCAACTAATCTGAAAATATCCAAAGGATATGAACCAGTCTCGTCTTCCTCTTCAGAAGGCAAAAGCATGACTGGAAAATCGTGAAGACATGCTGGTCATAGCAGAAAGGAAACTCATTAGAATGTTGTGTACATTGCCATTAGGATAGTTTCTTTTTCTCAGATTTGTGGTGGCTACCTCTTTCCAGGTGGTTGCTTCATGATGTAAATTCTCACCTATTCAGAGGCTCATCAATAAAAAGAATATTCAGTCAAAAGTCTCAGTCTTTGTTTCCTGTTTTATTTTATTTTGCAAAAAATTGTCCTGAATTTTTGGTAAAAGAACATTGCATATAAATTTGTTGGCTTTATGAATGTCGTGCGATAGGAAAACATCGAAAAGTATTTTGAACGACAGTTGACATGTGATGATTGACTCATGCCATGTAATTTCCCGGAGCATATGGGCACACTTGTGTCGTTGCAGGTTTGTAGGTAATAGAAGTCTGTTCCCACTTAGCCTTTCCCCAGATGAGTTAGAACAGATGATCATCCCCAACAGAGCTCCCAGATTATTTGAACAGTTCTCTCCCCCAAGCGGAATCATCACAGTGAAGTATTCCCAACAGGCAGCTGAAGGCCTTGCATTTCGCCACAGAGTTCAGAATGTCAAAATTTGTTTCCCAGCAAGGGTTATTTTTACTAAGAATCATCCCCAACCAAGCCTGAAGATGGTATTCCCCACGGAGTTTCATGTTTGGAAGTTGTCTAGCATTGAAATATTCCCCAGGAAGTTGCCAATTTATTTTTGGCCCTTGTGATAACACAGACAGTTATTTGTTCCCTCAGCAAGAGTCAAGCATTGGCAGAGCATCTTGATCTCGTTCCTCAGCAGAATATTCTACAGATATTATTCTCCCCTGCAGTGTTGCCACTCTCCTCTCAAGTAATTTTTTTTTGATACTCGTCTGTATCGTTGTTAACGCTTGTCCGTGTTATCTTTTGGCAAACCCTCGTCCGTGTTTGTTACCTTTCCGATACTCGTCTATATCATATTTCAATCACTCAGGGTTTGATACCTTTCTGATACTCGTCTATATCGTGTTTAACACTCGTCTGTGCTATCTTTTGACAAATGCTCGTCCGTGTTTATTATCTTTCTAATAATCGTCGGTATCGTTTTTAACACTTGTCCGTGTTATCCATTTAAGCACTCGTCTGTGTTTGATATCTTTCTGATACTCGTCTGTATCGTTTCAAACACTCGTATGTGTTGTTGTTTGGCTTCATTCACTCATATATGTTTGGATAGTTTCCTGATACTTGTTTGTATCATATTTCAATCACTCAGGGTTTGATACCATTTTGATACTCGTCCGTATCATTGTTAACACTCGTCCGGGTTATCTTTTGGCAAACAATCGTCTGTGTTTGGTACCTTTCTGATATTCATTCGTATCAGTAGCTGATATTCGTCTATATCATTGCTTGAAGCACTCGTCTGTGTTTCTTTGATCATCGTCTGATACTCGTCCGTACCATTGACTTAGGGCACTCGTCCATGTTTCCTTGATGATCATCCAATACTCGTCCATATTGAAGAGGTCCTAAATCCTGACGGTGGGATTAAACGTCAAAATGTTTACCGATTTCCTAGCGTAACAGGTTATCCGAAGAAGACTCGTCCGTCTTGAGTACCACATATCTAAGCAAGATTTGTGAAGAGGGCTCGTTCGTCCTAGAACCATATATCTACGCACGGTATATGAAGAGGGTTCGTCTATCCTATTTGTGCATGTCTATCCCACAGGCTTAAGTGCACTACCGGTCCTGGCGTAATAGGTTATCCGAAGAAGACTCGTCCGTCTTAGGCACCATATATTTGAGCAAGATGTATGAAGAGGGCTCGTTCTTCCTGGATCTGTTTTTACCTGGCGTAACAGGTTTGTTATTTATCCACCTGGCGTAACAGGTTTGTTTGAAGGAAGCTCGTCTGCTCCGTTCGACATTGAATTTGCACAAAGCTTTGGTTCTAAGTTACTTTTCATCACAGCAAGACTTATAAGCAGTTTTTTTGTGTGGATTGGGTTTATCTCCAGTAGAGTGTAAATTTTTGGTTCTTGTGGGTATTCAATCACGGTTCATCTTGAACGAACGAGAGCATAGGCTTTCATCCTTTTCAGATCAACCGATGTTTGAATAGGGGCAGCTGTAACATCCCAAATTTTCCCTCTTCTCTTTTATTATCATAATCATCATAAGTATATAATATCCTTAGCATCTAGCATAGAAAGATGAGGCATGATACTCGCATGTTCTAGCATAAGGTACATGATCAATTATATGGGAAACTCAGGATTTTAAAGTCAAGCCAATAGCCAGGTGGCATTGCAAGAAGCTCACAAGGCTTTCTCATATCTTGTACAAGCCCAAGGTCATCCTTAAAAGTCCAGAAGAAAGAAATTTCATCAGAAGTTCAAAAGTGCAACATTCTCCTGTGCAAGGGAAATCTTGATTAGGGTTTTGGATCAGATCCTCATATCCTTTTAGCTTTGACCAATTCTTATGGTCAAAGGATCTCATCTAGTCTGCAAGGCTTATATATGATATTTGAGGCAAAAACTCATTGAAGAAGTCAAGAATTTGTCCAGTTGCTTGAAAAGGAAGCAAGAAAGTCAACTTTGTAGTCAAAAAGTCAACAGAAGGATTTTTAGGGTTTTAGTCAGGATCATCAATCTTTGGAAGTCATATCATGTCAAAGAATAGCTTAATTAAGCTCAAATGTCAAAAATCGGGAATATGTAAAAAGTTGCTAAATTTGGAAATTTAGAGGTTTCCATTTTTGGAAATATTGTCCCTAGAACTTCAAGCTATTTTTTCATGCGTAAAAAAGCTCCAGATTATTTTTCCTTGAACATGAAAGTTGTAAAATCACAATTTTCCCTTTTCGAAAAGTCCTAGAATACTTTCATAGCATTTGTAGAATTCAAGTTGTGAATTTTTGAAGTTTTGGTACATTTTTAGATTTTTTTTGATGCATAGGTGCCCACATACTATTGGTCCATTTATTTTCCATTTTCTTTTTTTTGTTTGTGTCACATGTCACGTTTTTCTATACCTTTTGAATGTGCCTCACTTTTTTGTGCGTGACCCCATATCATGTGTGGGCATTGCATTTGCTTTTGTTGTTTTTGTCATTTTAATAGAAAGAATAAATAAAAGGAATGGTGCATAAGTGATAGCATGAAGAATGATCAGTTATGCACTACTCACCGCCACCTTCATGTGATTCTTTTTCTTCATTCTATTAAGGACATGTGTATCCTTCTCACTGGCCAAATTGAATTTGTTTCCCCCACACACTTACACACACGCGGGAACCACTTTGTTTTCTTTTTCTTCACAAATGCTGCATGAAGGGCATGGGTTTTTGCCCAGAAGGAAAAGAGGATCAGGTACAATACCCCATGGTACAAACACATGCATCCCACACCATCTCAGCGCATTGTTTTTTCCTTATACTATCATCATTATCTCACCATTTAAGACAACAATCTCAAGAGCAACAACACCATATTAAGGTGCATCACCATCATTGGATCAAGTCCTAACTCACACTTCTAGTGTTGCAAACTTAAGCCGTAAAGCTAATATGCACCGCAGCTTTATCCTTCACTCATTCACCATACTATATAACATTCACATCTGAAATCTCATGGGCTCTCATATTCTACACACACAAAAACTCGCCTCTGAATTTGAAAAACTCTCACTCTATCCATTGCTAATCTCCTCTGGTTTTATCTTCATCAATCTCCAAGTGAATCATGGTTAAAGCTCAGATCATGTAACTCAGCACCAATCTCGCACTCCTCTCCTCATTATAAAACTCAAGTAGCCTTTATTTGGCCATTGTTCAAGCAAGCTCATTTAAGTTTCTTTGTTTCTTTCTTCGACATCTCTATTAGATTTGAATTTCAGGTTTGAACATCAATTTGATTTGGCTTCGATTTCACCATAATCTTGCTCATGTTGTCTTAATATTGCTTGGTCTGAGTTGTATGAAGCATGAAAAGTGTGATAGAGATGTGAATCTTGGTTTTCAGTTTATAGCATAAATCTTGTTTTGTGTATTTCTTTGTGTATGAGAGGTTTCGATGAAAAGCGTTGACAAATTCATGATGTATGTTGAATGAGCTTTGTGTGGATGTGATTTTTTTTTGTTTCTGGAAATTTTCGTAACTAATTCCTGAAAAGTGTATTTCGGCGTTACTTTTGCCGGCTGTTTTTTTTGTATGTTGGAGCTATGGTTTGGATTTTCTGTCGTGCCAGCCTTGTTGCTTTCATTTTGTAGATTTTTTTAGTTCTTAAAACTTGTGGTTACATTAACATTGGAGGAAGTTGTGTTAGATTAAAGTTGATGGAGTATTGTGATGTTTTGAATTCCATGGTTTTGTTTTCTGGAACTCTGCGATTTACATTGCATGAGGGGGGAGGGAGGAGACCGTGTGGCAGTCCGTGAGTGGATGGCATTTTGTTTTTGTTTTTATTCACTTTAAGTAAAGTGCACCGATTGATAAGGTTACATGGTTTTTTTTTGTTTCTTTATTATTATTAAAGGAAAAATAAAGCTGGATGTTATTGGGATTGTGTGGAGGTTTAAATTGGGCTTAATCAGTTTCTATTCGCACCCTCTATCTGGGCCCAGTTCTTGAATTTAACTCGGTTTCTCTGCTTTTTGGACCTCCTGGCCTTCATTTCTATTCTTTTATTTCTTTTTTTATATTTTTGTTTCGTTTTATTTTATTAAAAATAGTTAGAAGCATTTAAAAATAGTGCAAAAATTCATAGACCTTTGTTTTAATTTTCTTTAATTTTTGATATTTTTATTTCACATTTTATTTTATTTTTTCACACTGAATTAATTCTTGGCTTTTATTTCTTTTCTTTTAAATTCTTTTATGCACACCTTACCTTGTTGATTTTATAACTTGAGTTTTAAAATAGTAATGAGCATGATTCTTTTTGCTACTGATCCCTAACATGTTGAAGGTCATTTAGGATTTATTCCATGTTTTTTTAGATTTTATTTGCTTGCTTTTTGTTATGTTGTTTTATGTTGAAGGTTACTAAACCCTAGTTGGACTTTAGACACTTATTTGACTTACTTTGCTTCTGACTTTTGGATTGTGATTTTGGTATGTGGTTTGTAGGTGATTAAAGTGTTCTCATGATTAATTGTAGAATTTTTGGGACCTTTCTCCATTTTATTTGAATTTTATGTTTGCTTGATTTGTTTGGAATTTTTTCTGGATGTATGATGGTCTATTGGTTTGGGAGGGCACTTATGCCAACTCCTATTGTTTGTTTGACTTGATCTTAGTATATGATAGGTGTGATTCATTTCTGATTGTGTTAGGTTGATAGGATCTTTTACTTGTTTATGTTCTATTTTGTTCTTGTTTGTATTTCTAACCTTTTCAGGTAGGTGCATTTGGTAAGTGAGAAGTGTGGATGTTATTCACGTTTCAAACCTTCATCTCTTTTCTTTATTGCTTTCTTACTTTTCTTTGTGATGTGCCTTATTCCATCCTTTGCCCAACTTCATCTCTTCCCCTTAGGAACAACTTATCTCCTTTAGAGGAGTAAGTTGTATTCTTGTTCGTATTCCTTCTTCTTCATTAGGATAGTTGAAGCCTCACTAACCTAGGACCAACCCTTTGCATGATAACTTTTAGGTTGATTAGATTCCCTTAGTTGTTTACCTTTTACTCTTTTTGTTTATTTCTCTTCTCGTCTCAAAACAAAACATAAAAAACACCTTAATAAAGAAAGAAGTGGCCTCTTGTGTATAGCCTTATTACATGGGGCATATGTATTCATTCCATCTTGGAATAGTACACTTGTCTAGCATGATGCACAAGTCTGATCATGAGGTCATCTTCATCAAGAAAACCATAAAAAATACTTCTTCATTCTTAATCACTAAAATATCTAATAAGTTCAACAAGTTAATGAGCTTAGGCCCTTTCCCTTGGAAACAAGTCTTGGATAAATTCTCCTTACTTGGTGTGCTTGTTCTATAATTCCATCTTGGAATGTAGTAGCAAGTACACATTCCATGGAAACGGACTTGAATTCACTTTCTTGTGCCACACCAATAAAAGCTTCTAAAAAACACTGGACAAAGAATAAGCGTCTCCTTCGGAACTTCTTTTCTCATCTCACTCACTCCATACGTACGAACTTGCTACTACTTATCACTTTGCAAGACGGTTACACACTCGTCGTCCGAGCCTGCAACACATAAGCATTGACATAAGCAGTTCAAGCTTAAAACACAAGCAATTTTTCCACCCCTAGTTAGGGGAACTACGGCGTCTCTGATCCTCATGTCTAGATGATGTACGTAGGCAGCGGGATAGGGCCCGTTCAAGCACTCTTTTATTTCCCCTACATTTTCCCCCTTTTTTTTCTTTTCTTCAGTTCCAGTCGTTCTTTTTTACAACAGCTTTCATTTCTTCACCCTTTGAAACAGTTTCTTTGCAAGCGTGGATCCCGTTGGGTACGACGGACAGTCTGGGGTGCTAATACCTTCCCAGGTCGTAACCGACTCCCGAACCCAGTTTCTTCTGTTTGCAAGACCCGTGTCTTTCCTTTTCTTTTCTCTGGTTTGTGCAGCATTATCATTCATGTTCCTTCGGGATAAAAATGTCTGGTTGGCGACTCTACCTTTTTCGTGCCACTTTCGCGTTTGTACAAGGATGGAAATCCAGGGAGCGACAAGATGCCCGTGGAAAGAAGGAGATTGAATTCCTCAAGATGAAGCATGGCAACATGATAGTTACTAACTATGCTGCAAAGTTTGTTGAGCTGGATAAGGTTTATTTGCACTACAATGAGGCGAATGCTAAATTTTTGAAGTGTATCAAGTTTGAGAATGGTGCATCCTGAGATTAAGAAGGTTGTTGGATATTAGAAGATTTGTGTCTTCGCCGATTTGGTTGATATTTGCAAAATCTATGAAGAGGATAACAATGCTCATTATAAGATTATTAATGAGAGGAAAGGCAAGCACCTTCAGAGTCGTGGCAAGCCTTATGATGCTCCAGCTGGGAAAGGTAAACAAAAAGTGGTTGATGGTAAAAGAACTAGTGGGGGAGATGCTCCTACTGGTATTGTTTGTTTCAAATGTGGGAAACCTGGTCACAAGAGTAATGTGTGTACCGCTGAGGCTAAGAGGTGTTTTCATTGTGGTAAGACTGGGCATATAATATCTGAATGCAAGCGTAAGGAGATGGTCTGCTTCAACTATGGTGAAGAATGACACATTGGTAGTCAGTGTGAGAATCCAAGGAAGGCACAAACGGAGAAGGTGTTCGCGTTAGCTAGGACTCAGACAGCTAATGAGGACAAACTCATATGAGGTACATGTTCCATTAATAGTACTCTTTTAATTACTATTATTGATATTGGTGCAACACATTGTTTTATTGATGCTAATTGTGTTGAAAGATTGGGTCTTAAGTTGTCTGCTATAAGTGGAGTACTAGTCGTCGAGATTCCGGCTAAGGGATCGGTGACTACTTCTCTTGTGTGTCTAAGGTGTCAGTTGTCTATCTTTAATAGAGACTTTGTTGTTTATTTAGTGTGTTTGTCGCTAACCAGAATGGATATGATTTTGGGGATGAATTGGTTAGAGTATAACTATGTTCATATCAATTGTTATAGTAAGTCGATGAGGTTTTCTACTCCTGAAGAGGAAGGAGTTGGTTTGTTGTCTTTTAAAGAGTTGCGTCAGTTGATGAAAGAAGAAGCTCAAATGTTTTTGTTGATGGCGACATTGTCTATTGAGAGGAAAGCCAAGATTGAGGAGTTGTAAGTGGTGTGATAATTTCTTGAAGTTTTCCCTGATGAAATTCCTGATGTACCGCCAGAGAGAGAATTTGAATTTAGAATTGATCTTGTACCTGGTACTAGACCTGTGTATATGGTACCGTACATGATGTCTGCATCTGAATTGTTGGAATTGAAGAAGCAGTTAGAGGATCTACTTGAGAAGAAGTTTGTGAGACCTAATGTATCACCGCGGGGAGCTCCAGTGTTGTTAGTGAAGAAGAAAGATGGAAGTATGAGACTTTGTGTTGATTATAGGCAGTTGAATAAGGTAACGATTAAGAACAAGTATCCGCTTCCGAGGATAGATGATTTAATGGATCAGTTGGTAGTGCTTGTGTGTTTATCAAGATCAATTTGAGATCGGGCTATAATCCGATTAAGGTGGAAAAATGAGGATATTTAGAAGATGGCGTTCAGAACACGTTATGGACATTACGAGTATTCGGTGATGCCTTTCAGTGTTACTACCAGGAGTATTTATAGAATACATGAACCATATCTTTCATACCTATTTGGATTGTTTCGTGGTAGTGTTCATTGATGACATCTTGATTTACTCCAAGTCGGAAGAAGAACATGCAGAACACTTGAAGCTAGTGTTGCAAGTTTTGAAAGAGAAGAAGTTGTATGCAAAGTTATCTAAGTGTGAGTTTTGGTTGAAGGAAGTTAGTTTCCTTAGGCATGTCATTTCAGGAAGTGACATTATTGTGGATCCATATAAAGTTGATGTTGTGTTGAAATGGGAGACTCCAAAGTCGGTTATTGAGATTAGAAGCTTCTTGGGACTAGCTGGTTATTATAGGAGGTTTATCGAAGGTTTTTATAAGTTGGAACTTCTGTTGACTAAGTTGACTTGTAAGAGTAAGGCTTTTGTGTGGGATATTCAATGCGAACAAATATTCACCGAATTAAAGAAGAGGTCAACGTCGGCCCCAATTTTGACATTACTGAATGCAGGGGAACCATTTGTAGTATATTGTGATGCTTCTATGATAGGTTTAGGAGGTGTGCTTATGCAAAATAATAAGGTGGTTGCTTATGCGTCAAGACAATTGAGAACTCATGAGAAGAATTATCCTACGCATGATTTAGGACTCGCTGCATTTGTTTTTGTGCTGAAGATTTGGAGTCATTATCTCTATGGTTCTAGATTTAAAGTGTTTAGTGACCATAAGAGTTTAAAGTATTTGTTTGATCAGAAGGAGTTGAATATGATGCAACGAAGGTAGTTGGAATTATTAAAGGATTATGATTTTGGTTTGAACTATCATCCAGGTAAAGCTAATGTGGTAGCTGATGCTTTAAGTCGAAAACCGTTGCATATGTCGGCGATGATGGTTAAAGAGTTAGAACTAATTGAATAGTTCAGAGATATGAGTCTAGTTTGCGAAGTAATACCGAAGATTGTTATGTTGGGAATGTTGAAGATTAATAATGATTTTCTAGACAGTATCAGAGAGGCTCAAAAGTTAGGTGTGAAGTTGGTAGATTCGATGGTGGGAATCGATCAGTTTAAGAATGGTGATTTGAAGTTGGATGGCAAGGTGTGTTAAGGTTCCATGATCGAATTCGTATTCCGAATGATGTGAAGATGAAGAGAATGATTCTTGAAGAGAGTCATAGAAGTAAGTTGAGTATTCATTTGGGAGCTACACAAATGTATCAAGATTTGAAGAATTTGTTTTGGTTGTCGGGGATGAAGAATGATGTAGCGCGTTTTGTTTATGCATGTTTAACTTATCAGAAGTCGAAAGTTGAACATCAGAAGCCTGCAGGGTTGATGCAACCGTCAGAAGTTCTAGAATGGAAATGGGATACCATTTCAATGGACTTTGTGACGGGATTGCCTAATACTCCAAGAGGACATGATTCGATTTGGGTGATTGTTGATAGGCTTACTAAGTCGGCTCATTTTATTCCTATTAACATCAGTTTTCCAATATCTAATTTGGTAGAGATTTATACTCGTGTGATTGTTAAGTTGCATGGTGTGCCTTTGTGTATTGTGTCAGAACAGTTTGCAAGAGTCGTTGGGCTCTAAGTTGAGGTTGAGTCAGCATATCATCCTCAGACAGATGGTTAAACAAAGAGAACTATTCAGTCATTAGAGGATTTGATGAAAGCATGTGTTCTTGAACAAGGAGGTTCGTGGGATACTTATCTTCCGTTGATAGAATTCACTTATAATAACAGTTACCATTCTAGTATTGGAATGGCACCTTTTGAAGCGTTGTATGGTGGGATATGTGGAAATCCTTTGTGTTGGCATGAATCTAGAGAAAGTGTAGTGCTTGGACCCGAGATTATTCAAGAAACTACTGAGAAAGTGAGGTTGATTCGAGAGAAGATGAAGACATCTTAAAGTCGGAAAAAGAGCCATCATGATAAGAAAAGGAAGGATTTATAATTCCAAGCTGGTTATCATGTGTTTTTGAAAAGTAAGGCTTTCGTTGAGTTGCTAAGTTGGTTTGAATTAAATTAAATAAGTTGATTTAAGTTGCATTATTGTTATTTGGACTAAGTTGGATTTATTAAGTTGATGGTTAAGTCGTGTTTGGGTTGGTCAAGTTAATTAAGTCGAAGTAATAATATAATCATTAATGAAATAATATTAGTAAGTGGGCTTGGTTGTGGTGTGAGAGTAGAAGAGGTGGGGGTTCTATTTTAGGCCCATTAGAATGATTAAGTATAATTAAAATAAAACCATAAATTAAGTGGAATTAGGGAAATTAGGTTAGCGGTAAGAAGAACAAGAAGTTGGAGAAGAGGAAGTTACGTGAAGTGCATAGGAGAGGCAAAAGCTAGGGGTTCCGATCAAAAAGTGTTAGAGTCGCCTTCAATTCAAAGGTAAGGGTGGGATTCTAACCTTATAATCGGGAATATATGATTAATTTGTATTGGGATTGGGTACAAAATTTACAGCTGTTAATTGTTTCGTTTTGTTAAAAAATACGTTGTTTTGATAAATGAGTTATTTTTGGTTAATAAGTTGTTTGTGATGAATAAGTCGTTTAGATGATTAGGGAAATTATGACTGTGATGAGTCGTTGTGAATCATCGTACGGTGTTGTTTAGAATTGATTTGAGAAGGAATTTTAGAGATAGAACGAGAACAAGTGAAATAGAGAAGAAGTTACAGGTTTGGTTGTGGGATGACCATCCCTTAAGCCAAACGAACGTCAGGGATTGGAGACGGTCGTCACGTCCCTAGGACGGCCGTCAAAAATTATGACAAGGGTCACCAAGTGTGACGATGGTCACACGGGGTCTGGGAGAATTTTGTTGTTTTGGTTCTGTTTTCCTGCGTCTGCAATATTAGTCTCTTATAAATCAGTCCCAACAACATTATTAGGTTGGGATATATTATTTGAAGTATCATAGGTTCTAGTAATTAATTAACAGTGAATTAATAAGTGATACAAAAAGGAATCAATAGAAGGAAATTAGTTAACAGAGGTATGAGATTAGTAACAGGTTGGTGTATCGATTGTTGTGACAGAATTAACAGAAGCATGTTGATAACTTAATAATAAATGGTAATAACAGGACATATTAATTAGTTTAATTAATCAGTTCTGGTCGGAACTTAGGTGGATAGGAATTCAATAGATTTGGTTGTTTTTGTTGGGTTGCTTTGTTATAAGTTGTAAAGTTGTTGTTTGTTGTTCATGTTGTAGTGCCTTATAAATGACATGATTTTGAGTTGCAGGCCTTTGGCTAAAGTTGAATGTTGTCATATCGTTATGTTGTTATGTTGCTATAGTTATTGTTGGTTTATAAACATGTTGAGTCGCATAGCATATCATTATTCAAGTTAGAGCTGGTTGCTCGGTAAGTTGGCCTGGATTTGGCAATATAAACTTGAAGGCTTATGCCTTGTATTTACTCCTCTATTAATTGGCATGATTATAATTTGGGATGTTTGCTCCATTGGTACCACATGCATCGCATTTGTCTAAGTTGCATATCGAGTTGCATGTTGTGTTGTCGTGTTGTATTTTCGTGTTGGTTGTTAAGTTGTTTGTGAAGTTGTGAAGTGGTGATCTATGTAATCTAATTTGATATGTTATTTCTCATATGCTTGATTATATTTTTAGATATCTCACCCCTTCTGTTTGAATGTCTCCCTCTGTTGGTAACGTATAGGTGATCCATAATAGGACGGAGAACTTTAGTAGATTCGAGTCGGTGTTGTCTCTCTGATACGTAGCACTCGGGAGGATAACGCTTGTTTTATGTTAATGTTGCTTTTGCTTATACTTGCTTAATTTTAAGTTGTTTATTAAAGAATTGTTGTTTCATTAAGTTGTTTGGATGTTGAATATAATTTAAGTTGTTTTTGATGAACCCGCTGCATAGTAATAAAGTACTTGCTTTAAAGACTTACCAAGTGTTGAATGATGTTTTAAAAGTCAAAATGTATCATCTCAATTTGTTTAGTTGAAGTGAAGCTGAAGAGGACAAGCAAAGTCCTCATGAGAATGTTGAAGTCGACCATGCTGAGAACCCAACTCCTCCCAAAACTTATATTATTCCAACCAATGCGCAACAATGACTTAGGCACAACTAGATGACCTTAGAGCATATAACCCTAGGGAGAACGTCAGATTGGTGCAGGAGAAGAGAGGAAATTCTTCATAGCAAAACTTGAGTGCTTCGACTGCTTCTGAAGCTCCAGCTTCAGACGACTTTGTTGGTCCAATCCTCAAAACAATCAAGACAAAATTCTTCAAGGGCAACATTCTCAAGATCTTGGATTCAGATCGAACAACTCCTCTCCTTTTGAAGGACACCCTTCAAAAGTTTGACCTATCAACTCTTTCACCAAAAACCTCCAACTTCCTCCTGGAACTGAGTATGGTAGTGAACCAAATATCTGAAGACCTTAAGAAGCTCCCCCACATTTAGGAAATTATTGAAACAACCTATGTGAGTGAGGCTTCAACTTGGTCGAAGGAAACTGAGTCTCGCTCTAATGTGGAGAAGCTGGAGAAAGCCAAGGCTGATAGGCGTACAAAGATGACTTCCCTCAGACAAAACATTGATATTTGGAAACAACAGATCAAAGCATTTATAATACCCCAAAATTTTCCCTCTCATTTTATTAACATTTAGAATATCATATTGCATATTCAAATTCATTTCATGACCTAAAGCATTGCATCATATTCATCATAGTTGAGGTATGAGGTTGGTGGTCAGTGATTGAGGCAGTTGAAGGCCACACAAAGACAATCAAAGGGTCACAAAGTTTATCCACATTGTGAAAAGGGCTCACAACATCCCACAAGTCTTCATTTGAGGCCACAAGTCCTAGAAAGAAGGGAATTGATCAAAGAATGCAAGCAGTGCAACACCTCCTAATGAAAGGAGCCAAATTAGGGTTTCTAATTAACTGGGCTTCTCAGTGAAATTTTGATCCAAAATTGATCTCATTGTTTTCTACATGATGTCAAGTACTTAAGATTGAAATTTCATCCATGGAATCATTTCGGAAGAGGTTCAATTGATCAGTTGATTGAAAATCAAGGAATTGGGGAAAACTCAACCAGGCTGAGTAAAAAGTCAACTCCTGACTTTTTGAGATCAAATTAATGAAATTAGGGTTACAAGGATCTTATGGACCAAATTTGATTAAGAGATGATGGAGGAATCATGAAAAATCAAGAAAACCAAAACTTACCATTTTTGGAAAATTAGGGTTTCCAAAAATGGCAAGTTTAGGCCATTTTTGCAGCCACTTCAAGAGAGGCCTTCTCCCAAAATGAAAGGCAAATGAAAATTCTACCTTGAGTCAATTAAAGAGGACATATAAAGCTTCAAATCCATATGTGTAACTCATCCATAGCATTAAAATTGAAAGAGATATGATCATGCAAAGATTGAATAAAACAAGGCAAGAATCATGCCATGGGCGAGGCAGCCTGACAGCCTGCGCGCGTGCCAGGCCAGACATTTCATCAAACAGGTGTTATGCAACATGTCAACCCATTTTTCTCTATCAAGAAGGCTTTAAATGAATTTTCTATAAACATAAAAGTTGTTCATTGGCATGTCCTCTACAACTTTGATGTTTAAGGAATTTTTATTTGATCAATAGTTTGAGAGTTATGGAAGCTTAAAGTAAGGGTCCTACACTGATCCAGTCACAAGCAACTTGCCTAGGCAGGCCAATATTCTTCAGGCCCAGGTGTGCAGCCTTGTGACATGTTTTTCAAGGGTTCATTTGAGTGACTTAGAGGACATGTCTCATCTTGGTACAAACTTCAAACTTGCTCTACACATCATCACCTTCAATTTGGGCACAAGAACTGCACCATTTGATGCCTTGGTCATGACGAAAGCTTCCATGGAAGAGCATGGCATCAAACCTGATTGCTTGCTGCATAAGGCATTGCATTGTGAGAAGTTTTCAAGTGCAGGCAACTTGTATACACCAACTAACATGTTTGTGTCATACTGCATTTCATTCAAATAGGCCAAAGGATCTCATACATGTCAACATATGTTGATCACCATGTACCTCATGAGGATTCAAGCCAAGTAAAAATTCCATTACATGATATTGCAAGTTTATGCATTGGAACAGTTCAGTCTCCTTCTCATTGCCTCACCCTTATTGTAAGTAACATAAGCATCACCACACTTGATCATAGTCGAGCTCAACAAGTTCAGCTTCTTGCCATTGCAACTTACACCCTCATTGGTTCACTCACCCTCATGTTAGAACTAACTCTAGTTATAATTGTTAACTAGAGTTAGTTAGCTTCTAACCTCACATATATAAGCCTTCTCTAACTGAATTATGGATCACGTTTCATTGTTGCTCGGATCACACCACAGAATTTCATCACTCTCCTCTTATTTCCCTCTGGTTTTATGAAGAAACTTCACTGCAAAATCGATTGATCAAACTTCAGCTTCCATTGATGCTACTCAACCTTCATCTGTTCATCACTATCTTCAACATGAGCTTTATTTCCATGGCTGCAAACAAGTGAATCCTCCAAGTTGCACCGGTTAAGATCTCTACAAATTGCCAGAATCTGCACTCATCTTCATCTACAGCTTTGCAATCCTTATCAATTCATCATCAACATATTGATCTGCACCATTTCCATGGATCAAGTGGATTAAGAACACCAAGATCGAAGCTCTGCAATTTCACTGCATCAGGTCATTCTTCTCCAAGATTTCACACAAACTGAGTGTTTATTTCACTCTAGAAGGATTCAAGAGCAAGCATCTGAAAGATTGCAATCAAGATCTCTGGATTTCTTCAACACCTACATCCTCTGCATTTATAGGTTTCTTCATGAACTTCATGTGCACGATTTCCATTTTTTTGCTTGATTTGTATGCACATGAGCTTGCTAGAAGCATTGGTATACCTGGCTAGTTGATAGGCCTTATACAGGCTTAGATATGTTTTTTAGGTGTGATCTGTTAGGCTTCGATTTGCATCATTCATGGACCATAAACAAAATCTAAGCCTATATTGTTGATCTACTCAATGAGACGAATCTGTCCATGGTCTTGTTTCTCATTTTGATAAAGTTTTGGTCATGCCCTAGATTCAGGTCAACGGAGAAGATGACTGGAGGTCAGCTCCGGTGACCGAAATAGTAACCATAGCTTTTAATGTGCAAACATAACACAGTTGTCCGATCGTTTCAATCCAACGCCCATAAAAGTGACACCACATTAATGATCACGTACCTTGCACATGCCATTTTTGTGAAGAGAATTCTCAGCCACTATCCACACCCCTTGCACGTATGTTCAAGCCCATTTCAGTTCATTTTTTCACTCTTTGCACCCCTCAGGCCCACTGGCTTTTATTTCATTTTATTTTTTTCTCACTTCTATTCCATTTCCATTTTCAATTTAATAAAATATCATTTGGTCACTAAAAATTCCAATTAAATTCATACATGATTCTTGACATTTCCTCTAATTTTCCATAATTTTTGTTTCCATTTTTATTCAATTTTTGAGGCTGAATTAATTTTCCATTTAATTGTTTCCCAATTTTCTCCATTTCTGAACAATCCTTTTGTATATTTTTGTTCTCTAAAAGCATAAATAATAAGAGGTCCATTCCTTTTGCCCTATCCATAGGACTCATCAAACTAACCAAAACTATTTTTGTCTTGAATTTTAGGTCATGTTTAGTCATCTTTTGAGCCCATCCTTTCACTTTGATCCCTATGAACCCTAGTTCAATTCTAGCATTTATTTGACTTGGCAAAAATATGAGTTTTTGTGAGATTTTTTAGAGATACGTCACATTCTGGATTGTGATCCTAGATATTAAGTTTCATAAATTTTCAAAGCCATGTGGTATTTCTCTAAGTTGCTTGCACCATAAGTCACATTTTTGGTCATCTTTCTCACTTCCTCTTATGCAATTTGAGTAAGGCATTTATGCCATTCCTTTGAGGTCTTGATTTTGAGTCTTATAGGTCCCGTTGAATGTTCTTAAATGTTGTGTACCCATATTAGGTCCTTACCTTTTGATTTTTAGGATTTCTTGAACCATAAGTCATGTATGCCCTCATTTGACCTAATTTCACTTCTCCTTTCATCTTAACTTCTCAAAGTATACTTTGTGAACACTTTAACCTTGTAATATCTTTTTTTTGTATTTCATAAGTGTCTTGTTATCATCTCCATGTGTTTATTTCAAGCTTTGAGTCTTTGTATCCCTTTTGGTACCATTTGTCATCTTAAGGTCTTAAAACCATAATTTTGAGTCCTTTAACCATAATGCATTTCTTACTACTCCACTTGTGAGAATTTTGTGAATTCAATTTCCATCTCAAATTTTCATCAAGTCCTTGGTTTTTGTATGAGGAGTCCAATCTTTATTGGTCATATTTGGTTTTTCTTTCCAAGTCTTTTGTCTTATTTTGAAAACCATATATCCATGTTCATTCTTTCATCTTTCATTCTTATGTTTGAATCCTTATGACTTGAATCTTTTCTTTCTCATTTGATTTCATGTCATTAAACACTTTCATTTAGTGTTAGTTTCTAGACTTTACCTTCACTATTGACCTTAGGTAACTTTACTATGTTTAGATACTTGAATTTCCCTTATAACTTCTCCTTAGCTTTCATTAGGGTTTAGTGCTACTTTAGGGTATAGTTTGAGTTTGTTTCACTTTATAACCCTAGTCCATTTTGATAGGTTTTAGCTCCTGCCATTAGAAGTTAGATAGCATATAAGATACCTTAGAACTTGACTTTAGGCTTAGAAGTTCATTAATGCTTTAATTAGCTAGTGTGAGTTCTCCTTTGAATTTTGCCATGCTATAATTGTTCAAAATGCTTCATCATGCTAACATTTGTTTTGTAGGGGGGAAGGTTGAGGTAAGTATTACTTCATTTTCATATCTTATTCATTATAATTGTGTTTTCCTTAGCACCTTGTGCTTTGATCATAGGATTTCCCCTTTCGTTCTCTTATAAACAACTTATCTTCCTTAGGAAGTAAGTTGAGTTCTAAGTTTCTTTTCTTATTAGGTTTAGAATACCTCACTAACCATAGGATATCTTTTGAATGAATAAATTAGGGTTGTGTATTAGTCCCCTTAGTGTTTGTCCTTTCTCATTTGAGTCTTCTTCTCTCACCTTCAAACAAAAATCCAAAAGACATTTAATAAAGGAATAGTATGGGCTTGTCTATCATGATGCATAATTCTGATCATGAGACTATCTTCACAAAGAAAACATAAAAGACATTTCTTCATAAAAGCTACAAAAACATGTAATAAGTTCAACAAGCTAGTGAACTTAGACCCTAATCCTTGGAAACAAGTCTTGGATAAATTCTCCTTACTTGGTGTGCTTGTTCTACTATTCCATCTTGGAATGTAGTAGCAAGTATACATTCCATGGAAAAGAGTTTGAATTCACCTCCTTGTGCCAAGTTCATAAAAACTCATAAAAGACAAACAACAAACAATAAATGACTTTCCTGCGGGAACTTTCTTCTCATCTCATTCACTCACAACGCGAACTTGCGATGACTTGTCTCATTTGCAAGATGGTAAACACACTCGCAAAGGACGGGCCTACAACACCTGAGCATAGACATAAGTAGTTCCAACGTATAGAAAACACAAACAAATAAGTTCTCGCCAAGTTAGGCGAACTACGTCGACTTTGATCCTCATTTTCCCGATGAGGTATGTAGGTAGCGGGGTAGGGCCCGTGCGAGCACATTCTTTATTTTCCCCACATTTCCCCCTTTCTTTTTGTTCTCTTTTTCCTTGTCCTCTTTCTCATTTCATCTTCCATTCCAGTTAGCAGTTTTATTCAGCAGCGGTTTATTTCTTACCCTTTGAAGTAGACAAAGAAGCATGGATCCCGCCGGGTACGGCAGACGGTCTGGGGTGCTAATACCTTCCCAGGTCGTAACCGACTCCCGAACCCAGATCTTTGGTTCGCAGGACCTTGTCCTTTCCTTCTTCCTCAGGTTTGTGCAGGATTACCTTTCCCGTTCCTTCGGGATAAAAATGCCTGGCTAGCGACTCTACCTTTTCCACGCCACTTCCGCGTTTGTACTAGGATGAAAATCCCAGAAGCGACAGCGTTGCAAACCAAAATTTCCAATGTTGAGAAGCGAAGCAATGAACTAAAGGGGTTGACCGACACTGAGTTGGACATAGAGTTGGGGTGCATCATGGCTCACCTTGATGATGCTCAACGATTGGAGAAAGAGCTCACAACAAATAAGCTCAAAAAGGGTCTGATCGAGAGGCGTCTCCATACTCAGAAGGTCACTTTCCTCCAATTGAAGGCGAACATTCCTTTTTAGTGGTTGTTATTTTTCTTGCAATTTTAGTACAATTTCTTTTATGGCCCCTCTATGGCCCTTATGTATTGATGACAATGTTGGTTCTTTTTTGCACCTTTATATGACTGCTTTTATATTTCTGCTTCACCTTTCGATCTGCACTTTTATATTCTTCCAAGGCTTTAATATTTCTTTAGTAGCAGAGCCCATGATTAGGCACCTCGACAGCTACCCCAAAGATTTGGTCTTTGTACTATAGAAATGTTGCATGACTTAGCCAAGCCTTACTTTATAAAACACGTTTCATTTGGATATTAACGTTCTACAATAGAACAAGACCCTACATCATGGAAAATACCAATCTTAGGGTCTTGGAACATGTTTCTAAGAAAATTCCATGTGTTCCCCATGTTTCATTTGACCAGACTTTTTGACCATAAAATTTCTCTTCTATAAAAACTTCTTAAACTAGTTTTCATTTACCAACTTGAAATTCAACATGAGTATTTCCACCAAACACTCTAAAACCAAGAAGGTTGGAGAAAGGGAAACAAGTGAGGCAATCATTAATGTCTTCATTGTATCATCCACTAGGACGAACACATCCATTTAGTTCACTGCAACTAGCAAAAAACTTAGTACTAGGGTGGAAATTTTCAAGAGTCGTATCAAAGAACACGATTCTGATGATAAAGATGATGAAGAATGGATGAGTTATCTTCACTTAGGGTATTGGAAGAAGTATGAGTAGTTTATCTTCCATGTGTATCCATGTAACTTTATTTTTGAAGCTTATATATGCCATTTTGGCCATTTAGCCTATTTTGGCTTCTTTCAATAATAATAAAGTCATGATTTAATTTGAATCTCTTGCAATATAGGCCTATATTTCTTTAAATACTTGCCATTTACTCTTAAGACTTGCTGATCAGCATCGATTTATTGAATTTCATACGCATTGTTACTGAAGGTGTTAGTAACCTCAATAGGACCTTCCCATTTTGGGGACCATTTCCCTAAAGATCTGGTTTTTTGATCCATAGGCAAGATAATTTTCCATACTAACTTTCCAGTCGAAAAGGTTTTGATCTTTACCTTTTTATTGTAGGATTTCTCTACTATTTTCTTTTGCCTTTTTAGCAATTCTAGAGCATGGAGCCTTTCTTCATCTAAGTCTACCAATTCATCCCGCATCATGTTCCAATAAGTTTCAGATGGAATATCATAATGTCTCTGAACCCTTGTAGACCGAAGATAAATTTCTACAGGCAAAACTGCATCATGACCAAATATAATTCGAAATGGGGTAGTGTTGGTTGCCTCTTTATAGGATGTTCGACATGCCCAAAGAATTTGGTCTAATGTCTTATGCCAATTCTTTGACTTCTTCCCTACATGCTTTTTTATTAATCTAATCACCACTTTATGTGCTGCTTCGACTTGGCCATTAGCCTGAGCATAATAAGGTGTAGAGGTTAAAAGTTTGAAACCCATTTTTTAGCAAACTCTTGCATCTTTCGACCAGTAAAGATTGACCCCTGATCTATTGGGATAGTTTCTGGGATTTCAAACCTATAAATGATGTGTTTTTGAATAAATTCAATTACATCCTCTTGATCAACATTTGGTAAAGGTATTGCTTCGACCCATTTAGTGAAATAGTCAATACCCACCAAAATGTATTTTTGATTTTTTGAAGATGTTGGTCGAATCTCTCCAACCAAATCTAAATCACAACTTCTAAAAGGCCATGGTTTGACAATGGAATGTAGTTCACTTTCAGGGACATGTTGGATGCCAACATGAATTTGGCACTTTTGACAACCCTTAGAGAAATCAATACAATCCTTTAACATAGTAGGCAAATACATGCCTTGTCAAAACAACAACCATTTCATCTTGTGGCCTACTTGATGTGCCCCACTATGCACAATCGAGAGGGCCAAATATGTCTCTGACTCACTAAGGCATTTGAGAAATACTCCCTTAGAAGTATTTTTAAAAAATTCATTATCTAATAAGACATTACTTAAAGCTTGATACCTAACCTTTTATTATGTCGACGATGTTAGATTTTGCAGATACTTTAGTATAGGTTTTATCCAATCCTTGTCTATTAGAGTATTGACTGCTATAATGGCGAAGTTGTCTTTGTCAGCATATCCAACCTTTATTTTTTCTAGGCCTGATGGGGCTAATCCAACTGACATTACTTTCCCTCCGACTTCAATCGCATCTTGCAATTTTTCCTTCAAAATTTTGTATCCTGATGCAATTTGGGCCAAGTCATTTGCAACTTGACTTTCCAATATTGGGATGTGTCGAAAACTAATTGCTTCAAAATTCTTAAGTCGTCGATTCACTACTATAAAGTACATAATTAGATTTTCTTTTATGAACTTGTATTCTTTGGTGTCTTATTTTATAACCAACTCAAAATCTCACATTATTTCGACATGAGTTGCCCCCAATTCCAACAATAACTCAAGCCCAATATCAAATCCTTGTATTCAACCTCACTGTTTGAACAACAGCCTTCTACTTTATACTTGAGTGTTGTTGGAATTTTATTAGGAGAAAGTACACGTACCCATATGCTTCTCCCATCTTTGTGGCTAGACCCGTCGAAGTATAACTTTCAAGGTTCGACCTCAAGATAGTTCAATGCATTCTCATTAATGGAGTGGTTGACTATAAATTCTGCCACTACATGTCCTTTAACTGCCTTTAAAGCCTATATGTTAAAGAATATTCAGTTAATGCTAATGCCCATTTACCAATTTGACTATGCAAAATAGGCTTAGATAACATATGTTTAATAACATCGAAACGAGAAGAAATATACACATCAACTAGTTTTATATATTGCTTCAATTTCGTACATGAATAATACAAGCATAAGCACAATTTTTCTACTGTTATATACCTAGTTTCTACATCATTTAAAACTCTACTAAGTCAATAAATAACCCTTTCAATTCCATCATCATCCTCTTGAGCTAACATGCTCCTTAAAGTCTTATCTAACATAACTATGTACAATCTCATGCTCTTCCTTCTACAAGGTGGTGAGAGAATAAAAGGGTGGCTCAAGTATTCCTTGATCTTGTTAAAGGCTTCTTGTTAAGCTTTCCTCCAACCGAACCCATCCTTATTGATTCGAAGCAAAGGTGAAAAGGCTTGCGTTTTTCCACTTAGGTTTGATATGAATCTCCTCAAGAAATTAATCTTTCCTAATAGTGATTTCAATTCCTTCTTTGTTGATGGTAATTTCACTTCCATGATGGCTTTGTTTTTTATTGATTTTGATCCCCTTCTTATGGACCACAAAGCCTAAGAAGTCCCTTGTTTATACATAAAAAGCACACTTAAGAGGATTCATTTTAAGACCATGCTTTCTCATCCTTTCAAAGGAGTGTCGAAGGTGGTCAATGTGATATTTCCCTGAAATAAACTTAACAACAATATCATCAATATAAATTTTCATAAAAGTGTCTATAAAGTCATGGAAGATCGAATTCATTGCTCTCTGATAGGTTGCTCTAGCACTATTTAAACCAAAAGGCATTACTACCCATTCGTAGGTCCTAAGGCTCTTGAACATCGAAAAGATGTTTTTGGGACATCCTCTTTAGCAATGAATATTTGATTGTATCCAGAATACCATCTAACATGCTAAGATATCCATGTCATGCAGTAGAGTCGACAAGCATTTCTGTCACAGGCATTGAATACTCATCTTTGGAGGTTGTAGAATTTAAATCTCTAAAATCAATACAGACCCTCAAAGAACCATTCTTTTTTATAACTGGTAAAATATTAGCTAACCATTTGATATACCTAGCAATATGGATGAAATTGCATTGAAGCAGCCTTTAATCTCCTCTTTTATTTTTGAGAGGATTGTTGGGGCAAACTGTCTTGGATTTTGCTTGACATGCTTCTTCCTGGGCGTGATTGGCAACTTATGTTCGATAAGTTCTGTCTTCAAACTAGGCATCTCGTCATAGTCCCAAGCGAAGAAATCTTTGAATTCCTTCAGTAAGTGGACTATTTCGACTTTGAGTTGTGGGTCGATGTTGACACTGATGTAGGTAGGCCTTTTAACTTCATCCTATCCCAAGTCGACTTATTCCAAAGGATCTTGCGCTAGCATTTTGATGTTGTCTTACAATAGATCCTTTTCGAAACCTAAAGGCTCATTGTCATAAATGGCATCAATAATTTGGTCTTGTTCTTCGATCTGACTTTCATCAGGTGGTTCAAGGTCGAAGTCTTTACCAAGACCTCCTTCAACAAACTTCGTATTGGCTTCAATACCATGTGATTTTGTGTAGCCTCCATGGTCGGTTGTAACTTGGTTTAAGCCATATAAAATGAAATTCTTTGTAATGCGTCGAGTTCAGTCATTATTACTTCCCTTGTTTCCACAACCTGTGGGGTGTATAACAGGTTATCCAAAGTAAGGTGGGTAATTGCCTTTATCCCCTACTACTTCTTTGTCCCATAGAAAATCCTCAACAGCATGAAGATACAATGAGCAGAATACATGGTCATCAGGGGTAAAATCAAATTCTGTTGGGGTACATGGCACAATATGTGCCAAGTTTTTGTAAAACTCAATTCCATCGACATGATTCACAAGCACCTTGTCATATATTCATCTTCAAACTTTATTTTAGCCTCTTCTCCCTTGAACAACTTTTACCCCACAGGCACATTTTCAGTTGTTTTGTCTTTGTAGCCTCCAGCATTGTTAGCCAGCACATTGGTGCTAGATTCAGCTTGGTCCTTTATCAAATCTTCCCTTTGTGCCTTCCTTTTCCGCTACTCTCTTCATCACTGTGATCTTGACATGGGATTTTTACCCTTGTAGTTTTCAAAGACATATGCAGCCTTTTTGGATGACTTGTACTCCTTTCTATAGTCCATCGAAGAGCCCCTTTCTACATCAAACTTAGTCCACTTTGATTTTCCTTTTCTTCTAGTGTCGACAGGTTTAAGCCATTTGTCCTTTGGTACCTCACCACTAGGCTTTAAGGTAGGTTGCCTTGTGTCGTACCTCGAAAAATACGATCATTGCGCCGACTGCAGAACAGATGGAAATAACAGAGTCGCCACCTAATTCTATTTATTCTAATGAAAGAAAAGGAAGATATAGATAAAACCTAATAAAGAAAGATGGATAGAACAAGGTCATCGAAATCAAATTCTATGTTCGGGAGCCGGTTACATAAGGGGAAGGTATTAGCACCCCTTACGTCTGTTGTACTCAATGGGAACCTCTTAGTTTAACTTGCGATTAAATGTTAACTTATGCTTTCTGTTTTCTCCGTCTAAAATAAATGTGAACGATTCTAATTTAAGGTTACGAGAAATGGGTGATTTTATTCCTAGGGTGCTGCGCAGGGAGTAAGATCCGTGTGCCTACGTATTCGCGTGTGCAATGGGAAAGTCAGAGCCTCGTAGTTCGTGGTACTAAGGTTCGTTGATTGGTTTGTTTTAATGAACAGTTGTTTGAACCGCATTCTAACTGCTAAGCGTGGGCTTATCTGCTCACGGTAGGAGGCGGAAGTGTTATCTTGTTTGCGAGATAGAAAGAGTTTAAACAGTTCTCTTTTAAAAGATGTTTGATCTGGTTAGGGTTCTTAAGAATGAAAGGGTAAATAAACTGCGTCCTGAGGGGCGGGCCTCGGGAGAGTTTATTTGAGAATTCGAGGAATGCTAGACTCCAGAATTCAATTCTTTCATTATTTGATATATATATTAAAAGTTTTAATTATGGAAAGTCGAATGAACCACATCCCGCGGGGCGAGCCTCAGGAGTATTCATTCAAGAATTCGAGGAATGCGAGACTCCAGAATTCAGTTATTCAGTTATTTAATTATAAAAGATACTTGAATGTCGAGTTCGGAAAAGTTTGATGGCGAGACAGGATGCGCTCGACTTACATTATTTCGCAATTCGATTAAAGTAATAAATTACGAGAAAAATAAATGAGTGGATTAAATTGAATTACGAAAATTAAATAGTAATAGAGTTATAAATACAAATAATTGAATTAAATCGAATCAATAAAGTAATAAATAATTGAAATAATGTAATAAAATAAACATTAAATTAAATTTGTTTTTTCGAAATTGAATAATATAATAAATTAAATAAAAGGCCTCATATTGATTAAATTTCCCAATTTAAGATATTGGAAATAATTTAATTTTTTATTATATCATTGGCCAAAAAATAAAATAAAATAATGAGAAAATAATGAAATCAGTCTCAATTTAATGGATAACGTCGATTACATAATCGAATATCTCATTTTATCATTAACCGAATAATAAATCGAATAATTGATTAAATAATAACGAAAAATAAAAGTGGTCTCATAACAACTTTAATAACGTCGATTTAAAATCGAATATCGAAAAAGTTGTAATTATATCATTGGCCCTAAATAATTAAATAAAATATAAAAATCGAATAAATAAGACGATAAATGATCCAAAATTTTAACACTAAAATCTATCATTAATTAAAATTAATAGTACAAAATGAAATATGAAGGGAGGGTAAATCGTTGGTTTTAAGGGTGTGTGGATAACATCAATGGGCCAAATAATCAAAAATGATGAGCCCTAGCCCACCATCACCAGCTGGACTGGTCCGATTCATGAGGGACCTGGTCATTCTTCAAAAGCAAAATCCATAATAAGAATAACCTAGCCGTTTCATGCTTCATCGGTCCACATACTATATGACACATTGCAGATTTTGAAACAACACGTCTATCCTAAGGACACATAAAGTTTCAGCATTGGGAAAATAAAAAAACTTTATAGCAGGCTTTAGAAAGAAACATGCAGCGCCACATATCAGCATCATCATTTACTATTCTGAAAATAAAACTTTTCTTTAAAAGTTTCAACTCTTAAAGAACAATAAATAAGTAAATGAATGAGTCCCTCCTCTTTATAAGTAAGCAAGAACAAAACATGGAGAAACAAACAACAAAAAATCTCAGAGAAATCTCATCGATTCTTTTCTCCTCTTAACTCTGTCATGATCGACATCATTATATCATCAACAAACTACACATAAACACACATCAAGCCAATAACCCTAACCACAATCAAATCCAGACCCCAATTTCATCAACTTACATCATACAGAGGAATTTCAAAATGAACAAAGTATACGAGTATACGAGGATGAAGAAAACTACCTCCAACGGAGAATGATGATTCGAGCTCTTTTCAGGTATGCCCTGTTTTCTCCTCCGACGCGATCTTCTTCTTCTTTTTTGGTTTGATGTTTGACGGCGGTTTAGCTCTTCTCCCTCAGAATTTCGATGTGAAATTCTGAGAAGATTTATGATTTTCAATTGAGCTTTGAGTGTGAGGTTTTTGAGGATTGTTGCTCCGCCATTTTCTAGGGTTTTCAGTGTGTAGGTCCGTTTTCCAATGATTGGGCCAATGTATTTATAGGGAGAATAGGAGGATATAGGTATGTGTGATATTAGAGGAAAATATTGTGAGATGGTGAAAAAAATCTTGTGAGTATAGCTGTGATTTTGTGAAATTCGTTAGAAAGGATCTTCTGTGAGATCTTGTGGGACCAAATCGTGACTCATTCTTCTTGTTTGTTTGTAGCATGCTTCTAGATGATGTGGTCCCTGATGAAATTCTCATTGATTTTTACCACTGTGAACTTGTGAAAACCTTGTGATTTTACTGATACAAACCTTTTTTTTACTGCTTGTAAGACTTGCTGGAATTTTGCAAACTAATCCTTTCTTTTTTCAGGTGTACATTTATAGGAATATGTCTGAGAAGGTGATTATGTGAACTATTGTATTAGTTCGATGTTAACTTTGAAGATGAAGCTTGACAAGTTTTGGCATGAATTGTGAAGCGAATTTGCATTAAATGAATTCTTTTCATTATTCTGATGGTATCTTACATCTCTCAAAAATGATACCTCATGGCTCTCTATTTTCTTGCTTGGCTTATGCATTTACTGACTTCTTTTTGCAGGTTTTAAAAATGGAGTCTCAATGTTATGAAGCATGATAGAGATTCAGACCTGGAAATCTTGTATATTGGTGGGATTTCTCTTTCCATCCTTTGGTGTTATTTAGATGAATCAAACGGATAAAGAACAAAGGTGTAAGGATGAAGCTGACTTGGTTGTGTTTTTTTCTTTGCAGCTTCACTTCAGGGTGTTGTTCCTGGATCACCTGAGGACTGGAGCTTATGTCTGGGAGCTTGTGCTTTATGGGCTTCCAGGTTTTCATATGGCTTGCATAGGTGACTTGTGAATGAAGTTTTTTTTATACATTATTCTAAACTCAACAACCTTATTTTTTAAGCTAATATGAACTTGAGATTCAAGTTGCTGCGGATAATTCTTTTCCTAATAATGCTCACTCCATACATCTATTATGACAGGCTTCTGTGCAACTGGTGACAAAAACTATTGAGAGTTAGGTGCAACAAATTGATGAGATCAAGTGTAGACGTTATTAATTGGGAGCTATGTTCAACATGTTGATTTGTAGAGATTTTGCAGGACTTAGTAACATCACTTGAAGCATACGATTTGATGAAAAATCCATAGCAGCGAGGGCTTCATAACTGGGCTTGAAAGTCTCTTAGTAAGATCAATGATTCTGAGTTCTCGTATTTTGCGCCTTGGCACTTAAAACTTGATTAAGTAAAATCCTGATACTTGTTTGAATTATCACCCCTGTTCAGGCTCTTTGAAGTGAGGATGGTACACCATGAAGTACGTGTTTGTTGCGGTTAGTATGAACTTGTTTTTTTCTATTTGGCTGTGACTTGTAGGCTATTCTTCATCTTACTTCTGATATCATACTAAGGAAATTCTTGTCATGTTGATGTATTTTGCAGGTAAGAAATGGAGGGAAGTTCAAAGCTTGAAATATTGGTCTTGAAATCTGAATGCTCACAAAGGGAGCTTTTTTAGGCGAACTTCTTTGTACACCTTTGGCTTCTGCTTCAACTGATTGAATACTGCAGGTTGTGATAAATTTTAAATTTCTTAGTGCAAATGGTTCTAAACATTTTCTTGATATGCTTGTGATGGCCCTTTTTTAATGGAGAAGACTGTGACCTACTCTCTTTGTGAAGTTTGATTTAAGGCCAAGGCTTAAAGGTTGTAGAATTAGGATGCTTCTTGTAGTTCTTGGAATGTTAATTATCTTAGAATCCTTGTAAACTAGGAATTTTGTGTCATATTAAGTCAAATGGAAAGAATTTTGTATCAATTTGGGATGGTATGAAAAACTCACGTGTGCATTTATCCAAAAAGATATACACACTTGTGCTTGTATCAGAATATGGATTTCAACCAAAACCCAATTCTGTTTTTTTTACTTGCTCTTCTTTTGTGAACAAACGTGTACTCACCAATGCCCATTGTTGTAATGTTCAACCCTTGATTTGGATTCATAAAATGCACGTTTGTATGACCTTGAATTAATCCTTCGGGTCACATGCAATTTAATGACTGAGACCTAGTAAATCATGTAATCTTAAAGAAACCATGTAGTATGAATATTTGAACCTAAGTATTAAAGACTCATTACCATCTTCCGCTCTTTTGTGGCATATGTATCTTCCTTGACATAATTTGGACTTTTAACCTATTTGAACCTTCATTGGTGATGGCTTGAATTCTTGGAGTTAATGACACGTGAACTTGGAAGAGTAAACTCTTTTTAAATGTAGTTAGATCTTAACTTTGTGAATGAATGAATATGGAAAACATATTTTGAATATTTTGAACATGACCACTGTTAGTAATTGGAGACTTATTAAGCACGTCAATCACAACCCAAACAAATGTCTTAATAACAAATCTCTTAACAAATCTCTTGAAAGAGGTCTTCTTGAAACACTTTTTGCATTTTTCTTTCTAAAAAACATGCAACAAATCTCTTGACATAAATCTTGGAATCAAATAACGTTGCAAAGCTTTATAGCTCAAAGATATCTCAAGGCATGACTCAAATCCTTCTTGAAGTATTTTAAAGAATTGGCCAAGAGTCAATTTGAAATATGCCCATAAACCCATGTGGTCCATGAATTAAAATCAATCAAATTTTGATTAATTAAATTTTGACATCTCCACATGTATTCAATGTTCCTGCAAAAAAAACTGGTTAATTTATAATGAACATACACAGAACCTTATGACCTAATTCTAAAAAGTTAATGACCATATAAAAATAGAAAGGTAGGACAAATTTAGGGTATGACACCTTGCTCCATGAACCAGGGGCTTTCCAGCAACATGTTTCCCTTGAGCAGATCGCCTTGGTTCGAAACCCCTTGGCTTTTGAGCATTTCTTCGCTCATGTTTTTCTTTGGCTTCTCTCACTCCCTAAAGGTTGTGGGCAGCCTTTTTGTCAAATATGGCACTGCACCTAGGGCATAATATCAGTTCAAATTATTTACTTTGGCACCTGTTTATGAAATCAAAAATAGTCTTTTCCTCTTTGGGGTACGCCACTTTGTTATATTCCTCTTGACGAACTGAGTCGTCAGCAGCCATGACCTGTTCATTTTTTACTTCGACCATGTTTACATCGACATCATCCTTCAACTATAACTTGGAGAAGTCCATGTGAAGGCCTTCCATAGCCTTGTCCATTCTAACGAAACTATCATCAATTTATTTTGTCACTAGTTGGAGATTCGACCCTTCAGAACCCTCATGGGACTTGACAGTCGTCCCTATATCAAACTTTTCAACATCAGGTGATGTCTTAAAGAAGAATTCAGTAGCTATGCATATGAATTGTTCCATCTGGTAGCCATCAATCTCTTCAGTGTAATTCTAAAACATCGTATCATCAATGAATTCTTTAGTCACTTCACCTTTCACAGCATTTTGACCCAAAGCTTCATCAATGTCGATGCTATATGCGCTGTAGTCAAAATCCTCAGCCACTTCGAGCATGTGGACCTCACTAGGTTCCCTAAAGTTTGCTTCTGCAACTTGAAGAGGATTTGTGTCAATATTTATTTGGTTTTTGGGCTTCGCCCCAAATTGGAGTCTCCATTCCTGAATAACATTCTGCACCAAATCCCTGAAAAGAAAACATTTACAAAAACCTCTCTTTTTTCTTTATTTTAAAGGTGGTACTTTAACACCTGGAGGCACTAATATTTGAGCATCTTTAACTAACAAATCAAATATTTCGTCACATTTAGTGATATAAAAAGTATATGTTTTCTTTGGAAACCTATCATTCTTTTCAGTTTCGACAGGGTTCTTTCCATTTGAAGGAACTAATAATTTACAGGAATAATGGGGGACCCTTCTTAAGTTCAACAAGGTCTATTTCATTTTCATCGAACTATATGGGTTCATTATATATTTCTTCGACTCCCTCATGAAATCCAACATAGGATATTCTTTTGTTTTTATTTTCCCTAGCTTTTTCGTCTCTCAGACGTTCTACCCGTCGAACTCTATAAGCCAATTGGGCCATGACCCTTAAGTACTGGGTGTCCAAAATTTTCCTAATAGAGTAATTTAGGCCACCATCAGCCATTTTGACAAGTTCATGCTCAGGCACCTATGTAAAACACCTAGCCTTGAGTAATTGAAACTTGTTCAACTAATCATCTATTGGCTCATTAAACCTTTGTTTAACACTAGCCAATTTCTTTCAAACTAATTTTAGTCTGACCCATGAAAAATTGCTCATGGAATAGACATTCCAATTGAGTTCAATTGCAAATCAAACCAGGTGGTAACATAGTAAACCATATGAAAGAATATTTGATTAGAGAGCTAGGAAAGTATTTAATCCTTAGACTCACATCACTTGCAATCTCCCCAGCTTCGATCAGGTACCGTGGCACGTGTTTGACGGTAGATTCAGTTGTATGCCTTGAGAATTTGGAAAACTTTGGGACCTTCGTCCTAGGGGGTAATTCTGACTAGAGTATGTAGCCTACTATGGTCAAAGCAAAATTTGGGCCTAGCAAAGCCCATATTCATCCCACTTCGAGCCATTATCCTTTCGACAATGGTTGTCAGGTTATTCTCTGCTGCCATATTATTATGTCGAACCTGTTGAACCACATTATCTGCATTCTGGTTTCTGTTCACTACCAATACCCTTGGTTCTTCTTCTTCTTCAAGAATAGGGATTTGGTTTCTAAGAGGTTCAACCCTGGGTGGTTCGACCACCTCTTGATTTTCTGGATTCGCCTGTTGGACATTTCCCTGAATTCGACACCTTGATTTTCTCTCATGTATTGTCTAGTTGGGTGTCGAGTAGGGGCGGGTACTCCCATGAATTCGGCTATTCGTGCCATTTGGGATGCCAATTGTTGATTAGTTTGAGTAGTACTTTGGATCAAAGGTTGAAAACACTTCCCCCATGGTTTGAGACAAAGTTTGTACCATATGCATATTTATTTCATCCATTTGCTGTCTTAAATAGGCTGCAGATTCATTCGTTATGCCATGACCTTGGGCCGAATATCCCAACCCAATGGTTTGACTATTTCGACCCATGTTTACTCCAGATCTTGATTCCTGCAAGGGTGAAGAAAACATATTCTCTGAAAACATTGCAGGGGCGTTACGCAAGGTTTGCATTACCGTCGTTGGCATGCCATAGATTGGATTCCTAGGAAAACGCTGTGAAAACCATGGGGGAGGGAAAAATCTAAACATTGATGTGTTTAGTGGTGGATTTTGAGGATTTGGTCCAATGTATTCCATCACCGGTTGAGTATAAGGTTTATATATCATCCCTCATGTCCCTGCCATTGAAGAAACTGGTTATGAAACCATTGCTGGTGTTGTTGACCCTCCTGTCGAAGGATTTAGGGGAGGCACCGCATCACTCCTAGGTATGTCTTGTGGATTGATGTTGATGTTTGGAGTAGGAGAACTGCTTGGTTAAGGATTCGTTCCATCCGTATGGGTATTTGGATTACTTGGATTCCCTTGACCATATGCCATTTTCCTCATATTTCTTTTCTTTGGTATGTATTCATCTGTAGTGGCTACCTTTCCACATCTCAAGTGCATGCAACAAGAGATTACACGACACTATGACCAACAAATATGTAAAGAAAAGGAAGTTATAAAACATCTAAAAGTTGGTTATTTTTTAAAGGAAGTTAAAAAACTTCCAAGAGTTGGTTACTATAGCACTAGTCCCACTGCGCGTGCCAATTTGTTTACCCTGAAAAATAGTAAACAACCATTGGTCCTCTAAAAACACCAAGATGTTCTCAGTTACTTACAGGATCGACCTGATTGATCCTATGACATGTGCTATAATAGGTTTTAATTGGTTTTTCCAGGTGATAATGTCATAAACTCTTCGACAGACTTTATGAAGTGTTTTGATAAAAAAGAGAAAATAAAGCAAACAAGACTCAAAGTAATTAAAGTCGAAAATAGAATGAAATATAATGTAAATTGCAAGGAAATGTAAAGGAAAGCAAGTAAAGAAACAATAAATTGCTGAAGAATAAACTTGCTTGAAAGTAAAAAGAACGCGTAGTAAATGACTTCAAAGTAAAGACTTGAATAGAAATTGCATTGAAATGAAATATGGTGAAGATCTCATCATGTACATTCTCGCCTTCACTCGTTTCTCTACACAAGGGTACTTTGAGTGTTTATGGAGTAACTTGTACAATATGATTCACACACATTCTAACACTAGAACTACATTATTTATACTAATCGAAGATAATCGTTATTGGCAGTTTACTCCTAGAAATATGCCACTTGGCGCTTTGCATGCTCTTGAACTTCCAATATGTTCCACTTGTCCTTTTTTCAAATTGAAAGAACCATAAGTTTCCCTTCAATATTGATTCTCAACTTTTGTACATCGCCACTCTCATGAATGTTCGATCGAATTTGGAAAATATTCTAAGTCCAAATCCTTGCTTTCCATGGTTGTCTTCGACTCAGGCTTCCTCATCAAGATTCAGTCGAAACCTTTTGACTCTTTCGTGTAATTTCATTGTTGTGTTTTGATATGATTTGTTGTTGTTGATTTCGTGTTGATATTTGTTGAAGGAACATGTTGTTCTTTTTGTATTGCTGATATAATTGTTGTTGTATTTGTTGTATGTGTTGTTGATGGATTGTTATTGCAAAATTTGTGTAGAAGAAGTTAGGATTCGTAAACTCAATCATAGAATTTAATAGATGGATAGATACATAAGTTTTTGAGAGTAGAATCGATGTAGAAACCCAATTAAGATTGAACAAAATGATGTAACTATGAGAAATCGTAGCGGATTTGGAATTAGAAGCATTCTGGTCATTTGCGTAACAGATCTGGTGTTACACGTATCAGGCAAGGCAATACGCGTAACAAGACCCTTATACACAGGCCATACGCGTAACATTCAAGGCCAATACGTGTAGCAAGGTGGTTATGCGCGTATGGGCAGGGCATGTGCAAAAAATGTAGTTTTTGGTGATTCAACCTGTTTTCGCATCCGTTTCGAGTTGGATTAATCTTAGACTTAAAGTAGAGATGAAATAAGTTAATTATATTAGATTGGAAGATTTAAAAATGATAATTTAGTAATCTAATCAATTAAGTCGTGATTTTGTCATTTTCTCATTGAAGTTGTTATACGTTGTGTTGTTCCGATTTTGTGGAAGATTAATATGTTGTAGGTCCTATGACCAATGTTGATTCATGTTGTTGAGTTGTTCAAGTTGTTATGTTGATAAGTTGTTGATTATGTTGTTGTTGTTGTATGCCATCCATAGTTGCATACATGTGCATACTTTAAGTTGGAGCGTATGCTCAATTCAAGTTGGCCTGGATTGGCAAATAAGTTGATGATGCCTCGATAACCTGGAAATGTTTTAAGTTGGGAGTTTACTCCAAATGGTACCACACGCATATAAGTTAAGTCGCATTGAGTTGCATAATAATTATGTTGTTTGTCGGATGTAAGTTGTATGTGGACGTTGTTTGTTGTTTGAAGTGGTGTGATTATATGATTATCTTTTTTACATATTGATTATTGTGTCTTTTTTATGTTATTCGATATCTCACCCCTTCTGTTTGAATGTTGCCCTCTGTTGGTAACATGCAGGTAACAAAGAGTCCAGTGCCTAGTAGCTTCGAGTTGGTGTTTTTCGCTCTGATACGTAGCACTTTGGGGGGATGAACGCATGTTTTATCTTTATGATTTTGTTTAAGTTTATGAACTAGTTTTAAGTTGCTTTATGCATAAAAACCAAGTTAAGATTATTTTGATTTTGGTTCATTTGAAGTTGAATTAAAGTTGAAACTTGTTGATCCGATGCGTTGTTTTTCAAAGTAATTATATTAATGAAGTTGTTATTTGGTTTTAAAGTTGGGAAATGTGATATCCCATGTTTGTTGATGAAATTTTATAACTCTGATTTAATTTATAAAGTCGGATAGAAATGGGGTGTTACATTAGTGGTATCAAAGTAGGTCGGTCTGTTCGACCAAGTGTCGAGTCGTAGTTGTCTAACAATCGAGTATTGTTATGTGGTTTCAACTTCTGTTGTCTTGTAGGGTTAATTTGAGATGGCTGGAGGAAAAGATGTTGTGATGGCTGTTGCAATGCAAGCAATGACTCAAGTTGTGCAAAACTTGAGGAATGTTGGCGGGAATAATGAGTCTTATACTTTCGTGACTTTTCAGAGGGAGAAGTCGCCTACCTTCAAGGGCAAGTATGAACCTGATGCTGCGTTGGTTTGGTTGAAAGAAATTTATAGGATTTTCTATATGATGGATTGCATTCCAGCATAGAAGGTTCGTTATGGAACTCACATGTTGGCAGTCGAGGCTGATGACTGATGGATGGAAACCAGAGAGAGGTTGGAAGCTACAGATGAAGAGATCACTTTGGTTGTTTTCTGTAGGGAGTATATAAGGAATTATTACCCTCAAGATGTGCGTGGTAAGAAAGAGATTGAATTTCTTGCGCTGAAGCAGGGGAATATGTCGGTGACGGATTATGTTGTGAAGTTCATGGAGTTGTCAAAGCTTTATATTTACCATGATGCAGCGACTGCTGAATTTTCAAAGTGTATCAAGTTTGAGAATAGGTTGCACTCTGAGATTAAGAAGGTTGTGGGGGTATCAGAAGATTTGTGTTTTTGCTGATCTGGTGGATTGTTGCAGAATCTTAGAGGAAGATAACAATGCTCACTACAAGATTGTTACAAATCAGAGGGGAAAGAACCAACAAAATTGTGGCAAGTCGTATGATACTCCAGCTGGTAAGGGTAAGCAAAAAGTTTCTTCGAGTCAGAGAACTAGTGGGGGAGATGCTCCTGCTGGAATTGTTTGTTTTAAGTATGGACAAGATGGACACAAGAGTAATGTGTGCACTGCTGAAGTGAAGCATTGTTTTCATTGTGGAAAAGTTGGGCATGCAATATCTGATTGCACGCACAAAGAGATGATTTGTTTTAACTGCGGTGAAGAAGGGCATATTGGTAGCCAATGCCAGAAGCCAAAGAAGGAAAAGTATGGAGGGAAAGTGTTTGCTTTATATGGGATTCAGACAACTAATGAGGACAAGCTCGTCTGAGGTACGTGTTTCATTAATAGTATTCCTTTAATTACTATTATTGACACGAGTACTACCCATTGTTTTATTGTTGTTTATTGTGTTAAGAGGTTAGGTCTTAAGTTCTCTGAGATGAAAGGATAAATGGTCGTAGATATTCCGGCTAAGGGATCAGTGACTACTTCTCTAGTGTGTTTGCATTGTCTATTGTCTATCTTTGATAGAAACTTTTATGTTGATCTAGTATGTTTTCTGTTGACTGGGATGAATGTAATCCTAGGTATGAACTGGTTAGAATATAACTATGTTCATATTAATTATTTATGTAAGTCAGTTAGGTTTTCAACTCTAGAAGAGGAGGGAGTTGGGTTGTTTTCGTTTTGAGAGTTGCAGAAGTTGATGATTGAGGAAGCTCAGGTGTTTTCATTGATGGCAATATTGTCTGTAGAAAGTAAGGCTAATATTGAAGAGTTGCAAGTAGTGAAGGAATTTCCTGAAGTTTTCCGTGATGAAATTCCTGATGTGCTGCCTGAAAAAGAAGTTGAGTTTGCGATTGATCTTGTACCTAGTACTAGACCTGTTTCTATGGCACCGTACAGGATGTCCGCATCTGAGATGGCTGAATTAAAGAAGAAGTTGGAAGATTTGCTTGAGAAAACGTTTGTGAGACCAAGTGTATCGCCGTGGGGAGCTCCAGTGTTGCTAGTTAAAAAGAAAGATGGAAGTATGAGGTTTTGCATGGATTATAGACAGTTGAATAAAGTGACAATTAAGAATAAGTATCTATTACTAAGAATAGATGATTTGATGGATCAGTTGGTGGGTGCTTGTGTGTTTAGCAAAATCGATTTGAGATCGGGCTATCATCAGATTAAGGTAAAAGATGAGGATATTTAGAAGACGGCATTCAGAACACAGTATGGACATTACGAGTATTCAGTGATGCCTTTCGGTGTAACTAATGCGCCGGGAGTATTCATGGAGTACATGAATCGTATTTTTCATACTTATCTTGATCGTTTTATGGTTGTGTTTATAGATGATATCATGGTTTATTCTAAGTCGGAAGAGGAACATGCAGAACATTTGAGAACAATGTTAGAAGTTTTGAAAGATAAGAAGTTGTATGCAAAGTTGTCCAAGTGTAAATTTTGGTTGAAGGAAGTCAGTTTTCTTGGCCATGTGATTTCAGGTAGTGGTATGTTGTGGATCCTTCTAAGATAGATGTTGTGTTGCAATGGGAAACTCCAAAGTCGGCTACTGAGATAAGAAGTTTCTTGGGATTAGCCAGTTACTACTGAAGGTTCATTGTAGCATTTTCTAGGTTGACACTTATGTTGACTCAGTTAACTTGCAAGAGTAAAGCGTTTGTGTGGGATGTCCAGTGTGAAGAAATCTTTGTAGAGTTAAAAAAGAGGTTGATGTTGGCTCCAATGTTGACTTTACCGAATTTAGAAAAAATGTTTGTTGTGTATTGTGATGCTTCGTTGATGGGTTAGGAGGTGTTCTTATACCGAATGGTAAAGTAATTGTGTATGCGTCAAGACAGTTGAGGGTTCATGAAAATAACTATCCTACACATGATTTGGAACTTGCGCAGTTGCTTTTGTATTGAAGATCTAGAGACATTATCTTTATGGTTATAGATTTAAAGTCTTTAGTGACCATAAGAGTTTAAAGTATCTGTTTGATCAGAAATGGTTGAATATGAGGCAGAGAAGATGGTTGGAACTGTTGAAAGATTATGATTTTGGTTTGAATTACCATCCGGGTAAACCTAATGTTGTGGTAGATGCCTTGAGTAAGAAGACATTGCATATGCTGGCGATGATGGTTAAGGAGTTAGAGTTGATTGAGCAGTTTCGAGATATGAGTTTAGTTTGAGAAGTAACGCCGAAAAGTGTTATATTGGGTATGATGAAGATTAATAATGATTTTCTAGACAATATTAGAAAAGCTCAAAAATTGGATGTGAAACTAGTAGATATAATAGTTGATTCTGGTGAATCTGAAAAGAATGGTTTTAAGTTGGATGCGCATGGTGTTTTGATATTTCTTGATCAGATTTGTATTCCTGACAATGAAGATATGAAGAAGATGATTCTTGAGGAAAGTCATAGAAGTAATTTGAGTATTCATCCAGGAGCGACTAAGATGTATCAGGACTTGAAGAAGTTGTTTTTGTGGCATGGGATGAAGAATGATGTAGCATGTTTTGTGTATGCTTTTTTGGTTTGTCAGAAGTCGAAAGTTGAACATCAGAAACCTGCTGGTCTGATGCAACTATTGGAAATTCTAGAATGGAAATGGGATGGCATTTCTATGGACTTCGTAACGGGTTTTCCTAATACTCCAAGAGGACATGATTTAATTTGGGTGATTGTTGATAGGCTTACTAAGTCGGCTCATTTTATTCCTATTAACATCAGTTTTCCAGTATCAAAGTTGGCTGAGATTTATGTTAGGGTGATTGTGAAATTGCATGGTGTTCCCTTGTGTAATGTGTCGAATCGAGATTCGAGGTTTACGTCGGAGTTTTGGAAGAGTTTGCAAGAAGCGTTAGGTTCTAAGTTGAGGCTGAGTTCATCATATCATCCTTAGACAGATGGTCAAACTAAGAGGATGATTCAGTCGTTGGAGGATTTGTTGAGAGCTTATGTACTTGAGCAGGGAGGTTCATGGGATACTTATCTTCCATTGATCGAGTTTAATTATAATAACAGTTACAATTCTAGTATCGGAATGGCACCTTTCGAGGCATTGTATGGTCGGAGATGTAGGACTCTGAAGTGTTGGTATGAATATGGAGAAAGTGTAGTGCTTGGACCAGAGATAGTTCGAGAGACTACCGAGAAGGTGAAATTGATTCGAGATAAGATGAAGGCTTTTCAAAGTCGGCAGAAAAGTTATCATGATAAGCGAAGGAAAGATTTAGAATTTCAAGTTGGTGATTATGTATTTTTAAGAGTTACGCTAGTAACAGGTGTTGGGAGAACGTTGAAATCTAAGAAGCTTACTCCTTGTTTTATTGGTCCGTATCAGGTTCCAGATAGAGTTGGAAATGTTGCTTATAGAGTGGCTTTACTTCCAAACTTGTCGAATTTGCATGATGTGTTCCATGTGTCGCAACTCTGGAAGTATATTTCAGATCCTTCTCATGTGATTAGCATGGATGACGTGCAAGTACGTGATACTCTCACGGTAGACACTATACTGGTACGAATTGAGGGTCGTGAAATGAAAACCTTAAGAGGCAAATAGATTGCTTTAGTCAAAGTTGTTTGGTTGCAAGCTTTTGGAGAAAGTATAACTTGGGAGTTGGAAAGCGAGATGCAAGAATCATATCCTGAGTTGTTTGAGCAAGGTAAGATTTTCGAGGACGAAAATGTTCTAAGTGGGGGAAAGTTGTAATGCCCGTATTGAATTAATTAATTTAATTAAATATTATTGTGTATGTCTCCCGATTATCGATGTTAAGTTTCGTTTAGTCGTTTGCGATGTTAAGTTGTTTTAGTTGGTATATTGTGTCGTTTATGTTGATAAGTTGATAAAAGATGTTAAGTCGATTTTATGTTGCGGGTTAAGTTGTGTTTGGGTAGTTTAATTAATTAAAATAAGTCGACTGAATAAAATAAGTATTATTAGTATAATATTAAGTTGGGCTAGTTTATGGTGTGAGAGTAGTAAGTTGGGGGTGCTAAGTTGGACCATTAGTAATTAGGTTAATTAGTGAGAGTTTAGTAAAAACAAACTGAAAACCTAAATAGATAGAATAATCAGAAATTATAAGAGTAGGAAGAAAAAATCTTAGAGGGAGATCAAGAAGAGGCTAGGTTGAAGATTTTCGCGGGAATTTTTGCGGTGAGTTCGAGCTGCCTTCAATCCATGGTAAGGGTGGGGTTTGAATTCCATAACCGGGACTAGATGATCGTATGTAGGTTGGAATTTTCGTGTAATTTCAATGTTGTGTTTTGATATGATTTGTTGTTGATTTCGTGTTGATATTTGTTGAAGGAACATGTTGTTCTTGTTGTATTGTTGATATAACTATTGTTATATCTGTTGTATGTGTTGTTGTTGGACTGTTGTTGCAACATTCATGTAGAAGAAGTTAGGGTTCGTAAAATCAATCATAGTATTTAATATATGGATAGATACAAATTTTTTTGAGAGTAGAATATATGTAGAAACCCAATTAAGATTGAACAGAATGATGTAACTGTGAGAAATCGTAGCAGAGTAGGAATTAGAGGCATTTTCTAGTCATTTGCGTAACAGATATGGTGTTACGTGTGTCAAGCAAGACAATACGCGTAATAAGACCCTTATACACAGGCCATATGCGTAACATTCAAGGCCAATACGCGTATCAAGATGGTTATCCGCGTATGGGCAGGGCATGTGCAGAAAAATGTAGATTTTGGCGATTTGACCTGTTTTCGCGTCCGTTTTGAGTTGGATTGAACTTAGACTTAAAGTAGAGATGAAATAAGTTAATTATATTAGATTGGAAGATTTAAAAATGATAATTTAGTAATTTAATCGATTAACCGGTGATTTTGTCGTTTTCGCATTGAAGTTGTTATACGTTATGTTGTCCCGATTTTGTGGAAGATTAATATGTTGTAGGTCCTATGACCAATGTTGATTCATGTTGCTGAGTTGTTCAAGTTGTTATGTTGATAAGTTGTTGATTATGTTGTTTTTGTTGTATGCCATCCATAGTTGTATACATGTGCATATTTCAAGTTGGAGCATATGCTCGATTCAAGTTGGTATGGATTGTAAAATAAGTTGATGATGCCTCGATAACCTGGAAATATTTTAAGTTGGGAATTTACTCCAAATGGTACCACATGCATATAAGTTGAGTCACATTGAGTTGCATAATAATTATGTTATTTGTTGGATGTAAGTTTTATGTGGATGTTGCTTGTTGTTTGAAGTGGTGTGATTATATGATTATCTTGTTTACATATTGATTATTGTGTCTTGTTTATGTTATTCGATATCTCACCCCTTTTGTTTGAGTGTTGCCCTCAGTTGGTAATGTGCAGGTAACAAAGAGTCCAGTACTTAGTAGCTTCGAGTTGGTGTTTGTCGCTCTGATACGTAGCATGTAACTCCCCGAAAATCTAAATTTAATTATTTATTCATTTATTTAATTAATTTAGAAGGATTTGAGGATTTTAATTAAAATGGAGAATTTTGGAGAAAAATGTATTTTTATATAATAAGGATAAATAGTGTATTATTATGCTATTTTGTATTATTATTAAAAATATTTAAAGAAAAGGGTAAGGTGGTCTTTATATGAAAAGTGTAAGGTTAAGATGGGAAAAGCATAAACTGGGATAGTTTTTGTAAAAAGGAATTTCACGATCAAATTCTGATTTCTATCGTGTTTTGGTGAAGAGCTCTGAAGAAAAGGAAGGAGAGGAAGCTCAAAGTTAGGAAGCTTGAAGAACCATGGAGAAAAGTGTCAGTCGGCGAAATTCTCTAAGGAATAGGGAGTTTTCATAATCTGTTATAAGTGTATAAGAATTGGTTTATGAGTAGATTAGATTTGTATGAATATTGTGAATTTTAAGGGTTTTGACTTAGGTTGAGTTTAGGGGTATGATTTGATGAATTGGAGTAGTTTAAATGAGTTAGAATCATAGGATTCGATGTATGATTTGTTGCTCTGTTGCTGTATGTTTTGATTGATGAATTGAGAGGATTTTGGAGTATAATGAGATGAAAATCGTATGAAAATTTGGGGACTTTGGTTGTTGGTTTTGTAATAACAGAAAAGCTGCTAAAAACATGCGTTAACCGGTTAACGCTATAGGTTAACTGGTTAACCATTGAGGAAATGGTGTTTTCTGAAAACGTATAGGCGTTAACCGGTTAGCGCTATGGGTTAACCGGTTAACACTGTATTGGAGGCAATTTTCAATTCTTTAAAAATTCATATCTTTTAAACTGTAAGTCTGATTTTCATTATGTTTGAAGCGTCGGAAAGAGCATAAAATGAACTTTATTTTGATGAATGAAAATGAGAAAATGAAATAATTTTTTGAATTGAGTTTTTAGAAAAACGATTAGAATTACCTTATAGTTTTACCGGGATTGGGTTATGTCTCGATGAGTTGGGGTTGTTGATGAATGAAGGTTGTTGGTGTGTTATTGTAAGGCAATATATGTTTATTTGATGTTTGAATTACTGAGTGTGGAATGAATGATGCGCGTTTGATTTCTCGATGAATTTTTATGGAGTAACGTATCATTGCATTTCATGACATTCTCGATGGGGCTTTGGCCTTTTTGGTAGCTTCAATCCCATTGTGTGGATTGAAGTGATTCGGTGATTACGGTGTGCTCCCTTGTGGAGGGTTGATGGTCATGTATCCATCTCACGATGAAATTGGTACCACATGCATAATTGCATATCATGATAGTTAAAATTGCATTGGTGGAAAATGTTCATGATTGTGTTGTTGTTGTTGGATTTTATTGTTGATGGTATTATGACATGCTTATGCTAATTTACTTATATTTTGTATTCTCGTATATTTATAATGTATTATGATTACTCACCATGTCTGCTTGGAAATGTTACCTCCTTTATGGGTAACTTGCAGATGATAAAGAATAGTCTTGCGCTGCAAGAGGAGTTTTTCATGGGTCTCAGAGCGTACCTTATTTACTTTAGGAGTGGTCTGGATTTTTTGTGTCCTGCTTTGTGTCATACAACACCAGGATGGGGTTTTAGTTGTTAAACTTGTTTCAGTATATTTTATTTGAGGATATTTTCCTTTATTTTCTGATGTTAAATTCTGGATGGATAATGTTATGTTTATGAAGTAAATTAATGATGTTTGACCGATGAAGTTTTATTCCGCTACGAACACTCCCTATAGGAGGAGGTGTCCCTATGGGCATTTGGTGGCCCATGGTGGAGAAACTGAGTGCATTTTGAGATGCTGCAAATGCTGGTGTTGACCCTGATGACGAAGGTATGGCCTCTGAGATAGAGATTGACCCCGTATTTCCTCCAATCGAAGGAGTAGGGTTAAGCTCGTAGTGTTTTCGTTTTGACTATTTGGCAGATTCACCATTTTCTCACTCATGTTCTCTTAGGTCTTTCTACGTCAGTTACAACTAATTTACCGCTTCTTAGAATCATACAATGAAGTATAACCTTTTTTATTCAGAGTGATTATGATATTTTTTAATTTCGCACCAATGTCCCACTGGGCGGACCAATTTGTTCGCTGTCGAATTTTACGAACAATCGCTAGTTTCTAATTTACGTTTAAATTAGTTTACTTGCAGGACCAACCATACAAGTCCTAGGACATAGGTGCGAGTTTTGGTCGACAATATAGTGATCTTAACAATCTCATGATTTCAATCTTTCATAAGATTTTGTATATGTTTGTATGATTAAAAGAAGAAGTAAAACGTGTTTGACGAAAACATAAAAGAAATGAAATTCTGGAAAGTATAAAATTAATTGAATGGAAAAAGGTAAAAGACTTTTAAACGAAAATAAACTTGCAGAATGCAGAAATATAAATGAACTTGAACTTTCATAAAACTTGATAAATGTAAAATTGGTGTTCACACGTACATTTTTCCAGAAATTAAACTCTTTTCTCTCACACGGTTACTTTGAGTATATTATAGGAATTATACATTATTTTCACACACATAATTCTGAAAATAATTTCCCTATTTATACACAAACTAAATAACTGCCCCTAACGGACAAATCCTACAACTACAACACTTGGCCTTCGGCATGTCTTCTTTCCACCAAACGCTTTCACATGTCCTTCTGCCAAACGTCTTTAATCTTTGAATTTTGAATTCCACCTTCTGTATCGAAGCAACGCATCCCTTCAAATATGTCAAAAACGTCAAAAACAACCCTTGCCATCTGTTCGCTGGTGTTTCTGGCGAAAAACCTCTGGTTTACCAATTCCTTGGAAATGAGTTACTTGCAGGACCAACCACACAAGTCCTAGGACACATGTGCTAAATTCTTAGGGTTAATTCCTTAATGTATAAGTCTTATTAGTTTTCTTGTATGTTCTGTCGAACGATCTCTAACGAAGTTGTTCTTGTTTATATGAAAGTAGATATGTATTTGCATAATAAACTAGCAAAATGACTTAAAGCTTGCATTTAAAGGACTTATGGAATATAAATTTGCTTGAAAGTAAATTGCTTGAAAAGTAAATGAAAGCATAAACTTGAACAAGGAATGAAGGAAAATCTAAATTTTATAACTGAAAGATAAATGGTGTTTACACGTACATTTTCCAGACAAATTCTCTTTCTCTTACACACGAGTATTAGAGTAATTTTCACAGGAATGTTGTACAAATTTTTCAAACACTTTACACAAAGCAAACTATCCTATTTATATACAAATAAAATAACCGTCGAATAACGGTCAATTCCTAACAATTCTCCACTTGGCATTCTGTATGCCATTAATCCCTAGGAATCCTCCACGTATCTTCTACCAGGCGAGGTCGTTATTCACATAAAAACTGCCTTTTAACTGGCGAAACGACGTATCTTCTTGTCATGTCGAATTCATTGAAAATTCAAATATAGTCATAATGTCTCTTTCGTCGAATATTTGTCTTCTCATCCCTAGTCGAAAACACAAGAAGACTTCTTCGTAGTGATGTGAAGAACTTTCTAACTGGCACCTCAACTTCTCCTTCGACAGACAGCTATATATTACACCATGAACCAAATCACCACAAACCTTCTCAAGATTCTAGACATGTTTGGAAGAAAGAGTGATTTTATTCTGTCGAATATCTTCACAGCTACGTACATCATTGCTCAAAGCACAATAAAATGAAGAGTACTGAGAAACTTCAATGTCGAACAATGGTGATTTGTGGAAGAGTAGCTAATACAACTACCAATTTCTAAGTCTTTCATTTATTAAAACCCATGGTGTCGAAATTATGTGTATACAAATTTCCCCCCAGCAAAGGTATTTCGACTGGCTTCTAGAGAAAGCATCTTTGCTGCCGAAACTTTTATTTCGATTCCAAGCCTTGCATTAAATGCACTGATACCTGAAATATTACTTTTATCTTGCATTAAATGCGTTGATTCCCAAAATCTCACTTTTTTCAAATCATAAAAAGTAATCATCAGATTCTCCTAACCTATCATGTTTAACCCACGTTGTTGGACATGATCTCCATGACTCTATGAAACTAGGTCTGCCATACTCTTTTCAACTTCCACAACCTTTTTTCACATCCACTAACGCGTCGACACATGCCATAACCGTTTGAAAACTCAAACATTTCAATCCCCAATCATTAATATAAATACCCCTCTTCTTCCTTCTGAAGAACTTTCGCTCCCCAAAACTTATACATTTCAACTTTCTTTCTTCGTACATACCCAGTCTCTACTCCTTCTTGCTCAAGTTTCTTCACTGTCAAAAATGGCAACTTCAAGCAAACAAAAGGACAAGAACACATCTGCTCTCCCCTGCGCACACAAAATCCTTGGACCAAAGCTTGTGGGCAACCAACAATACGTCCCAGAACCTCCAAACGATAGGGAGAAAGCAAACATCTACTATTCTCAGACTCATCCCTCTTTAATATCTGTCAAGTGTCATGCTATGTTAGGTCCTCTCCCTAACCCTAATGCTGATCAAACTCACCTTAAGGAGTTTTTCCCTACTTACTCGCGTACTAAACCCATAGGCGCAGGAAAATACCTAAATCTAGTGATAAGTAACCTGAACAAGACCCTGAGCCGGCTGCCCTAGACTTGACATACTTGAATCAGCCTAGGATTTTTAGAAGTTGTCCTTGGTCGAAAGACCCTTTTGAATATGTAAACTGGATAGACAAAATCGAAAAATTCAAGGGTAAAAACTGGAAGAAAATTGGCATTTATAACTTGATCCAACTGTCGAAAGAAGGCCCTGGCTACTACACCAATATGATCATTGCTTCCCTCTATTTTTGGGATAGCACCTACAATACTTTCCACCTTCCTTGCGGAATGCTGATCCCCACTCTCTTCGACCTAGCTGCTATAGTAGGTCTTAGTCCACTAGGGTCAGTTTTCGATCCAACTGTACTGGACGAAAATACCATAGCTTTTGAAACTAGCTTTGCCTCATACTCCTCTTTCATTGCCCACTACCATGACAAGGACTCTGTTGATGTATCAGATATAGAACACATAGCCTTTCTCACCCTTTGGCTGTCGAAATTTGTGTTCTGCACAAGGTCTCTTCATGTGGCCAAGTGTAACACGGTGGGAGAACTGACTTTTAGTCATGTTGCGGATAGCAAGAGTCGCCACCGACTTTTATTTTATCCAAAAGGAAAGGACATAAAAGAACAGGAAAGACCTTAAAAAGATTTTGAGTTCGGGGGGTAGGTTATACAAATGGAAGGTGTTAGCACCCTTTATATCCATGGTTATCCATGGGCTCTTAGTTACTTAGCTCACTTTAAATTGTTTTTAGAAAGGTGTAGTGTGTGATTAAAAAAATTTCTAAGTACTTTATAATGATCCTCGTATGGATGTATATAAAGACTTTGTTTTGAAAATTTATTTGAAATGTGAAGTGTAAAATGTATTTTGAAAAGGTAAGCAAGTACTTAAGAGGAACCTACCCTATGTTAGATCTTTATTGTTCTTATATGTTCTTTCAATGGTAAGACTAGCCCTATTATTATGGAATAGGTAGTCATTACCTTGGATGTGATAAGGGACATGTGAAGGGACATCTGAATTTAGGCAACTGCAAGGTGTCTTTAGCAATTCGTAGGGACTTATCATCTTTTATTCGAAGGGACAAGATCATTTATCATAGACAACCTCGAAAGGGACTTGATCTTATAAACTGAAGGGACTTGATGATATTGATGGAGGGACTTTTCTTAAGACACCTTACTTGACCTTTGAAATAGGCATCATGAGAGGTAACCCTAGAAAGTGCAAGATGGCGATCAAAGATCGACTTACGTGTGTGCGTGTTTATATTCAAGTATTTATCTTATTTAATTAGTTTTCTAAATCAATTTTAATCACAAACATGTTATGCACACCCTATAGTTACTAACCACACAGTTAATATATTCATAAATAAAATAAAGCAAAAATATAAACTAAGCTATTACAAAGCTTCTGGACAATTACAATATAATCGGAAAAATATAAATAATGATAATAATAAATAAGCAATAATTTAAATGGTTAGTAATTATAATAAAAATAATAAGAATAAAAGGGGTTAGTAAAAATATAAAGAAAATAAAATTTAAGAGAAATATTATTTTTAAAGTTAAATAAACAATTTTAGAAAATGTTTAGAAGAAAATAGAATAATTAATAATAATAATAAACAAATCTTAATTATTTACATATTAAACAAATAATAAATAATTAATGATATTTTATAAAAAATATTAGATTAAATTTTTAAAGGTTATGAAAAAATTAGGATTTAGAAATTAGGGTTTTGAAAAAAATTAGGGTTTATGTTTATTATATAATTAATCTATTTACATATTATAAAATAAATATAAACAATTTAAATTTTAGAAAAAATAAATTATGATTGTTTTAAGAATATAAAGAAAAATATTATAATATTGTTTAGAAATTATTTTTATAATTTATATTTACTAATTTAAACAAAATAGAATTAATATATGAAAATAAATTGAAAATAAGAAAAAACAAGGAAATTGGCCAAAAAGAAAGGACCTGGGATTTGAACCCAGGTCCCCTACCTCACATGCGTAGCACAAAACCAACCAAGCCAGCGCGCGCTGGTGACATCTATGTGACTTCCAATCATTAAATAATAAACCTGCAAAATAAATGGATAAAAAAACAAAACTGCTTCAGGCCAGACTCGAACCCTTGACACTAGCTCCACATGCGCGTATGCTTTACCAACTGAACCACTGCAACGTTAGTGAAACATAATACAAACAATTCATAATAAAATAAACTCAATTTTTAAATTATATTTTCGTGCCAAGCTCATTTTCTTCCTCCAACCCTGCGAATTTACCTGCGAATTTATTCACAAAGTTTCCTACGAATTTACCTGCACACGAATATTTACAGGAAACCTAGATTTTTGAAACACCATGAGAATCATAACAATATTAAAAATTAACAACCCAGATCAATTGCCCATGGTTCATACATTCTGGCCATGGTCTTAGAATTCATTTAAATGAAGTAAATGGCAAAACCCCAACTTAAAGGTTCAAACCCTAATCATGGCCGATTGTAATATAAGGCATGAAGCTTCACGAAAACTATCCAGAAAGCATCTATGGATCATAACAAACACAAATCAAGCATTAAATTCAAACAATAGTGGTTAATTATACGAAAACGAAAAAATATAAAAGAAGGTGAAAACGTGATTCGATTTGTGCATTTCATGGCACTATGAATGATGATAATGGTTGCTACATGATCAATGAATCATCAGGGAGCTATTGCAATCCTTAAATTGTCCTGAAAGTACCTCTAGCTTCAAAACCGAATCAAGCTTTTCTATGAATTTTTTGAAGTTTGAATATGATACTCTTGGCTGCCAAATTCGTCCCTTGTGTTTGCTTCATGTTATACATATATAGTATGACCTAACTAGGTCAAAAAATCAGATCCTTCTTTGGACTTTTGGATCAATTGAGATTAAAAAAGATATGCCTTCAAAATATGAAAAAAATTTGATATATCCTTGCTATTTTTGGTTGATCTGATTTTGTATGATCTCAATCACTTTTAATTGACCTTTAAGACTTTCTAGAATCAAAATCTTATTAAATATTGAAACTTTTATATTTTATTTTGATTTTTAATAAATATTGAAACTTTTATATTTTATTTTGATTTAAAATGATTTTTAATGTAAAAAATCATAATAAATAAAATAAAATGAATAAAAATTTGAATAAATAATTTTTAATTCGTGCATGATGTCATGGTAGTGTTTGGGTCATAAAAATGCAAGCCCATTTGGAGATATTTGGTTCTAAAGTCCCATTTGCTTCATAAACCTCTCAAAAATTTCCCAACTTTGCAAAGGCACAAATCCCTCAATTTTAATGCTATGAAGGTGTTCTTGGACATTTTAGAAATCTTAGAGAGTCCTCTAACCAACCTCTTTGGTCTCGTGTCCATATCTTTACCTTTATCAAGTTATGCTCTTTGGAAGATGTTGACTTTTTGTTGACTTTTAAAATGACCTATAATGTCTTAGCTCATACCTTCCAAATGAAGCATTTTTGGGATTGGCTTGTGAGACACAAAGTTGTAGAGAATTCAATTTCCTTCAAAATGAGCTTTGGATGGAAATTTTTTGATGAAGCATGTGAAAGTTATGGCTGGTCAAATTTCAGTTGACTTTTCCTGTGAAAACCCTAATTTAGAAACTCCTGATTCTTGATGTTCTGAAATCTCCTTGATGAATCATGATCAACCCTTAATCAAATTATGAATTTTACTTCATATACTTGATGTTGGCAAAAAATCATGAAGTTTGACTTTGGTTTGACCACAGTTGACCTCAGTTTGACTTTTTAACTACTTTGACTGATTTTAGCCTATCTGATCATCTGACTGAGCAAACTTTTTGGGAAAGCCTTGAAGTTTGACATAGGGATTCTTGAAGATATGTAGGATGTTATGAAGCTCACTTGAATCCTTGGAAGTCCATTTAGCCTGATAAAATTCAAAACCCTAGTTTAAGATGCATTGCTTAGGAGGATGCATTGTTTGAGGGAATTGTCAAACTTTTTGACTAATTAGGAACCTTGTGAATCTTGTGAACCTTGTGAACCTCTTGAGATACTTTGGTACACAATGTCTTGTCTAGGTGAGGGCAAATTTTGGGGTGCAACACCAAGAAGTACATCACCCTAGCCAATCAACTCCATGTTGGTATGAACCTGCGCTTAAGAGAATTGATTTTGGCCAATCTCTACGAATCCATTAGTGAGAGTGTCGAATCTATCAATCGGATTAAAGACAAAGGCAACCTCAGTCTGGCAGGCCCATTTTGGCTCCTTCAATTATGGCTCAATGCCACTTCCGAATCTGGTCTTCCTGAAAAAAGGTATGGTGGACGAAGAATATGTCAAAGACAGACATGTCGAATGGGCGAGACTAGCGCAGTTGACTCCTTCTGAAGAGGGATTGGGTCTTCGACGATCCTTCACCAATTATGTGAATATGTTTTCCAAGAGCTACAACTTCAAGAAAGGAATGGCACCTTTCGCCAACAGGACCGTCGGACCCAAGTGGTTCATCGGGCAACTTCCTGTGGAACACAAAAAGGAAGAAGACAATTTCTTAGCCATATGGAATTTGTTTCTTACACCCAGGCTCTTGTCCTCTTAGCCAACTATGTCCAACTCCAAAGTGGCCCTAATAGTTTATCAGCCGAATTTACTGGCTTGACAATTTAGGCTGATATAACTGAAACCAAGGTCCATCTATCCCAATAAAGGCTTTATTCATTTCTACAATTCGTTCTCCACTAAGTCGAAGAGTATATAGATCTTAGAAAAACTCAATGACGCTGCTTTTGAGATCCAACCAGTGGTCTTTCGACCGACCTTCCTCTGCACTCAAGAGTTCGACGTTTGGTGGAAGGAGTATTATCTCACCAGATTTTATGACGCAACTGACTTCAACACTCTTCTGACAAATTTCTTTGCTTTTGTGCAGGATCGAACCAAGAAAGGTACCCAACAACATGTTAAAGAGATTCAAAAGTTCCAAAAATATTTTGAAACAATTTATAGGCCGGACGATCTTAGGCGAACCATAAGTGAAGCAACTGTGACTCTGAAGCATAAATTTACAGAAAGAATGGAGAAGTTGGCATTACCCTCAAACGTCCCCTTAGAGGCACGTTATAACTTTGCGTATACTAGCTATCCACCAAAGTTTCCACTTCTACCATCTGCTGATTTTGGTGTGGCTCTGAGCCCACCTTTTCCAGATCGGTTCGTATGTGGCTCCGACTTAAAACTGCTTCAAGAGTCACGGAAAAACTTGCTAAGCGTGTGGTTCCGACCAAATATCATCTGGATAATTACCCAAGGCACCTTCATATTGGAATAGAACACGTTCGCGTGGAATCTACCATTCTTGAAGGTGTAACCATGATTTCAACTTCATCTTTGTATTCATCTTTATGTTTTATTTTATTTTTTCTTTTTTAACTTCCCTTTTTCTCTTCAGTTGTCAAGATCACTGGAAACAAGAGCTCTGTCGAAGACAAGCCTGGAAAATCCACCAAGAAATCTTCCTCCACTTCAAAAAAGGTTCTTTTCTTTTCTTTTACGAAGAAAACATTTTAATCATGCAATCATCTTAGTCTTGGGCTTACTAGAATCTCCTTGATGCTTCAGATGAGTCGAAAACCACCCACTCCTCAAAAACGGAAGAATGAGGAAGTGATGGTGCCTTCTGAAGACTCTGGTGATGAATCCCCAGACCAACAACCTTTGAAAAGGAAGAAGCCTACAAAAATAAAGACGGTCACTTCCTAAAGATCAATGGTGACGTCGAAAAAGACCCCTCCTGCAAGCCCAATAATTAAGCTTATGCAAGATGCGGAAAGTGGGAATTCTAGTTTCCACATTATGATCCCTCAGGTAACTATCTTTCGACTAGATTTAACTTTAATCTTTGCATACTCTTTGTTTTTTTTAAACTTTATTTTGTCTCAGGTTCAAATCAACATTAATGATCCTGCCATCAATTCTGGCCCTCTACTCCAAGTTGATTCGGTTAAGGAGTCAGAAGCAAAGAAAGACCAGCTGCTGCAAGACTCCCCTCTTGACGCGACCAAAAAGGTCCCAGAAGAAAATACATCCAAGGGTGATATGCTAGAACCCCAAACCGTGGCTGAATTCGATATCACCATGGAGGAATGTTCTGAAGATAACTCCCCTGATCAACCAAAGTCCACTGCCCACAAAGAAAGTCCCCCCAAAGACGAAAAAGGCAAAAGGGCTTATGTTGGGTCCAGTGTCCAAGAAAGGGAAGAGCCAAATGAATTTAGAGACGCTGATGAAGAGGACCTTAATGCCAAAAATACAGAAGACAAAGATCAGTCAAAGAAGGAGGATGGTCCTAGCACTCTCATCAATCCTGATTCACTACAAATCAATCCTCCATCTTCTGGTTCGACTATCTTCTCTCGCGAGGAGCTTGAGAACCTGAAAACAAGGAAGCCTTTGGAGTATTTGAGGGCCATGCTCAGCAACCGCTACAACTTCTAAGACTCCTCCAGCAATTCGACCACCTCTGGGGCTACTTCTGAGGTTAAAACTCTCAGCTCCATCATGGCTGAAGTTAAGGCGAAAGTGCTTGGTGTTGAGTTGTTCAAAAGTTTGGAGGAGGATCCCACCCATCAATCTGAACTAAAGAAGATCCTTAAACAGGTGAATGTCTTGGAGGCCAGTGCAAACGAAACTCGCCTGGTAATGGACCTTGCTCAGATAATTGATGTAGCAAGTGGAGATCTTAGTCGTCGAAAGGATTATATCCAAATGATCTCCAAAAAGAAAGACACACAGGCTGCTGAGTGGGATGTTGTGGAAGCTTCGATTGAGAAGGTTTCAGAGTTGTCGAAACTCTCTGATGCTTACTCTAAAGAAGTGGTCGAATGTGACAAAAACATTCAGGACTTTGAAGAACAAATAGCCCAGCTTAAAATCAAGATTGATCAAGAAAATAAGCACAAGGCAGATCTTCAACATCCCAATAAAGATGAAATTGAAGAAGAGATCAAAGTGGGGCTTCATCATGCAGATAGGACTCAGTAACTAGGAAAAGAGATTGACGAAATGTCTTACAACAAAAGTCTGTGTGATTGTCGAATCTTAGTCTAGAAGAGGAAATTCATAGAGCTTAAGGAGTCTTTCCTCTAGAACCAATACTTGTAATAGAAAATAGGCTATGCATTTTCTTTTCGTTTAGCAGCCCTAGAAGGCACCTTTTTGTAATAACTTCAATATTTATTTGGCGAAATATTTAATATAATTATTCTACTTTTATTCTTACTTCTTATAGAATTGGTTTATATTTTTTCAGGTACTTGCCATTTATTTTAAATATTCTCTCGTCTTTGCCTATTTCTTCGATTTCATAAGCACCATTCGAAAAAACACTTAAAACTTTGAAAGGCCCTTCCAATTTGGGAAACCACTTTCCCATTAATCTGTCTTTTCGATCCATGGGAAGTATTACCTTCCAAACTAAATCACCTACACCAAGGATTTTTAACTTTACTCTCTTATTGTAAGATTTTCCAACTCTTTCCTTTTGTCTCCTTATCAAGTCGAATGTGCGTAGCCTTTCTTCGTCTAAATCCACTAATTCGTCCATCATCATGATCCAATATATTTCTAAAGGAATCTCATGATGTCTTTGAACATGTATGGACTGTAAATAGATTTCGACTAGAAGCACTGCATCATGTCCATATGTCAATTTAAATGGAGTAGAGTTAGTGGCTTTTTTGGGTGACGTTCGACAAGCCCATAAAATCTGATCTAAGGTTTTATGCCAGTTTCTAGGATTTTTACCTACATGTTTTTTTGATCAAATTTATTATCACCTTGTTTGCTGCTTCGACTTGTCCATTTGCTTGGGCATAATAAGGTGTAGAAGTTAGTAACTTAAACCACGTTTCTTTTGCAAAAGCTTGCATGATTCTACTAGTAAACACAGACCATTGGTCAGTGGTTATTGTTTCTGGTATTCCAAATCTATAAATTATATATTTTTGGATAAACTCTATGACTGCCTCCTGATCCACATTCACCAATGGCATGGCTTCAATCCATTTAGTAAAGTAGTCAACTCCTACTAAAATGTTTTTTTGTCCTTTCAACGAAGCTGGTCGAATTTCTCCAATTAAATCCAAATCCCAACCTCTGAATGGCCAAGGCTTTATGATTGAATGCAATTCGCTCGCAGGAACATGTGGTATACCTGCATGGACCTGACATTCTTGGCAACCCTTTGCGAATTCGACACAATTTTTTAGCATGGTTGGCCAATATAAACCTTGTCTAAATAACAACCATTTCATCTTATGCCATGCTTGGTGTGCACCACATGTACCACTATGTACATTCGACAATGCTATGTAGGCTTCTTCTTCGCCTAAACATCTTAGCAAGACTCCCTCTGCAGTCTTTTTGAGTAATTTGTTTCCAAAGAGTACATAGCTTAGAGCTCTGTATCTTACTTTCTTTCCACCTTTTGGTTTGGGTCTTGGAGATATTCTTTAATGGGTTTTCTCCAATCTTCTTTCTCTGAATTATTTATGTTAAAGATTTCAAATGTTTCGTCATCCCCATAACCAAGTTTTATCGTTTCCAAATCTGATGGGGATAGTTTGGTCGATATAACCCTCCCCCTTACTTCAATAGCACTTTCCAGTTTTTCTTTCGACACTTTGTAAGCTGATGCAATTTGAGCCAAGTCATTGGCCTCTTGATGTTTTATTCTAGGAATGTGTTTAAAGGCTACAATGTCGAATTCCTTGAGGATCCTGTTAGCTATAACGAAGTACATAATCAGATTTTCTTTGACACATTTGTATTCTTTGGTCAGTTGTTTTATTACTAGTTCTGAGTCGCCCATTATTTCGACTCTTGTTGCCCCCAATTCCAACAAAACTTCAAGTCCAACAATTAAAGCTTCATATTCAGATTTGTTGTTTGACCATAGGTTTTCAACCCTGTACTTGAATTTTGTTGGAATTTTATCAGGAGAAATAATTAATATTCCAATACCCACACCATTCTTGCGGTTGGAACCATCAAAATATAGTTTCCAAGGTTGTAATTCGACGTATTTTATTTCATTTTCGTCTATGGAGTGGTCGGCTATAAAGTCAACCACCACTTGTCCTTTTACATCCTTCAAAGGTAGATACTTCAAGGAGTACTCAATTAATGCCAGAGCTCACTTCCCAATTCGACTATGTAAAATGGATTTAGACAACATATATTTTATTACGTCGAAATGAGATGATACAAATACATCAACTGGTTTTATATAGTGCTTTAATTTTGTACAAGCAAAATACACACATAAACATAACTTTTCTATTACACTATATCTAGTTTCAGCATCGTTTAAGACTCTGTTGAGATAGTAAATGGCTCTTTCGACGCCATTTTCATCCTCTTGACACAACATGCTTCCCAAGGTCTTGTCGGATGCTGAGATGTACAACCTCATGCTTCTCTTTCTACTATGAGACATCAAGACTGAGGGACTAGCTAGATATCCCTTGATCCTATCGAAAGCGTCCTGTTGCTCTTGCCCCCATGTGAAGTCTTCTTTTTTGAGTCGAAGCAGAGGAGAGAAAGCCCGCGTCTTCCCATTGAGGTTTGAAATGAATCTTCTTAGAAAATTAATTTTCCCCAGCAATGATTGTAATCCTATCTTTGTTGATGGCGCTTTCGCCTCCATTATTGCTTTAACTTTGTTGGCGTTTATTTCGATTCCCTTTTTGTAGACCACAAAACCTAGGAAATCTCCAGCCTACACACCAAACACACATTTGAGGGGATTCATCTTTAAACCAAATTTTCTCATCCTTTCAAAGGATTGTCGAAGATGGTCTAAATGATGTTTTCCTGAAACAGACTTTATTACAATGTTATCAATATATACTTGCATGAATGTCTCAATGAAATCATGGAAAATAGAATTCATGGCCCTTTGGTATGTAACTCCAGCACTTTTTAAACCAAAGGGCATAACTACCCATTTGTAAGTCCCTATTGCTTCAGGACAACGAAAGGCTATTTTGGCAACATCTTCTTCTGCAATGAAGATTTTATTGTAGCCATAGTATCCATCTAGCATGCTTAGGTACTCATGGCCTGCTGCAGAGTCTACTAACATTTATGCTACTGGCATAGGATATTCATCCTTAGGGGTGGCTGAATTCAAGTCTCGAAAATCAATGCACACCCTTAATGTGCCATTTTTCTTTATCACATGTACAATATTGGCAATCCATTAGACATACCTGGTTGGGCGAATGAATTTGCATCTGAGAAGTCTTTCGACCTCTTCTTTTATTTTCGACAAGACCTCTGGTGCAAACCGCCTTGGAGTCTGCTTTACAGGCTTCTTTCCTTCTATGATAGGAAGCTTTAGTTCGACTAAGCTTCTATCGAGGCCATACATTTCATCATAGTCCTATGCGAAGCAATCTTTAAACTCTTTCAGCAACTGAACTAATTCGACTCTGAACTGGGGGTCCATAGTATCACTTATATAGGTTGGTATTTTTTCTGCTCCCAGTCCTAGATTGATTTCTTCCAAAGGGTCTTATGCCACCATCTTCAAGCTAGTTGATGTTGGGTCTTTTTCGAACCCCAACAGTTTGTAATCATAGATGGCGTCAAGCTTTTGATCCTACCCTTCTCCTATCTTGTTGTCTTTATCTTCTTCATCAGTGCCCTGGTGAGGGCACGGTGGGTCTAAATTTTCTTCATTGGCTTCGACAACCATATATTTTATTTCGGCCTCTAGAGCCGCTTTTAGTTTATTCTCGGCCATGTAGGCCGTCATTCTATTTAATGCTGACGCTTCACTCATTATCATCATCGAACTCGCTACCCCATTGTCACACCCTAAATTTTGACTAGAATTTTCAAATTTTTGTTCTTTTTCTGACGCATTCAGTCGATATATGGAAAATCAAGCATTTCTGTTTTTTAGGTTAAACGTATCATTAATCATTTATCATCGCATTTTTCAAAGTATTTTTTGTCGCAATATCATTAATCAGTCATTCTTACATTTTTTCATTAGTCATTAATCTTTGCATTTTCTTTTCATTTCACTATTTAAATGTCATTTTAATTCCGTTCTCGTTTTTTATATAGAACTTAATTAGAATTTTTATTTATATTTTTACCACTTTAATATAGATTTTATAATTTTATTCAATCTTAGAATTTTATTATACTTTCTCATTCAACATTTTTTTTTATTAATAGAATATAATTTAGTTTATTTTAATTTTAATCTAATTCTCAGTTTGATTGTAATTTTAATACTATTTTCTAAGTTAATGAAATTTTAAAATGGGAGTTCAGTTTATATTAGATTGTTTAGAATTATTTTCCAATTTAATTTTAGTTTAGGTTAATCTCAATTTTAATATAGTGATTAGTATAAGTCAATTGTGACTTTAATTTAATTTTTAGTTAGATTTTAGTTTCTAGACATATTTAGGTTTATTCATTTATTATTATTATTATTATTATTATTATTATTATTATTATTATTATTATCATCATTATTATTATTATTATTATTATTTTATTATTATTATTATTATTATTATTTGTTTAGTTTTATTTTATCTACACATCCATTTGGTCCCTAAAACTTTGACCAAGTCCAACTTCACACCAGTCCAAAACCTGCTAGAAACTCAGATTGTCACTTTGCTGCATAAGATTTCACAGGCCTGTACATATCCAAACAAAAAAAAACAATATCAAACAGCTATAATTTTACACTAATTTTGACCCAACATTTCTGGCACAAAGAAAGGGGTTTCAAGACAACACAAATAGGTTTTTAAATTTTTTCTTGAACTTACTGATAAGAGGGAAGGGGAGAATGAAAAAAATGACAACAAAAAAAAACCATCTTTGGAGGACAACCAAGAACCCCCTTTAGAAACCCCACAACAACTTCCTCTCCCAAAATCACTGTTACGACCCGAACTCAGCCGTAAATCTCCCTCCGTCACCACTTGAACCACCCACCTCCACCTTCAACTCAATCAACAACTCTTCCTGCGAACCACACCTCACCACTTTTTCGGTTCACAAACAAAACTTTGGAAACCTTCATTAAAACCAATATCCTCACCTGGGAGACCGAAAAAACACAAAACAGAGGGACACCCTTTTCTTCACGGCCTTCCAAACAACAACAGCCCAGAATCATCGCAGAACACCCACCCACTCAACCGCACCATCACCTCAAGACAGAACTGCAACCAATACCACCACAATATCCATCCCGTCGCCGCCCTAAAATCACGTATCACCATTAACAAACCCTCATCCGAAAAACCCCTCCCTCTGTCATTTTTTTCCTGCAACATAACAACACAGAGAGATTCCGAACACAAGCCGTGAACCGCAAAATGCAATAGATCCGAACCACAAACTTTTCGAATTCTAACCTAAACGCAATCATCACAGACCGACCAAAGTATGAGAAACTCTTCATCGCAAATCAAAAATGCATAACAGAAACGAATCCGTGAAGTTTGAGAACCGAAACCTGGCGAACCAAGCCGAGAGACGGAGAGAGGCCTGAGGAGATGAAGTCGAACGAACGGTGAGAGCAGTAGCGTAAGGACCACCGTCATGGATCGATTTGAGGGTAAAACTTCGCGTTTCTGGTTCGTTTAGTGAGAGGAGAGGAGCGTCTTATTTATTTTGTTTAGCTTATTTTGACTGAAATTAATTTTGTTTTAAAAAAGAAGACCTTTAGTATCGTTGCATCGCACAGAGCCAATATATATTTGTTTTTATTAAATTGACTGATGATGCTGATTTAGGTTGGTTAGGTCATACATATTTTGGTTATTACTTCTGGGTTGGGTCGGGTTATTGACCATCATGTTTTTTGGTTTGTGTTTCACACCACCAGACCCAACGCACCCCTGTTTTGCCTGTCCTGGCCCACCTATCCGTTTTTTTTTACGTATGCATAACTCTCGCCACCCTTTTATTATTTATTTCTTTAGTTTATTTCAAAAGAAAAAAGGGGAAATTTTTTTATATCAATTATTTTTTTTATTTATTTTTATTTATTTAACTTAATTAACTGAATTTTAAAAAAATAACTCTATTTTAAGTTAGCTAGTTAAGTAATTAACTGTTGATTTGTTTATTTGTAAGGTGTATATATATATATATATATATATATATATATATATATATATATATATATATATATATATATATATATATATATATTTCTTTCCCATTATTTAGTCGCACGATGATAATGTTTGACCTGTGTAAGCATAAATCTCGTTCTAAAATGGACTGCAACTGGGCTAGCCCCACGCAACGTGGTCCATTCGCTCTTTTATATCTTAAAAACAACTTAAAACTTACCAACCAATTTAAATCATTTTCATAATTAATTATCGAAAGCCGGAACTCCGGAGTCTAGCACTCCGCACGTTTTGGAATGCAATCGCTCCTGGGCTAGCCCCACGCGACGTGGTTCATTCGCCCTTTCGTTTAAAATACCTTAACAAAAGTCAAACACTTTTCTCTAAAACGAACATTGTTTAAATCATTCTATCTCTCGAACAAGCTAGCGCTTCAACCTCCACCGCGAGTATAAGCCAACGCTTAGCAGTAGAATGCGTTTTAAACAATCGTTCATTTAAAAATCACAAACCGTAGTTTCACGAACTACGAAGCTCTGACTTTCCCATTGCACAAGGGAATACGTAGGCACAGGGATTTTAATCCTACGCGAGCACAATATTAAAAAAATAATTATTTCTCCGTTTAAAGCACAATAATAAAAAACTTTAATCTTTTCTGCGTCTTAATACTAATAATAACTCGTTTTCTTAGAACAAGCATATTAACAATCATTTAGAAGACAAAAACTCAAGATCAAACATTTAATCACATAATTAGCTAAGAGGTTTCCGTTGAGTACAACGGACGTGAGGGGTGCTAATACCTTCCCTTTGCGTAACCGACTCCCGAACTTAGAATTTGATTTCGTTGACCATTTCTTATCCTTCCTTTAGGTTGTATCTATATCTCCCTTTTCTCTCGTAGAATAAATAGAATTAGGTGGCGGCTCTGTTGTTTGTTTTAGGATCGTATTTTTCGAGGTACGACAGTTGGCGACTCTGCTGGGGACTTGCTCCATGCTAGAGAGAGCCGAGCCTAACTTAGCTTTGTGTGTTTATTTGTTTGATCTTATCTCTTCTTGTCTTCTCCATGTTTATTATTTATGTTTGTTTATTTGTTCTTTTACCGCTTTCCATTTATCGCTCATTATATTATTTGTGGGATCTCGGGGTCACATTACAAGTAAAATTTGAGTTGTGGAAAAAGCAGAGGGAACACCTAAGTTTAGAATTGGATGTTATTAGTGCTAGTCTCCGAGGACTCGCTCCTTGCACGCCTAGCATGAAAGCTCCCCCAGATAATTAGACGTTTCGTAGATCTTGTCGCAACGCAGCTAGCCTGTCGCGTGGCTTGATTCACGAAAGGGCTGTGATTATGGGACCCCCTAGGACCTGTTTCAATTTTGGTAGTTGTGTAATGTCAGGCTCCAATGACTTGCTCCTTGCACGCCTAGCATGAGGACTCCACTCAAGGTAGACCTTATCGTTATTATCATCACAATGCAGCTAGCCTGCGGCGGGGCGTTAGTACGATAAAACGTCTGTGACCTTGAGTTTCCTTAAAACATCATTGTAGAAACCATCCTGTGAGTGGGACTTATGGGTAGCAAAACGTAGAACCAATCTCTTACAACCCACCTGTTAAGAGGGTTCCGAATTTATTTGTGACACCTTGCACCCTGCATCCTTGCATCCCTGCGTCTTTGCATCTCGACATCATATGCATTATTTCAGTAAGGTCTTCAAGGAACAAAGAGACGTCTATTGCAAACATCACAAGTTTAACCATAGACAAACTTCAGCTTATAATCCCTTTTGGAAAAGTTTTTATAATTGGATGTTGCATTTACTTTTTGAGTTCCTTAAAACCATCCTTGCTTTGCATCCATTCGCATACCATTGCATCTACATTGCATAATCATTTTCTTCCCTCAGAGTAAGCTCATTCTATCCTTTGTCTTGGGCCAGCAGTTTGATTCCCGGCACGTGTCCATAACTAAGAACCATGTCTCAGGAAACAGTGGATGAACTGAGAAGAAGTCAAGAATTATTGAAAGAAGAGGTTATTTCCTTGAAGAAACAGATGGAGTGGTTCTTGGAAACCTTACAAGCTCTGTTGAAGAAGGAGGGCCTCCATGTTACCACTACCGTAGTAGAGGGAGCTAACGTCCTACATCCATTTGATGCCAACTCAAGTCAAGAATGTTTCCCTGTGGCAACTCCTCATCTGCCAACTCATGGCTCTACCCTATTAGGTCAAAGTCAACCTTTGATTTTCAAATCAGTACCTCAATATCCACTGGCAGTTTCTTCTCAAGGTCAGAAAAAGAAGCGAAAGCGAAACAAGGGGCAGTGTTAGAACAAAGGGAGTGAAGCTTACTATGAACCCATTCCAGTGCCACTCAGCAAGCTCTACCCGCTACTTATCCAAAATTCATTGATAACTCCTTACAAACCTGTGCCATCGCCAAATACATGGTACAACCCTGATACGAATGCGATGTGTGAATTCCATAAAGGGGTGGTAGGACATGATTTGAATACTTGCCCTGAATTGAAAGTCTGGGTACAAAGGTTGATCCATGACAAAAGGTTAATTCTTGAAGAGGACCATCCAGAGGTTGAATGTGGATACCGCACTGGATCCATGAGGCACCCTATCGAGGAATGCCAGAATGTCGAGCTCAAGTTACAAAGTGTGATTAAGTCACTAGTCCCCCAAGAAGGAAAGCCGATTGCAGACAATTTTATTGTTGAGCCAGAAGATAAGAAAGGAAAGAGACCTATGAAGGTTCTTAAGATTTTATACTATAAAGAACAGGTCATGCGCATAACTGATGGAGCATCTTTGTTTTCTCACAAGAGTATCAGGATGCCAGCTGGGAATTTCAATGTCGCCACTCCTGCTGGCGGAAGCAAAAGAGAAGTAGGAGGTGGATCGAAAGAGATGACATCCGGTATCGAGTGTGAGGAACTTACAAGTCATCACAACAAGCGGCTAGTAGTACCTAGAGTGCCAGTAGTGTCAGCTTATCAGCAATTAAAAGCTCAGGATCCTCGCCCAGAAGGTGTCTCAAATCAGAGTAGAAGACAAGGGAGAATGCCTCCAACCCCTCGAATCCCTATGACCTACACGGAATTATATCCTTCATTGTTGAAGAAAGGATTGGTTGTTCCAAAGCCTTTGGGTCCTCTACCGGATCCATTCCCAGCAAACTATAATCCAAATGTCCATTGTCTATTCCATGATGGTGCTTCAGGGCACGATTTGGAAGGCTGTTATGCTTTAAAACGCGCTGTTAAATATTTAATTGAGAAAGACATTCTTTCGTTTGAAGACACTACTCCGATTATCAGGGACAATTCTCGTCCAAGTCAACAAGCCCAAAGCCAAGAATATTTGAATCAGCACCAGAGTCAGCATAAGCCTCGCAACAATTTGGAAAGAAGGAGTGCTCCTCTTCACCCAGTACCTTTATCATACACTCAACTTCTGCAACTTTTGATTCAACACTATGGTGGTTCCCAAATCTCTCAAGCCATTGACAGAGCCATACCCACCTGAGTATAATCCACATGAGCAATATGGATATCATGCTGGATCAATGGGGCACTCAACTGAAAACTGCAGAGCTTTTCAAGCCAAAGTACAACAATTGATCGACAAGAGGTACATATCCTTTTCAGAAGGAAGCCTGTTGGTGCATGTCAACCTTTCGCCCGAGTAACTTCTTGGTGCGTTTCTTAAAGGCAGTAAATCAAGACATTTTCAATTCCCTAAAGCTGGCAATCCCCTGTTTGTTTCAGCGCTGTTGTATTTTCTTTGCATGTTGATTTTTGTATTCGCTTGTAAGCATTGTTGTTTTGAATTGGCAAGATTAATGAAATGTTTATGCATCTTTTGAATCAATCCATTCGTATTCACTCATTTTCTTTCATTATTAAAATATATAATAAAAATATTTCTATCAAACTTTTGTTTTACCAAAGATTGGAGGGAGGATGATGAAAACCAGATACTTGAATTCTCCATTTGTATGCTCTCAATTAAAACCTTGCCAATGATGTACAGGCATTGTTTTAATTTTCCAGACACCGGTAAAAATAAGGATGATAATCCCTCGCTAACCCCTTCGAGCCTAGAAGTAGGAGTTTTCTTTTTCGAAAAATGCAAAAACCCTTAATTTCAAACTTGGGGTAGGGTAGTTGGTTCAGTTAATCTGGTTACATTCAATCTTCAAGAAATTCAATCCACCATTCAAGAAGGATCAGCTACATACTTTCATTCACACACCAAAGAAGTCGTGAAGAGCCAAACGTTTGTAGTATGTATTCTCTATCCTCCAATGAAATGGCAGTCATAACCACTCAACAAAAGAATGACGGAAGGAAAAAGAAATACAAAGAAAAAGTCCGCCAAGTAAAAAAATAGAAAAAGACGACTTAGGCGAAAATTAATGAAGTCATCAAATCCAGCAAAGCAGAAAAAAGCAAGGTGGCTGCCATCACTTCCAAATCCTGATCCTTATCACGCACCGTCAAAAGACTTTTGAATGTGTAAATCAATTTAACTGAACATAGGATTGGAGTTTATCACGAAGATGGGATGGGTACAAATAAATTTTGAGCCTTTTATCTTTTGTTTCATAAACCATGAACCAAGCCACGTTACAACCCTTAAAAGTCCTAATTGAGGCATGGTTTATTTCGAGAGCATACTACAACAAGGTTGTGTTAACCTGACTCCTAAATATCTTTGCTAATCATTTGTATTGATCACTTGATCTTCCATTCCATAAAATGGCTAGATCCACCTTATTTGTTCTAATCAACTCCACTATATCACTATCATACCAATAAATTACGATTTCAAAACTTCCATAATGTTGCATTAAATTTGCCAATTTTCAAATAAATAATGTTTATTTGCAAGTCAATTCAGTATCAATGTAATCCCGACGAACGCAGCTAGTTAGGGAGTTCGACTTAGTAAGAGAAGCCCAACCAGGGGCAGCCACTTCAAGAATAAGTCGATCGGAATTAATCTCTTCAAGAGTCAGCACCTCAGAGGTTGAACCTTTTCTGGAGACTCAGACTAGTGTGAGCTATCACAAACGGTTCAAGAGTTCAAATTTCCATCCAGACCAGAAGTCTCCCATCCCAGGGATCAGATAACTAGGAGGAAAATCTCCGACATTCCGACACTGGGGCAACCATTTCAAGGCCATGTCATGGAAGGTCGGTCTAAACTTTTTGAGAAAAGGATATGTTCAAGAAACCATTGATTAGGGGCAAGATGAATCACACGTGGGAAAATCCTCTCCGTGCCTTCAAGTTGTTCAAGCAGATCTTATGTTCACAAATTTCAAGTTCAAGACGGGTGTCGGGAATCATGTCGTCATCTTTGTCTAAAGAGTCGTCTCCCAAGAACTATTCCATCCAATACCCATCCAGGGGCATATTTGGAAATCATATGAGCCGGTATGTCTTTCTCATGTGCTGGTCATGTCGCTTCGCTCTTAGCGTTAAGCCCTAATACCGTCTTATCGAGCATCAGCTCACGGTAGAAAAGAGTCATACCTTGCAAAACAGGCCTCTACTGACATGTAATCTACTGTCACTTTACAAGAATCTCTTTGAAGTCCAGTTGTCATTGGCATGAGTCTGTTAAGCTGGTTGTAAAACCCTTTGCTTGTAGTCTAAGTCAATTTGATTTGGCACCTACCTGTGTTTCCTGATGAAGGTCTTCTTTTGACTTTTCATTTAAGGATTTCCTAGAGGTTGGATATCTTGCTGAAAAATCCAACCTTCTTGTCTTCATTCTCAGTACAAGTCGGTCTCTTGGAGCCGTTGACTATATTTAAGCACGTTGTTTTCTGCTCCCGGTATCAGTTGGTTACACAGAGCCACTACCCAAACATTGTGTTTGTTTTCTTTATTCTCGGTATCAACAGTTACACTTGAACCTGTTGATTTATCACTTTGATTTATTTTCCTGTCTTTTATTTTCACGACCACCGTGTCGTTGCCTGTTATTTTATTTCACGACCACTGTGTTGTTGCCTGTTATTTTATTTCTCGACCACCATGTCAATACCTGTCTTTTATTTCCTGACCACCGTGTCGACGCCTCTCTTTTATTATCTGACCACCGCGTCGATGCCTGTTATTTTATTTCCAGACCACCGCGTCAATGTCTGTTATTTTATTTCCTGACCACCGCGTCAATGTCTGTTATTTATTTCCAGACCACCGTGTCGACGCCTGTCTTTTATTTCACGACCACCGCGTCAATATCTGTTATTTTATTTCCAGACCACTGCGTCAACGTCTGTCTTTTATTTCCAGACCACCGCGTCAACTTCTGTCTTTTATTTCCCGACCACCGCGTCAATATCTGTTATTTTATTTCCAGACCACCGTGTCAACGCCTGTCTTTTATTTCCTGACCACCGTGTCGTTTCCTGTTATTTTATTTCTCGACCACCGTGTCAATACCTGTCTTTTATTTCCTGACCACTGTGTCGACGCCTCTCTTTTATTTCCTGACTACCGTGTCGACACCTATCGTCTTTTATTTCCTGATCACTGTGTCGACGCCTGCTATTTTATTTCCTGACCACCGTGTTGACGTCTGTTATTTTATTTCCCGACAATCGTTGTCGAGGTCTATTATTTTGTTTCCCGACCGCTGTGTCGATATTTTGTTTATTCCTGACCGCCGTGTCGGTATCTGCTATTTTGTTCTCCTGACTGCCGAGTCGACATCTTCTCCGTTTTTGTCAATCACCGAATCGTTGCATTAGGATCCCCAACAACCACCTTGAACTTGCTAACTCATCACTTCAGATAGTCTGTCTTTAATCTTAAGTTTTGTTTTCCGTCTTCTGTCATTCTTAGTGTCAGCAGTTACACTTGAACCTGTTGATTTATCACTTTGAATACGTCATGTTTTCGTCTCGTCATCCCCAACATATTGTTATCTCCAGTGAGTCTTCACCCTCGTTATCATTTCTGTATATTACTGTTTGCATTTGTCTTCATCGTACCATGTTCAGCATATTCATCATAAAGTCAGCATGATAGGGTTCATTGAATCTCGCATGTCATATCCCAGCAAAGCAAAAGAGTTCCTCATAAATTCATAGTATTGCATAACATTGCATTTCATCTGCAATCGCTCAAAATTTTAGGTATTTTAATATTTAATCCTCTTCCACCTCGAATGTCTAAAAACTTTGTTATTTATACATTCAGGTCCAAGAAAATTAAATAGGGGCAACTGTCACACCCTAAATTTTGACCAGAATTTTCAAATTTTTGTTCATTTTCTGACGAATTCTGTCGATATATGGAAAATCAAGCATTTCTGTTTTTTAGGTTAAACGTATCATTAATCATTTATCATCGCATTTTTCAAAGTATTTTTTGTCGCAATATCATTAATCAGTCATTCTTACATTTTTTCATTAGTCATTAATCTTTGCATTTTCTTTTCATTACACTATTTAAATGTCATTTTAATTCCGTTCTCGTTTTTTATATAGAACTTAATTAGAATTTTTATTTATATTTTTACCACTTTAATATAGATTTTAGAATTTTATTCAATCTTAGAATTTTATTATACTTTCTCATTCTACATTTTTTTTATTAATAGAATATAATTTAGTTTATTTTAATTTTAATCTAATTCTCAATTTGATTGTAATTTTAATACTACTTTCTAAGTTAATGAAATTTTAAAATGGGAGTTCAGTTTATATTAGATTGTTTAGAATTATTTTCCAATTTAATTTTAGTTTAGGTTAATCTCAATTTTAATATAGTGATTAGTATAAGTCAATTGTGACTTTAATTTAATTTTTAGTTAGATTTTAGTTTCTAGACATATTTAGGTTTATTCATTTATTATTTATTATTATTATTATTATTATTATTATCATTATTATTATTATTATTATTATTATTATTTTATTATTATTATTATTATTATTATTATTATTATTATTTGTTTAGTTTTATTTTATCTACACATCCATTTGGTCCCTAAAACTTTGACCAAGTCCAACTTCACACCAGTCCAAAACCTGCTAGAAACTCAGATTGCCACTTTGCTGCATAAGATTTCACAGGCCTGTACATATCCAAACAAAAAAAACAACATCAAACAGCTATAATTTTACACCAATTTTGACCCAACATTTCTGGCACAAAGAAAGGGTTTTCAAGACAACACAAGAAAGTTTTTAAATTTGTTCTTGAACTTACTGATAAGAGGGAAGGGGAGAACGAGAAAAAGGACAACAACAAAAAAACCATCTTTGGAGGACAACCAAGAACCCCCTTTAGAAACCCCACAACAACTTCCTCTCCCAAAATCACTGTTACGACCCGAACTCAGCCGTAAATCTCCCTCCGTCACCACTTGAACCACCCACCTCCACCTTCAACTCAATCAACAACTCCTTCCTGCGAACCACACCTCACCACTTTTTCGGTTCACAAACAAACCTTTGGAAACCTTCATTAAAACCAATATCCTCACCTGGGAGACCGAAAAAACACAAAACAGAGGGACGCCCTTTTCTTCACGGCCTTCCAAACAACAACAACCCAGAATCATCGCAGAACACCCACCCACTCAACCGCACCATCACCTCAAGACAGAACCGCAACCAATACCACCACAATATCCATCTCGTCGCCGCCCTAAAATCACGTATCACCATTAACAACCCCTCATCCGAAAAACCCCTCCCTCTGTCATTTTTTCCCCTGCAATATAACAACACAGAGAGATTCCGAACACAAGTCGTGAACCGCAAAATGAAATAGATCCGAACCACAAACTTTTCGAATTCTAACCTAAACGCAATCATCACAGACCGACCAAAGTATGAGAAACTCTTCATCGCAAATAAAAAACGCATAACAGAAACGAATCCGTGAAGTCTGAGAACCGAAACCTGGCGAACCAAGCCGAGAGACGGAGAGAGGCCTGAGGAGATGAAGTCGAACGAACGGTGAGAGCGGTAGCGTAAGGACCGCCGTCATGGATCGATTTGAGGGTAAAACTTCGCTTTTCTTGTTCGTTCGGTGAGAGGAGAGGAGCGTCTTATTTATTTTGTTTAGCTTATTTTGACTGAAATTAATTTTGTTTTAAAAAAGAAGACCTTTAGTATCGTTGCATCGCACAGAGCCAATATATACTTGTTTTTATTAAATTGACTGATGATGCTGATTTAGGTTGGTTAGGTCATACATATTTTGGTTATTTCTTCTGGGTTGGGTCGGGTTATTGACCATCATGTTTTTTGGTTTGTGTTTCACACCACCAGACCCAACGCACCCCTGTTTTGCCTGTCCTGGCCCACCTATCCGTTTTTTTTATGTATGCATAACTCTCGCCACCCTTTTATTATTTATTTCTTTAGTTTATTTCAAAAGAAAAAAGGGGAAATTTTTTTATATCAATTATTTATTTTATTTTATTTTATTTATTTAACTTAATTAACTGAATTTAAAAAAAATAACTCTATTTTAAGTTAGCTAGTTAAGTAATTAACTGTTGATTTGTTTATTTGTATGGTGTATATATATATATATTTCTTTCCCATTATTTAGTCGCACGATGATAATGTTTGACCTGTGTAAGCATAAATCTCGTTCTCGTTTTTTATTTTACTCATAAACTGTTAGGCGAGGCATGGAAATAATATTCCGAAGGTAATAATTAAAATCTTTTCCAAATAATTAAGTCTTGGTCTGACGCCAAGTAAAATATCGCTTGCATCTGCACACACGTAAGTCGGTCACCTATGCGGTCGCCATCCACAATTTTTACGCATCTTATTTATTTTAACAAGGAATAGAACTCCGGAGTCTAGCACTCCGCACGTTTTAGAACGAACTGCAACTGGGCTAGCCCCACGCGTAATGTTTCGTTCACTCCTTCGTTTTAATCGCGTATTTCTAAACATCTAAAAATACTATCCAACTTATTTAATTTTAATACGGAAACCGAGCTCCGGAGTCTAGCACTCCGCACGTTCTAGAATGGATCGCTACTGGGCTAGCCCCACGCAACGTGGTCCATTCGCCTTCTGTACTTCGAAAGAATTAACCGCGTAAATTAACGTACGAAAATAGAACTCTGGAGTCTAGAATTCCGCACGTTCTAGTTTGGACTGCTACTGGGCTAGCCCCACGCGATGTGTTCAATCATCATTCGTGTATCAAAATATTCAAATCATTTTTATAAATTAAATTACGAAAGAACAGAACTCCGGAGTCTAGCACTCCGCACGTTCTAAAATGGACTGCAACTGGGCTAGCCCCACGCAACGTGGTCCATTCGCTCTTTTATATCTTAAAAACAACTTAAAACTTACCAACCAATTTAAATCATTTTCATAATTAATTATCGAAAGACGGAACTCCGGAGTCTAGCACTCCGCACGTTTTGGAATGCAATCGCTCCTGGGCTAGCCCCACGCGACGTGGTTCATTCGCCCTTTCGTTTAAAATACCTTAACAAAAGTCAAACACTTTTCTCTAAAACGAACATTGTTTAAATCATTCTTTCTCTCGAACAAGCTAGCGCTTCAACCTCCACCGCGAGTATAAGCCAACGCTTAGCAGTAGAATGCGTTTTAAACAATCGTTCATTTAAAAATCACAAACCGTAGTTGCACGAACTACGAAGCTCTGACTTTCCCATTGCACAAGGGAATACGTAGGCACGGGGATTTTAATCCTTCGCGAGCACAATATTAAAAAAATAATTATTTCTCCGTTTAAAGCACAATAATAAAAAACTTTAATCTTTTCTCCGTCTTAATACTAATAATAACTCGTTTTCTTAGAACAAACATATTAACAATCATTTAGAAGAAAAAAACTCAAGATCAAACATTTAATCACATAATTAGCTAAGAGGTTCTCGTTGAGTACAACGGACGTGAGGGGTGCTAATACCTTCCCTTTGCGTAACCGACTCCCGAACTTAGAATTTGGTTTCGTTGACCATTTCTTATCCTTCCTTTAGGTTGTATCTATATCTCCCTTTTCTCTCGTAGAATAAATAGAATTAGGTGGCGGCTCTGTTGTTTGTTTTAGGATCGTATTTTTCGAGGTACGACACCCAACCAGTTGGCTCTATATTATAGGTTACCCATACATGGCTTGGTTCACCAATCACCTCTTTGTCCCATTGAAACCCATGTGTTGGATGTAGGTACATGGAACAATAGGCATTGTCTGATGCTTTCAGATCAAACTCAGCTGGATTGCAAGGAGCTATGTGAGCCAGATTTCTGTCGAAGCTTCGACTGGTCACGTTGTTCACTTCAGTCATGAAGTAGCTTTAGTCTGCTTCGATTTTTTCGACGATGCCATCAGGGCGCCAGATGACTATGCGTTGATGCATGGATGAAGGGACAACTCCTACTCCATGGTTCCACTCTCTTCCCAACAGCAAATTGTAGTTGGCTCTGGAAGCTATAACTATAAACATTATTGGCCCGGTGATAGTGTCAACTGTCAAATCCACTTGAATAACACCCATAGTTGAGCCCACTTTTCCTTCATAGTTCGACAAGACTATGTTGTGTGGTTTTGCATCAGAGTCATCTTTTCCAAATTTTCTTAGCATGTAATGGGGCATTAGGTTCACTGCAGCTCCCCTATCCACCAATATTTTGTTGACGCCTATATTTTCGACCTTCCCTTTTATGAATAAAGGTTTCAAAATCCCCCTCATTGATTCGTCTGGCTTCTCAAAGAAGGCGTTTTGTTCTTCAACACAACCATTATTCATGATGTAATAACACACATGCCTTGGTCCCACAGTACTATCTATCATGTTTTCTTCTTCGTCTTTGATTTCCATCACTCTATCATAGTCTCTAGGGAGGACTAAAACCACATTGCATATTACGTCGAATGACCCTTCTTCGTCAGACTCAAAGTTGTCCGTTGCTTCGTGACCTTCTGATATTGTGTTGGTGAGCTTTGACAACTGCAACATGTTATTGGTGTTGTTCCTTTTGGGAGGTTTTTCCTTCTCTGCTTCCTGAGTTTTTCTGCTAGACTCTGCTTTATCTTCGTCAGCATTTTTCTTCTTGATGTTGAGCCCCTCTGCTGCTTCTTTATCAGCCCTTTTCTGCCTCTGGAATCTCCTCCATTGAGACTTTGACATAGGGATTTTTCCTTTATAATTCTCTGAGGGGTATGGTCTTGGCTTTTGTTTCCCAATTTCCTTCTTTACTTCGATAGGAGATCCTCTCTGGACTTCAAAATTCTTCCATTTTCTTGGTCCTTGGGCATCTCTAATGGGTTGCACCCATCTGTCATCAGGTACCTTGCCAGACGGTTTGTAAGTGTTGTGGTATCTGTCCCCAATGTTCTGAAAGTGATACTGGACTTTTCTTGGATCACATCTACATGTTTTGACTGCTGGCCTTGGCCCCCAATTTCCTTTTATTTTGGTCCTTTCCACAGCCTCTAAGTTTGCTGCTGCTTTCCTGTCGAATACGGCGCTACATCTTGGACATAACATTACTTCAGTCTTTTTCTTTTGACATCTTTGAATGAATTCTGCCAAGTTCTCATCTTCTTTTGGGTAGGCTGTCCTTTGACATTCTTCTCGACGACGTTCCTTTTCACCCTCCTCTTTACTCTTTTGAGAGGCATCCACCATATTGATATCTATTCTCTTTCCTCCAACAATGCTCAGCTTATCCATCTTCTTGATGAGGGCTTCTTCGACAGTTTTCACCCTGGCTTCTGCAGTACTCTAGTTCGCAGTTTCGACATCATTGGTGTGGTCTCCAGTATCATTTTATTTTGTTTGGTCAGGAGCAACACCTTTAGCAGTTTTATCTTCATTGTCGAGGACGTCAGTAGCCTTCTTCTCAATGATGAGGGAAACATCAGGTTTTTTCTCAATCCCAAGGGATATCTTCCCAACCTGTTGGATGGATTTTGTTGATGTCAACATGGGCACTGGCAGGAGCGGTGTATTTGACCAGGTAGTTAAACTTTCCGTTAGGCTCTCCCAAAGTGTCCCATATTATTCCATCTTCATCCAAGTTATTGTTTCTCTTGTCGAAGCCTTCAATAGCTTTTTTCTTCAGATCCTCCGAGCTTTCAGTAACCCTGGTTTTGTCTTGATGGTCGAAACCCTCAGTGGCCTCAACCTTGTTCTGGTTGTTGAAATCTTTAGTAATCTTAACGTTGGTGCCATCATTGAGACCCTCAGTAGTCTCAACCCGTTTTGGAATGTCGAAACCTCCAGTGGTCTTGACATTGTTCTTTACCTCAAGATCATCAGTAACCTTAATCAATACGGGCATAGTTAATTCATCTTCAGACACTTCTTCCACGTTGGGCTGGACAGGGAGATCTTCATTAATCCCCACCATGTTAACGTAGGTGTCGAAGCCTTCAGTGGCTTTAATCATCTCGAAGCTATCATCATACATCTTCTCCGTTTCGACCATATTTATGTCGAATGGTTCAACATAGTTGGCTTCTAGGATCTGCATGGGATTGGTGTCAATCCTCATTTGTTGCTTAGGCTTGTCTCCAAACCTCAGCCATCCATCTTGGATTGCATTTTGAACTAGATCCCTGAAAAGAAAACATTGAGCAATTTTATGACCCAGAAAATTATGGTACTTACAAAAACCTCTCTTTTTCTGTTGGTCAATAGGGGGTTCTTTAACACCTGGTGGCTTTATTAGTTGACCATCCTTTACCAACAAATCAAAGATTTCGTCACACTTGGTGACGTCGAACGTATATGTTCTTTTAGGGAATTTATTATTCTTCTCCGGTTCGACAAGATTCTTTCCATTTGACGGAGTTAACATTTTGCAAGAATATGGTGGACCTTGCTTTAATTCCGCCAGGTCAATTTCTTGATCGTCGAAAACGACTGTTTCGTCTTCGTCACAGTCATCTTCTTGGCATATTCCTACATATGTCACTCTTTCTTTTTTAACTTTGTTAGCCCTAAACTTCTCAGCTTTTAGCCTTTCGATTTGCCTTACCTTATCTGCCAACTGTGCCATATCTCTTAAGTATTGAGTATCTAGTTTCTTCCTTATGGAATAGTCTAGACCTCCTGCAGCCATTTCAACCAGTTCTTGTTCTGGCACTTGCGTGAAACATTTTGCTTTTAGAAGTCTGAATCTGTTAAGGTAGTCATCTATAGGCTCTGAGAATTTTCTTTTAACGCTTGCTAATTCTTTCAGGATTATTTTAGTTTGTCCCATGTAAAATTGTTCATGGAACAATCTCTCCAACTGAGTCCATGTATGTATGGAACCTGCTGGTAGGGATGTAAACCAAGTAAACACATTTTTTGTTAAAGAGCTTGGGAAATATTTCATCCTTAGATTTTCATTACGTGGTATTTCGCCCTCTTCGATCAAGTAACGCGCTATGTGCTCTATGGTGTATTCACTAGTATCCCTTGCAAATTTTGTGAATTTGGGGATTTTCCACCCTGGGGGTAATTCTTGTTGTAGAACATATTCAGAAAGTGGGGAAGCGTAACTGGGCCTATGAAATCCCACGTTTGCCCTATTTTGCGCCATTATTCTTTCGACCATGACTGCCAAATTTTCGGCAGGTGGATTATTATGGCGCATTCTCTGTTGTAAAATATCATCAGCGTCTTGACCTCTCTGCACCATCAACCTCTTAGGCTCATGTTGGATAGGGACTTCGACACAAGGCTATTCGACAACCTCTTCTTGGAGTCTTAGATTTTCCTGGGGGTTGTTTAAAGGTCTTTGATTTATTGTTGGTTCTTCTTCGACATTGATTATTGGATTCTGAATCACAGGTTCTCTTTGTCGAATTTGAGGGACTCCAAAGAACTCAGCAATACGCACCATTTGCACTGCCAATATCTGATTCGTTTGAGTAATGCTTTGTATTAAAGGGTTAAACACTCCCCCCATTTGTTGAGTCAACCTATGGACCATTTCATGATTGCTTTCGTCCATTTGTTGACGTATTTCCTGCACAGAATTAGTTGTAATTGCTGGCATTTGGAATCCGGGTGGGGGTTGATTTGGTCTACTAACTTTCCCACCATAACCTGACCCTAGTAATGGTGAAGACATGTGAACCATGGCATCAGAATACAAAGGTGTTGCGTTATGTAAACTAGCCATCACTGAAGTTGGCATTCCATAAGGTTGTTCTCTTCCAAACATAGGTGTAGAAAAATTTGTTTGATACGACCTAAAGTTACTTCCTCCAGGGGGAGGGGTTCCCATAGGTATCGAATGTCCTATGTTGGAGGAACTGGGTGCGCTTTGAGAAAAAGACACCGCTGGTATCGATCTAGATGATGAGGGATTTCCCCCTTCTGAAACGTGGAGTGTCTCCATATTCCCCCCTGTCGAAGGAATAACATTGGAAACTGGAATTTCGTCAGTATTTACTGGTGGGATAACCATTTTTCTTACTCTAGTTCGCCTAGGTCTTTCTGCGCCAGTCACGACTAATTTACCACTTCGTAAAATCATACAATGTAATAAAACTCTTTTGGATTAAGAATCCTTTTTAGTATTTTAGCACCGGTCCCACTGGGCGTGCCAATTTGTTTGCTGGTGTTTCTGGCGAACAACCTCTTGTTTACCAATTCCTTGGAAATGAGTTACTTGCAGGACCAACCACACAAGTCCTAGGACACATGTGCTAAATTCTTAGGGTTAATTCCTTAATGTATAAGTCTTATTAGTTTTCTTGTATGTTCTGTCGAACGATTTCTAACGAAGTTGTTCTTGTTTATATGAAAGTAGATATGTATTTGCATAATAAACTAGCAAAATGACTTAAAGCTTGCATTTAAAGGACTTATGGAATATAAATTTGCTTGAAAGTAAATTGCTTGAAAAGTAAATGAAAGCATAAACTTGAACAAGGAATGAAGGAAAATCTAAATTTTATAACTGAAAGATAAATGGTGTTTACACGTACATTTTCCAGACCAATTCTCTTTCTCTTACACACGAGTATTATAGTAATTTTCACAGGAATGTTGTACATATTTTTCACACACTTTACACAAAGCAAACTATCCTATTTATATACAAATAAAATAACCGTCGAATAACGGTCAATTCCTAACAATTCTCCACTTGGCGTTCTGCATGCCATTAATCCCTAGGAATCCTCCACGTATCTTCTACCAGGCGAGGGCGTTATTCACATTAAAACTGCCTTTTAACTGGCGAAACGACGTATCTTCTTGTCACGTCGAATTCATTTGAAATTCAAATATAGTCATAACGTCTCTTTCGTCGAATCTTTGCCTTCTCATCCCTAGTCGAAAACACAAGAAGACTTCTTCGTAGTGATGTGAAGAACTTTCTAACTGGCACCTCAACCGCTCCTTCGACAGACAATTATATATTACACCACGAACCAAATCACCACAAACCTTCTCAAGATTCTGGACATGTTTGGAAGAAAGAGTGATCATATTCTGTCGAATATCTTCACAGCTACGTACATCATTGCTCAAAGCACAATAAAATGAGGAGTACTGAGAAACTTCAATGTCGAACAATGGTGATTTGTGGAAAAATAGCTAACGCAGCTACCAATTGCTAAGTCTTTCATTTATTAAAACCCATGGTGTCGAAATTATGTGTATACACCATCTGACTATGTCGAAAACGTCAAAGGACATTCTCCAATTGACTTGGTCAAAAGTGTCGAAACAATACCTTCATCTAGCCTTGTCTAAATTGTCGAAAAACAATCTCTCTGTCCAGTTTTGTCGAAATTCCTTTCTTAGTCGAATTATATCATTTTGATCTTTATTTTCATGGCGTCGAAATTCCTTGTCTACAGGGTGACTCCATCTTTAGCTAGTTTCCATAATTTTATTGATGGGTATCAACATGTATAAAAAATCTTATTTCTATTGAATGAATTCATCAAAGAGCATTTGCTTTTAAAGTAAATGAAATGTTGTGTTTTTTTTTTTAAACAAGATATACTTTAAACTATGATAAAAGACAAAAAAAAAAAAAAGAAAGAAAGAAAAGAAAAATACAACTTAATGTAACTAATTTAACATAAAAAAGATATAGTAAAAAGAAAAGAAAGAAACAAAGAGCATGGAGAAAGTGATGATGAGGTAAGAGAAGCTTGAATTTCACAAATCACTGCAACCAACGGCCATACTCCGGGGTCATTTTCGTAAATTCACCCTTACCCTTCTTCACCCATCACTCTCACTTGCTAAAAAAGCTTCTCCTGTATGTAATGTATGTATTTGGTATTTACCCTCTCAATTCTCACTGCAGCTTCTACTCTTTTTCTATACATGTAACTAAAAATCTCATCTTTATTCATTCCAAAACATTGTGTTGATTTCAAAAAGTAACAATGGAAACTGGGTTGAACTCAGAATCACATAACAAAAGAGGTGCCAGTATTGAACCCACAGTGGGACCTTTTGTTCCAAAAACTGATCGGAACCCAAGAGATTTACGTTCATGGGCCAAGAGAACTGGTTTTGTTTCTGATTATTCAGGTGAAGCAGGGACTAGTGGAAGTGAAAAGTTTGAACCTTTTCAACAGAGAGGAAGAGGGTCTTCATCTTCTCCTAAGATAGAGATAGATCCGGTTTTGGGGAGGATGAGAGACAATAGGAGAGTTGAGATCGAGCCAGCTTTACATGGAGGAGTTGGTTTGGAAGAGAATGTGAGAAAGGAGAATGAGACTGATGGTGAAAGGAAAGTTGGTTTTAGAGGGAGTGGTAATGGTGGTAATGGTGGGAATGGTCATGGAGTATCTGCGGTTGCTCCAGTGACAGAGGAAAAGGATGAGGAGGAGAATGTGGTACTTGATGAAGTTAAGGTTAATTTGTATGATGAAGAAGGAGTGGAGCCTCTGGATAGTGGATGGAAGGGACCATCTGAATTGAAGTGTGGACTTACCGAAAATCCGGGTTTTGGTTAGTTTATGTTCATTGTTTTTCAATTGGTTATGATTTTGAATTGTCTCTTACATGATTTATGCTCATGTTTTATATTTTAGAATGCTAATTTTGGATGGTTTGAAATTAGTTTTGTTGGAATTGACTTGATTCCAATATTCTATACTTATACTTTTGTATCTTCTACTGCAGTATCACTTATCTATTATGGCTTACAACACTATCTATCATTGGCTGGTTCACTTGTATTGATCCCATTAGTCATGGTTCCGGTTATGGGTGGAACCGATGTAAGTGTATCCGTTTGTTATGATTGACTCTTTACGATAATTGATAGCTCTTCATGTTTTTATCTATTCATATTTACATTATTAATCACTCATAACAGAAGGATACTGCTACTGTGATTTCTACAACGTTGTTTCTTTCTGGCATCACAACGATACTTCACGTTTACTTTGGCACCCGACTGCCTTTAGTTCAAGGGAGCTCATTTGTGTATTTAGCGCCAGCGTTAGTCATTATAAATGCTCAAGAATATCGGAATCTTACAGAACATGTAAGTTCTTACTTCATTAAAAAACGGAAAATATTAATTCATCAAAAACACTCAAGGCTCTTAATCCCGGTTATTTCAATTTGCAGAAATTTAGGCACATAATGAGAGAACTTCAAGGTGCTATAGTAGTTGGTTCAATATTCCAATGTGTCTTGGGATTTAGTGGCTTGATGTCTATCCTACTCAGGTACAAGAAGTTTTACGTCATATCTTCATTCTATCCACCATAAATTTCTCTCTTTGTGTGTTCAATTTAGGAAATTTATATATTGTATTAGTATGATTATGATGTATTAGTATGATTATGATGTTTTGCATGATATTGGTCAATGAAGGGATAAAAAATACTGAATTTTTATCAAAAGAGCATCGTCATGATTTTAATTTCGAATATCACCTGTTTATAATTTACAATTTTGTTGTAGGTTAATCAACCCAGTTGTGGTTGCGCCAACTGTTGCTGCTGTAGGTTTAGCGTTCTTCAGTTACGGTTTTCAACAAGCTGGCATTTGCTTGGAAATTTCTGTTCCACAAATAGCACTGGTTCTATTATTCACTCTGGTGAGTAATGCAGCACCAATCACCGGTTCTTAAGTTACTGCTTGAATTATAAACAGGTCAAGAGATTTGGAACTTTATTAAATTATTTATGTTCAGAAACTCATTATTTCTTCGTCTTGTCTTGTTTGAAGTATCTCCGAGGAATATCTATCTTTGGACGCCATTTATTTCGAGTGTATGCTGTAAGTTTCTTACATTAAGACTATTTTTCTTCATTTTATATTTAGAGTATGTGGCTATAATAACAAACTCTTACGAATTACTTTTTAATATTTGTAGGTTCCGTTGAGCGTAGCAATAGTTTGGATATACGCATCATTTTTAACAGCCGGGGGTGTATATAATTACAAAGGATGCAATCCCGATATACCAAGTTCAAACGTTCTTACAGAAGCATGTAAAAAGCATGCATATACCATTCAACATTGCAGGACTGATGTTTCCGATGCATTGTCTACTGCTGCATGGGTCAGAATTCCTTACCCTTTACAATGGGGTTTCCCTATTTTCCACTTCAGGACTTCCATAATCATGGTCATAGTATCACTCGTCGCATCTGTAGATTCAGTAAGTATAATTTTTCTCGTTTTGAAAGTAAGGATCACATCTAGTGGCATATCTAGAACTGAGTTGTTGGTTTATCCTTTTTTCCAGGTTGGAACTTATCACCCCGCGTCTCTTCAAGTTAATTCAAGGCCTCCAACTCGAGGAGTTGTAAGCCGAGGAATTGCCCTGGAGGGTTTCTGTAGTATATTGGCCGGTCTTTGGGGTTCAGGTACTGGTTCAACGACTTTGACAGAAAATGTGCACACAATTAACATCACAAAGGTGGCAAGTAGGAAGGTAGTGGAACTTGGAGCAGTTTTCTTGATCCTGTTCTCATTTATAGGTAAAGCAACAAACACTTGTGCAAAAAACCCTTACTTCGCTAAAAAAATCCTAACTGTCCGTACATTCATCTTTCATTTCTCTCTATTTTGTTGCATGCTGGTTGGTTGGGAGGATCCGAGGACGTGCACTACTTTATGTTTAGTTTAGAAGAATTCAAACAAACCGCTATTTTCCGCGATCCATAATTGACAATACATTGTATTTTTGTAGGAAAAGTGGGTGCCCTTCTTGCTTCTATTCCACAGTCCCTGGCTGCTGCGATACTATGTTTCATGTGGGCTCTTACCGTGACATTGGGCTTATCGACTTTACACTATGGTCAATCAGCCAGCTTCAGGAACATGACAATCGTTGGCGTTGCGTTGTTCCTTGGTATGTCCGTTCCATCTTATTTTCAACAATACCAACCCGAGTCGAGTCTTATACTGCCTAGTTATCTGGTTCCTTATGCGGCAGCGTCAAGTGGACCATTCCATTCAGGCTTTAAACAAGTAAGTCACGTCGAATCATATTTTACTTTCTTGACACATCATACTATTACTATGAAGATGAGCTAAGTTGTCATTTTCGTTGTCCAAAACTTTATAAGGTTGATTTCGCTATCAATGCTCTTATGTCCATGAACATGGTGGTTACACTGTTGGTGGCATTTCTACTGGACAACACTGTCCCGGGAAGTAAACAAGAACGAGGAGTGTATGTATGGTCGAAAGCTGAAGACATTGCCGCAGATGCGTCACTGCAATCTGAATACTCGCTGCCGAAGAAACTTGCATGGTGTTGCTGTTGGTTAAAGTGTTTAGGAGTCTAATACTTGGACATTATTGTAACACTTCAAGAAAAAATGTCACTCTTAAGAGCAGAGAAGATATTGCAGATCATTTAGAAAAAGGTAAATGTGTACATTGTAATATTAATATTGTTATAGCAACATTGAATTGGAGAAAGCTTTGAAATATTGATCACAATTCTGAATTTAACTGTACAAAATCCAATGAAACAAAGAATAAATTGGCAATTAATTTGAAATTTGAGCTGATTTGTTGCTCTGCCATTCTTCAAGAAAGGAACGGAGAGTGTAATTTGGTGTAAGGGATGTGTGTTTGAGCCTTAAGTTTGTCATTGGTGATGTATCATGTCCTGAATGCAACCACTGTTCTATTGCTTCTAGCTCATAAGAAAATCCATCTGCTGCCACATGTGGATTTTTCATTACCTCCTGTGCACCAAACATCATAAAAGTGTCACTTCATTAGATTAAACTATACTTATATATAATGTGCATAATCATAAACGTGAATCATCTCAAGTTCTCAGGTTCGAATACTATAGGTGCTAAACATCTATGTGTTGAACCAGTTCATACAGTAAAAATGTGCAAAATAATGAAAAGATGAATGGACTAACTTGTTGTATAGGGCAAAGGAAAACACTAGGCACATCACTAGAGCCTTCTCCGTCTATGCATCCACCAATGGTTATCTTTCTATCTTCTTTTGCAACTATTTCATCTCCCTTTCTTCTTATCTTATTGAGTTCTTCTATCACTTTTGCAATAGTTAGTTTTGGGTTGGGCTTGCTATTCATGGACATGCAAGTCATAGCCAGGCTCACTAGTTCTTTTGCTAGATCCAATGGCCATTGTCCTGCCATGTCATCAAGAATGTTGACCAATGTCTCTCTATCCATGTCCATTGTCATAAGCTCCTCAATGGGCCCTACCCAATTTCTTCCGGTCAATAGTTGCATCAATAAAACCCCAACGGCACGTAAATCTGACTCGACATTGTATTCGTTGTCATCTTTATACTCTTGAAGCCCAAAGCCTGTGATTTTTGCAACTAAATTGCGGTCTAGGAGGACATGTGCTGGGCTTAAATTAGAATGAATAACAAACCTTTGTCGAGATGAATTCAAAAAGCCCAGGCCCGAGCATACTTGTGTTGCAATACGTATTCGAACGTGCCACCGTAAGCCTCTATTTCTTCTTCTGGTAAACAACATGTCTTGTAAGCTCCCATTGCCCATGTATTCAAAAACTATACATTTCGGCTCAGAACAGAAACCCATCATAGCAACTAGATGTGGGTGCCTAATATCACCAAGAAACCTTACCTTAGATTGAAAATCCTCTCGAGACAAAGAAGCAAAAGATGACATCATCTTAATTGCAACGGTAGAGTGGTTAAACCGTCCTCTATACACATTACTCCAATCTCCACCGCACTTTAACCTCAACCGTTGTGAAAAGTTATCAGTCGCCAACCTCAACTCCTCCTCACTATACTCCCTCATCCCACAACTCGTACCACCATTGTCACTCAACCTTGCTGCCATACCTATAGCATCTTTCTGCTTACAAAACTCTATCCTTCGATTCAATACGTCCCTCTGCTTCCTCAACTCCTCTATCTCCCTCACCATGTCCGCTCTCTCCCTCACTGCTCTCTCTACCTGCGTCTCTGCTCTTGATCTCGATATTGTTGAACTTTGAAGCTTGTTTGATAGTTCTGATTGAAGCTCTACTAATGAATTCATCTTTTGCTTTCTCTCTTTAATCTCAGTTCTCATTTCTTCTCTTTGCTCTTTCTCTAAATGTAGTTCCTTGTTTAGGTTCTCTTTTGTTCTCACTTCTTCCCTTATTCTACCTTCAAGTTCTTCGGCCTAAAAATGTACCATAATTAATTATTATAGCATGTATGAAAACGCTACACATCTAGTACAAACTAAGACAATAAGACGTGTTGATACTTATAAAATTTTTAAAAAATAAATTAGTTAAATGTACTGATACATGTCAGACATTAGATACATTATACATCTATCATCTGAAATGTCGATATTGATTACGCACTCAATAGAACAAATTAAATATTACCCTGCTATTGCATAAGCTAATTGCCCATTCAGCTTTTGTGCGTTTCTCTATAGTTTCTTTGGTCTCTTTTCTCTTCAACTGGATAGTTTTGTGTAGGATCTCAATTTTTTCTACAGTATTCTGTATGCGAGAAAAATCAACCAATGTTATTATCAATAAATTCAATACATAATGTGTAATCATTAACCCTAAGAAATCATAATTTAAAATGATAAAACATTTGGTATTTAAAAGAAAAAGTGGCAGCTAATCACAAATTTAGGACAAAATAGAGATTTGACAAATGCATTCCAATTCCATTTATTGTGACCTAAACAGATCCCAATTTCAAATTGAACTCCTCATAGTTTTTACATGCATGTCAAATTCTGGTTAGAGTCAAAATATTGGATTTTTATTTTAAGAAAAGTAAAAAAAGAAAAAAAAAACTTAAATGTGATAGGTAATTTTGACTTTAACCAAAAAAAAGAAAATCACAATGGTAACACTGAGTCGATTCATATAAATTAGTAGAAATTTAATTATGACAAAAACAAATAGAAATCTTAGTAAACTACAATTTAATTGTGAGAATATTTTTGTAATGTTTTATTTAATCAAATTTTTATTGAATTTTCTTAAACATGTCACTCAAAGTCAGACAATGTCTAAATGTCTAAATATATGTTAAATTTTGTCAACTTTCTTACAACTGTAAAGTGAAACCAATGATCTAACAACTCTCAAGAAGAAACAAACACAACAAAACATAACAAATAAATACAACATTAATCAATGTCCACATATTTTATTCAAAATATCCATCTATTGTTTATAGAGTTACCTTATTAGAATTGTTCAACTCAATGACAAGTGGCCCAATTTTTGTACCAACGTGCAAGTCATCATTCTCCTGCACATAAATTCCTTCCTCCAAATTTGAAGATAACAACAATTCTTGATAATAGTTTTCTATGTCTTGAAGATAAAACTCCCATTGATTTTGAACCAAATTGGTTGATGAAGGAGAAGCACTTAATCTATTCTGAGAATAATCACTTATTTTGTCACTAAACATTTTGTCTAACCAATCTTTAAAAGTCACCTTATCTTTCATTTTTGCAACCATTACTCCACTATCATCTTCCATGATTTTCTCATCATTGTTTCCCTTTAGAAAAACTTGCTTCCCACCACATATAATGAATAATTCACATAAACTAGCTTTGTGTTGATGAACATAGAATAATCCACTAATAGCACCTTTTGATTTCCTAATTCAAAATTAAGAAAACAAAATGTTAATATAAAAATTGTTTCTATAGAATTTTTCAAGATTAGATTAAGGGAAAAAAATTGAAAATTACATACAAAGAAGGCTTCATGAATGAAAATCCCATAACCAATTTGGTTATTTCTAATTCATTTATCATATCGATGACATGCTTCTGCATCGGTTCATGGATTTTCTCGATTTCAAGAATTTCTGCTGATACCTGCAATATATCATTCAACTTTATTTAAAAGTCGGTTTGATTTTGATTTTTTTTTTCATTATGCATCTTAAACAAATTCTTTTGTTATGATATGAGAAAATGAATTTTGTTATTGAAGACTAAGATGAACATACCTTGCCACAAAAAGCAATATATTTGGAAAATAGCTTCTTGATTCTCTCTTTCTCATCTTTTCTTAGAGCTTCAAGTTTCTCATCATTCAAAGATCTTGCAGGAAGTTTTCCAACTACAAGAGAAAAAAAATCACAAAACTAAGCTAAACCCAATTGAATTTCAAAAGAAAGAAAAACTAATCTTAAGCACAAACCAAAAACTTACATGGTGTATAAACATAATCCTTAGAAATGCTATGAGTCACATGAAGAATAACAATGGAAATTGGATGAGAATTCCATTTCTTAAGAGCCCAATTTAAAGTATTAAATCCATCTTGTGCATCATCTCCAATAGCAACATAGATTTTCTCTTTTTGTGTTGCATCCATTGTTGTCTAGATTGTGTTGGTAGAGAGGTCTAGTGTGAAAACAACCTTATAAATATCGTCAATTTCAATGGTTTGTTGTGTGGTTTTTTTATGTGTTTGGTTTGAAACTATGTATTATTATAATATAATGTTTTTATCATGATTTGTAACAGAAGAGTCCGAATGAAACGGCCAGGTTTGGACTTTTGTGTATGGAATGTCATGATTGGCAAATGGAGCTGGGGTCATACATTTACAATTTCTATGGTTCTTCTTAGAATTCACTTTTGTTTTTTTATGCATTAAATTATATAAGACAGAGTGAAATTACTAGCTTCACTAGGACTTATTGATTATGATTTTTGAACCACTTCAATGACATAAATTGTAAAATACCGTGAGGATTAAATGAGGGATGCATATCTTTTAAAATATGTCTCTTTTTAATAGTTATTATTTTCACTATAACTAGTCATTTCAGATCGATCAAATGATCCAATAATACCCAACATAATTCAACGATTCAATTTAAAATTTTGTATGTACATGTAAATCTTCGCCAAGAGACTACACACTGGTGCCATCTGATACGGAGAAATCGATATATGAGTTGTTCCGGGTATCAGGTCAATAGCGAATTCCACATCTCTTTTCATAGGAAGAGAAATGACATCCTCGGGGAAAACTTCTGGAAACTCACAGACTATATGTGTTATGGACTGGACCAACACAGTCATGTCGTACATATGCCCAGTCCGTCGGGCACGGGCCTAAGGCCCCATACCTATGGACGTGGGGAAAGCGTCTCCTCCACGTGTTCCACTCAGTCAACTGCCCCCGTTATTTCCTCATAATATTGCGGGGCAGTTGGACCAAGGGCAAGATAGCATGCTAGGTCTTATATGCTCCTACACCACCCTTGGCAGTTCTTCCTTGGGCCCAGATAATCCAACCCATGGGAGAATCTTGGCCCAGCGTTGGGGGCACTATAAATACCCACTTTCACTAGAGGGTTAGGTATTATATTATTTTACTACTTTCTGTACTTGCACTCTGTAACACCCACTTTTTCCATTTTCAAAATTAACAAAAGTTCTCATTAAAAATCAGAGTCACATAACAAAGCGAGTGATTACTCATCAAAATCAATCAAACAAACATTTCACTTTATTTCATAACATAAGCAGCAGAATTAATAATTTCAACATTAACGTGCTCAACAACTCAATAATCCAAAAACATAAAACTATTCTTCTAGTTTATTAAATCAATACGTAACTATCACAAAGTCTAAAAATATAATTAAAATAAAACAAGTGATCAAAATCCCCATTCCCGTTACGTATTAGAGCTCCTAGGACTCGAACAAGCAACACCAAACACTTCTCAAGTACCTGGGTTATCTGTACTTCTGAAGAAGCACATACACCATAAAACATCAAAGGGGTGAGAAACAATTTCATATTATAACGATGCAAATAACATATACGAAGAAGTAATTCACACACACCAATCATAACACACAACATCAATCATTCATTCATATCAATTCAATGTGACTCAATACACAATGCAAATGCGGTACCGACTTCATCAAATGTCCATCGATTCGGACCGGATGCATCGCTTACGCTCCTACTGATACACGATCATCCCCCGCCCATTGATTCCCAATGAATCCGAACAATCATTTATGCTCCATCCAAGACATGATCATTCCCCCTCAACATGTATGTGTATGCAAAAACTCGATTACAACATGCATTATCATAATCACATATGGATATAATCATAACAATACGATCCTCATGATCTTCATCAATCATAAATCATTTCATCATATAATTAGTACTAAGCATATAACATGCATCAACATAACCAACATAATTCAATTCATCATTAGTAACTCCTACTATTCACACGGTCTCCTAAGACTCACTCACTAAGTTTTGGATCATCAGGTCCTATAGTTACTACTAACATTACTCTCAATGTCTTAGTTTACTGATACAAGCATTAGATGAAAGAACAGATCAAATCTGACTTGAAAACAATGCGAAAACTCAAAATGCAGGGGCCTGACATGGCCTCCCGTGTCCCCTGACACGGCCCGTGTCAGGTGGTCTGAAGTGCAACTTTCAAAAGCTTCATTTCCCAAAGCACATAAGGGTGACACGACCACCTGTGTCGTGTGACACGGCCCGTGTCACACCCTCTGAGTCCAATCCTCTCAAAAATTCCCCCAAACCTTGTTCCCGTGGCCTGACACAGCCACCCGTGTCGTGTGACACGGCCCGTGTCAGGGGCACTGCGTCAAAAATCAGTTATCTTCATCAAATTCACTTTTCTTCTCCCTTTTACACCAGTCCAATTCCAGTTCGTTTTACTTCGTTTTTAACACTCAAAACAACCCAATTATGATCCTTATTGTCCAATTATTCCTCTAACATCACCTAATTTCTTAAACTAACAAATACTAATCAAATGGTTACAATTATAGGTCTTCTTCATCTCCTCTAATGGCCTTATAAATCATAACATTCCTGAATAAATTTCATATCTCGCACACATCATACAATTCAACATCAAGATTAACACAAACATAATCCATCATCATAACATTCATACAACATCACAATATTCATCCAAATCAATTATAATTCATAAACCCTAAGGGAGTAAGGAGCTCCCAATTACCCTTCTATGTTAGATCACCAATATAAACCCTTTCTCCCCCTTACCTCGAAATTCAACGAAGTTTTTCCCAACTCCTGACCTTGAACTCTACGATCCTTGATTTTCCTCTTCTTCCATGTTTTCTCTCGAGCTCTCTGTTCTTCGTCAAAATGCATGATAATGAGAAATCTATCGTGTTCTCCTTTTTCATAACATGATCAATTTACACCTTTGCCCCTTAGACCTCGAATTACTATTTTATTATTTAAATAACAATGTTATAATAATATTCCACCTCATTATCTGTAAACACCCCAAATTTTCCCTCACCCATTCACACCATGGCTTGTGATCATTTCATATGCATAGACACAATCATATCACCTCATATTACATTTTGATTCACTGCATAGGTTCTAAGTCATCTGCACCTAGGGTTTGTGATCTGAGCAATCCAAGAGCTTCCTGAGCCACTCCAAAGGCCATCAATCATTTCAAAGGGGTCCATGTGTGTTCTTATATCTTAGTACATCCCCTCAAAGTCAAAAATGTCAAAGAATCACAAGAACTGGGATTGGTGTGGATGCATAGCCAAGTTTGACTGCACAGTTGACCTAAAATTAGGGTTTTGGTTTCAGAGGCCATAACTCCAAATTTTTTGGTCATTCTTGTTTCCATTGGTCTCTATATGGTATAGGGAGTATGCATATCAATTTTCATGAAGAAATTCCATGGGGAAGTCATCTGATCAAGAGTTGACTTTTCAGACAAGTCAGTGTAAAATCAGGGCATCTGAGGCCCCCAATGACCCAACCAATGGGTGATCTTCATCATTTTGAGTGTATATGATCTTTATTTGATCATGGAAGAAGGTTGAAGTTCACAAAAATCAAGAATTACAAGTTTTGCAAAGTTGACTTTTTAGGGCATGGTTGACTTTTCAAGAATATGTCATTTTTCAAGCCTTGCTTTTTGATCCAAAAATGCTTCAAATGAAAAAACTTTGGTCATGAAAGTTGTAGAATACATTTTTCCCTTTTCAAAAAGTACAAGAACATGACCTAATTCATTTTGGATCAAAAGTTATGGTGTGACAAAGTTGGCAAAAATCACTAATTTTCAAGTCATGCACCAAGTGGAAAACTTGCAATTTCATGTGTCAAGCATTCTTGTGACTTCTAATTGACATCAAACTAATATGCAAGCATCATGTAAGTCACAAAGTTCAGATTGAACCAAGATTTTCTCATGTTTCATGGCTTGTGGAATGAGAAAATTTCATGTGAACCAAAAGGAACCAACTTGCAAAACTCATGATCACACTTCACCAACTTGCTGCATTGGCCTTTGAACCAGCCATCGCCTCTCACCTCATCTTGCTGTGCAGCCCATGCCCCTTGTACCAAGCTAGAACTCAAGCCATGCCTCTCTTACAACAAAGTGGACTTTTTGCAAAAGTAAACATCCCAATCACAGCAAGCCAGGTCACATCATCTGACCAATAGGAGTCTTTTATGCAAAGCAAATGCTAGCCAATTCATACATCAAGCCAGCCTGAAGCAAGCCCTAAGACAGCATACACAAACTCACTCTATTTTGCATTTTCCTTCGAATCATCTTCTACAAGCCTCATACACTAAAACAAATTCCACTACTCATCTCACCATGTATTATTGACCCCAAACCAATAAAACATAAGCCTGAAACCAGCATGAACTGAGCTTCACCATTTCTCATCTTCAAAACCAGAACTCTTCGAATCCCATTATCCAGCCAACAAACATCCCATTTCTCTTCACCAACAAGTCAGAAACATTCAAAGGAGCAATAATCAACCATTAACAGAGCTTGAAACCACTCACACACAAACTCCATTTTCTGCTACACCAGAACTGGATTTCTCAAAGCAGCTTGTCTAAGCTCATCCCAAGCCTTCCTTTAGCATCAGGGGAGTTAAAGAAGTTCATTTGCACGCAAAGGAGGCTCTGGAAGCTCAGTATTGAAGCTTTCCAGCTCAGGTATGAACATGAACATTTTCTCCCAAAGCTTGCATTTTAAGTTATAATCTGGTTGCTTATGTCTTGCTGATCATGGGGATGGTTTTAGAATTAAAAATGAGTGAGAGATGAGTTTGTATTGCTGCTCTGAAATTTCACCCGTAGATTTTGTTTCTTTCGATTTGCATGATTTTTGGGGATTAAATGATGTTTGAGGGTGGATTCGTGTCCTAGGATGTTAGAGGATCCTTTAGATGTGTTTAATTTGTTGAGTGGTTGCCTGAATCATGGTTTAGGGTTTTGGGGTCGCCGGGGAAGATGACCGGAGCTCCCCTCCAGTCACCTGAATCTGTTTTTCCCTAATCTCAGGTCATTAAGTTCATTTGAATATTGAGCGTTGGATTGGTTGACCCTGTGGACTTCCCGCGTGGATGGATGGCCCAGATCCTTTTGTTTTGCCCTAATCCCCTTAATTAGTTTAATTAATCATTAATTAAATAAATTTAATCAGAACCAACCATGGCCATTGGATGACGCGCTAGTCAATGTTTCCAAACCCAGTTCAAATCTCCACCATTGGATCTGAATACTTTCTTTTATTTCAATTTATTTTCATTTCTTTTTTCATTTTATTTGCACAATTTATTTAAAATAGTAAAAATTGTCTAAAAATTATGAAACTTTTTCTCAAGAATTTCATTAATTTTTATGACACAAAAATATTTTTATTTTCATTTTTAGCATTAAAAAAGTATTTTTAAATATTTAAAAGATTATTTTTAATTGATTAATGGAAATTAATTTATTAAAAATACTTTTAGGTATTTAAAAATCACCAAAAAATTCATGAAAAGTTCTAAGACATTTAGAAACATTGTCCAACCTTCAAACCAAATTTATTTTTTGATCTTGGTGCATTTTAAGAATTTCTCATTGAATTAAAATCATTTTTGTGCATTATTTTGATCCAAAGTTCAAAAAATCATTTCTGCCTATCCATGAAGAGTTGGACATTGATTCTTTTTGCATTGCATTGTGTTTAGCATGAAGTTTGTGAGATTAAATGGCCATGATTTGATCTTTCATTTTTCAATTTGTTTGGCATTTCTTTTGTTTAGGAACCCTAAAACCCTAGAAAACTTGTGAAAATCATAACTTGAAATTGGTTAGGAGTGGGAACCTCTCCTTTGGGCATTGGTTTAGTATAGGATTAGGGGTCCTTTGAGTGCATTTTCAATTTTTTTATCTTAGGGTTTGCTTCTGATTTTGGTTTTTGTTTGATGTATTGTGCATAAACCCTAATTTGGGCTTCCATATGCATCCATCTTGCATTCTCTTGCATAACATGACTTGCCATGACATTTCAAACATCCATTTGATACATTTGACATCATAAGACATATTGAAAGCATGTTTGATCATTGCATTATGTATTTGCCATGTTGTATGTCATGTGCACTTCATAACTTTTCATGTATGCTCATGGTTCCTAACTTGCTTCATTTGCATTCATGAACTTGTATGATCATTTCCATGTGCTGCCTCATGTTTGTAGCATCTCATAGCATCATTAGCATCATGTATATGCTTCTGGTTTGGTTTCTCATCATGTCATCTCATCCCATTTTGCATTGCATTGCATTCCTTTTCTAACCTTTCAGGTGGTAAGTGACTTTGAGAAGTGAATTTGCCTTCACTTCTCATACTTTCTTCTCACTTCTCTCTTGCATCCATACTGCATTTTTGATATGTGTCTGAGTTTGGGCTTGCTCATTCTTCTTTCCCACTTTCTTTCTTCAAGTGACTTGACTTCTTGAATGAAGCAAGTTGCTTTGCTTCTCTTGATCCTTTCATCTGCTTCCTGGTGGTTCCATTGAAGACTTCCCTTGAAAACCTCACCAACCTTAGGAACAACCAAGAATGACAATGATTAGGGTTTTGATTAGTCTCCCTTCATAGTTTTACCTTTGTGTCTCTTTTGAGTCTTCTCTTCTCATCTCATAATCAGGGACTAAACCCTAAAGGCTTTAAGGCTTTGTGATTAAGCTTATGCCTGCATCCTTCTCTTAGGATGGAGTGTATAACTTTAATCCTAAGTGTTAAACCCTTAATGTGTTTAAATCTCTTAATCAATTCACTTAATAAGTATCAAGACATCACACTTGTAACTTGGGCCTTGCATTAGGGTTCTAATTCTTCCTTAAGTGGTTAAGAAGGACTAACCCTAGTGTTAATGGACAAGTCCCCCTCAAGTTGTCTTACAAATCATAAAACTCACTTCATCATCATACCATTAAATAAAATCCACTCAATAAAGGCTTTGTTTTGTCATGAGGTTAATCCCTAATCATGGATTAAGTTGAGGAGCTTTCCTCAGCTTAAACATTCTCATCTATTATCCTTCTATTAGGATGGTGTAATGAGTCTGTTTAATCCTTGATTATGGCTTAACCTCATTACTTAACACTAAACAAAAGCACCAAAAACATCTAAATAATCACAAGTAGGTTAATGATCTTAATCCTACTCCATGGTAATTAAGTGTGAGAAGCTGACTTCACACTTAAGGTATTCTCATTACCCCTAATCAGAGGGAAGATGTGATGAGTTTACTAAATCCATTGGTTTAGACTTAAGCTCATTAACTTATGACAAAAATCCAAAAACAATAAAAGACTGAAAACACAAAAACAAACAATAATCGTCTCCTTCGGGATTCTTTTCTCATCTCATTCACTCACAAACGAGAGCTCTCTTCTTCCGTCTAATGCAAGACAGTTTGCACCTGAGCCAGACAGGTCATACACTTGAGCATAGACAAGTAAGCAGTTCACAAGTCAATTCATCTTTCAGTCTCTTTGGGTCGAACTACGGTGTTCTGACTTCCTCATTGCACGAGAGGATACGTAGGCATAACTTAACAGTTATCGAACAAAAGTCTCTGTATATTCCCCTCCTCCTAGCTTCATTCTTTTAGCCTCATGATCTTGAGCAATTCATTCTTATTCCTTACACTGACACTGTATATATCACACTTCACTTCTTTTACACTGACACCTGTACATCCTTTTCCAGCTATTTTATACACAAATTGCACTGACACTACCCCTTTAAAACACAAATCTTCTAAGCGTGGATCCCGTCGAGTACGGCGGACAATCTGGGTGCTAATACCTTCCCAGGTTGTAACCAACCCCCTTTCTCAGTCTCTCTGGTTCGCAACCGTCTTATCCATGTCTTTCTAGGTCTATGCAGCATTGCCTTTCCTCCGGGATAAAAATGCCTAGATGGCGACTCTATTCATCTCCAGTGAGTTCACGGCTGTGTGTTCTCACTGTCCCTCTCGCCGACCGTTCGCGTCTGTACCTTTATTTGGGCCTGTCCCATTTATCGGGAGCGACAGCTTGGCGACTCTGCTGGGGAACCTTATACTGCAACCAGGGCTTCTGGTTCTTTTTGTGGGTTCCTCCTAGCGCTTGATTGATTTGTGTTTACTGGGGTGTTATGTGCTATCTGTGCTTGTGTATTTATTTTATTTATTGCTTTATGTACAGTTTGTTTTAATACTTTCTTTACTGCTTTACATATATCATACTGTCATGCTGTCTGGCTGGATCTGGTTTTGCTTTGGTGGGTGGGTGTTCCATTGAGAGTTAAGGTCCTATACCTGGGACCTGAGTGACACCTAGGCTAGAGTGAATCATATTCTTTCCCATTCCATCTCGGTCTGGTGCGGGAATATGAAACACGGTTCAGATATGGGTTTCTTCTTGAGAACTCTGTGTTGCAGATTTCCTGCAATGCTAGGGCTATCTGGGAAGCCTGCTAAGTCTGGATGACCTTTAGTTTTGACCTTCAGAAACTGAGGTGAATTAGAGGAGGAACTTTTATGGTTATTGTAAACACTGTACCTCCGGGTTAGAAGTGTTTACACTTCTCATAACTGATCCAAGTCTGAGGATCCTTGTTTTAAAACACCACCTGTGAGGGGGTTGGGCTGTTTACAGGTTTGCAGGTACCTTGACCTCAGAATACCCTGTTACTTTGACTTGATTAAGAATACTCCATGTTGGAACAGTTCTTGTGATTCTAAAACCCTGGACATGTGGCTCTTTATTTGAGCCCACCACCTTGGTTACTGGATTTATAGACCTCCATCTGGAATTCTTACACACATGGACCTATATCAGGGCATTTTGATCAGATCCAGCTCAGTCACAAACCCTTGCATATCATTTGCATACATAAACATTGCATCATATTGACATTTGCTTATTTGTGTTTCAGGGTATCCACTTTCATCTTTGGTTTTGGTTTTGACCCCATCTTCAGTATTTGACCCATCTTCATCAGCATCTGCTTCAGTTATCAGCTATCTATTCCAGTCACCTACACCAGCCAATCAGTGGCCCATTCTTCAGTGTTATCATCAGCACCTGTCTCTACTCATCTTCAGCATCATGGCTCCTAAAAAGAGCAACATCACCTACCACTTCTTCCAGCCAGAGCTATCTGACATCAGGAGGATTCAGACCCTGATCACTCCAGATCACATACCGTTGTTCAGGGAACATTATGGAGATATACTTGATATGGTTATGGATCTGGACCCTTCACAGAGAAGCCTGATCCACACTTGCATTCAGTTTTATGATCCCCCACTGAGATGTTTCACTTTTCAGGACTTTCAGTTGGGCCCCTTATTGGAAGAATACTCATCATTAATTGGTATACCTATCAGAGGTGGAGTCCCTTTCAACCCTGAGGTGGTCTTTCCTGGTAATGGAGAAGTAGCAAAGGCTTTGCATCTGGAACCTATTCTGATTGAGCAGCATATGACTTCTAAAGCTGGAATCCCTGGCTTCCATCTGGATTTCTTGATTTCTCAAGCTACCCTGAAAGCTTCTTTAGGAGAATGGAAAGCTGTCTGTGCTTTATTGGCCCTGAGTATATATGGAATTGTGTTGTTTGCAGATGAGCCTCGATTCATTAGCAAGAATGCAATCCATCTTTTCATCTTGAAGAACCCAATGCCCACTTTATTGGGGGATCTCTATTATTCAGTGCATCAGAGGAATGAAAAGAAGAGGGGGAGATTAGTGAGGTGTTGTGCTCCATTATTTCACACTTGGCTTCTCAGGCATCTACCCAGGACAGATGCATTTTTGAATCCTCATCAGCAGAAAAACTGGGCTAAGAGACTCACTGCTCTAACTTCAGCTGATATCAGGTGGTGCACCCAAAGCACCAAAGGCAGGGATATCATCACCAGCTGTGTGCATTTTCCCAATGTGCCCCTAATAGGAGTTAAGGGGAGTATTAATTACAACCCTCTGCTGTTCAAAAGGCAACTGGGCTATGCACTGGTCCACACTCCTAAAGCACAGGACTTGGTGGAGACTCTTTATTGTGAGAACAAGCCTAATCTGGCTATTGTTAGGCAGGCAGCTTGGGCCTGGGATAATGTTCAAACCAAGGGAATAACCATTTTGGGGAAGTGCAACAATGTGGCATCAGCACAATATTATGAGTGGTCCTATGCCAGGGCTCAATTCTCTGGAATTCCCTTTACCATAGAAGATATGCCTGAACCATCTTCAGCACTACCCCCTGCCACTATCAGTTTGGAGGAGTTTGAGAGCTTGAAAGAAAGAAATGAGAAGTTAACTCAGGCTTTGCAGAAGACCCTCCGGGAGAGGAGTGATGGCAGGATGGAGATTGAGAGGTTGGAGAAGTTGAGAGTGGAGCATCTGACTAAGATTGAGAAGTCTGGGGATTATATCAAAAAGTCTAAAGCTGGAGAACAAATTCTGAAGAATGCTTGCAAGGAAGCCCAGTTCCAGAGAGCAAGGACAAACTTGTATCTAAAGGAGAGTCAGGCCCGGTGGGTCAGGATCACCGAGGCTCGTACCCTGGAGGACAAGAGAGTTCAAGACAAGATGGAGCAACTGGAAGCTAGTGCAAAAGAGCAGCAAGAAGCCCTGGCAGCAGCCCAGAGGGAGATATCAGAGCTGAAGATCAAAGCTGGAGTGAAAAGGTCCAAAGACCAAAGTCGGCACAAGAAGCTAGCAGCAGCTGTTACAACCCGGAACCTCCTTATCAGGAATCTCACGGAGCGTCCGGCTGATCCTGTGACCGAAGCACTTCTCAAGGAAGTTCGTGAGGATGAGTTTGGTCTGGGTGTTTGACCATTTGTTTGTTGTTGTTTTCTTTCCATGTACTTTTATTTTCCTGTAATGTATTTTGACCCCTCAGAGGGCTCGTATTTGTAAACAAATTATGTACCATTTGCTTTTTGTAATATATGTGTTAGTTTATTCTATCTGGGTCCACTTCAAAAGCAACATCAACAGCATCTTCAAGGGTCTGGAAGGGTCAAAACTGAATGCCAAACCGGATACCTTGAAAACAAATAAGCATACTGCATTGCATGCTAACCCTTTTGTTTGTTTTGTAGGTTTTTGATTTATTGCCACTAACTCTGTTGTGATGATTCAGGAACTATTGCTCGGCGCCGGGTATTTCCCCTCAACCGTCCGCACCGTTATCCAACCCGTAACAATCTTCCGGGCATCCAAATGGATCAGATCCAGCAGGACCTTACTGAGGTCAGAATTCAAATGGCAAATGAAAGGCTAGAAATGAGGAATCAAATGACTCAGTTTATGGAAGTGATGAACAACATGGCTCAGAGCCAGGAAAGATTGAGGGTCATGGTGGAAAGGCAAAATCAAGAAGATCCACATATAGGGACTGCCGGCACCAGCAACAACGAAAGGGTCCAACCTCATGTTAACCCCCCTGTATTTGGCCCCCATCTTCATCCAGAGGTCAATATTCCTGCAAATGTTCAAGGGACTGCCACTACATCCAGGGTACTACAAGAAGACCCCCAGGAGGATCAATTCACAGTAATGGGTGCTGGGGAAGAAGCTTATGATAGAAGGCTGGATGAGATAGCTGAGAAATTAAGGTCCTTAGAGTCTCAAAACTCTTTGGGCTTTGACGTCATGGACATGGGCTTGGTAGACGGGGTCAGGATCCCCCATAAGTTCAAGCCTCCTTGTTTTGAAAAATACAACGGGACTTCCTGTCCTCGAACCCATCTACAATCATTTCTGGGGAGGTTGAAGGCCTATACTATGGATGAGAAGCTCTGGATGTTCTATTTCGAGGATAACTTAACTGGAGCTTCAAGAGAATGGTACTCTCACTTGACAAGGGCAACTATTAGATGCTGGAAGGACCTGGCAGAGGCCTTCATCAGACAGTATCAGTACAACTTAGATATGGCACCCAACAGGACCCTCCTAATGGGAATGTCACAGTCGTCAAGGGAAGGTTTCCGAGAATATGCCCAGAGATGGAGGCAATTGGCTGCTGCTGTTCAACCACCTATGTCTGAAAGGGAAATGGCAGATATGTTCATGAACACCCTTCAGGGGACTTACATTGACAGGCTGGCTGCTTTCTCTTCCACTAGCTTTGCAGATGTTGTCATAGCCGGGGAGAGAATTGAAAGCCTATTGAAGATGGGTAAGATCTCAGACAACGGTGCAAGCTCGTCCAGTAGTACAAGAAAGCCTTTTGCAGGCCCAAGAAGAACTGGCGAGACCAATGCCATCCACGCCAACAGGGGCAGGCCCCAATATGTTCACAGATCAGTGGCAGCAGTCACCATTCCCGCTCCAGCTCATCCTCAACCAACTTATCAACCTCCGCAACAAAACTATCAACCAGAACCTCAGTACTATCAACAGAACCAGTATCCTCCGAGAAATTACAACAACAACAGCACCAACAACAACAACCAGCAAAGGCCATTCCAACAGAGGCCATCTCAAGCCAACAGGGTAATCGATCCGATCCCTATGCCATATGCTACATTGCTGCCACAACTCCTGAAACTCAACCTAGTTGAGCTAAGGACGCTGGCACCTCCAGATCCCAACAGTCTACCCAGGAATTATGACTCCAACGCCAGATGTGCTTTTCATTCAAACGCACCTGGCCACAGTACAGAAAAGTGCAGAGCCTTGCACATGAAGGTACAAGACCTGGTAGACTCAAAAGCTCTGAATTTCGCACCACCACCCAATGTCAACAAAAATCCAATGCCAAACCACGGGGGTCCCAGAATTAACGCTATTGAAGAAGACAAGCCGTCTTATTTAATAACCAGTGTGGGTCAGATCAGGACACCGTTGGTAGAAATCAAGGCCCAACTCCTCGAATGTCAAATGTTCCCGGGGTGTAAGTTGGGGTGTGCTTACTGCAATATCTCAGTAAATGGGTGCGATAACTTGAGGAATGGCATAGATGGTCTTATTCAGAGTGGCCAACTTCAGATCACCACATCATTTCCAACAAATCCAGCAATCTCATCAGCAACAACTCCAGAACCTCTTACAACTGCAGCAACCATTGTTCCTGACAATTCTTCGGCTTCATCAACAAGTACTTCGTCTATTATCTCAACTGATCAGCTATCAACAAATTTTCCTGCTACAACTCCAGCGCCACTCCATTTTGAAACTCCTACAACAACAACATCCATCCTTCCACCAATGTCTCCTACAACACCAGCAATAAATCATGAAGATGTCTCAACTGTCACAATATTTTACGATCCTGAAAACAACTCTGCCTACAACTCAGAAAGTGCTGCTCCCATCAGAGCACCGGTCACAATTTATTATGATCCACAGACTATCACAATTCCTTCCACAGTTGCAATCAGTCCAGTCACTATCACGGTGCCTGGACCAGTACCTTATGAAAGCAGCAATGCCATCCCGTGGCATTACGGCTCTGACCTGTACTGTGAAGGACAAAGAATCACTTTTGAATCATCAACCCCTGCACCACAAATAGACAATGTGGGAGGAGGCAGAGGCTTCACTCGAAGCGGACGTCTTTTCGCTCCACAAATTCAGAGACCCACTGCCGAAGCAGAAGCTGCTGCTAAAGCTAAAGGAAAAAGCTTGGTGCAGGAAGAGCAGACTGTTAAAGAAGCTTTGAAAACACCCTTCGATCAAGAGGTTGATGAGTTCATGCGAATCATCAAAAAGAGTGATTATAAAATAGTGGATCAGCTTCATCAGACGCCTTCCAAGATCTCAATCCTATCATTGCTTATGTGCTCCGAAGCCCATCGGAATGCACTACTCAAAGTCTTGCACGCAGCTTACGTGCCTGAAGAGATCACTGTCAATCAGCTGGAAGCTGTAGTTGGAAATGTCAATGCTAGTCACGGACTAGGGTTCACCAATATTGATTTGACAACGGAAGGCCGCAACCATAACAAAGCCTTGCACATAACCCTGGAATGTAAAGGTGCTGTCCTTTCCCATGTGCTGGTAGACACGGGGTCATCCCTCAATGTCTTACCTAAAAAGGCCCTGGTGAAGTTAGAATATGACGGATTGGCGTTAAGACCCAGCAACTTGGTGGTGAGAGCCTTTGATGGTTCAAAGAGATCGGTTATGGGAGAGATTGAGTTGCCCATAACGATTGGCCCGCAGACCTTCAAAACGACCTTCTACGTGATGGATATACAGCCTGCCTACAGCTGTCTATTGGGTAGGCCATGGATTCACGCCGCTGGCGCCGTGACCTCTACCCTTCACCAGAAGTTAAAATATGAGTGGAAGGGTCAAATCGTTACAATATGTGGAGAGGAGGATATTTTTGTCAGCCACCTGGCTACCTATAAGTATATTGAGATGGATGGGGAGATCCATGAAACAATGAGCCAGGGTTTTGAAGCTTTGAATGTCAATGAAACATCTGCTGTGCCTGGTACTTCAATATCATCATACCAACAAGCCCGAAAGGTTGTTGAGGGAGGAAACGCCCAAGGCTGGGGCAAACTGTTATCAGTGGAGAAGAAAGAGGATAGATTTGGGTTGGGTTACAGACCAACTCAACAAGATCCAACAGAGGCTGCGAAAGAGCCCAACTTTGTGAGTGGGGGGATGCTCACCCCTGATGCTGTCAACTGTCTGGAAGACGAGCTGGAAGAAGAATGCAACCTGGAAAGCTGGATTCGTCCAAAGATCCCGGGGAGCAGTATCTCAAACTGGTCTTCCCAGGAAATTATAAGAGTTACTCATGCAGAGTAATTATTATTTCCTGTATTTTTATAGCATGCATCAAAGTCTTGCATCTTGCCCAAGATGACAAGACTCATTTTGTAATCGGGCCATCTGTACTTTTTGTGCAAACAAGATTAATCAATGAAATATCAGACATCTTTTTGCAAATGAGTCTTTTTCTTTTCCATTCACTGTTTTTTCCGTTTTTCTTTTTGTACAAAAAAAAATAAATGGCAGTGTTTTCAAAATGACAACTTTATTTCACTTTTCTAAAACAAGATTAAAATCAAATCACTAAAATGAACAAACTGAACCCTTGCAGAGAATGCCTTCCAGACAGCACCGACAACAGCACGGCTATGACTTCGTATGACTTTGACAATCCAATCAATCAAGCTGATGAAGGGGTTGAAGAAGAATATGAGCTTCCTGAAGAGCTAGCCAGGTTGTTAAGACAAGAGGAAAAGGTTATTACTCCTCACCAGGAGGAGGTTGAAGTGATCAATCTTGGTATAGATGAAGACGTGAAAGAAGTTAAAATCGGGGCCTGCCTACAAGACTCAGTGAAGAAACAACTAATTGACCTGCTACAAGAGTATGTGGATGTGTTTGCTTGGTCTTATCAAGATATGCCAGGGTTGGACACCGACATTGTTGTGCACAAGCTGCCTTTGAGAGAAGAATGCCCACCGGTCAAACAGAAGCTGCGCCGTACTCGTCCAGACATGGCAATGAAAATCAAGGAGGAGGTACAAAAGCAATGGGACGCCGGGTTCCTTGCTGTGACTAGCTATCCGCCGTGGGTTGCTAACATAGTACCCGTGCCTAAGAAAGACGGCAAAGTAAGAATGTGTGTTGACTACCGGGATCTGAACAGAGCCAGCCCGAAAGATGATTTCCCTTTACCTCACATTGACGTATTGGTGGATAATACGGCTCAGTTCTCGGTATTCTCCTTCATGGACGGATTTTCAGGATACAATCAGATTAAAATGTCACCTGAAGACATGGAGAAGACAACCTTCATCACACCCTGGGGCACATTCTGTTACAAAGTGATGCCATTCGGACTCAAGAATGTTGGTGCAACATATCAACGGGCTATGGTGACATTATTCCACGATATGATCCATAAAGAGATAGAATGTTATGTGGATGACATGATCGCCAAGTCCCTTACAGAAGAAGATCACCTGGTAAATCTGCTGAAGTTGTTCAAGCGTCTGAGGAAATACCAACTGAAGTTGAACCCCAACAAATGCACATTCGGGGTGAGATCCGGTAAGCTGCTGGGATTTATTGTAAGTGAGAAAGGGATTGAAGTTGACCCTGATAAAGTCAAAGCTATTCAAGAGATGCCTGCACCGAAGACAGAAAAAGAAGTTCGAGGGTTTTTAGGTCGATTGAACTACATTTCAAGGTTCATATCTCACCTTACGGCTACCTGTGAACCCTTGTTCAAGCTATTGAGGAAAGAACAGACGGTCAGGTGGAACGAAGACTGCCAGAAGGCTTTTGACAAGATCAAAGAATATCTGCAAGAACCTCCAATCCTTATGCCTCCAGTTGAAGGAAGACCTCTGATAATGTACTTAACAGTATTAGAAGAGTCAATGGGGTGTGTGCTGGGCCAGCATGACGAGTCTGGTCGAAAAGAGTATGCAATATACTACCTAAGCAAAAAGTTTACCGACTGTGAACAACGTTATTCACTGCTCGAGAAAACTTGCTGTGCTTTAGCGTGGGCTGCTCGCCGACTAAGGCAGTATATGTTGACCCACACTACTTTATTGATCTCAAAAATGGACCCAGTCAAGTACATTTTCGAGAAGCCAGCTCTTACCGGACGGGTTGCAAGATGGCAGATGATCCTTACAGAATATGACATCCAGTACACCTCTCAGAAAGCCATCAAGGGCAGTGTACTATCTGAATATCTTGCTGAGCAACCCATTGATGATTACCATCCTATGAGGTTTGACTTCCCTGATGAAGACATCATGTTCATAAAAGCAAAAGATCATGAAGAGCCTGTTCACACTGAAGGGCCTGACCCGAAAGAAGAATGGACTATGATGTTTGATGGGGCTGTTAACATGAATGGTCGTGGTGTTGGTGCAGTACTCATTACACCTAAAGGAGTTCACATGCCTTTCTTGGCAAAACTCACTTTCAACTGCACTAACAACGAAGCTGAATACGAAGCTTGCATTATGGGTCTTGAGGAAGCCATTGACCTCAGGATCAAGACATTGACCGTATTCGGAGATTCAGCTTTGGTAATCAATCAGACCAATAGAAAATGGTACACCCACCAGGATCATCTGATACCTTATAGGGATTATACAAGGAGGTTATTGACTTTCTTTACAACAGTCAAGCTTGAGTATATCCCTCGGGACGAGAATCAGTTTGCAGATGCTCTGGCTACCATTTCGTCCATGATCAAAGTTCAGACTGCCAACTTTGTACCTCAAATTTCAGTGTCCAGACTTGATAGACCAGCATATGTGTTCGCAGCAGATGTTGTTAAAGATAATAAGCCTTGGTTCCATGACATTAAGTGCTTCTTGGAGGATCAAACATACCCACCTGGGGCATCTTCCAATGATAAGAAGACTTTGAGAAGGCTTGCTGGTAGTTTCTTTCTGAACACTGATGGGTCTTTATACAAAAGGAACTTTGATATGATACTCCTCAGATGTGTTGATAAGACAGAAGCAGACTTGTTGATGCATGAAGTGCACGAAGGATCCTTTGGTACCCATGCAGGAGGGCATGCCATGGCTAAGAAGTTGCTAAGATCAGGCTATTACTGGATCACAATGGATGCCGACTGTTGTGCATACGCCATAAAATGCCATAAATGCCAGATTTATGCGGATAAGGTGCATGTGCCTCCCAATCCTTTGAACATAATGTCTTCACCATGGCCCTTTGCCATGTGGGGCATTGATATGATTGGCAAGATTGAGCCAACTGCTTCAAATGGCCACAGATTCATCCTGGTCGCCATTGATTATTTCACCAAGTGGGTTGAAGCAGCCTCATATGCAAACGTCACAAGACAAGTGGTAGCCATATTTCTGAAGAGAGATATCGTCTGTCGATACGGAGTTCCCGAGCGAATCATTACTGATAATGGTTCCAATCTAAACAACAAAATGATGGCTGAGTTGTGCCGGGACTTCAAAATTCAACATCACAATTCTTCTCCTTACAGGCCAAAGATGAATGGCGCTGTTGAGGCAGCAAATAAGAATATTAAGAAGATTGTGCAGAAGATGGTAATCACCTACAAAGACTGGCATGAAATGCTACCATTTGCCTTGCATGGGTACCACACGTCAATCAGGACGTCCACTGGGGCAACACCGTATCAACTTGTATATGGTATGGAGGCAGTCCTACCTGTTGAAGTTGAACTACCCTCTCTGCGGGTACTGATGGATGTTAAACTGAGTGAAGCAGAATGGGTCCGATCCCGATTTGAGCAACTGAGTCTGATCGAAGAGAAGAGATTGGCTGCAATCTGTCATGGGCAGTTGTATCAGAAAAGAATGAAGAAAGCCTTCGATCAGAAAGTCAGGCACCGAGAGTACCAAGTAGGAGATCTTGTGCTGAAAAGAATCCTTCCTCCTCATACAGACCACAAGGGCAAGTGGACCCCAAACTATGAAGGACCATTTGTAGTAAAGAAAGTTTTCTCTGGTGGAGCACTGATGCTCAGCACCATGGATGGTGAAGATTTCCCGTCCCCTGTGAATTCAGATGCAGTTAAAAAATACTTCGCATAAAAATGACCCGCTGGACACAAAAACAGAATGAAAGTCCAGGCAAAAATAGGGCATCCCGGCGAGTCAAAAACAGAATAAAAGACTCGGGCAAAAATAAGGGAAAATAAACAAAAAAATGTACACCCGCTGAGTTGAAAAGCCACATTGGACAACTCAGGCAAAAATGGGTATCCCGATGGATCGAAAACCCGAAAGGGCGATCCATGCAAAATAAGGGAATAAGCGAACAACTGCATTCTGAATTCGTCTATATCATCTACAACTTGGTAAGCTTCGAAAGGATCAAGCCTCAGCCAGAATCAACATTCTTCAGAAAGCAAGATGAGAAGAACGTCAAAAGTCATACGAGTCATAGTGAAGAGGAAGCTCCTTAAAGCGTCATCAACACTGCCAACATTTTGTTTCTCAATTTGTAACAATCTCCTCATTTCAGGGGACTTGTTTCTTTGACTGTATCTCGCCAATTCAGGGCATATGAATTAATAAAACCAGATTTTCAGTCATGTCTCGTCTTGTGCGTTTTTTATTTGCAAAAAAATGTCTGATGTCTTAAAAAGAAAAAACTGATTGCATAAGAATACAGATGCTTATCTTCAAACAAAAACATGCTTGCAGGAGATATACTTACTCGCAGAAGTGTCTAAACTCCTACGACGGAATCCAGTAAGGGATACCTCGAGATTATCTTGTGTGTTTCTCTATCTTTTTCAGGATTGTAGGTATCCAGAACGCAACTTGGGGCAGGTAAGCTTCGTCCCAGCAAGCAGGCAAACCAACACTCAATTTTAGCACCCGAAGTGCTCTCTCCCCAGCTGAGTTGCCTTTCATGACTCCTCCCAGCTGAGTTGGCCACTTGTTGCTCATCCCCACCAGAATGGGCAGGTATCACAAAAGATGCCCATATCCCCGGCTGAGTCAAAAAGCTACCATAACAAAACTTCTAGGGAGGTCTTTCAATGATCTCTCTTCCTCCCCAGCCGAGTTGCCATTTCATCCTCCGTCGGGTACAAAAGTCAGGGAACCGTCCCCCCACAGAGTTCTAGCCTCTATCCAGAAGAGCAGCGCATGGAAGATCACAACAGAGTGAAGAAAGCTTTTACGAACCCCAGCTGGGTCTCTCATTTATAAAGGATAGGTCTATCAATGGCCCGAATCCCCAAGCAAATATCATATCCTTAGATCTACCAATGATCTCATCCCCAGTTGGGACGTCTACTTCAACAGATCGATCAAAGATCTTCGTAGCAACGGGATCCGAATCCCGGTTTGGCATCTTTGCATAATCATAGCATTCGCATCATATTCACCCACAGAGCGTAGCATTCCGTTTTAACACGGAGCATTACGGCAAAAATCCAACACATAGCATAATCATAAGCCATGTTCTAAACTAACACTTGTGAATAATAACCATTCATCAACAATGTACAAAACCCCCACCAGGGTCCCCAGCAAAAGCAGTTGCCTCACAAATCACAAACACCAATATATACTCCCTTGACACCCGTCCGTGTCATCACTCCCCAGTAAAGTCGCCTGAACACTCTTTGCAAACAACACACCCGTATTGCAGATACTTCCTGACACCCGTCCGTGTCAAATCACCAGCAGAAAGCCAAAGACATCATCTTTGCACTCACCTACTTGTATATACATTTCCTTGACACCCGTCCGTGTCATTCCCCCAGCGCAGTCGTCTACACTTTTATATACTTGTTGATATTATTATACTTTTCTCTCGACACTCGTCCGTGTCACCTTCCCCAGCAATTAAACACTCATCTATACAATACTCATACTCATACAGATACTCGTCCGTATCTTGTATATACCATTCATATCCCCACAGATTCAACACTAGTCCTTGTTCTTTGTTAACCCGTTGGTACTCGTCCGTATCATCATCTCAGAACATGCGTCAAGCGTTTGTTTCTACATGATACTCGTCCGTATCATAGTCTTAAGGATGCTCGTCCGCATCTTTAATCCATACACCGTGTCAAACACTTTTGTCCTCTTGAATATAGATACTCGTCTGTGTCTATTATTCCCCAGGAGAGTCCCTTCAGATTCAACACTCGTCCGTGTCCTCTGTTAACCAGTTGATACTCGTCTGTATCATCATCTTTGAACACGTGTCAGTATTTGTTTCTACCCGGTACTCGTCCGTATCGTAGTCTTAAGGATGCTCGCCCGCATCTTTAATCTATACACAAACACTAAACACTTATACCTTTTGTTTCTTGGATGTAAACGCTCGTCCGTGTTTACTACTCCCCAGTAGATCGCCAACAAAGTAAATTTCCTTGTTATCTGACACTCGTCCTGTGTTATGATAAAACTTGAGAGCAGCCGTACCCTGCTAGGTGGTCGTCCTCCACCTCTTGATGGTCGTCCTCCATCATGCTCATCCGATGGCCGTCCCCATCGTTGATTTTAGCAGCCGTCCCCTGCTAGGTGGTCGTCCTCCACCCCTTGATGATCGTCCTTCATCAATTTTATCCAATGGTCGTCCCCATTGTTGATTTTGGTTATCTGGCATTCGTCCTATGTCATGATAAACCCTGAGAGCAGCCGTCCCTTGCTAGGTGGTCGTCCTCCACCTCTTGATGGTCGTCCTCCATCATGCTCATCCGATGGCCGTCCCCATCGTTGATATTTTCGGCAGCCGTACCCTGCCAGGTGGTCGTCCTCCACCTTTGATGGCCGTCCCCATCATAATTCCTTTATTCCCCAACAGAGCAGCCGTCCCCTGCTAGGTAATCGTCCTTCACCTTTGATGGCCGTACCCCATCATCTGTTTATTTCGTTTATTCTTTAACCCGATGGCCGTCCCCGTCGTGGTCCCTTTTCTTTTAGCCCGATGGCCGTCCCCATCGTTGGTTACTTTGCTTTATGAACTTGATGGCCGTCCCCGTCATGTTTCATCAATCTCCAGAGATTTTTACAGCTTTACCTTGATGGCCGTCCCCATCATAATATCTTATTTTCCCCAGCCAGTCGGCCGTCCCCGTCTTGGCTTTACCTTTTATCCCCAGCGTGTCGGCCGTCCCCGTCATTGCTTTATTTTCCGCACTTTTCCCAGCATGTCGGCCGTCCCCGTCATTGCTCTTTACCCAGCAGTCGTCCTCTGCTCGACGGTCGTCCTCCGTCGCCCACACTTTTACAATATACTTTGTTTTCCTTTACAATCTATATCCCTTTTCTTCTTCATTCTGTGAGTGCAAATTTTGGACTGTCTTTGGTATTCAACCACAAGTTATCTTGTTTGCCTGTTAAGCCGTCGCTTACAACCTGCACAGCTAACTCATGTTTGAATAGGGGCAGCTGTAAACACCCCAAATTTGCCCTCACCCATTCACACCATGGCTTATGATCATTTCATATGCATAGACACAATCATATCACCTCATATTACATTTTGATTCACTGCATAGGTTCTAAGTCATCTGCACCTAGGGTTTGTGATCTGAGCAATCCAAGAGCTTCCTGAGCCACTCCAAAGGCCATCAATCATTTCAAAGGGGTCCATGTGTGTTCTTATATCTTAGTACATCCCCTCAAAGTCAAAAATGTCAAAGAATCACAAGAACTGGGATTGGTGTGGATGCAGAGCCAAGTTTGACTGCACAATTGACCTAAAATTAGGGTTTTGGTTTCAGAGGCCATAACTCCAAATTTTTTGGTCATTCTTGTTTCCATTGGTCTCTATATGGTATAGGGAGTATGCATATCAATTTTCATGAAGAAATTCCATGGGGAAGTCATCTGATCAAGAGTTGACTTTTCAGACAAGTCAGTGTAAAATCAGGGCATCTGAGGCCCCCAATGACCCAACCAATGGGTGATCTTCATCATTTTGAGTGTATATGATCTTTATTTGATCATGGAAGAAGGTTGAAGTTCACAAAAATCAAGAATTACAAGTTTTGCAAAGTTGACTTTTTAGGGCATGGTTGACTTTTCAAGAATATGTCATTTTTCAAGCCTTGCTTTTTGATCCAAAAATGCTTCAAATGAAAAAACTTTGGTCATGAAAGTTTTAGAATACATTTTTCCCTTTTCAAAAAGTACAAGAACATGACCTAATTCATTTTGGATCAAAAGTTATGGTGTGACAAAGTTGGCAAAAATCACTAATTTTCAAGTCATGCACCAAGTGGAAAACTTGCAATTTCATGTGTCAAGCATTCTTGTGACTTCTAATTGACATCAAACTAATATGCAAGCATCATGTAAGTCACAAAGTTCAGATTGAACCAAGATTTTCTCATGTTTCATGGCTTGTGGAATGAGAAAATTTCATGTGAACCAAAAGGAACCAACTTGCAAAACTCATGATCACACTTCACCAACTTGCTGCATTGGCCTTTGAACCAGCCATAGCCTCTCACCTCATCTTGCTGCGCAGCCCATGCCCTTTGTACCAAGCTAGAACTCAAGCCATGCCTCTCTTACAACAAAGTGGACTTTTTGCAAAAGTAAACATCCCAATCACAGCAGGCCAGGTCACATCATCTGACCAATAGGAGTCTTTTATGCAAAGCAAATGCTAGCCAATTCATACATCAAGCCAGCCTGAAGCAAGCCCTAAGACAGCATACACAAACTCACTCTATTTTGCATTTTCCTTCGAATCATCTTCCACAAGCCTCATACACTAAAACAAATTCCACTACTCATCTCACCATGTATTATTGACCCCAAACCAATAAAACATAAGCCTGAAACCAGCATGAACTGAGCTTCACCATTTCTCATCTTCAAAACCAGAACTCTTCGAATCCCATTATCCAGCCAACAAACATCCCATTTCTCTTCACCAACAAGTCAGAAACATTCAAAGGAGCAATAATCAACCATTAACAGAGCTTGAAACCACTCACACACAAACTCCATTTTCTGCTACACCAGAACTGGATTTCTCAAAGCAGCTTGTCTAAGCTCATCCCAAGCCTTCCTTTAGCATCAGGGGAGTTAAAGAAGTTCATTTGCATGCAAAGGAGGCTCTGGAAGCTCAGTATTGAAGCTTTCCAGCTCAGGTATGAACATGAACATTTTCTCCCAAAGCTTGCATTTTAAGTTATAATCTGGTTGCTTATGTCTTGCTGATCATGGGGATGGTTTTAGAATTAAAAATGAGTGAGAGATGAGTTTGTATTGCTGCTCTGAAATTTCACCCGTAGATTTTGTTTCTTTCGATTTGCATGATTTTTGGGGTTTAAATGATGTTTGAGGGTGGATTCGTGTCCTAGGATGTTAGAGGATCCTTTAGATGTGTTTAATTTGTTGAGTGGTTGCCTGAATCATGTTTTAGGGTTTTGGGGTCGCCGGGGAAGATGACCGGAGCTCCCCTCCGGTCACCTGAATCTGTTTTGCCCTAATCTCAGGTCATTAAGTTCATTTGAATATTGAGCGTTGGATTGGTTGACCCTGTGGACTTCCCGCGTGGATGGATGGCCCAGATCCTTTTGTTTTGCCCTAATCCCCTTAATTAGTTTAATTAATCATTAATTAAATAAATTTAATCAGAACCAACCATGGCCATTGGATGACGCGCTAGTCAATGTTTCCAAACCCAGTTCAAATCTCCACCATTGGATCTGAATACTTTCTTTTATTTCAATTTATTTTCATTTCTTTTTTCATTTTATTTGCACAATTTATTTAAAATAGTAAAAATTGTCTAAAAATTATGAAACTTTTTCTCAAGAATTTCATTAATTTTTATGACACAAAAATATTTTTATTTTCATTTTTAGCATTAAAAAAGTATTTTTAAATATTTAAAAGATTATTTTTAATTGATTAATGGAAATTAATTTATTAAAAATACTTTTATGTATTTAAAAATCACCAAAAAATTCATGAAATGTTCTAAGACATTTAGAAACATTGTCCAACCTTCAAACCAAATTTATTTTTTGATCTTGGTGCATTTTAAGAATTTCTCATTGAATTAAAATCATTTTTGTGCATTATTTTGATCCAAAGTTCAAAAAATCATTTCTGCCTATCCATGAAGAGTTGGACATTGATTCTTTTTGCATTGCATTGTGTTTAGCATGAAGTTTGTGAGATTAAATGGCCATGATTTGATCTTTCATTTTTCAATTTGTTTGGCATTTATTTTGTTTAGGAACCCTAAAACCCTAGAAAACTTGTGAAAATCATAACTTGAAATTGGTTAGGAGTGGGAACCTCTCCTTTGGGCATTGGTTTAGTATAGGATTAGGGGTCCTTTGAGTGCATTTTCAATTTTTTTATCTTAGGGTTTGCTTCTGATTTTGGTTTTTGTTTGATGTATTGTGCATAAACCCTAATTTGGGCTTCCATATGCATCCATCTTGCATTCTCTTGCATAACATGACTTGCCATGACATTTCAAACATCCATTTGATACATTTGACATCATAAGACATATTGAAAGCATGTTTGATCATTGCATTATGTATTTGCCATGTTGTATGTCATGTGCACTTCATAACTTTTCATGTATGCTCATGGTTCCTAACTTGCTTCATTTGCATTCATGAACTTGTATGATCATTTCCATGTGCTGCCTCATGTTTGTAGCATCTCATAGCATCATTAGCATCATGTATATGCTTCTGGTTTGGTTTCTCATCATGTCATCTCATCCCATTTTGCATTGCATTGCATTCCTTTTCTAACCTTTCAGGTGGTAAGTGACTTTGAGAAGTGAATTTGCCTTCACTTCTCATACTTTCTTCTCACTTCTCTCTTGCATCCATGCTGCATTTTTGATATGTGTCTGAGTTTGGGCTTGCTCATTCTTCTTTCCCACTTTCTTTCTTCAAGTGACTTGACTTCTTGAATGAAGCAAGTTGCTTTGCTTCTCTTGATCCTTTCATCTGCTTCCTGGTGGTTCCATTGAAGACTTCCCTTGAAAACCTCACCAACCTTAGGAACAACCAAGCATGACAATTATTAGGGTTTTGATTAGTCTCCCTTCATAGTTTTACCTTTGTGTCTCTTTTGAGTCTTCTCTTCTCATCTCATAATCAGGGACTAAACCCTAAAGGCTTTAAGGCTTTGTGATTAAGCTTATGCCTGCATCCTTCTCTTAGGATGGAGTGTATAACTTTAATCCTAAGTGTTAAACCCTTAATGTGTTTAAATCTCTTAATCAATTCACTTAATAAGTATCAAGACATCACACTTGTAACTTGGGCCTTGCATTAGGGTTCTAATTCTTCCTTAAGTGGTTAAGAAGGACTAACCCTAGTGTTAATGGACAAGTCCCCCTCAAGTTGTCTTACAAATCATAAAACTCACTTCATCATCATACCATTAAATAAAATCCACTCAATAAAGGCTTTGTTTTGTCATGAGGTTAATCCCTAATCATGGATTAAGTTGAGGAGCTTTCCTCAGCTTAAACATTCTCATCTATTATCCTTCTATTAGGATGGTGTAATGAGTCTGTTTAATCCTTGATTATGGCTTAACCTCATTACTTAACACTAAACAAAAGCACCAAAAACATCTAAATAATCACAAGTAGGTTAATGATCTTAATCCTACTCCATGGTAATTAAGTGTGAGAAGCTGACTTCACACTTAAGGTATTCTCATTACCCCTAATCAGAGGGAAGATGTGATGAGTTTACTAAATCCATTGGTTTAGACTTAAGCTCATTAACTTATGACAAAAATCCAAAAACAATAAAAGACTGAAAACACAAAAACAAACAATAATCGTCTCCTTCGGGATTCTTTTCTCATCTCATTCACTCACAAACGAGAGCTCGCTTCTTCCGTCTAATGCAAGACAGTTTGCACCTGAGCCAGACAGGTCATACACTTGAGCATAGACAAGTAAGCAGTTCACAAGTCAATTCATCTTTCAGTCTCTTTGGGTCGAACTACGGTGTTCTGACTTCCTCATTGCACGAGAGGATACGTAGGCATAACTTAACAGTTATCGAACAAAAGTCTCTGTATATTCCCCTCCTCCTAGCTTCATTCTTTTAGCCTCATGATCTTGAGCAATTCATTCTTATTCCTTACACTGACACTGTATATATCACACTTCACTTCTTTTACACTGACACCTGTACATCCTTTTCCAGCTATTTTATACACAAATTGCACTGACACTACCCCTTTAAAACACAAATCTTCTAAGCGTGGATCCCGTCGAGTACGGCGGACAATCTGGGTGCTAATACCTTCCCAGGTTGTAACCAACCCCCTTTCTCAGTCTCTCTGGTTCGCAACCGTCTTATCCATGTCTTTCTAGGTCTATGCAGCATTGCCTTTCCTCCGGGATAAAAATGCCTAGCTGGTGACTCTATTCATCTCCAGTGAGTTCACGGCTGTGTATTCTCACTGTCCCTCTCACCGACCGTTCGCGTCTGTACCTTTATTTGGGCCTGTCCCATTTATCGGAAGCGACATTATCATATTATTATTTAAAAACAAAATAATTCTTTAATTATTATTCCAATTATACTCCAAAATTCTCCATATATTTTATAAAATAATTTGTAAAAATTGAGGCGTTACAACTCTCCCCCACTTAATTTATTTTCGTCCTCGAAAATGTACCTGTATGGAATAACTCTGGATATGCCTCCCGCATCTTTCTCTCCAGTTCCCAGGTAACACTTCCACTAGCAGCTCCTCCCCAAGCTACTATCACAAGAGGTATCTCCTTGCCTCTTAGTTGCTCCATCTTACAATCTTCAATTCTTAATTGTAAAGTCTCCACCGTAAGATTGTCACGAATCTGCACTTCATCCCTCTGGATAACATGTGACAGATCAGGTACATACTTCCTGAGTTGCGACAAATGAAATACTTCGTGTAGATTCGAAAGTTCCGGCGGTAATGCCACCCGGTAAGCAACTCTGTATACTCTTTTCATAATCTGATACGGTCTGATGAACTTAGGATCCAACTTCTTAGATTTCAAAGCACGTCCAACACCTGTCATCGGGTTGACCCTCAAGAATACATGGTCACCTTCACTGAACTCTAAGTCCTTTTGTCGCTCCCGGGATTTTCATCCTAGTACAAACGCGAAGGTGGCGCGGAAAAGGTAGAGTCGCCAGCTAGACATTTTTATCCCGAAAGAATGAGAAAGGTAATGCTGCACAAACCTGAGGAAGAAGGAAAGGACGAGACCTTGCGAACCAAAGATCTGGGTTCGGGAGTCGGTTAAGACCTAGGAAGGTGTTAGCACCCCAGACCTTCTGCCGTACCCGACGGGATCCACGCTTGCTTGTTTGTTTCAAAAGGTGAGAATAAAGTTGTTGCTGAATAAAACTGCTGACTGGAATAGGAACTGAAATAAGAAATGAATAAGAAAAGAGAATGGAAAGAAAGAGAGAAATGTAGGGAAAATAAAGAATGTGCTCGAACGGGCCCTACCCCGCTGCCTACGTACCTCATCAGGATAATGAGGATCAGAGTCGACGTAGTTCTCCTAACTAAGGCGGGAACTATTTGTTTGTATTTTTTACAGTTGGAACTGCGTATGTCTATGCTCAGGTGTTGCAGGCTCGTCTGGTATGAGTGCGTTTACCGTCTTGCAAATGAGACAAGTCGTCGCGAGTTCGCGTTATGAATGAATGAGATGAGAAGAGAAGTCCCACAGGATAGTCTCTTATTGTTGGTTTTTGTCTTTTATGAGAAGTATCTTTTAAATTTTCCTTGTGAAACAACCCCTTGATGAGACTTGTACATCATGCTAGACAAGCTTACACCACTCCAAGATGGAATGAGTGCAAGTGCCTCATGGAATAAGGCTATACACAAGGGATCCTTTCATTTATTTGTTAAGTGTTTTTGGATTTTGTTTGAAGATGAGAAAGAAGGACTCAAGTTGCAAAAGGACAAAATCTAAGGGACTAAGACTCAATCCTAATTTTGTTTATTTATTTACAAGTGGTCCTAATGGTTTGTGAGGTTTCTAAACCTAATGAAGGAAGGAAATAGAAACTACTAGAATTCAACTTACTTCCTAAGGAAGATAAGTTGATTCTAAAGCAAAGGAGAGACCTATACAAGTGGAATATTCAAAGGATATGGCAAGGCATTAAAATTGAATAAGGAATAAAATTCTAAACAAATTCATTTTAAGGTATAAAACCAAAAAGTAAGCCTAAACTTATTCTAAGTCTATTTATTATGAATTCTAAGCCTAAGTCCTAAAACTAAGGGAACTATCCAACATTATCATTCTAAAAATCAGAAATTAAACTAAGCTAAACCATTTTAAACTCCTAAGATTAAATCTAATTAAACTAGTTCTTAATGAATCTTAATATTCTAACCAAAACTAATTGAATTTTACATGTAAAACTAGCCTAGAGATTAATACACTAAAAATATTAAAAGTCCTGGAAAAATTATGGAATTAATCCAATAAGGTCCTAAAACTGATTATTACATTTTGCTAAAAAATATCCTAAAAAATCATAAGTTTGCTATGTCTAAAAATCACTTAAATCTACTTAAGGATCAACTATCATTTTCTATGGATTAAGCTACCAAAACAGGGGATAAAATGACCTAAAAATCCTACCAAAATTATTCTAGGTCCTACTATGAGTCCTCTAACAATGGCAAAAAGAATGGGTCAAAAATCCTACTGGAAGTTGAAAAAATAAAATGAACAAAACATGTACAGTTAAAAGAAATTCAATAAAAGCTAATTAAAAGAAAAATCAGAATTAAATCGAAAATAATCAAATTTCAGAAAACAAAAGTGCCAAAAATTTCTAATGGGAATTAACAACCTACTAGAATTTTTGTGGAATTTTATGATGAATTTTACTATTTTTTAATTATTTATTTTGAAACTATATCTAACTAAAATTAAAACCTAAAAGAAAAAGAAGGAGGGGTTCATTAAGTATTTTTATTCAGTTATTTTTCCTTAATGGGCTTAAAAGAAGGGTGTTAATAGAAAAGAACCAGGGCCCATACGTAGGTTTTAGAGAGGGTCCATCATAGACCTTCAGTCCACTTTGTTGACTACATAGAAACCATATGATCCCAAAGTCCTCCTATGGTAACCTAATCAAACGTCCATGCCCGCAAGTCCACGCCAGGCACCATGATCCTACACCCACCAGATCAACCGCGCTAGGAGCCTACCGGACGGTGACACTTGTCACCGCCGGTGTGGCTGGGGATCCCAAAAGCTACCAACATCTTATCCTCTCACTTTCTAACGGCTCTTATGGGTATTTACGAACTCAAATTAAAGACTTAAAAGTGGATTAATTAGTTTTTATTATAGATTAAATGCAACATCATTCACTTAATTACTCTTAATGTCTCATTATTTGACTAACAAAATTAAACTTATAAAAAAAACAAAACAACCAAAAGCTGAAGAAATACCAAACCCTAATCCCCTTTCTCCTTCATTTATTTTCGCAGCCGCCGTCCTCTCAACTTCGTCCTTTAAGAGCTAACCCTAGCCGCCCGAAATCAACCCAACACCGGTCCTCCTCCGCCGTCTTCAGTGAAACCTCATCATCAACACTAAGTTGATCCCTCAACTCTCCACCGTGATGCTTATCCCTAACCTATGATGGCACCGTCGCGAAGACCATCGAAGAAGATGAAAGCTAAAGTGGAGCTTCAATCTCTACGATCTCAGCAACATCCTATCCTAAACACGTATCCTCATCTTAAACCGAAATTGCAACACTCCTAAGCCGAACTCGCAAATCTCAGAGGAGAAGAAAAAGCAACCGAAAACAAGAATGACCGGTGGTGTAGCACCAAATCATACAAGAACATTGCGGATTCGTACCTTGTTATTTGACTGTGTCGAAGATGACACTTTTCGTTACGATGCCGATGAGTTTCGGAAGCTAGTCTGTTTCGATGCACTCCGTGGCTTCTTCTCCGTGAATCCGTGCTAGCTATGGTTGTGGTATTGATGATGTGACGATAAATGCTTCAGGTATGCGTCTTTGAATTGTTCCTCCCCTTTCTCATTTCCTGCAATTCTACTCCATCACTGATTAACTAATTCTATTTTTTCCAGATTTCATCGAATTCGTGCTGTTGAGTTTGCTACAGATTCCACGGATTGTTCTTGAATTTTCAACTTCGTTGAAGGTGCGATGAAAGTGAATGAATGACGGTTAGAGGAGATTCAGAAACGAAGATTGACGAAGGTTATACATTGCTGCGGAACCTTATTGGACTTATGAAGATGAAGTAAAGGTGATTCGATGGTGATAAAGATGCTGAGGTGAAGGAGTGTGTAATGATGATTCTGCAGATTTAGAGAGAGGCTATAGATTAATGAAGATGAAGGTCAAGGATGGTGATGATCCTGAAGAGGAAGAAGAATGGTGAAGGGATGAAGTTGTGTATGAATTCAGAAGAAGATTGAAGTTGAGGAACCAAATCCGAAGAATGGTGAAGGAAAAAACTAGAAGAAGAGTAAGGAGGAATAAGATTGAAGATGGTGTGAAGAAGAAGAGGATTGAGGGAGAAGTTTGGTGAATTGAAGAAGAAGAGATTGGGAAGAAGAAGGATTTGGGGAAATTGTGTGGAGGAAGATCAAAAATGGAGTGAGATTGTTCAACCCTAGTTTGAAGAAGCTGATGCTGATTTATAGATGGAACTCAAGGATGGTTCTGGAATTTCTTAGGTAAAATTCGGTTAGAAATTCTGTTAGAATCAGTAAGAAGTTTGTTGTGTTTGTTATGATTTTCTTACCACTGATTTTTTTAAATTGTAATTCTCTGCTTCCCTTCTCTTCTGTTATTATAGGGAGCTTGAGAATTGAAAGCGATCAAAGGCTTCTGAATATGTTGAAGCGTGAAGGTGCAGATCGATGATGGAGTGATGCCGTGGCTCAAGGTTGATGAAGGCATTGGTTGAAGACGCCCTTTTAATAGAATGGTGATGAATGAAGAGAATTAGGGAGAGATTGGTGAATGATGTTCAGAATTCAGTTCTTGAGATTGTAAAGATTGCCGAAGATTGAGGTTTTATGGTGGAAAGAAGTTATGGAGTTTTTGTTGCTGATCAAAACATAGCGGTCATGCAGAAGATTTTTTTTACTGAGTTCTTGATTTCCGAGTTTTCAATCTCTATAGCCGAATCCTGATAAAAATTCATGTAACTGAATCTAATTTTTTTTCTGTTGTAACTGATTGTACATATTCTTTATAAATTATTGAAGTTGAGCTTTTCTGGATTCTTTAATGGCAATGCATTTGTTGGCACAAAATTAGGAGCATCATAGTTATTTGTTAGTTGACCATTACTTCTGGTAGAGATTCTAGGAGCTGTGAAGGTTTGATTATTAGAAGTACTTGTAAGTTCTTGACCAAGGGCTGCATCTCGATTTTGTCTGTTCAACACATGAGGCTGCTGTCCATAGTTTGGAATTTGCGAAAGTGAATTTAGCATCTGGTTATTTAATCGCAGTCCATTTGTTGGCATAAAATTAGGAGCTTCATAGTTGTTTGTTACTTGAGCTCCATCTAAAGGAAGCATTGCTTTTTGTCTTGCATCCAAAGGGTTTCTAGGTATGGGAGGCCCCACATGCATACAAATTCCACTATCCTTATAGACTTTCTTCTGGAGCTGGTTTCCTACATCTTGCGATGGGTGATTTAAACTACTCCTTGAGAAGAAGTCCAGGTTATTTTCACTGAAAAGAGCAAGCACACTTGGATCAATATTTTCAGCAAAATTTGCCAAGGGGCTCATTATTTTGCAGTCTTGAAGGTATCATCAAGTGAGAAGCTTGTTGTGCCATGATGTTGTTAAAGCTAGAGCTGGCTTGAAACTGTTGGGATCTCTGCTCAATCATTGGCATTTGGGAGATTCTAAAAGAGGAACTTTCATCCATTGGTGTATTGCTCAATCTAGGAACCTTATTAGAGGACTGTGGATCAGACCCTTGATGCCTCTTTACTGTAGACAAATATGTCTCATAGAAAATAGTCCACCATTCATGCAGAAGTCCATCTGGAGAATCAAGCTCTAAATTCAAACATTTCGGATAAGTAGGAGTTTGCGGAACGGTGGTTTCGTTGGTGAAATTCGCAGCAGTGCTATACATTCCCCTTTTGATAAGATATTCATGCAAAAAAAGTATTCAAGCCATTTGTTTCCATTGCTGCAAGCTTGTCCGTTGAAATTTGGTCAACCAAATCAGGGCCTTCTTTGTCCGAGAATTCACCAATGAACGGTGCTCCTTAAGTACCCTGGTGAAGAATGAAACGTTGTTTCTCACCTCTAGGAGTTCCTTTCAAATGAAATCCCCGCAAGTAAATTATCTCACAGCTGTTATGAATATACTGCTCTGGGACTCTACAACTCTGATATGAAGGGTCAGTGTTCATACTACAAAACCATGCTTAACTTGAAACCACAATTGTCACCATTGCATGCACACTGATACTTTTGAGGAAATAACCTGATAAACCACCCCTGACCAGGAGAGTTCAAATCATGAGAGAAAGCTTCGATCTCATGCCTTATGAATTCAATGCAAAAATGTGTGATTATGAACATTATGACCTAATGAGAAAGGCCAATGGAAGCGAAGCATGAAGCCGATTAAGGTAAAAAAGAATGAGGGCAAATTTTGAGGTATTACACCTTTCTTCTATTATCATGGTAACTTTTCTGCCGACCCTGAGACGCTTTCATTTTCTCTTTAATCATCTGAATAGTCTCGTTAGTTTGTTGAATAATCTCAGGTCCAAGCATAACATTCTCACCCGTCTCATACCAACACATAGGTGTTCTACATCTTCTACCATATAAAGCCTCAAACGGTGCCATTACAATACTCGCATGGTAACTGTTATTATATGTAAACTCAATTAATGCCAAATGAGTATCCCACGCATCACCTCTTTCCAACACACAGGTTATCAACAAATCTTCCAATGACTGAATAGTCCTCTCGGATTGTCCATCCGTCTGTGGGTGATAAGTCGAACACAATTTTAACTTAGAACCCAAAGCTTCATGTAAACCTTTCCAAAATTCATAAGTAAACCGAGAATCTCTATCCAACACTATATTAGACGGCACACCATGCAATTTCACAATAACCCGAATATAAATCTCTGCCAACTTAGTTAATGGAAAACTGACGTTAATCGGAATAAAATGTGCAGAGTTAGTCAACCGGTCTACAACTACCCAGATAGCGTCACAACCTCTCGCCGTATTTGGTAAACCTGTAACGAAATCCATAGCAATCCTATCCCATTTCCACTCCGGAATCTCTAATGGTTGCATCAGTCCCGAAGGCTTCTGATGTTCCACTTTAGATTTCTGACATATTAAACAAGCATAAACAAACTACGCGATATCTCTCTTCATACCGTGCCACCTGTCGCTCCCACCAGATGAAGCCGGGTCAAATGGGGTACAGACGCGAACGGTCGGCGAAAGGAGGGTGCGAGGACACACAGGAGTGAACTCACAGGGAATGAAAAGAGTCGCCAGCTAGGCATTTTTATCCCGGAGGAAAGGCAATGCTGCATAGACCTAGAAAGATATGGATAAGATGGTTGCGAACCAGAGAGACTGAGAAAAGGGGTTGGTTACAACCTGGGAAGGTATTAGCACCCAGATTATCCGCCGTACTCGACGGGATCCACGCTTAAAAGATTTGTGTTTTAAAGGGGTAGTGTCAGTGCAATTTGTGTATAAGGAGGCTGGAAGAAAATGTACAGGTGTCAGTGTAAAAGAAGTGTGAAGTGTAATATGATGTGTCAGTGTGGGAATGAGAATGAATTGCTCAAGATCATGAGGCTAAAAGAATAAAACTGGAAAGAGGGGGAATATACAGAGACTTTTGTTCGATAACTGTTAAGTTATGCCTACGTATCCTCTCGTGCAATGAGGAAGTCAGAACACCGTAGTTCGACCCAAAGAGACTGAAAGATGAGTTGACTTATGAACTGCTTACTTGCCTATGCTCAAGTGTATGACCTGTCTGGCTCAGGTGCAAACTGTCTTGCATTAGACGGAAGAAGCAAGTTCTCGTTTGTGAGTGAATGGGATGAGAAAAGAATCCCGGAGGAAACGATTATTGTTTGTTTTTGAGTTTTCAGTCTTTTATTGCTTTTGAAAGTTTGTCATAAGTTAATGAGCTTAAGCCTAAATCAATGGATTTTAGTAAACTCATCACATCTTCCCTCTGATTAGGGGTAATGAGAATACCTTAAGTGTGAAGTCAGCTTCTCACACTTAATCACCATGGTGTAGGATTAAGATCATTAACCTACTTGTGATTATTTAGATGTTTTTGGTGTTTTTGTTTAGTGTTGAGTAATGAGATTAAGCCATAATCAGGGATTAAACAGACTCATTACACCATCCTAATAGAAGGATAATATATGAGAATGTTTAAGCTGAGGAAAGCTCCTCAACTTAATCCATGATTAGGGATTAAACTCATGACAAAACAAAGCCTTTATTAAGTGGATTTTAGTTAATGGTAAGATGATGAAGTGAATTTTAGGGTTTGTAAGACAACTTGAGGGGGACTTGTCCATTAACACTAGGGTTAGTCCTTCTTAACCAGTTAAGGAAGAATTAGAACCCTAATGCAAGGCCCAAGTTACAAGCTTGATGTCTTGATGATTATTAAGTGAATTGATTAAAGGATTTAAACACATTAAGGGTTTAACACTTAGGATTAAAGTTATACACTCCATCCTAATAGAAGGATGCAGACATAAGCTTAATCACAAAGCCTTAAAGCCTTTAGGGTTTAGTCCCTGATTATGAGATGAGGAGAGAAGACTCAATGAGACACAAAGGTAAAAACTAAGTGGGGGACTAAACAGAACCCTAATCATTGTCATGCTTGGTTGTTCCTAAGGTTTGTGAGGTTAACAAGAAAAATCTTCAATGGAACCACCAGGAAGCAGATGAGAGGATCAGGAGAAGCAAAGTAACTTGCTTCATTCAAGAAGTCAAGTCACTTGAAGAAAGAAAGTAAGAAGAAGAAGAAAGAGCAAGCTCAATCTCAAACACACAACAAAATGCAGCAAGGATGCATGAAAGAGATGAAAAGAAATTGTGAGAAGTGAAGGCAAATTCACTTCTCAAAGTTGCTTACCACCTGAAAAGTTAGTGAAAGGAATGCAATGCAATGCAAAATGGAATGAAATGGCATGATTCAAACCAAAACCATAAGTATATATGAGATGATAATGATGCTATGAGATGATGCAAACATGAATCAAGACATGAGAATGATCACATGAACAAAAGGATGCAAATGGAGCAAGTTTAGAACCATGAACATGCATGAAAAGTCATGAGATACAAATGACATACAACATGGCAAATACATGATGCAATGATCAAACATGTTTCCATCATATCTTAAGATGTCTAATGAAACAAATGGAAGCACAAAATGCTATGGCAAGACATGGTATGAATGCAAATACAAGATGAATGCAAAGGGAAGCCCAAATTAGGGTTTATGATCAATGCATCAAACAAAAACCAAAATCAGAAGCAAACATCAAAAATAAAAAATTGAAAATGCATTCAAAGGAACCCTAATCCTATACAAACTCACTGCCCAAAGGAGGGGTTCCAACTCTTAACCTAGTTAGGGTTATGAATTTCCTATGTTTTCTAGGGTTTTAGGGTACCTTAACAAGAAAAATGCCAAACAAATTGAAAATGAAAGATCAAATCATGCCAATTTAATCTCACAAACTACATGCTAAACAAAATGCAATGCAAAAAGAATCAAAGTCCAACTCTCAATGGTTAGGCAGAAATGATTTTTTGAAATTTGGGTCAAAATAATGCCTTGAAATGATTTTAATTCCATGAAAAATTCTCAAAAGACATCAAGATCAAAAGAGAAATTTGGTTTGAGGGTTGGACAATGTTTCTAAATGATTATGAAGGTTTCATGAATTTTTTGGTGATTTTTAAATACCTAAAAGTATTTTTAATTAATTAATTCTCATTAATTAATTGAAAATAAACTTTTAAATGATTTAAAAATATTTTTTAATGCAAAAAATAAAAATAAAAATGTTTTTGGTTTCTGAAAATTAATAAAAGTTTATATAAAAATTTTCAGAATTTTTAAAAATGTTTTACTATTTTTTATAAAATGTACAAATTAAATGAAATAAAATGAAAAATAAAATGAAATAAATGGAAGTATGCTGAATGAGAGGCCTGGATTGAATCTGGAAAAGAGGCTGTTGACTTGGCGCGTGATCCAATGGTCACAATTCAAATCTGGTTAATTAAATTATTAAACCTAATTAATTAAGTTAAGTGGAAATTAAAGATTAATGATGCAATCTGAGCCTTTGGTCCACACGCAGGAAACATGATCCTATGGTCCAGATTTAAAACACACTAATGACTCAGCTAAACCCTAATTAGGGCACACTAATCTCAGACGGCCGGAACAGTGGTTCCGGTCGTCTTCTCCGGCGGGCTAAAAACCCTAGAAAACGCCACAGGCCACCATTCATCAAATTGAAGCTAGGGAAATGATCCTCTACCCAAACCCCATTCAAACCACCCTTCAAACAATATTTATCATTCACAATCAGAGAGAATCGAAGCCAACAAGATTCACGGGTGAAATTTCAGAGTGCAACAAAATACTCATTTCTTCACTATTTTTGATTCTAAAGGTACCATCATGATCAGCAAGACATGCACTATCAATTTGTAACATAAAATGCAAGCTCTGAAAAGTTGGAGATTCGAAGCTACCTGAAGTGATGAACTATGGATATGAGCTCTCCAGACCTTGATTTGATGCAGAATGCCTCCTCTGAACCCCCTGAAGCCAATGGAATGCTCACAATCCTTTGTTGGTGGCTAATTTGAGAGCTTGAGTTCTGATATGGCAGGTTTCACAGTTGTGATTTGTAGGGTTCCAGGCTACTTCAATGGTGGATTCTGGTTCTCTTGAGTGTGTATGATTTGTTAGTGAAGAGAAAGTGAGTGTTTGATGGCTGTAGAGAGAGATTCGAAGAAGAGGAGTTTTTGACAGATTTTGTGGAGGCTGTGTTGTGTCTTGTTTCAATGGCCAATGCATTGCTATAACACTCCCAAGATGTGTGAGTAGCCTGTGGAGCAGGTCAGTAGAGGTGGCTGCTCACTGTTCCAAGAGTATGGGGGTTTTGGCCAAAAAGTCAAGTTGATTTGTACTTGCAGCATGGGCTATGGCAGTAGCAGTCTAAGGGCTTGTCTTGCTTCAGCTTGAGTCAAGGATGACCCTTGGATTGCTTGTGAATGTCTGCAGCATGTGGATCATGAGTTGTGATAGATTTTGCAACTTGCCCACTTGTGTTTTCTCATGATTTTTGGTTATGCACATGAGATACTTCTTGCTGAATTTTGGTGTATGATACTTCATTTGATCATGGCAATGCATAAAAACCAATTAGTGATCACACAACTCATGGGAGAATGATTTTGCCAAAAATCCCTCTTTGCATTTCCATGTAAAATGACTTATGAAAATGTGAAAATCAAGGCAAATGAATGAGAAATCTCTTGGGCCAATTCTGATTTTAGGTCATATGTAGCAAGGGTATGATGATTAGAGATTATTTTGAAGTCACATAAAGGCTTGTCATGAGAAATTGCAAGTTTTCCATTTGGTGCATAACTTGAAATTTAGTGATTTTTGCCAACTTTGATGAGCTATAACTTTTGATCCAAAATGAATTAGGTCATGTTCTTGTACTTTTTGAAAAGGGAAAGATCTATTCTACAACTTTAATGACCAAAGTTTTTCCATTTGAAGCTTTTTTGAATCAAAAAGTAAAGGTTGAAAAAGTTGCCTAAAATGACAATTTCATTAAAAGTCAAACTTGCCCAAAAAGTCAACCTTGCAAAAGACTTGAAATTCTTCAATTTTGTGAACTTCCAACATCTTCCATGATCAAATAAAGATCATATACAATCAAAATGATGAAGAATGCCCTTTGGTTGGGTCATTGAGGGCCTCAGATGCCCTGATTTTGCACTGACTTGCTTGAAAAGTCAACTCTTGATCAGATGACTTCCCCATGGAATTTCTTCATGAAAATTGATATGCATACTCCCTATACCATATAGAGACCAATAGAAACAAGAATGACCAAAAAATTTGGAGTTATGGCCTCTGAAACCAAAACCCTAATTCTAGGTCATCTGTGCAGTTAAACTTGGCTCTGCCTCCACACCATTCTCAGTTCTTGTGATTCTTTGACATTCTTGACTTTGAGAGGATATAATATGATGCTTGAACACACATAGACCCCTTTGAAGTGATTGATGACCTTTGGAGTGGCTCAAGAAGCTCTTGGATTGCTCAGATCACAAACCCTAGATGCAGATGACTTTGAACCAATGCAGTGAATAAAAAATGTGATATGAGATGCTATGATTGGATTTATGCATATGAAAATGGTAACAAGCCATGGTGAATGGGTGAGGGCAAATTTGGGGTGTTTACAGCTGCCCCTATTCAAACATGAGTTAGCTGTGCAGGTTGTAAGCAACGACTTAACAGGCCAACAAGATAACTTGTGGTTGAATACCAAAGACAGTCCAAAATTTGCACTCACAGAATGAAGAAGAAAAGGGATATAGATTGCAAAAGGAAAATAAAGTATATTGTAAAGTGTGGGCGACGAAGGACGACCGTCGAGCAGAGGACGACTGCTGGGTAAAGAGCAATGACGGGGACGACCGACATGCTGGTGTAAACACCCCAAATTTGCCCTCACCCATTCACACCATGGCTTGTGATCACTTCATATGCATAAACACAATCATAACATCTCATACCACCTTTTTGATTCACTGCATAGTTTATAAGGCATCTGCACCTAGGGTTTGTGATCTGAGCAATCCAAAAGCTTCTTGAGCCGTTCCAAAGGCAACCAATCACTTCAAAGGGATCCATGTGTGTTCATATATCATATTACATCCTCTCAAAGTCAAAAATTCCAAAGAATCACAAGAACTAGGGTTTGAATGGATGCAGAGCCAAGTTTGACTGCACAGTTGACCTAAAATTAGGGTTTTGGTTTTAGAGGCCATAACTCCAATTTTTTTGGTCATTCTTGTTTCCATTGGTCTCTATATGGTATAGGGAGTATGCATATCAATTTTCATGAAGAAATTCCATGGGGAAGTCATCTGATCAAGGGTTGACTTTTCAGACAAGTCAGTGTAAAATCAGGGCATCTGAGGCCCCCAATGACCCAACCAATGGGTGATCTTCATCATTTTGAGTGTATATGATCTTTATTTGATCATGGAATAAGGTTGAAGTTCATAGAAATCAAGAATTTGGAAGTTTTGCAAATGTTGACTTTTTGGGCATAGTTGACTTTTCAAGAATGCTTCATTTTAGGTCATTTTTCAAGCCTTGATTCTTGATCCAAAAATGCTTCAAATGGAAAAACTTTGGTCATGAAAGTTGTAGATTACATCTTTCCCTTTTCAAAAAGTACAAGAACATGATCAAACTCTTCTTGGATCAAAAGTTATGGTGTGACCAAGTTGGCAAAAATCATTGATTTTCAAGATGTGCACCAAATGAGAATTTTGCAAAACCATGAACCAATGCCATTTGTAACCTCTAATTCACTTCAAACCATGACATAAACATTCTACATGTCCTAAAAAGTCAGAATTGGACCAAAAATCCCATGTGTTTAGTTCATGTAACAAGGCATTTTTCACAAAGTTTCAAAAAGTAAGCAACTTGCAAAAGCACTCATCACACTTCCTACAACTTGCAACCTTGGATGCTGACCTTGCTAGCTCTCTCACCACACCATGCTGCGCAGCCCCTAGCCTTTGTACCAAGCTAGCACCTCACCATACTTCTCTTACACAAAAGGTGGACTTTGAGCAAAAGCAAACTTACCTATCACAGCAGGCCATGTCACATCATCCAGCCAATTGGATTAGTTTATACTTTTCATTTGCAAGCCATTTCATACAACAAGCAAGGCTGAAACTCTCTCAACCAACACCATATACACAAAAACACACCATCTTGCAAATTGCTTCGAATCTGCCCGCACAACACAAAAACACTCAAACAAATTCCTTTAATCATCTCCCCTTGCCTTGCTGAGTAGAAACCACCAAGAGCCAGGCCTGTTTTGATCAAGAACACCCCATTGCCATTTTTCACCTCAGCCTGCATTTCTCTTCGAATCACCTTCCACAGCCTTCAAACATCCAAACAAACTTTACAAACCTTCTCCACTCACCATTTGGATCACAAAGAACCACTCACAATGGCCTGAAGCTGCCTGAATCACCATTGACATTCTCAACTGAGCTTGGAGCAGAAGCTGATCAAACTTTTCATCCAGCCAATATAAACTTCTCCCAAGTATTCAAACATCATCAGGAGGTCATAAGGAGTGGATTTCACCAAGAAAGGAGGCCTGAAAGTAGTTGGAGTGAAAGCTTCGAATCTCAGGTAGCTCAAGAAATATTTTTCCAGAAATCATTTCTTTTGTTCTAAACTTGTTCTTTGTGTCTTCCTGATCATGAATATGTTTTTGGTTTTGCAAATGGTGTTGAAATGAGAGTTTAATTGCTCTCTGAAACTTGCGTGCCCTAATTTTTTCTTGCTTCGATCCAGCCTTGTTAGGAAATATAAATTTGTTTTGATTAGGGGGTTTGGTTCGTGAGTGAGTGGGGAACATTTCCCAGTTTTTAGATTTCGTTTTAGTTAGGTTTTTAGGATTTTGGGGATTCTCAGGGGAGATGCTGGCCGGAGAAGACGACCGGAAGTCTTCTCCGGCCACCTGAAAGTCATTTGTGCCCTAATCCAGTCATTAATGCTTGTTTGAATGTGGAGCGTTAGATTAGTTGACTTAGTGGACTTCCCGCGCGCATGTGTGGTCCAGATCTGTTTGCTTAGCCCTAATCCACGTGTTAGCTTAATTAATCCATAATTAAATTAATTTAATCAGAATCAACCACAGCCCTTGGATAGCGCGCGTGGTCAACCCATTCAAATCCAGAATCAATCTCAGCCATCCTTTCTGATTACTTCCATTTAATTCATTATTAATTCATTTTCTTTTCATTTAAATTGCACAATTATTTTAAAATAGCAAAAAAGTCTTAAAAATTATGAAACTTCTTCCCATAAGTTTTATTAATTTTTATGACACAAAAATATTTTTATTTTTATTTTTATCATTAAAAAAGTATTTTTAAATATTTAAAAGATTATTTTTAATTGATTAATGAAAATTAATTTATTAAAAATACTTTTAGGTATTTAAAAATCACCAAAAAATTCATGAAATGTTATAAGACATTTAGAAACATTGTCCAACCTTCAAACCAAATTTCTTTTTTGATCTTGATGCATTTTGAGAATTTTTCATTGAATTAAAATCATTTTTATGCATTATTTTGATCCTAAGTTCAAAAATTCATTTCTGCCTATCCATGAAGAGTTGGACTTTGATTCTTTTTGAATTGCATTGTGTTTAACATGTAGTTTTTGAGATAAAATGGCCATGATTTGATCTTGCATTTTTCAATTATTTGGCATTTCTTTTGTTTAGGAACCCTAAAAACCCTAATAACTTAGAAAAATCATAACTTGAGATTGGTTAAGAGTTGAGACCTCCCCTTTGGACTTTGGTTTAGTATAGGTTTAGGGTTTCTTTGGGTGGAATTTTCCATTTTTTAACTTAGGGTTTGCTTCTGGTTTTGGTTCTTGTTTGTTGTTTGATCCATAAACCCTAATTTGGGCTTTCATTTGCATCCTTTTTGCATTCCCTTGCATAACATGACTTGCCATGACATTTCAAGCATCCATTTGATTCATTTGACATCTTAAGACATATAGAAAGCATGCTTGATCATTGCATCCCATATTTTCCATTTTGTTTGCCATGTATGTTTCATAACTTTTCATGTAAGATCATGCTCCTTAACTTGCATCATTTGCATCCATGATCTTGTATGAACATCTCCATGCCTTGCCTCATGCTTGTAGTATCTCATAACATCATTATCATCATCAACATGCTTCTGGTTTTGTTTTTCATCATGTCATTTCATCTCATTTGGCATTGCATTGCATTTCTTTTCTAACATTTCAGGTGGTAAGTGAGGTTGAGAAGTGAATTTGCCTTCACTTCTCATAACTTTTCTTTTCATCTCCCTTGCATCCATTGCTGCATTTTTGTTTGTGTTTGAGATTGAGCTTGCTCATTCTTCTTCTTCTCACTTTATTTCTTCAAGTGACTTGACTTCTTGAATGAAGCAAGTTGCTTTGCTTCTCTTGATCCTGTTCATCTGCTTCCTGGTGGTTCCATTGAAGACTTCTCTTGAAAACCTCACAAACCTTAGGAATAACCAAGCATGACAATGATTAGGGTTTTGATTAGTCTCCCCTCTTAGTTTTACCTTTGTGTCTCTTTTGAGTCTTCTCCTCTCATCTCATAATCAGGGACTAAACCCTAAAGGCTTTAAGGCTTTGTGATTAAGCTTATGCCTGCATCCTTCTCTTAGGATGGAGTGTATAACTTTAATCCTAAGTGTTAAACCCTTAATGTGTTTAAATATCTTAATCAACTCACTTAATAATCATCAAGACATCATACTTGTAACTTGGGCCTTGCATTAGGGTTCTAATTCTTACTTGATTGGTTAAGAAGGACTAACCCTAGTGTTAATGGACAAGTCCCCCTCAAGTTGTCTTACAAACCATAAAATTCAATTCTTCATCTTATCATTAAATAAAATCCATTTAATAAAGGTTTGTTTTGTCATGATTTTAATCCCTAACCATGGATTAAGTTGAGGAGCTTTCCTCAGCTTAAACACCCTCATCTATTATCCTTCTATTAGGATGGTGTAATGAGTCTGTTTAATCCTTGATTATGGCTTAACCTCATTACTTAACACTAAACAAAAACACCAAAAACATCTAAATAATCACAAGTAGGTTAATGATCTTGATTCTATATCAAAGGTGATTAAGTGTGAGAAGCTGACTTCACACTTAAGGTATTCCCATTACCCCTAATCAGAGGGAAGATGTGATGAGTTTACTAATCCATTGGTTTAGGCTTAAGCTCATTAACTTATGACAAACTTTCAAAAGCAATAAAAGACTGAAAACACAAAAACAAACAATGATCGTCTCCTCCGGGATTCTTTTCTCATCTCCCTCACTCATAAACGAGAACTTGCTTCTTCCGTCTAATGCAAGACAGTTCGCACCTGAGCCAGACAGGTCATACACTTGAGCATAGACAAGCAAGCAGTTCACAAGTCAATTCATCTTTCAGTCTCTTTGGGTCGAACTACGGTGTTCTGACTTCCTCATTGCACGAGAGGATACGTAGGCATAACTTAACAGTTATCGAACAAAAGTCTCTGTATATTCCCCCTCTTTCCAACTTTATTCTCTTAGCCTCATGATCATGAGCATACTCTTTCCTTGCACTGACACTGTGTATATCACACTTCACACTTCTTTTACACTGACACCCGTACATTCTTTTCCAGCTATTGTATACACAAATTGCACTGACACTACCCCTTTAAAACACAAATCTTTTAAGCGTGGATCCCGTCGAGTACGGCGGACAATCTGGGTGCTAATACCTTCCCAGGTTGTAACCAACCCCCTTTCTCAGTCTCTCTGGTTCGCAAACCGTCTTATCCATCTCTTTCTAGGTTTATGCAGCATTACCTTTCCTCCGGGATAAAAATGCCTAGCTGGCGACTCTATTCATCTCCAGTGAGTTCACGGCTGTGTGTTCTCATTGTCCCTTTCGCCGACCGTTCGCGTCTGTACCTTTATTTGGGCCAGTCCCATTTATCGGGAGCGACAGCTTGGCGACTCTGCTGGGGAGCCTTATACTGCAACCAGGGCTTCTGGTTCTTTTTGTGGGTTCCTCCTAGCGCTTGATTGATTTGTGTTTATTGGGGGTGTTATGTGTTATTTGTATGTGTATATTTGCTTTATTTACTGCTTTCTGTACAGCTTTATTTATTGCTTTCTTTACTGTTTTTTCATTTATCATACTGTCATACTGCTGGCTGGATCTGTTGTCTGCTTTGGTGGGTGGGTGTTCCATTGAGAGTTAAGGTCCTATACCTGGGACCTGAGTGACACCTAGGCTAGAGTGAATCATATTCTTTCCCATTCCATTTCGGTCTGGTACGGGAATATGAAACACGGTTCAGATGTGGGTTTCTTCTTGAGAACTCTGTGTTGCAGATTTCCTGCAGTACTAGGGCTATCTGGGAAGCCTGCTAAGTCTGGATGACCTTTAGTATTGACCTTCAGAAACTGAGGTGAATTAGAGAAGGATTTTTTATGGTTATTGTAAACACTGTACCTCCGGGTTAGAAGTGTTTACACTTCTCATAAATGATCCAAGTCTGAGGATCCTTGTTTTAGAACATCACCTGTGAGGGGGTTGGGCTGTTTACAGGTTTGCAGGAACCCTTGACCTCAACATACCCTCATTACCAGTACGATTGTTTGATCCGGTCACTATGATCCTGAAGTTATTGAACTCTAGTTTTCAGTTACTATTTCGGGTTACTATACAGGGATCTTGTGGTTACAGACACTTGATTCTTGGTTCAGCATTCCAGATTCCAGGCAGTTTCCAGCTGTGATCCCATGTCTTTGCATCTTTTGCATCATCATATTGCATTTTGCATTTGCATCTGCATTGCATTTTCCTCCTCCAGAGAGCTCATCCTTCCTTTTTGTCCATGACCAGCCAGCTGATTTCCCGGTACTCAGTTTGAACAAGTGGTAACAGTTAGAAGACGACAAAGTTGTTTGAAGCAAGACCGAGCAGTGTCAGGAACTAAGAAAGGGTCAGATTGGAAGCCATCAGTAGCTATGTCAGAGAACAACCGTCAGAATGTTGAGTTTCCACTTGGTTTCACTTTGATGACCAATCCTCTGTATGGTCTTTCTCCTGACGAAGATCTTCCACAAGTGTACAATCTTGCTCAAGCTCAGCCTGTACAGACCCCGATCGTGAATCAGAATGTACCTGAACCATCTGTTGCCCGAGGTGGACCTTCATCTTCTTCTGATACTACAAATTATCAGAGTTTTGCCTTCCCTATGCCAGACTTCCAAGGGGCAATCCCTCTTGTGAAAACCAAGGATCCACAAGTTATTGGTCCTGATGAAAGATTTCGTGTGTTGGACGAGCGACTCAAAGCCTTAGCAGATCCTGATGCCTTTGGTTTTGATGCTCTAAGCCTGTGTTTGGTTCCTGGTCTTGTCATTCCTCCAGATTTCAAGACTCCGAAGTTCGAGAAGTACACTGGTGTCAGTTGCCCGAAGCGTCATTTGGTGATGTTCTGTAGAAAAATGACTTCTCATGCCTGCAATGATAAGTTGATGATTCACTGTTTTCAGGACAGTTTAAGTGGGGCATCTTTAAGCTGGTACATGGATTTGGAAAGCAGTCATATCCGATCTTGGAATGATTTATCCAGAGCTTTCGTAAAGCAATACCAGTACAATATGGACGTGGCGCCCAATCGCACGCACTTGCAGAGCCTATCCCAGAGGAGTGGTGAATCTTTCAGAGAATATGCACAGTGGTGGAGAGAATTGGCGGCCCAAGTGCAACCACCACTTTCAGGCAGAGAATTAATTGATATGTTCGTGGGCACCTTGCAGGGTCCATACTTGGAAAGAATGAGTAGCATTGGGATGACAAGCTTCTCTGGTTTGATGATAGTTGGAGTACGCATTGAGAGCCTGCTCAAAAGTGGAAAGATCCAGGACTTTTCGAATATCCCAGCTAGTGAAGGTGAGTTTGTTGTTAGCTCCCAAGAGGAAGAATGGGATGACGTCAGTGCAGTCATGGCAAATATCAAATATTCTAGACCAACATCTTCTCAGAGATCATCTGTTCCTGAATCTGATTATTCTTACGAACATTCGGCAATGCTCAGAACACCGTATCAGAAGTCCTGGACTCCTCCTCGTCCAAATCTGCAAGCTCAGGGTCGAAGACCTCAAAATCAACTTCAGAGCCAGCCTAGGCCTCGTAACAATCTGGAAAGAAGGATTGCTCCTCTTCATCCAGTCCCCATGGCATACAGTGAAATCTTGCCACATCTAGTTCAGAGCTCTTTGGTGGTTCCTAAGCCTCTCAAGCCGTTACCAGGGCCATACCCTCCAGGGTATAATCCTCATGAGCAGTGCGGGTATCATGGTGGATCAATGGGGCATTCAACTGAAGATTGCAAAGCATTTCAAGCCAAAGTACAACAATTGATCGACAAGGGCTACATTTCCTTTCCAGAAGGAAGCTTGGTTGTGCACGTCAACCTTTTCACCTGATTGAGTTCAAAGACTTCAGAAGAAGTGTATCTCGATTTCAGTGGCTTAGACAACAGTATGTCAGCAGAGTTGGTGATCATTGTATCCTTTTATCATTTGCATTGTAGTTTCTTTCCTGTTAGCAGCTACTTGTCTTTTAAGCATTGTTATTTTAAATGGTAATGTTAATGTAGTGATCTTGCACTTTTGAATCAATTATGTCGCATTCGCTCATTTTTCTTTACTTGCATTGAAAAAAAACGAAAAAAACAAAAAAATTGCGTCCATATACCTCCCATTTATTTCACTGTTGTTTAGCAGGTTTGAGGGAGGATGATGACAACTGAATACCCATAATTGTTCAAGGTATGCTTTCAGGGTAGAACCTGCTGACGATGTACAGGCATTGCTTCAATTCCCAAACACCGGAGATATAAGGGAGATAGACCCTCGTCAACCCCTCTGAGCCTTGAAGTAGGAGTTTCCTTTCTAGACAGAAAAAACCCTCACATTTAACCCGGGGCAGGGTAGTTATCAGTCAATTTGACCGAGCGTTCAAATTTCTAAAGGAGTGTGCATCCGAGGATCCATTACCTTTATTCATTACATCTCAAGAGGTCAAGGGACGTGAAACCACAACGGTTATCCCTCACCAACAAAGGAATGAGGCAGTCAACCCTTTCAGCAAGTCATGACAAGTCAGTGTCACACGATTTGTTCAACAAAAATAAAAAAAAAAGAAATAAAGCCCGCTAAGTCGAAAAAATGTGTGAAAACATATGACTTAGGCAAAAGTTAGGGCGTCCCGCTGGACTTCAAAATTTCAAAAAATTTCAAAAATCAGTCCAGGCAAAAGTTAGGGAGTAAAAAAATGATGAAAGAGAATATCCCATAAGAACAAAGTTGTGTGACCAAACACAAAGTCGGAATGGGTGACTGTTACTCCAAGAAACCTCATTGGTGCGTAAACCATCAACATCATCGGTTCCTCAATCATTACAAAACCCTTGTGAGAAGCGAGCGCTTAAGTCGAATTAGCTGAATATAGGACCGGAGAACATCAAGGAGAATGGGTGGGCACAGATAAACTTTGAGCCATAAATCTTTCTTTCTAAAACCGTGAACCAGACCGCGTTATAACCCTTGAAAGTCCTAATTGAATCAGGTTCAATTCTGAAAGCATACTACGACAAGGTTGCGTAAACTGACTCCTAACGATTTGCCAACTCAACGCTACGTTTGGACTAATCGTCCATTCGTCACACACTATCACAACATCAAAATAAATAAATTTTCAAAAACTTGCATGTGTACTGCATTAAAATTACCATTTGCAAATGAACAGTTTTAATTGCAAGTCAGTTTGTGACATCAGGGAAGTTCCTACAAAGAGCAATCGCGAGGGAACTTGATCATCCAACAATGATGACCAGAATCAAGCGCATCATGTAGGCCTATGAATCAGGGGCATGTTATCCAGTGGTTTTGTTGACCAAGGAATCTGTCAGGGTAAAGAGAGTTCCCAAGCATCAGTTGATCGAGGAACGTCATTCAAAGTCAGTTGATCAGAGCTGAATCCGCCAAACAGGGGCAGGCCATCCGATATTTCTGTTGTCTAAGGATCAATTCTTCCAATGCGCAGTCAGAGTGAGTCAAGTCGCTCCCACGCTCATACCGGGGAAGAACGCTTCCAGAGTACACTAAGTGCAACTCTCCTCGAGAGGACATCCAAGTCCGCCATGCCAAGAATTGGATAATCAGTGATAGTCTGTTCAGAGACTCACCCAACAGGGGTAAACTTTAGCTATGCAGAGCAAGTATATCCGTAATCTCAGAGTTCAAGACGAGTGTCGGGAAATCATGCTACTCACCGTTGCCTTTGTCACCCTTCTCAACCAGAAGCCTTGTCACCTATGCCTTCTTTCCCCGTCCTCGGGATTTCTTATAGCCTTTCATAATCATTGTATAAATCATTTGCATACGTTACTCATGTCGCTTCGCTCAAGCATATAGAGCATATGCATCATATTTGCATTGAGCGTAACCCCCGCAATATCAGATCTCATCCAGGGCCTCGTAACCCCAACTTATCAACCTTTCAAAGTCCAGTTCTCGTCTGGCAAACCTATTTCAAATACCAGTTCTCGTCTGGTAGGCGAATCTTTTTACCAGTTCTCGTCTGGTCACCTTTTCATTCAACCCGTTGAACGCCAGTTCCCGTCTGGTAGTCATTCTTTTTCAGAGTCAATTCTCGTTTGACAATGAACCCCAAGTAGTCAGTTCTCGTCTGACGACTTATTCTTTGCCCATCAGTTCTCGTCTGTTGGCCTACCTTTAATAAACCAGTTCTCGTCTGGTAATTCATCTTCCAAAGTCCAATTTCTTGGCAACCCAAAAAAAATAAAAAAATAAAAAATATATATGTATATCTATCCACCCGGCCCTAGCGCCCAACCATCCTTGTTTCATATCTTTGGTTATGAGCATACGTCTGCATTGTACATCATTTGCATTGCATCTTCATACCACATGGTTTCTGTTTTAGCTCTGATGTGGGGCAAGAATCGTTTCAAGACGTAATCTGGGGCAGTTATCTCAAGACTTGTTGAATTTCTGCGAGAGTTTGAAGACGCTGGGGCAATTCTGGATGCCAAGTCTTCTGTAAAATCCTCTGAAGACGATCTTTTTATGGATGATGCAGTATGGTATAATTGAGGAGTTAAGGGAATGATAGTTCACTCAGGATGATCAATAATGCTTTTGTTGAGCTCAGAAGTTTGAAGCACTGTGTTAATTCTCAGGGAATGTCTGGTATTTATTTTACCAGCAGGGCATTGGAAGTTTATTTCTTCCCCGAGCATAAAGATCTTCTTTCAGCCGACAAGATTCCCTCATGAGGAGTTGGTTATTCGCATTCAGTCAAAGCCAATTTTCATTGGCATATCTTCCCAACACAGTCGTCATGTTATACATGGGGCTTAATTTGGCTTATTTCGATCTTTAATTCTCCAGCAAAGTCTCTCCTCAGCAGAGCATTGCCAAATCTTTTTCTCAACCATGAAGGTTGACATCCCCAGCTGAGTTAGAGCAGACGATATCCCCAACAGAACTTTAAGGCTAATTGAATCGTTCTCGTCCCCAAGCGGACTTATCTTTCCACAACGAAGTTTTCCCAACAGGCAGCTGAAGGCCTTGCTTCCCCACGAAGTTAGAATTATCAGAATTCCCTCCTCAGCAGGATTGTGTGATCAAGCATCTTCCCTAGCCAAGTCTAAAGATGATATTTCCCCATAGAGTCATCGGGATTCTCATTTCCAAGGGATTTCCCCAGCAGAGCAAGAAGAAGTTCTCCCCAGTGGAGTCAGAGCAGGATGATCAGATCCTCAGCAGATGTTCAAAGCAGTTAAACGAAGTATACCTCACGCAGAGTCGTCTTTCCTCCAGTGAAAACCTCTCCAACAAGCATCAGGTTGCCAACACTTCGTTCCCATCAGAGTTAAAAGCTTTCAACCCGTCAACAGTATACAGAATGCTCCCCAGACTCCCCAGCGGAGAGCTAAAGCTAAAACAGTTGCCTTGCATTCCCAAACATCAGCATATACTCCTTGTGGCACCCGTCCGTGTCATATCCCAGTAGAAAGCCAAAGCATCCCCTTTTCACTCACAGATACTCTTGTATATATAACTTTCTTGACATCCGTCCATGTCACCTTCCCCAGCATAGTAAACCTAAACACTTTGTATATCAGATACTTGTTCATACTATACTCTTCTCCTTTTGACACTCGTCCGTGTCGCTCTCCCCAGCAGCTAACTACTCATACTACTCAGATACTCGTCCGTATCTCGTATATACCTTTTATATCCCCTCAGATTCGACACTAGTCCTTGTTCTTTGTTAACCCGTTGGTACTCGTCCGTACCATCATCTCAGAGCATGCGTCAAGCGTTTGTTTCTACATGATACTCGTCCGTATCATAACCTTAAGGATGCTCGTCCGCATCTTTAATCCATACACCGCGTCATACACTATATCTTCTTAAATATAGATACTCGTCTATGTCTACTATTCCCCAGAAGAGTCCCCTCAGATTCAACACTCGTCCGTGTTCTTTGTTAACCAGTTGATACTCGTCCGTATCATCATCTCTGAACATGTGTCAGTTTGTTTCTACCCGATACTCGTCCGTATCGTAGTCTTAGGGATGCTCGTCCGCATCTTTAATCTATACACAACATCTAAACACTCATACCCTTTGTTTCTTGGATGTGAACACTCGTCCGTGTTTACTATTCCCCAGTAGATCGCAAACAAATTTTCCTTTTTATCTGACACTCGTCCTGTGTCATGATAAACCTGAGAGCAGCCGTACCCTGCTGAGTGGTCGTCCTCCACTTCTTGATGGTCGTCCTCCATCATGCTCATCCGATGGCCGTCCCCATCGTTGATTTTAGCAGCCGTCCCCTGCTAGGTGGTCGTCCTCCACCTTTTTATGATCGTCCTTCATCATTTTATCCAATGGCCGTCCTCATTGTTGATTTTTGGTTATCTGGCATTCGTCCTATGTCACGATAAGCCCGAGAGCAGCCGTACCCTGCTGAGTGGTCGTCCTCCACTTCTTGATGGTCGTCCTCCATCATGCTCGTCCGATGGCCGTCCCCATCGTTGACCTTTTATCCGACATTCGTCCTATGTCGCGATATTTTCGGCAGCCGTACCCTGCCAGGTGGTCGTCCTCCACCTTTGATGGCCGTCCCCATCATATCTCTTTTATTCCCAACAGAGCACCCGTCCCCTGCTAGGTGATCGTCCTTCACCTTTGATGGCCGTACCCCATCATCTGTTTATTTCATTTATTCTTTAACCCGATGGCCGTCCCCGTCGTGGTCCCTTTTCCTTTTCTTTTAGCCCGATGGCCGTCCCCATCGTTGGTTACTTTACCTTTGTGAACTTGACGGCCGTCCCCGTCATGTTTCATTAATCCCCAAAGAATTTTACAGCTTTATCCTGATGGCCGTCCCCATCATAATTTGATTTTCCCCAGCTAGTCGGCCGTCCCCGTCTTGGCTTTACCTTTTATCCCCGGCGTGTCGGCCGTCCCCGTCATTGCGTTGTTTCCCGCTTTACGATATACTTTATTTTCTTTTACAATCTATATCCCTTTTCTTCTTCTTTCTGTGAGTGCAAATTTTGGACTGTCTTTGGTATTCAACCACAAGTTATCTTGTTTGCCGGTTAAGCCGTCGCTTACATCCTGCACAGCTAACTCATGTTTGAATAGGGGCAGCTGTAAACACCCCAAATTTGCCCTCACCCATTCACACCATGGCTTGTGATCACTTCATATGCATAAACACAATCATAACATCTCATACCACCTTTTTGATTCACTGCATAGTTTCTAAGGCATCTGCACCTAGGGTTTGTGATCTGAGCAATCCAAAAGCTTCTTGAGCCGTTCCAAAGGCAACCAATCACTTCAAAGGGATCCATGTGTGTTCATCTATCATATTACATCCTCTCAAAGTCAAAAATTCCAAAGAATCACAAGAACTAGGGTTTGAATGGATGCAGAGCCAAGTTTGACTGCACAGTTGACCTAAAATTAGGGTTTTGGTTTCAGAGGCCATAACTCCAATTTTTTTGGTCATTCTTGTTTCCATTGGTCTCTATATGGTATAGGGAGTATGCATATCAATTTTCATGAAGAAATTCCATGGGGAAGTCATCTGATCAAGGGTTGACTTTTCAGACAAGTCAGTGTAAAATCAGGGCATCTGAGGCCCCCAATGACCCAACCAATGGGTGATCTTCATCATTTTGAGTGTATATGATCTTTATTTGATCATGGAATAAGGTTGAAGTTCATAGAAATCAAGAATTTGGAAGTTTTGCAAATGTTGACTTTTTGGGCATAGTTGACTTTTCAAGAATGCTTCATTTTAGGTCATTTTTCAAGCCTTGATTCTTGATCCAAAAATGCTTCAAATGGAAAAACTTTGGTCATGAAAGTTGTATATTACATCTTTCCCTTTTCAAAAAGTACAAGAACATGATCAAACTCTTCTTGGATCAAAAGTTATGGTGTGACCAAGTTGGCAAAAATCATTGATTTTCAAGATGTGCACCAAATGAGAATTTTGCAAAACCATGAACCAATGCCATTTGTAACCTCTAATTCACTTCAAACCATGACATAAACATTCTACATGTCCTAAAAAGTCAGAATTGGACCAAAAATCCCATGTGTTTAGTTCATGTAACAAGGCATTTTTCACAAAGTTTCAAAAAGTAAGCAACTTGCAAAAGCACTCATCACACTTCCTACAACTTGCAACCTTGGATGCTGACCTTGCTAGCTCTCTCACCACACCATGCTGCGCAGCCCCTAGCCTTTGTACCAAGCTAGCACCTCACCATAATTCTCTTACACAAAAGGTGGACTTTGAGCAAAAGCAAACTTACCTATCACAGCAGGCCATGTCACATCATCCAGCCAATTGGATTAGTTTATACTTTTCATTTGCAAGCCATTTCATACAACAAGCAAGGCTGAAACTCTCTCAACCAACACCATATACACAAAAACACACCATCTTGCAAATTGCTTCGAATCTGCCTGCACAACACAAAAACACTCAAACAAATTCCTTTAATCATCTCCCCTTGCCTTGCTGAGTAGAAACCACCAAGAGCCAGGCCTGTTTTGATCAAGAACACCCCATTGCCATTTTTCACCTCAGCCTGCATTTCTCTTCGAATCACCTTCCACAGCCTTCAAACATCCAAACAAACTTTACAAACCTTCTCCACTCACCATTTGGATCACAAAGAACCACTCACAATGGCCTGAAGCTGCCTGAATCACCATTGACATTCTCAACTGAGCTTGGAGCAGAAGCTGATCAAACTTTTCATCCAGCCAATATAAACTTCTCCCAAGCATTCAAACATCATCAGGAGGTCATAAGGAGTGGATTTCACCAAGAAAGGAGGCCTGAAAGTAGCTGGAGTGAAAGCTTCGAATCTCAGGTAGCTCAAGAAATATTTTTCCAGAAATCATTTCTTTTGTTCTAAACTTGTTCTTTGTGTCTTCCTGATCATGAATATGTTTTTGGTTTTGCAAATGGTGTTGAAATGAGAGTTTAATTGCTCTCTGAAACTTGCGTGCCCTAATTTTTTCTTGCTTCGATCCAGCCTTGTTAGGAAATATAAATTTGTTTTGATTAGGGGGTTTGGTTCGTGAGTGAGTGGGGAACATTTCCCAGTTTTTAGATTTCGTTTTAGTTAGGTTTTTAGGATTTTGGGGATTCTCAGGGGAGATGCTGGCCGGAGAAGACGACCGGAAGTCTTCTCCGGCCACCTGAAAGTCATTTGTGCCCTAATCCAGTCATTAATGCTTGTTTGAATGTGGAGCGTTAGATTAGTTGACTTAGTGGACTTCCCGCGCGCATGTGTGGTCCAGATCTGTTTGCTTAGCCCTAATCCACGTGTTAGCTTAATTAATCCATAATTAAATTAATTTAATCAGAATCAACCACAGCCCTTGGATAGCGCGCGTGGTCAACCCATTCAAATCCAGAATCAATCTCAGCCATCCTTTCTGATTACTTCCATTTAATTCATTATTAATTCATTTTCTTTTCATTTAAATTGCACAATTATTTTAAAATAGCAAAAAAGTCTTAAAAATTATGAAACTTCTTCCCATAAGTTTTATTAATTTTTATGACACAAAAATATTTTTATTTTTATTTTTATCATTAAAAAAGTATTTTTAAATATTTAAAAGATTATTTTTAATTGATTAATGAAAATTAATTTATTAAAAATACTTTTAGGTATTTAAAAATCACCAAAAAATTCATGAAATGTTCTAAGACATTTAGAAACATTGTCCAACCTTCAAACCAAATTTCTTTTTTGATCTTGATGCATTTTGAGAATTTTTCATTGAATTAAAATCATTTTTATGCATTATTTTGATCCTAAGTTCAAAAATTCATTTCTGCCTATCCATGAAGAGTTGGACTTTGATTCTTTTTGCATTGCATTGTGTTTAACATGTAGTTTTTGAGATAAAATGGCCATGATTTGATCTTGCATTTTTCAATTATTTGGCATTTCTTTTGTTTAGGAACCCTAAAAACCCTAATAACTTAGAAAAATCATAACTTGAGATTGGTTAAGAGTTGAGACCTCCCCTTTGGACTTTGGTTTAGTATAGGTTTAGGGTTTCTTTGGGTGGAATTTTCCATTTTTTAACTTAGGGTTTGCTTCTGTTTTTGGTTCTTGTTTGTTGTTTGATCCATAAACCCTAATTTGGGCTTTCATTTGCATCCTTTTTGCATTCCCTTGCATAACATGACTTGCCATGACATTTCAAGCATCCATTTGATTCATTTGACATCTTAAGACATATAGAAAGCATGCTTGATCATTGCATCCCATATTTTCCATTTTGTTTGCCATGTATGTTTCATAACTTTTCATGTAAGATCATGCTCCTTAACTTGCATCATTTGCATCCATGATCTTGTATGAACATCTCCATGCCTTGCCTCATGCTTGTAGTATCTCATAACATCATTATCATCATCAACATGCTTCTGGTTTTGTTTTTCATCATGTCATTTCATCTCATTTGGCATTGCATTGCATTTCTTTTCTAACATTTCAGGTGGTAAGTGAGGTTGAGAAGTGAATTTGCCTTCACTTCTCATAACTTTTCTTTTCATCTCCCTTGCATCCATTGCTGCATTTTTGTTTGTGTTTGAGATTGAGCTTGCTCATTCTTCTTCTTCTCACTTTATTTCTTCAAGTGACTTGACTTCTTGAATGAAGCAAGTTGCTTTGCTTCTCTTGATCCTGTTCATCTGCTTCCTGGTGGTTCCATTGAAGACTTCTCTTGAAAACCTCACAAACCTTAGGAATAACCAAGCATGACAATGATTAGGGTTTTGATTAGTCTCCCCTCTTAGTTTTACCTTTGTGTCTCTTTTGAGTCTTCTCCTCTCATCTCATAATCAGGGACTAAACCCTAAAGGCTTTAAGGCTTTGTGATTAAGCTTATGCCTGCATCCTTCTCTTAGGATGGAGTGTATAACTTTAATCCTAAGTGTTAAACCCTTAATGTGTTTAAATATCTTAATCAACTCACTTAATAATCATCAAGACATCATACTTGTAACTTGGGCCTTGCATTAGGGTTCTAATTCTTCCTTGATTGGTTAAGAAGGACTAACCCTAGTGTTAATGGACAAGTCCCCCTCAAGTTGTCTTACAAACCATAAAATTCAATTCTTCATCTTATCATTAAATAAAATCCATTTAATAAAGGTTTGTTTTGTCATGATTTTAATCCCTAACCATGGATTAAGTTGAGGAGCTTTCCTCAGCTTAAACACCCTCATCTATTATCCTTCTATTAGGATGGTGTAATGAGTCTGTTTAATCCTTGATTATGGCTTAACCTCATTACTTAACACTAAACAAAAACACCAAAAACATCTAAATAATCACAAGTAGGTTAATGATCTTGATTCTATATCAAAGGTGATTAAGTGTGAGAAGTTGACTTCACACTTAAGGTATTCCCATTACCCCTAATCAGAGGGAAGATGTGATGAGTTTACTAATCCATTGGTTTAGGCTTAAGCTCATTAACTTATGACAAACTTTCAAAAGCAATAAAAGACTGAAAACACAAAAACAAACAATGATCGTCTCCTCCGGGATTCTTTTCTCATCTCCCTCACTCATAAACGAGAACTTGCTTCTTCCGTCTAATGCAAGACAGTTCGCACCTGAGCCAGACAGGTCATACACTTGAGCATAGACAAGCAAGCAGTTCACAAGTCAATTCATCTTTCAGTCTCTTTGGGTCGAACTACGGTGTTCTGACTTCCTCATTGCACGAGAGGATACGTAGGCATAACTTAACAGTTATCGAACAAAAGTCTCTGTATATTCCCCCTCTTTCCAACTTTATTCTCTTAGCCTCATGATCATGAGCATACTCTTTCCTTGCACTGACACTGTGTATATCACACTTCACACTTCTTTTACACTGACACCTGTACATTCTTTTCCAGCTATTGTATACACAAATTGCACTGACACTACCCCTTTAAAACACAAATCTTTTAAGCGTGGATCCCGTCGAGTACGGCGGACAATCTGGGTGCTAATACCTTCCCAGGTTGTAACCAACCCCCTTTCTCAGTCTCTCTGGTTCGCAAACCGTCTTATCCATCTCTTTCTAGGTTTATGCAGCATTACCTTTCCTCCGGGATAAAAATGCCTAGCTGGCGACTCTATTCATCTCCAGTGAGTTCACGGCTGTGTGTTCTCATTGTCCCTTTCGCCGACCGTTCGCGTCTGTACCTTTATTTGGGCCAGTCCCATTTATCGGGAGCGACAGCTGGGAAAAGTGCGGAAAATAAAGCAATGACGGGGACGGCCGACATGCTGGGGATAAAAGAATTATGATGGGGACGGCCATCAAGATAAAGCTGTAAGATTCTCTGGGGATTAATGAAACATGACGGGGACGGCCATCAAGTTCATAAAGTAAAGTAACCAACGATGGGGACAGCCATCGGGCTAAACTGATGAAGGACGATCATCAGGAAAAAGGAAAAGGGACCACGACGGGGACGGCCATCGGGTTAAAGAATAAATGAAATAAACAGATGATGAGGTACGATCATCAAAGGTGAAGGACGATCACCTAGCAGGGGACAGCTGCTCTGTTTGGGATAAGATGAGGGACGGTCATCTAAGGTGGAGGACGACCACCCGACAGGGTACGGCTGCCGAAAATATCGCGACATAGGACGAATGCCGGATAAAAGGTCAACGATGGGGACGACCATCGGATGAGCATGATGAAGGACGATCATCAAGAGGTGGAGGACGACCACCTAGCAGGGGACGACTGCTCTCAAGGTTTATCATGACATAGGATGAATGCCAGATAACCAAAATCAACAATGGGGATGGCCATTGGATAAAATGATGAAGGACGATCATCAAAAGGTGGAGGACGACCACCTAGCAGGGGACGGCTGCTAAAAATCACGACATAGGACGAATGTCGGATAGAGGGTCAACGATGGGGACAACCATCGGATGAGCATGATGAAGGACGATCATCAAGAGGTGGAGGACGACCACCTAGCAGGGTACGGCTGCTCTCAAAGTTTATCATGACATAGGACGAATGTCAGATAAAAGAAAATTGTTTTGTTGGCGATCTACTGGGGAATAGTAAACACAGACGAGTGTTTACATCCAAGAAATAAAGGGTATAAGTGTTTAGATGTTGTGTATAGATTAAAGATGCGGACGAGCATCCCTAAAACTACGATACGGACGAGTATCGGGTAGAAACAAATACTGACACGTGTTCAGAGATGATGATACGGACGAGTATCAACTGGTTAACAGAGAACACGGATGAGTGTTGAATTTGAGAGGACTCTTCTGGGGAATAGTAGACACGGACGAGTGTCTATTTTCAAGAAGACAAGAGTGTTTGACATGGTGTATGGATTAAAGATGCGGACGAGCATCCTTAAGACTATGATACGGACGAGTATCAGGTAGAAACAAACGCTTGACACATGTTCTGAGATGATGGTACGGACGAGTACTATCTGGTTAATCAAAGAACACGGACGAATGTCGAATCTGTGGGGATATAAACGGTATATACAAGATACGGACGAGTATCTGTATGAGTGAAATAAGGGTAAAAAAATATGAGTGGTGTATAGATGAGTGTTTAACTGTTGGGGAGAGTGACACGGACGAGTGTCGAAAGGAGAAAAGTATAGTATGAACAAATATCTGATATACAAAGTGTTTATGTTACTGTGCTGGGGAAAATGACATGGACGGATGTCAAGGAAATGTATATGTATATCTATGAGTGCAAAGGGGATGTCTTTGGCTTTATGCTGGGGATGTGACTCAGACGGGAGCCACAAGGAGTATATACTGATGTTTGGGAATGCAAGGCAACTGTGTTTGCTGGGGAATCTCCGCTGGGGATTTTGGGGGGAGTTTTCTGTATGTTGATGGATTGTCATTATTCACAAGTGTTTGATTCAGATCATGGCTTATGATTATGTAATATGTTGGATTTTTGCCGTAATGCTCCGTATTAGACGGAATGCTACGCTTTGTGGGTGAATATGATGCGAATGCCATGATTATGCAAAGATACCAATCCGGGATTCGGATCCCGTTGCTGCGAAGATCTCTGGTCGATCTGCTTGAAATGGACGTCCCAGCTGGGGATGAGATCACTGGTAGATCTGATGAGATATATCTGCTTGGGGGAATGGGTCACTGATAGACCCATCCTGATAATGAGGGACCCAGCTGGGGTTTGTAGAAGCTTTCTTCACTCTGTTGTGATTCCTTCATGCGTTGCTCTTCTGGATAGAGGCTGAAACTCTGTGGGGAGATGGTTCCCTGACTTTTGCATTTGGCTGAGGAAGAATGATTGGCAACTCGGCTGGGGAGAAACAGCAAGTGGAAACTCAGCTGGGGAGAAAACACTTTTGAGTGCTAAGACTGGGTGTTGCCAGCTTGCCGGGACGAGGCTTACATGCCCCAAGTTGCGTTCTGGATACCTGCAATCCTGCAATGATAGAGAAACGCACAAGTAATCCCGAGGTATCCTTTACTGGATTCCGTCATAGGAGTTTAGACACTTCTGAGAGCAAGTACACTTCCTGCAAGCATGTAACTTTTATTTTTGAAGATAAGCATCTGTACTCATGCAATCAGTTTTTTCTTAAGACATCAGACATTTTTGCAAATAAAATGTACAAGACGAAAACGTGATTGAAAATCTGATTTTATTAATTCATGTGCCCTGAATTGGAGAGATACAGTCAAAGAAACAAATCCCCTGAAATAAGGAGATTGTTACAAATTGAGAAACAAAATACTGGCGACGTTGTCGACGCTTCAAGGGGCTTCCCTTCTGCTATGACTCGTATGACATTTGACGCTCTTCTCGTCCTGCTTTCTGAAAGAGGCTGATTCTGAAAGAAGCTTGATCCTTTCGAAGCTTACCAAGTTGTAGGCGATACAGACGAATTCAGAATGCAGTTGTTCGCTTATCCCCTTATTTTGCATGGATCTCCCTTTCGGGTTTTCAATCCATCGGGATACCCATTTTTGCCTGAGTTGTCCAATGCGGCTTTTCAACTCAGCGGGTGTATGTTTTTTTGTTTATTTTCCCTTATTTTTGCCCGAGTCTTTTATTCTGTTTTTGACTCGCCGGGATGCCCTATTTTTGCCTGGACTCACATTCTGTTTTTATGTCCAGCGGGTCATTTTTATGCGAAGTATTTTTTAACTGCATCTGAATTCACAGGGGACGGGAAGTCTTCACCATCCATAGTGCTGAGCATCAGTGCTCCACCGGAAAATACTTTCTTCACTACGAATGGTCCTTCATAATTCGGGGTCCACTTGCCCCTATGGTCTGTATGAGGAGGGAGGATTCTTTTCAGCACAAGATCCCCTACTTGGTACTCTCGGTGCCTGACTTTCTGATCGAAGGCTCTCTTCATTCTTTTCTGATACAGCTGCCCATGACAGATTGCAGCCAATCTTTTCTCTTCAATCAGACTCAGTTGTTCGTATCGGGATCGGACCCATTCTGCTTCGTTGAGCTTAACATCCATCAATACCCGTAGGGAGGGTAATTCAACTTCAACAGGTAGGACTGCCTCCATACCATACACAAGCTGATATGGTGTTGCCCTAGTGGATGTTCTGATTGACGTGCGGTACCCATGCAAAGCAAACGGTAGCATTTCATGCCAGTCTTTGTAGGTGACTACCATCTTCTGCACAATCTTCTTGATATTCTTATTAGCTGCCTCAACAGCGCCATTCATCTTTGGCCTGTAAGGAGAAGAATTGTGGTGTTGGATCTTGAAGTCCCGGCACAGCTCTGCCATCATTTTGTTATTCAAGTTGGAACCATTATCGGTAATGATTCGCTCGGGAACTCCGTATCGACAGATGATATCTCTCTTCAGAAATCTGGCTACCACTTGTCTTGTAACGTTTGCATAGGAAGCTGCTTCGACCCACTTGGTGAAATAGTCAATGGCGACCAGGATGAATCTGTGGCCATTCGAAGCAGTTGGCTCAATCTTGTCAATCATGTCAATGCCCCACATAGCAAAGGGCCAAGGTGAAGACATCACATTCAAAGGATTGGGAGGCACATGCACCTTATCCGCATATATCTGGCATTTATGGCATTTTCTGGCGTATGCACAACAGTCGGCATCCATTGTGATCCAATAATAACCTGATCTTAGCAACTTCTTAGCCATGGCATGCCCTCCCGCATGGGTACCAAAGGATCCTTCGTGCACTTCATGCATTAACAAATCTGCTTCTGTCCTGTCGACGCATCTGAGGAGTACCATATCAAAGTTTCTCTTGTACAGGGAACCATCAGTGTTCAGGAAGAAACTACCAGCAAGCCTTCTCAATGTCTTCTTATCATTGGAAGATGCCCCAGGTGGGTATGTTTAATCCTCCAAGAATCACTTAATGTCATGGAACCAAGGCTTATCATCTTTGACAATATCTGCTGCGAATACGTATGCTGGTCTATCAAGTCTGGACACTGAAATCTGAGGTACCAAGTTGGCAGCTTGAACTTTGATCATGGATGAAATGGTGGCAAGAGCATCTGCAAATTGATTCTCGTCTCGAGGGATATACTCAAGCTTGACTGTTGTAAAGAAAGTCAATAACCTCCTTGTATAATCCCTGTAAGGTATCAAATGATCTTGGTGTGTATACCATTTGCCGTTGGTTTGATTGATTACCAGAGCTGAATCTCCGAGTACAGTCAATGTCTTGATCCTAAGGTCAATGGCTTCCTCAAGACCCATAATGCAAGCTTCGTATTCAGCTTCATTATTAGTGCAGTTGAAAGCGAGTTTTGCCGAGAAAGGCATGTGAACTCCTTTAGGTGTAATGAGTACTGCACCAACACCACGACCATTCATATTAACAGCCCCATCAAACATCATAGTCCATTCTTCTTCCGGGTTAGGCCCTTCAGTATGAACAGGCTCTTCATGATCTTTTGCTTTTATGAACATGATGTCTTCATCAGGGAAGTCAAATTTCATAGGTTGGTAATCATCAATGGGTTGCTCAGCAAGATATTCAGACAATACACTGCCCTTGATGGCTTTCTGAGATGTGTATTGGATGTCATATTCTGTGAGGATCATTTGCCATCTTGCAACCCGTCCGGTAAGTGCTGGCTTCTCAAATATGTACTTAACTGGGTCCATTTTGGAGATCAATAAAGTAGTGTGGGTCAACATATACTGTCTCAGTCGGCGAGCAGCCCACGCTAAAGCACAACAAGTTTTCTCGAGCAGTGAATAACGTTGTTCACAGTCGGTAAACTTTTTGCTTAGGTAGTATATTGCATACTCTTTTCGAACAGACTCGTCATGCTGGCCCAACACACACCCCATTGACTCTTCTAATACTGTCAAGTACATAATTAGAGGTCTTCCTTCAACTGGAGGCATAAGGATTGGAGGCTCTTGTAAGTACTCTTTGATCTTGTCAAAAGCCTTTTGGCAGTCTTCATTCCACCTGACCGTCTGTTCTTTTCTCAATAATTTGAACAAGGGTTCACAGGTTGCTGTAAGGTGAGATATGAACCTTGAGATGTAGTTCAATCTACCTAGAAACCCTCGAACTTCTTTTTCAGACTTCGGTGCAGGCATCTCTTGAATAGCTTTGACTTTGTCAGGGTCAACCTCAATCCCTTTCTCGCTCACAATAAAACCCAGCAGCTTACCAGATCGCACCCCGAATTTGCACTTGTTGGGGTTCAACTTCAGTTGGTACTTCCTCAGACGCTTGAATAGCTTTAGCAGATTTACCAAGTGGTCTTCTTCAGTGAGGGACTTGACAATCATATCATCCACATAACATTCGATTTCTTTATGGATCATATCGTGGAATAATGTTACCATAGCCCGTTAATACGTTGCACCAGCATTCTTCAGTCCGAATGGCATCACCTTGTAACAGAACGTGCCCCAAGGTGTGATGAAGGTTGTCTTCTCCATGTCTTCAGGTGACATCTTGATCTGATTGTATCCTGAAAATCCGTCCATGAAGGAGAATACCGAGAACTGAGCTGTATTATCCACCAATACATCAATGTGAGGTAATGGGAAATCATCTTTCGGACTGGCTCTGTTCAGATCTCGGTAGTCAACACACATCCTTACTTTGCCGTCTTTCTTAGGCACAGGCACAATATTAGCAACCCACGGTGGATAGCTAGTTACAGCAAGGAACCCGACATCCCACTGCTTTTGTACCTCTTCCTTGATCTTCATTGCCATGTCTGGGCGAGTGCGGCGCAATTTCTGTTTGACCAGCGGGCAATCTTCTTTCAAAGGCAACTTGTGCATAACAATATCGGTGTCCAACCCTGGCATATCCTGGTAAGACCAAGCAAACATGTCCACATACTCTTGAAGCAGGTCAATAAGTTGTCTCTTCACTGAGTCTTGTAAGCAGGCCCCGATTTTAACTTCTTTCACGTCTTCATCTGTACCAAGATTAATCGTCTCTACCTCTTCCTGATGAGGAGTAATAACCCTTTCCTCTTGTCTCAACAATATGGCTAGCTCTTCAGGAAGCTCATAATCTTCTTCAACCCCTTCATCAGCTTGATTGATCGGATTGTCAAAGTCATACGAAGTCATAGCCGTGTTGTTGTCGGTGCGGTCTGGAAGGCACTCTCTGCAAGGGTTCAGTTTGTTCATTTTAGTGATTGATTTTAATCTTGTTTAGAAAAGTGAAATAAAGTTGTCATTTTGAAAACATTTCCATTTATTTTTTGTACAAAAAGAAAAAATGGACAAACAGTGAGCGGAAAAGAAAAAGACTCATTTGCAAAAGATGTCTGATATTTCATTGATTAATCTTGTTGCACAAAAATTACAGATGGCCCGATTACAAAATGAGTCTTGTCATCTTGGGCAAGATGCAAGACTTGATGCATGCTTAAAATATACAGGAAATAATAATTACTCTGCAGGAGTAACTCTTATAATTTCCTGGGAAGACCAGTTTGAGATACTGCTCCCCGGGATCTTTGGACGTATCCAACTCTCCAGGTTGCGGTCACTTTCATCCTCGTATTCCAAATTGTTGACAGCATCAGGGGTGAGCATCCACCCACTAACAAAGTTGGGCTCCTTAGCAGCCTCTGCTTGATCTTGTTGAGTTGGTTTGTAACCCAACCCAAATCTATCCTCTTTCTTCTCCATAGGCAACAACCTGCCCCAGCCTTGGGCAGTCCCTTCTTCAACAACCTTCCGGGCTTGTTGATAAGATGTCATTGAGGTTCCAGGTACAGCAGATGTTTCATTTATGTTCAAGGCCTCAAACCCTTGACTCATCGTTTCGTGGATCTCCCCATCCATCTCAATGTATTTGTATGTAGCCAGGTGGCTGACAAAGATATCTTCCTCTCCACAAATAGTAACGACTTGGCCCTCCCACTCGAATTTTAACTTCTGGTGAAGGGTAGACGTAACTGCGCCAGCGGCATGAATCCATGGTCTACCCAACAAACAGCTGTAGGCAGGCTGAATGTCCATCACGTAGAAGGTCGTTTTGAAAGTTTGTGGGCCAATCGTTATCGGCAACTCAATTTCCCCCAGAACTGATCTCTTAGAACCGTCAAAGGCTCTTACTACCAAGTTGCTGGGATGCAATGCCAATCCTTCATACTCCAGCTTCACAAGGGCTTTTTTAGGTAAGACATTGAGGGATGATCCTGTGTCTACCAGCACATGGGAAAGAACTGCACCCTTACACTCCATGGTAATGTGCAAAGCCTTGTTATGATTGCGGCCTTCCGTAGTCAAATCAGTGTTGGTAAATCCTAGTCCATGACTAGCATTAACATTTCCAACCACAGCTTCCAACTGATTGACCATGATCTCTTCCGGCACATAAGTTGCGTGCAAGACTTTTAGTAGTGCGTTCCGGTGAGCCTCGGAGCACATTAACAATGATAGAATGGAGATCTTAGAAGGCGTCTGGTGAAGCTGGTCCACTATCTTGTAATCACTTTTCTTGATGATTCTCATGAATTCATCGACTTCTTGATCAAAAGGTGTTTTCAAAGCTTCTTTAACAATTTGTTCTTCTTGCACCATGCTCTTCCCTTTTGCCTTGGCAGCAGCTTCTGCCTCAGCAGTGGGTCTTTGAACTTGCGGGGCAAAGAGACGTCCGCTTCGAGTGAAGCCTCCGCCTCCTCTCACATTGTCTATTTGTGGTGAAGAAGTTGATGATTCGAGAGTGATTTTCTGTCCTTCGCAGTATAGATCAGAGCCGTAATGCCAAGGGATGGCATTACTGCTTTCATAAGGCACTGGCCCATGTACTGTGATAGTGACTGGACTGATAGCAGCTGCAGAAGGGACCATGATAGTATGTGGATCATAGTATATTGTGACTGGTGCTCTGATAGGAGTGGCGTTTTGTGAGTTGTAGGCAGAATCATTTTCAGGATCATAATAAATTGTAACCGTTGAGACATTTGCTGTTGAAGTTGTAGGAGACATTGTTGAATGGATGGGTGTTGTTGTTGTAGGAGATTCTGAATGAAGGGGTGCTGAAGTTGTAGAAGGGATGTTTGCTGATATTTGGTCCGTTGAAGTAACAGATGAAGCATTTGTTGATGAAACTGAAAAGTTGTTTGGAACAATGGTTGTTGCAGTTGTAGAAGACTCGGGAATTGTTGTTAAGGAGATTGCTGGATTGGTAGGTATTGATGTTGTGATTTGAAGCAGGCCACTCTGGATGAGACCATCTATGCCATCTCTCAAGTTATCACATCCATTCACTGAAATTTTGTAATAAGCACACCCTAGCTCGCATCCAGGGAACATTTGACATTCAAGGAATTGAGCTTTAATCTCTACCAAGGGTGTCCGAATCTGACCCACACTGGTTATCAAGTAAGACGGCTTGTCTTCTTCAATAGCATTGATTCTGGGGCCACCATGGTTTGGCATAGGGTTCTTGTTAACATTCGGTGGCGGTGCAAAGTTTAGAGCCTTAGAATCTACCAAGTCCTGTACCTTCATGTGTAAAGCTCTGCACTTCTCTGTACTATGGCCAGGTGCATTCGAATGAAAAGCACATCTGGCGCTGGCGTCATAATTTCTAGGTAAACTGGCAGGATCTGGAGGTGCCAACGTCCTTAGCTCAACCAGGTTGAGTTTTAGGAGTTGTGGAAATAATGTGGCATAGGGCATAGGGATCGTATCAATCACCCTATTGGCCTGAGAGGGTCTCTGTTGAAATGGTCTTTGCTGATTGTTGTTGTTGGCGTTGTTGTAGTTTCTCTGAGGAGGATACTGAGTTTGTTGCTGATAATTTTGTTGTTGTGGTTGATAAGCTGGTTGTGGATGAACTGGAGCGGGAATGGTGACTGCTGCCACAGACCTATGAACATATTGGGGTCTGCCCCTGCTGGTATGGATAGCATTGGTCTCACCAGTTCTTCTTGGGCCCACAAAAGGCTTCCTTGTGTTGCTGGATGAGCTGGCACCGTTGTCAGAAATTTTGCCCATCTTTAGTAAGCTCTCGATTCTTTCTCCAGCTATAACGACATCTGCAAAGCTGGTAGAAGAAAAGGCAGATAGCCTATCAATGTATGTCCCCTGGAGGGTGTTCATAAACATATCAGCCATCTCCCTCTCTGACATGGGTGGCTGGACAGCAGCAGCTAGCTGTCTCCACCTCTGGGCGTACTCCCGGAAGCTTTCCCTGGATGACTGTGACATTCCCATCAGGAGGGTCCTGTTGGGAGCCATATCCAAATTATACTGGTATTGTCTAATGAAGGCCTCTGCCAAGTCTTTCCAACATCTGATGGTGGCTCTAGTCAGATGAGAGTACCATTCCCTTGAAGCTCCTGTTAAACTGTCTTCGAAATAAAACATCCACAGCTTTTCGTCCATGGTGTATGCCTTTAGCCTCCCCAGGAAGGATTGTAAGTGGGTCCGTGGGTAGGAAGTCCCGTTGTACTTCTCAAAGCACGGAGGTTTGAATTTGTGGGGAATCCTGACCCCGTCCACTAAGCCCATGTCCATAACATCAAAACCCAAGGAGTTTTGAGACTCCAAGGATCTTAATTTTTCAGCAATTTCATCCAGCCTTCTGTCGTAGGCCTCCTCCCCAGCTCCCATCACTGTGAACTGATCTTCCTGGGGGTCTTCTTGCAGCACTCTGCCTGTAGTAGCATTCCCTTGTACATTAGCAGGGATGTTGATCTCTGGATGAAGGTGGGGTCCAAATACAGGTGGGTTGATATGAGGCCGAACCCTCTCATTGTTGCTTGTCCCACCAGTCCCTAGATGGGGATCTTCCTGAGTCTGCCTCTCTACCAAGGCTCTTAATCTCTCTTGGCTCTGTGCCAATCCATTCATCACCTCCATAAATTGTGTCATCTGATTCCTCATTTCCAACCTCTCGTTGGCCATTTGGTTCCTGACCTCTGTAAGGTCCTGTTGTACCTGGTCCATCTGTATACCCGGAAGGTTGTTGCGGGTGGGATATCTGTGTGGACGGTTGAGTGGGAACACCCGACGTCGAGCAATAGTTCCTGAGATCACAACAGAGTTAGTAACAAAAACAAAACAAACCTACAAAACAAACAAAGGTTAGCATGCAATGCAGTATGCTTATTTGTTTCCAAGGTATCCGGCTTGGCACTTGGTTTTGACCTTTCCAGACCTTTGAGGAAGATGCTTGTGATGTTGCTTGAAAGAAACTCTGATCGAATAATCTGATACATATATTACAAAAAGTAAATGATACATAGTTTGTTTCTTACAAATCATGCCCTCTGAGGGGTCAAAAATACAACATAAAAGGTAAAAGTACATGAAATGAAAGCAACAACAACCAAAAGTCAGACTCCAAGACCAAACTCATCCTCCTGAACTTCCTTGAGAAGTGCTTCAGTCACAGGATCAGCTGGACGCTCTGTGAGATTCCTGATAAGGAGATTCCTGGTAGTAACAGCTGCAGTTAGCTTCTTGTGTTGACTCTGGTCCTTTGACCTCTTCACACCGGCTCTAATCTTCAACTCTGAGATCTCTCTCTGGGCTGCTAGCAGGGCTTCCTGTTGCTCTTTTGCACTAGCCTCCAACTGCTCAATCTTGTCCTGAGTCCTCTTATCTTCCAGAGTACGAGCTTCGGTGATCCTGACCCACCTAGCTTGACTCTCTTTCAGATACAAATCAGTCCTGGCCTTCTGGAACTGAGCCTCCTTGCAGACATTCTTCAAAATCTGCTCTCCAGCCCTCGAATTCTTGATGTAATCCTCTGACTTTTCAATCCTGGCCAGATGCTCTACCTTTAGCTTTTCTAACCTCTCAATGTCCAGCCGACCATTACTCCTCTCCCAGAGGGTCTTCTGTAGAGCCTGAGTCAACTTCTCATTTCTCTCTTTCAAGTTCTCAAACTCCTCTAAGCTGACAGTGGCAGGAGGTGGTGCTGTGGAGGGTCCCGGTGCATCCTCAACGGTGAAAGGCATTCCAGAAATTTGAGCCCTGGCATGGGACCACTCATAGTACTGAGCTGAGGCCACATTGTTGCATCTCCCAAGAATGGTTACTCCTTTAGTCTGGACATTGTCCCAAGCCCAGGATGCTTGCCTGACAATAGCCAGATTAGGCTTATTCTCACAGTAAAGAGTCTCAGCCAAGTCTTGTGCCTTAGGAGTGTGGACCAATGCATAGCCCAGTTGTCTTTTGAATAGCAGAGGGTTATAGTTGATGCAACCCTTTACTCCTATCAGGGGTACATTGGGAAACTGTCCACAACTGGTAATGATGTCCCTGCCTTTTGTGCTTTGAGTGCACCACCTGATATCAGCTGAAGTCAAAGCAGTGAGTCTTCTAGCCTAGTTCTTTGGCTGGTGAGGATTCAAAAATGCATCAGTCTTAGGCAAGTGCTTGAGTAGCCAGGTATGGAACAGGGGAGCACAGCACCTCACCAATCTTCCTCTTTGCTTTTCATTCCTTTGGTGAACAGAGTAGTAGAAATATCCCAGTAAGGTAGGCACTGGGTTCCTCAGGATAAAAAGATGGATTGCATTCTTGCTAATAAACCTAGGCTCATCTGCGAATAATATGACCCCATATATGCTAAGGGCCAATAAAGCACAAACTGCTTTCCACTCTCCCCAGGAGGCCTTCAGGATGGCCTGAGAAGTCAAGAAATCCAAGTGTAGACCAAGGACTCCAGCCTTAGTAGTCATGTTTTGTCCAATCAGAGAGGGTTCCAAATACAATGCTCTTGCCAACTCTTCATTACTAGGAAAAGCCATCTCAGGGTTAAAGGGGACTCCACCCCTGACAGGTACACCAACCAATGATGAATACTCCTCTAATAAAGGCCCCAACTGAAAATCCTGAAAGGTAAAGCACCTTAGAGGGGGGTCATAGAACTGCAGGCAAGTATGAATCAAGCTCCTCTGTGAAGGGTCCAAATCCATAACCACATCAAGTATGCCTCCATAGTGTTCTCTGAATAGTGGTATATGATCTGGAGTAATTAGGGTCTGAATCTTCCTGATGTCAGCTAGCTCAGGCTGAAAGAAATGGTAGGAGATATTACTCTTCTTGGGTGCCATGTTGCTGAAGAAGAGTTGAGACAGGTGCTGATGATGGAGAATGATACTGATGATGGGCCACTGACAGGATGAGACTGGTGACTGAAGCAGGTAGCTGACAGCTGAAGTAGATACTGGTGAGGATAGGTCTATGCTGATGATGGGGTCAAAACCAAGCCAAAATAAAGTATGGATACCCTGAAAAACAAATAAGCAAATGTTAAAATGATGCAATGATGATGTATGCAAATGATATGCAAGGGTTTGTGACTGAGCTGGATCTGATCAAGTGCTCTGATATAGGTCCATGTATATTCAAGAAATCCAGGTGGAGGTTCATAAGTCCAGTAACCAAGGTGGGGGGACTCAAATAAAGAGTCACATGTCCAGGGTTAAAATCACAAGAACTGTTCCAAAATGGAGTACTCTTAATCAAAACAAAGTAACAGGGTATGCTGAGGTCAAGGGTTCCTGCAAACCTGTAAACAACCCAACCCCCTCACAGGCAGTGTTCTAAAACAAGGATCCTCAGACTTGGATCAGTTATGAGAAGTGTAAACACTTCCAACCCGGAGGTACAATGTTTACAATAACCATAAAAGATCCTCCTCTAATTCTCCTCAGTTTCTGAAGGTCATCATAAAGGTCATCCAGACTTAGCAGGCTTCCCAGATAGCCCTAGTACTACAGGAAATCTGCAGCACAAAGTTCTCAAGAAGAAACCCATATCTGAACCGTGTTTCATATTCCCGCACCAGAACGAAATGGAATAGGAAAGAACATGATCCACTCTAGCCTAGGTGTCACTCAGGTCCCAGGTATAGGACCTCAACTCTCAATAGAACACCCACCCACCAAAGCAATAAAACAGATCCAGCCAGCACAGTATGACAATATGATATATGTAAAGCTATAAAGAAAGCAATAAAACAACTGTACATAAAGCAATAAAATACATATACAACACAAATAACACATAACACCCCAGTAAACACAAATCAAACAAGCGCTAGGAGGAACCCACAAAAAGAACCAGAAGCCCTGGTTGCAGTATAAGATTCCCCAGCAGAGTCGCCAAGCTGTCGCTCCCACCAGATGAAGCCGGGTCAAATGGGGTACAGACGCGAACGGTCGGCGAAAGGAGGGTGCGAGGACACACAGGGAATGAAAAGAGTCGCCAGCTAGGCATTTTTATCCCGGAGGAAAGGCAATGCTGCATAGACCTAGAAAGATATGGATAAGACGGTTGCGAACAAAAGAGACTGAGAAAGGGGGTTGGTTACAACCTGGGAAGGTATTAGCACCCAGATTTTCCGCCGTACTCGACGGGATCCACGCTTAAAAGATTTGTGTTTTAAAGGGGTAGTGTCAGTGCAATTTGTGTATAAGGAGGCTGGAAGAAAATGTACAGGTGTCAGTGTAAAAGAAGTGTGAAGTGTAATATGATGTGTCAGTGTGGGAATGAGAATGAATTGCTCAAGATCATGAGGCTAAAAGAATAAAACTGGAAAGAGGGGGAATATACAGAGACTTTTGTTCGATAACTGTTAAGTTATGCCTACGTATCCTCTCGTGCAATGAGGAAGTCAGAACACCGTAGTTCGACCCAAAGAGACTGAAAGATGAGTTGACTTATGAACTGCTTACTTGCCTATGCTCAAGTGTATGACCTGTCTGGCTCAGGTGCAAACTGTCTTGCATTAGACGGAAGAAGCAAGTTCTCGTTTGTGAGTGAATGGGATGAGAAAAGAATCCCGGAGGAAACGATTATTGTTTCTTTTTTAGTTTTCAGTCTTTTATTGCTTTTGAAAGTTTGTCATAAGTTAATGAGCTTAAGCCTAAATCAATGGATTTTAGTAAACTCATCACATCTTCCCTCTGATTAGGGGTAATGAGAATACCTTAAGTGTGAAGTCAGCTTCTCACACTTAATCACCATGGTGTAGGATTAAGATCATTAACCTACTTGTGATTATTTAGATGTTTTTGGTGTTTTTGTTTAGTGTTGAGTAATGAGATTAAGCCATAATCAGGGATTAAACAGACTCATTACACCATCCTAATAGAAGGATAATAGATGAGAATGTTTAAGCTGAGGAAAGCTCCTCAACTTAATCCATGATTAGGGATTAAACTCATGACAAAACAAAGCCTTTATTAAGTGGATTTTAGTTAATGGTAAGATGATGAAGTGAATTTTAGGGTTCTTAAGACAACTTGAGGGGGACTTGTCCATTAACACTAGGGTTAGTCCTTCTTAACCAGTTAAGGAAGAATTAGAACCCTAATGCAAGGCCCAAGTTACAAGCTTGATGTCTTGATGATTATTAAGTGAATTGATTAAAGGATTTAAACACATTAAGGGTTTAACACTTAGGATTAAAGTTATACACTCCATCCTAATAGAAGGATGCAGACATAAGCTTAATCACAAAGCCTTAAAGCCTTTAGGGTTTAGTCCCTGATTATGAGATGAGGAGAGAAGACTCAATGAGACATAAAGGTAAAAACTAAGTGGGGGACTAAACAGAACCCTAATCATTGTCATGCTTGGTTGTTCCTAAGGTTTGTGAGGTTAACAAGAAAAATCTTCAATGGAACCACCAGGAAGCAGATGAGAGGATCAGGAGAAGCAAAGTAACTTGCTTCATTCAAGAAGTCAAGTCACTTGAAGAAAGAAAGTAAGAAGAAGAAGAAAGAGCAAGCTCAATCTCAAACACACAACAAAATGCAGCAAGGATGCATGAAAGAGATGAAAAGAAATTGTGAGAAGTGAAGGCAAATTCACTTCTCAAAGTTGCTTACCACCTGAAAAGTTAGTGAAAGGAATGCAATGCAATGCAAAATGGAATGAAATGGCATGATGCAAACCAAAACCATAAGTATATATGAGATGATAATGATGCTATGAGATGATGCAAACATGAATCAAGACATGAGAATGATCACATGAACAAAAGGATGCAAATGGAGCAAGTTTAGAACCATGAACATGCATGAAAAGTCATGAGATGCAAATGACATACAACATGGAAAATACATGATGCAATGATCAAACATGTTTCCATCATATCTTAAGATGTCTAATGAAACAAATGGAAGCACAAAATGCTATGGCAAGACATGGTATGAATGCAAATACAAGATGAATGCAAAGGGAAGCCCAAATTAGGGTTTATGATCAATGCATCAAACAAAAACCAAAATCAGAAGCAAACATCAAAAATAAAAAATTGAAAATGCATTCAAAGGAACCCTAATCCTATACAAACTCACTGCCCAAAGGAGGGGTTCCAACTCTTAACCTAGTTAGGGTTATGAATTTCCTATGTTTTCTAGGGTTTTAGGGTACCTTAACAAGAAAAATGCCAAACAAATTGAAAATGAAAGATCAAATCATGCCAATTTAATATCACAAACTACATGCTAAACAAAATGCAATGCAAAAAGAATCAAAGTCCAACTCTCAATGGTTAGGCAGAAATGATTTTTTGAAATTTGGGTCAAAATAATGCCTTGAAATGATTTTAATTCCATGAAAAATTCTCAAAAGACATCAAGATCAAAAGATAAATTTGGTTTGAGGGTTGGACAATGTTTCTAAATGATTATGAAGGTTTCATGAATTTTTTGGTGATTTTTAAATACCTAAAAGTATTTTTAATTAATTAATTCTCATTAATTAATTGAAAATAAAATTTTAAATGATTTAAAAATATTTTTTAATGCAAAAAATAAAAATAAAAATGTTTTTGGTTTCTGAAAAATTAATAAAAGTTTATATAAAAATTTTCAGAATTTTTGAAAATGTTTTACTATTTTTTATAAAATGTACAAATTAAATGAAATAAAATGAAAAATAAAATGAAATAAATGGAAGTATGCTGAATGAGAGGCCTGGATTGAATCTGGAAAAGAGGCTGTTGACTTGGCGCGTGATCCAATGGTCACAATTCAAATCTGGTTAATTAAATTATTAAACCTAATTAATTAAGTTAAGTGGAAATTAAAGATTAATGATGCAATCTGAGCCTTTGGTCCACACGCGGGAAACATGATCCTATGGTCCAGATTTAAAACACACTAATGACTCAGCTAAACCCTAATTAGGGCACACTAATCTCAGACGACCGAAACAGTGGTTCCGGTCGTCTTCTCCGGCGGGCTAAAAACCCTAGAAAACGCCACAAGCCACCATTCATCGAATTGAAGCTAGGGAAATGATCCTCTACCCAAACCCCATTCAAACCACCCTTCAAACAATATTTATCATTCACAATCAGAGAGAATCGAAGCCAACAAGATTCACGGGTGAAATTTCAGAGTGCAACAAAATACTCATTTCTTCACTATTTTTGATTCTAAAGGTACCATCATGATCAGCAAGACATGCATTATCAATTTGTAACATAAAATGCAAGCTCTGAAAAGTTGGAGATTCGAAGCTACCTGAAGTGATGAACTATGGATATGAGCTCTCCAGACCTTGCTTTGATGCAGAATGCCTCCTCTGAACCCCCCTGAAGCCAATGGAATGCTCACAATCCTTTGTTGGTGGCTAATTTGAGAGCTTGAGTTCTGATATGGCAGGTTTCACAGTTGTGATTTGTAGGGTTCCAGGCTGCTTCAATGGTGGATTCTGGTTCTCTTGAGTGTGTATGATTTGTTAGTGAAGAGAAAGTGAGTGTTTGATGGCTGTAGAGAGAGATTCGAAGAAGAGGAGTTTTTGACAGATTTTGTGGAGGCTGTGTTGTGTCTTGTTTCAATGGCCAATGCATTGCTATAACACTCCCAAGATGTGTGAGTAGCCTGTGGAGTAGGTCAGTAGAGGTGGCTGCTCACTGTTCCAAGAGTATGGGGGTTTTGGCCAAAAAGTCAAGTTGATTTGTACTTGCAGCATGGGCTATGGCAGCAGCAGTCTAAGGGCTTGTCTTGCTTCAGCTTGAGTCAAGGATGACCCTTGGATTGCTTGTGAATGTCTGCAGCATGTGGATCATGAGTTGTGATAGATTTTGCAACTTGCCCACTTGTGTTTTCTTATGATTTTTGGTTATGCACATGAGATACTTCTTGCTGAATTTTGGTGTATGATACTTCATTTGATCATGGCAATGCATAAAAACCAATTAGTGATCACACAACTCATGGGAGAATGATTTTGCCAAAAATCCCTCTTTGCATTTCCATGTAAAATGACTTATGAAAATGTGAAAATCAAGGCAAATGAATGAGAAATCTCTTGGGCCAATTCTGATTTTAGGTCATATGTAGCAAGGGTATGATGATTAGAGATTATTTTGAAGTCACACAAAGGCTTGTCATGAGAAATTGCAAGTTTTCCATTTGGTGCATAACTTGAAATTTAGTGATTTTTGCCAACTTTGATGAGCTATAACTTTTGATCCAAAATGAATTAGGTCATGTTCTTGTACTTTTTGAAAAGGGAAAGATCTATTATACAAATTTCATGACCAAAGTTTTTCCATTTGAAGCTTTTTTGAATCAAAAAGTAAAGGTTGAAAAAGTTGCCTAAAATGACAATTTCATTAAAAGTCAAACTTGCCCAAAAAGTCAACCTTGCAAAAGACTTGAAATTCTTCAATTTTGTGAACTTCCAACATCTTACATGATCAAATAAAGATCATATACAATAAAAATGATGAAGAATGCCCTTTGGTTGGGTCATTGAGGGCCTCAGATGCCCTGATTTTGCACTGACTTGCTTGAAAAGTCAACTCTTGATCAGATGACTTCCCCATGGAATTTCTTCATGAAAATTGATATGCATACTCCCTATACCATATAGAGACCAATAGAAACAAGAATGACCAAAAAATTTGGAGTTATGGCCTCTGAAACCAAAACCCTAATTCTAGGTCATCTGTGCAGTTAAACCTGGCTCTGCCTCCACACCATTCTCAGTTCTTGTGATTCTTTGACATTCTTGACTTTGAGAGGATATAATATGATGCTTGAACACACATAGACCCCTTTGAAGTGATTTATGACCTTTGGAGTGGCTCAAGAAGCTCTTGGATTGCTCAGATCACAAACCCTAGATGCAGATGACTTTGAACCAATGCAGTGAATCAAAAATGTGATATGAGATGCTATGATTGGATTTATGCATATGAAAATGGTCACAAGCCATGGTGAATGGGTGAGGGCAAATTTGGGGTGTTTACACCACCAAAATAATTTTCTCAAATCATGGTACATCTTTGTAGCCCCTGGGTGAATACTCAAGCTACTTCAATAACTTTCTTCCATAATTGCTTTCTTTAACTCAACACTGTCAGGTACACAAGTTCTTCCTCAGAATCTCAGAATACCATCTTTATCCAAACTAAAATCACCACCTTGATCATTTCCTTCAGTAGGAATTAAGTCCACCAACTTCACATCCCGCCTTTGGCTCTCCCTAATCACATCAAGAAAATCATTATTTATCCGCAACATACCCAACTTGACGCTTTCCTGTGTCATTTCACAAACCATGCTCAAATCTCTAAATTGCTCAATTAATTCCATTTCCTTCATCATCATAGCCGACATATGAATTGTCTTTCGGCTTAATGCATCTGCTACGACATTTGCTTTTCCTGGATGGTAACTTAAATTAAAGTCGTAATCCTTCAAAAATTCTAACCATCTCCTTTGCCTCATATTAAGCTCATTCTGATCAAATAAGTACTTTAAGCTCTTATGGTCACTAAAGACTTCAAACCGTGAACCATAAAGGTGATGCCTCCAAATTTTCAATACAAACACCACTGCATCCAATTCTAGATCATGGGTAGGATAATTTCTCTCATGTACCCACAGTTGTCTTGAAGCATACGTCACTACCTTACCAACTTGCATTAATACACCACCTAAACCCATTTTAGATGCATCACAATACACCACAAAAGCTTCACTTGGATTTGGTAAAATTAATATCGGTGCCGAAGTCAATCTCTTCTTCAACTCTTCAAAACTTTTCTCACAAGCTGCATCCCAAATAAAGGCTTGACTCTTCCGGGTCAATTGAGTCAATGGCAACGCTAAATTTGAAAATCCTTCTATGAATCTTCGGTAATAACCAGCTAGACCAAGGAAACTTCTAATTTCTTTTACTGTCTTCGGAGGTTCCCACTCAAGCACAACACCGACCTTTGAAGGATCTACTGCTATACCTTCACCAGATATCACATGTCCCAAAAAGCTCACCGTCTTCAACCAGAATTCACACTTGGAGAATTTAGCGAACAACTTGTTATCTCTAAACACATGCAATGCAATTCTTAAATGCTTTGCATGATCCCCCTTAGACTTTGAATATATCAAGATGTCGTCAATAAACACCACAATAAACTGATCTAAGTAAGAGTGAAATATACGGTTCATATACTCCATGAATACGCCCGACGCGTTAGACACTCCAAAAGGCATCACTGCATATTCGTAATGACCATATCGAGTTCTAAACGTCGTTTTCTGAATATCTTCTTCCTTCACTCTAATTTGATGATATCCCGATCTCAAATCAATTTTACTAAAAACACAAGCTCCAACAAGTTGATCCATTAAATCGTCAATCCTAGGAAGTGGATATTTTTTTTAATGGTCACTTTATTCAGCTGTCGGTAATCAATGCATAAACGCATACTACCATCCTTCTTCTTCACTAACAACACCGGCGCCCCCCACGGTGATACACTGGGTCTAATAAATTTCTTATCAAGCAAATCACCAATCTGATATTTCAACTCAGCTAACTCCGTCCCAGACATCCTGTACAGCGCCATAGAAATAGGCCTAGTACAAGGAATCAAATCAATAGAGAACTCCACTTCACACATCGGAGGCAACTCTGTAATATCACCAGGAAACACTTATAGGAACTCATTCACTACCGGCAACTCTTCAATAGTAACCGTCTCTTCAACAGATAACGAAGCGAACACTGCAAACATCTTCGCTTCATCTTCCAACAAAGTCCTCAGTTCCTTTGTAGAAGTCGAACTAGCCAAGGCTTCCTCCTCTGGAGTCAAAAACAATAACCTCTTCCTAAAACAGTGAATATAAACCCGGTTGGATTCCAACCAGTTCATACCCAAAATCACATCAAGATTACTGAGTGGCAGACATATAAGATCTACCCCAAACCCTATATCAAAGATAACCAGAGGACAATTACGACACACCAAAGTGGTAGTCACAAAAACTATGGATGGAGTATCAATAACCATTCCTCGACTTAACTGAGAAGGTTCCAATCCTAGTTTCTTCACATATTCCAAAGAAATAAACGAGTGTGTTGCACCCGTATCAATAATCATAAGTAAAAGAATATTATTAATAAAGCAAGTACTTTTGACCAATCGGTCCTCTCTAGTAGGCTGAGCTCCCACTAATGCAAATACTTTTCTGCTTGATTGATGTTTCTTCGGTTTCTCGCAATTGGTGCTGATATGACCCTGCTCTCCACAATTATAGTAAGTATGCACCTTCACCCTGCAATCAACCATCACATGACCTGACTTCCCACACTTGAAGAACTTCTTCACTTCATTAGGACATTCATTGGCAAGATGTCATGTACCATGGCATCTGTAGCACTTGATATTACCGGGAGTACCTCCTCCCCTACTTGGCTTTTTCTCAGCACTAGCCTTATGCTTCCCCTTATCAGCTGGAGCACTATAAGGAGTACCACCAAATCTCGGCTTTCCCCTCTTGTCATTCACAGACTTATAGTGTGCAATCCGAGCTCGATTGTCATTGTCATAAATCCGGCTTCTACTCACCAGTTCGGGATAATTCCTGATCTTTTGGCAAGAAATGCCCTGCTTGATCTCAAGACGCAAACCATTTTCATACTTCAGGAACTTTGAGGTCATAGCTTCCTCAGTGTTATAGTGTGCGCAATATTGCACTAATTCTTCAAACTTAGCAGCATACTCAGCTACCGTCATGTTATCCTGTTTCAGCTCCAAGAATTCTATCTCTTTAGCACTACAGACATCCTCTGGAAAATACTTCTCCAAGAAATCTATGCGAAACATGGCCCAAGTGATTGCAGTCTCCGCAGCTTCCAACCTTTGGCGACTGTTGTACCACCAGACTTCAGCTTCGCCTTCCAGCACGTGAGGGCCAAACCTCACTTTCTGATCATCAGTACACCCCAAGGTCCTGAAGATCTTCTCAATAGCTTTCAACCACTTCTGCGCAGCCTCTGGATCCAGGATTCCACCTTCATACTTAGGCGGCTTGTTGCTCCGGAATTGATCCAATGCACGAGACTGGGCGTTACCTCCCACTTGAGCTACCTGAACAATGTTCTCAATCATCTGTGCCATGGCCTACATAGCCGCAGATAGAGCAACATCATTCCTTCCCGCCATACTGATACAATAAACATCTCAAGTTAGGACTCACAGCAACTCCTATTCTAAGAACTGACTCAATCTGGCCGGTGTGACCGACCTGCTCTGATACCAATTGTAACACCCACTTTTACCATTTTCAAAATTAACAAAAGTTCTCATTAAATATCAGAGTCACATAACAAAGCGAGTGATTACTCATCAAAATCAAACAAACATTTCACTTTATTTCATAACATAAGCAGCGAAATTAATAATGTCAACATTAACGTGCTCAACAGCTCAATAATCTAAAAACATAAAACTATTCTTCTAGTTTATTAAATCGATACGTAACTATCACAAAGTCTAAAAATATAATTAAAATAAAACAAGTGATCAAAATCCCCATTCTTGTTACGTATCAGAGCTCCTAGGACTCGAACAAGCAACACCAAACACTTCTCAGGTACCTGGGTTATCTGTACTTCCGAAGAAGCACATATGCCATAAAACAACAAAGGGTGAGAAACAATTTCATATTATAATGGTGCAAATAACATATATGAAGAAGTAATTCACACACACCAATCATAACACACAACATCAATCATTCATTCATATCAATGCAATGTGACTCAATACGCAATGCAAATGCGGTACCGACTTCATCAAATGTCCATCGATTTGGACCGGATGCATCGCTTACGCTCCTACTGAGACACAATCACCCCCCATCCATTGATTCCCAATGAATCCGAACAATCATTTACGCTCCATCCGAGATATGATCATTCCCCTCAACATGTATGTGTATGCAAAAACTCGATTACAACATACATTATCATAACCACATATGGATATAATCATAACAATACGATCCTCATGATCCTCATCAATCATAAATCATTTCATCATATAATTAGTACTAAGAATATAGCATGCATCAACACAACCAACATAATTCAATTTATCATTAGTAACTCCTACCATTCACACGGTCTCCTAAGACCCACTCACTAATTTTTGGATCATCAGGTCCTATAGTTACTACTAACATTACTCTCAATGTCTTAGTTTACTGATACAGGCCTTAGATGAAAGAACAGATCGAATCCGACTTGAAAAAAATGCGAAAACTCAAAATGCAGGGGCCTGACACGGCCTCCCGTGTCCCCTGACATGGCCTCCCGTGTCCCCTGACACGGCTCGTGTCAGGTGGTCTGAAGCGCAACTTTCAAAAGCTTCATTTCCCAAAGCACAGAAGGGTGACACGGCCACCCGTGTCGTGTGACACGGCCCATGTAACACCCTCTGAGTCCAATCCTCTCAAAAATTCCCCCAAACCTTGTTCTTGTGGCCTGACACGGCCACCCGTGTCGTGTGACACAGCCCGTGTCAGGAGCACTGCGTCAAAAATCAGTTTTCTTCATAAAATTCACTTTTCTTCTCCCTTTTACACCAGTCCAATTCCAGTTCGTTTTACTTCGTTTTTAAGACTTAAAACAGCCCAATTATGATCCTTATTATCCAATTATTCCTCTAACATCACCTAATTTCTTAAACTAACAAATACTAATAAAATAGTTACAATTATAGGTCTTCTTCATCTCCTCCAATGGCCTCATAAATCATAACATTCCTTAATAAATTTCATATCTCACACACATCATACAATTCAACATCAAGATTCACACAAACATAATCCATCATTATAACATTCATACAACATCACAATATTCATCCAAATCAATCATAATTCATAAACCCTAAGGGAGTAAGGAGCTCCCAATTACCCTTCTATGTTAGATCACCAATATAAACCCTTTCTCCCCCTTACCTCGAAATTGAACGGAGCTTTTCCGAACTCCTGACCTTGAACTCTACGATCCTTGATTTTCCTCTTCTTCCCTGTTTTCTCCCGAGCTCTCTGTTCTTCGTCAAAATGCACAATAATGAGAAATCTATCGTGTTCTCCCTTTTCATAACATGATCAATTTACACCTCTGCCCCTTAGACCTCCAATTACTATTTTATTATTTAAATAACAATGTTATAATAATATTCCACCTCATTATCATATTATTATTTTAAAAAAAATAATTCTTTAATTATTATTCCAATTATACTCCAAAATTCTCCATATTATTTTATAAAATAATTTGTAAAAATTGAGGCGTTACACACTCCATAACTCTTTCTCACTTTGGCATCGCAGTACCTTGCAGGTACACCCCCTCCGTTTCTTTTCCGTAGTTTTCATCATTGGAAGGTTCCTCCTGACTAGGTCAGATCAGGATTTGTGAAACCTTTAGGTCGTCATTATTTCCTTAGTGTGAACCAAGAGAACATACTTTTCCTTCTTAAACAAGAAATTAACCATGCCAACCATACCTTTCAGAATAGTAGTCAACACATCTTTCAGAGTAGCTTCCCTTGATGAAATGATGATTAACTTCTCCTCACAACCAATAAACATCAAATTAGCAGAGTGCCAATCCATTCCCAAAACTACACCAACCTTCTTAAGCGCCAAACAAATAATGTCAATTTGGAAAACTCTATCGTCCACCGATAACGAACAATTTTCACAATTTAACGGTGTCTTGACCATATCATTCATGGAGGTAATAACCACCATGGGAGGAGACAAAGGAAAAACTTACAACCTAAGTCGCTTCATACATTGTATCAACACAAAAGAGTGTGTTTCCCCAAAATCAAACAATACAAAACAATAATGACCATTCACGAAACACACACCCACAATCAAAGAGTTGTCACCCTTAGCCTTCTTTGCATCTAAGGTATAAACATGACTGGTATTATTCAATTACATTTGATTCCTATTATAAGGACAATCTCTCGCCATATGGATCTCCGTCAGACATTGATAACACTTCACACCTCCATAGTTAGACCTTCCATAATGAGTCCTACCACAAGTACGACACACGAGAGGAGTATTAGGTCTAGTATTCTGCAATTCCTTCCCTTTGAAGAGTTGTGGTCTAATCCTAAACTCAGAACTCGGTATTCCCTGGTCCTTCTGGCCAACTCTAATCACATCTCTCTCTTCTTGACCTCTCTTCAAACTATTCTCATCCACATAACACTACCTTAGTAACTCAGCATAGGTAGTGAGTTTTCTTTGAACACACTGTGAGAGATTTTAGCCTTTAATCCAAATATAAATTGATCAATCTTCCACTTCTTATCCGGGGAATACACAACCTACCTAGAGTAAGTAGCCATGTTCTCAAAATTCTCAACATAAGTAGCCACCGTCATATTATATGTCTTAACTATTCCGTCATATTACATTGTCTTAACTGTTAAAATTCAAACTCCTTACGTGTGCTCAAGGAACTATGGAAATACTTATAAAAAAAGGTAGTCTTAAAGTGTTCCCACACCCTCGACACACCTTGGTTAGTCATCATAATTGAATTACTTTCCCACCACTTCATAATAGGACCTTTCAACATGTGGGAAGCAAAAACCGCCTTGTTCTCTTCACTACAAGACATTATCTGAAAGATTCTTTCCATACCATACACTCATTCGTAATCCTTCACATGATCTAGCATGCCACAAAATTTTGGAGGATTCATGCAAAATAAATCTCGAAAACACCCACCTACAGCTTCTGGTGGAACCGCTAGAGGGTGAAGACTTCCATTCAACTATTGCAACATCTGTTGCATGAAGTGGTTCTACTACTATTGCATTTTCTGGGTCTACCACAGTTTCTGTGTCTGTCAACCATGATCCTAAAGATCATACAAACAAAATCAAGTTGATCAGGCTCAATACTATTAATATGACTTTCAGGACAATGATGACAACACATATAAGAAACAAAAAGAAATACTTATAATATTTCATGGCTAGGTCGAGGATACAACCTGCTCTGATATTAAATGCAACACCCACATAATATATATATATATATATATATATATATATATATATATATATATATATATATATATATATATATATATATATATATATATATAGCATTTTTTTCATATTATACATACTTGCAAATTTAGTACTGAAATACACAAGTTTCTAGTGACATATTGTACATATTACATGCCAAAAACAATACAACTAAAAATGGCACAATAAATACAAGACGCCCAAAATGAAATAAGAACTAGATCATATATAATGATCTAAAAATAATGTCTTCACAACAGAAAGCCATCCAAAAAACTAAGACAAGTAAGGACATCAAACAACTTTGTCCTTACCATTCGCCGAAACGAAACTATTTGAAAAACTATCAAAAACATGGGGTGAGATAATAATCTCAGTGGGCTCCCTATCTTATGGATTCCCTTGGCTTTACGAGGTTCTACCTATCAACTATCTCAAGTTATAAAGGGGAAGAGACTTGAGTTCACAATCTTTGCACTATATGGAAACATGTTGCTTGAGTTCACCAACTCAAACTATCACTAATCAAAAACCATACCAAGACATATTTCCCCGGCCAACCCTATGTCTAGAGTCATCTACACTTGTATTGTACTTTGGCATACGAAATTGATTCAGATTCTAAGGGACATATAATAAACTTTATGAATAGTCACTTCTCATGTGACTTCTACCCATCTCAAGTCTCTTTACCCGTAGGCTCCATTCGAACACACGTGACTCAAACCTGTCAAACTAATAATGCGTACATTCCAAAGGAGATCTACATAAGCCTCAAGTCTTGGAATGACACGTCTCAAGGGTTATTTCTGACTACATGATTACATACACACGGCGTGATTGTATTCGACAATCAAATGACAAACACATCCACCTTATTCACAAAGTTACATAATATCAACACATTCCATATAATGCCTTACCTCTCCACTAGGAAACTACTTGTCAAAGACACCCACCTAGTTATCATATTCACAAGCATTGCCATCTAAAACATCCACCATGTCCTAGTCCTCTTACTAGTTCATTCCATTAATTTCCATAATGGTTTTCCTCACATTCCTTAATACGTTTTAATCACAAAATCATCATAATTAATCATCAATCATGGGAAGTATACATATAAATCATAATAACCAATGTAAGACAAGCCACAATACTAATAAACATATATGTGAAAAAACCAACAAGTAACAAAATAAAAATGGCCAATCCTGTCAGACTCATTGTGCAAACTCTAGGCGAGGGCCAGTTCTCTTGCACTTCGTTGTGCGAGCTCTGGGCGAACAAGAGGCAAAATTGAAATGCTTCAGTGGTTTATGTGCGGCCACATGATAAGGGATATCCTTCAGCTGTAATACCCATATACAAAAGACATACATAAATCATATTTTTCATATATAATATTAGAAATTTGGTACTGAAATACAAATAAGTTCTTAGCAACACATTGTATAAGTATAGCCACTATAACATAAGGTACTAAACAAGGCTATAAATAATACAAGATGTTCAAACTACAAAAAGATCTAAGAACTAGATCCGAAGATCTCAAAATCCACAACGGAAGACAAAGCCATCAACTAGTAGGGATAATCAAGTCGCCTTATCCTTACCCTTAACAGAACTTGAAGTACCTGAAATAACAACATCAACATGGGGTGAGATAAAACATCTCAGTGAGTTCTCTATCTTAGAGTTCTCTCGGTTCTAAGGGTTATTCTCAAATGAAACTCGCACGTTTCCATAAACAAACTCACACAAGGGCCAACAACATAGGGAACTAAGGTCCACACACGATCCTGATGTACAATAAGAGTAACATCTACCTCAAGTCCTTACGGATACTTCTCGTGGGACTATGGGAAACCCACCTCAAGGCTTACTCAAGACCTTACGGAGGATTTAACAGAGCACTCTCTTCAATCTTTACATATGCTTCCCGTGGGACTAAAGGTAACCCACCTCAAGACTTACTCAAGATTAACACATAACTAGTATAACACTTGCCTCAAGTCCTTATGGATGCTTCACGTGGGACTAAGGGCAACCCACCTCAAGGCTTACTCAAGACCTTATGGAGGACTCGTGACCTACACTCATCAAGCCACAATTCACCTTTAAGCAATCGGTACCTCAAGTCTTTACAGATGCTTTTCCAAAACCCAAGGTAACCGCGGAGAGACTTAATCAAGACTTTACGGAGGACCCTAAAACAATACATAATTCATGATTCATTTGAGCTTAAGGGGAACCTAGATACTTCACAAGTCGTACCTTTCTTTATTTCCATTGACTCACACTTTCCAATTTATCAAAGTTTTGGTCATTTGAAAAAGTCGGTAAAAGTCGAGTAAAAGTCGGCTCAAAATAATATTTCTTGGTCTCAAAAGATAGATTATGTCATTAACTTCAAAACGATATGTGGAACGTTAAAAACAGATACCCGAATCAAAAGTTACGAATTAAATACCAAAGTTGGAACCTACAGGTCTCGCTGAGCGAGCTCTCAGCATGCTGAGCGAAAAATCTCCTGGAATTCTCGCTGAGCGAGGGCTGCTTGCTGAGCGAGCTATATCAGTTCAGGGAATTTCCAAGCTTACGGGAAATCATTATTCCAACCCAAATTCAACTCCAATCATCAACCAATGCAGAAAAATATAACCAAACATGTTCATAGACATAATACAAGTATCATAGTTAAGTTTTAATCGAGTTTTAACCGTTAAACCTTCAATTTCTTAGATTTTCCAATAAAACCCTAAATAGCAAACTCTCTAAAACTCAACCAAAATCAAAGATAAAAGTTTCTAACTAAGAACCCAACTCGAGAGCTGAAGATTGGTGGAAAGATTGAGTCGATTCGACAGACGGATGATCGATAATGAGGAAATGAAGCTTTAGGGTTTTTCTCTCTTCTTCTTCTCTTCTTCTCTTCTCCTCTTCTTTCTTCTTTTCTATTTTTCTTTTTCTTACTAACTTCCTCTCCCTCTCACATTCTTTCTACATATATAAATATATAAAAACTTTTATTTTTACCAATGGGTCAAAAATTAGAGAGTATCCAAAAATGTCTCTTAATTCGATATTTCATAAAACCTCTGAGTCAGCTAATATCAATTAATAAAATAATATCCCGTTGATTACTCTATTTAGTTCCGTTAAAATTTCTTAGAGTAGTCCAGAATAATATTATTACCAATTAATATTATTCAGAGCTTTAAATAAAATACGGGGTATTACATCAGCTCATTGTGCGACTGTAGTAGACTTGCAGATCACTAGAGCTTGTTGGAGGGTCGCTGTGCGACCGCGTCATTTTTTGGACAAATACCTGCAAATTGATGAGAGCAAGGGGGTTTTCCAAACGCATACCAGCCCTCAAACCAACAAAATAGCAATGCATCAAGTAAACTCCAACATATATAACATGAACAACATGATTATTAACACATTCACATGAATTTCATGGTATTAGAAGCAAGAACACATCAAACTCAACATTTATCAATTTATCTATCAACCATAATCTTAAAGCACCCCCTAGAACCCACCTCTAGAAACAATATGTAGAAGTTGTTTCATGAAGATGAAATGATGTTGATGAAGGATGATGCAACCTCCACTTCCTCTTCTTCTCTTAGGTTTTCTTCTTCTTTCTCCTTTTTTCTCTTTCTCTCTATATCTTCTTACTATCTTTCTTTTAAGTCTTTTCTCCCACAAAATTGGAAGACAATAATACAAAGAAGTATGACAAGTAGAAAGTTGGTAAGACAAATGGTTTGTGTGGTCATAAGGTGGTCATCAATATTTAGTGGTGTAATATTCATTTTTAATGTCAGCAAATTATCACTATTATACTAATTAATAAAAGGTCAGAGTTAAATAACGTTAATTTAAATTAATATGAGTTCAGCTGTTATTCTAATTATCCCAACTAATAACATTCAGAGCATACCGAAACTCAACTTATTTTAACTAATATTGTTTATAGCACTTTAGGAAATATGAAGTATTATACCGCTTCAATTATCAGATGGGTCTCAATGTACCGCATATTCCACTTTTTAAAGATAACATACACAAAAAATTCGGTGGTGTCAATAAAACTAAGACCTTCCTAGAAAGCGTCGAGCTTATTATTTAGCACTTCTCTTTTAGAGATAAGTCATCGGAAGGATATATGTGTCTTCTTGAACTTTAAAAAAAAGGTTTTGACCAGCAAATTTAGGGATGTTATCAATATACTTGACGCCAAAAGTTGTGAGCTTATTCTTCAACTTTCTCTTCTTATTTTATTTATTTATTTATTTTAGTCCTTGTAAATTTAATATATATTATATGTATACTATCTATTTGTAATTCCTCCAATAATATTGACATAAATTAAAATAAAATGTCATATTTATTATAATGTAGATTGTGTTTATAAAATTTAATAATATTTTAAAATCATTTGATATATTAATTTTAATATGTTATCAGTAATAATAATTTTGATGTATTTCATCAGGCCACTTGTTGACGTTATGTCTAGTAATACAAAATTGGGCTACGTAATTCTTTGTGACAGCTACTTGTAATCAGAAGATAAAGATAAAATAATTAAACAAAAATAAAATACAGAACCACTACTATTTGTCAAAAGAAATATAAAAAACTTAAAGAATTATTATATATATCCTATTAAAATCATTTATGTATTGCACGATACAAAATTGGGCTTGCGCATGTCTTGACCAAAGAGGTACAAAGAAATTGAGGAATAATGTTAAATTTATTTAGTTTACTTTTGATCAATTCATTTTATAATCCAAATAAACTACAAGGTAAAGGTTTTATAGAAACTTGACCTGAATTCTTTATGTAAATAATTGGATAAATTATATTTTTTATCCTTTTATTTAACTGAATTTTCTAAACTAATAATTCTATTTTAAATAATAAATTGTATCTTTCAATCATATTCTTGCACGTATAAGAACACACAAGTTTTCAGAATTGTTTAATCATGTTAGAATTAAAGTTTGACTTGACTCATCCTACAAAATCGGTTGATAAAGTGGAGAGTATGACTATATTTAAACCCTCTGTGAGTTATATATTTAGTCAATGTGAGACTTTGAGATTTTCCCAATAAACCACTACTAATATTATATTTGAAAATTATTTTGAACGACATCGTAAACAAACAAGATTTCCTTAAATCTCGAATCATTCCTACTTCCCTTATAAACTTAGCCATCGATCAAGCACCTTCCCAAATATGTGTTCTTGATTAAGATTCTCTTTCGGAATGCACTTTAAGAAAATCCTCACACTTGGGAGAAAAAAAACTTTATTCTCTTGCTTTGGGACTTCAAGCCCTATGGAATTTCTTCATATATATAGACATCACTACTACACACAAACTTAGTGAAACTTGGAACACACTTAAAAAATTTAGAGATGATTTCAAGTAGGTCAAACCAATAAGCTTGTGTGTGAGAATATTTAGAACCCACTCACCATCAACTAGGTCAAACCAATAACTTTGAATAAATTCAACCATTAGTATGATTAGATTAAAAAACTAAGTTTTATGCATGTGAGAATATTTAGATGCTATGCCAATATGTATTTAACCTATAGAGACTCATTAAACTACTAGACAACAATCAAAATACAAGTTAAAGCCTACAACCAAAAACGAAAAAGCAATTGCACTTTGTCTTCATCTCTGTCTTCTATTGACTGATGATCAAGTAGGAAGGCTAGTATTTGGGTTGTAAGTAATGCCACTAGTTGCCCAACCAAAATAGTTACTTCTCAAGCCGATAGTCCAAAGGAATAAATAGTGGTAACCTATAGTAATAATAATATTATTCAAAGATGATTATGTCTCAAACTTGACATAAAGAGATAAGCCTAAGAGAATTTCCTGGAGTTAGAGATGATCATGGAATTTCTACATGAATCTTGTAATAATCTAGTGAGGATTTTTCTTGGAGTTTTAGATGAAGATGAGGTTTCGAGAATGATATCATCCGAGTGTTTGATCTTATTGAGAAAATATCATACTCCAGATGACTTTAGTGAAATTAACTAACGTAAAGAGTTACAATCATAATGTATCTTCCTAATAGACACTTTGGGGCTCTGCCAAGGGATTTTCACAGTTTCTTTTGAGGAGGATCTATATTTTCTTCTATGTCTGGGGAATAGATTTTATGGGACCGTTTCCATCTTCAATAGGAAATAAATACATCTTAGTAGTTGTAGACTACATGTCCTAAGTGGATCCTAGGACCTTCCCTTAGCTTTGATCATCATGGAGTTGGTACTTTAGCATTTATTTGGCCATTTTCTAGCTTATGCTTATAAGGATGAAACTCTTTTGCTTATGCTTGTAAGTATCATCAAGTTTGGTTAGATTTTTCCTCCTTTATCTCTTTTATTTTACTTTTAGGATAACCTCTCCATCTCCTCCCCTTCTTCAAGTTTCAAAACTTCCCTCTTTTTCAAAGGATTCTTGTTTTAAAAACCTTCACCTCTTTAATAAATAAAACCGTGACTTTTTGTCAAGTGACTTTTACTTCTTCTTTTCTTAAATAAATGTCAATGAACTTAATCATTTTGACTTCAATTCCAAAAATAAAAAGAACCAAACTCATTCAAGTAGTTTTCTGCCTTTGTGCACCTTTTTTTTTTGTTTTCTTTGCAAGTTTAGACTATGAGTCATTCTTCTCTAGTCGGGTGCAAGTCTCTCATATCTCCATGGTTGTAGTTTGATATAATTGAGTCTCTTGTCATTCGTGGGGGTTTAGTGGCATACTCATTGATTTATCCGAGCTGGCGCCCTCCCCATAATGATGTATGAGTCTATGCCCTCATTTCCATGGTAGATTTGTGAGGCTATCCACTTTAAAATGACAAATTGTCTTCACTTAATAAAATCAATCAAAACAACCAATTTTCACTATTTGTATCACGAACTACATGGTTTTAATCGTACATTGCACATTGTGGGTACGTAGGCATGAGGTGGTAAACCTCTCCAAACACAAAAACATTAAAAATGTATTCTCTTCTCACCCCCTTTCTCATTTAAACAAACCATTTTCAAACCAAAAGCAATAAATTTTTCAAAGGGATCCTATGGAGTACCACAAACATTTTGGGTGCTTAAAACCTTCCCAATTTGTAACCAACCCCTTACCTTTTCTTTGCTTGTTTCTTTAGCTTTTTTCTTTTAGATTGATTAGGATTTATTTGCTCTTTTTTTGGTTTCCTTTTGGAATAAAATAAAAGCACGGTGACGACTCTGTTTACCTTGAGTTAAGTTAATTGATAGCTTACACTCATGATTTCCCCGCTCCAGAAAAGTGGCGACTCTTCTAGGGAGAAATCTCTGAGCGGGTTCGGCCTACCTTGATTTATTTATTGCTTTGGTCTGATTTTTCTGTTATTGCTTGTTCTGTTTTGGTTTGGTGATCCTCTGTGAGTGAGATAGATCATGTACCCCGATCTGAGTAAACTTATGATAGGATGGCGATATTCGAGGAGATATGCGTGGAGTGGTCCTATGTGCTATCAATTTGATAATCACCACTCAGTTAGGATCTCTCAGATTACTGATGTCATGGCGAGTAATCATATCATGGCATTACTTTTCCGACCTGGAGCTGATCATGTTGAGGACCGTAGAACCCTTAACCCATCCAGGTCATTTTAGGAACATAGTTCGGAAGCTATCCAGGTGTAAACCTAGGGTGGTTGTCACACGATTCTACACTCGGATGAGGTCCTCTTGAGGAAATTATCGGTTGGGGAGTAGTTTAACATACCGATGATATCCAAAGGATGGATGCTAACTCCGAGAACCTCTGTTAGAACCCTTTTGGTTTTCTGAGGTACAATGAAGAAAAAACCTTAGTACATACCTTTATGGGTCGGTGTTCTTATCCCTTGACTTCATGCTCGTGACTCGGAACCTTGACCCATGTGCTTTGTGTGATATCGTTTGTGTTTGTTGCATACATGCACTCATGCATTCATGTGCATTGTTCTCAAGATTTCAAGGGACTTATAGACACTTTTGCAAATATTTCAGATGTCTTTGATTTTGAATATCGAAAGGAGGAATAATTGGAAGTACAATTTCAAGAGTCCTAATTTATGAGAGTTGAGAAAGCTCAGAACTTTGGTGGTTGATACTGATGATTTTCGGAAACATTATGGTAAACATTTGTTTATTTTGAAGACCGATGTACCGAAGGAAATTCTTCATACCTTGGTTCAGTTTTATGATTCGTTGCATCATTATTTCACTTTTCACGATTTTCAGCTTGTACTGACTTTAGAGGGGTATTCCTATTAGATGGGTGTGCCGATTTTGGACAAGGAGCTTCTTTTTAGTGGTTTAGAAGATGAGCTTACGACCAAAGTTATTGCCAAAGCCCTTTGTCTTAAGGAATCTGATCTTAAGGGAAGGTTTATTCCTAAAGGGAATGTTCTTGGAATCAATGCTAAGTTATTAATGGGGAAAACTTCTACTTCTCCCGACATGGGTACTAGAGATGCATTTGAGGCCATTCTCGCTTTGCTCATCTATGGTGTTGTGTTGTTTCCTAACCTAGATGGTATTGTTGATGAGCATGCTATTCATATTTTCTTGAAGAGAAATCATGTGACTACTTTGCTTGGAGACATGTATCATTATATTCACCATAGGATTTCCAAAGGTGACAGAGAGATTGTTTGTTGTGAACCTCTCTTGTATAGGTGGTTTATTTCGCACCTACCAAAGTCTGACATCTTCAATGAGAATATAGAAAAACGAAGATGGTCTCAAAGGCTTATGTCTCTTACTCATATGGATATGAATTGGTATTGCTCATATTATAATACTGGAGTGCTTATTGATGGTCGTGGAGAGTTTCCCAATGTGCCTCTTCTTGGTACACATGGCGGAATTAGTTACAACCATATTCTTGCTAGACAATAGTTTAGGTATTACATGAAGGAGATACCAAAAAATATTTCATTATTGAGTTTATTCTTTCTTAATGGTGTATATTATTTAGATATTAAGAAAAGGATCGCTCATTCTTGGCATTCTCTTCACAAGAAAGAGAAAGGTCAATTGAGAAGGCAACATCTTGATCCTTCTGAGTGTTATATTCAGTGGATTCGATCTAGTGCTTGTAAGCTCAGGATGCCTTATCCACCCGAGGAACCTTTGTTTCCTATATTGCCTTTGTCAGCCTTTCTTCTTCCTGTTGATGAGAAAGTTACGCTTCAAGAAGAGTTAGACAAGATGAAGCGAGAGAAAAAAGCATGGTTACTTAAGAAGTCAAATATGCAAGAGAAACTGAAAGATAAAGATAATCTCATTGAGCTACTTGAGCGATGTGTCACAAAGAGACCGAGAATGCAAGAGGATTTATTTTCCTCTAGTACTTCATCTATTATTCCTCCTGCTTCTGGTGCTTGGAAAGCTATAGTGGATCAACTTGTGAAGGATAAGGAAGACATGAAGATCCAATACAAGAAAGAGATTAGAAGAATTTGTTTGAAGTACCAACCTGGTTTTGGGGTTTCATCAAATATGATCCCATAGGCTTAGTTTTTTTTCCTCTCATGTATTAGGATTGTTGAGACTTGTACTCCAAAGTTTTAATCCTTTCTTTTGATATTAATGAGATTGGATTTTTTCAATATTTTAAAATGTGTTATCCTTTTTAAATATTTCAATTTACCTTATAGTCCTTTGAAATCTTTGCATTTTCATTTTGCATACCATGCATCATGCTTGCATTGGTCTTGCTTCCTGAGAGTTCTATTGGTTCTTATGTGTTTCTTGGTCTTCATACAGTGTTCCATTGGCAAGCTGACTCATTGTTACGGTACTCGAGCTAATCAAAGAAAGATGTTAGAAACTCCACAACTAGAGAATCGTGAGCTCTGCGAAGAAGTTACAACTCTGATGGATAGCTTGGAAAGGATAACTACTATGATGGAAAGTCTAGTGGTTGCTCATAATCATCCACCCTCTCCTTCTAATTCTCCGGTTCAGCGGACGATTATCTCTGAGATTGTCACTACGTCAATTCCCGTGGAAACTGTCATTTCAGCTCGTTACCGCATGCATGCTAGCACACAGTGGGGTATGTTGATTAATTTCATTCTTGAGGGTTATCATCCTCCTCCTCCTGAGATTCCTGTGTTTTCTCCTCTTTAGCCTATGATGACTACAGTATCGCCTGTGATTCATACTACTCCGCATCTTGATAAAGTGATTTACCATGCTGAGCCAAGTGAAGGTGCTGGTGTGAATGAAAGGCTTGATGATTTTCAAGGCCGTTTTGATGAAATGGAGAAAGAAGTTAAGGCTTTGAGACATATGGATTTATTTGGTAAAGATGCTTATGATCTCTGTTTGGTTCCTAATGTTAAGGTTTCTCACAAGTTTAAACCTAATTTTTAGAAGTACAAGGGAAATTCTTGTCCTCTGAGTCATTTGACTATGTATGTAAGGAAGATGTCTACTCAGACAGACAATAATCATCTTCTGATTCATTACTTCCAGGAAAGCTTGACTGGTGCAGCTTTGAGATGGTATGTTAGATTTGGACAACATCCAAATCAAGTCTTTCAATGTTGATATGGCACCAGACAAAGATCAACTCCGTGCTATGTCCCAAAAAGACAAAGAAACATTCAAAGAATATGCACAGAGATGTCGCGAGCTTGCTGCTCAGATTGTTCCTCCATTGGAAGAAAAAGAAATTACAAAGATATTTTTGAAGACTTTAGGTTCTTTCTATTATGAGAAAACGATTGCAAGCGCCCCATCTAATTTCACTGAAATGATGAATATGGGGATGAGGCTAGAAGAAGGTGTCTGTGAGGGACAATGAGTAAAGAAAGTAATACTGATTCGAGTTCTAAGAGTTTTGGCTTTGGTAAGAAGAGAGAAGGTGAGACTAATGTTGTGTCTCGTGAAGAATATAGAAGACTTCGCGATCGAGAAGTCTGTCACTAGAAACATGTAGCTTCAGTAACTCTAATGATTAATGTGAATCCAACTGCGCCAGTGGCTCCAATGCATCACCCTCGCTATCAGCAACCTCGTGTGCAATAGAATGGTACTCAACAAGGTCGTGCAAAGCTAGATTTTGATCCCATTCCGATGTTATATGCATAATTGTTTCCATCCTTGATTGAGAAGAATCTTGTTCAGACACGTTCTCCACCTCCGGTTCTAGAGGTTATCCCATGGTGGTATAAGCCAGAAGCTCATTGTGCTTTTCATCAAGATAGCCCGGGGCATGATACTGAGAACTGTATCCATTGAAGAATGAAGTGCAAAAGTTGATCAGAAGTAATATTTTGTCTTTCAATGATGTTAATCCGAATGTTAAGACAAATCCGTTTCCTAATCATGGTAAATCATCTGTGAAAATGGTAGATGGTAATGTCGAAGATCATTCTACTGGTGAAATCATAAAAGATGTTCTTGAACACGATTATGGTCTGGAGGATGATCATGAGGAGGAGATTCCGTATGACCTTTGGGAATCGTATCTTAAAGACCCTGGGTCTTATTCTGATGGAGAAAATGCTTATGAGTCTTTTAGACCTGATCTGGAGGTCGGTGCTATTATTGAAGAAAATGAAGATGAAGAAATGCATGGAGTGATTTTCCAGAACTGGATTTCGGTTGATGTTCCTTCTATTATTCATTCTTCAAAGTTATTTGTTTTATTTTCTTTAGAAAATCCTTTCATTCTGCCCAAGGTGAAAGTGAAATTTGTCGGGCTTTGTTTCAAATTTTATCATCATCAATAAAATGTTATTTTGTTTATTCCATATATGTTTTTCCTTTTTTGCTTTATTCTGAAAAATGGTAACATAAAAAACCTGAAAAATAATAATCATTTTTTATTTGCATGATGTTTGCACTTTTATTCATACTCTAAAATAAAAAATAAATCATTATGCAGATTGATTGATAAACCCATTGAAAACAATGATCCTGTGCCTAATCTTAACTTTGAATTCCCTGTATTTGAAGTTGAGGAAGAGGATGTTAAAGAGATTCCTGATGAGATTTCCCGGTTGCTTGAGCACGAGGAAAAATTCATTCAGCCTCATGAAGAGTTATTAGAGATGGTCAACTTGGGTTCTGAAGATGATAAGAAAGAAGTCAAAATTGGGGAATTTCTTAGTCCTGATGTTAAGAATAGGTTGGTAGAGCTTCTTAGAGAATATGTGGATGTGTTTTCTTGGTCTTATCAAGACATGCCAAGTCTTGATACTAATATTGTGGAACATAGATTGCTGCTGAAGCCTGAATGTCCACCTATGAAGCAAAAGTTGAGAAGAACTCATCTTAATATGGCAGAGTAAAGATTAAACAAGAGGTTTAAAAGCATATTGATGCATGTTTCCTTGTTACATCTGATTATCCTCAATGGGTGGCCAATATTGTGCCTGTTCCAAAGAAAGACGAAAAAGTCCGAATGTGTGTTGATTATAGAGATTTGAATAAAGCCAGTCCAAAAGTGATTTTCCATTACAACACATTGACGTGTTGGTAGATAATACAACTAAATTTGATGTGTTCTCCTTTATTGATGGATTTTCTAGTTACAATCAGATAAAGATGACACCTGAGGATATGGAAAAGACAACATTTATTATCCCATGGGGAACATTCTGCTACAGAGTGATGCCCTTTGGATTGAAGAATACTGTTGAGACGTACCAAAGAGCTATGACTACTCTTTTCCATGTCAAAAGTGAACTTTTTGTGTTTGTTCTAGAAAGTTGTTGGGGTTCATTGTCATCCAAAGAGGCATTGAAGTTAATCCCGATAAAGTGAAAGCTATTCAGGAAATGCATGCTGTAACACCCTTCTATACCCACAAAAGATAAAAAATAATTATAGATAATTAAATAAGAGTAAGTCACCACAAGAGTGTCACATCGTCATAAGAAAACACCTTAAGTAAAACATCTTGCTCCATAACACGTGTTTTCAAAATGATTATAATAATCATTTATCTGGTAACATCAACAATTAAATCCAGACTTTACAGCAGAATCATAATCTCAAAATAACTTTATTTATTTCATCAAAACATCAAGACCCTTTTGGTCATTGTCAAAAGTCATCATCAAATAAAATCAGTATATAGAAAACTCATAAAATACTTCTAACAAAACAACATAATATTCATTTAAGCGTTCCCCACCCGATGTTACATACCAGAGCAAGCCATTTTCTATCAATGAAACTAAAGTGGAATAAATCCAAAGCTAAGTCTTCAGTATCTATGAGTTAATATAGATCACCTGCATGTTACCCACTTGGAGGCAACATTCGAACAGACAGGGTGAGTAATCACAATTTATTACAAAAAATATAAGTAAAAGATATAGTAGTCACAACAATAATTACCAATAATTTATATATTTTTCATATATCCCATATATACCTACATTGTCACTTCATTAAGTCATTCCCAACATCATTATCTCATCGATCAATCATCATCAACAACAAAATAACACTTAAGTCACAACATTGGCAAACATCATTTAACTTGCAAATTATGTAATGTCACTTAGTATGAAATGCAATGTCATAAAATCATGCATGTGGTACCGAACATCATGGATGGACACTGGGCCATCACCCTCCAAAATGGAGCACAACATAATTACCTCAATCCTCATAATGGGATTGAAGCCAACAATGGACCGAAGTCCCAACATCATCACTGGACCGAAGTCCCAACATCATTACTAGACTAAAATCCTAACATCATCACTAGACTGAAGTCCTAAAAATGTTATGAATGTGTGATGCAAAACGTCATAATAATCATTGTTACGACTCGTCAAAGTTGCATCATCATTCATAAAAAAAATCATCATAAGACTTCACATAGCATGTATATCATTAACATGCATATCATCAGTTTAATTCATCATAACACCATAGTATAGCATCATCAATAACATCACAGTAACATTGTAGCAACAACATGCAAGTTTCATCATTTATAACAAAACATCATCAGTTCAACATACAACTATACACCTCCCAAACATGAATTCATATTATTTAAATTATTTGCAGAAACATAAAACTATTTTTAAATGAATGAACATTATCTCAGCTTCACACAACTTCAAACGGCGCACAAATCAGACTACCGAAACTAAAGTTATGAATTTCCAAAGTTTTTCGTCAAACACCGACACTAACATCTTTCACTAACGCCATAAAGCCTCATTACACACTATTTAATTTTAATTCCAGCACATGAAACCATTTTTTACAAGAAATTACACTGTATTAGCTTTCCACAGGTTCGAACGGCGCATCAAACGAACACCCGAAGCTCAAGATATAAATTTTTGAAGTTTATAGAGAAACCAGTCCAGGGTTAATCGATTAACGCCATATGGTTAACCGATTAACCATGCTAAAAATTAGATTTTTAATGTTTTAAATTATTCCAGTGTTAACCGATTAACCCATTTTGGTTAATCGATTAACCAAGTTGTAGAAACACTTTCTGCTATATTTTTATACAAAAGTCACCTTTTCCCTCATCCGAAACACTATTTTTCTAACAAATCGTTTAGAACATGTTTTAACATGAAAATCACTTTTCAAAAGTTTCGAAACCCCCAAATATTTTTCGTCAAAAACACTCCTGACTTAGTTTTGACTTTGATACGCAACCGTACACAACGATATAACATTCCCCATCAACAAATCCATCAAATACATAATCTTAACAACAATTCACCCAATTTACCATTCAATCATCAATCACAACATTATTATTATTATTATCAACAATTAGATCATGGTATTTCATCATATTTTTCATGAAATCATCATTCAAACACATAACACACAAAATCTACATCTACCTTAAACCCCCATACCTTGGGATTCAATTTATGATCTTCCTCTTGAGTTCTCACCAAAATTGCTCTGAGCCATCACCTCTTCACTTCCTTTTTTCAGAGTTTTTCTCCAAAAACAAGATCGATCAAAAACTCCACTTCTCCCTTCTTAATTCCTTTTTTTGACAAACATGCCCTTATGACCCCTATTATGGTATTCCTACTTTGTCCTCACTTACTCCTCTCAATATTACCACCTTACCCTTAAAATATCTACACAATTTTATTCTAATTCACTTATTAGAATAACTCTAAATAATTATTATTAATTCATAATAATTTTCAACTAAATAATCATTATAACTTTAAATAATATAACCATAATTATTTAATTCTAAATAATAGTAATTAACATCTTAATCCACATTGTCCCACAACATAGCACTTATACCCTACAACATTCCACAACACAATCGCACAAAGCCTCATTTGTTTGACCAAACTTCACCGAAAATTATGAATATTTATAATAAATCAATTAAATAAATATTACAATTATTTTGGGGTGTTACACCGGCACCAAGAACTGAAAATCAAGTAAGAGGATTCTTGTATTGTTTGAATTATATTTTGAGGTTTATCTCTCACATGTCTGCCACATGTACTCCGATCTTCAAGTTGCATCGAAAAGACCAAAGTTGTGTCTGGATAGATGATTGTCAGAAAGCTTTTGAAAGTATAAAAAAGTATCTGCTTGAACCTCTTATTTTGTCTCCTCCGGTGGAAGGAAGACCTTTGATTATGTACTTGACTGTGTTGGAAGATTCCATGGGTTGTGTGCTTAGTCAACAAGATGAATCTGGAAGAAAAGAATATTCTATCTACTATTTGAGTAAGAAATTCAAAGATTGTGAGTCTCGGTACTCCATGCTTGATAAAACTTGTGGCGCCTTAGCTTGGGCTGCAAAGCATCTTCGCTAGTATATGTTGAATCATACAACTTGGTTAATATCCAAAATGGATCCGATCAAGTATATCTTTGAAAAGCCTGCTTTAACTAGGAGGATTTCTTATTGGCAAAGGTTGTTGTTTGAATATGATATCGAGTACCGAACTCAGAAAGCTATAAAAGGAAGATTTTTGGCTGACCATTTGGCACATCAACCGATTGATGATTACCAGTCTATCAAGCTTGATTTCCCCGATGAGAATGTGATGTATCTGAAAGTGAAAGATTTGTAATAATCCTTTGATTGAGGAAGGTCCTGAGCCTAGATCTCGATGGGGTTTGGTTTTTGATGGAGTTGTGATTTCATGTGGAAAAGGAATTGTGGTAATGATCATTACTCCCCATGGTTCGCATATTCCTTTTGCTGCATGGTTGACTTTCCCTTGTACTAATAATAAAGCTGAGTATGAAGCTTGTGTTATGGTGTTGCACCCCAAATTTTTCCCTCCACAAGACAAGTTATTGTGTACTAAGAGGCTCACAAGATTCACAAGGTTCACAAGACATCTCATGAGGTTCTAGAATGTCATAGAGTTTATTTGGACTTGATTGATACAAGAGTTATGAAGATCATCCTAAAATATCAAGCTTATATCAAGGATATTCAAAATTTAAAAGCTAATCTTTTTCAATCTTAAACTATCCAAATATCCAAAGTGTGATGCAATTTTCTGACCTAATTCAATTGTATCATATATATACAACCTTTAGCAAGCAAGAGAACACGAATTGGCAGCCTCCAAAGTCATCTTCAAACTTCACAAAATTCATCAAAATTCAATTTTCGGTTTCTTTATTACAAAGGGTTTTAAGGTATTTTAAACACACAAGAAGGATCCTTGGACTTCACTGAGTCGAAACCAACTCTCAAACACATCCAATTCATGCTCATATGATCAACCCGAATGCATATTGTTCATGTTTTGATTTTTTTCGATTTGATTTATTTATGTAATGATAATGAAAACTAACTATGGATTTGTGTTTGTTATGAAGTTTAGAAGCTTTCTGGATGGTTTAATTTGACTCTTATGGACTATAGCAAAATCCACCATTGTTAGGGTTTGAGATTCAAATTCGGGAACCTAGCATTTAGGGCGTTTAAATGGATTCTAAGAACATGGTTGTAACCTATAAGCTTCATATGATTGATCTGAGCTATTAATTTCCATTAATGTTGTGGTTTGCTTGATGATTGAAAAACGTAGGTTTCTGGTTCAAGAACTTGCAGGAAAATTCGCAGGAATTTTTGAAGAAGAATTCGCAGGTAATTCAAACGGGGAAGATGAAGTTTAGCGCGCAGGAAATATTTGAAATTGCAAGAGGTCTTAAAACGAATGTGTTCCATGCATATAACAACTAAAGCGTTTGGCTCAGTAGGTGTGTGCGTCTGGTTGGTGTAAACACCCCAAATTTTCCCTCACCCATTCACACCATAGCTTGTGATCTTTTCATATGCATAATTTCAATCATAGCATCCCACATTTTTGATTCACTGCATTGCTTCTAAGTCATCTGCATCTAGGGTTTGTGGTCTGGTCCATCCCAGAGCCATTTGAGCTACTCCAAAGGTCATCAATCACTTCAAAGGGGTCCATGTATGTTCAAGCACCATATTATATCCTCTCAAAGTCAAGAATGTCAAAAAATCACAAGAACTAGGAATGGCATGGAAGTAGAGCCAGGCTTAACTGCACAGATGACCTAGAATTAGGGTTTTGGTTTCAGAGGCCATAACTCCAAATTTTTTGTTCATTCTTGTTTCTATTGGTCTCTATATGGTATAGGGATCATGCTTATCAATTTTCATGAAGAAATTCCATGGGGAAGGCATCTAATCAAGAGTTGACTTTTTGAGCAAGTCAGTGCAAAATCAGGGCATCTGAGGCCCCCAATGACCCAACCAAAGGGTGTTCTTCATCATTTTGATTATGTATGATCTTTATTTGATCATAGAAGATGTTATAAGTTCACAAAATTGAAGAATTTCAAGCCATTTGCAAAGTTGACTTTTTGGGAAAATGACTTGTAATGGAAACTTGCCATTTTGGGAAACTTTTTCAACCCTTGCTTTTTGATTCAAAAATGCTTCAAATGAGAAAACTTTGGTCATGAAAGTTGTAGAATGGATCATTCCCTTTTCAAAAAGTACAAGAACTCATTCTAATTCATTTTGGATCAAAAGTTATGGCTTGTCAAAGTTGGCCAAAATCACATAATTTCAAGTTTTCCACCAAAGAGGCAAAGTTGCAAAACCACTTGCCAAGGAAAATTGTGCTATCAAATGGACTTCTAATCTTCATACAAACATGAAACAATGTCTAAAAATCAGTTTGGCCCAAAGAATTTTCCATTTCTATGCCTTGATTTTCACATAGCCATAAGTCATTTTTCATGAAAGTGCAAAGAGGGATTTTTGGCAAAATCATTCTCAAAGGAATTGTATGATCTCTAGCTGGTTTTAATACATTGTCATGACCTAATGAGGCATCCCACATCAGAAATTCAGCAAGGTTTCTCACATTCACATAGCCAAAAGTCATGAAATGTCACAAGTTGTCAAGTTGCAAAAACTCTTCTAGCTCATGATCCAAATGCAGCAGCCTCTCATGAACCATCCAAGGGCCATCCTTGACTCAAGCTGAGGCAGGACAAGCCTCTAGATCACCTCTGCCACAGCCCATGCTTGAAGTACACCAACTATTGACTTTTTGGCCAATTTCTCCATACCATTCCCACAGTACATGTCAAGTCTTCTGACTCATTCCAATAGTTTAGGACTTGTATATGGATCATAAAACAAGCCTCACACAAGCCTGGAACACACACATTGCAGCACACTCCAAAAACTGTCAAAACTTTCCTCTCTTCGAATCTCCTTCCACAGCCATCAAACTTCAACAATTCCTTCACCAATCAACCAGAAATCATCCATAGAACAAATCCCACCCCTCACAATGATCTGAAACAGCCCACACAAGAACCTCATTTTCTGATACACCAGAACTGAACCTCTCAAAATAGCCAATTTAAACTCCATTCAAGCTTGCCATTAGCACAAGGGGGATCATTGGAGGAGGTTTGCACAAAGGAAAGGCTCATAAAGCTCATTTTTGAAGGTCTCCATCTCAGGTATAGCTCAAGAACTTTTTTCTCAGAACCTTGTTTTTAAGTTCCCAATCGAATCTTCATGATATACTGATGACTCTGATGTATTTACTTTTCAAAATGGTGAAATATTGAGTATGTATGAGTTGACTGAAAGTTTCTGACCTAAATTTGTTTTGCTTCGATTTGCATTGTTGATGAATGAAAAATGATTTTTGTTTGGGGGTTTTGATTCAGTGATGAGTGGGGTTTGATTCTGGGCAGAGAGATTTCATTTTTGGTGCTTGGGGAGAGAGATAAGGTTTTGGACTCGCCGGAGAAGACGACCGGAACACTGTTCCGGCCGTCTGAGAGTCATTAATGTTAATTAGGGTTTAGGCCCAAGTTTGAATGTGGAGCGTAGGATGTGAGATGCGCACGCGTTTTCAGTGGCCAGGATTGTTTTGATTTGCCCTAATCCTCATTTATTAGTTTAATTAATTATAATTAGGTTAATTTAATCAGGATAAGCCTCAGCCCTTGGATGACGCGCCAGTCAACCAATTTCACCCCAGTTTGAATACCAGCTCTTGGATCTGATTACTTCTTCATTTATTTATTTTTATTTCATTTTATTTGCATTTTATTTATACGAATTTTTAAAAAATAGTAAAAAACATCAAAAAATTCTGAAAATTTTTATCAAACATTTTATTAATTTTCAGAAACCAAAAATATTTTAATTTTTATTTTTTTGCATTAAAAATTATTTTTAAATCATTTAAAAGTTTATTTTTAATTAGTTAATGAAAATTAATTAACTAAAAATACTTTATAAGTTTATTTTTAATTAATCACAAAAAAATTCATATAGCATTTAAAAACATTTAGAAACATTGTCCAACTCTCAAACCAAATTTATTTTTTGTTCTTGATGCCTTTTGATCATTTTCAATAGAATTAAATTCATTTTGAGGCAATATTTTGTGTCAAACTTCAAAAATTCATTTCTGCCTAACCTTTGAGAGTTGGACAATGATTCTTTTTGCATTGCATCTTGCATAACATGTAGTTTGTAGGGTAAAATTGGCATGAATTGATCTTGCATTTTCATTTTTTTTTGCATTTTTCTTGTCAAGGTACCTTAAAACCCTAGCAATCTTAGGAAATTCATAACTTCCACTAGGTTAAGAGTTGGATCCCCTCCTTTGGGAAGTGAGTTTGTATAGGTTTAGGGTTCCTTTGATTGCATTTTCAATTTTTTATCATGATGTGTGCTTCTGATTTTGAATTTTGTTTTGTGTATTGATCATAAACCCTAATTCATGCCTTCCTTTGCATCCATTTTCCATTTGTTTGCATACCATGACTTGCCATGACATTTTGTGCATCCATTTGATTCATGATACATCTTAGGACATATTAGAATCATGTTTGATCATTGCATCTTTCATTTGCCATGTTGTATGACATTTGCATTCCATAACTTTTCATGAACATTCATGGTTCAAAACATGCTTCTCTTGCATCCATATGTTTGTATGATCATTCTCATGTCTTGCCTCATGTTTGCATCATCTCTTAGCATCACTAACACCATACTCATGCTTCTGGTTTTGGGTTTGCATCATCACATTTCATCTCATTTGCATTGCATTTCATTTCTTTACTAACTTTTCAGGTGGTAAGTTGTATTGAGAAGTGAATTTGCCTTCACTTCTCACAATCTCTTTTCATCTCTCTTATGCATCATTGCTGCATTTTGTCTTGTGTATTGGATTGAGCTTGCTCATTCTTGTTCATCTTACTTTCTTTCTTCAAGCAACTTGTCTCCTTAAGTGAAGCAAGTTGTTTTGCTTCTCTTTGCTCCTTTCATCTGCTTCTCTCCTTGGTGGTTCCTTGAAGATCTTTATTGCAAACCTCATAAACCATAGGAACAACCAAGCATGACAATAATTAGGGTTTGATTAGTCCCCCACTTAGCTTTTACCTTTTTGTCTCTTTGAGTCTTCTCTTCTCATCTCATAATCAGGGACTAAACCCTAAAGGCTTTAAGGCTTTGTGATTAAGCTTATGCCTGCATCCTTCTATTAGGATGGAGTGTATAACTTTAATCCTAAGTGTTAAACCCTTAATGTGTTTAAATCCTTTAATCAATTCACTGAATAATTATCAAGACATCAAGCTTGTAACTTGGGCCTTGCATTAGGGTTCTAATTCTTCCTTAATTGGTTAAGAAGGACTAACCCTAGTGTTAATGGACAAGTCCCCCTCAAGTTGTCTTACAAATCATAAAAATCACTTCTTCATTCCCATCATTAACTAAAATCCATCTAATAAAGGCTTTGTTTTGTCATGAGGTTAATCCCTAATCATGGATTAAGTTGAGAAGTCTTCCTCAGCTTAAACATTCTCATCTATTATCCTTCTATTAGGATGGTGTAATGAGTCTGTTTAATCCCTGATTATGGCTTAATCTCCTTACTCAACACTAAACAAAAACATCTAACTAATCACAAGTAGGTTAATGATCTTTATCCTACATCAAAGGTGATTAAGTGTGAGATACTGACTTCACACTTAAGGTATTCTCATTACCCCTAATCAGAGGGAAGATGTGATGAGTTTACTAACCCATTGGTTTAGGCTTAAGCTCATTTTCTTATGACAAACCCTCAAAAGCAATAAAAGACTGAAAAACTCAAAAACAAACAATAATCGTCTCCTCCGGGATTCTTTTCTCATCTCATTCACTCACAAACGAGAACTTGCTTCTTCCGTCTAATGCAAGACAGTTTGCACCTGAGCCAGACAGGTCATACACTTGAGCATTGACAAGCAAGCAGTTCATAAGTAAATTTATCTTTCAGTCTCTTTGGGTCGAACTACGGTGTTCTGACTTCCTCATTGCACGAGAGGATACGTAGGCATAACTTAACAGTTATCGAACAAAAGTCTCTGTATATTCCCCCTCTTTCCAGCATCATTCTTTCAGCCTCATGGTCTTGAGCATTTCATTCTTGTTCCTTACACTGAAACTTCACTTATACACAACACACTTCTTTTACACTGACACTTGCATTCTTTCCAGCTTTGATACACAGATTGCACTGACACTACCCCTTTTAAAACACAAATCTTTTAAGCGTGGATCCCGTCGAGTACGGCGGACAATCTGGGTGCTAATACCTTCCCAGGTTGTAACCAGCCCCCTTTCTCAGTCTCGCTGGTTCGCAACCGTCTTATCCATATCTTTCTAGGTTTATGCAACATTACCTTTTCCCCGGGATAAAAATGCCTAGCTGGCGACTCTTGTCTTTCTGAGTTCACCCCTGTGTGTTCTCATTCCTCCTTTTGCCGACCGTTCGCGTCTGTACCCCTTCTGACCTGAGGTGTCACTTGGTGGGAGTGACAGCTGGCAAATGAATGGTCCTGGGATCAAAACCTCCCCAGGCCATTTTGGTTTTGTTTATTTTTCAAGATTTTTGCAGGATAAAGAACAAAACGATTATGACTTGGATTCCTAACACCAGCGCATGCGCAACCTAGTGGAAAGCTTGTTGGTCCAAGGGTGATGGAGCCTAGGGCATGGGTTCAATCCCTGCCCCAGGTACTTTTTTTTATTTATTTGTTTTGTCCAATTATTTTGTTTAATTGTTTTGTTTAATTATTTTATTATTAAGTAAATATAATCATGTTTAGTATATATTTAAGTGATTTATAAAAAAACTCTAAACTTATTTTCTAAATTCTAAACCTATTTATTTATTTATGTATTTGAATATGTATATTTATTTAATAATTAAATTAGTAATGTAAAATTAAATTATAAATTATAATATTTTTAGAAACCCTAATTATTTTTAAACCCTAATTTATTTTCTAATTACTCAAAACCCTAATTTTCTTTTAAAACTTTAACTTTTCACTTTAATTATTTTTGTACTTAAATATATATAATTAAAATATTAATCATGTTTATTTTATAATTTAATATATGATCTTTATTACTTTATTTTTATATCAAAAAATTCTAAAAAATGTTTATTTAATCTTTATTAGCTTGTATATATTGTAATATTATTGTGCTAACCTCTTCTCTCTTATAATTATTTTTATTACTAACCTTTTATTTATTATAATTATTATTTAAATTGTTTTATTATAATGTAACTGTACAAGCTATGTAATAGTTGTAGTATTTTTATTGTTTATTTATTTTATAAATTGCTATGGTTAGTAAATTAGGGAGTGAAAACATGCTTGTGTTTAAAAATCAATTTAGATCACTAATTTTAAGATAAATATATGAACTTGTACACGCACACACGTAAGTCGATCTTGGATCGCCATCTCACTTCTTAAGGGTTACCTCTCATGTTGCCTAAATAAAATGGTCAAGTAAGGTGTATAAAGCAAAGTCCCTTCTCTTATTAATATCATCTTGTCCCTTTACGATTATAAGATCAAGTCCCTTCGAATGTTGCCTTCGTGAATGATCTTGTCCCTTTCGAATAAAAGATGATAAGACCTTTTGAATTGCTAATACACCTTACAGTTGCCTAATCATAGATGACCCTTCGTATGTCCCATACAACATCCAAGGTAATGACTACCTATTCCTTAATAATAGGGATAGTTTTACCATTGAAAGAACATTTAAGAACAGAAAAGATTCAAATTAGGGTAGGTTCCTCTTATGTACTTGCTCACCCATTCAAAAACATTTCATAAACACTTTACATTTTAAACAAATTTCAAAACAAAGTCTTTATATATATCCGAACAAGGATCATTATAAAGTACTTAAGAAATTTTTTTAATCACACACTACACTTCTCAAAACAGTTTAAAGTGAGCTAAGTAACTAAGAGCCCATGGATAACCATGGATGTAAAGGGTGCTAACACCTTCCCTTTACATAACCTACCCCCCGAACCCAAAAATCTTTTAAGGTCTTTCCTGTTCTTTTATGCCCTTTCCTTTTGGATAAAATAAAAGTCGGTGGCGACTCTTGCTATCCGCAACATTTAACTAAAGTCAGTTCTCCCACCGTGTTACAGAACTGGCGACTCTGCTGGGGATTTAATAAAAGAGGGGTACCCTTAGGAATTAGATCACTTTGAATTTGTTTGCTTTATTTGCTTTACTTTACTTGTTGGGTGCTCTTATGTGTGAAAGATCCTAACCCGGATCTAGTGTACCTTAGGTAAATGGCAATAGGCCAAGGAAATTGTACGGCGTATACCGATATGGTTGATCTGGTGGCCATAGTTAGTGTGACTTCTTGGTTGGTGCTTATGTTCCTTAAGCAAGTTGAGGATAATATGAGGCTGCCATATGTTGTCAATACACTAACTAACTTTTAGAACCTTAGTCATCCCATCTTGGCCTTTAGAAAGTAGTGAGATAACCGGCTTTGGTGAAGACTGAAGTTGGTTGATACTCGATACTACGCTCTTTGAGATCCTAAACTTGGAGGGTTTTGGTTGGCAAGTAAGTTTCCTACTGAACAACCACCCTTGTGAAGGATCAATGATATTGAGATCCCTTAGAACCTGGTTACTTTAAAGGACAGGATGAACCAACTAAACTTCAGGGGAGGGTACTTACCTTTAAACCTCATGCAAGCCTTCAAACCTAGGGCTATTGTGTGACTTGTTTGTGTGTGCCACATGTTTGTAATTGAGCATAGCATCATAACATCATCATGCATCATAAGCATTTTCACTAACCATTTCAAGGACCAAAGGATTTATCTTTGTTCTTTGTCGCAGGTCATGGCTTTTGCTCGTAGGAATACTATCCGGATCAACTTTGTAGGAATACCTCCTAAGCTTAAGGAATTGGTCTCTCAAGTTTCTGAAAACTCCCAGTTCATCAAGAGACATGGTCACCTACTGGATCTAGTCACTTCAGGGTTCAACGAAGACATGATAAGTGTTCTATTTCAGTTCTTTGATCCTAAACATCATTGCTTCACGTTCCCCGACTATCAGCTGGTTCCTACAATGGAAGAGTTCTCCAAACTTCTGGGTATACCTATCCTTGATCAGAGACCCTTCACAGGCTTAAAAAAAGAGCCTAAACCTGAAGTTATTGCTGCAGCCTTACATTTGAAGAAATCAGACATTTTCCTTGAAACGAGGAGTGGAGTTAAGGGTATTCTTGCTAAGGTATTGATAGAGAAGGATCAAGTGTTCTTGAAGGCTATGAGCTATGATGCTTTTGAGGAGATTTTAGCCTTGTTGATTTATGGCTTAGTATTGTTCCCCAATCCAGATCAGTTCATAGACGTTCACGCCATTAACATATTTCTGAGTCACAATCCAGTGCCTACATTACTTGGAGATATTCTGCATTCTCTCCATACTCGTACTACAAAGGCATGAGGAACTCTGATGTGCTGCATACCTTTGCTATCTAGGTGGTTTATTTCTCACCTTCCCCGATCAGTGATGAAGAATGAACAAGGGTTCAGGTGGTCCAAGAGGATTATGTCACTTTCTCATTCAGATATTCATTGGTGTTCTAGATCTATGGAGAATGTTACTATCATTGACCGTTGTGGAGAGTTTCCTAATGTGCCACTTCTAGGCATAAGAGGAGGCATTACCTACAACCCTTCCTTAGCTTTACGTCAGTTTGGTTACGCTCGGAGCGATGGTCCTCATGACATGTTGATTCAGGGTATTGTGTTTGACTACGACAACGATCTTCAAGGTTACCGTCAAAGGTTCATACGAGCATGGGGGAAAGTGAACAAGGTTGACAGCAAGACTCTGGAGCCCAAGTACACTATTCCTATGGAATCTTATCTCAGATGGGTGCGATCTCGTGCTCAGACTCTTATGATGCCATATCTTGCCATCCTGCCAGTTACTATGGAGCCTGTTGCTGAAGGAGATACTTCTTATACCATCCTTCACCCAGACATGCCCACTGACATGGAAGACTTACAGAGGTCCTGGATCCAGTTGAAGGAGCAAAGGGATACTTTTGAGACTCATTACAAAGCAAGTCAAGAAAGAATCCTGGAACTAACAAAGCAACTTCATGAGGAGCAGAATCTCAACTCATACCTCAGCACAAAGAGGAAACGTCCATGGGAGACTTAAAACCCCATCCTTTTGTATTTATTTCATTTTTATTGTAAGCCCAAGGGGCAAACAAATTTATTACTAATAAAAGTTTACTTTTTGGTTGTTTAAACAAATTTAAATCCTGCGATCCTTGAAAACATTGCATACGCATTTATACACCATATCATTGCATCACAGGTTTCTTATGTACAGGTATCTTATCTTCTCGCTTTTTATTTCAGCAGCAATGGCTCTTGAACAAACAGTCAAAGATCTCCAGGCACAGAATGCCCAGTTCCAAGATTTGATCCTGAACTTATCCAAGGGACAGGATGAATTGAAGACACTACTGGCCAAGAAGACTAAGAAGACTAGAAGGTCAGGAGGTCTTATCAATATGGGAAGAAGGTTCAGAGGTCCTGTCAAGACCAAGGAACAGATTGAAGATTATGAGTCTGAAGAGTCTGAGAAAGAGGGAGGCAGTCTCCACAATACAATGGGGGACTCTGATTCTGAAGCAAATTACTATCATGATCCTAATGAAGATAAATTCAAGATGCTGGTGGATATAATGGATGCTATGGAATTGCAAAAGTCTTTTGGACTGGATTTTGAAGATCTGAGTCTGATATCTAGAGTGGTTATACCCATTGGTTTCAAGGTCCCTACTTTTGTAGTATATGATGGTGTCTCTTGTCCCAAGCTGCATCTGAGGTCCTATGTCCGGAGAATCCAACCCCATACTGCTGATAAGAAGTTATGGATCCATTTCTTCCAAGAGATCTTGTCTAGAGCTCAATTGGAATGGTACTATCAGTTGGAGAGTGTCAACATCCGTGATTGGAATGATCTTGCTGAGGCCTTCTATAAGCAATATCAATACAATGTTGATCTAGCACCAACTCACATGCAACTCCAAAGCATGTCTATGGGTGATAAGGAGAATTTCAAAGAGTATGCCCAAAAGTGGAGAGATTTGGCTGGTAGAGTACAACCTCCTATAACTGACATGGAGTTAGTGGATATGTTCATGTGTACATTGAATGGTCCTTTTTATAGTCATCTCATTGGAAGCTCATCATCTGGCTTCACTGAGTTGATAATGACGGGAGAGCGTGTAGAAAGTGGTATAAGAAGTGGCAAGATACAAGTGGGTGCTTCTTCATCAAGTATTGCAAAGAAGCTCCCTAGTGGGAAGAAAGAGTCAAATGCTGTTTATGGTCAACCTGATCGTAATAGGAGGCACCAATCTGTGAGTGCAGTTCATATCTCTAATCCTACTCCTGCAACACCAGAGCCACCACAGGGCAATCAACAGAGGCCTAGAAGACAGTTCACCAAGCTCAACATGTCACTGGCCCAAGCCTTGCAACACTTGTTGAAGGGTGAACTCATCACTTTGAAGGACCCTCCTCAGAATCCCAATGTTACCTCTCCCAGGTACAATCCTAATGCACGATGTGCATATCATTCAAATTGTCAGGGACATGATACCAATAATTGCTGGATATTGAAAAACAAGATCCAGGATATGATTGATGCTGGAGAGAATGAGTTTGACCCTCCGGGTACTCCAAATGTGATTACTGCTCCCATGCCAAATCATGAAAAGACTGTTAATGCCATTGACGAAGTTTCACATATTTCCTCAGTTGCAGATGTGACCACACCATTATCTCTTATCAAGAAGAAGTTAGTACAAGCTGGGTTCTTTCCAGGTTGTAATGAAGATTGTTTCTATTGTGCTTATAAACCGGATAGTTGCTGGAAGTTGAAAGACGGTATTCAACGCCTCATGGACAATTACACCATATTGTTTGAGAGGACACCTTCTGTAGAGAGCATGGTTGAACATATAACTCAAGGTGCGAAGATTGAAGAGGTGGATATGGTTGATAAAGTACCAGTGAGGATTACTTCCAAGGGCCCTGTCAAAATCACTCATAAGGGTCCAATTAAGATTACTGCAGAAGGCCCTGTGAAGATTGTTGCTGAAGCTAGAGTGGCTCATATGATTATTACCACTCCTGGTCCTATTCCGTATACTTCTGATAAAGCTATACCTTAGCATTATGGTTCTGACGTTTATATCCATGGTGTCAAGCAAGAACCCTTAGCTGATACACATGTTGCTGATGAAAACCTTGATGTTGATAATATTGCTGGATCTAGTAAGATCACGAGAAGTGGAAGAATTTTCTCTCCTCCAGTTACCTCCAAGAATACAGTTACTCCAACTACTACCTCCCCTGCTGATGCTCGGGGCAAAGGTCCTGTTATTGAACCTGTGCAAACTGATGCACCAACTGCTGATGATCTTTCTAAGCAGATGGAAGAAGTACTGAAGATCATTCGCAAGAGTGATTATGATGTTGTTGATCAATTAGGGCATACTCCTTCCAAGATTTCCATGTTGTCTTTATTGTTGTGTTCCGAGGCTCATGCTAAAGCCTTGATTAAATTTTTGAAGACTGCTCACGTACCAAATGAGATTTCTGTAGATCAGTTTGAAAATTGTGTTGCACACTTGACTTATGATAATGGGTTAGGTTTCTCCGATGCTGATTTGACTCCTGCCAAGAGGGATCATAACATGGCTCTACATATCTCTATTGAATGTAGGGGCACTACCCTGTCACATGTGTTAATAGATAATGGTTCTTCACTGAACGTACTTTCTAAAGAGGTTCTGAACAAACTTAGTCCTGAAGATGCTGTGTTGAGACCAAGTAATATAGTGGTGAAGGCTTTCGATGGTTCGAGAAGAGTGGTGCACGAAGAAATAAATCTCCCAATCAAAGTAGGTTCTCAGGTCTTCAATGCTACCTTTTATGTAATGGATATTCGTCCTTCATACTCTTGTTTGCTTGGGCGCCCCTGGATCCATGAGGCAGGTGCTGTAACCTCCATTCTACATCAGAAGCTAAGATATCCAGTAAAGGGAAAGGTTTTCACTGTTTATGGAGAGGAAGGATATATGATTAGCCATGTGAACACATTTAAATACCTTAAAGTGGAAGGGGAATATGTTGAAACTCCCTGTCAGACGTTTGAAGTAGTTCCTTGGGTTGTTCCTAATACTGAAGCTCCTCCTGTTGTCAAAAGAGTTCCTGTGGTCACCAGAGTACCTCCTACAATGGCCTCCCTCAAAGATGCTAGATCTGTGGTGGATGAAGGTGGTTGTACTATTTGGGGTCAACTTCCTGACATTCCTTACAAGTCTGACAAGTTTGGTTTGGGTTTCACTGCAGAGTCCCAGAAGGCTGTTCGTCGTGCTCGTGCTGTTCGTATCACCAATCAAGGGATTATGAAAGATTAGATCAATGTTGTGGATGACTATGATGAAGACTGCAACTTGGATGCTTGGATTTTTCCTACTGTGGGTGATGGGCTCAATAACTGGAAGGCTGAAGATGTTATTCCTATCTCCTTTAGTCAGGAGTAAATACTATTACTGTGTTGTTATCTCTTAAGTTTGTAATTTTTGAACAATTAAACTTTTAAGCCTTGTGCCTTACCCGGGGCACAATGGTATGCTTGTTTCGGGATGTCATTTCATTTGCATACTTCATTCAATAAAAATTAGTGGACGTTTCGTTTTCGTAAATATTATGTTCCTTGTCTTTCTTTTCTTTTATTTTTGTTTTATCAGCTATGTGTTCTTACACACACCCACATCACTAAAATGCAGATCCTCATCCACTCTGGATCCTGTTAATAACAGTTCTACTATTGCCAATTATAATTTCGAGAATCCGATCTATCAGGCTGAAGATGGAAAGGAGGAAGATTGTGAAGTACCTGTAGAGCTTGCTAGGTTATTACAACAAGAAGAGAAAGCTATACAGCCACATGAAGAGCCAATCGAAGTTGTAAATCTGGGAACTGAAGAAAATAGGAAAGAGGTCAAGATAGGGGCTGGATTAGAGGATGATGTTAAGAACAGATTGATTCAGATGTTACATGATTATGTGGAGATCTTTGCTTGGTCCTATGAAGATATGCCAGGGTTGGATACAGACATTGTGGTTCACCGTTTACCGGTAAAAGAAATTGTCGTCCAAAGAAGCAGAAGGTTTGTCGCATGCGTCCTGAGATGTCAGAGAAAATTAAAGCAGAGGTGATGAAATAGTTTGATGCAGGGTTCTTAGCTGTGACTTCTTATCCTCAATGGGTTGCAAATGTGGTACCGGTACCAAAGAAAGATGGTAAAGTACGTATGTGTGTAGACTACAGGGATTTGAACAAGGCCATCCCCAAAGATGACTTTCCACTTCCTCATATTGACGTTCTGGTAGACAACACTGCTCAGCATAAAGTATTCTCTTTCATGGATGGTTTCTCTGGTTACAATCAGATCAAGATGGCACCTGAAGATATGGAGAAGACTACATTTGTTACACAGTGGGGCACCTTTTGCTATAAAGTGATGCCATTTGGTTTGAAGAATTCCAGGGCAACATATCAGCGTGCTATGGTGGCTTTGTTTCATGATATGATTCATCATGAGATAGAGGTGTATGTGGATGATATGATAGCCAGGTCCCAGAATGAAGAGCAACATCTTGATCATCTGCATAAGTTGTTTGAGAGGTTGAAGAAGTACAAATTGAGATTGAACCCAAACAAGTGTACTTTTGGAGTTAGGTCTGGTAAACTCCTGGGGTTCATTGTCAGTGGAAAATGTATTGAAGTAGACCCTACAAAAGTGAAAGCTATACAAGAGATGCCAGCTCCCCGTACTGAGAAGGAAGTCAGAGGTTTCTTGGGACGATTGAATTACATTGCAAGATTTATTTCCCAATTAACTGCTACCTGTGAGCCAATCTTCAAGTTGTTGAAGAAAGATCAGGTAATGGAATGGAATGATGAGTGTCAGACAGCATTTGATGAAATCAAGAGATATCTTCTAGAACCTCCCATTTTGATGCCACCAGTCGATGGAAGACCCTTGATTATGTACTTAACAGTATTAGACAACTCAATGGGGTGTGTGTTGGGGCAACATGACGAGTCTGGTCGAAAAGAGCAGGCAATATACTACCTTAGCAAAAAGTTTACCGACTGTGAAACAAGATACTCACTGCTCGAGAAAATTTGTTGTGCTTTGGCTTGGGCTGCTCGCCGACTAAGACAATATATGTTGACTCATACCACTTTATTGATTTCAAAGATGGACCCTATCAAGTACATATTTGAGAAACCTGCTCTCTCCAGAAGAATAGCGAGATGGCAAATGATTTTGACAGAATATGACATACAATACACTACTCAGAAAGTAATTAAAGGAAATATGGTAGCTGATCATTTGGCTCATAAAGCAGTAGATGACTATTAGTCTATGAGTTTTGAGTTCCCTGATGAAGACATTATGATTATTACCAAAGAACCTGGACAATATGACGGACCTGAACAAGGATCCCGATGGACTATGGTTTTTGATGGAGCTTCTAATGCGCTTGGTAATGGTGTTGGTGTTGTGATCAGTTCCCTGGAAGGTTGTCATACCCCAATTACTGCAAGACTTTGTTTCTATTGTACCAATAACATGGTTGAGTATGAGGCATATATCCTGGGTATCAAAGCTGCCATTGATATGAAGATTCGGTTCCTTGACGTGTATGGAGATTCAGCCCTGATAGTAAGTCAGATCAAAGGAGAGTGGGATACCAAGCATGATAATCTCATTCCTTACAGAGAGTATGTTTTTTCTTTGATCCCATATTTTGAAGAGATTACCTTTGGGCATATTCCACGAAGAGAAAATCAGTTGGCAGATGCACTAGCCACCATGGCATCCATGTTTGAGATTAGCTGGGATGATGAAGCTCCCAAGATTACTATTGACAGATTTGAGAAGCCTGCATACTGCAATGAGATTGACACTGAAGAAGCAGAAGAGAAGCCTTGGTTCTATGAAGTGAAAAGATATCTTGAAGCTCAGGAGTTCCCTGAAGGGGCATCTGTCAAAGATAAGAAGTTTCTGAGGAGGTTTTCTGTTAAATTCTTTTTTAGTAATGGAATTCTGTACAAGCGCAATCATGATTCAACTTTGCTTCGTTGTGTGGATAAGAAGGAAGCAACAGAGATTATGGAAGACATGCATGATGGGATCTTTGGCACTCATTCTAGTGGTCATACTATGGCAAAGAAGATATTGAGAGCAGGTTACTATTGGTCTACCATGGAAGCTGACTGCTATCAACATTCCAGAACATGTCACAAGTGTCAAATCTATGCTGATAAAGTCCATATACCTCCATCACCATTGAATGTGTTGACTGCTCCTTGGCCTTTTGCCATGTGGGGCGTTGATATGATTGGTGAGATCAAGCCTACTGCTTCTAATGGGAATCGTTTCATCCTGGTTGCTATTGATTACTTTACTAAGTGGGTGGAGGCAGCTTCATTTGCATCTGTTACTAAGAATGTGGTGGCTCGGTTCATTAAGAATAATCTCATATGTAGGAATGGCATCCCTGAAAGGATTATCACAGATAACGGCTCTAACCTGAACAACACTATGATTACTGATCTCTGCACGCAGTTCAAGATTAGGCATCACAACTCTTCTCCGTATCGTCCGAAGATGAATGGGGTAATAGAAGCTACTAATAAGAACATTAAGAAGATTCTACAGAAGATGACTGTCACTTATAAAGATTGACACGAGATGTTACCATTTGCTCTTCATGGTTATCGCACTATAATACGTACTTCAACAGGGGCAACCCCATTCTCCTTAGTTTATGGTATGGAGGCAGTTCTGCCCATTGAAGTTCAGATACCTTCCTTAAGAATCATGAAAGATGCAGGCTTGGATGAAGATGAGTGGATTCAGACTTGACTTGACCAGATAAATTTAATTGATGAGAAGAGGTTAGCAGCTACCTGTCATGGCCAGATGTACCAGAAACGGATGATCAAGGCTTTTAATAAGAAAGTTAAGCCAAAGGTATATCAGGCTGGTGACTTGGTAATCAAGCGTATCATATTACCACAGGGTGATCCTAGGGGCAAGTGGACTCCTACTTATGAAGGTCCATTTGTGGTTAAAACAGTATTCTCAGGAGGTGCCATGATGCTTACTACTATGGATGGTGAAGACTTCCCACAACCTGTAAACGTAGACATAGTTAAAAAATACTACGCATAAAAAGAGACCCGCTAGGTTGACTGGCCTAGGCAAAAATAAGGGCATCACGGCGAACCAAAAGGGTTCGGGCAAAAATTAGGGATATATATAAAAAAATGTACACCCGGCAAGTCGAAAACCTGAAAAGGCGGCTTGGGCAAAAAAGGGTATCCCGGTGGATTGAAAACCTGAAAGGGCAATCCAGGCAAAAGTTAGGGATTAAAGCGTATGACTATGTCTCGTTTGGATCACCCATGTAAACTCCAACCAGTTGTGCTACTTAACCAAGTTCGAACAGACAAAGCTCAATCCAATCGTTTCCATCTCAATAGCAGAAGATGAGATACTTGAAGATAATGGCAATAGTAGAATTGAAACTCAATAGGATTATTTCCCACATAGCTGTTTTCTTTGTTTTGTAAAAACTTTATGACAAATTCCTCTTACTAGGATTTCTGTCTCCTTGTACAAATTTGCCTATGTATAGGTCACTTTGTGAAATAAATAAAATTTCATCTTTGAATCCAGATTTACTTTTACCCTATTTACATAAGCGAAACGTCCATTGGTTGTGTTTGAATGTATGTATGCTTTTGAATATGATTGATGTTTACCAGAAATGCATGAAAATGCAGTAATAGTATTTACTAAGGACGAACGAGGGAAGGAATTCAACGAAGCTTCGCCGGTTCATCCTCACAAGACAGCTACAGATCCCCAGTAGGACAAATCTATCATCATACTTCGAGTTACATCTCCCCTTGAATTTATGTCCATCTCTTTTATCCTCAGTCGGGATACTCGGGAACTTATTCCTTTAATAACGACGAACGAAGACGGGAGGTTATAAATACTATACTATCAAACAAGATGGGAACGAGGTTCTCATATTCTTCAGCAAAGAATCAAGATTTATTTTCCCTAGCCAACAGTTGTTATACAAAGATATTCAGACGCTTCAGGCTGCATGATTCATACATACATCATTTACATCATACCATAACATATCCATAAATACATAATACATTTACTTAGGTGCATCATACTATGCATGCATTCATATTACATAAACTAACATTCTCCTTGCAGGATAGTTATATGCAGATAAAACAGCATCAACAGTTCACAACAAGTCAGAAATGATCCATACATTACTCAAGATGTCCTCGGAGAGTAGGCAAACGGTCTGTAAGGAGATCCATTCCCTAATCCAGGATATTTCCAGAAGATTTCATCTATCTGGTCTTGAATAGTAGGCAAACGATCTGTACAAAGGTCCATTCCCTGGTTTAAGATATTTTCAGAAGATTTAATCTGTTGGCCCTTGAATAGCAGGCAAATGATTTGTACAAAGATCCATTCCCTGGTTCAAGATATTTTTCAGAAGAACTAATCCTGACGTTCTTTTGGCCCTTGAATAGCAGGCAAACGGTCTGTAAAAAGATCCATTCCCTGGTTCAAGACAATTTTCAGAAGAACTAATCGTGACGTTCTTTTGGCCCTTGAATAGCAGGCAAACGGTCTGTAAAAAGATCCATTCCCTGGTTCAAGACAATTTTCAGAAGAACTAATCCTGACGTTCTCTTGGCCCTTGAATAGTAGGCAAACGGTCTATACAAAGATCCATTCCCTGGTTCAAGATATTTTTCAGAAGAACTAATCCTGACGTTCTTTTGGCCCTTGAATAGCAGGCAAACGGTCTGTACAAAGATCCATTCCCTGGTTCAAGATATTTTTCAGAAGAACTAATCCTGACGTTCTTTTGACCTTGGAGAGTAGACAAACGGTCTGTACAAAGATCCATTCCCTAATCCAAGATACTTCCAGAAGAGATAATCGGCACAAAGATTTATTTCTGTGTTGCATAAACGATTCAGAGATGGCATATACGAAGACCTAGTACTGATATCCAGTATCAACATAAAAACATCATCACATCCTGATATTTTAGATGGCATCTCTAAGCCCATCTCCAGCTCTTCCATGGCATCTATAAGCCCATCTCCAATTCTTCCAAGTGGAATCTTTAAGCCCACTCAAGCATATACAACTAATCATCAATGTTACCTTACGCACCGGCGAGTGCAAATTTTTGGGCTTTTGTGTTCAATCCCCTTCAACCTTCCAGGTCACGACTGACACATATACCAATCTAACCCCTCAGCTTTCAGAAAATTGAACAGGGGCAGCTTTTGCACCCCAAAATTTGCCCTCCACAAGACAAGTTATTGTGTACTAAGAGGCTCACAAGATTCACAAGGTTCACAAGACATCTCATGAGGTTCACAAGGTTCACAATTAGTCAGAAAGTTTGACAATTCCCTCAGACAATGCATCCTCCTAAGCAATGCATCATAAACTAGGGTTTTGACTTTCATCAGGCTAAATGGACTTACAAGACTTCAAGTGAGCTTCATAGCCTCTTATATATGTTCAATAATCCCCATGTCAAGTTTCAAGACTTTCCCAAAAGATTTGCTCAGTCAGATGATCAGACAGGTTAAAATCAGTCAAAGTAGTTAAAAAGTCAAACTGAGGTCAACTGTGGTCAAACCAAAGTCAAACTTCATGATTTTTTGCCAACATTAATTATATTAAGTAAAATTCATCATTTGATCAAGGGTTGATCATGATTCATCAAGGAAGTTTCAGATCATCAAGAATCAGGAGTTTCTAAATTAGGGTTTTCATAGGAAAAGTCAACTGAACTTTGACCAGCCATAACTTTCACATGCTTCATAAATTTTTTTCCATCCAAAGCTCATTTTGAAGGAAATTGAATTCTCTACAACTTTGTGTCTCACAAGCCAAGCCCAAAAATGCTTCATTTGGAAGGTATGAGCTAAGACATTATAGGTCCTTTTAAAAGTCAACAAAAAGTCAACAACTTCCAAAGAGTATAACTTGAGAATGGTAAAAGATATGGACATGAGACCAAAGAGGTTGGTTAGAGGACTCTTTAAGCTTTCCAAAATGTTCAAGAACACCTTCATAGCATTAAAATGGAAGGATGTGTGCCCTTGCAAAGTTGGGAAAATTTTTAGAGGTTTATGAAGTAAATGGGGTCTTAAAACCATAATTCTTCAAATGGGCTGACTTTTTTGTGATCCAATTGGTTCCATGACATCATGCACGAAATTAACTTAATATTTTCATAATTTTATTCATTTTATTTTTATTTATTATGATTTTTTAAATTAAAAATCATTTTAAATTCAAATAAAATATAAAATAATGAAGATTTAAATTTATTTGGTTTCTAGAATGTCATAAAGTTTATTTGGACTTGATTGATACAAGAGTTATGAAGATCATCCTAAAATATCAAGCTTATATCAAGGATATTCAAAATTTAAAAGCTAATCTTTTTCAATCTTAAACTATCCAAATATCCAAAGTGTGATGCAATTTTCTGACCTAATTCAATTGTATCATATATATACAACCTTTAGCAAGCAAGAGAACATGAATTGGCAGCCTCCAAAGTCATCTTCAAACTTCACAAAATTCATCAAAATTCAATTTTCGGTTTCTTCATTACAAAGGGTTTTAAGGTATTTTAAACACACAAGAAGGATCCTTGGACTTCACTGAGTCGAAACCAACTCTCAAACACATCCAATTCATGCTCATATGATCAACCCGAATGCATATTGTTCATGTTTTGATTTTTTTCGATTTGATTTATTTATGCAATGATAATGAAAACTAACTATGGATTTGTGTTTGTTATGAAGTTTAGAAGCTTTCTGGATGGTTTAATTTGACTCTTATGGACTATAGCAAAATCCACCATTGTTAGGGTTTGAGATTCAAATTCGGGAACCTAGCATTTAGGGCGTTTAAATGGATTCTAAGAACATGGTTGTAACCTATAAGCTTCATATGATTGATTTGAGCTATTAATTTCCATTAATGTTGTGGTTTGCTTGATGATTGAAAAATGTAGGTTTCTGGTTCAAGAACTTGCAGGAAAATTCGCAGGAATTTTTGAAGAAGAATTCGCAGGTAATTCAAACGGGGAAGATAAAGTTTGGCGCACAGGAAATATTTGAAATTGCAAGAGGTCTTAAAACGAATGTGTTCCATGCATATAACAACTAAAGCGTTTGGCTCAGTTGGTGTGTGCGTCTGGTTGGCAAATGAATGGTCCTGGGATTAAAACCTCCCCAGGCCATTTTGGTTTTGTTTATTTTTCAATATTTTTGCAGGATAAAGAACAAAACGATTATGACTTGGATTCCTAACACCAGCGCATTCGCAGCCTAGTGGAAAGCTTGTTGGTCCAAGGGTGATGGAGCCTAGGGCATGGGTTCAATCCCTGCCCCATGTACTTTTTTTTATTTATTTGTTTTGTCCAATTATTTTGTTTAATTGTTTTGTTTAATTATTTTATTATTAAGTAAATATAATCATGTTTATATATATTTAAGTGATTTATAAAAAAACTCTAAACTTATTTTCTAAATTCTAAACCTATTTATTTATTTATGTATTTGAATATGTATATTTATTTAATAATTAAATTAGTAATGTAAAATTAAATTATAAATTATAATATTTTTAGAAATCCTAATTATTTTTAAACCCTAATTTATTTTCTAATTACTCAAAACCCTAATTTTCTTTTAAAACTTTAACTTTTCACTTTAATTATTTTTGTACTTAAATATATATAATTAAAATATTAATCATGTTTATTTTATAATTTAATATATGATCTTTATTACTTTATTTTTATATCAAAAAATTCTAAAAAAATGTTTATTTAATCTTTATTAGCTTGTATATATTGTAATATTATTGTGCTAACCTCTTCTCTCTTATAATTATTTTTATTACTAACCTTTTATTTATTATAATTATTATTTAAATTGTTTTATTATAATGTAACTGTACAAGCTATGTAATAGTTGTAGTATTTTTATTGTTTATTTATTTTATAAATTGCTATGGTTAGTAAATTAGGGAGTGAAAACATGCTTGTGTTTAAAAATCAATTTAGATCACTAATTTTAAGATAAATATATAAACTTGTACACGCACACACGTAAGTCGATCTTGGATCGCCATCTCACTTCTTAAGGGTTACCTCTCATGTTGCCTAAATAAAATGGTCAAGTAAGGTGTATAAAGCAAAGTCCCTTCTCTTATTAATATCATCTTGTCCCTTTACGATTATAAGATCAAGTCCCTTCGAATGTTGCCTTCGTGAATGATCTTGTCCCTTTCGAATAAAAGATGATAAGACCTTTTGAATTGCTAATACACCTTACAGTTGCCTAATCACAGATGACCCTTCGTATGTCCCATACAACATTCAAGGTAATGACTACCTATTCCTTAATAATAGGGATAGTTTTACCATTGAAAGAACATTTAAGAACAGAAAAGATTCAAATTAGGGTAGGTTCCTCTTATGTACTTGCTCACTCATTCAAAAACATTTCATAAACACTTTACATTTCAAACAATTTTCAAAACAAAGTCTTTATATATATCCGTACAAGGATCATTATAAAGTACTTAAGAAATTTTTTTAATCACACACTACACTTCTCAAAACAGTTTAAAGTGAGCTAAGTAACTAAGAGCCCATGGATAACCATGGATGTAAAGGGTGCTAACACCTTCCCTTTACATAACCTACCCCCCCGAACCCAAAAATCTTTTAAGGTCTTTCCTGTTCTTTTATGCCCTTTCCTTTTGGATAAAATAAAAGTCGGTGGCGACTCTTGCTATCCGCAACATTTAACTAAAGTCAGTTCTCCCACCGTGTTACATATGGGTCTTGAGGAAGCTATTGATTTGAGTATTAAGAATCTTGATGTGTATGGAGATTCAACCTTGGTAATTAATCAGATCAAGGGTAAGTGGGTAACTCATCAACCTCACTCGATTTCGTATAGAGATTATGCCAGAAGGATATCAATGTTCTTCACTAAAGTTGAGTTTCATTATGTTCCTCATGATGAGAATCTGATGGCAGATGCTTTGTGTAACACGGTAGGAGAACTGACTTTTAGTAATGTTGCGGATAGCAAGAGTCGCCACCGACTTTTATTTTATCCAAGTGGAAAGGACATAAAAGAACAGGAAAGACCTATTTTAAAAGACTTGAGTTCGGGGGGTAGGTTATACAAAGGGAAGGTGTTAGCACCCTTTATATCCATGGTTATCCATGGGCTCTTAGTTACTTAACTCACTTAAATTGTTTTTGAAGAGTGTAGTGTGTGATTAGAAATTTTTCTAAGTACTTTGTAGTGATCCTCGTATGGATGTATACAAAGCCTTGTTTGAAAAATGTTTGAGAAAGTGAGGTGTAAAAAGTATTTGAAATGTGAGCAAACAACTAAGAGGTACCTACCCTAGATTAAGTCTTTCATGTTCTCGTATGTTCTTTCAATGGTAAGACTATCCCTATTATTAAGGAATAGGTAGTCATTACCTTGGATTTGTTTAAGGGACAGGCGTAGGGTCATCGTATGGTCATAGAAAGCAACTTAAGGGATGTCTTTAGCAATTCGTAGGGACTATCATCATTTATTTGAAGGGACAAGATCATTATTCCGTAGGCAACCTCGAAGGGACTTGATCTTTTAAACTGTAGGGACTATGATGATTTATACTTGAAGGGACTTTGCTTAAGACATCCCTATATTCGAGGGACTTGACCATTTTATTTTTAGGCAACCAAGAGGAATACCCTAGGAAGTGCAAGATGGTGATCAAAGATCGACTTACGTGAGTGAATGTTTATTTTCAAATATTTATCTTTTTATTTAGTGACCTATGTCCAGGTTAATTCAATTAGGTTTTCACACCCTAGGTTTACTAACCACATAATAGGATCAATGGCAGGAATTTAAATAGCAAAATTTTAAATGGCAGAAATTTAAAATCCTAATTATTACAACGCTTTGGGGCAATTATATAATTATAATGGCGAAAAATAAATAACAATAAAATTTTTAGAGCAATAATGATAAAGCAGATTATATGAATAACATAAAAATGAGGGTAAAAATAAAATCAAGGTTTGCAAATTAGGTTTGATAAAAAAAAGTTTTCTTTTTTATAAGGTTTATAGAAAATAGGGTTTAAAAGTTTTGAAGAAAAAAATGTTAGGGTTTATATAAATAATTAGGGTTTTTTAACATAATTAGTGTTTATTTATAAAATATATATAATAAAAAATATGTACAAAAACTATTATAAGATTAATTAAAATAAATAATTAAGAAAAATTATGAAGTTAATAAAAAGTATAAAATTTAATTATTTATAAAAAAACATTAGTGGTTTTAAATTAAAAAAATTAATTAATTATTAATAATTATATATATAAAAATAGAAAAGAAACAAAATAAAAGTGGGGAGGCCTGATTTTGATCCCAGGACCTCCCCCTTACCAGAACAGAGATCTTGCCACTGGGCTAACGTGCGCTAGTGTTGAATTGAATGAACAATGTTCAATAAAACAAACCTGAAAAAAAATAGCGTAATTAACAAAAAAAAAAGAATGAGACATGGGATTCGAACCCAGGACATTGGCCTCCCAGGCGCGTTACCAAAACCAACTGAGCTACACGCTCTTTATGATATTAATACACAAATATTTCATAATAAAACAAAACGAAATTTAAAAGTCAAATTCCGCGCCCTTCTTTATCTTCTTCCTCCAGCCGTTGCCTTAGGCTATAGTGACACTTTTCCGTCACTACAACTTATAGTGACGGATTCTGTCCGTTGCTAAAAGTCCTGCGAATAGGAAAATGCAATATACATAATATAAATATATTTTGATCATACAAATCAATCAATATCATCCTTCTAAATGCAATTGATCCATTAATTGAATATAAAATCACGTGTATGGTGAATTCCCAATTTCAAGTTCCGAAACCCTAAGTATGACATATCCCTCTTCCTGCATCAAAACTTAAAATAAAACATCCATAAACGATTAATGATGCATCATGAACAATAATCAATCGTTAAAAACAAGAAAAAATGCATGTATATAAGAAATCGAAAATTTGTTTTTCAAGAATGTTTGAAGATTCGGTTTCCATGATGTATGAGCTTTTGGATGCTTATGATGATGTGGATAGTATCAAGAGTATCCCAATATCATGTATAGGCCATTATAATACCTTAATTCAACCTGCAAATAAGAAAACGAAAATTGAAAATTCTTGGTAAAATTTGAAAGTGAAAAGTGTTCTTCAGTCCTCTGAAATTCGTCCCCCATGCTTTGGTTGACTTCATGTATTTATAAATGAATGAATTAGGTCAGAAAAGTGGTGGATTTGTGGGCTTTTTGGATGCCTTGAGGGTGAAGAAATCTCCTTACCAAATTGGTCAAAAAATCAAATATATTCATGCCATAATGCCTTAGCACAAAATTGGAACTTCTCAATCAACTTTAAATGACTTTTAAGAGTTTCTAGAAGAAGGATCCAATCAAATAATTGTGTTTTTATATTTTATTTTGATTTAAAATGAATTTTAATGAATAAAATCCAAATAAATATAAAATAAATTATAAAAATATGAATAAATAAGCATTGGGTCGTGCATGATGTCATTGTAAGGATTGGATTACAAAATTGCAAGCCCATTTGAAAAAATTTGGTTTTAAGACCTCATTTGCTCAATATACCCCTAAAAACTTTCCCAACTTTGCAAAGGCATAAATCCCTCAATTTTAAAGCTATGAAGGTGTTATTGGACATTTTAGAAAGCTTAAAGAGTCCTCTAACCAACCTCTTTTGTATCATGTCCATATAATTTACCATTTTCAAATTATGCCATTTGGAAGATGTTGACTTTTTGTTGACTTTTGAAATGACCTGTAATGTTTTAGCTCATACCTTCTAAATGAAGCATTTTTAGGCTTGGCTTGTGAGACACAAAGTTGTAGAGAATTCAATTTCCTTATAAAAGAGCTTTGTATGGGAATTTTTTGATGAAGCATGTGGAAGTTATGGCTGGTCAAAGTTCAGTTGACTTTCCTTAAGAAAACCCTAATTTAGAAACTCCTGATTCTTGATGATCTGAAACTTCCTTGATGAATCATGATCACTACTTGATCAAATGATGATTTTTACTTCATAAAATTGATGTTGGCAAAAAATATTGAAGTTTGACTTTGATTTGACCACAGTTGACCTCAGTTTGACTTTTTAACTACTTTGACTGATTTTTGCATATCTCATCATCTGACTGGGCAAACTGATTGGGAAAGCCTTGAAACTTGACATGGGGATTCTAGAATACATGTGGTATATTATGAAGCTCAATTGAGGCCTTAAAAATCATTTTAACCTGAAGAAACACAAAACCCTAGTTTTGGACACTTTGCTTAGGAGGAGGTATTGTCTGGGGAAACTTCCATACTTCTTGACCAATTGGGAGTCTTGAGGATCTTATGATTATTTAGAAGTCTTAAGAGAGGTTGTATTGATTGTGGGAGGGAAAATTTTGTGGTACAACAGCTGCCCCTTGTTCAATTTTCTGGAATCTGAGGATTTAGATTGGCATGTACGCCATTCGTGACTTGATTGAAGAGGATTGAACTCAAAAACCCAAAAATTTGCTCTTGCTGGTGTGTAGAGTAATGCTTGAATGGGATTAAAGATGTCATTTGAACAAAGAGTCTTATGATATGCTTCTTAAACATGGAGATGATATTTTTGGGAAGAATAAATGACGGCCCAAAAATGAGGTAACCTGCGGGAAGAATAAACGACGGCCCGAGGTAACAAGATAACCATTGGGAAGAATAAAAGATGGCCCAAGGTAAGCTGACTTTTGGGAAGAATAAACGAAGGCCCAAAATGAGATAACCTGCGGGAAGAATAAACAACGGCCCGAGGTAACAGGGTAACCATTGGGAAGAATAAACGACGGCCCAAGGTAAGTTGACTTTTGGGAAGAATAAACGACGACCCAAAATGAGATAACCTGCGGGAAGAATAAACGACGACCCGAGGTAACAGGGTAACCATTGGGAAGAATAAACGACAACCCAAGGTAAGTTGACTTTTTGGAAGAATAAACGACGGCCCAAAATGAGATAACCTGCGGGAAGAATAAACGACGGTCCGATGTAACAGGGTAACCATTGGGAAGAATAAACGACGGCCCAAGGTAAGTTGACTTTGGGAAGAATAAACGACGGTCCAAAATGAGATAACCTGCGGGAAGAATAAACGACGACCCGAGGTAACAGGGTAACCATTGGGAAGAATAAATGACGGCCCAAGGTAAGTTGACTTTTGGGAAAAATAAATGACTGACTAAAATGAGATAACCTGCGGGAAGAATAAACGACGACCCGAGGTAACAGGGTAACCATTGGGAAGAATAAACGACGACCCAAGGTAAGTTGACGTTTGGGAAGAATAAACGTCGGCCCAAAAATGAGATAACCTGCGGGAAGAATAAACGACGGCCCGAGGTAACAGGGTAACCATTGGGAAGAATAAACGACGGCCCAAGGTAAGTTGACTTTTGGGAAGAATAAACGACGGCCCAAAATGAGATAACCTGTGGGAAGAATAAACGACGGCCCGAGGTAACAAGATAACCATTGGGAAGAATAAACGACGACCCAAGGTAAGTTGACTTTTGGGAAGAATAAACGACGACCCAAAATGAGATAACCTGCGGGAAGAATAAACGAAGGCCCGAGGTAATAGGGTAACCATTGGGAAGAATAAACGACGGCCCAAGGTAAGTTGACTTTTGGGAAGAATAAACGAAGACCCAAAATGAGATAACCTGCGGGAAGAATAAACGACGACCCGAGGTAATAGGGTAACCATTGGGAAGAATAAACGACGACCCAAGGTAAGTTGACTTTTGGGAAGAATAAATGACGACCCAAAATGAGATAACCTGCGGGAAGAATAAATGACGGCCCGAGGTAACAGGGTAACCATTGGGAAGAATAAACGACGCCCCAAGGTAAGTTGACTTTTGGGAAGAATAAACGACGGCCCAAAATGAGATAACCTGCGGGAAGAATAAATGACGGCCCGAGGTAACAAGATAACCATTGGGAAGAATAAACGACGACCCAAGGTAAATTGACTTTTGGGAAGAATAAACGACGACCCAAAATGAGATAACCTGCGCGAAGAATAACCGACGGCCCAAGGTAACAAGATAACCATTGGGAAGAATAAAAGACGGCCCAAGGTAAGTTGTTGATGAAGTTTGTCTGCTGGAGAATTAACCTGAAAAACAAGGTTAGTTTGGTGCAAGTATAATGATATATTTAACAATCTGCCAGATAATATTTTATGAGAATACGTATGATATGATATGATATGATATGATATGATATGATATGATATGATATGATATGATATAATATGATATGATATGATATGATATGATATGATATGATATGATATGATATGATATGATATGATATGATATGATATGATATGATATGATATAATATGATATGATATGATATGATATGATATGATATAATATATGTACGAATGAATTATGTCGAGAAGCTGAACAGTAGCTTCATATAACAATTGCTGGATGGGGGAAAATAAATCCCGATTTGTTGATGAGGAGTATGAAGACTTCGTTCCTGTCTTGTTTAAGAATATCATACTTAGGAACTTCCCGTTTTCGTTCGTCGTACTTTTTATTGAAGGATTAGATTCCTGAATATCCTTACTGATGATAAAATATATGGACATAGATCCGGGAGATCTATGCAGTTAAGTATCAATTATTCGGAGGATATGAAACTGCCTGGAGACTTCGTAAAGTTGGAAGTGTAAGATATTGCTTGAGGTATTTCGTAAGGATATCCGTAAAGATTACTTCGTGGGGATGAACTGGCAAAGCTTCGCTGAATTCCTATCTCCCTTCATTCTTAGCAAATGCTATTATTGTATTTTATGCATTTATGGTGAACATCAATCATATTCAAAGGCATATATACATTCAAACATAACCAACCGACATTTCTCGCTTTAGTAAAAAGGGGAAAAGTCAACCTGAATAAAGAGGGAAAAGTAAAGTTGAACTCGAAAACATAATCGTTTCAACTTTGATAGTGTATAACCAATTGGATTTAAAGATCCTGAGATTCTTAACTTTCCTAAATACCTTCCAAGAAATCCTCATTGTTGGATCTGAAGACATGATACTGACACCATCTGATACTACTGGCATAGACAGTTAATTTTCACAATGTCTTCTGCTGAGAATCCAATATCAAGGAAATACAATGGGATGGACCATATACACTTCAGATATTAGATTAGGAAAGAGAGAGTTTCCCCTTGGTTAAGGATGAATTGTCCCATAGTGGAAGTATCTAAACAGAATGCCCCACAATAATATGCCCCTGGCATCATGAACTCTATAATGTTACCCTTGGTCATTCAGATAGATGAGGAGATCTGCCCCTGGCTACTTAAACATAGTTGAATCTTGTCCTGATTGCCCTAAATGAGTTATGCAGTATCATGGCCTGCCCCCTTGATTGGGAGATAATGACTATGCCCCTTTGTATACATGGGCTTTGATCCAGGAAGCAACTTTGTTTATCGGAAGGACTTTGGTTTATTGAACATTCATCTTGTAAGTTTCTCTGTTTGTCAAACACTCAGTTATATGCAAACAATGATATTCAAAAATGAAATGCTTATGTCTGTCTTGAAGTTTTGAAAAAGAATTATTTTAGTAAAACAATGTTTATAAAAATTGTGATATTAACTCAAGATTTATAATAAGCCCTAAAGGAGTAAGGATACCTTTTTGTGGCGATATGATTTCAAACTAACCATGCTTCAGTTAGGACTTTTAAAGGATTATAACGTGGCCTGGTTCATGGTTTAAGAAACAAAAGATAAAGGCTCAAATTTATTTGTACCCAACCCATTCTTCGTGATGTTCTTCAGTCCTATGCTCGGTTAACTTATGCATTGAAGTTCCAAAGTAGTTTGGAATTGTAACACTGACATCTGTGATGATTCAGGAATCAAAAATTTATTTGAAAATTCAGTCATCTTTCTTTATTGAGGATCTATAGTGACTTCCTTTTTTCTTTTGACTTTGTTATCCCTTCTTTTTGCCTGAACTGTTTATTTCAAGGTTACAGTCAGCGGGATGTCTTAATTTTTTACTAAGTCTCCTTCATAGGTTTTGACTTAGTGAGCTTTTCTTTTTCTAGATATTAATTTGCACACTTTAGTGATTACAGGGAAACATCATTAGTTGTGTACAACACAAACAATTGGCATAGTTGAGTTAACCGAGTAACTACCCTGCCCCAGGTTATGAATAAGGGTTTTAATTTGCGTGAGAATAAAAACTCCTACTTCATAGGCTTAAAAGGGTTGACTAGGGATTAACTTCCTTATATCTCTACTGTTTAGGAATTGAAATAATGTCTGTACATCGTCAGCATAGTCTGTTTAAAAGCATACTGCATAAGATTATGGTATTATTTTCGTCATCCTCCCTCTATAGGCTTATAGCTTTATCAGGAGTTAAATATCACAAAATAGAAATGTGAAGCTGTCATACCCCAAATTTGTCCTACCTTTTAATTTTTATTTCTGAAAGATCATCTAGCCCATGGCCATGATATTTTAAGAATTAAGTTATAAAAATCTTGTATGCATGATCATTATGAACTACCAAATTAGTGCGGATGCATTAAAGTCAAGACATGATTCATGGGAGCCTTATATGTGCTAAAGTGATGCTAGGGTTTCTAAGTGATTTTAGAATATCTTCCAGACTCATTCTCAATAAGGCTTAGAAAAGTAACATTGGGTACAATGAAAAACTGAATCCAAGATGAAGTTCATGTGAAGTTGAAACATGTTTGGTTCAATTTGAGTCCAATAAGATGTTATTCTCCTTAGAGGTCCATGTGATAACTGATTGAAGTTTGAAGCATTACTAATGACCAATGAATTATTTGAGTGGGCATTTGGAGTTCTCTTACTCAGTTGACGTCAACAGTTAAATTTTCATTCATGTGAAAATGAAATGTTGATGATGGTTCTTGAGATGATCAAAGTGATTAGGTTTCTATTTGTGGAGGACATATGGTGGATTTGAGAGATATTATTGTTTTGAGAGATATTAGTGTTTGCTTCAAAATAATATTACTTTCAAAATTTCCTCAATTACCGGATTTAAAATTCAAGTTTAATTGAGTTTCAAGCAATTATTTAATTCAAGTGTCACCAATTGAAAAGTCAGAGCCATAGTCATTTATTCAAGAGCTGTATTATTCCAAGAGCCACATTCATTTATTTGGGGGGCCATATTGTTTCGAAAAGCCACGAAGCTTGTTTTTTAAAGCTTTTTCAATACATCAATATCAAAAGTTCATTTCAAAACAAAGCCCATGAGAGGAACAACATTAACAATTTTTGTGTGAAGTTCATAAAGTTTTGTGAAAATCAGAACCATAACACTTGACAATCAAGTTTACGTGACAGAAAATATGCATTGATACAAGTTCTAATAACAAAAGTTCAAAGGTAATTTCAATTGAATTCACAAAGTACAAAATGCCAGGTTACAAAATCACAAAAATTACAAAGCACGATGCTAAAACTCAGATAGTCTACAAAAGAAACAACACTAACAGTTCTGATATGGTTATGGTAAGTCATTTCTTGAAGTCTTTCACTGTCAAGAGTGAAGTTTGTGTCATACGCAAGAACCCTTGAGCCCTTGTTAGGTATTGTGCACCAAATCCTACACAAGCCAAAACACAGTCTACACAACTCTCAAGCATTCAATTCCACGTTTCTCCAAGTGTAGTAACCTGTTTCTTTTTGTCATGCCTTATGCCCTCACAACCATCTTGCTAAAGGATCGGTTACACAGCTACGAAAGACCTACAGAACGCCAAGAACAAGAAAATCAATTCACTGGCAAAGCTCCATTCATTTTCCAACCTGACATGGATATCCATCATAATCGAATGATTAAAGTCATGAACAAGAATTCACATTAAGAGTCATTGCAACAAAAGAACATCATAATTCTAAGGCAATACAAGGTTATAGCATGACCAGAAATAACTCACACCTGCATACATAAGTGAACCTAAATATTAAAGACAACAAACATGAGTTTTACATATCACATACTCTGCAACATTCAGGAATCAGAATCACAACATGAAAAACCAAGAGGCACACTCAGAGTAAAATTGAGGCCATCAAGATAACATGTTCAGAAAACAGGGCAAAATCAAAAGAGATTCAAACACAAGCAAGTCAGCAGGTCAAAAGCCCAAATAAGGCAAGCAGTGAAAAGGTAAAATTATATGGTGAGTCACGATTTACCTGAGCATAAAATCAGTGAATTTCAAGTGAGGACCATGTTCTAGAATGAATCCAGCTAACACTACAGACAAAATAAGAGAGTGAGTCACAATTCTGACCCCACACATTCAAGGCAAGAAAATCCTCTCTAACGGTATTCACACTCTCACAGATCACCTCACACAATTTTTATGTTTGCTCGCACATACCAAGTCCCCGATTTCCCTATATAATACCCAATCATTTTCAATCATTGACACAAAAAATTGACACGCCACCAATACCTGAAAACCCTAGCAACCAAAAAACAACATTATCAATGTTTATCCAAAATCCCTAAATCACACTAAAGCTCAAAAAACGAAAACTCGGCTTCAAGCTTCAGACTGAAACTTGAAAAAGAGGATATCAAAATCATCCCACATTCATATAAGAGAACAACACATAACATCGAGAAGAAAAGAAGAATAAGTTCAGAGAAGCAAGAAGAAGAACATTGAATGAAAGCATCAAGCTGAAAGGAAGAAGAAACCGTACCTTGAAGCAAGCTCAAATCACGCCTGAGGTAGTTCTTCTCTGTCGCTCCCACCAAATGACACCTCAGGTCAGAAGGGGTACAGACGCGAACGGTCGGCGAAAAGAGAAGAGAATGAATAGAGTCGCCAACTAGGCATTTGTATCCCGAAGGAAAGGTAATGCTGCATAAACCTAGGAAAAGATATGGATAAGACGGTTGCGAACCAGAGAGACTGAGAAAGGGGGTTGGTTACAACCTGGGAAGGTATTAGCACCCAGATTGTCCGTCATACTCGACAGGATCCACGCTTAAAAAATTTGTGTTTTAAAGGGGTAGTGTCAGTGCAATCTGTGTATCAAAGCTGGAAAGAATGCAAGTGTCAGTGTAAAAAGAATGTGAAGTGTATAAGAGAAGTGTCAGTGTAAGAATAAGAATGAAATGCTAAAGACTATGAGGCTCAAAGAATGATACTGAAAGAGGGGGAATATACAGAGACTTTTGTTCGATAACTGTTAAGTTATGCCTACGTATCCTCTCGTGCAATGAGGAAGTCAGAACACCGTAGTTTGACTCAAAGAGACTGAAAGATAAATTGACTTGTGAACTGCTTACTTGTCCATGCTCAAGTGTATGACCTGTCTGGCTCAGGTGCAAATTGTCTTGCATTAGACGGAAGAAGCGATTTCTCGTTTATGAGTGAATGAGATGAGAGAAGAATCCCGGAGGAGACGATTATTGTTTGTTTTTTGTATTTTTAATCTTTTATTTCTTTTGAAAGTTTGTCATAAGAAAATGAGCTTAAGCCCAAACCAAGGGTTAGTAAACTCATCACATCTTCCCTCTGTTTAGGGGTAATGAGAATACCTTAATTGTGAAGTCAGCATCTCACACTTAATCACCATGATGTAGGTTTAAGATCATTAGCCTACTTGTGATTATTTAGATGTTTTTGTTGTTTTTTGTTTAGTGTTAAGTAATAAGACTAAGCCATAATCAGGGATTAAACAGACTCATTACACCATCCTAATAGAAGGATAATAGATGAGAATATTTAAGCTGAGGAAGGCTCCTCAACTTAATCCATGATTAGGGATTAACGTCATGACAAAACAAAGCCTTTATTAAAGTGGATAGTTAATGATGAGATTAAGAAGTGGATTTTATGGTTTGTAAGACAACTTGAGGAGGACTTGTCCATTAACACTAGGGTTAGTCCTTCTTAACCAATTAAGGAAGAATTAGAACCCTAATGCAAGGCCCAAGTTACAAGCTTGATGTCTTAGTGATTATTAAGATGGATTGATTAAAGGATTTAAACACATTAAGGGTTCAACACTTAGGATTAAAGTTATACACTCCATCCTAATAGAAGGATGCAGGCATAAGCTTAATTACAAAGCCTTAAAACCTTTAAGGTTTAGTCCTTGATTATGAGATGAGAAGAGAAGACTCAAAGATGACACAAAGGTAAAATCTAAATGGGGGACTAATCAAAACCTTAATTGTTATCATGCTTGGTTGTTCCTAGGGTTTATGAGGCTTGCAAAAGATCTTCAAGAGAAAAGCCACCAGGAAAGAAGCAGATGAAAGGAGGAAGAAGCAGAGAGAAGAAAAACAACTTGCTTCACTTAAGAAGACAAGTTGCTTGAAGAAACAAAGTAAAAAGAACAAGAATGAGCAAGCTCACTACAAAGCATAAGATAAAATGCAGCAATGATGTATAAGAGAGATGAAAAGAGATTGTGAGAAGTGAAGGCAAATTCACTTCTCAATACAACTTACCACCTGAAAAGTTAGTAAAAGAAATGAAATGCAATGCAAATGAGATGCAATGTCATGATGCAAACCAAAACCAGGAGCAAGAACATGAAGTTAATGATGCTAAGAGATGATACAAACATGAGGCAAGACATGAGAATGATCAAACAAACATATGGATGCAAAAGAAACATGCTTTGAACCATGGATGTTTATGAAAAGTTATGGAATGCAAAAGACATATAACATGGCAAATGAAAGATGCAATGATCAAACATGATTCTAATATGTCTTAAGATGTATCATGAATCAAATGGATGCACAAAATGTCATGGGAAGTCATGGTATGCAAGCAAATGGGAAATGGATGCAAAGGAAGGCACAAATTAGGGTTTCATGCACCATACAAAGCAAAAATTCAAAAGCAGAAGCAAATGACATGATATAAAATTGAAAATGCAATCAAAGATACCCTAAACCTATACAAACTCACTGCCCAAAGGAGGGGTTCCAACTCTCAACCTAGTGAAAGCTATGAATTTCCTAAGATTGCTAGGGTTTTAGGGTACCTTGTCAAGAAAAATGCAGAAACAAATTGAAAATGCAAGATCAATTCAAACCAATTTTATCCTATAAACTAAATGTCATACAAGATGCAATGCAAAAAGAATCATGATCCAACTCTCAAAGGTTAGACAGAAATGAATTTTTGAAGTTTGAAACAAAATATTGCCTTGAAATGAAATTAAATCCAAAGAAAATGATCAAAAGGGATCAAGATCAAAAACGAAATTTGGTTTGAGAGTTGGACAATGTTTCTAAATGTTTCTAAAGGCTATGTGAATTTTTTTGTGATTTTTAAATACCTAAAAGTATTTTTTATTAATTAATTGTCATTAACTAATTAAAAATAAACTTTTAAATGATTCAAAAATAATTTTTAATTCAAAAAATAAAAATACAAATATTTTTGGGTTTTAAAAATTAATGAAAACCTTGACAAAAATTTTCATAATTTTTAAATGATTTTTACTATTTTAATTAATTCGTACAAAATAATGCAATAAAAATGAAATTAAAATTAAAATAAAGAGAAGTATGCACAAGGGATGGCCAGGATTTGATCTGGGCTTGGACTGGTTGACTGCGCGCCAGATCCCAGGGCCCAGATTCAAATCTGGCTAAATTGGTTTATGAATTAATTAAACAGGATTTTAATTAATTAAACAAGGTTAGGGTTTTAATGATGCATCCTGGCCACACGTTTGCACGCGAGTCAACCCCTAGTCAACCCAATCCACGGCCTATATTCAAACTAAACCCTAATCCTCATTAATGCACTAATGATTTTCAGGTGGCCGGAAATGACCTCCGGTCATCTTCTCCGGACACTTCCTTCCCTGAAAAATGCTAACTCACTCCCTAGGTCACTAAAGCTTGATTTCTCTGCCCAGAAATGATCCCCATACATCATATAACAAGAATCAACAAACAAAACTCATTTATTTTTCGTATCAAAGCTGAATCGAATCAAAAGGGGTTTAGGTCAAAAAAATTTCAGAAGCTTCATACATACTCAATACTTAACCATTTGCAAAACTAAACATATCAGCATGATCAACACATCACATAGATTCATCTAAGAACTTAAAAATGCGTTTCTGGAAAAAAGTTCATGAGGATCCTGAGCTTGAGCTTTCTCAGTTTGCAACTTTCTGGCCAGTTCTTTGCTTCCAATCTCCTCCAATGATCCCCCTGAGAAGTTTGCAAGGCTTGGTTGGAGTTTAGAATGGCTGGTTTGTGAGATTGAGCAAGTTCTGTTCAGTGAAGGGAGGAAATCGTGTTTTGATTTCAGGGGGTTTCAGGGCAAGGTGAAGGGTCAGGGATGATTAGTGAGACATGCTGAGATGTTCTATGGAGTTTGTTTTGATGTTTGATGCTTGTGGAGTGTGTTTCGAATGAAAATGCATATGAGGCATAAACTTGGAACTATGGCTTATGATATGTTTCAGGCTTGTGTGTCCTCTGAAAATGAACCCTTGGAGTGTGTTTGTAAAGTCTGGATTGGGCAGAGAGTTGTTGGTGGCCTGTTGTGATTGGTATGGGCAAGTTGCCAAAATGTCAACTTGACTTGTACTTGAGGTATGGGCAATGGTATAGCTAGCTTTTTGGCTTGTCTTGGCTCAGCTGAGATTAAGGATGTCCATGGAATTGGGATTGAGGTAAATCAGCAAGTGGATCAAAGCTTATGAGATGTTTTGCAATTTTCCCAAAGTTTGGCCACTTTGGAAATTCATGAGGTTCAAAGCATCAAAATGCAATATTCTTGGGCCAATTCTGATCTTTAGAGATCATGTGAGTATGTTGTAGTGAGTTTGTGCTCATTTGAAGTCTTTGGAATGCTTGATCATGTCATTTTGCAAAATGCCTCTTTGGTACAAAACTTGAAATTATGTGATTTTTCCCAACTTTGACAAGCCATAACTTTTGATCCAAAATGAATTAGAATGAGTTCTTGTACTTTTTGAAAAGGGAAAGATCCATTCTACAACTTTCATGACCAAAGTTTTCCCATTTGAAGCTTTTTTGAATCAAAAAGCAAGGGTTGAAAAAGTTTCCCAAAATGGCAAGTTTCCATTACAAGTCATTTTCCCAAAAGGGCAACTTTGCAAATGGCTTGAAATTCTTCAAATTTGTGAACTTCCAACATCTTCTATGATAAAATAAAGATCATGAACATTCAAAATGATGAAGAACACCCTTTGGTTGGGTCATTGGGGGCCTCAGATGCCCTGATTTTACACTGACTTGCTCAAGAAGTCAACTCTTGATCAGATGCCTTCCCCATTGAATTTCTTCATGAAAATTGATATGCATGATCCCTATACCATATGGAGACCAATAGAAACAAGAATGACCAAAAAAATTGGAGTTATGGCCTCTGAAACCAAAACCCTAATTCTAGGTCATCTGTGCAGTTAAGCCTGGCTCTACTTCCATGCCTTTCTCAGTTCTTGTGATTATTTGACTTTCTTGACTTTGTGGGGATATAATATGATGCTTGAACATACATGGACCCCTTTGAAGTGATTGATGACCTTTGGAGTGGCTCAAATAGCTCTTGGATAGCTCAGATCACAAACCCTAGATGCAGATGACTTTGAACCAATGTAGTGAAGCAAATATGCAATATGAGATGCTATGATTGAACTTATGCATATGAAAAGATCACAAGCCATGGTGTGAATGGGTGAGGGCAAATTTGGGGTGTTTACAGCTGCCCCTATTCAAACATGAGTTAGCTGTGCAGGATGTAAGCGACGGCTTAACAGGCGAACAAGATAACTTGTGGTTGAATACCAAAGACAGTCCAAAATTTGCACTCACAGAATGAAGAAGAAAAGGGATATAGATTGTAAAGGAAAATAAAGTATATTATAAAGTGCGGGCGACGGAGGACGACCGTCGAGCAGAGGACGACTGCTGGGGAAGGAGCAATGACGGGGACGGCCGACATGCTGGGGATATAGGAGATTATGATGGGGACGACCATCAAGTAAATGCTATAAGACTCTTTGGGGATTATGAAATAAGTGATAAGGTACGGTCACCAGAGGTGAAGGACGATCACCTAGCGGGGGACGGCTGCTCTTTTAAGGATAAGATGAGGGACGGTCATCTAAGGTGAAGGACGATCACCCGACAGGGTGCGGCTGCCGAAAGTATCGCGACATAGGACGAATGCCGGATAAAAAGGTCGACGATGGGGACGGCCATCGGATAAGCGTGATGAAGGACGATCATCAAGAGGTGAAGGACGATCACCTAGCAGGGGACGGCTGCTCCTAGGGTATCATGACATAGGACGAATGTCAGATATCGAGATCGACGATGGGGACGACCATCGGATAAACTGATGAAGGACGATCATCAAGAGGTGAAGGACGATCACCTAGCAGGGGACGGCTGCTAAATATCACGATATAGGACGAATGCCGGATAAAGGGTTCCAATAACGGAGACTCCGCTGGGGAAAGGATGAGGGACGGTCATCCAAAGGTGAAGGACGATCACCTGGAAGGGTACGGCTGCCGAAAGGGTATCATGACATAGGACGAATGTCAGATAGAAAGGAAATAGTTCACTGAGATTTGCTGGGGAAAGAATAGACACGGATGAGTGTCTAATCTCGTGAAGACATAAGTGTTTGACACGGTGTATAGATTAAAGATGCGGACGAGCATCCTTAAGACTACGATATAGACGAGTATCGGGTAGAAACAAACGCTTGACGCATGTTCTGAGATGATGATACGGACGAGTATTAACTGGTTAACAAAGAACACGAACGAGTGTCGAATCTGAGGGGATATAAGTGATGTATACAAGATACGGACGAGTATCTGTATGAGTAAAAGGTGATGAGCTTGAGTGGTGTACAGACGAGTGTTTAACTTGCTGGGGAGAGTGACACGGGCGAGTGTCGGAAAGAGCGAAGTATAATATAAACAAGTGTATGCGTACAAAGGGAGTTGTGTATAAGTATCTGTGAGTGCAAATGGGACGCTTTGGCTTTCTACTGGGGATATGACACGAACGGGTGTCAGGAAGTATCTGTATCATATATAAGTGTTTGTTTGTAAAGAATGCTCGGGCGACTTTTACTGGGGAATGATGACACGGACGGGTGCCAAAAGGAGTGTGCATTTGTATTTGTGAGTGTAAGGAAGATGCCTTGGCTTTCTGCCGGGGAATCCGGGGAGTTTCTCTGTATATCTTTGATAAATTGTCAGTATTCACAAGTGTTTGATTCAGAACATGGCTTATGATTATGCAATATGTTTGATTTTTGTCGTAATGCTCCGTATTAGACGGAATGCTACGCTTTTGTGGGGAGAATATGATGTGAATGCCATGATTATGCAAAGACACGATCCGGGATTCGGATCCCGTTGCTGCGAAGATTTCTGGTTGATCTGCTTGAAGTGGACATCCCAGCTGGGAATGAGGTCATCGGTAGATCTGACATATGGGACTCTGCTTGGGGATATAGGTCACTGATAGACCTATTTGGTAATGAGGGACCCAGCTGGGGTTTGTAGAAGCTTCCTTCACCCAGTTGTGAGATCTTCAGACGTTGCTCTTCTGGATAGAGGCTGAAACTTTGTGGGGAGACGGTTCCCTGGATTTTGTACTTGGCTGAGGAAGAAATAACAAGTGGTAACTCAGCTGGGGAGAAGGCAACTCCAGTGCTAGGACTGAGCAGATAATGATTTTCCAGCTTGCTGGGATGAAGCTTTCATGCCCCATGCTGTTCTTTGAATACCTGCAATCCTGAAAAGTCAGAGAAACGCACAAGTAATCCTGAGGTATCCCTTACCGGATTCCATCATAGGAGTTTAGACGATCCTTGGAGCAAGTATATTTCCTGTAAGCACGCATTTTTTAGAAGAGAAGCATCTGTATTTATGCAATCAGTATCTTAAAGACATTGGACCTTCTTGCAAATGAAAATAAAATGTACGAGACGAAACATGACCGAAAATCTGATTTTATTAATTCAAGTGCCCTGAATCGGCAAGATACAGTCAAAGAAACAAATCCCCTCAAATGAGGAGATTGTTACCAATTGAGAAATAAAAGGTATTGGAAATGTTGATGACGCTTTAAGAAGCTTCCCTTTCGCTATGACTCGTATGACATTTGACATTCTTCTCGTCTTGCTTTCTGAAGAAGACTGATTCTGAAAGAAGCTTGATCCTTTCGAAGCTTACCAAGTTGTAAGTGATACAGACGAATTCAGAATGCAATTGTTCGCTTATTCCCTTATTTTGCGTGGATCGCCCTTTCAGGTTTTCGATCCACCGGGATACCCATTTTTGCCTGAGTTGTCCGATGCGGCTTTTCAACCCAGCGGGTGTACATTTTTTATTTATTTTCCCTTATTTTTGCCCGAGTCGTTTTATTCTGTTTTTGACTCGCCGGGATGCCCTATTTTTGCCTGGACTTACATTCTGTTTTTATGTCCAGCGGGTCATTTTTACGCGAAGTATTTTTTAACTGCATCTGAATTCACAGGGGACAAGAAGTCTTCGCCATCCATAGTACTGAGCATGAGTGCTCCACCGGAGAAAACTTTCTTTACTACGAATGGTCCCTCATAGTTCGGGGTCCATTTGCCCCTGTGGTCTGTATGAGGAGGGAGGAGTCTTTTCAGCACAAGATCTCCTATTTGATACTCTCGGAGCCTGACTTTCTGATCGAAGGCTTTCTTCATTCTTTTCTGATACAGCTGCCCATGACAGATTGCAGACAATCTTTTCTCTTCAATCAGACTCAGTTGTTCGTATCGGGATTGGACCCACTCTGCTTCGTTTAGTTTAACATCCATCAGTACCCGCAAGGAGGGCAATTCAACTTCAACAGGTAGGACTGCCTCCATTCCATAAACAAGCTGATACGGTGTTGCCCCAGTGGATGTTCTGATTGACGTGCGGTACCCATGCAAGGCAAACAGTAGCATTTCATGCCAGTCTTTATAGGTGACTACCATCTTCTGCACAATCTTCTTGATATTCTTGTTAGCTACCTCAACAACGCCATTCATCTTTGGCCTGTAAGGAGAAGAATTGTGGTGTTGGATCTTGAAGTCCTGGCATAGCTCTGCCATCATTTTGTTGTTCAAGTTGGAACCATTATCAGTAATGATTCGCTCGGGAACTCTGTATCGACAGATGATATCCCTCTTCAGAAATCGGGCTACCACTTGCCTTGTAACATTTGCATAGGAAGCTGCTTCAACCCACTTGGTAAAATAGTCAATGGCTACCAGGATGAATCTGTGGCCATTTGAAGCAGTCGGTTCAATCTTGCCAATCATATCAATGCCCCACATGGCAAAAGGCCAGGGTGAAGACATCATATTCAAAGGATTGGGAGGTACATGCACTTTATCCGCATAAATCTGGCATTTATGGCACTTTCTGGCATAGGCACAACAGTCGGCATCCATCGTGATCCAGTAATAGCCTGATCTTAGCAATTTCTTTGCCATGGCATGTCCTCCTGCATGGGTACCAAAGGATCCTTCGTGCACCTCGTGCATCAACAAGCCCGCTTCTGTTTTATCAACGCATCTGAGAAGTACCATATCAAAGTTTCTCTTGTACAGGGAACCGTCAGTGTTTAGAAAGAAACTACCAGCAAGCCTTCTTAGAGTTTTCTTATCATTGGAAGATGCCCCAGGTGGGTATGTTTGATCCTTCAAGAAGCATTTGATGTCATGGAACCAAGGCTTATCATCTTTGGCAACATCTGCTGCAAATACATACGCTGGTCTGTCAGGTCTGGACACTGAAATCTGAGGCACAAAGTTGGCAGCTTGAACTTTGATCATGGATGAAATGGTAGCCAGAGCATCTGCAAACTGATTCTCGTCCCGAGGGATATACTCAAGCTTGACTGTTGTAAAGAAAGTCAACAACCTCCTTGTATAATCCCTGTAAGGTACCAGATGGTCCTGGTGTGTGTACCATTTGCCGTTGGTTTGATTGATTACCAAAGCTGAATCCCCGAATATAGTCAAAGTCTTGATCCTGAGGTCAATGGCTTCCTCAAGACCCATAATACAAGCTTTGTATTCAGCTTCGTTGTTAGTGCAGTTGAAAGTGAGTTTTACCGAGAAAGGCATGTGAACTCCCTTAGGTGTAATGAGTACTGCACCAACACCACGACCATTCATATTAACAGCCCCATCAAACATCATAGTCCATTCTTCTTCTGGGTCAGGCCCTTCAGTGTGAACAGGCTCTTCATGATCTTTTGCTTTTATGAACATGATGTCTTCATCAGGGAAGTCAAATCTCATAGGCTAGTAATCATCAATAGGTTGCTCAGCAAGATAATCAGACAATACACTGCCCTTGATGGCCTTTTGAGATGTGTATTGAATGTCATATTCTGTGAGGATCATTTTCCATCTTGCAACCCGTCCGGTAAGTGCTGGCTTCTCAAAAATGTACTTAACTGGGTCCATCTTTGATATCAATAAAGTAGTGTGGGTCAACATATACTGCCTTAGTCGGCGAGCAGCCCACGCTAAAGCACAGCAAGTTTTCTCGAGCAGTGAATAACGTTGTTCACAGTCGGTAAACTTTTTGCTTAGGTAGTAAATTGCATACTCTTTTCGACCAGACTCATCATGTTGGCCCAACACACACCCCATTGACTCTTCTAATACTGTCAAGTACATTATCAGAGGTCTTCCTTCAACTGGAGGCATAAGGATTGGAGGCTCTTGTAAGTATTCCTTGATCTTGTCAAAAGCCCTCTGGCAGTCTTCGTTCCACCTGACCGTTTGTTCTTTTCTTAACAGCTTGAACAAAGGCTCACATGTTGCCGTAAGGTGAGATATGAACCTTGAAATGTAGTTCAACCTACCTAGGAACCCTCGAACTTCTTTTTCAGATTTTGGTGCAGGCATTTCCTGAATGGCTTTGACTTTATCAGGGTCAACTTCAATCCCTTTTTCGCTTACAATAAATCCCAGCAGTTTACCGGATCGCACCCCGAATGTGCACTTGTTGGGGTTCAACTTTAGTTGGTACTTCCTCAGACGCTTGAATAACTTCAGCAGATTTACCAGGTGGTCTTCTTCTGTGAGAGACTTGGCAATCATGTCATCCACATAACATTCAATTTCTTTATGGATCATGTCATGGAATAATGTTACCATAGCCCGTTGATAAGTAGCACCAGCATTATTCAGTCCGAATGGCATCACCTTATAACAGAACGTGCCCTAGGGTGTGATAAAAGTTGTCTTCTCCATGTCTTCAGGTGACATCTTGATCTGATTGTACCCTGAAAATCCGTCCATGAAGGAGAATACCGAGAACTGAGCCGTATTATCCACCAACACATCAATGTGAGGTAAAGGGAAGTCATCTTTCGGGCTGGCTCTGTTCAGATCCCGGTAATCCACACACATCCTCACCTTGCCGTCTTTCTTAGGAACAGGTACAATATTAGCAACCCACGGCGGATAGCTAGTCACAGCAAGGAACCCGGCGTCCCATTGCTTTTGTACCTCTTCCTTAATCTTCATTGCCATATCTGGGCGAGTACGACGTAGCTTCTGTTTCACTAGAGGGCAGTTCTCTTTCAAAGGCAGCTTGTGCATAACAATATCGGTGTCCAACCCTGGCATATCCTGATAAGACCAAGCAAACACATCCACATACTCCCGAAGCATATCAATCAGTTGCTCTTTCACTGAGTCTTGTAAGCAGGCCCCGATCTTAACCTCTTTCACATCTTCTTCCGTACCAAGATTAACCGTTTCGACCTCCTCTTGATGAGGAGTGATAACCTTCTCCTCTTGCCTTAACAACCTGGCTAGCTCTTCAGGAAGCTCATAATCTTCTTCAACCCCTTCATCAGCTTGATTGATTGGATTGTCAAAGTCATACGAAGTCATAGCTGTGCTATTGTCGGTGCAGTCTGAAAGGCACTCTCTGCAAGGGTTTAGATTGTTCATTTTAGTGATCGATTTTAATCTTGTTTAGAAAAAGTGAAATGAAGTTATCATTTTGGAAAACATTGCCATTTTATTTTTGTACAAAAAGAAAAATGAAAAGACAGTGAGCGAAAAAAGAAAAAGACTCATTTGCAAAAGATGTCCGATATTCATTGATTGATCTGTTTGCACAAAATTACAAGATGGCCCGATTACAAAATGAGTCTTGTCATCTTGGGCAAGACGCAAGACTTGATGCATGCTTAAAATATACAGGAAATAATAATTACTCTGCAGGAGTAACCCTTATAATTTCCTGGGAAGACCAGTTTGAGATATGACTCCCCGGGATACTTGGACGTATCCAGCTCTCCAGGTTGCGCTCATCTTCCGACTCATCTTCCAAGTTGTTCACTGCATCTGGGGTGAGCATCCCCCTGCTGACAAAATTGGGCTTCTTAGCAGCCTCTGATTGATCTTGTTGAGTTGGTTTGTAACCCAACCCAAATTTGTCCTCCTTCTTCTCCACAGGTAGCAGCTTGCCCCAGCCTTGGGAAGTACCCTCTTCAACAACCTTCCTGGCTTGCTGATAAGACGTCATGGAGGTTCCTAGTACAGCAGATGCTTCATTAATGTTCAGGGCCTCAAACCCTTGGCTCATAGTTTCATGGATTTCTCCATCCATCTCTATGTACTTGTACGTAGCCAGATGGCTAACAAAAATGTCCTCTTCCCCACAGATGGTGATGATTTGGCCTTCCCACTCGAATTTCAACTTCTGGTGAAGGGTAGACGTAACAGCGCCAACGGCATGGATCCAAGGTCTACCCAACAAACAGCTGTAGGCCGGCTGAATGTCCATCACATAGAAGGTAATTTTAAAAGTCTGCGGGCCAATCATAACAGGCAGATCAATCTCCCCTAGCACTGATCTTTTAGAGCCATCAAAAGCTCTCACCACCAAATTACTTGGACGCAGTGCCAAGCCATCATACTCCAGCTTCACTAAGGCTTTCTTTGATAGAACATTGAGTGAAGACCCAGTGTCCACCAGTACATGGGATAGAACAACACCCTTACATTCCAAGGTGATATGTAAAGCCTTGTTGTGGTTACGTCCCTCAGTTGTTAAGTCAGCATTGGTAAAGCCCAATCCATGACTGGTGTTGACATTTTCCACCACAGTTTCTAGCTGATTAACGGTGATCTCTTCTGGCACGTATACTGCGTGCAGGACTTTCAGTAATGCATTCCTGTGAGCTTCAGAACACATCAACAGGGATAATATGGAGATCTTTGAGGGAGTTTGGTGAAGCTGATCCACCACCTTGTAATCACTTCTCTTTATAATTCTCATAAACTCGTCTACATCTTGCTCAAAGGATGTCTTCTGAGTTTCTTTGATGATTGGTTCTTCAGGTATTACACTCTTCCCCTTTGCTTTTGCAGCAGCTTCTGCTTCGGGATTAGGTCTTTGCAATTGTGAGGCAAAAAGGCGTCCACTTCTGGTGAAGCCTCCGCCTCCCCCAACATTATCAATCTGTGGAGA